>CP106727.1:169647935-170990569 GCA_025506655.1 Gossypium rotundifolium
ATGGCCCTCTTTTCCTTTTATAGCCGAAATTACTAACTTAGAATCCCTTACTTGGCCATCACTCTTCTATTTTGATAGCTTTATCTCTTTAATTAAAAATTAAAGAATAATCCTCAATTATCTCTTTGAAAATAATATAAAATAAATCATCATTTATCCACCTATTTAGCCGAAGTTTTAAGGAGAATTAAACTCTTCCCTTAAGAGTCTCTATTGTCAGTCCATTGCTTCCTCTTTAAGTAATTAAATAAAAATCACTTAAAGTCTTAGCTAGATGCCGCCCACCCCTTCCCTTGATGAGCCAAATTTAACCTTATTCTATTAGACTCCTTGTGGCCATCGAGGCCCAAATTATCCACCTAAGTGGCGCCTCCCTATGATTAGTTTAGCTTTAATAAAGAATTGGGCATAAGCCCAATTCAGACATAAAAACACTCTCGAAATGCTCTCATTGCTACTCGAACCTAAGCTTGCACACATCTTGGTGGCGTCATTCTTGGGCTTTAAGTGGTGCCTCCTTGTCACTTTTCCAAGCCCCTTTTTGTGTCAAATTTCTTCTATTAATTTTCTTAAGGCCACCTTGCCTTGAAACTTAACATTTCTAAATCATTTCTTACATTTCCAAGTTTCTAAAAATGTTCATAATACATTCATAACACATAAGACATGCCATTTCGTATAATCAAAATAAATGCATAGGCCTATTTTCATAAAAGAAGGATTCAAGTATTTGAAAAAATTTTCATACGGAGGGTAGAAGTATAACATCCTAGATTAGGGGTTTTGCGTTTGTGCATAATTCATGAGTAGTAGGTTTTGGCGGTGTTTGGAAGTGAATTAAAGGTTTTAAAATCCTAGGACTAAGAGAAAGCTTTGGACAATTATTGGTTTTAAGTTAAAACAAGAAGTGATATGGAAAAGTGGTAAGGGCGCCACCTAAGGTGCAAGGGTTATGGCATCAAGTGAAGTACTTTGAGGAAGAGGTTGAATCCCATTGTGTGCATCTTTGCTTAATTTTATGAAATAGCATGTTTATTGTGATATGTGGTGTGCATTTTAGAACCTTGGAAATGTAAGGAAATGTATGGAAATGTAAGGAAATGTATGGAAATGTAAGGAAATGTAAGGAAATGTATGGAAATGTATGGAAATGTAAGGAAATGTATGGAAATGTAAGGAAATGTTAAGTTCAAAGTGAACATTTTTGGAAACTAGGAAATGTATGGCTTACTAAGTATTAAATGATTGATTAAATGTAGAGATTTAAGATCTAAGGCATTAGATCAAGCTTTTCGGGATTTGGATTGGAAACCTTAAGCGAATCAGGTGTGTACCCCACACTAAATCTCAATAGATTTACGGTTTTAACTCATTATATGTGTTAATATGAAAGTGTAAGAATATGGCTAAGGTATCATGTGTACCCCACACTACTTTTTAATAAGATTTATGGCAATAATTAATATGTGTATGTTTATAAGAATGTGAATATGGCTAAGGTATCATGTTATGGTACAAAAGTACTCAGGTACGTTTCCTACTCCTACTAGGATTATGAATATATGTTATTTTTAACATGTGAAAAGTGATGAGAATGTGAATTAAGGCATGATTTTGCATAATGTGTATGATAGATGGGGGCATATGGGTTTACTTTTGGGGAAGTGAATGTGATGACCTAAGACCACAAACACGGTGACCTAAGACCGTGATATATGAATGTGGTGACCTAAGACCACATGAATCGAATGTGGTGACCTAAGACCACGAAAATCTAAACGTGGTGACCTAAGACCACGAATGCGGTGACCTAAGACCGCAATATGGAGTGTAGCGGATGGAGGTTGACTTAGTAGTCCCACTTGCAGAGGATGGTGCAATTGGTGTGTAGCGGATGGCATATAGGTTTGGGTTGGGTTGCATCATTATTTTACTGTTTAAATGTTGTATGATATTGTATGCTGATTATTAAATTTTGGTGTTGGTTACACATTGATTCATTGACTCACCCGTTGTGGGATTACTTTTCGGTGACGACCGGTGATGGACCGGCCTAGATGCTTAGGGATGGCCATGCACAACAAGAAGTTCATTTATTTTTGGACTATTTTATTTTAAGCATTTTAAATTTTTGGTTTTAATTTTGGGAAATTATTTGATGTAATAAGGCCGTAGTAGCATTTCATTACTTTACTTTTATTTATTGAGCCTACAAACTTTATATTTATTAAAAGATTAAGTAAATTTATTTTCATACAAAGCCCAAACGTTTTGTCACCTAAATCAAAAGAACTGTTACTAATGGAATACACTTGTTTTTAACTCAAGCCCAACCCAAAACAAACTTTCCTTCAAAACGCTCAAGTTTTTCCTAAGTACAAAAGAATTTGAAACGATTTTCACCGGGGAACATACCAGATTCGGTCAAGGCTTGTGGGCCGAGTTTGGGGTGTTTTAGTTTGGTATCAGACTAAACTTGTGTGTTTTGAAAGAAAGATTGTTTTGGGTTGGGCTTGAGTTGAAAACAAGTTTATTTCATTATTAAAATCCTTTACTTTAGGTGACAAAACGTTTAGGCTTTCTTTTAAAATAAATTTACTTAATCTTTTAATAAATAAAAGTTTGTAAGCTTAATAAATAAAAACAGAATGAAATAATTCTACTAAGGCCTTATTACATCAAATAATTCCCAAAATTTAAATTCAAAATACTTAAAGTAAAATAGTTCAAATAAAAGAAATCGAACTTCACATGGCCTCCACTAAGCATCTATCTACCGGTCCATCACTGGTCGTCACCGAAAAGTAATCCCACAACGGGTGATTCAACAGACTCAATGTGTAACCAACACTAAAATTTAATATTTCGAGCATACAATATCATTCATGTTCATAAAGCATTTAAACAATATGATGCAACCCAACCCAAACCTATATGCCATCCATACACACCACCCGCCATCATCCTCACACCGTGGGACTACTAAGTCAACCTCCATCCTCTACACACCATCGAAGGCGATCATTGCAATGACGTGCTCATCGCCTCTTATAAAATTCGTGGTCTTAGGTCACCACATTTAGAATTCGTGGTCTTAGGTCACCACATTTAGAATTCGTGGTCTTAGGTCACCACATTCGATTATCGTGGTCTTAGGTCACCAAATTCGATTTCGTGGTCTTAGGTCACCACATTCACTTCCCTTTTCATATAACCCATATGCCCCATATCATACATATCATGCAATATCATACCTTAATTCACATTCTTATCACTTTTCATATTCTTATCACTTTTCACATGTTAAAAATAACATATATTCATATTCCTAGTAGGAGTAGGAAGCGTACCTTAGTACTTTGTACCATTGTATGGTACCTTAGCCATGCTTTTCACATTCTTAATAACACATTTAATTTAAAACATAGCCATGAGCGTATTAAAACTTAGGGTAGGGTACACACTGATTAAAACGATTTCACTTGAAATCCGGATTTCGATCTTAGATCTTTAACTCCCTACATTCGGCTCACCCTAACATGTTAGTAAAAAGCCATTTGGCTATAAATCCAAATCCTAGTAGGATTAGTACACTAAAACTTACCTTGGTGCCAAATCCCGAAATCTTCACTATACTCTTTCTTGTATTCGCAAAGCTTTAAATCACTTTAACAAATTAGTTTGACTTTTGAATAAATATGAACTAGATCTAAAACACCAAAAATAGGCCTTGGCCGAATATTCGCATGTCTTACCTTGTGGATTTTAAATCCCGAAATTCACCGAATAACTAGGGAAAACGTGGCCTATGGTGTACCTTCGGGAAAAGAATTTCTTCTTCCTTGTAGTCAACACTTAGTAAATCCTGAAAGATCTCTTCAAAGTTTTGGTAACAAGATATTAATGGGGTTAGTCCTAGATTTCGGAAAATCTTAAAAGAAAAAGGATGAAAATCGAATGATAACTAGTTCTTACCCTTAATACTGAGTCGACAACCCCTTGTTTGAAGTCTCAAAACTATTCGGCTATGGCCTTGATTTTAGCAAACTTTCGCTTTTGAAAGATTACGAAAGAAGAAGAGAAAGAGTTTGAGCAATTTGGTAATGAAGTTTTGGCTACACAAGGTATATTTTAAACAGGCAAAACAATGAAGAAAGGAGATATTTGCTAGAGAGAATTTGGCGAGAGAGGGTTAGAAGAAAGAATGAATGGCCCTCTTTTCCTTTTATAGTCGAAATTACTAACTTAGAATCCCTTACTTGGCCATCACTCTTCTATTTTGATAGATTTATCTCTTTAATTAAAAATTAAAGAATAATCCCTCAATTATCTCTTTGAAAATAATCTAAAATAAATCATCATTTATCCACCTATTTAGCCGAGTTTTAAGGAGAATTAAACTCTTCCCTTAAGAGTCCCTATTGCCGTCCATTGCTTCCTCTTTAAGTAATTAAATAAAAATCACTTAAAGTCTTAGCTAGATGCCGTCCACCCCCTTCCCTTGATGAGCCGAATTTAACCTTATTCTATTAGACTCCTTGTGGCCATCGAGGCCCAAATTATCCACCTAAGTGGCGCCTCCTATGATTAGTTTAGCTTTAATAACGAATTGGGCATAAGCCCAATTCGAAGCAAAAACACTCTCGAAATGCTCTCCTTGTTCTCGAACCTAAGCTTGCACACATCTTTGGTGGCGTCATTCTTGGGCTTTAAGTGGTGCCTCCTTGTCACTTTTCCAAGCCCATTTTGTGTCAAATTTCTTCTATTAATTTTCTTAAGGCCACCTTGCCTTGAAACTTAACATTTCTAAATCATTTCTTACATTTCCAAGTTTCCAAAAATGTTCATAATACATTCATAACACATAAGACATGCCATTTTGTATAATCAAAATAAATGCATAGGCCTATTTTCAGGATGTTACATCCAATCTCCTCGTTTAAGGGGATTCGATTGCTTGATCCAATCTTCAAGATATATTATTTCAAATAGATTGATATTCAAAGATGGGGTATCATACATCTAAGATATCAGCAATAATCACAACCCAATTGTTTTGGTACAAAGGATTTTCAATTATAAATAAGGCAAGTTATGTGACTTGCGTAGTGTCAAGTGCAATGAGCACTGCTCACATAATTGCCTCATCAAACTCTTCCAACATGACTTCCATATATAGAGCATGAAGCTAACTTCACAAAGTAAACTTTAATCCATCCCGATTTGCACAAATCTCATCAAATCAATTACCCTTAATATAATAGGGATACAAAGAATTGAGACAATTTTTTTGCTTGGATTACATATCCTAGTATATAATGTAAGTAGATCACATTAAAATATTCTTGAACAGTAATCTTATTTGGTCCAATTTCATCTTCAATTATAATCACGAGATTGGTTGCACAACATCCTCAAAAGGATGCCAACAAATAAGCAAGAGGTTTTGGTCAGACATGCTAACAAATAAGGCAGGTTATAAAACCTACACAGTGCCAAGCAAAATGATCATTGCTCGAGTCATTGCCTTCAAAACATGCCTCTATACTTATTATTATTAGTTTCAAACTATATGTTTCATTATTTATTATAGGTTATTTTTAAATGCACACATGTATTCTAAATACGTGATGCCCACGTGCATATGTGTGTGATAAAATTACTAATAAATTATAATTAAACTTTGTGTAAAATAAAACTATTACATTCTCAATTTATAAATAAATAAAATGTATAACAAATTATTTAATTTCATTTATCAATTTAAAAAAAACATCGGATAATACTCCATTTCTTAATTTGAATGCTAAAATATTATTTAAAACAATTAAATGATGCCTTAATTTTTATACATTAACTTTACATAACTTTGTATTTAAAAAATATGATAACATTTCATTTTCTTAATTTGGATGTTTATGTTGGAACCTTATGTTTCTAAAGTTTTATCTATGTTTAAATATTCTTTTAAATTATTTGTTGGAAGCCATATTTTTGTCTTGTCTCACCAGCCATTTGAATATGTTTTCATGACAACTCAAAGTTAATTTAAGTGTTGGCATTTTAGACTAAGTAATTAATGTTTGGCTACTTTCTAAGCAGCAAAGGAGAATTTCGCTATGGAATGAGCATTTTTACTTGATTGAGTAAAAGGTAAGAGACTTTAAGATGATTGAAACCCTATCATTCTTTGAGTGAGGTTTCGCAAATGTAGAATTAAAGAATTTAGACTGTATTGATAAATATTGTGTTAATTCTCTCTTTACTTATTTCTTTGATTCTCATTGTAGATTTATATTTATTGCTCTTATTGATTTTTTTTGTGCTGATGTACTACCTATGTTATGTTCAAACATCAATTTGAACATCAAATTGACTATAGAGCAAATCTAAGTTCTTACAGTTTAAATTAACTTTAAAACATTTAAATGGTCAAATAATGACTCTTTTTTAGTACAACGAATATTCAAACCCAAACTATTTTTAGGAAAAATAAACACTTGGCCAATAAGTCACAACTTAAGATTTAAAAAAATTAAGATTTTGATCTCTCTATTATAGGATTTAGACGTTATATTTTAATTTAACATAATTATTTTTTTTTTACTTTTATAAAGTTATTAGTTAGTTTAAATACTTAAAATCATTAACTAGAAAGTAAAAATGTTGAGGTTGAATTTTTCTTAAACCATCCTTTCCCAACACTAAAAAAAACCTCTGTCAGTTTGATGGATTAGAAGGGATACTCAAAGCCTTGTTCTACCTTATCATAATTAAAATTGTTTGAATCAAATTGAACCAATCAATTAAATCGGATCAATCAATTAAATTAATTAAATTGGAAATTAGTTGGATATTGATAAAATAAATATAATGAATCAATTGACTCAAAAATCAGTAAAAATAATTAAACCTTAAAAAATCAATTGAATTGAATGATTAAACCAATTTTAAATATTTTTAATAATTTATTTAATGGAGTAGAATAGATTATAATTGATGGATTCAACCGAAAACCTTTCCCATATCTCAATCCATTTATAGGTCTTGCTTTATTAAGCACAATAAAAGAGAAGAGGCCAACCAGAGTTCCTAAGAGTGTATTTTTTATTATTTCTAACAAGTATTTTTGGGATAAAAGCAGCTATTTTTAGAAGAAAAAAATACTTCTAAAAAAATTTGATACAAAAATAATTTTTGAGAAGTTTGAAAATTTTACCCCGAAAATGTTTTTTTTTTTTTTTCCGGAAAGCACGAATCATAACCAAACTCCACAATCTCGACGATGGCTCTCTCTCATTCTGCCCAAAGCCCAGGTCCCAAATTATTAGTATTTCCTTTCTTTTATAACTTTATTATGGTTCCATTTTGTTTTTAATGTAAAGAAATTTTTTTTTTGATAGAATTAATGTAAAGAATTTTGAAAATAAAAAAAATGACCCTTTTGTTTTTCTACATTTTAGTGATTGAGCAGCAGAGAATGATAATTCCGAACAAGCATGGTGAAAAACTGGTGGGATTATTGCATGAAACCGAGTCTAAAGAGATTGTAATCTTATGCCATGGTTTCAAATCCACAAAGGTCAGCTGGGTCATTTCATCTCTTTCACCTTGCTTTCATTAGCAAATACATTAGGAGGAAATGCCTGTTCATGGAGGAATAGTAATAATTTATGGAAAGCAGCTCACTTAGATTAATTCTACTTCAGGATTACAATCTCTGACAAACCTTGCTGCTGCTTTAGAAAAAGAAGGAATCAGTGTCTTCCGTTTCGATTTTGCTGGAAACGGGTGAGTTGATTAAAATCTAATGTTACTCGGACTCTGGTGCGAGTGTCGGACATTGTATATGTCCAACACGGGTATGGTTAGATTTTTCTAAGTTTTTCTTTAATGTATTTGGAGGATTGTTGGTCTTATCTCCACGCCCAAGGGTCGGGTACTAGTGTTGGTCACGGTAGAAGAGTCGGAGCAGCAAAGTTAAAATCTGTAGAGATTTTAAGAGGTGGCTTTGCTTGGATAGGCAAATATGTATTATACAGCATAGTTCTTACTTTCTATGTCTATTGCTGCCGCTGGAGTGTGTTTTTTGTTCACTTTGTTTCATAGTTGTGACTTATTTCGGGATCCATTTTTCAGAGAAAGTGAAGGTTCATTTCAGTATAGTAACTATTACCGAGAAGCTGATGATTTACGCGCTGTAATTCAACACTTTTCAGGGAAAATCGTGTAGTAAGTGCAATTCTTGGGCATAGTAAAGGTGAGTATCCCAGTGTTTCCCACTTGAACTTTCTGAACTAGTTAAAATAGAGAATGGTTTTGCTCTGCACTGTAGAACTTGTAAGTTCTCTAAGAAGAAACTATAAGTTGATGAAGACTATAGGGCTCCTTTGGATGCCCGTTTTCCTTCAGTGTGGTGAGATTGGGTTACCAATCTCACTGAAATGCTGTTTGGTTCAGCATCACGTTTCAGCCAAAATTAATCTGAAACTCACTGATCTCCAGAAACTTCACTGAAGGTTTGAGTAGCAATTGAACCCAGTCCAGTTGAAGTTATTTTAACAGACAAAAAACCCTTTACACTGGTTATCCCCTCTCTGACCACTCTCTTTTTCTCTTTCACATTTTCCTCCCAAAAAATTCCATTCCATTCTATTGAGATTTCCTCCCAAAAACCCTTAACCCTTACACTGGTTCAGCATCACGTTGAGATTTCGATGCTAGTGTTGAGCAATGATCGAGTGGATCTTTGTTTGGATTAAATGGAAGTGAGGAGAAGTTGAGGAAATCGACGGAAAATAAACAAGTTCTACATATCAGCAACAGGGATAGAGAGAGTAACGATATCGAACACGAGTGAAGGAGGAGGGAGCAAAGAAGCGACGGTGGCAGCAACTAGTTTTGCCTTTCCTTTTCGAGCCGATATCGAGCCGAACGCCGTTGCCGTTTGTGTTGTATTGGGGATCGTTTTGCCTTTCCTTTTCGTTAGAATTGCCTTCTTGGTTCTTGAATCTGCTTCTTCCTCTTCTTGTTCTTCCCCTATCGGTAATTCAATTTCCTATTGTTTTCTCAATCCAATTCATTTTTTAACTGAATCTTACTATCTTGTTTCATTTCCGGAAAATACTTTTTGAGCAATACACTTGTGTGATAACATGGTTTATGGTTTATGGTTAGGATTGTCTTGGTTGTGGCTACGAAACAAATTCTTAATTTTCACAGTGGTTGTCATATTTTTTCTCAAATTTCTTCAATCATTTTCTTTAATTCTTGTTATACTTATGGGCATTCTTTAACCTTTATGCCAGGGCAGTTTAATGTCTTAACTAATTTAATGCTACAATCTGCTAGGGTCTTACAACTGAGAATGTTTTGAACTTTAAACATCAGGTTTAAACTTAAGAATATGAAACTGTTTGTTAATGTTCAGACTAAAGAGTTAGTTGATGGACCACCAATATGTCACTTTTCCATATTATATATAGTCCATATAAAAATTTCAGTTTTTGCAGTGAAGTTACTGCAACGCCAGGGTTTCTTTCATGAGTTATCTAGTCCAGTTCCACTTGAATTTGCTCCTTGTGTTTTTTCATTCCTCATTGTTGGTTAATATTTTGACATGTCAGCAACCAACTGGCCAAGGAAGTTGCTGCAGTGCAAGGTTTTCTTTTATTTCCTATCTTCACAACTCCTAAGAAGTGAAGAGATCTCTTATAAGTATTCTTGAGAGAGGAGCTTCGGTTTTGTGTTTTTTATTGATTTTAGGTTAGATTCCAAATGTTTTTAAGTTTAAAACAACATTAGAACAGAGAATCATATTTGAGAAAGAGCGATTTCTCAAAGCTTTAGGTGAGTTGTAGAGTGAGAGAGTGCTGAGATTTATGATGGTTCTTGATGATTTTTAATAGAGTTCAAATGTTTTTTAAGCTCTAAATCTTAGTTATAATGTTAGATTTTAGTTTCGGTAAATATAGATTCAGGATTAGATAGTGTCTCACTCCATCGAATTGCATCATTTTCTAATTTGTTTTATTGATTTGATGTTAAAAATGAAACTAAAGAAGATGAAAGTTTGAAGGCGAAAGCAAAAGAGAAAGTAATGGAGGCTTAGTTTTAGTTTTTGCATTCTAATTTTCGTTATTCTTTATGTTATGTTTTCATCTAAATTAATTGTTTAGGAACTGATTTTATGTTGTATGTATTGAATGATTACTTTGGTAAGCATCTTGTTATGGGTTAAGTACAAGTTAAATAAATAGAGAATTGTGTGTGTGATGTTGCTCATAATGAAGCCTTGAATGGTTAAATGATAAATAATGTTGCTAAATAAACTACCCAACTGCATTGAGAAAAGGATTGCGGATTTTACCCACATACCAGTCGGTCTGTACTATTATCTGAATCTATCCGAATTTATCAGTCACACTCAATTGTTTTTAATGCCTTTACTAGTGTAATTTCTTCCTTAGGGTCTGCTTTAGATCAGTTTCTTTCTTTATGCTATCCATGGTAGTGAAGTTACTTTTATTTTCTAGGATAATTTATAACTTACTATTTAAAGTTATCCAGGAGGCTGCCCTGTGATTAGAGGAAATAAGTGGTCGTCTACAAAATGGATGCGTGTCAACGAGTACAAGGTTTAAACAACCGTTATACAGGTAACCTTTTCTATCTAGTAATTCACTTATCAAAATTAAAAATATACCAAAAGAAAAAGCTGTATGCCAACCGGTATGGTATCGCCCATGTTGATCTAGACCCCTTAAGTTAGGCTGATGATTAGGAATATTAATTTATACCATATTCTATGTTGGTATGCATCTTAAATTGAGCATGACTCTGCATTAAACAAGAAGTAGGTTCATGAAATGGTATATCTAGATGATTTTAAAATGAATAAGAGTTGACCTGTCGGAACAGATTGCTGAAGGGACCTGATTTCTTCTTTGTTAAGAGGAAGGGAACATAAACCCCTATTCCTGCATTTGCCCCTCAATCTCCCATTGTTCTTGACACAGCTTTCATGAGGGTATTCATGCTAGCCTTACCTGTAAATGATCTTCATACATAATCTTAAATCCTTCTTTTTTTGGTTCATAGTTGACAGAACTGACTTGGATTTCTTACTATCTTGAGTGTACGTTGGAAAGTTAAAAGTAAGAGCTCCCGGGACCATTGTGCTTCAAGGATGGGGCAGTGCTTGGCCCTTTCCTCTCTTCATTTTTTGTGTAGTTGCAGTAGTGTGTTATCATGCTTACTTGGATTCATGCTCCAACCTTGTTTCTGTTCCTTATCTTTTTTAATTTCTTTCTGTTCCATTTTTTACCTCAGTAAGACTCGTTGAAGAATTGTTGGGAAGACGAGATGGGGTGGGAGAGGTGAGTTGGAATAGTGAGCGGCGACTGAAATTGTCGAGTTGGGTTGGTAAGCTTGCGAGTTGAAAAACAGAAGGCGGCGGAAGAAGTGGTGGTGGTGGTGGAGGAGAGGAGTGAGAGAGGTAACCCAAGGAGAGGAGTGAGCCGCTGGTGTAAATTCCGTTTGTTTGCAGGTAACACAAAATGAAAGGGTTTAAAAATTAAACATGGGCAGTGAAATTTGTTTAAAAATATATTAACAATGTTTGGATTATTTGTTGTCTTCGTTTTCCAATCCAAGAATCAATATTGGTAATTTCATCTCCTGGTATGTATATTAATATAAGGCCAGCAGTTTTTCTTTTTTCCTTCCCCCTTCCTTTGTTTTTCTTGGCTTTTGTTTTTCTGGGCTTCTTTACTCTTCTGTTTTATCTAACTACGTTTTTTTGTCCTTCTGTTAACTATAAAATTGATTGGTTTTAGTCTGATAAGAAAGGTTTTGTTGCGTCTATAATGTTCTAGGCTCTGTATGTGCTTGGATTTGGAGGCTGTGACGATGGGTTGGAATTTTCATGCTTAGGTGATTAATGGATTTGTTTTCTGTTTTTGATTCAACATTCATCTCTTTCTTTGAATTTTATTGGTTTCGGGTTTTGCATGCATTTTAAAACCTCTGACTTCAAGCTTATATAGAATTTAAGAATCCATTCAAGTGCTCTCTTTTTTCCCCTTATTGGGTCATCCTTTTATATCTCTGTCTTGGGGATAAATGGTTGATATATTTGATGTTTATGTTATTAGGTCATAACATAGAGGAAATGCTTATGGTTTGAAAGTTGTTGCATTTTGATAAGAGAAAAGGAATGGCTTCTTCAGAATGAGGCATTGTTACCACCTCAATATGGAATTTCATTGAACATTTGTAGGCTAATTAATATATGAATTCAATGGCAAGAGTAAAATGTAACTTCAGATTATGAACTGCAATGGTGTGTATATGGATTTCATGACAGTTCTGCTATCTATTTATATGATAGTTCAATCATTGAAAATAAGTTTCTCTTGTATATTTTTTAGATTGCTCAGTGAACCTGTATGAAGAGACTCATATTCAACTTCACTAGTGTACCATCAAGTTGTTTCTATATTTGTTCCTTCTTATAAGTAGGAGTCTAAAAATCAGTTTAACAAATTTTTTGATGCCTGGTTGAAGAAGCTTTTGTGGTTATTTGTTTTTATCTTTTCTGATTTAAATATCTAGAATTGAGAGTGTGTGGCTCGTTGCTAGGTCATTGATGCATGAGCTTACTAAAACATAGTCATGGAGGCTTCCTTTTAACATTTAAAGATCCTCCATAAGTCGAGAAATTGCAATGCTAAGGGAATTATTGCAAATAGTTTAATTAATCAATATTTGTAAAAATAATTTTGTATCATAACCTAATTTCTAGTAATAATGAAACTTATTATGTCTTATGTTATTATATTTTTTTAATTAAAAATCATTCGTTTAGATACTTTAAAATTTGATCTAAGTATAATGTTACTATTTGGGAAAATAATATTTATTATTGTTATAAAAGAATATTTAACTATAAAAATTAAAAATAATTTTCATTTTATCTAATAAATAATTTAAATTGATTATATAATTCATTAAAATATTTATAATAAAATAAGATATATTTTAATATTTTATTAAATAAATTTATAAATTCACATATTTTAATAATTTTATATAAGTAAAATAATTTAAAACTTCTATTATATATCAATTCTAATATGATGTCCTTAATAGTAATTTTATATTTTTACATCACCGCTAGAGCTGCGTTTGAATTTAAACACATTCTACCATTATTTTTAATCTCACTGCTATAGTATCTAATCTTACCATTACAGTAATTAATCTCACCGCCACCGCTATTTTTAATCTCACCGGAGTAAACACACCGTCCATTCAAACTAAGCTTATATCTTAAATTGCATTCTAACCACTGAGTTATTTTCAGGATGGATCTTAGCAATATCTTGTTTTCTTGTAATGTTTTGATCATTAATACACGGAATAAGTAATGTAAGCTAGCTAACATTACTGTTTAAGTGTTATATCACTGGAATAATGTAATCCGAGGGGAATTTTGGTGCTTCTTTATGCTTCGAAGCATCAAGATATCCCTATGAAGTCTGTCAATTAGCTTTTTTCAGCTGTGATTTTCATTTAGCTAATAAGTTCTCCAACAAGTGTTATACCGCTAAAATAATGTAATGCAGGGGGAATTGTGGTTCTTCTTTATGCTTCTAAGTATCAAGATATACATATAGTCGTAAACGTTTCTGGCCGCTACGACTTGAAGAGAGGCATTGCAGAACGCTTGGGAGAAGACTTTATGGAAATAATTAAGAAGGATGGCCACATTGATGTTAAGAATAAGACGAGTAGTTATTTATTTAGCTTCCTTGATGTGTATGATTTCCTGAGTTTTTGTTCTTCACGTTTGTGTATGTCCATCAAGGATCTATTTGTTGTTTGTTAAGTTAAGCAAATCAGCATTCCTGATTGGATTTTCAGTCCAGTTTAAGTGTTACTTAAAAAGTATCCAAATAGAATATGGCTACATAATCAGTGATAAAGACAGCTGCTTTCAATGCTCTTATAGCTTTTGGCATTTGGAACTTGAAAGAGAAGTAGAAATTTTGCATTAAAAATGTTCTATATTAACAATTTCCTGGGAATAAAAACATTCCTTGTGGAATGTAAAGGGTTAACATTTAGTCTTGTTCAATATTTGTTTATGTACTTTGTAATAGCCTCATTTTACCCGGGCCCGTGTAAAATAAAACAAACAAAAATAATAAAAAATAATAAAAACAAAAATAAAATAAATAGTCCATTTATAGGCTCGAATTACAATTAACCCAACACCAAGATCCAAAACACTAAAATACAAATACTAACCCATTACCCATGGCCCACTTACACCCCAAATAGATGACCCAAAACATTATCCCATTTACAACCCAAACCTACACGGCCCAATGGCCTAAACTCATTTCCAAAAATTGGAAACCCCAAACCCTAGGGTTTCCTTAGGCGCCGCAAGCCCCAAACACCAGCTCCTCGGACATGCCGCCATCAACACGCGAGTCGTGCTCCGACGTCGAGATCTCCGCCTCTCACCTGCAAAAAGGAAAGAAAGAGCAGCAAAAAATGGCAAAAGAGACATAATAGTTGTATTTCTTTTTTTTTTCGAGGCTATAAAACCCCAAATAATCTGTAACACGGGGGGAATACAAAGAGAAATATACAGGCAAATATATTGAGATCATACAGAGAATAATAAAAAACAGCAGAGGTGATTTTTTTATATTCTATTTCGTTTATTTTCATTTTTATTTTTATTTTCAATCTATGCATTATATATATAAAAATTGTTTAAAATATATAAAAAAGATTACCTTTTGACTTGCTCTGAAAAGAGGAGATTTTGGACTTCCGACCACCGTATGTGGCGGCGCTTACGATGGTACGTGGGACACACGCGTGACGGTCCGATATCGGAGTCTGAGCCGGAATCTGGCCTCCGATCGAGGCGAACAGAGCATTTCGGGGGTGGTGGCTTGGTTTTTTTTTTTTTAAAGGGTGTTAAAATGAATTTTTTTGGCCAATTTTAACTTATATAACAGTATAGAAATGGCGCCGTTTTTGCTTAATCTAATAAGCATAAAATGACATCGTTTTAAGGGAGGATCCGTACGTTGACCCGAAAACCCGGGGAGGATCCGCGTGTTTTTATAAAAAGGGAAATTTACTATTTTAGTCCCTCCGCAATTTTATTAGTTTTAATTTCGTCCAATTTAACATTCTTTTTATTTTTTAAATTAGCCCTGAAAGTCTGCTTTTGTTTCAATTGGGTCCCTCGAGCTATTTAAAGGTTGATAACAGAACGACACTGTTTAGGAGATAAGGCATAATTGTCTATTAGGTCCCTATAGTTTGTAGCGCACTTCAATATCATCCTTTTACATTTTTCCTTAATATTTTTTATTTATTTTAATTTATTCCCTATTTCTTCATCAAAAGCTTCTAGTTGACATTAAATTATCTTTGTGGTCATCGATTATTTCATTAAGAGAGTGAATGTTGCTTCATATGCCAATATTACAAAGTCGACAGTCATCAAATTTCAAAAAAAAAAAAAAGAGATCATGTGCCAACAAAGAATGCCAAAAAGGACAATGTCAAAAGTTCGTAGTCTGTTCAAAGATCAGATGCCATATCATAGAGCAACAAAGGCCGCCTAAAAAAAATATAATATAAAATAAAGATTGTAAGAAAGATGACCGAGACTTGTAAAGATTGGCATAAGAAGCTATCATTCACTTTCTATGATTATCTAACGTTGGCCAGGACATTTGCCGGGGCAACATCTTACCCATTGGTTTATGAAATGGAAGCATTTTTTTTTTTTGCCAATTGAACCTAATCGAAGAAAAGGTTAAAAGTTATCCATCACGGTCAGATGATGCAAGCTTATGACAAAGAGGTTTATCCTAGAGAATTCCATGTGGGGAACCTGATCTTTCTTTTACAAAAGTACTTCAGAGAAAAGCAGATGCCAAATTGGGAAGGACATTATGTTGTAAAGAAGGCCTGTTCTAGAGGAGCATTGATATTGTCCGAGATGGATGCCAAAGACTTGCCCAATCCGGTGAATTCAGGTTCATTCAAGAGGTATTTTACCTGAAAGGGGAAAGGCCAAGGTGAAAACCAGCAAAGGGCACCTTGAGTTCCAATTCAAAAAAAAAAAAAAAGAAGGAGAGGCCAAGGTGAAAACCCGCAAAGGGCGCTTTAAGACCAAAGGGTTTTGAGCCGAAAAGGGCGGCTCAAATTTTGATCAAAGATAGGGCATGTGGTAGTCTTGTTATACTTGAATTAACAAGTGTGAAAATACGCTATGTCTTGGGGCATTGACAAAGTACTCCGGATCCTCTAAACACGTATTGAGCTCAAAATGGTCTTCAAGAAGTTTGTACAGAGAAGCTCAGGCTGTGATATCTGGGGCACCTAGCTTCTATATTACCCATTTTGAATTTTCTATCTTTGATTACTTTATTCTTTTCAAGATACACCTCAATCAATTTTCTTTTATTACTTTGGTTATCTTTGATTGACTTATTTTGAGCTATGCTCCTGATTAATTTCATTATCGTCCATTATTGTGATCTTTTTCAAGCATTTTATATTGAAATAATGATTAATGGACTAATAATACTTTCATAAAAGGAGTTTCGCATATTACTCTAGAAGCTTCTAAATAATATGAGAATCTGAAACAAGACTATTGTTTAGAACTCACCAAGCCTAAGGGTTGGAAATATTGGAAGATAATAATCTCTTCAGATTTTTATTGGATAAAGACATTTCGTCGGTGATACCATTTCAAAAAATGGATAAAGACATTTCGTCGGTGATACCATTTCAAAAAATGACGAGCAATGTCAACCCAAGTGTAAAAGGGGATCATTTTGAGGAAAAGAAAAATGATACCCTGTATTCATACATTTGGTCATTATACCCAAGGAATGGTGTAACAGATCAAATTGATTGAAGATGATACAAATTTTATACCTCTGAGTGGTAATAGGATGGATGGAAGAAACCAAATGCTATTCCCCTAAAGTTGTAGTGGAAGGAACAAACTTTTTGTCCCAAGGTTCAAGAGGAGTGGACTTAGAATTACCGTGGGGAAAATTATTTGAGCAGAGTATGATTGACACTTCAAGAGGAACGAACATGAAACCTTGATGAATAAATGAGTGATGACACCTGAAATAAGAATCATTCTCATAACATTTTTGCATTCATATATCATAGCATGTCTAAATAGGAGCATTTGACTCATTTCGATCAGGGCATCCTAATTATTAGGCATAAGCATATACCCATTCTATAGGTTATGTCCTCTTTAGGACAATGTAGTAGAGAAAATTAACACTTTTAGCCTTGTCTCCCTAAAGTTGCAAGAGGAGTAGACTAAAGACAACCGATCTGGCATTCCTGAAGTTGCAAGAAGTAGATCGAAGACATCATTCTGACATCCCTGAGTTTGTAGTGGAGTAGATTAAAGATAGCAGATCTGGCATGCCTGAAGTTGCAGGAAACAGATCAAAGACATCAGTCTGGCATCCCTGAGTTTGCAGTGGAGCAGATTGAAGATAGCAGATCTTGTCTTCCTGAGTTTGCAACGAAGCGGATCGAAGATACCAATTTGGCATCCCTGAGTTTGCAGTGGAGCAGATTAAAATAGCAGATCTGGTATTCTTGAAGTTGTAGTGAAGCAGATTGAAGACATCAGTCTGACATCCCTAAGTTTGTAGTAGAGCAGATTGAAGATAGCAAATCTTGACTTCTTGAGATTGCAGTGAAGCAGATCGAAGATACTAATTTGGCATCCCTGAGTTTGCAGCGGAGCAGATTAAAGATAGTTGATATTGCCTTCCTAAAGTTGCAGTGAAGCGGATTGAAGCCATCAAACTTATTTCTAAAAAATGAAATCGAGATGAAGTTCCAATACCGTTGAAGTTGCAGTGGAGTTGGAAGCCATTTGAAGAAGACGAGGACCAAGAAGTTAAGGCTCGGCAAGACCTGCCAAAATTGATCCTTTTATAATCTTTCTTCCATTCTCGTTTCACGACAATGAGAAAAGAGGGGCAGCTATAATAGGCCCATTTTGCCCGGGCCCGTGTAAAATAAAACAAACCAAAAAATAATAAAAAATAAAAACAAAAATAAAATAAACAGTCCATTTATAGGCCTGAATTACAATTAGCCCAACATCAAGACCCAAAACACTAAAATACAAATACTAACCCATTACCCATGGCCCACTTACACCCCAAACAAATGACCCAAAACATTACCCCCTTTACAACCCAAACCTACGCGGCCCAATGGCCCAAACTCGGTTCCAGAAACTGGAAACCCCAAACCATAGGGTTTCCCTAGGCATCGCAAGCCCCAAACACTAGCTCCTCGGACACGCCGCCATCAACGCGCGAGTCGCGCTCCGACGCCGAGATCTCCTCCTCTCACTTGCAAAAAGGAAAGAAAGAGCAGCAAAAAATGGAAAAAGAGACATAATCGTTGTATTTCTTTTTCTTTTTTTTCGAGGCTATAAAACCCCAAATAATCTGTAACACGGGGGGGAATACAGAGAGAAATATACAGGCAAATATATTGAGATCATACAGAGAATAATAAAAAACAGCAGAGGTGATTTTTTATATTCTATTTCGTTTATTTTCATTTTCATTTTTATTTTTTATCTATGCATATATATATATATATATATATATATAAAACTGTTTAAAAATATACAAAAGAATATTACCTTTCAACTTGCTCTGAAAAGAGGAGATTTTGGACCTCCACCCACCGTATGCGGCGGCGCTTACGATGGCGCGTGGGACACACGCGTGCCGAAGTTTGAATCTGAGTCTGGCATCCAACCAAGGTGAACAGAGCATTTCGGGGGGTGGTGGCTTGGTTTTTTTTTTTAAAGGGTGTTAAAATGATTTTTTTATCGACTTTTACTTATATAACAGTATAGAAACGGTGCCGTTTTTGCTTAATCTAATAAGCATAAAATGACGTCGTTTTAAGGGAGGATCCGCGTGTTTTTATAAAAAGGGAAATTTACCATTTTAGTCTCTCTGCAATTTTATTAGTTTTAATTTTGTCCAATTTAACATTCTTTTTATTTTTTAAATTAACCCTGAAAGTCTACTTTTGTTTCAATTGGGTCTCTCGGGCTATTTAAAGGTTGATAACGGAACGGCGCCGTTTAGGAGATAAGGCATAATTGCCTATTAGGTCCCTACAGTTTGTAGCGCACTTCAATATCATCCTTTTACATTTTTCCTTAATTTTTTATTTATTTTAATTTAATCCTGTTTCTTTATTTATTTAAAAAAACTCTTTTTATTATTTTATTTTTAAATTATTTTAACACTATTATTTTATCATATTAAAATTCTATATTATTTTTACTATTTGTATATTAATTTATTAATAGTATAAAGCTTTTTATATTTTTTATATACACTATTTTTATATATTAAATTATTACTATTATTTAATTTAGTTCAATAATATTTATCCACATTACATATTATTTTATAACTTGTATATTAGTTAGTATACTATACATTTTTAAATTTTGCATACTATATGTTATCATATTATATGTATAATTTAAATTATTTTATCCTCAATATTATATATAATTTTGTATATTATATAGTGTTTATATTGTTTTTAAACGTGTAGTTTTATACATATACATATACATATATATATATATATATATATAAATTAGATTATTATATCAAAAATATATTTTGTTTATATATCATTTATCTATTTAAAATATATTTTACTTATTTTATCATGGATATATGTATTATTTTTAGATTTTGTCATATCACTTTTTGTTTTTGTTTTTTGAAATAAAAACTGGAATTATCATTGAATCAAGGCCAAAACTAAAGTCCAGAAACAGAAATAACTAAAGCCCAAACATATAGACAAAAAAAAAAAACAACAAGAACAAATCAAAAGCAAGAAAGCAAAACCGAAAAAATAAAATAAAGCTAAAAGAAACATTGGCCCATGAAACAGAAGAAAACAATTCCAGCACTCAACAGACGATAGGGTAGCTTTTAGGAAACCATTTCCAGCTGTCACCCATAAATAAACCCCATCTCGAAAAATTCTAAAACCAGATATCTTTCTGCATCCCTCATTAATTGACTTCTATCATTTCAAACAGATATCTCTTGAAACGCCTCAGATCCTCTTGATTATGCTGCTTCTACGCTCCACAACCCCCAAGCAGATAACCTTTTGCCCTTCCATTTCTTCTTCATCAGTAACTCTCCCTTATCTCCTGCACGCTTTCCGTTCGCCGACGATCATCTCTCGCCGCTGTTTCAGCAACAATCGGGACTCTCTGTTCCAGATAAGTATTACCTCCCATTTTTAGTCTTTCGGTAGCTATTCTGTGCGCCACTTCATTTGCTTCCCTGTTCTGGAAAAGAAAATTACATTTTCTGAAAAGCAAAGCCATTTTCTTTGAATCTTCAATATACGCTGCAATTTCAGATTTATCCATTCCCTTTTCTTTCAGCTTTTTGATCACCGTCCTAGCATCGCTTTCGATTTCCACGTTTCGAAGACCAAGATGAAACCCCAGATCTAGTGTTTGGTAACACGCCAGCGCCTCAGCAGCAAACACGTTTGGTAAATTCTTGTTGATAATCGATTTCGAGCATATTACTTCTGCCTTTTCATTTCTCACTACTAACCTCGAGCATGACTCCTTTCTATTTCTGTTCAATGCCGCATCAAAATTTATCTTCAGATATCCTCCTATCAGCACTCTCCAACTGTTCCTGACTATTCGTTTCTCAGGTAAAAATTTCCTTGCCCCATCTAGTTCCATCATGTATCTTACAATGAAATCTGCAATTTGACTTCCCGTTTTCATTTCACCCTCATGAATGAATTTATTTTCGGTTGTCCAAATCCCCCACAAAGCACACACAAATCACCGACAAATTTCCATAGAATTTCCAGCAAAAAAATTCTTTAGGCTTTCCATAAACTCCATATCTTCCTCACCAGCAGACCAGACAATATTTAATTTCTCCCATGTTTCCCTTGCAACAGGGCAATCTTTGAACACGTGCTCCCTCGTCTCAGCTTCCCCTTGGCACCTTCTGCAGATAGCGGATCCCATTAATCGTCTGTAATGTAAATTGCTAAAATTAGGTAGATAATTACGTGAGCTTCGCCAAACTGTAATTTTAATTTTTGAGGGTAATTCTAAATTCCAAAGTCGCTTGTAAAATTGTTTAAAATCATCCTGTACTTGAGTTTGTCTGTCGTGTGTAAGAAGTTTGTGTCCGCTTCGCACCGAGTATTCTCCAGTTTGCTCCTCATGCCAGACAACAAAATCTTCATATGAGCTCAGAGGCAATGGAATGCATAAAATCCTCTCAGCATCCCTTTCCGTAAAGGTATTAAGAATTAAATCTGCCTTCCATTTCCTTGTGTTAGCCTCAATCAGATCTGCAACTTTTGTTATGCTTAAATTGGAGCTTTGATTCTGACCATTTAGCGCTTTGTTTCCAGGAACCCAACTATCTTCCCAAATAGAGACCTTTTGTCCATCACCAATCCGCCAGCCCAATCCTTTGAACAGAAGTCCTTTTGCCATCCATAGACTTTTCCAGGTTAACGAAGGTAAATTACCTAGGTTTGGCTTTAAAAATTCGAGTCTTTAAAGTATCTAGCCTTCAACGTCCGCGTTAGTAATGAATTAGGATTGCGTAACAGACGCCAACCCTGTTTGGCCAACATAGTGATATTGAAAGAACTCAAATCACGAAAACCCATTCCTCCTTCCTCTTTAAGCGCACATAATAATTTCCAATCGCACCAATGCATGCCCCTTTTACTGTTACTTTTATTCCACCAAAAGGAGTTTAGTATGGTTTCCAATGCAGTACACAGTGTCTTCAGCATGAGGAAACAGGCCATTGTATACGTGGGTATGGCTTGCAATACTGCTTTTATAAAGACTTCTCGACCCCGTTGTGATGTGTACTTACAGCTCCAATTATTACTTTTCTGTTTCAGCTTATCTCTTAAAACTTGGAAAGCAAATTTCTTTTTTCATCCCACCATATTTGGAAGCCCTAGGTACTTCTCAAGATCATTTGAGCATCGGACTCTAAGAGCTTGAAGCACCATATTCCTATCTTGATCATTAACGTTTGAGCTGAAGAACACCGTTGATTTTTCGAAATTCACAAACTGACGGAACAAACCTCATATTCATTGAGAATATCCTTAAAGACATCAATCCCCTTATTTGATATCTCCTCGAAAAGGACACAGTTGTCTGCAAACATGAGATGGGTGATTGAAGGAGAAGCTCTACAAACCTTTATACCACAAGTCTTTCCCTCCTGACAAGCCAATCTCATTAATGCTGACAGGCCTTCTCCACAAAACAAAAACAGATACGGGCTCAATGGTTCCCCTTGACGTAGCCCTCAAGTGCCTCTGAAACTTAAGCCTTCTTCCCATTTATTAGAATAGAGAATTTAACCGAGTTAAGACAACGAACGGTTAGAGCAATAAATTCTTTTGCAAAACTAGCTTAGCCATGACTTCTTTGATAAAAATTCAATCCACTCTATCATAGGCTTTACTCATATCTAAATTTAAGGCCATAGAACCTTTTCTCCCTACTCTCTTATTCTTAAGCGAATGAAGTACTTCATATGCTAATAACACATTATTAGTAATGAGTCCACTTGGAACAAACACACTTTGAAAATCATCAATGCAATCATTCAGCACCATCTGTAGTCTATTGGCAATTGACTTTGCAATAATCTTATATATCACTGTGCATAAACTAATAGGACGAAAATTCTTAAGATTAATAGGAGAGACAGTTTTCGAATCAATACCAGCAAAGTTCTGTTTATGTCCTCAAGCGAGTGCCCGTGATTCAACACATTCAAACAAAAATCACACGTGTCCTTCCCCACAATATGCCAGTATTTTGGAAAAAATATTGTCGAAAACCATCAGCACCTGAAGCTTTAGTAGGTCTCATTCTTTTCAGTGCTTCTACAATTTCCTCCTCTGAGTAACGCGCAGTCAATCTAATATTCATACTTTCCGATATGCATGGGTTAATCCCTGACAGTATGTGTGTCACATCTCCAACTCCTCTAGATTCAAATAAATCGGAAAATAATTTTGAGCAACCACTTCAATCTCTCTGTCAACTGTCGTAAGAGATCCATCAACTCTCTGTAACCCCCTTATATGATTCATACGTCTTCTCTATGATGCATACTTGTGAAAAAATGGCGTATTTTTATATCCCAATTGTATCCAATTAGACCTTGCTTATTGCTCCCAGTATCTTTCTTCCTTATCTATCTTCATATTTAAATGGAGCTTAACCTCCATGAGTTCAGTCAAAATCTCCTCCGTTCTTTCATCACCATTCAGTTCTTCTAGTATTCTATTTAATCTTTTCACCTCACCATTACGTTTGAAATGGATCTTGTTGGCCCATACTTTTAACCCATTTGTGAGGTTATTCATACGATTTAAATAATGACCAGAGCTACCTTCCCAGAGCTTTTTTATTTCATCCTCACAAGACTCCTCAAGAACCCACGAAGACTCAAAACAAAATGAATAGGACTGTTCCTCCTCCTAATAACGTTTGTATCAACAAGCAGGGGACAATGATCTGAAAAAGAGTGCGAAATATGCTTTAGAGAATAATTCAGGAAAGTTTGAAGCCACGCGTCTGTCGCTACACTTCTGTCAATTTTTTCCCTAATTTTTTGCTCAAATACAACCCTTTCCCATGTAAACCAAGGACCTGAAAAACCAATATCTTCCAAAAAACATTCCTCCAACGTTTTGTGGAACTCTTCCATTCTAGCCTCATCCCTTGGAAGACCACCCCTTTTTTCATGTGCATAAAAATATCATTAAAATCCCCTCCAACAAGCCAAGGTAACGAATTGTTCCTCCCCAGCCTACGTAACAGATCCCACGTCTCCCTTTTATTTCTAACCTCAGGAGCCCCATAGAAACTCGTGAACCTCCAACACGGTTTACCCACTTCTTCTTGAATCTCCACATCAATATGGTTATTTGAAAAACTCTTCAAATTAACAAGTTGACCCTCATTACCTTCTCGCGAGCCCTCAGGCGGCACATCAATACCATTGGAAAAACCACATCGTCTCCTAACAATTTCCATTCTTTTAGCATTCAGTTTAGTCTCCATAAAGAAGACAATTTGGGGATGATAAACTTTCAAAGATGTCTTTGAAGTCTTCTTATTGCTCGTGGACTCCCAATCCACTTTATTGATGAAGCTTGCTCCATGATATATTTGTTGATTATGAGCGAATCGCCCACCACAACCCTCAAACAAATCCTGTTTATTAGAAATATTTGAGAGCACAGATTCAGATCTTTGTCTTTTATTTCCTTCCTCTTTACTCTTTGGATCATCTTCTAAAGCACACTCCATATTTGACTGCTCCTTCCCATCCAAATTTCCCTTTCTCTCCCTACCATTCTGGAAGCCATTGCCGAATTGAACATATCTTCCCATCTGAATTGTGCCATATCTCTCTATGTTCCTTCCTAGCTGACCATCTCTACCATTTTCGGATCTTAATTCTCCACTTCATTAGATTTGTAACCTTCCAAATTTATCCCAAAAGAATTACTAAAATTTCCCCACAATTCATGACTTTGATTCTGACTTGAATTTTAACTAGATTGCTGTCCAAATCGAGTTTTTCCAAAAACCCCATTCTCACCTTCATCCCTCAGCCAAATACTGTTGACCGTCGAAGCTTTCATCATCGGGGCCCTCAGTGTCACCCCATCCAAATTCAACTTCCTGAGCACCAATATGCAATCTCAGTGGACAAAAATTTTCACCATGGCCTAGGCAGCCACATAAGAAACAAAATATAGTTAATTTCTCATATTTGAAATTTATGTACATGAACTTTGAATCAGCAAGCATAATTTTTTCCTGCGTTTTAAAGGTTTTTGTACATCAATCTGCACACGGATACGCATAAAATTTCTATACCCATTAAGAACTTGCTTCGTATCGTGCTCTAGCAACCTGCCTATAAAATTTCCAAACTTAGTCGCCATTGAATCATTAAAGAAACCCGGGGGTAAATCATGAATCTGAACCCACCATTCTGCATACACCAAAGGTATAGACATCGGGTCTTCATTCACTTGGATCCGATGGAAAATCAGGAGATGATTATTAAAGGTCCAAGGAGCACCAGTTATTACCCGCGTAATATCAATCTCGTTGAAAAATTTGAAAAGAAATCGTTTCTCCCTAGATCTGATATTTGTACCCCTTCTAATGGATGCCAAATGTTGGTCAATGTATTTCTTATGGCTGGAAAATGGACCACACTGGCTATAAGGAAACATCCCACCAAACAAAAATTATAAGCAGATATTTGTTCCACGAGCTCTTCTGGCAGAGAAAAAGCCTCATCTTCCTCGTCAATCAGATTTGAATCTTCAATACCTCTTTCCATTGTTTTCTCTGATTCAACCCCTAACAAAAAGAAACCCTAAGAAAATGTGCCAAGAAACGACAGAGAGAAACGTGCCAATTCGGCAGACCTATTTTTAGCACATTTTGTTTTTTTTCTTAATTTACAATATTTGTTATAATTTATTCTATGTTATTATTTTATTCTACATCTAATCATGCATATAAAACTTTATGTTTATTTAATAGCTTTCTTTTATCTTTTATTATTTACTTTTTATATCTTATATTTGTTTATCCTTTTTATTTTATTCGTTTATCATTTTTATATTACGCTTTAGTATAATTATTCTATTGTTTATATCACTTATTATTTAGTATTATTCTTTCTTTAATTATCCATTGGTAGTAATTGTTAATATGATTTGTAGTTATGATAAATTGTTATTTGGCATGTATGTTGTGATGTATTTATGCAATGTCTTACTCAAACAATTTTTCATAAAAACACATTTTGAATTAACGCCTTTCATTCAAATATTTTTAAACATAGAGATATACGATATTTGGGGACTTCTAGAAAAATTATACCCTAACTTATTGGGTTTTAATTTTTCTCGCGGAACTTAAGGTATCAAATATCATTTTTAAACTTATAAACTTCCAAATCAAAATTTATTCTCGAGAATTCAAAACGTTATATCCTAACTTATTGGATATGATGTTTTATGTTTCGAGGTAAGAATTTTCTAAATAAAGGTGAGCCTAGTTTCGAATTCATGAGATGTTATATCCAAACTTACTGGGTATAACATTTTATTTCTTTGAGATAGGTAAGTCTTTGTTTTCTTTCTAATAAAAGAATCATATTTTAAAATTTTTCAAATTTTTAACATTAGGACATGATTTTATCAATTAGGTACCAATTTTGGGCGTTACGAGGGTGTTAATCCTTCCTCATACGTAACCGACTCTCAAACCTGTTCTTTTGAATTTGTAGGCCAAAATTAATGTTTAAAAAAAACGTTTTATAAAGTGATTCAATCACACCTAAGCAAAAAGTGATTGGTGGCGACTCCCGTTTTTATTTTTTAAAGTCAACCCCCGTATTTATAAAAACCTTAAAAATGGTTTCGACATACTTCATTGGAAACATTTCGAGGCGTTGAATACCGTGTGACTGAGGAAGCTTTGATGGATAGCTTAAGAACAGACATGCATGAAGCTTGCCTCAAGATTGATAAAGAATGTCGGTAAGATTTTGAATCTAGACTAGAGCCTATTAGTTTTTGTCGTTTCGAAATAATTGATTCTTCACTGATTCATTGAGCTAGATTTAGATGTCAATGTCAAATGAACGTCAATACTAGTATATGTTATTTGTGCTATTATTCACCATAAAATACAGGGTGTTGACGGTCCATGGATCTTCTGATGAGATAAATTCTGTTGAAGATGCTTTGGAGTTTGCCAAGGTTATACCTAATCACCAATTACACATTATAGAAGGAGCAAATCATGGGTACACCTCGCACCAAACTGAGTTGGCATCTACTGTTGTGAAATTTATAAAGTCAGCCTTAGTGCAAGACAAGGTTTCTTCCAAGTAGTTAGAGGCTGTAAACACAAATCTAAAATTTTCTCCACCAACAAATGAGATACAGGTGACAGCTGAAATATACCAGCAATGTAAGTCCCTGCAGCTGTAATTGATCCCAGTTATTTACGTCATGTTAAACGGCCATGCCAAGCTGGATTTTGCTCACTCTGACTAGTTTGACCAAGCTCCATGGAAGCTTGAGTTTCCAGTTGGCATAATGTTTATTGCCATTCGTTCTTAAAAGACAATGCTATGTAGTTTATTTTCTTTTTAATAAGTTTCAGAGATCTTGCAAGTGACTTGATGTAATTATGGTTCATTCAACACTGTAGTTTTCCTTTCTATACCCTCTCAAATTGTCCGCTAGATTAAATGGGATTTTAGAATAAAACTTCTGTTGGATCATTAATTGTATTTATAATATAACAAGAAGCACCTACAACCTTCTAAAATTTGCTGCAAATAAGGAAAATTACCATATAATTTGAATGCAACATCGAATGATATCCATTTCTATATATGATCTTTCCCTGGCTTAGAAGTTGGAATGTTAAAGCATTTGCCTGTATTAAAAAATCTGCAGTAGCTGGTACTCCAGGCTGTGATCTGGTCGAGCAACTACTAAACTGGTCTTACCTTTTGCTCATCATCATCATCATTGCCGCTGCCATATGATTCCATATATTCATCTTCCCAGTCTTCCTGGTTCGAGTACAAATAAATTTGCCATCAGAATCAGTACAGCAAAGCATACCATGTCAAGCTATGCAACTCGAACTGAGATGCAACCTCATAATAGCTGGTGTCAGCTATACAACTCGAAGCTTTCCTACACTCGGTCTTTGAATCTTTGTAACACAGGTTTCAAGTACAGAATTCATTCACTAAATCCAGTTGTGATATCATAGAGGAAGAACAAAATAATAGATTATCAATGATCATCAAGAGATGAGAATTATTTAAGGTTTGGCACTATTCATTAGCTGGAAATCAGGCCTAGGGGAGGATTGCAACTTCAAATGTGTATAATTGCTCATAACAAAGTTGAAGAAAATGAAATCCATGTTCTCTATCTTCCAGCATGTATAAGTTTAGCGGATCATTTATTACCTCTTCAATATCCTCATCAGAAAGTAGAGCTTCATTCAACCTTGAGTATGGAGTATTTACGGCACCAACCTCATTCCCAGCGTTCATTTCCTCCTGGATCAAAACAACGGATTATAATGACGGTAAACTTTATCAAGTCATCTCTTGCTGAACATCAGTACGTAATTACATATATATCTAAAAGTAAAAAGAATTACCAGCTCTGATTTGGGGACGAAACGGATCATGGCTGTTGTGATCAATGTAAGACTGTTTGGGGACCAATTCAGTGAAAGCAGAATAGTGGAAAAGGTTATTGCAACCTTACCTGAGAGATATGAAGTCAAGGTTTCTTCCTCGGAAGACTCGAGAGATTTGTCAACAATCTCTTTGACTGAGCTAATGAATTCACTCTATGCTTAAGAACAAAGAAGAGCCAACAGACAGGAGGAGCATCATGAAGTTACATTTCAAGTCAAAAGTAAAGGAAGCTTGAGCTTCTCTGGCTACAAAGAGAAGAAGAGCTGGTCAGACAATAAAAAGAAGTCTAAAAGAGAAGGTGGAAAGAAAAAATATCCACCATGCTCTCATTGAAAAAAGACTACTCACTTGGAAGCATATTGTTAGTTCAAGCCTAATGTGCAATGTAGAGCTTGCAAGCAGTTAGGCATGTTGAAAATTTTTGCAAGAACAACGGCCAACAAAAACAACTGCAGCCACAGCAGTTGTGTAACAACTCATTTTTCAATGGTGTCGAAAACAATAGTTTTAGGACTACAATTTCGATGAGTGAATACATAAATATTATTATTTAATATTTACAAGTCAAGTATTATAATAAAGTGAATTTTATTTGATAATTTTTATTTAATTAAATAATTAGTTAAGTGCAAGTGGGTTGTCATCAAAGTAAAGTGATTTTGAAAATGAGGTATCGAAGCCTCGTTTTTATAAATCGAGCCCATAAATATTTAATAATAGTTATATTAAATTTTGGTCCAAAAATCTTAACATTTGAATAGTTAATTAAAGTGTAAGGACTAAATCGTAGCAATTGTAAAAATTAATTGAATTTTATTAATTAAAAGATTTAATCATTAAATGTGTATGGATGGACTTATGTTATAATTAGGCCCAAATAGCCTTAGTGGGATGGGATGATTGGTGCATGATTATTAATAAATTATTTATTAAATTTACATGAATTAAGTTAAAGAAATAAAATTTAAATTTTATTTAATTATATTAAATAAAAGAATAAAACATAAAAGTAAAGTGGTCACCTTCCATTTGCTATTTCTCCGCCGCTTGGAATGAAAGAAAAATTGAGAAGCCATTGACCAGCTTCAAGTAACTTTCGGCCCCTTGTTTGGTAAGTAAATCAATTTCATTTTTTGTGGTAGATGTTAAAAGTAAATGTTTTAATCATAATATTAATGCATTTTTAAATGATTATTCGAAGTAAAATGGTGAATTTTATACTCCTAATCCTTTAAATTCATGTTTATATATTTAGGAGAGCATTTGGAAGCAAAAGGAGCGAAAACCGAAAAATTAGAGCAGGTTTCGAGAGCCACACAGGCTGAGCCATTCCACACTGGCTAGACACATTGTCGTGTGAGCCACACAGGCTGCTACACGGCCATGTGCCAGACTGTGTGAAAATAAAAATCGCACTCCAAACACACAAAAAAATACAATTTTTAGGGTTTTCGGGCATTCTAAGACCTATATATACCAAATATAAGAAGAGGGGAGTAAGCCATCATAAAATACTGAAAAAAAACAACTTGAAAAACACCATTGAAGCTGACTCTAAAGTAGATTTTCATCAAAATTGAAGATCTACTCTTGATTTTTTAAAATTTATTATGAGTTTCTTTGTTTCTTATGGTTATACTGTCTTTGAGATATTTTTATTTACTGTCATGAATTAATTTTTCAAATACCTAGGGAGATGAACATTAGGATGAATTATGTTATTTGATATCTATTTTTACGCAATAAATACTTGGATCTTATTCTCAATTATGTGTACTTAATTCTTGGTTTAATATTTCTAGACTAGTAATCCATGTTTGATGTGCTTAAATCAGAGGAGGAATAGACCATGTTTAATAGTAGATCTAGCATAATTGAGTGGATTTGCATGCAATCTTAAACATAGGACGACATAAATCTACTGGATTAGAGTCAAATCTAATAGGGGGATCCACATATCGAGTTAATGCGATAATAGGGTTTTAATTAAAAAAATTCAATTAATCAACCTAGAGCCAGTTGCTATTCGTCTTGAAGAGAGATATTAGCATAGTTTAGGGATTTCTACGGATCAAGATACTAGGTGAAGAAATTGTGTAATTTAGATTGATAATGACAGATGAAATCTCGGTGAATTCTTTCCTGGGTATTGTTTCGCTTCTTAGTTGTTTACTAGATTATTTTCCTAATTTGTTCTTTGCCATGTTCTTTGGTTAATTAATTTAAATAATTTTATTTTAATCAATCACTCCAATTTGTCGGTTAAATAATAAAGAGACGGTAATTACTAGTACTTTTAGTCTTCGTGGGAACGATATCTTTGCTCACTGTAGCTATACTATTAATTGATAGGTGCACTTGCCTTAGTCAGATTTTCAGTTGGTTTACGACTGTAATCATCTTATAATTTTTATATTTTTGAAATCTTTGTAATTAGGTCCAGCTAACCTGTATCTTCAATTTCAAAAGCTGTAAAGATTTTAAAATTTTCCATTAATGAATCTTAATTTTTTTATAGAAAATGGTATATTTGGGAGCTATGAAATTTTAGGACTATTTTATAAAGTGATTTTTGTTAATTTTGAACATAAGGACTAAATTGTTAATATCTTGAAATTTACATGTAATTTTAATGATTTTTTATAATAGGTGGCTGTAATTGAATGTATTTGAAATTGGTTTAAATTTTGAAGTCAAAATTTGAAAGTTATGATAAGTCTAACTTTAGAGACTAAATTGAATAAAATGTAAAAGTTTAGGGGTAAATTTGTAAAATATTATTAAAAGGGCTTAAATGCATAAATTTGATTGTTTATGTGGTTTAAATTGATTTAATTGAATTAAACTATACTTTAGATAAAAAATCTCATCGATTAAAGGACATACGAGGAAAATGAAAAATTGTCAATTACTCCTTGATTGTTGAATTACTTTGATAGGTAAGTGCATACTACTATTCGTGGTTACAGTTCGTTATTAGATGTCGTTAATTATATATATAAACTGCTGAAATGGAATTGGACTATGTGAAATAAAGTGAATTATGAGATAGTTCTGATGGACCGAGTAAAAGTTTCATACATGAGATTTCTGAATGATTCCCATTCTAGACCGAGCTCTAGCATTTTTTGTATACTCGGATATACATGTGACACAGATTTAGCCTGGACTAGTAATCTGTTGTCGTTTTAAAGGTTTAGCCTGGACTAGTAACCTTATATGTATACATAGCCGTGGTCAGGCTATTTCTCTGCGTTGTCAATTGTAACACCTCTATACCCTGTTCGACCCAAGGAACCTAATATAGGAATATTACATTTGGTGCCAAAGTGATTTTGGCTAATAACTAATATATTTGAACAATAAAAAAATAAAGTTTTCATAACTTATATTTTAGTCCCAACTACTTGGAACACACTCAATCTTCCTAAGTACATGCCATTCCATTTCAAATTATTAAACATAACATCTTGGCACTTGGAGATGTGATGAGATGGATGTCCACGACCTCAACTACAACTCTTCAAAATCACTTTACCTACGTGTTGAAAATAAATGCGTTAAGTCGGTGAAAACTTAGTAAGTACCCATGATATTTAAATTCTATTAAATTTCTTCATTTCCAATATATCGTTTCTTTGTTTATTTATCATATTCATTTGTAACTTTTACTTATTTCACAATCTAGTCCTTAATTCCTCAAATCAACTTATAAAATTACTACTCTTTTATACATGTATCATATTTCACCATTTAGTGTAAATTTTCATGATTTCCTTACTATCTATTTCACAATTTATTTTCTGATTTAACTTACTAGTCTTTGTCTTTATTATACTTCCTCAAATACATTCAAATTACTTACATCTTCACTTTACTAATTTAATATTTCGAACATTAATCGGAGATAAACCTTTACCTTGTAACGAAAATTGTTTACCTTTTTAGTAGAGGCCCAGTAGACTAAACAGAACACTTAGGATATACGGAACCGATATAGAGGTGCATTATTATGCACTATTAAACATAGAGCACTAAAGTGCTATAATAGAGCACAAATGTGCTAATCAGATAGCACTAACGTGCTAATAATCGGAGAGCACTAATGTGCTAATAATCGGAGATGGCGCTAATGTTCATTAATGGCATGCCACTGATATCCCAATAGTTCTTATCTCGTCTACTTGTGCAAGTCATAATATAAACACGTCACTTTTACACTTTTTGCATAATGCTTTTACATACTTTACAATTTAATCCTTATACCAATAATCTGTATACTTATATCTTCACTATCTTTAATACATCTAATATATTTTTAAATTAATTATTCATCCATAATTCACTAATATTCCTTATCATGTATTTCACATATCACTTTTATATATTTTGTAATTTGGTCATTAGCACAATATCTCGTGTAGCAATATATTTTACTTTTAATAATACATATAACATAATTCAATACTTATTAATGTTAGAAAATTCACTACAACATCAATTTTTCTCATTCTAAGTGTTATGCACTTCACTTTTCTATTTCTAATATAAATTTTCCCAAATTTACAATTTAACATTAATTTCCACAACTTAGGAAATAATTGTAGTTTGGATTACAAAATTCATATATTCTTTTCTTTTTCACTATGTGCTTTACTATCAATATTTCCTTGTAAACTTTTTAAAATTTCCAATTTAATCACCCTTTTCATAAAAGTTCTCTATTCATTATTACCCTTTTTTTTTTACATCTCACTTAATTCACATAATTAATTCCACTATCTCATTTTCCACATCAAATTTCTATGTATTTCATTTGTATTATTTCCACCACATGTATTTCTCAAGTCTTTCAATTTAATCCTTATTTCCATAAAATTTCACATTTTCCCATAATTTCACTTATCTAATACTTTGTATATATTTTTTCTAGCAAATAACCCAACTATTATACTTTTATTATAAATTCCTACTTCACATAATAAATTATTTCACGCTTTTTTTACTTAATTACCACTTACTTTATAAAGATCACATTTTAATCCTTAAAAAACAATGAAGTTCATGGGTACTTATCTCTTTCCTATCAAAATCTCTTGTTTTTCTCTTCTCCTACCACTTTGCTCAACTTCTCTCTTCATCAACATGTCAAAAACACAATATTTCCTCATGAGAAATCTTTACTTTAACACCATTTTTATGCTTTTCTATTACTACTAAACTTAAAAATAACATAAAATCTCAACATCCACACCTTATTCTCTTGAAACCAAACTTTAACTTGACTTTCTCTATCCTCCAACTTCTATTTTCTTGAATTGAACTTGATATTCTAGCTCCCCATAGTCTCCTTATTATTTTTCTCTCTTGGTGGTTATGGAAATTCTTTTGATTTCAAAGTGAAACTGGTGGATTTTTTATGAAATGACCAAATTGTAAAGAAAATAAATTCTTTCTTTCTTTCTTTTCTTCTTCTCACGTTGGAACCATGGAAAGATGAAAAGAATTCTTCATCTTTCTTTCCTTATATACTAAATAAAATAATAATTAAATATAATTAAATGTTAAATCAAAATATTAATAAACTAATATTTATTTAATTAATTTAAAATATCATCAACATTATCATTACTCTTCAAAATTATCTTCCTTGCTAAATGACCATTTTGCCCCTTATGATCCTTCAAAATTCCTCCATTGAATCATCACTCATTTTAGTAAAATTGTGATTTAACCCCTCATACTTTTTCCACTTATTCAATTTGGTCCTAATTCATCCATTTTCCTTAGTTTCTAGATCTTTCCACCTTTAAAATATTTGCACTATTGGTGCTTCAACTTTTCCATACTTATATTTTAACCCCTCAAATTTTGAGTATTTACTCTTGGGTCACAAAACTTTCTTACTGTAGCAACTTTCGGGGTGTTACATCAATGGTTTAGCCTGGACAGGTAACCTAACACATATATTTCTGTACCCGACTAGCTCAAACGAGCATTAAATGTTTCTCGCACTTGTGTATTGTGTTCTTTTACAAAGTTCCATTGAAAAATCAATGGATATACAGTGTGAAATTGTATCATTAATGTGGATGAAATACGAACTCTGAATATCTATATGTTCATTACTTATTATCCCGGAATTGTTGAACTATGTCATGATATGAATGAATATGACAAGGATATATGATGGAAATTTTTTATGATAAAAGTGTTGCAAAGTGAAAAATTGGAAAATGGGTTCATGATGAATTTTGAGTTAAAGTTGGTATTTTACCATTTGAAATTATATCTACGGTTTGGACTAAATCTCATACGGTTGATATTTTGAATGCTATGATAGGTGAATTTTTTTCATATTGATTCATGTAATTTTAAATGGCTAATGTAAGCTATTTGTTTATATTGTATGAGCTTGCTAAGTATTTTATATACTTACTTGGGTTACTTTTTTTTTTGTAGATTTTGAATTGTCTGGAACGTGTTTATCGAGAAGCATACACCTTTCGTCTCCCAATTTGGTAGGCTTTTGATGTTTCGAGCTTGGTTATTTGTGGCATGTACCTAAGAGGATTAAATATTAAAATGTAAAGCTTATGTTTATGGTTTGGCAAAGTTGTGTTTGAATGAATATAAATATTTAAATATATACATATGGTAATTTAACATATAGATGATTATAACAAAGACATGGATATTATTAAGTATTTTCCTAGATGATAGGATGAAATGGCAATGGACTTTGGTATGTTAGTTAAATGTTTACATTTGGTGTAATTGAGTTGTGATATGAAATGATTAAAAGCACTGGTAGTTATGGTACGTTTTGCTTGATGAAATTGGTATACAGTTTTAGTTATATTTTGAACTTTGCCTATTGATATTTTAGGTAAAGAAATAATGCTTGAATATGAATGTTTAGATATGATTAACTTGTCAAGAATGGTAAAGTTTCCTTGTTGTTTAATGGTTGAATTGTTGATGTCAATGAAGGCATATTAGTTGCTTGTTTGTATGATTAGTAAATTAATATTTCGGTCTTGTAATGTACATATTGTGAAGTAGGTCTAAATGGTGTTAAATGGCACTTTAAGTCATTTGGTATAAATGGTATGGAAATTGCTTGAAACATGTTATTTATGTGTACATGGGCTACCAAACGGTCGTGTGTCACACACAAGTGGTTGACACGGCCGTATGTGCTACATGTTCAGGGTAATTTTAGGTCCACACAGCATCAGTTAGTTACACGGTCTAGAGACACGACGTGTGTCTCCTTTCACAAGGTCTGAGCTCTACCACATGGTTTGGCCACATGGCCATTTCCTTGCATCATACGATCTTTGCCTTGTCACACCGCCGTGTGACCCCTATTTTGCATTTTTATCTGTTATTTTGTAAATGTTTCATATTGGTCTCGATTTAGTTCTAAACTTGTTCAAAGGGTTTCGTAAGCATGATTAAGACTTAGTTTTGATTGTAATGCATGTTTAACATGGAATTAACTTGTATTTATTGATTATTGAGTATTATTAAATAAATTTCTTGTGAATGTTTCGATTTTCTATTGTAGCATCCTATAGCTCGAGTCCAACGGCTGGACCGGGTATAGAGTGTTACAAGCTAAACTCTTAAGCTCAAGTAGCTGAAGAAAGCCATACCAACCAAATGACTCCTAATGCCAACATTTTCAAATGGATTGACAGTAACAAAGTTGGTAATGGACAGTACATCAAAATAGAAAGAAAATGAGATGTGCTGATTGACACCCTCTTCAGGTACTAAACTTGTTTTAAATATTCTTTTAGTACCTAAAATAGATAGAAATCTGCTAAGTATTGGTCAATTTCTTGAGAAAGGGTATTCCATTATGTTTAAGAAAAAAGATGCTTGATTACTGATCCAAGTGGATTTAAGTTTATATCAGTAGCCGTGACTAATAGGAGCTTTGTTGTTGACTGGAATAAAGCTACTACTAGTGCTTATACAACTACATTGGATGAGTTTGAATTGTGTCATAGGAGGATGGGTCATGTCAATTATAGATCTTTACTTCATTTATCCAAGGAGGATTTGTTTGACAGCCTTACAAAAACAGTTAAGCAACAAGGTGTTTGTGAAGTGTACCAGTTAGGAAAGCAAACTAGGCTTCCATTTCTAGCAAAAAAGGCTTGGAGGGCCTCTGAAAACCTACGGTTAGTTCACACTGATGTATGCAGTCCTATGAAGACTCAATCTTTGAATGGCAACGGTATTTCATCCTTTTCATTGATTATTATTCTAGGTTTTGTTGGGTTTATTTCCTCAAAATGAAGTTAGAGGTTGCTTTTGTATTCTGGAAGTTCAAGGTAGTAGTTGAAACTCAATCAGGTTGCAAGCTCAAAATTGTAAGGTCAGACAACGGGACAGAGTACACTTCTGATTTGTTTCAAAAGTTTTGTGAAGATTTAGGGGTTGAACATCAACTCACCAACACCTACACACCTCAACAAAATGGTGTTTATGAAAGAAAGAATCGAACCCTGATGGATATGGACAAATTCTCATGTTTGAAAGAAACTTGCAAAAACAATTCTGGGCTGAAGTAGTAAACATTGTTGCCTATCTTCAAAACATGCTACCAACCAAAGCTTTGTTGGATAAAACTCCATCTGAAGCCTGGTTTGGATTCAAACCTTCAGTTGCACACTTAAAAATCTTTGGTTGCATCTGTTATGCACATGTTCCTACTGTGAAGAGGGACAAATTAGAAAAGAAAGCTCAACCTGGCATTTTATGGGCTATAGTAATGTCAAGAAGGGCTACAGAATACTTGATCCATTAACTTACAAGGTGTTTGTAAGCAAGGATGTATTGTTTGATGAGAAGTCAACATGGAACTGGGATAAAGTTGGGCCATAAAATGTTACTGAAGATTTAGAAACTGGGCCGAATGAAGCTGATCAGTTTGAGCAAGAAATGGATTTTGATGATTTGCCTGTTAGAAGAACCAGATTAATTAGTGAGGTGTATGAAAGGGCTGACATAACTGCTATTGAGCCAATCAGTTATGAAGAAGTAGAAGCATTACAAGGCTGGAAGGAAGCAATGTTGAATGAAATGAAAATGATACACAAGAATCAAACCTGGATCTGGTTGAAAGGCCAGTTCACAAGAAAGTCATAGGTGTAAAATGGGTGTTTAATGCCAAGCACAATGCTGATGGGACCTTAAACAAGTTGAAGGCAAGGTTGGTTGTGAAGGGTTTCAGCCAAAGGTATGGTGTTGACTACTTTGAGACCTTTGCACCTGTGGAAAGATTAGATACCATAAGACTTTTGCTTGCCTTGGTGATGGTAACAAAACTAACTATAAATACGAAAAAGGCAAGCGCACTTATCGAACAATTGTATAGCTATGGTGAGTAAAGAATATCGTATCCACGAGGACTAAAAGTATTAGTAATTACCGTTTTTCTATTATTTAGCTGACAATTTAGAGTGATGTGTTTTAATCTAAATTTACTAAACGAATTTAACTAAGAACGCAACAGAGAATAAATCAGGGAAATAATTGAATATTAACCAATGAGATAGACAAAACCCAAGAAAGAATCCACCTGGACTTCACCTATTATTAAGAATCTGAATGAAACGATTTATTCACTTGTGTCTTGATCCGTAAAAATCCCTAAATTATGTTAATATCTCTTTTGAGAGTAAGAACAACTGACTCTAGGTTGATTAATTGAAATCTTTTTCTAATTAAAACCCCTATCGTCGTATTAACTCGATCTATGGATTTCCTTATTAGATTTGACTCTAATCCGATAGATTTATGTCGTCCTATTTCTAGGATTACATGCAACTCCACTCAATTATGCTAGATCTACTCTTAAACATAGACTTTTCCTTCACTGAATTAAGCACATTAAACATGAATTAATATCCCAAAAATATTAAAACAAGAAATAAGCATACATTATTGAGAACAAGAATCAAGTATTTATCACGTAAAACAGAAATTAAATAAAAGGATTCATCATAGGTTTTATACTCCCTAGGTATTTAGGGAATTAGTTCATAATCCTGAATACAAACATCTCAAAGTCAGAAAAACCACAATACATAAAGAAACTCAATAAAACTTTGAAAGAAATTAAAAGAAGATATTTGATCTTGATGGAGATTCACTTCCAAGTTGATTCTAATGGTGTTCTTCGAGTGTTTTCTTCGATCTTCTTTGATGGCTCCCTTATGTCTTCTTCTAATTAGTATTTATAGACTTTAGGATGCTCAGAAAGCCTAAAAATTGTGTTTTTCTGCATATTTGGGAAGCAGGGTGCGAAATCGACACAGGCTAGCACATGGGCGTGTGTCTAGCCCGTGTGGCACACATGGGCATATGTCCTACCTGTGTGGAAATGCTCAGGCCATGTGACTCCTGCAAACAGCTCTATTTGTTCAATTTTTACTCATTTTTCGCTCATTTCGCTCCCAAATGCTCTCCTAAGTACAAAACATTAATTTAAAGGATTAGGAGCATCAGATTCACTAATTTTCATAATTAATCATCCAAAAATGCATTAAGAATGGGGTTAAAATATGTTACTTGTATAGCTTATCACTTGGCAGCTCTGTAACACCTCTAACCCATATCTGTCACCGGAATAGGGTTACGGAGCGTTACCAGAATTTTTCAGAACATTTTCAGATAAATCATGTCAATCACTATTCATTAACCAAGATCATTCGTAACGTCCCTTAGATGGACCCTCGAGGTCCAATACGAGCATTAGAATCGATTCGAGACTTAATTGGAAACCCTAAGAATTTTTTGTGACATTTCAAAAATTGTGCATCAGGCCGTGTCCGATTTAGGTTGCTCTCTAACTTACGCCACACTGCCATGCCACAAGCCCATGTGCTTGGCCGTATGGTTAATTTAATTCGAATTATATGAAAGTTTCACACGGCCATGACACACGCCCGTGTTCAAGGCCGTGCCACCTACACGGCTTAGACACACACCCGTGTCTATGCCCGTGTGCTCAATTCTGAGCATTCTATTTCTAAATTTTGGGATGTAGGGGACACACGGCCAGACCACACACCCATGTGCTAGGCTGTGTGTCATACATGGTTAAGACACACGTATGTGTGTCTACCGTGTGGACAAAATAAGGTTATTTTCCAAGCCTTATTCCTCACCCTTTTTGCCTTATACCTGCACCAAAACTTAAACATATTCTCATGGCCATATAAACATTCAACCAATATGCCTTTATGCACCACAATTTATTTCCATATAAATCTTGTACTCATATTTACCTATATACAATGGTCACATTTGTGCATTTTGTATCAATTTGATAAAACGTAAAAGTAACATATTTTAATCCCACATTTAGTATGCTTTTGGATGAATTTATCCTTAATTTATGTAAAAAGGTGCTCTTAATCCTTTCTTTGCATGTATTATACTCAGGAAAGCAACCAAGGATAAAATGAATGCAAAACGGGCTTAAAATGAACCAAAGTGGGCCGACCTAAGAAGTCAGCACGGCTGGACTTCATGCCACACGGTCGTGCCTCGATAGTCATCTAGACCACGGCCTTACCCCGATTCACATGACCATTTTCCCATTGATAAAGTCCACACAAGGGCGTGTCTAGTGATCTACACGGTCGTTCCCAAAATGGCAGAATCAAGACACAGGCTAAACCCAGATATTACACGGGCATGTCATAGCCGTGCCTAAATCGACAGGATAGAGACACAGGCTGACCACGATTTACACAGGCGTGTCAAAGCCGTGTCCCTGCTATGGAAAAGAGCAATTTCACTCAGAATTAGATGCTTGGAGCCCAAGAAACGCAATCTTAAGTCCACTCAAACACTTAGGACCAATTTCACTTGAATTACGAGTACTTAGGAGCCAATTAAAGCATCCCAAACGTATATAAAAACAAATCCAAGGCAGCAATTAGGGGGCGTGAGGTTTTAGCAGAGTTTTCTGCTAGAGCTTTACTCGTTTAGGGAATTACTCGAAGATAGCCAGTTGATCCATCTCAAAGAGCCGGAATTCTACTCAAGACGGAGGATCTCTCCTTCAATTCCTTCAGGGGGTTTTAGGAATTTCTTATGTTTTGTTTTATCTTTTTTTTCGAGATGTTTTCTTATTTTATTATAAACTAAACCCCTTAGATACCTGAAGGGAATGAAACCTATGATGGATTTTGTTATTTAATTCTTTCGGTTTATATGATAAATACTTAGTTTGTTCTTAATTATGTTGCTCAATTTAAGTGAAGTGCTTAGGTGGAGGAGGAATAGACCACCCCTAGAGAAGATCTAGCATAATTAAGCGAGTTGATCGGCGCCTAGAGATAGGGTTATGAGATTTTGCGGATTAGGGTGAAACCTAATATAGGGGTCCATTGATCTATTTACTGCTTCCTTAGGGGGTTATTATAAGAGAACAAGAGTTCTACTAATTAACCTAAGGTTAGACGTTATTCGCCTGAGAGAAGGTTTAATATAGGTTGGGGAGTCTCAGGGATCAAGCTAAGTAAAAGAAATCATATGAATTGAAAGTTAGATAGTAAGTGAAGTCATAGGTGGATTCTTCCCGAGGGTATCGTCTTTATCAATTGAGTTTTCTTTAAAGTCTTTTCCCAAAGTTTTGTTCTTTTGTCTTTTCATTTAAGTTTAAGTATTTCATTTGTTTTAGATTTAATAAACCAATCACTCCATATTTTAGGCTAAATAATAGAAAGAAAGTAAGTAATAGTACTTTTAGGTTCCTTGGGTTCGATAAAGATATTCTACTTTGAGCTATACTCTTTGCTTCAATAGGTGCGCTTGCCTCTATCGTTGTCGCATGATCATCTCTGAGTTCGATCACTCTTTTATAAATATTAAAACTAGACTGCTTTTGCAAATGATCAAGTTTTTGGCGCCGTTCTTGGAACTTCTAAAATATTACTGGCTCTATTTTTATTACTTTAGCCATTATTATTATTTTTACTTTGCTAACTTTTCTTTTATTTAAATCTTGATAGATAATTCTAGTTTTTCAAAAGGAATGGCATTGAATAATTATCAGTGGCAAGGCGTGGGGACAATTCCTACTAAAGTAACCAGTATTTTCAACCTCGACGTGGTCACCAGGTTATATAATCAGTTCGAAATAATGAATAAAAAGATTGATGGTTTGAATAATCTCTTGCAGGTACACCCAATAATGCAGTATAACTCGAATCTGAGAGGCGTGGCAAATCCTGAGTACCCACCCTACGGATATGGCATGAAAAATGAACGAGTCCACTATATAGGATGGAGGTTCCATCCCGACTTCTCGTGGAATGACCAAAGACAGGATTTTCCTCTAAATTTTCAACAACCTTATCCAAAGGAAAGGGAGTCAAACCTCGAAGAGATTCTGACAAAATTGGTGACAGCTACAAACTCTCATCTTCAAAGGGCTGAAGAAACACTCGATGAACAACAAAGATCAATCAAGGGAATCAAAATTCAGGTAAGAGAAATCATCACGTCGGTTGGACTACTTATTAAGATATTATGTGAAATACGACTAGAGATTTTTTCCAAAGGCACACAGCAGGCAAAAGCAGTTACACTAAGAAGTGGCAAATAGTTAATTGAACTACAAAGGAAGACACCACATGAAATTATCAAGAAAAAGAGTGTAGAAGGTGAGAACAATAATCCATTGCCTACAGAGAATAAGACAAAAATTCCATATCTAGAAAAATTGAAGAAAGAACAACTAGATGCTCAATATGGTAAGTTCTTCGAACTCTTTAAACAAATACATATCAACTTACCTTTCGTTGAAGCTATTTCACAAATGCCGAAGTATGCAAAATTCTTAAAGGAACTTCTTACAAACAAAAGGAAGCTTGAGGAGGTATCCATGGTGGAGCTTAACGAAGAATGTTCAGCCCTTCTCCAAAATAGACTACCACAAAAATTAAAAGATCCAGGGAGTTTCACTATTCCTTGCTTAATTGGTAGTTTAAACATCAAGAAAGCGTTAGCAGATTTAGGTGCTAGTATTAATTTAATGCCTTACAAATTATTTAAACGACTAAATCTTGGGGAACCAAATCCCACTAGGATGAGTATTCAATTTGCCGATAGATCTATCAAATATCCTAGGGGAATTATTGAAGATGTCTTGGTCAAAATTGATAAATTTATTTTTCCTGTTGATTTTGTTGTGTTAGACATGGATGAAGACATTAATGTTCCTTTAATCTTAGGGCGTCCCTTTTTAGCCACTGCTAGAGCTATTATTGATGTAGGTAATGGTAAACTAGCTCTGAGGATAGGTGATGATGAAATTATCTTTCAACTCTGTGATTCCATGCGATATTCTAAAGAATAAGATGATTCTTGTTATTTCGTCGACACTACTGATCATATTATAAAAAAATCATTACAGGAAATTATATAAGGTGACACATTGGAATTGTGTCCGGCTCAAGAAGAGGGAGAAGAAGATGAAGACAATGAGTCGAATCTAAAAATGTCATCATATGAACAATGGAGAGAAGAAGGCATCGAGAATGATAATGAAATAAAACAAAAAAACTCCATCGTTGAACCACCCAAATTGGAACTCAAACAGTTACCAAAGCACCTAGAATACGCATTCCTTGGAGACAATTCTACACTACCAGTAATCATCTCCTCAGAATTAAAATTTAAAGAAAAAGAGGAACTAATAAAAGTACTAAAAGAACACAAGAAAGCCATAGCTTGGAAAATTTTCGATATCAAGGGAATAAGTCCCACATTCTACACCCACAAAATTTTGATGGAAGAAGAATATAAACCATGTGTGCAACCTCAGAGATGTTTAAACCCCAACATGAAAGAAGTGGTCAAAGTCGAGGTAATTAAACTTCTAGATGCAAGAATAATCTATCCTATTTCTGGCAGCACTTGGGTAAGTCCTATGCAGGTAGTCCCAAAGAAAGGAGGAATGACGGTGTACCCAATGAAAAAAATGAGTTAATTCCCACAAGAACGATTCTGAGGATGGAAGGTCCGTGATAGACTATAGAAAGTTGAATGATGCCACCAAAAAAGACCATTTTCCTTTGCCTTTCATAAATCAAATGCTAGAAAGATTATCCGGGGATATGTACTATTGCTTCCTGGATGGACTCTCCGGATACTTTCAAATCCCCATAGCTCTTGAAGATGAAGAAAAAACAACATTTACATGCCCATACGGTACGTTTTCTTATCGAAGAATGCCTTTTGGATTATACAATGCTCCTGCTACTTTTCAGCGTTGCATGTTAGCAATCTTCGACGAACTCGTGGAGGACATCATGGAGGTATTTATGGATGATTTCTCGGTATTCGGTGATTCTTTCCATCTTTGCCTTAAAAATTTAAAATGAGTTCTAACGAGATGTGAAGAAACAAACCTTGTTTTAAATTGAGAGAAATGCCATTTTATGGTTGGACAAGGGATTGTATTAGGACATAAGATTTCTAGTAAAGGAATTGAGGTAAATAAAGCAAAAGTTGAAACCATAGAAAAATTACCTCCCCCTAGCTCAGTCAAGGCTATTAGAAGTTTTTTAGGACACACGGGCTTTTATAGAAGATTTATTAAGGATTTCTCTAAAATAGCTAAGCCTTTGACAAAGTTACTAGAAAAAGATGTTCCTTTTAATTTCAATCAGGAATGTTTAGATGCATTCAATGTCCTTAAGGATAAATTAATAAATGCATCGATTATAAATGCACCTGATTGGAACTTACCCTTCGAATTAATGTGTGATGCGAGTGACTTTGTAGTAGGTGCAGTTTTGGGACAACGCAAAGACAAGCATTTTCAGCCGATCTACTACGCTAGCAGAACATTGACACCTGCGTAATAAAATTATACCACGACTGAGAAAGAATTGCTAGCTATAGTTTTTTCTTTTTACAAATTTAGACAATATCTAATATTATCTAAAGTTGTTGTTTTCACTGATCATTTAGCTCTTTGTTATCTTTTAAACAAACCTGATGCAAAACCTAGACTAATACGATGGATTTTACTCTTACAGGAATTTGACTTGGAAATAAAGGATAAAAGGGGAGCTGAGAATCTCGCGGTAGATCATCTTTCAAGACTCGAAAATCCACACACCAAAGAACTTGATGAACATGAAATAAATGATTCGTTTCAAGAATGACTCTTTTCTATAACACATTCTAAAGTACCGGTTTGCAAATATTGCAAACTATCTAGCAACTAACATCCTACTAAGAAAATTGACACATCACAAAAAAAGTGATTCTTTCTTGATGTGAAAATTATTTTGGAGGATCCCTTTTTTCCGCATATGCGCAGATCGTAATTCAAGATGCGTTACAAGGATGAGAGGCAAACAAAATCTCGAACATTGTCATTCGGGACCATCGGGAGGACACTACAAAGGGTATTAAGACCGCACATAAAATACTCGAATCAGTTTTTCTTGGCCTACCCTATTTAAAGATACTAACAGGTATGTTACCTCGTGTGACAAATACCAAAGAACATGTAATATCTCTAAACGTGATGAAATGCCTCAAACATATATGCTATCATGTGAAATATTTGATGTATGGGGTATAGATTTTATGGGACCATTCCTAGTTCCTTTGAACATAAATACATCTTAGTAGCAGTTAATTACATGTCAAAATGGGTAAAAGCGGAAGCCTTACCTACCAATAATGCTAGGGTAGTAGTTAAATTTCTCAAGAAACTATTTTCTTGATTCGGGACACCCAGAGCCATCATTAGTGATAGGGGTACTCATTTCTGTAATACACAATTTGAAAAGTTCTAAAGAAATATGGAGTATACCACAAAATAGCCACCCATATCATCCTCAAACTAGTGGGCAAGTTGAGGTAGCAAACCGAGAGCTTAAGCGCATTCTAGAAAAAACAGTTGAATCAAATAGAAAAGATTGGGCGATTAAAGTAGATGATGCTTTATGGGCTTACGAGCGACATTCAAAACACCTCTAGGAATCTCCATACAAGCTCAGATATGGGAAAAGTCATCATCTACCACTCGAGTTAGAACACAAAGCTTTACGGGCAATAAAATTTTTAAATCTCGACCTCAAACTTGCGGGAAAGAAACGAATGATCCGGTAAATGAAATGGATGAATGGAGAACAGAAGCCTATGAGAACTCAAAGCTATACAAGGAAGCAACAAAGCGACGTCACGATGCTCGCCTCAAGCGATCAAAACATTTCGAAGTAGGGGACCTAGTCCTACTATACAATTCAAGGCTTAAACTATTCCCTGGGAAGCTAAAATCCAGATGGTCAGGACCATTCATGATCAAAACAATATTTCCATATGGCACCATTGAGGTAACTCATCCCACTAAAGGCACGTTCAAGGTAAATGGTCACCGACTTAAAATTTATAATGGTGCAGATTTTGGAGATACGAGAGAGGAGTTTATGCTCCATGAGCCTTCTTTAGAACTGAAAATAGGAAGAATCTAGCTTAAGACTATAAACAAGCACTTTTCAGGAGGCAACCCGAACGCTAACTGCATTAACATTGTTTTGTAAAAGTCTAACAAAAATGCAGGATCATTAACACTACTGTGACACGCAAGCGCATGACCATGTACAAACAGGAAAAACCTCTCTTCTTTAACACAGGCTGTGACAAAAAGGCACGATCATGCCTCATAACCGTGTGAAGACACTGACTTCTCAAACACAGATAGCAACACTAGAACACGACCGTGCAGAATAACCGTGTGAGGCTACTGACTTGTCTAATATGGGCATTACACAGCCGTGCACCACGACCGTGTTAACATACTGACTTATCAAGCACGGGCATTACATGGCCGTGCACCACGACCGTGTGAACATACTGACTTCCCAAGCACGGGTCCAATTTGACACACGGAAGTGCTAAAAACCCTGAATCGCGCTCAATTTTTAAAAACCACGAAAAGCACAGGCATTTCAAATTGAACACGGCCGTGGTGAAAGGCCGTGTTACCCTCTATATATTAAATGATCGTCCACTTCCCCAACACCAAACCCTAAAAATTAGATTTCAAACTTTTTTTCTTCAAACCAGCCACCAAATCAGTCCCCTTTCCCTAATCCACCGCCTTCCAACCATTTTTTCTCAAAGAAGCAACCACAAACCACCCACATGGATGCAACACCACCGTGCACGCAATCACCACGCCCCCACCATGCCGTGCTCACATCGTGAAAACCCAGCAACACCGCCGTACCCCCGCCCGTGCTCGATAAAAACCACCATTCCTGGTTCCTTTTTATTCATTTTTTTTGAATATTTTTTCCTTTTCTCTCCTTATTTAAAGTTCTGTTTAATCTTAGATTTCAAAAGAATCTAATTCATTGTTTGTTTATTCAATTTGGTTCAGTACATTTGCTTTAAATTTCTTCTTGGTTATTTGCTAAATGCTTCCTTCTATTTATCTTGTTGATGAAATCTTTGCTGCAGCACTTTTTACACGATGCTTTTATTAGCTCCCATCATTGATGAATTGATGCTATATTGTAAAACATAGTTAGCCTTTAAATTATAATGCGACATGACTGGTTCCAATGAATTCCTTGTATAGCCTTATTATTTTATTTAGTATGATTTTAGTGAGGAATAATTCTAAATGAATAAATATGGTTACTGATATTTTCTTGAAGAAGAAATTATAATAATAGTGATTGATTTCGTGTGGTATTGGTTCTCTTTTGATTACTTTTTAGGAATTATGTCGTCATCATGTATTAAACGATCCGTTCCAAGTAAGAAGAGAAAAACATCTAGATCATCCTTCGCAAGTGCCTCTACCAAACTTCGACATCCTTTCCTCAGATTCCCTCAAGCAACACAAGAAGAGCGCTATATAAAGATCCGGAAGAGACCTATCGGTACTGGTAGACGCATTGACTGGAGTGCAGTGAGGCAAGTCGGACTCGAAACTGATATTCAGGCACTTCTCTCAACCGACCCTTGGAAAAACTTCTTCGCCATCGATGAACCCATATTTTTGGAACTTACCCTCGAATTCTGTGCTACATTCACACTTCAAATGGTAATGACACACTTTGACGATGCCGACACCATCCAATTCCACCTGGGAGGCTCAGTTCATCAACTAAGCTTACCTCAATTAGGAATGGCATTCGGACTTTACACACCCGAATTCATAGAAGAAAACCCATTGGACGATTTAAACCGAGAGCTCCACTGTGAACCACTCAAGTGCTGGAAAAAACTACAACCCACTACAAAAACCTATAATCCCAGTCATTCTAAGGCAATCGCCCTTTCCTCAACTCTCAGGAACATTCATGCTATCCTTGCTCATACCATTACAGGCCGCAAAGAGAGCACCGGCGTCGTTAATAAACAAGACGTCTACTTCTTATCATGCATGTCTGAAGGACATGTTTTCGATGTGGCATATTTTATTAAATGTGCAATACAGCACCAGACGAAGGCGCATAGAAAGGGAATCCTATCAATGGGACCATACATAATGCGATTGGCACGGCACTTTGGACTCCTCAACACATATCATCAGAGGTCCTCACTTACACTAATCGGACATATGACACCTCAGGGGATCCAGACGATGTTACATATGAAGATGATCAAGCATCGTCGAGGGACGGACCCCCTCAATACAGACTAGCAACAGAGGAGGAGATACCATGGACATTACGATGATGTCCCACAAGTTCCGAGCCAAGAACCATCATCTTTAAGAACTTCATTGGTCGATATCTCGACATGCCTCAAGCAATTCGAGCAATACTGCACCAGCAGTTTCATCGACATCGCCTATGCTTTGATGGGATCGAGGCTACCTTGCAGCAAATCTGCCATCACTTTCATATATCACCACCAACACCTCCACAGGATCCAATTGACGATGAGGACCTCTGAGTCCTCATAAATTGCTATTTGACATCCACTTTTCTGAATTTTAAATTTATTATTTTTATCATCGAACGTTGCTTTCAATTTAACTTTAATTAGTATTTCAATTTTTTTATTTTATTATTATTATTTTATTTTCCTACCATTGGCTATCTAACCTCATAAGCAATCCCTATTCAAAAATTATTAACTAAGTGACTTTGCAGAATCAATTACACGCCGCACAAACACATATTCACATAAAAGTCACCCGAGTAATGTATTTTGGACTCTATCCAAAAATTCAGGAAGTGTCACTTTCTCCCTTCTCTTTTGCTTTATCCCATTACTTTCATTATCTATCTTTGTACATTGAGGGCAATGTACATCTTAAGTGTGGGGGTTAACTATAGTATTATTTGAAAATCCCGAATTATGTCTTGTTTTTAAGTATTTTCTCATATTATTAATTAGGATGAAAATTACGATGATTTATGATTTTTATTGATATGTCTTGGAATAAGTCATAGTTAATTGTGCATTGATGATTAAATTTGAAGAATACTAGAGAATCAAGCATGATAAGTCTACTTTCTAAAAATTAAAATTGATAGGTTGTTGAACTAAATTCGAGTATTACCTTGAAGTTTGAAATTTACAGGGATTGATGTCAAAAACACCCATAATTTTTGGTGAGATTTTAAGCCTTGTAGAGCATATATTCTTTTTCTTACTCACTTTATTGATTATGAGTGTGTCAACTTTGAACTGTTATTCTAGAACTTGCCTCGTTTATACATGTCGAGACCACATTAATGATTTGATAAACTGAGATGATAAAGGCACCTAGGTTTCAACCTGTTCAAAACATTAAAAAGCCTACCTACACAAATTAACCCCTAGTAAACCCAGTTGAATCCTAATAACCTTTTTATTGACTCACCCACTAATATTAAACCAAAATCCCTTTGTATTTGTTATCAACATTCCTTTGACTACCCCTCTATCGAGAATTGACTTGATCAATTGCCAAACTAGGATATTTCAATTATCAAAGTTCCTTTTATTTTACTTAGTTTGTTCTTAAAAAAAATCAAAGTATATTCAATATTGGTAGTATATAAAAGAGCTGAGAACGTTTAAACTCATCAAAATACTCCTTATTATGGAGTAATTATCAAAAGAGATATTATTTGAGTAATTATCAAAAGAGATATTATTTGTTTTCATTTGAAGTAAATTTCATATTAGTTCAGTGTTTCTAGTTAGGCAATTTGTCAAGTCAATATCGATTCTAAACCTCTAATTCAGCCTATATCCACACCTTTAACCCTAACGCCATTACAACCTTGATTAAAGACCTTTTGATCTATGTATCAACTCATATACAGTGGTGGAGATTTGATTTCCAAGCGAGTCTATGGGATTACTTTTCAGGTTCGACTTAGAGTGTTTATTCTTGAACCTTGAACACTTTTGAGTGACTTGAGTGAATCTATTGTGAGGACGTCAATCCTTGTCTGCTTTGAATTAAAGGTAATTACTTAGATAAGAGGAAACACCTATGTTTTCGTACTACAAAGGTATGACTTATCGTAATTGAATCTTTAGGACTCTTTGAGTTGAATTATCCATGTATAAATTATCTATGAATTATGATGAGACAATATCGATAGGAATTATGAATTATGGAAAGTTCGTTTTAATTGTAAGTTGAGAATTTTACTTGAGGACAAGCAAAAGCTTAAGTGTGGGGGTATTTAATAAACCGTAAAAGTAACATATTTTAATCCCACATTTAGTATGCTTTTGGATGAATTTATCCTTAATTTATGTAAAAAGGTGCTTTTAATCCTTTCTTTTCATGTCTTATACTCAGGAAAGCACCCAAGGATAAAAAGAACGCAAAATGGGCTTAAAACGAACCAAAGTGGGCCGACCCAAGAAGTCAGCACGGCCTGGACTTCATGCCACACGGCCGTACCTCGATAGTAATTTAGACCAAGGCCTTACCCCGATTCACACGGCCATTTTCCCATCGATAAAGTCCACACACGGGCGTGCCTAGTGATCTACACGATCGTTCCCAAAATGGCAGAATCGAGACATAGGCTAGACCCAGATATTACACGGGTATGTCATAGCCGTGCCTAAATCAACAGGATGGAGACACGGGCTGGACCACGATTTACAAAGGCGTGTCAAGGCCGTGCCCCTACTACAGAAATGAGTAATTTCACTCGGAATTGAATGCTTGGAGCCCAAGAAACGCAATCTTAAGTCCACTCAAACACTTAGGACAAATTTCACTTGAATTACAAGTACTTAGGAGCCAAGTAAAGCATCCCAAACGTATATAAAAATAAATCCAAGGCAGCAATTAGGGGGCGTAAGGTTTTAGCAGAGTTTTCTGCTAGAGTTTTACTCGTTTAGGGAATTACTCGAAGATAGCCAGTTGATCCATCTCGAAGAGCCGAAATTCTACTCAAGACGGAGGATCTCTACTTCAATTCCTTCGGGGAGTTTTAGGGATTTCTTATGTTTTGTTTTATCTTTTCTCTCGAGATGTTTTCCTATTTTATTATGAACTAAACCCTCGAGACACCAAGGGATGAAACCTATGATGGATTTTGTTATTTAATTCTTTCGGTTTATATGATAAATACTTACTTTGTTCTTGATTATGTTGCTCAATTTAAGATGATGTGCTTAGGTGGAGGAGGAATAGACCTTGCCTAAGAGAAGATCTAGCATAATTAAGCGGAGTTGATCGGACGTCTAGAGATAGGGTTACGAGATTTTTCCAGATTAGGGTGAAACCTAATATGGGGTCCATTGATCGATTTATCGCTACCTTAGGGGTTATTATAAGAGAACGAGAGTTCCACTAATTAACCTAAGGTTAGACGTTATTTGCTTGAGAGAAGGTTTAATATAGGTTAGGAGTCTCGTGGATCAAGCTAAGTAAAAGAAATCATATGAATTGAAAGTTAGATAATAAGTGAAGTCATAGGTGGATTCTTCCCAGGTATCGCCTTTATCAATTGAGTTTTCTTCAAAGTCTTTTCCCAAAGTTTTGTTCTTTTGTCTTTGCATTTAAGTTTAAGTATTTCATTTGTTTTAGATTTAATAAACCAATCACTCCATATTTTAGGCTAAATAATAGAAAGAAAGTGAGTAATAGTACTTTTAGGTTCCTTGGTTTCGATAAAGATATTCTCGCCTGAGCTATACTATTGTTCGATAGGTGTGTTTACCTCTATCGTTGTCGCGATCGATACCACTGTGTTCGATCACTCTTTTATAAATATTAAAACTAGACTGTTTTGCAGCGATCACAATTATACTAATTTAATTCATTCATCCATTTGTCAATGTGATTTCTATCAATTAACCATTTTAAGCATATACTATGATAGCTTTCATACATAAACACCAAAGCATGTCCATAACTAGCCGTTTCAATGGCTAGTCATTATCAAATATTAACATATAATTCATTAACCAATTTAACCTATACATGCCATTATAACCCTTATTGTTTTATCTTATATACTGAAATGAACTGTTGGATAGTGTGAGTAATCTCCGCCAAGCTTCCAATCCAACGAGCATTCCGATTTACTATAAGACAGGGAAAAATAAAATAGAGTAAGTATATAATGCTTAGTAAGTCCGTATAAACCAAACCATTTGGTCAGAAGCCCTAACACATATTCTCAATACCTATTTTAAACACATATTTCATATAAACACCAAGAAACACATATATGAGTCCAACAATATTTAGATTCTCATACACATATGTTTTTCCACAACATGTTGATAAATCATAAAAGTAAAACATTTTAATCCCACGCTTAGCATGTTTTTGGATGATTATTTTTATAATTTGGTGAATCTGATATCCTAATCCTTTGAATTTGTATTTCTATACTTAGGTGAGCATAGAGAAGCAAAAGGAGTGGAAAATGGGCCTAAATCGGACAAAACGGGCCACCTTAAGGAACCACACAGGCTGGACACACGCCCGTGTGATAGCCCGTGTCGATCGAGAGCCATGCAAATTCCCACACAGCCTGGCCTCCTCACACGGGTTGATCACACGCTCATGTCCCTGTCATACCCTACTTTGTTTTCACGTGGAAAAAGCCAATTTTTAGGGTTTTTGAGCCTTCTAAATTTTATAAATACACCTCAGTGGAAGACCTAAAGAGAGGACGCAGAGTAGATTGACGAAATTACTCGAAAGAAGCCGTCGGAATCATCTAGAAGGCGATTCACTCCAATATTGAAGATCTCCATCAAGTTCTTTAGAATTTTTTGGGTTCTTTATGTTTTGTTGTTTTCTTAATTTTATGATTTTTTTTTTTTTACGTTATGAACTAAACTCCCTAAATACCTAGGGAGGATGAAACCTAGATGAATCTTATTATCCAATAAATCTGAATTACGTGATAAATACTTGATCTTTTTCTTAATTATGTGTTCTTAATCCTTGTTTTGATGTTTTCAGGAATACTAACTCAAGTTTAATGTGCTTATTTAGTGGAGAAAAAGTCCCTATTTAAGAGAAGATTCAACATAATTAAGTGGAGTTGATTGCAACCCTAGAAATAGGATGACATAAATCTGCCGGATTAGAGTCAAATCTAATAAGGGAATCCATAGATCGAGTTAATGCGACGATAGGGGTTTTAATTAGAAAGAGATTTCAGTTAATCAACCTAGAGTCAGTTGTTTTTAGCCTTGAAAGAGATATTAACATAATTTAGAGATTTCTACGGATCAAGTCAAGTGAATAAATCATTTAATTCAGAATCAGAATAATAAGTGAAGTTTAGGTGGATTCTTCCTTAGGTATTGTCTTTATTCATTGGTTTATTCGATTATTTCTTTCACTCTTTGTCGCGTTCATAGTAAAATTAGTTAGTTAAATTTTAGATTAAAAACAAATCCTATTAATTATTAGGCTAGATAATAAAAAGATAGTTATTACTAGTAATTTTAGTCCTTAAGGATACGATATTTCGGACTCACCACAACTATACTATTGTTTGATAGGTGCGCTTGCCTTTGTCAAAATATTAGTAAGTTTCGAGCCTATCAAGTTTTTGGCGCCATTGTTGGGGACTAAGATATTAGGAACGCTTAATTTTTATTACTTTAGCCATTTTTATTTTATTTGCAATTTATTTTTGTTTTTTATTTTACTAACTTTTCTTTTATTTGCTTTTGGCAGGTATTTTTAGTTTATGACTAGAAAGAACCCGTCAGAACCCTTGCTTTTTGACATTGAGATAGAAAGTACCGCTCGCAGAAATCGTAGGGAGATAAGGCGAAGTTTACAATACATAGAGGAAGAGCAAGAGGATGATACTAATACTACCGAGAAATGGATGATAATAATCCGCTTCCTTCAGTGGTTGCTGAAAATCATGCTCCTCATCCTATGTACGACTATGCTAAGCCTAATTTAACTGGGGCTTAATCAAGTATTGTTAGACCTGCTATTGCTGCAAATAATTTTGAATTGAAACCTAACACTATTTAAATGATTCAACAGTTTGTTCAGTTTGATGGTTTGCAGGACGAAGACCCAAATACTCATTTAGCAAATTTTCTAGAATTCTGTGATACTTTCAAAATAAATGGCGTTTCTGACAATGCCATTCTCCTTTGGTTGTTTCCCTTCTTATTGAGGAACAAAGCTAAACAGTGGTTGAACTCGTTACCATGAGGATCAATCACTACATGGGAACAAATGATTGAAAAAATTTTACTTAAATATTTCCCGCCAGCTAAAACGGCTAAGTTGAGGAATGATATCTCTTTTTTTTGTGCAGATGGATTTAGAAACAATTTACGATGCATGGGAGAGATACAAGGATCTAATAAAAAGATGCCCACACCATGGGTTACCTCTATGGCTACAGGTTCAAACATTTTACAATAGTGTAAACCCCTCAACTAGGTAATTGATTGACACAGCCGCCGATGGTACACTAAACAACAAAACACCTGAGGCTGCCTACGAATTCATTGAAGAAATGTCACTGAATAACTATTAGTGGCAAGTTATGAGGACGAAGCCAACAAAAGTAGCCGGTGTTTTCAACATCAACGCAGTTACCATGCTATCAAACCTGGTAGAGCTTTTAAATAAAAAGATTGATGGTTTGTGTGGTTCTTCGTAGGTACATCCAATGATGCAGTGCAATACAAATGGAGGAGGAATAGACAATACAGAATATCCATCCTACAACCCTGGCATGGAAAGCGAACAGATGAACTATATGGGTAATAATTCTAGACCTCAGAATAATCCCTATAGTAACACTTACAATCTAGCTTGAAGGAACCACCCAAACTTTTCATGGGGAGGACAAGGAAACTAAAGACAACAACCCCTTCTAGGCTTTCAGCCACCTTACCAACTAGAAAAGAAATCGAACCTTGAAGAGATGCTTACTAAATTCATCTCAGTGTCAGAAACGCACTTCTAGAACATCAAAACTTCACTCAAAAATCAACAAGCATCAATTCAAGGTCTCGAGGCCTAAATAGGAAAGCTCGCTAAGCTAATATATGAGCGACCACAAGGCAGCTACCAAGCAACACTGAAACTAACCCAAAGAAGCAACTTCATGCCATTACTACTCATGATAGTGAAGGGTTAGATGAACCAAAGCCAAGGCAAGGAAACGTGGTAGATAAAGGTAAGGTTGGGTTAAGCCATAATAAACCAAAACTGGTAAGTATAGAGTACAAACCTCGTGTGCCATATCCCAACGTGACGAAGAAAGACCGCACTGATGAACAATTCGGTAAATTTATTAAAATTTAAAAAAATACATATTAACTTACCATTTATTGAAGCTCTCTCACAGATGCCCAGTTCAGTAAAATTTTTAAAAGAGCTTTTGGCAAACAAACAGAAGTTAGACGATGCGTCACATGTGGAGCTAAATGCAGTTTGCTCGGCAATTTTACAGAATAAACTACCCCACAAATTAAAAGATCCATGAAGTTTTACAATTCCTTACTTAATTGGTGGTTTATCTGATAATAATGCTTTAGCTAATTTAGGGGCAAGTATCAATGTTATGCCTTATAAAATGTTTAAACAGCTAGGTCTTGGGAAACCCAAACAAACTAGGATGAGCATTCAATTGGATGATAAAACCATTATATTTCCTAGGGGTATAATTGAAGATGTTCTAGTCAAAATTGATAAATTCATATTCCAAGTGGACTTTGTTGTTTTAGACATGGATGAGGATAGTGACGTTCCTTTAATTTTAGGATAACCCTTTTTAGCAACTGCTAGGACCATTATTGATGTTGGTACAAGGGAATTAATACTTCGTGTAGGTGATGACATGATTAAACTCCAAGCAAGTGATTCTGTCAGAATATCTAGTGATCAAGATGATACAAGTCCTATTAATGTAAGTAAACTTAATGTTCAATCTTCTTTGTAGAAAATTCCTCAAAAAAAGATGACAGAGCCATGGTCTAGTTCTCATATTAAGAACAAAACTGTTCATGAGGAATGAAGAGTCCAGATCGAGGAACTAGATGAATGGCAAACACAGTTTAAAGATAAATTGAAAGTACACGATGAACCAAAGCAGAGTTGTGATGAGCTTAAAAATAAAATGAGTCAAATTAAGGTTGGAGACCGAGTTCTAATGGATAATGCAAATCCTGCGTTGCCACTTCTAAACCTAATGGAACAACCCCTTTCACGGTACTTAATATTTTCCCATATGGTACAGTCGAGGTAACTCATTCCAAATTTGGCACCTTTAAGGTAAATAGTATCGTCTAAAACCTTATTTTAACAAAATTTATAATAGGAATAAGGAGTTTCAACTCCTCGAACCACCATGATTGTGCGAATGAAAGGTAAGTCTAGCTTAGGACTTTAAACAAGCGCTTCTCGGGAGGCAACCCGAGTACTAACCCTACTAATTAGTTTATTTTCACTTTCGTTCATTTTTTTAATGCAGGTTTTTTGTCCCATACGGCTTGGACACACGGGCGTGTCCCTGGCCGTATGGATGTGGGGACTCAATTTTTTAAAATTCAAATAAATCGACAGGGGGCTCCATAGACAAAACATACAGCCGTGTGTGATATCACACAGGCGTGTCAAAATTCCACACGGGCGTGTCCTTGGCCGTGTGGACCCTGAAGCTTAAAATCCCCAAGAATCGACAAAGACACGGCCTAAATTTACTCCATACGAGAGTGCGACACGGCCGTGTGGACCATACGGCCTGGACACACAGGCGTGTCCAAGGCCAAGTGAAAATTGAGTCTAATTTTTGAAATTTTAAACAAGTCAGGGGGCTCCACGGGCATGCTACACGGGCGTGGGAGAAGCGAAGGGCTTCGCACATAGCCATACGATGCAGCCGTGTGGACCACACGGGCGTGTCTAAGGCCATGCGAAAATGAACCTTTTACAAATCACGACGAACACGAGCTAGAGGCTCTACCATACGAGCGTGTGACACGACCGTGTGACCCAACACGGCCGTTCCACGACCGTGTCATTTATCAAACCCCCAATTCCCTTTTCTTTCTTTTCTTTTCTTTTCTTTTCTTTCTTTTCTTTTCTTTCTCCCAAACCCCACCCAAACCCTAGCCGCTGCAGCCTTCCCCCCTTCCCACTTCCAGCCACCTTGATCCCTTCCTCCTTTTTGTTTTGCCGTCCCCTTTACCCTTCCCCTTCCCTTTTCTTTGCACCGCCACCAAACCAACCACCACCTTATGCCGCCAGCCTTTTCCCTACCCAAAATCAAATCGACCAACCGTCTTTTGTCAGTCCTTCCCCAACCTGTCATACCCCACTGGCACCATCCTTGCCACCGTTGGTCACTCTTTTTCCCCTTTATTTTTCATTTATATTTATTTTCTATATTTATTTTTATTATCTTTATTTATTTTTATTATTTTATTCTTATTTTAATTCCATTTAGATTTAGCTTATGATTATGACTATTTTCATTTTTGTTACTTATTCTAAGTAGGTTTATTTTCTATATTAGTATTTGAGGATCCTTTTATTTCATGTGTTAAGGGTACCATAAGTAAGCATTTTTATTGTTAATAATAATTTAAAATATCTACTTTTTGTTTAACTTTTGAATTCACTATGTTAGGAATATACTGTTATTTAGGACTATTTCGATAGTACTTGTGGTGATGCTTGAATTATTTATTGAAAATCATTTTTAGATACACCATGACTAATACTCGAGGTAACTCCAAAGTCGCCATCCTCGCTTCAGAAAAAGCAGAAGGGTCCCGGCACGACCTCCCTGTGCGCTTCATGTGGCTGCTTCATTGGCTCAACAATTCGACGGCCTAGAGGCGACTCTACAACAGATTTGTTAACATTTCCACATATCACCACCACCCCCACCTCACGAACCATCTGTTGATGAGGACCTCTGAGTCCATTTATTTTTTCTTTTTTTTTCTTTTAAGTTTTAAACTCCTTCTCTTTATCTTTCTTGTCTTTGATTTATATTAGTATATTTTGATTTCTTTTTATCTCTGGCTGTTTATTATCGAGCACCCATAACGAAGTCCATTACTAAAACTCCTTACAACTTTACTAATGACTCCGCAGTTTCAAAAGGTTCAATGTGCTACTAAGGAACGAACAAACTACTGGAGTAATCTCCCCCACCTTCACCTCTGCCTAGTTCATCATGCTTATTTCTAAGGATTTTATCCGTAATTCATGAAGTTTCACCTCCTTCCCTCTCTTATGATTTTTTGCATACATTGCTATTATCTATCCTTGTACATTGAGGACAATGTACATCTCTCTTATGATTTTTATTGATTTGTTTTGGATTAAGTCATAGGTAAATGTGCATTGATGGTTTAAACTTTAAGACATTAGAGAATCAAGCATGATAAGTCTATTTTCAAAATTAAAAATTTATCAGGTTGTTTTCCTAAATTTAAATATTACTTTGAAGTTTGAAATTTGAAAGGTTAAATTTTGTGAGACCTTGAGCCTTTTAGAGCATATATTTTTCTTGCTCACTTTATTGGTTATGAGTGTGTCAATATTGATTTGTTATTCTAGAACTTGTTTCGATTATGCATATTGAGACCACACCCTTGATTTGATATACTGAAATGATAAAGGCACCTAGGTTTTAACCCACTTATTCCATTAAAAGCCTACCTTCATAATTAACCCCTAGTGAACCCCTTTGAGCCTAATAATCGTTTCTTGACTCACCCTTAATATTAACCCAAAACCCATTATTTTTTATTCATTGAGAATTTTTTCGATTGTATTAGCCCCTTTTTGTCGAGATTTGAGTTGAGCAGTTGCCTAACTATGTTCTTTATTTCGGTTGTTAAATTCTTTCTTATTATTTTTGTACATGATAAAAAAAATTGAAATATATTCATTATTAGTTCTATGTCATCTGAGCTTAAACAATTAATTCCACATTTTGAGAAGAAGCTCGTGTTATTGGTGATAAGTTTTTAATTGATGTAATTATTAGTTCATTTTTCTAGTTAGGTAAATTGTCAATTCAATCTTGATTCTAACCCTCTAATTTAGCCTTTATCCACACCTTTAAACCAAGCCCCGTTACAACCCTTTTTAAGACCTTTTGATTTGTGTATCATCTCATTTTATAGTGGTGGAGATTTGATTTTCATGCAAGCCTATAGTAATAACTTATCATGTTTGACTTTTGAGTGCTTAATTTGAACCTTAAACACATTGAGTGATTTGAGTGAATCTTTAGTGAGGACGACAATTCTTGTCGGTTTTGAATCAAATGTAATTATTTAGGTAAGGGGAAACACCTATGTTTTCGTGCTACAAAAATTTGTAACTTAGATTGTTTGAATCTTTAGGACTCTTTTAGCTAAAATTATCAATGTATGAATTACCCGTGAATTATGACAAGACATTATTAATGAGAATTATGAATTGAGGAAGTTTAATTTTAATTGTGAGTTGAGGATTTTGCTTGAGGACAAGCAAACGCTTAAGTGTGGGGATATTTGATAAATCATAAAAGTAACACATTTTAATCATACGCTTAGCGTGTTTTTGGATGATTATTTATATAATTTGGTGAATCCAATGCTCCTAATCCTTTGAATTTGTGTTTCTATACTTAGGTGAGCATAGGGAAGCAAAAGGAGTGGAAAACGGGCCTAAATCAGACAAAATGGGCCACCTTAAGGAACCACATGGGCTGGACACACGCCCGTGTGCCAGCCCGTGTTGATTGAGAGCCATGCAAATTCCCACACGGCCTGGGCCTCCTCACACGGGTTGATCACACGCCCGTGTCCCTGTCGTACCCTGCTTTGTTTTCATGTAGAAAAAGTCAATTTTAGGGTTTCTGAGCCTTCTAAAGTTTATAAATACACCTCAGAGGAAGACCTAAAGAGAGGACGCAGAGTAGATTGAAGAAATTACTCGAAAGAACCCGTCGAAATTGTCTAGAAGCGGATTCACTCCAATATTGAATATCTCCATCAAGTTCTTTAGAAGTTTCTGGGTTCTTTATGTCTTGTTGTTTTCTTAATTTTATGATGTTTTCTTTTTACGTTATGAACTAAACTCCCTAAATACCTAGGGATGATGAAACCTAGATGGATCTTATTATTCAATAAATCTGAATTAGTGATAAATACTTGATCTTGTTCTTAATTATGTATTCTTAACCCTTGTTTTGATGTTTTCAGGAATATTAACTCAAGTTTAATGTACTTATTCAGTGGAGCAAAAGTCCCTGTTTAAGAGAAGATCCAATATAGTTAAGTAGCGTTGATTGCAACCTTAGAAATAGGATAACATAAATCTGCCGGATTAGAGTCAAATCTAATAAGAGAATCCATAGATCGAGTTAATGCGACGATAGGGGTTTTAATTAGAAAGAGATTTCAGTTAATCAACTTAGAATCAGTTGTTTTTAGTCTTGAAAGAGATATTAACATAATTTACGAATTTCTACGGATCAAGTCGAATGAATAAATCATTAAATTCGGAATCAGAATAATAAGTGAAGTCGAGGTGGATTTTCCTTGGGTATTGTCTTTATTCATTGGTTTATTCGATTATATCTTTCACTCTCCGTCGTGTTCATAGTAAAATTAGTTAGTTAAGTTTTAGATTAAAAAAAATCCCATTAATTATTAGGCTAGATAATAAAAAGATAGTTATTACTAGTAATTATAGTTCTTGAGGATACGATATTCCGGACTCACCACAACTATACTATTGTTCGATAGGTGCGCTTGCCTTTGTCGAAATATTAGTAAGTTTCGAGCCCATCACATGTATTCACAAAACATATATAAAAATTATTTCCATGTATCTCAAATTTATTTCATATTAATTCATCTCGAGTTCGGTATATTTCATGTCAAGACATTACTCAACAATCAATTGTAGTATTGATAATCACTCGGATAGTACACTCAAGGTGAACAAATCTATTCTCATAGATGAACGTATTCATCAAACCATTTCATGTAACATCATTTCATATTTTTCAAGTAAATACATGTAAAAATCCCTTTTCTTTTCGTATCAGTATTTTACCTATTGAATTATTGAAAATATCGATGGATACACAGGTAGTACACTTGAGGTGTACAATTCCATAGCCCGTCAACTCATATTCAGTAGTACCTTTTAGGTACACTCTTGAGCCACATATCATACAACAGAATTACCAGTCCAGGCTAAATTCTAGGTGTAACATATACTCTAAGGGCTTTGTCGGATTACCAGTTCAGGCTAAATCCTTTATATGACAAAGAATTCCCTATAGAGGCCATTCTGGATTATTAGTCCAGGCTAATTAGGATTACCAATCCAGCTAAATCTAAATCCTAATTAAAACATATGCTCGAGAGGCTTATTTCAGGATTACCCGTCCGGGCTAAATCCATTCTACAACACATGCAGTTTTATTAGGAAAAACACATTTATCCATCGACTTCCATTTATTCAAACGGGGTTTAACATTTATCAGGCAATTTTCAGGTATATGTTCAATCTCATAAATTTATGCATTTAAGTAATTCACATTTTCACATTCAACTCAAGCACAAAAATAACATTTTTATCATTTATCACTTATCGGGTATTATCATTTATTGGACTTTATTAGATATGCAATCATTTCACTTATATATTTATACAATCACATAAACAATTCAATTTAAGCATAAAAACATGCATAGCTAAATTATATGAACTTACCTTGATAAATTTTCGTATACATAAAGTCTATTAATTTGATATTTTCTCCTTTCCTCATTCTAACTCTATATTTGATTTATCCGGATCTATACGAGTAAACTTAACATCAATTTAATGCAATTCATACTCAAATTAGTCCAATTTACATCTTAGGCAAAATTATCATTTTGGCCCTAAACTTTTAATAAATGATGATTTCATCCCTAGTCTCGAAAAATGAAATTCATGCAATTTACTCCTTATTCCAAGCCTAACCAAAATTTCAATATAAAATTTACAGCACATGTATTCTATAAAATTCAGAATTTTTCCATGGATTTCACATTTTTACAATTTAATCCCTAAATCAAGTTTTCACCAAAATTCACTTTGTAAAAGTTGTTTATCTATCAACAACCTTTCATTTTCTACCATAAATTTCATAATTTCAGCATATTAATCAATGGTAAAAATTATATACTTTGATATCTTTTCAAATTAATCCCCCAAATAGACAAATTAAGCTTTCTCGATCTCAAAAATATAAAAATTACTAAAAACGAGACATGAAAACTTACCAATTTGACCAAGAAATCTTGCTTTCTCTTTCCTAGGGTTTCCATGGAATATTTTGGGAAGAATATGATATAAAATGATTTTTATTTCTATTTATTTATTTATCATCTTTTAATTTTATCACTTTCCAATTTAGTCCTTAGCCTTTTTTTTAATTTTCCATGGATGAATCATCCAAAAATATCTACTAACTTTTCATTAATGGTCTAATTACCATATAAGGACCTCAATTTTTGAATTCCATAGCTATTTGATCCTTCTAGCTACTTAGAATCTAACTTTTGCATTTTATGCGATTTAGTCCTTCTCATAATTAAGCACATAATCGGTAAAATTTTCTTATCAAAATTCTCATGTGATATTTATATCAAATTATGGACCATAAAATAAAATAAAAATAAATTTTATTTTCGACTCGAATTTGTGGTCCCGAAACCACTGTTCTGATTTCACCGAAAAATGAGTTGTTACAACTTTCCCCCCTTAAGAAATTTTCGTACTCGAAAATTTTACAAGTAAAGAGATTCAGACATTACTCTCTCTTATAGTTTCCTCCAGTTCCTAGGTAGCTCCCTCTATATCATGTCATAGCCAAAAACTTTTACTAAAGCTATCTTTTCATTTCTCAGTTTTTCTCTTCTAGTGCCAAAATTTCAATCAATCTCTCACTGTAAGTTCCATGGGAAAACAAAGCATTTCAAGATTAAGTTCTATTTTGTCAAAGAAGTGGAGCAAGCACATGAGATCAAGCTGGTTCATTGCAATTCTGAAGATCAATTGGCAGACATCTAGACAAAACCTCTTGGGACAGAAAGGTTTGAGAACTTAAGAGCCAAATTGGGAGTTTGTAGCAAAAAGCCAAGGAGGAGTGTTAAGAAATGGCTTACATGCAGCTAAGTCTGTTTTTTGTTGCATGCATGTTGCAGCACGACAACATTCTGACTTTGGTTGTTTTTTGTTACTTAGTTACATTTGAACTAAGTAAGATGTTTTTTGTGATTAGGTGTTGATTGACTTGATAAAATTTGCTTATCTATGTGTACAAGTTTAGTTTTATGAGTTTCAAGATGTATTAGTGGTGTTAGGTAAGTATTAGGTGATAGTTTTTCTTTTCACTCCAGCTGATTGTTTGTTTATATGTAAGCTTGACATCTAATGATGACTAATTTTTTCAGCCATTTGTTTCTCTGTTTGGTCCTAAAACAATCACTTCTTGTTTTTTATTCAAAAAACACCAACAACTTTTTCCCTCGATAGATTCTAATAGCATAGCCTTTAGTAGTTTTATCTAAAGATACTAGCACCCCACCACTCTCGGCCTCCAACGAAATTGCAATATGCTTCACTTGGGCCAAACTTTCTCTTTTCACTAGTATCTTTACCAACTCTCGGTATTTCCAATGGAGGTGCATGTTTTCTATTGTACCATCATAAACTCCTCGTTTTCCTAAAAAAAGAAAACTCAAATGAATATTTGATTCTTCTAGTCAGAAACAGTAAAGCAGGATCCAATCTTACCCAAAAGCAAGCAAGTAGGGTTTCAAACTTAGACCAAATCTTACGAAATAAATTCTCTCCTCTTCACTCAACGTTTCCAAATCAGTTGGGAGATCTGTGGGATCGAGATGCGCCTGCACTTTAGCTAAAGCTTTATTGGCCTTTGTCAACTTCCCTTAAGCCTAGGACCGCAAAGTTAGAAAGACGGCATAAATCAGAAAGTATGTCACAGTTTTAAAATGTTTGAGAATCTTGTTACACTTCTTACTGCATCTGTAATTTACATGAGCTAGTTTCTTCTCAAGATGTCTGACTAGTGAGGCCTGTTGAGTCAATGCTGAATTTCTCTTCATTTCCTCCACTTCATCGGGGCTTGGTTGGTGCCCCCAGCGAGAGGTTGCAGCAGTGGTTTCTACTTGAGTGTCGACAACCAAAGGAAGTGTAGAAGCTTTTACATTAGATCCAACCAAGGCTAGGGCCCTCCCTCGTGCTTCCTCTTCCTCCTCCTGCCGAAGATTTCTGGACTTTTGCATCTCTTTCGATGTATTTGTTACAACAGGTGGCAATAAATCATTGCCTCTGTAAAATACAATAAATTCCTTGTTTCTGGAAAGCAATGTCCCCCCTGCCAATCGGTACATGTACAAAATGCATGTGCAATAAGCAACAAGTATCTAATGAAGCACCATCCGAAGGAAAACAAAAATCGGCAAGTTGCAAATAGCTTGATATAATAGAAAGTAATCAACGATGGTAGCCTGAAGGCATCAGAAAACTAAGTTGTCAGTTAAATAATTAGATTTACATTTCAAGATGCAACAATATCTGTAATCTCTCACCTTAAGCTCTTCAGCCATTGTTTCATTGCGTGTATTTTCTACTCCACGTTTAACGGCCATCTTAGCAATTGCAGTTCTTTCCCATAACTTCACAATAGCCTGTGCCAAACCTTGCAGTTCCCTATTTCTTCCTATAACAATAAAGGAACAGACTCCATCAAGAGAAAAAGTTATGGTGATTAGATAAAAAATGGTATATGGAAGAAAAAGAAACATTCAGTGATACAAAGACAATCTCATACATTCACTTACCTAAGGCAAAATGTGGAGGCGTTGACCTCGCAAGTCTACGGAAAGTAGTCATTTCACGATCCTTCAAACAATGTCTTACCCCATAAGGAAGGCGTCTGAATGGGGGTTGATACCTAGGAAAAACAGGTGGAAGCAAGTCCGCATCAAGAGGAAACGGTTCTCGACCTGACCAATCTTTATATCGTGGACCTAGTTCATCTAACAAATGTTCGAGTTCACACAAATCCATGAGCTCTTCTTTAGATAGATCCTTCAAATATTCTGAAGAAGGCGGCATGAAGGACTCCTCGGTCCTAACAGAGTCCTTAACTACCATATTTTCTGTGTTAGTAGTTATAACATCCGAAGTACTTGTATCAGCCTGATCCTGCCCAGAATACGATTGAACACAGTGAAGCTTGTAGGCCATGCCCCTTATAACTCCAGTGAGCCACCTGATTTCCATATAACCAACCCTCCAGTTTTCTGATATAGGAAAGACATAATTCAATAGCATATTTTCAAAAAGATGTCAGAAAATAATCAAGATATAGTGGTAAGACATTCTAATAACAAATAAGGTAAGTTATGTAACCTACACAATGCCAAATGAAATGATCACTGCTCGAGTCATTGCTCTTAAAACTTACCTCGATAATTGTTATTATTATTAGTTTTAAATTATATATTTATTTATTTATTGAATGTTATTTTAAATACACATATATTCTAAATTCATGATTCCAACATGCATACGTATTTAATAAAATTACTAATAAATTATTATTAAACTTATTTGTGTAAAATAAAAACTATTTAATTTATAAATAGATAAATAAATAAAATGCATACCGAATTATTTAATTTTGTTTCTCAAATTTAAAAAAAAAGACATCGAATAATACTCCATTTTTTAAATTGAATGCTAAAATATTATTTAAACCAATTAAATGATGCGGCCAAGAGTGCTCTCCTAAGAGTTCTAGAGAAAGCAGCAACTATTGCGGCTTGGGATGGCAGAGATCGGTGGTGACGGTGGGAAAGAGAGGGATGAGATTTTCCTCCTCGCTGAAGAACTGGTTCAATTATCTATCAAAGGATCTATTGTGACTCCAAGCGATAAACCAACTCTGATTTGTACAATCTGGACAGAGAAGCTCTACAACCCAGAAAGTTTTAGGGCACAGATGAAAAGCATATGGAAGACAAAGAAGAAGTTTGAGATTCAAATGGCGGGCAGAACTTATTCTTAATTGTGTTTGATTTAGAAGAAGATCTAGAGGCGATTTTAAAGGGGAGGCCATGGCTGTTACGTAAGAGTTTAATTTTATTTAATAGAATATTCCAGCCGACAAAAAGAGCATAGATCAGGCTTAATTCTTCACCGTTCTGGATAAAGATCGGGGCGTGATCACCAGAATTTGATAAAAAATATCTACTTTATGCCATTGGAGTTACTTTTGGTGGGTGCTTAGATCTAAAGTTAATGGAGATTTATGTCGTCTCAGAATAAATCTTGATTTGCAAAAACCCCTCAGACAATGTATTTTTGTCTCTACTGATAATATGAATAAATCATGGGTTTCCTTTAAGTATGAAAAGTTACCAATGTTTTGCTTTGGATGTGGAAGAATGGGGCATGGTCTTATAGACTACCATGAGCTAAATCCTGCAGAAAAAAACAAAGTCAGAATTGATCTACCATTTTCGTTGGCTTTAAAAGCAGATTCAAATTTAATTAGAAAAGAGAGCATGAAATTCAATACTTTTTCAAAAAATGGGAGGGTTCAGTGCTCTTATATAGGAGGCGCAGAGGTACAGTCACTGAAAGGGAAAATAATTGAAGAAAAAGAGAGTATGAATGGGCATCTACTAAAAACAATAGAATTGAATATCGGGGAGGAAAAGAGAGATGAAAAGGAGGAAGAACTGAAATTTATGGAAGATGTTCAGACAAATGACAGCAATTACAGAACAACTAATAAACCAGATTTAGTTAAGAAGGCACGATGGAAGAGAATAGATTTATTACAGACACTGGTGAAGAGGAAGGAAGAATGCAGTACAAGAAAGAGGAAATCACCGGAAGATGAAATGGAGAATTGGTGTAAAGAAGTTTATGATGATGGAATAAAAAGGTTGAAGAAAGAAGGAAAATAGGTTTACGAAGAATCTTTACCAGAAGCAGTGTTTGAAATTATGGATCATAATGATAATCCACAATTTATGAGATCACGACTGCCAAAAGAAAAGCCGACCGGATGCAATGAAAAGCATAAGCTGAAATGTTCGTGGGTTGGGGAGTTCACGGGCAACTAAGAGGCTGCGAAATTTCTTGAAGCAGCAAAATCCCTATTTGGTCTTCTTAATGGAGACAAAAATTGATAGGAAACGTATGGAAAAAAGTTAGAAGAAGTTGTGGATTTCTAAAAGGGATTGATATTGAAGCAGAAGGTAAGCTGGAGGTTTATGTTTAGCATGGAAGGAAGATATCACAGTTACTTTAAGGAGTTTCTCTAAGAACCACATTGATGTTATGGTTAAAGAGAAGAATACTAATGAAGAATGGAGGTTCACAGGTTTTTATGGTTCACCTTATGTCAATAATAAAAACTATTTATGGAATCTATTATGAATATTGGGAGAAGATCAAACTCATCCATGGCTAGTAAGTGGGGACTTTAATGAAATAATGTACTCCTTTGAGAAAAGTGGAAGGATACCAAGAGAGGAAAGGAAAATGGAGGCATTCCGGGAGACTTTAGAAGAATGTCAATTAGAAAACATAGGATATTCGGGGGTCTGGTTTACTTGGGAAAGAGGAAACTTTACAGAAACAAATATCAGGGAAAGATTGGACAGAAGGGTTGCAAATGAGAAATGGAAGCTTCTTTTCCAACAAGCAATATTCATCATCTATCTCACTCGATGTCTGAGCACTGTCCACTTCTTATAAATACAAAGAGTGAAAGAATCTATGCTGGAAATTTACATTTTAGATTAGAGGCATGGTGGATCACAGAGAAGTCCCTTGAGAAAGAAATCAAAACAATGTGGGAATCAACTACAGGTATAATTCTAGAGAAATTGGAAAATCTATAAGAAAACCTCAAAGAATGGGCAAGGTCAATTAAAAAAGGAGAGAGAGGCTAAAAAAAGTTGACGAAGGAACTGGAAATGTTGCTGGAAAAAAAAAGAGATGACGACACGATAGCGAAGATCATCACAAAGGTTCATCTGAACATGGAAATAGGCATAAATGAAATTTACTGGGAATAGAGGGCAAGGAAAATTGGCTTAAAGTATGAGACAAAAATTTGGCTTTTTTCCATAAGTACGCCTCATTTCAAATGAAAATAAACACGATATCAAGGCTAGAGTTAGATAAAGGAGGAGAGACTACTGATAAAAACAAGATCATTGAAACTGCTACTTTATTTTTTCAGCAGCTTTTTATGTCAAAAGCAGTTGGCGATTTATCTCATCTATTACAAGGCATTGAGGAGAGCATTTCGCCAGACTTCAACGATTCCTTCTTATCAACTTTTACAGAAGAAGAAGTGTTTTCAACTTTAAAATAAATGGGGCCAACTAAAGCACCAGGACCTAATGGATTCCCAGCATTATTTTTCAATGATATTGGCACATTGTAGGTAAAGAAGTTACTACTTTCTGTTTGGGAATTTTAAACAATGATTAGAATTTTGGACATCTAAATTCAACAGACATTGTGCTCATTCCAAAGATTCAGAACCCCAACAATTTAATCAACTTCAGACCAATTAGTTTGTGTACGGTTCTATACAAAATTGTGGCAAAGACAATTGCCAACAGGTTCCAAGGAGTAATAAGAATTGCATTGATGTGGTTCAAAGTGCCTTTGTTTTGGGAGGCTAATTTTTGACAATGTCTTACTTCTGTATGAAATGCTACACACATTTCGGAAAAAGCGTACAGGAATGAAGGGATTTATGGCAGTCAAACTTGATATAGTAAAGCCTATGATAGGGTTGAATGGGATTTTCTTAAGGAAGTAATGTTGAAGATGGGCTTTGCAAAGAAATAGGTGGAACTAATTTTAAAATATACTACTACAGCGTCCTATGCAGTTAACATCAATGGAAACAGAGGAAAAACTTTTCAAGCTACTAAAGGATTGAAACAATGGGACCCTCTTAGCCCTTTTCTTTTTCTATTATGCAGTGAGGGACTGTCGGTATTAATAAGACTGGCTATGAAAGAAGGTCTGTTAAAGGGAGCAAAGGCAAGCCGGAGAGGACCAGCGATTACACATCTACTTTTTGCATATGATTGCATACTATTCGGGGAAGCAACAAGAAATGGAGCGAGTCTATTAAAAGGAATTCTAAAGGAATATGAAAATTATTTTGGTCAGTGTGTCAATTTCAACAAATCGACGATCTTTTATAGTTCAAATACGTCGGAAGGAAATAGAGATGAAGTATTGGCAATGTTGAGAGTGAGACCATCAACAGATATAGAGAAGTATTTAGGTCTCCCTAGTGTGGTTGGTAGACGTAAAAAAGATTCTTTTCATGTTCTTAAAGAAAAAGGTTCTTTTTAGAATCAAATGATGGAGTAATAGGTTATTAAATCAAGGAGGAAAGAGGTCTTTATCAAATCAGTACTTCAGGAAATTCCGACCTATGTTATGTCATGTTTCCTTCTACCTAATTCTTTTTGTGGAGATCTTGAAAAGATCATTGCCAAGTTTTGGTGGCAAAAAGCACATGGAAAGCAAGGAATTCATTGGTGCCAGTGACAGAATTTGTATCGATCAAAAGATGAGGGAGGGATGGGTCTTAGAAATATGGCTAAATTTACTGTGGCCTTACTGGAAAAACAAAGCTGAGAATCTTGAACAATCCTAATTCACTAGTTGCGCAAGTATTAAAAGAAAATTTTTTCCGAATGAGGATTTCCTTAATTCGTGTTTGGGAAATAATTTTTCATTTACATGGAAAAGTTTATGGGCAGCTAAGGGTGTTTTAATGGATGGTCTATGCTGGAAGGTGGGTAGGGGAACAGAAATCTCAGTTCTGAATGATATTTGGATATCAGATTTGCATAATTCCAGATTATCATCTCATTTTGATAATTTATGTGATTTTCAAGTTGCCGAATTAATTGACGATAGCAGCAAGAAATGGAAGGAAGAGCTGATAGGGTCAAACTTTCCGGAGGACATAGTTGCGAAGATCTTACGCATTCCGCTAGCTAAGGAACCTCATGATGATATAATGGCCTGGAGTGGAGAGCCCTCGGGAGAATTCATGGTACGAAGTGCCTATAAACTATTACAAAATATTGGAATAGATCCTAGGGCTTATGCCTTACAAACCGCCTATAGGAAATTTTACAAAAAACTCTAGCTACTTAATCTACCTTCTAAGATCAAAATTACAACATGGAAAATATCTTGGAATTATCTACCTATACGGGTTAATATGCACCACAGGAGACTGTCAAATACTTTAATCTGCCCCCGATGTGGAATAGAAGCAGAAACCATGAATCACTTATTCCGAGAGTGTCCTGTTTCATTAACGGTATGGGAAGAATTATCATTCTCGGATTATTTTAAAGTACTAGATTTGGAGTTTAGAGAATGGCTTACCTGGGTTTTCGAGCAGTCCACTTCTTTATAGTGTAGACTCTTCTGTTGTGCCCTATGGGCAATTTGGGGAGAAAGAAATAGGCATATTCACGAGAGAGCTAGCACATCTGGAGAAGAAACATCAAACTTCATCAAAAATTACATTTTAGAACTAAACGGAACTAAAGAGGAAATACCAAAAGTTCTTCTAGAAGTTCGAAGATGGAAACATCCACCTGGGCAGTTCGTGAAAATAAATTTCGATGCAGCATATGATGATAATCTTTGTCAATCGGCAGTGGGTATTGTAGCCAGAGACAGTAAAGGCTCAGTACTGCTATCGTACTCAGCGATCCAAAAACAAGTCGCATCTGCATTTGCTGCCGAAGCAATCGCTTGCAGTACAACAACCTGAATCGGCGTTGACATGCAATGGGGAAAATTATCATTGAAGGGGATGCATTATCAGTGATAAAGAAATGCAGAAAAAAAACCAAAGACAGATCAATGATCGAGGCTTATATTCAAGATATTCAGCAGACATAGGAAAAAATTGAAAAATGTTGTTTTGAACACATTCCAAGAACAGCGAACAGTCTAGTACACATGCTGGCTACGGAAAAGGAAATGAAGGAAAAGGAAATCAGGGGGGATCAGAATGAAAATGGAAATGAAGAGGGAGACAGAATGAGGAGGTAGATGGCAAGAGAGAAAGAAGGAAATTAGTTTGAAAAGGGAACGACAGATGAGGGAGTAATGGGAGACTGAAACGGTAAAACCAAGAGGCTAAGGGAACAGGCTCCATTGAGAAATGGGAAGCGTCTAGTAGAAGAAACATCTGATGATGTGATAGGACGGCTGACCAGCATTCTGATTGGGCAAAGTAGGGGCGCCATTAATAATGGTTCCAGAGAGTTCTAAATTTGTTTTATTTGTTTTGAATTTCAACGGGTTGTTGGTTACAGATCAGGCCCGAGTTTTTATGTTGATAATAAACTGCTAGGTTTGTTTTTGTTTGCTCATAAGGCCGGGTTTCATGGGCCTTCTTTTATTACCTTTGTTATGTATTTTTTAAGTAATTGAATAAAAGCCCAATATGAATTCTTTTCCAAAAAAAAAAAAAAACTAATTAAATGATGCTTTATATTTGTACATTAATTTTACATAAATTGGTATTTAAAAAAATATGATAACATTTCATTTTTTAATTTGGGTGTTTATGTTGTGATATTAGTTGTCATTGTTGTTAAGCTTTATCTATGTTTAAATATTCTTTTGAATTGTTTGTTGGACATCATGTTTTTATCTTGTTTGGACAGTAGTTTGAACATGTTTTCAGGACAATTTAAGATTAGTTCAAGTGTTGGCATTTTAGACTAAATAATTAATGTTTGGCTATTTTCTAAGCGACAATGGGGAATTTCGCTACATTATGGAATGAGCATTTTTATCTTTTCGATTAACATGGAGAAAAAGGGGAACGACTTTAAGATGATTGAATATCATTATCCTTATCTTACCCTTATCATTTTACTTGGAGATCAAGCGATGTTTTACTTGAATATGAAGGTTTTTACTTTGGGATAAGTATTGAAGATATTTCAAGAAATATATTCAACCATTTATTAAGAGTATTATCTTATCAAAATTACTTGGAGAAGCTAAGTGAGGCTTCGCATATCCGAACTGTTTTGACAAATATCGTGTGTTAATTCTCTCTTTACTTACCTCTTTGACTATAATTATGAATTTGTGTTTATTTCCCTCTTTGATTTTCTTCTTGCACTGATGTACTGCATATGTTATGTTCAAATATCAGTCTGAACATCAAATTGATCAGAAAATAAATTGAGATTTTTACAATTTCAATTAACTTTAAACCAATTAAATGGTCAAATTATGATTTTCTTTTTGTACAACGAATATTCGAACCCAAACTATTTTTAGGAAAAGTGAACATTTAGCCAATAAATTATAATTTGAGATTTAAAAATTTAAGATTTTGGTCTCTATTATAAGATTTAGTTGTTATATTTTAATTTAACATAATTGTTTTTCTACTTTTATAAAGTCATTAATTAATCCAAATAATTAAAATTATTAACTAAAAGTAAAAATGTTAGACGTTGAATTTTTACTAAAATCGTCCTTTCTAGCATTAGAAAAAATTATATCGACATGATAGGTTAGAAGTAGAGGTGATCATGGGTTGGGCTACCCGGCCCGGCCCAACGGCCCGCCCGAAAAATGGGAGGGTTCGGATAAAAATATAGGCTCGAAATATGGGTTTGGGCAAAAAAATGAGGCCCGTTTAGAAAACAGTGGGCCTCGTAAAACTTTTTGGCAGGCAGTCTTAACCGATCCAAGAATTATATATTAAATATATATTTTATTTTAATCAAATATACTTTTTAAATTTACATTTTTTATTTATTTTTTTAATATTTGTTTTAAATTTTTTATTTAATGAAAAAAGCTAAAAAAAATTAATATGGGCCGGGCTCGGGTTTATCAATTTTTTTTCGGTCGGGCTTGGAAAAAATTTTAAACCCATATTTTGGGCCGGGCCGAGCTAGGGCCTAGAAAACAAGCCTAAAATTTTGTCTGGGCCTGACCCGAATCTGACCCAATCCATGATCACCACTAGTTAGAAGGGATATTTAAAAAATTTCATGTAAGTATTTTAATCAAAATAGATAGTAACTTAATGACATAATAAAAGTAAAGGTACAAAGATTAAATTTTATATTTTAATGTAGTAGAGGAATCAAAACTAAAATTTGACATTTTTTTAATTGATATTTCCTTTTAACATTTCACTACCATGTAATAGTTAAGGTTGTTTAAAATGAATTGGACTAGTCAATTAAATTAAATTAGTTTATCAAATTAATTAGATTGAGAATTAGTCGAGTAGTGATACAGAGAATGCATTAAACCAATTGATTCGAGAATTAGTACCTATCAATTAAACTAACAAAAAAAAAACAATTGAACCCGATGATTGAAGCTAATTTTAAATATTTTTTAATAATTTATTTAATGGAATAGAATAAATAAAAACTAGAGGTGTGCATGGGCTGGGCGGGCTCAACTAAAAATTCAGGCCCGTTTGTTAGGCTTGGGCCCGGCCTGGCTTAAAAATGGGCCTCAAATTTTGTTCAAGCCCAACCCAGGCCGCCCATATTAATTTTTATATTATTTTTATATAATTTTAAAAATATATATTACATCAAAAATATTAAAACATCAAAATAAATATTTCTAAACAAATTGAAAATAAATTTTAAAAATATGTATAGTTAAATAACACTAAAATAAATTCAATTTAACAAGTAAATATCTTTAAAATAATAATAAAATTAATAAACACCTTTAAAATAATAGTAAAATTAATAATAAAATAAATTTTTATATAATATTCAAATAATAATAATAAAATAATAAAAATATAATAGTAAAATAAGGGAGGAAAAAAAATAATATTTAAAAAACACGTTTTTTTTTCTTTAATATATCCGGGTTTAAACGGGATTTATTTTATTTTTTTTTCCAAACCTAGCCTTCGGACAGAGCCGGATGTCCCGAATTATCAACAGGTGTAATTAAAACCCATGGCACCACGGATTCAATCGGAAACCTTTCCTACATCCCAATCCATTTACAGGACTTGCCTTATTAAGCACGATAGAAGAAAAAAAAGAGGCCAACCAGTGGTACTAAGAAATGGCCACCATTGCCCTTAACTTTGATTCATTGACACTGCTCTCCAATTTATCAACTTGTCCTAAATCTCCTTTTCCACAGGTACGAACACCATTCATATCATCCTCCTGCCGACCTATCTCCAAACCAAACTGCACAATCTCGACGATGGCTCACTCTCATTCTACCCAAAACCCAGGTCCCAAATTATTAGTATTCCCTTTCTTTTATAACTTTATTATGGTTCCATTTTGTTTTTAATGTAAAGAACTTTGAAAATAAAAAAAAGGACCCTTTTTTTTTTCTAAATTTTAGTGATTGAGCAGCAGAGAATGATAATTCCGAACAAGCATGGTGAAAAACTGGTGGGATTATTGCATGAAACCGAGTCTAAAGAGATTGTAATCTTATGCCATGGTTTCAGATCCAGAAAGGTCAGTTGGGTCATTTCATCTCTTTCACCTTGCTTTCAGTAACAAATATATTTGGTGGAAATGTCTGTTCATGGAGGAAAATAGTAATAATTTATGGAAAGCAGCTCACTTAGATTAATTCTACTTCAGGATTACAATACTATGACGAACATTGCTGCTGCTTTAGAAAAAGAAGGAATCAGTGTCTTCGGTTTCGATTTTGCTGGAAACGGGTGAGTTGATTAAAATCTAATGTTACTCGGACTCTAGTGCGAGTGTCGGACATTGTATATTTCCAACACGGGTATGGTTAGATTTTTCTAAGTTTTTCATTAATGTAGTTGAAGGGTTCTTGGTCTTACCTCCACACCCAAGGATGGGGTACGAGTGTTGGTCACGGTAGAAGAGTCGGAGGAACAAAGTTAAAATCTGTAGAGATTTTAAGAGGTGGCTTTTCTTGGATTGGCAAATATGTATTATGCAGCATAGTTCTTACTTTCTATGTCTATTGCTGCTGCTGGAGTGTGTGTTTCGTCAACTTTGTTTCATAGTTGTGATTTATTTTGGGATCCATTTTTCAGAGAAAGTGAAGGTTCATTTCAGTATGGTAACTATTACCGAGAAGCTGATGATTTACACGCTGTAATTCAACACTTTTCAGGGGAAAGTCGTGTGGTAAGTGCAATTCTTGGGCATAGTAAAGGTGAGTATCCCAGTGTTTCCTGCTCGAACTTTTCTGAACTAGTTAAAATAGAGAATGGTTTTGCTCTGCACTGTAGAAATTGTAAGTTCTCTAAGAAGAAACTAAGTTGTTGAAGACTATATGTTAAATTACATTCTAATCACTGAGTTATTTTCAGGATGGATCTTAGCAATATCTTGTTTTCTTATAATGTTTTGATCATTAATACACGGAATAAGTAATGTAACCAAGCTAACATTACTGTTTAAGTGTTATATCACTGGAATAATGTAATCCAGGGGGGAATTTTGGTGCTTCTTTATGCTTCGAAGCATCAAGATATCCCAATGAAGTCTGTCAATTAGTTTTTTCCAGCTGTGATTTTCATTTGTCTAATAAGGTCTCCAACAAGTGTTATATTGCTAAAATAATGTAATGCAGGGGGAAATGTGGTGCTTCTTTATGCTTCTAAGTATCAAGATATACATATAGTCGTAAATGTTTCTGGCCGCTACAACTTGAAGAGAGGCATTACAGAACGCTTGGGAGAAGACTTTATGGAAATAATTAAGAAGGATGGCCACATTGATGTTAAGAATAAGACGGGTAGTTATTTATTTAGCTTCCTTGATGTGTATGATTTCCTGAGTTTGTGTTCTTCACGTCTGTGTATGTCCATCAAGGATCTATTTGTTGTTTGTTAAGTTAAGCAAATCAGCAGTCCTGATTAGATTTTCTGTCCAGTTCAAGTGTTACTTAAAAGTATCCAAATAGAATTATGGCTACATAATCAGTGATAAAGACAGCTGCTTTCGGTGCTCTTATAGCTTTTGGCATTTGGAACTTGAAAGAGAAGTAGAAATTTTGCATTAAAAATGTTCTATCTTAACAATTTCCTGGGAATAAAAACATTCCTTGTGGAATGTAAAGGGTTAACATTTAGTCTTGTTCAATATTTGTTTATTTACTTTATTGGAAACATTTCAAGTTTTAATTACATTTTATTTATGTAGGAGGCATTGAATACCGTGTGACTGAGGAAGCTTTGATGGATCGCTTAAGAACAGACATGCATGAAGCTTGCCTCAAGATTGATAAAGAATGTCGGTAAGATATTGAATCTAGACTAGAGCCTATTAGTTTTTGTTGTTTCGAAATCATTGATTCTTCACTGATTCATTGAGCTGATTTAGATGCCAATGTCAAATGAACGTCAATACTAGTATATGTTATTTGTGCTATTATTCACCGTAACATACAGGGTGTTGACGGTCCATGGATCTGCTGATGAGATAATTTCTGTTGAAGATGCTTTGGAGTTTGCCAAGGTTATACCTAATCACCAATTACACATTATAGAAGGAGCAAATCATGGGTACACCTCGCATCAAACTGAGTTGGCATCTACTGTTGTGAAATTTATAAAGTCAGCCTTAGAGCAAGACAAGGTTTCTTCCAAGTAGGTAGGGGCTGTAAACGCAAATCTAAAATTTTCTCCACCAACAAATGAGATACAGGTGACAGCTGAAATATTCCAGCAATGTAAGCCCCTGCAGCTGTAATTGATCCCTGTTATCTACTGACATGTTAAACGGCCATGCCAAGCTGGATTTTGCTCGCTCTTACTAGTTTGACTAAGTTCCATGGAAGCTTGAGTTCCCAGTTGGTATAATGTTTACTGCCGTTCGTTCTTAAAAGACAATGCTGTGTAGTTTATTTTCTTTTTAATAAATTACAGAAATCTTGCAAGTGACTTGATGTAATTATGGTTCATTCAACACTGTTGTTTTCCTTTCTATACCCTCTCAAATTGTCTGCTAGATTAAATGGGATTTTAGAATAAAACTTCTGTTGGATCATTAATTGTATTTATAACATAACTAGAAGCACCTACAACCTTCAAAAATTTGCTGCATCCAATGATACAATTACCATATAATTAGAATGCAACATCCAATGATATCCATTTCTATATATGATCTTTCCCTGGCTTAGAAGCTGGAATGTTAAAGCATTTGCCTTTATTAAAAAATCTGCAGTACCTGATACTCCAGGCTCTGATCTGGTCGAGTAACTACTAAACTGGTCTTTCCTTTTGCTCATCATCATCATCATCATCATCATTGCTGCTACCATATGATTCCATATATTCATCTTCCCAGTCTTCCTGGTTCAAGTACAAATAAATTTGCCATCAGAATCAGTACAGCAAAGCATACCATGTCAAGCTATGCAACTTAAACTGAGATGCAACCTCATAATAGCTGGTGTCAGCTATACAACTCAAAGCTTTCCAACACTCGGTCTTTGAATCTTTGTAACACAGGTTTCAAGTACAGAATTCATTCATTAAATCCAGTTATGATATCATAAAGGAAGAACAAAATAATGGATTATCAATGATCATCAAGAGATGAGAATTATTTAAGGGTTGGCACTATTCATTAGCTGGGAATCAGGCCTAGGGGAGAGTTGCAACTTCAAATGTGTATAATTGCTCATAACAAAGTAGAAGAAAATTAAATGCCTGTTGCATAAGTTTAGCGGATCATTTATTACCTCATCAAAATCCTCATCAGAAAGTAGAGCTTCATTCAACCTTGAGTATGAAGTATTTACGGCATCAACCTCGTTCCCAGCTTTCATTTCTTCCTGGATCAAAACAACGTATTATAATGACGGTAAACTTTATCATCTCTTGTTGAACATCAGTACGTATTTACATATATATCTAAAAGTAAAAAGAATTACCAGCTCTGATTTCATTAGCTCGATTTTTTCCTGTAAGTCTGAGATGTGATGCTTCAATGCCTAGAAAATGCAGGAAGAGAATTAAATGGAAGAACAAAATTGTTTGGAGAAGAATCTGTAAATTGTTGAGAGTTGAATACGATGTTACCTCAGATCTCTGAAGTTCAACTGATCGAGCTAATGCCTGCCTTTTTGTCAATAAATTCTTTGGCCTCATTTCAAGAGGACGCAAGTAGTTTTTTCCTCGATAGATTATAATAGCATAGCCTTTAGTAGTTTTATCTAAAGATACTAGCACACCACCACTCTCGGCCTCCAACGAAATTGCAATATGCTTCACTTGGGCCAAACTTTCTCTTTTCACAAGTATCTTTACCAACTCTCTGTATTTCCAATGGAGGTGCATGTTTTCTATTGTACCATTATAAACTCCTCGTTTTCCTAAAAAAGAAAACTCATATGAATATTTGATTCTTCTAGTCAGAAACAGTAAAGCAGGATTAAAGTTCCCATTCTTACCCAAAAGCAAGTAGGGTTTCATACTCAGACCAATCTTACGAAATAAAATTCTCTCCTCTTCACTCAACGTTTCCAAATCAGTTGGGAGATCTGTGGGATCGAGATGCTCCTGCACTTTAGCTAAAGCTTTATTGGCCTTTGTCAACTTCCCTTTAGCCTAGGACCGCAAAGTTAGAAAGACGGCATAAATCAGAAAGTATGTCACAGTTTTAAAATGTTTGAGAATCTTGTTATCACTTCTTACTGCATCTGTAACTTACATGAGCTAGTTTCTTCTCAAGATGGCTGACTAGTGAAGCCTGTTGAGTCAATGCTGAATTTCTCTTCATTTCCTCCACTTCATCGGAGCTTGGTTGGTGCCCCCAGCGAGAGGTTGCAGCAGTGGTTTCTGCGAGAGTGCCGGCAACCAAAGGAAGTGTAGAAGCTTTTACATTAGATCCAACCAAGGCTAGGGCCCTCCCTCGTGCTTCCTCTTCCTCCTCTTGCCGAAGATTTCTGGACTTTTGCATCTCTTTCAATGTATTTGTTACAACAGGTGGCAAGAAATCATTACCCCTGTAAAATACAATAAATTCCTTGTTTCTGGAAAGCAATGTCCCCCCTGTCAATCGCTACATGTACAAAATGCATGTGCAATAAGCAACAAGTATCTAATGAAGCACCATCCGAAGGAAAAACAAAGAATGGCAAGTTGCAAATAGCTTGATATAGTAGAAAGAAATCAACGATGGTAGCCTGAAGGCATAAGAAAACTAAGTTGTCAGATAAATAATTAGATTTACATTTCAAGATGCAACAATATCTGTAATCTCTCACCTTAAGCTCTTCAGCCATTCTTTCATTGCGTGTATTTTCTACTCCACGTTTAACGGCTATCTTAGCAATTGCAGTTCTTTCCCATAACTTCACAATAGCCTGTGCTAAACCTTGCAGTTCCCTATTTCTTCCTATAACAATAAAGGAACAGAATCCATCAAGAGAAAAAGTTATGGTGATTAGATAAAAAATGGTATATGGAAGAAAAAGAAACATTTAGTGATACAAAGACAATAGTGATACAAAGACAATCTCATACATTCACTTACCTAAGGCAAAATGTGAAGGCATTGACCTCGCAAGTCTACGGAAAGTAGTCATTTCACGATCCTTCAAACAATGTCTTACCCCATAAGGAAGGCGTCTGAATGGGGGTTGATACCCAGGAACAACAGGTGGAAGCAAGTCCGCATCAACAGGCAACGGTTCTCGACCTGACCAATCTTTATATCGTGGACCTAGTTCATCTAACAAATGGTTGAGTTCACACAAATCCATGAGCTCTTCTTTAGATAGATCCTTCAAATATTCCGAAGAAGAAGGGAAGAAGGACTCCTCGGTCCTAACAGAGTCCTTAACTACCATATTTTCTGTGTTAGTAGTTATAACATCCGAAGCACTTGTATCAGCCTGATCCTGCCCGGAATACGATTGAACACAGTGAAGCTTGTAGGCCATGCCCCTATATAACACCACTGAGCCACCTGATCTCCATATAACCAACCCTCCAGTTCTTTTCTGATGTAGAAAAGACATAATTCAATAAGATTGCCAGTAGACTCTATACAAACTCAACTCTAGATTAAGATTCAGGATTAATTCAATTATACTTTCAGCACGAAAACTTTAACCAGTACAAGTATATCATCAAAGATACTAGGAGCAATACGATCATTAAAATGATTTGCAATGAACCATAAAAACGTAAGGAATGGAAGCAATGTACAAAGAACTAACCTCCAAAACCTCGTGTGTACGTTTCATGTTAAGAGAAAGAGGCTCTTCAAACTTCAACTTGATCACCTCATCCAACTTCCATCTCTCATGAATGTGCTCAACTAACGCCTGTGTGATACCTGCAGCTCCAACTTTAGTCCTCTCCACCATCCTCAGCGCAATATTCCTTAGCCTTCGCAATTCATGCTCAGGTATCATCCTCTCTGCCATCTCTGTGTTGCTCTTCTTCTTACCCCAATTTCCATCTCCTTCAATTGAACCACCCTCGTTACTACCACTAGTAGAAACCTCCAAATTCTGCCTGGAGGAAACTACCTCGTTTATGCCCTCAATAGCTGCAATCTTTGTGTGTGCTGATACCGTAGGCTTTTGCTTATTAAAGCTAATTTCCTCATCTAAAAGTTCGGGTTTTTCAATTCGGTCGCCAACGAAATCAATTGGTTTCTCATTAGCAAAACTAACTTCTATTTGAGACTCAAATTCTGGACTTTCAGGAACAAAATCAAAATGGGGTTCATTAAATTTGCGTCCATGAGACCAAGGAGCAGCAATTACCCGACTCGGCAAAGGAAAACTCACTGGGTCACTCACTTCCACTCGTGGATCTTCATCACTTTCTGTCTCAGATGCGGTCGCCTCAAAAGTCTGCTCTTTTTCAACTTCTTCTTGTTCTTCAAGTTCCTCTTTTTCTTGCCATGGCAACTTCTCTCTAGTGGAAATGATTGGTTTTTGAGACCATTTATCCTTAATTTGGTCCAAAAAACTTGGCTTGGGCTTCCTCTTCTTCTTACTTATATCAATACCAACCTTTACTGTTTGATGAGAAACACAATAAGATTTGAATTTGAGTGGTCTGAAACTGTTATTCTGGGTCTTGGTTTGCAAAATAAGATAGTAAAGAGAATGTGAAGATGATAATGGGCAAGCTTGATGAGTTACAGGAAATGGTGAGAGCGCCATGGCTAAACCCCAGTAAAGAAAAACACTGAAACCTTTTTCAAGTACTTGCATATTATCGATCAGTGAACACTGAAGAATCATATCCAGCCATTGTCTCTAATGTATAAATGCTCATCAAAATACAGAAAATTTTGAAGCCCAGATTGAAATTTTTTGGGTGTGGAGTGCAGGCCCAAACAAGCATTTCATGAATATCCAGTCCAAGCTTAATCTTTAGACTTTTGCTTTTTCTTCTAAAAGGGTTAATTACATCTAACTTCATGAACTATAGTCCAGATTCTAAATTAGCCCTTAAACTTCAAAATATTTTAATTAAATCTTCAAAGTATTAAGATTGTGTTAAGTGTTAGTTCAGCTTGAATTAAATTTTAAACAAATATTCACTTATCTCATGGACAGTTTTAGATCCGATATGTTAAAAAATAGCCTTCCTAATTTTGAATGACATACAAGTAGTCTATAGTACATTTTAATTTTAATCAACATATCTTAAATATGTTTCACATTAGATCCGACCTAAAATTTAATGTTCAAGCTTATAACAATTAAGCTATCAAAAAGATTTAATTGATACAATATTAATTTTTGAAAACTTAATTAGAATCTAATAAAGTTTAAAGCAAATTTAAAATCTAAACCGTAATTTGAGGACATGTGATAAAATTAACAAAACATATATAAATTAGCTATAAACTAGAATAATAGATATAAAAGGAATGGGATATATTTAATAAATACATAAAAATATCAATTGAATTTTAACTCGGTGTTGTTGTTATTGAAACAACTAGAAGGTAGGGTCATAAATGAATTGAGCTTGAACTAATAGACCTCTGTTCATTTTCGTTTGTTTATTTTTAAGTTTGTTTGTATTCAATTTATGTTCATTTAATTAAAATTATGTGTATTCATATTTGTTTGTTTAATATTCACAAACAATGCTCATGAATAATAAAGAAACAATAAAGAAACACACACACACACACACACACACACACACACATATATATATATATATATATATATATATATTTATTTTTAGATATAAAATAGTCAAATATAGATATTAATATATACTAATGAAATAATAAACGAGTTTTAAATAAATATAAATGAGCTTGTTCATGAACATAAATAAACTAAATAAGTTTTGTTTATATTTAGTTTTTAATAAACAAATTTTAAAATCTTGTTCATGTTCGTTTATTTAACTTAATAAACGAACAAAAATTAAACTGATCATGAACTGTTCATCAAATGCTCTGTTATTTTATAACCTTATTAAAAAAAAAATGAGTTTAAGTGTGGATCTTATATTTTGAATTAAGAATGAGAGATAATAAATAGTAGTAGAATTTGTGTAAAAAAAAAAAACAATTGCATAATGCAGCTCTCAATATCCATGGGCCAAACTCAATCTAATATTGCAAAAAGATGTGAATGGATTACAAACATTAATGATTAATGATGTTGAAAATGAGAGGTTTGTTGGGTGACATACAAAGTCAAATGGTGATAGCAGCAGCCAAAATGATAGATGGCATCATATCTAATGTTTCCTGGTTTTGGACCAACATAATCTGAACCATTATAATAAGGTAATTGTTCATTATTTATTACGGCTAATGGCCTCTTTCATCATCATATTCTTAATAAAACCATAAGCTTTATTTTCCAAATTCCAAGCTGCCATTAAATAATTTATTGATGCGCCTTCAGAATTGGAGGCGATGTGGCCTACCTTTTCTTATTATTTTCAATTTTCTAATCCATTGCTGAATATTTGTTATTTAATTGTTGCATAAATTAGAAAAAACATGGATGATTATGCTACTTGTAAGTTTTGTAGCAAAATTGTAGGCAAAAAGAAAAACCCTACCCTTCACGAAATGGGGAAATATATGCATAGGGAAAGATTGTATGAAACAGTGACGTTACGTTATCTGTATTCCTTTTTCAATATATTTATACCTGTTAGAGTTATGTGACCTAAATTCCAAGATATTGATTGCAACTCAAGTTAAACAAAATATATCTTCTTTCTAGAAGATTTAGTAGTTATGAGTATAATATATTTAGCATTTATTAGCATAATATATTTTTACTTTGATTAGAATTAGGTTTTATAATCCTATAAATAGACATAGTCTATTCCTCTTGTAACGGTTCGAATTCGACATAGTGAATTTTTTCTTCTCCTCTGTCTGTGATTTTTTCGAAAGGGTTTCCACGTAAAATCTGTGTGTTCTTTATTTTATTTCTCTTTTCTTTGCGATATATATTGTCATTACCGACTTCATATTTTTTACAAATTGATATCAGAGCTTCCGGGTTTTTCATCTCGGTCACAGTAATGGCGTCTTTGAAGTATGAAATTTCGCTGTTGGATCGTAACACCAAATTCACATTGTGGCAGATAAAGATGCAGGTAGTTCTAGCACAGATGGATTTAGAGGAAGCCCTGCTAGGGGTAGATAAGATGCCTTCGACATTGACGGAGGAAGAGAAGAAGCGAAAGATCGAAAGGCGTTAACACAGTTACATCTGCATTTTTTTAACGAAATTTTGCAGGATGTGATGATGAAGAAGACCGCCTCTGCATTATGGAAGAGGCTAGAACAAATATGTATGTCGAAAACTCTAACCAGCAAGTTACATATGAAGCAACGTCTTTATGCTTATTGTTTGGAGGAAGGTGCGTTTGTGCACGAACACTTAATAGTGTTTAAAGAAATTCTCTCAAACTTGGAGGCCATGAAGGTTCAGTATGATAAGAAAGATCTAGGGTTGATTCTACTTTGTTCGTTGCCCCCGTCTTATTCAACTTTCAGAGACACAATTTTATATAGCCGCGAGTCTCTCACAGTTGATGAGGTTTATGATTCTTTGACCTCATATGATAAGATGAAGCATCTTGTGGTTAAACCCAACTGTCAGGGAGAGGGTTTCATTGTTTATGGGAGACAAGATCGGAATGCTGATGATGATCGTGGAAGGATACATGAACGGAATCTTCTCGGTAAATCTAAGGGTAGATCGAAGTCTTCAAACAGAGGTAAAACTTGTAACTTCTGCAAGAAGAAAGGGCACATTAAATCTGAGTGCTATAAGCTACAGAACAAGATTAAAAGGGAGGTTGCGAATCAAAAGGGAACACAACCAGAAAATTCTGGTGAAACTGATGTTGTAGAAGACTACAACGATGGTGAACTTCTAGTTGCTTCTGTCAACAATTCTAAAGTAAGCGAGGAATGGATACTTGATTCAGGTTACACCTTCCACATGTGTCCCAATCGGAATTGGTTTACAAATTACGAAATAGTCTCTGAAGGTGTTGTTTTGATGGGAAATAATGCTTCGTGTAAAATCGCAAATGTTGGAACAATTAAAGTTAATATGTTTGATGGAGTTGTCAGAACACTTAGTGATGTACGACATGTTCCAGAATTGAAGAGAAATTTAATTTCGTTAATTACTCTTGATTCAAAAGGGTACAAATACACAACTGAAAGTGAGATTTTGAAGATTTCCAAAGGTTCTCTCGTTGTGATGAAAGGGCAGAGAAAGACTGTCAAGTTGTATGTTTTGCAGGGTTCTACTGTTATTGGTGATGCAGCTTTCGTTTCCTCTTCCTTGTCAGATGATGATATTACTAAACTTTGGCATATGCGCCTAAGGCATATGAGTGAGAATGGCATGGCGAAATTGAGCAAAGAGGACTTCTTGATGGGCAAGGAATTTGCAAACCAAGTTCGTGAAACCTTGCATTTTGGGAAGCAAAAGAGAGTTCGATTCACCAGAGGAATCCATAACACGAAAGGAACATTAGAGTATATTCATTCTGATCTGTGGGGGCCATTAAGAGTGCCTTCAAGAGGTGGAGCTAATTATATGCTAACTTTTATTGATAATTTTTCCAGAAAAGTTTGGGCATTCTTCCTAAAGCAGAAAAACGATGTGTTTTTCGCATTTAAGTCTTGAAAACTATGATTGAAAAACAGATGAAAAAACAAATAAAATGCCTCCGCACAGACAATGGCTTAGAGTTTTGTTCTGATGAGTTCAATAAACTGTGCAAGTCAGAAGGAATCATAAGACACTTGACAGTTCGTCATACTCCACAGAAAAACTGCGTTGCAGAAAGAATGAACAGAACGATCATGGAGAAGGTTCGATGTATGTTGTCAATTGCCAACTTACCAAAGTCGTTTTGGGCCGAAGCAGCCTCTACTACATGTTTTTTGATCAACCGATCTCCATCCGTTGCCATTGAGAAAAAGACTCCACAAGAGGTATGGTTTGGTAATCTTGCTAATTATTCTGATTTAAAGATCTTTGGGTGTCCTGCGTATGCTCGTGTTTTTCTTAGTTATAAAGCTAGTGTAAAAGGGTATAAGTTATGGTGTCCTGAAAATAGAAAGGTTGTGATTAGTAGAGATGTTTTTGATGAAACTGCTATGCTACCTAACTTATCTCTTAAAGACTCTTCCAATAAAGAAAATCAAAAGCAGGTAGAACATCAGATTAATATAGAGTCGACTCCTCAAGCTAGTACAAAAATTGAGAATAGAGTTGCTTCTTCACCACAATACTCTATCACTAAAAACAGAACTAAAAGAGAAATTAAACCTCCAAAGAATTATGCTGAGGCTGATCTAGTTACTTATGCTTTAAATGTGGCTGAAGATATAGATACAAACCAAGAGCCGTCTAATTATTCTGAGGTGGTTAGCTGTGAAGACTCAGAAAAGTGGATGTTTGCTATGCAAGAGGAGATTGAATCACTCCACAAAAATAGAACATGGGATCTTGTGAAACTTCCTAAAGGTAAAAAGTTTGTTCGCAGTAAATGGGTGTTTAAAAGGAAAGAAAGGACTCCAGGAGTTGAAGAACCCAGATATAAAGCAAGGCTTGTTACAAAAGGTTACAGTCAAATTCCAGGAGTAGACTTCACAGATGTGTTCTCCCCAGTTGTGAAGCATAGTTCGATTTGAGCTTTGCTTGGTATTGTGGCCATGCATGATTTGGAGCTTGAGCAGTTAGATGTAAAAATTGCATTTTTGCATGAAGAACTTGAGGAAGATATTTACATGCAACAACCAGAGGGTTTTACAGTCTCAGAAAAAGAGGACTATGTTTTCTTACTGAAACAATCCTTTTACGGTTTGAAACAGTCACCAAGACAGTGGTACAAGAGGTTTGATTCCTTTATGACTTCTTGTGATTTTAAAAGAAGTAGTTTTGATAGTTGTGTTTACTTTAAGAAAAACATGGATGGTTCTTTTGTGTATCTACTTCTTTATGTTGATGACATGTTGATAGCAGCAAAAGATAAAGGAGAGATAAGAAAGGTCAAAGCCCAACTAAGTGAAGAATTTAAGATGAAAGATTTGGGACCAGCAAAGAATATACTTGGTATGGAGATTCTCAAAGATAGAAAAATAAGTAAATTGTACCTAAGTCAAAAGGGGTACATTGAGAAAGTTCTTTGCAAGTTCAATATGCAGAGTGCTAAGCCTGTTAATACTCCTTTAGCAGCCCATTTCAGACTTTCATCGGCTTTGTCTCCACAATCAGATGATGAGATTGAGTACATGTCACATGTTCCATACTCTAGTGTTGTGGGATCTCTCATGTATGCTATGGTTTGTTCACGTCCGTTTATCATATCGCAACGGTCAGCGGCTAAGCGATACATGGCAAATCTTGGTAAAGAACATTGGAAAGCAGTTCAGTGGATTTTAAGATACTTACAAGGTACTACTGATGTTTGCTTACAGTTTGGAAGAACTAGAGATGGAGTCATTGGGTATGTTGATGCTTATTTGCTGGAGACCTTGATAGAAAAAGATCTCTCACTGGTTATGTCTTTACAATCGGAGGTTGTGCAATCAGTTGGAAAGCTACTTTGCAAACCACAATCGCTTTGTCTACCACTAAAGCTGAGTACATGGCGATTACTGAGGCTTGTAAAGAAGCTATTTGGTTGAAGGGACTCTTTAGTGAGCTCAATGAAGACCTTCAAATCAGCACAGTATTTTGTGATAGTCAGAGTGCCATCTTCCTTACAAAAGATCAAATGTTTCATGAGAGAACAAAACATATTGATGTATGGTATCATTTTGTTCGTGATATTATTGCTCATGGTGATATTGTTGTGAGCAAAATTAGTACTTATGAAAATCCTGCAGATATGATGACTAAGTCACTTCCTATAACTAAGTTTGAGTATTGCTTAGACTTGGTTGGTATTCATTGTTGAAGTTAAACCCTTAAGGGGTTTTATGGAAGAGGTGGAGAACTTGTTCGTTGAGAGTTCGCGATGAAGAACTTGTTTGTTGAGAATTCGTGTCAAGGTGGAGATTGTTAGAGTTGTGTGACCCAAATTCTAAGATATTGCTTGCAAGTCAAGTTAAACAAAATATATCTTCTTTCTAGAAGATTTAGTATTTATGAGTATAATAAATTTAGCATTTATTAGCATAATATATTTTTACTTTGATTAGAATTGGGTTTTATAAGCCTATAAATAGACATAGTCTATTCCTCTTGTAACGGTTTGAATTCGACATAATGAATTTTTTCTTCTCCTCTGCCCGTGATTTTTTCCCGAAAGAGTTTTCACGTAAAATCTGTGTATTCTTTATTTTATTTATCTTTTCTTTGCGATATATATTGTCATTACCGACTTCATATTTTTCACTATATCACATCAGCATTTTCATCCTGGAAAAAAATTAAATTCAAATTAAAATACTAAAATTTAAGATAAAAATACTGATATGACATAAAACTACTAAAAAGAAATAATATTCATGTTTCATACAATACTTTCTCATTTATGCATATGCTAAAAATATCATCTCCTCTAAAAATTCCAGGAAAGTTCTCTGCCCTGGAGATAATAACAATTTTGGATCAAACTTATTCTCCTAATTAGGGCCTTATTGATTGTGATTGAAAATTCTCTGCCCTGGAGATAATAACAATTTTGGATCAAACTGAAGTTTTCTCTTCTGAAAAGTGCTCCATTTTGAGCCAAAGTGACTGACCCAACCTTCCTTAGTTGTGTAATGAGGAAGATACCGCTTAACCTTGATGCCAGCCTTTTCACAAAACTGCAATATTTCCTTATTTTGATCCTCAAAAGTTCTCCAATCATCAAATCCACTTGATTGCAATAACCCCACTGTGTAGAAAATTTCTTCATCTGGTATAACAGCTGACATCCTATCATCCCATCTGCCAATAAAGCATATCACGGTATAAGCCTTTTGGATTAATTTGCCAAAAAAATGAAATATAAATTATCAAAGGAGTCTGAGCTCTAGACAGAGTTAAAAACAAGGTAAAACCGGACTAATTGGGGTACGAGCCCTCAACAAATATCATCAAAATTTAGTTTATACTTACTTTTTTCTGTTCATGGGGTAAACAAGGACAGGTCCAGTAGTAATGTTTCTTTGAAGGACAATGCTCTTGAAAACACCATCATTGAAATCTGATATCTTGGACTTGGGTATAAAAAGATTCAACCATGGATGTGGAACATCCCATAGTCCTTTTGCTTTAAGCTTCAGCTCTTCACTATGGACTCTATTCAAGAACTCTTCATATTTGGCATCTTTTTCGAACATAAATCCAGGCAAGTAGCTCAATCCTTTCAGAAGCTGCTGCAGATCCTACAAAACAAAGGGAAAAAGATGAGGTTAATTATATATTATTTTATTATTATATAAGAAAAACAAATAAATGAGATGATTAATTTTACCTTGTCTACAGTGGTTTTGGTTTGACCATCATAGTGCTTGACAATTTCAAGACAGTAAACAATGCGAAATTTGGTTATCAAGGAGATAATTTTGGGTTGATCTTGGGGTGGGAAAAAGGAGGATCTCCAGTTATCTAAAGAACCTTGATCCAGTAGAAGTGAACCTTCCAAATAATTTAGTGCTTTATTGTCATTCCTTCCATTCTTGGAGATCAAAAGCTCTTGGTCTCTAGTAAAATCTGAGAAATCAGTGTACAACATTCGTACCCACTTAACCTGCAAACCCCATTTCAGAAAAAAATGATTAAGTACCAACAAAATGGAGATGATTAATAATGCTCAAATATAAATTTTATAAATATTTACCCGTTTTGGTGCTGGCTCTAGTGGAATCCTAGCTCTTGTTATTATACCAAACTGGCCTAAACCTCCAAGAGCAGCATAGAAGAGATCGGAGTTGTTGTTTGGAGAGCAAGTCACAAAATCAGCTGTGCCTGAATTTGAAGACCCAAAAACCTAGTTCGTAAACAACAACTGCATGCATGCAAGCAAGCAAAGCAACATATAATATTTAAAATTGCTTAGTCATACAACTGTACATATAATCTTAGTATTATCTTTTGTTTATTTTATGGGAATGTAAATATTGAAAATTTGCTGGGATACCACTTTCTGATGATGACAACGTAAAATATGTATAATCTCAAATGGACTAAGCTCTAGATAAGATATAAAATAATTGAAGATGGGTAAAGAAACCCTCTGACTCATTAAACACGGTTTGATGAAATCTACCTTGGAACTGTCCTGAGTCCTGACATGAAATATATATATATATATATATATATATGTATATGAATCAAATATAGCATTATAAAAAGACTGTAACGTTTTGAAATTTCTATGAAACGTATGCGTAGGGAAATCGACGATGACCGTCCATGGAGTCCTAAAACTTATTCAATAGCTAGGTTGCCTACGTTATGAGTTTAACAACCAGCTAATTTGTTTTTAAACAGAGAAAAAGAAAATTGTGTGAAAATGAGAGACAAGTTGAAGAAAAAGGGTATTTTAGTTACCTGTTATAACATCTATTTCATAAACGTTACTGATCTGAGGACCGTATCGAAAGGTTTGTCCACTGATTCCGGCATTGGAGAGCGTTCCACCTACGGTTAAGTACAAATAATCTGTCCAGGAAACGGGCGTAAGCCCAAGTCCCAATGTCGCATTCAGCACGTCAATCCAAAGCTGTTGGCCGCCAACATCGGCATAAGACCAGTCACTCGCGATTCTGATTCCGGTTCCATTCCCGTTCTTCATTGACGTCATGTCAATAACGACCCCGTTTTTTGCCATGGCTTGGCCATTGACGGAGTGGCTGTTCCCTCTGGCTGCTATCCTGAAAGGAACCGAATTACTGTAACTGAAATTTACAAGGGAAGCAATGTCCCGAGGGGAAGAAGGGAGCAGAACAGCTTGGGGAACGGCTTTTACTATGTGACCAAAATCTTGAGAGGCTGATTCAATGGCTGAAGGATCATAAGAGAGTTTGGGTGCAATATCAAGGGCTTGGAGTTTAGAGGACATATCATTGTTCTTTGATATCCCTATGAAGGCCATCAAACGGCTCATAATCATTATAGCTGTGAAAAATGATGGCAAAGCGACAGCCATTTTCTTTGTTTTGCTTTTCTGGTGAATGAAAAGCAGTGAAAAATTAACAAAGAAAAGCAAATATTTTTCTCAGTTTCTTTTTGGTGAAAAGGGTGCGTATATATAGGGAATAGGGTGAGAAATTTTGCATGAAAGGAAGGTTGGTGAAATGAAACGACATCGTTCCTCTCTTATGGCTATAACTAGTTAAAAATTTATTGAAAAAGCCTGGGATCCATTTCATGACTGACTCGTGTCAAAGGGAATTTAATAATCCAGCTAATACATATTGTTTAATAAGTCATTGATTAGTATATTTGTATTGTGTTGTGGATATTTTTACCTTGTTATGGAATCATCATCATCATCATCATAGCTACCATATATAGCCCACCCACATTTTTTTTTCTTCATTCTTGTGGGGGATAGGCTGTTTCAATGGGAGCATTTCGACCATATGTGATCATGATTAAACGATCTATACTAGTCAACCATTGGTCAACTTTGCTCCAACCAAATTCCAATATATATTATGCAATCCTCTCCCCTATTAGGATGGTTGCAAAAGGTTGGTCAAAATTAGGTAATCATCAAAAGGATTCTTCAAGATTTTTTATTTATTGTTTTTTGTTTTTTTTTTTGGGGGGGGGAAGTCTTATGAATCAAAGGCATTTTTCATGTTTCCACTGGAGGTTTCATATTTGCCAAACTGGAAGAGTTTTAATGGGAAACCCAAATTTCCCTATATTTACATGAGTTTGTGGTTGGTTTGTTTGTATCTTAGGTAACATATGGAAATTGGAAAACAAATAAAGTCATTTTGGGACCACAATACAAACTCACTACCTTACTTGTCAACATTAGTTGAACTCACTTTTCACAAATAATCACCCATCTATTTCAAATTTGCAATCCAGTGAAACCCTAGAAGCTTACTTGTTTTTAATCCCAATTTAGAATATATGATTTACTCTTTCAAGAGGTTTTGTGGAATCAAGGCTAATATATACATTTAAAGCATTTCACATTTACTTTTTTTTTCCCCCAACAAGTCATGTTACTGAGAATTTAATTAAAGTAAATAAATAATTAGGTCCTAGATTCGAATGGTTCAAATGAATTGAGGAATTAGATCACTCTACTTAACCAAAAAAAACATACACAGATTCAAAGGGAAATCTTTGACCTAAAGATCATACCAGATCCATGAGAATCACACCCAAATTTCAACATTCAAATATGAATTCTATTATTATTATTATTATTATTATTATTATTATTATTATTATTTAAGAACCTTATGTTTTTTAACATTCATGTATTGTCCAAATCATTGCAAACTTCGAAAAAAAAAAAAAAAAACAATATGAAAACAACTAAGCTTGCCTATTTCACATGCCAACACACAGTTATAGTTAGGTTTTTATACCTAACAGAAGAAGACGACTATGAAGTATGCTGAAATTTGGAATAAATAAACAATATGATTTGTACCATTAATTCAATATATACCCTTATATTAAACTGCTGACAAACATTTTATCCTGGTTTTTTTTTTTTTTGCTATGTATCCGTAAAACCTCGATAAATAAATATTCGATAAATTAATAATTTCAATTAAATAATAATTTTTCTATCTCTACTTGGGCCAAGGGATAAAATAATAATCTCGTTAAATGCATAAGATAATAATTTTTGAAAAATCCTTAAGGGCTCAATGAAAATATAAAATAATAATTCATTAAATATACTGCAAATTTTATATATAATACATAAAACTAAAATGCTTCCTAGACAACTTTTATTTTTTTTAACTTTATTCTTTACTAAAATATTCATCTATAGTTAACTGCTTCTTCTTTGCATGTGAATCAAATGCAATTTCATCTTTAACTTTTAGGAGGACATAAACCAAATCTAGTATATTCTTCTTGTTTTGTATTAAATAATTCTTCAAGGTATCCACAGCTAGAAAAGCCTCTTTTGGAGAAACATATGATAAAACACTACTGTCATCTGGATCTTGCTCGTCATCAGCTGGCACATTCATTACTCATTGAATAATTTCTTCATCTTTAGGTGACTCCATCAAAGATTTATTTTCACTTGAATAATTTAAAATCTGCTCAACAACCATGACATTTCTATAATGTAAATTGGAAATTACTTCTTTTAATTTATGAATGCCTTCAACATCACAAATTTCTTGTTTAAGAGGCATATCCTCCTCAGATCAAAATTTGCAATGTTAGAAACAATTTGCAATAGTTGTAGGCTTCACATCAATATTCCAAGCAGCATTAATAAAATGGATTCATCCAATACATTAATCTTTTCAAGATTTATTTCTCCTTTCTCGTAACTTTCCAAGATGCTAGAATAAAAATGATGCGGATAATAATTCTTAACTGCTCTAATAATTTCAGCATCACATGGTTGAATTTGGAGGCAAAAAGAATAATTCAACGTTTCTCAAGCCTTCAATAACCTTGGGATGGGTTGGGCAATTGTCCACTATAAGCAACACCTTTCTACCAATCATTCTAGTATCAAACTAGCGAACAAAATCTTGAAAAAGTAATCTAGTCATCCATGCTTTTTTGTTGGCTGATGGAGTCACAAACTAACTAAAATACGACAAAGGCAAGCGCACCTATTGAACAGTAGTATAGTTATGGTGAGTTCAAAATATCGTATCCACGAGGACTAAAAGTACTAGTAGTTGCTATCTTTTTATTATCTAGCCTATAATTAAATGGATTGTTTTTAAATCTAAAACTAAACTAATTAACTGTGAGCGACAGAGAGTGAAGAAAGTTGTAACACCCCTTACCCATGTCCGAAACGGGGCAGGGTATGAGGCATTACCTAACTTAAAAACACATGCATACATTCATTCCCGAATCATAAAAGTCCGTTCAAATTTAAAAGTTTTCCAACTTCATCTTAATATCCTTAATATAGGCTTACGAGGCCCAAAACACATTTTGAAACATTTCGAGATTAATTCGAGTTCCTTGGAAAAAAAACTTAGAAAATGTTGTTAAAAACAGGGCCACATGCTTGTGTGAAAGAGATCACGCACGTGTGGGCAAGCCGTGTCATCACACATGCCCATGTCCCTTGTCCGTGTGGATTTATTTCTCCATTCGAACCTACGGGGGTTTTCACATGGCCTGACACACGCCTGTGTCTATGACCCTTGTAACACTCCTATCTCGTAACCGTCGCCGGAATAGGTAAGGGGCATTACCGGACTTGTAACACAGTTTGGAACAATGAAATTTCAACTTTTATTAATCATCATCTCAATTCAATAATATCAAGCATTCATATTCATAGCATGCTTAAAACGAGCATATAAAATTATAATTACACAACAGTGAATAATTTAATCACATATAAAAGATATAGGAAAACTTACGAAATAGGGTCACACGGTCAAGTCACACGTCGTGTGTTCTGACCGTGTGGCACAAAACAGGCTTGGTTTAAGCCATTTTCACAACTCTTTTGACATGAACCTACAAGCATCATTTGCATAACACGTTCAAGTATCTATATCATCTATACCAAAATGCCATTTAACAAAAATATCACAAGATGAATACATCATATAATACTTCTATATCAAATCAACCATTTTCACTCAAGCCATATCACATAGCTTGATCAAAATACAACAGATCATATCTCATTCATATACACAAGTGACCATATAATTCAACTTATCAACTAGCCTATACATGCCATATTACCCAATTCCAAAGAGTTCAGATATACCAATTGCCTCCTGGATAGTGTGATGAAATCTTCGATGACTTCCAACCTGAGTGAGCATTCGAATCACTGTAAAATACAGGGAATAGACAGAGTAAGCTAATAAGCTTAGTAAGCTTGTATAAGTATTATCAGCACTATATAAAATATTTAACATTAAGCTTGTCATTTTAAGCAATAAGATTGGTTTTAAACCAGCCTTGTAACAGACCGAATTTGACCCTAATCGAAACAATAGTTTCGGGACCACGAATCCAAGTCCAAGAAATATTTTAATATTATATTTTGTGTATATTATTTGTATATTAATGTGTGTGAAAGTTTCGTAGAAAAATTTAATCGTTTGTGTGCTTAATTTAACAAAAAGGACTAAATCGCGTAAAGTGTAAAAGTTGCATGCTATAGTGTAAAGTGCTAGAATGATGATGGCTTTATAATATTAGGTATTAAAAGGGCAATTAGCCCATTATTTAAGTGAGTGGACGGCATATGTCTAAAATAACCTTATATTTATGTGATAATTATTTTATAATGAAAGGTTATTTTTGTATTTTAGTAATTAAGTTATATATAATAAAAACAAAGCTTAAAATAAGCCATGTTCATCATCTTCCTATCACCAAAAATAAGAAAGAAATAAAAGGGTGAGAGCTTGTTACATTCGGCCATATTTCAAGCTTAAATCGGGTATGTATTTTTAGTCGATTTTCGATAATTTTTACGTTTTTGAGATCGTTGCTTCGTATATTACCCGACCCATGCTAGAATTTTTGAGATTAATGTGTGTATGAGGTTCGACCATTGATGTGTTCATGTGGTTTTTGGTGTTTGTTATTTTTAAATTAAAGATATGTTAAGGATTAGTATGTTTTGTATTAGAAATTTTAGTAAATTTGAGTATTTGGGCTAAATTGAAAAAAAATAAATTTTTAGAGGGGCTCATTTGCAAAATAAATGAAATGTATGCCTTGGTATGGATGTATAGAAGATTCGACCCTAAAGAATTAAGTGCAAATTATGTGTATTTTGTGTTTTGTGTAATTAGGACTAGATGGTAAAAATGTGAAACTTTAGGGGTAAAATGGTAATTTGTGTATTTATGTGTTTTGGGACTAAATTGAAGTGAAATGTACTTGAATGAGCTGAATTTGATGTGTTTAGATCAAGAGCAAAGAAAAACGGAATTGGATCGGGGAAAGACGAAGGTTCTCGAATAGCCGATTTACACGGTCTATCGACAGTCGAGGTAAGTTCTTAAGTTAAAATTCATTAAAGAGATAATTATGAATGTGTGCAATGAAATTATTTGATTAATTTGAGTAAGAAATATGTGATAGCCGAATGTGTATGTCCCATTTTGGAATGAATATGTTTTGAAATGCAAAATGAATTAATATATTTGATATGACAGGTGAATTGGTTTTGTGAATATGAATTGATAGTGATGTATGGGTTAAGAAATGTAAGTTGATGAATTGATCTGATAAACAGTCAGGCTTTAAGCCTAGCAGGTGCCTAGTCTTTGGTGACTTATTTCGGCTTTAAGCCTAGTAGGCCTAGTCTTGGGTGACTTATTTTAGGCTTTAAGCCTAGTAGGCCTAATCTTAGGTGACTTATTTCTGCTCTGAGCCTAGCAGCCTTGTTTCGTGTATATATATATATCGGGCTTTGTACCGGTGTTATATATCGGGCTTTAATGCCTAGCAAGCTTGATGTTGGTGACGCTTTTCAAATGGAGAAACCTTAAATTATTCAAGGTGAAACATAGTCAATGCATCGAAAACGCTCGTAAGCATAAGTCCCTTTTTACATCTACCGAGAGTAAGGTAAGTTATGTTTACTACTACTTGGATTTGAATGATAAGATATGAATGGGGTTATGTGCAATTGAGCTTATGACCGATGTGTATGAGTAATTATATGATTGAAATTGAGTTTGAATGTAATACTTTGGTAAATTCGATTATGAATAGAAATGTTTAAAGTGATAAGATTTTGAGTGGGATAACATAGTTGATGTGAATGTTGTATTTATATGATTTGAAGCAATGTGATTAATGTAATACATTTACCTTGTATTTTGATAAGATACAAGTTTATGGTAAAGAAGTGAAATTATTTAGGTTAATGAACTGTGGTATTCGGCCTTGTATGAATTTGTATATCGAAATGTTTATTTTCAATGTCAATGGTAACAATTAAAATGTATAAGTATTTGAACGTTGTATTACCATTTGCTTAAGACTTACTAAGCTAGTGAGCTTACTCGTATGTGTTTGTCTTCTTGTTTTATAGATCGTCGATTCATTCTGAGCTCGAGGATCGTCAAGGAAGTTGACCACACTATTACTCTCTTTGATACTTAAGTTTACTTTTTGAATCAAAGGCATGTATAGGTTGAATTATGGTTTGAATGAATGATGTTCGATTTGTAATAATTATATATATATATATAGCCTTGCGAATAAGGCTATTTCTTTTGGTTAAGCATCATTCGTATGTTTGATATAATAATTATCCAATCTTTGCTACAATATGCGTGTATATTATGCTTGGAGGTTAAATGTGGCTTAGATGCATGTTCTTCATGATTATATGATTGAAGAATGAATAATAAACAAAATGTTTATGATTATTTTGGGTTGAACATTGGAAAGGGGAATTTAGAACGATTACGAGGTAAAGAATTAGTTACATATGTATTTTGTATGTGTTATAGAGCATTTGTATTTAGTATGTTAATTAATAATCTTTGTAGTGGTGAATCATCAATGTGGCTATGATAAAATGAGCGTAGCTTAAAGACATTTCAATTGTATGTGGTTATATGAAGATGATCATTTATGTGTAATATATATATATATATATATATATATAGGAATCATGCATATTACAATAGCATTAGGAGCATGTTCGGTTGTATTATTATGTTCTAATTTCACATATGTGAATGGATATTTAATAGAGTATTATGAGTATATATATATTTTGATATGCATAAGTGAATAAGTTATGAAATTATATCTTGATATTCGACTAATGAATTAGGTGTGTTGACATGTATTTGATATATATAATTATAGCGAATGATAGATGCATGGTTATGTTTAAAATGTTTGAATGTATTAGACTCAATGGCCAGATGGTTCGGATTCTAGAAGTATGAAACATGTATAATTTGGTATTGGTGTTTATAGGTCTTGATTAGCATAAAACAAGAGTATGGATTATGCATGAGCTATTTGTTGGATATTGAGAATCAAATATGTGTATTTGGTTTAATAGAATAAATGAATCCTGAATGCATATGAAATTGAAATGTTAGAGCATTATAACATGTATTATAAATAGTGATGAATAACTATGATGAACTGAGTCTAGTTCAGTAATGCCTCATAATCCAAATTCGACAACGGATATGGGTTAGGGGTGTTACATTTGATTGGTATCAGAGCTACGGTTTAGTCGATTCTAGGACTACTGTAGTGCGTGAGAGTCTAGCTATACATGCATTTGTTATATATATTTGATAGTGTGGTGACTTCTGATATTTTGGAATATGTTTTATGAAACACCCCACACCCGGCCCACGAGCCTGAACCGGATTTGGTATGTTCCTAAAGTAAACCGGTTTCAAACAATTTCGTTACTTAGAGAAAATTAGTAAAAATTTTTAGAAAATGTTGTTGTGGATTGGGCTTAGATTGGAAACCCATTTAATTAATCTTGTAAATCCAATTTTATTAAGGTGACAAAATAATTTTTAGGGTTTTAAAGAAAATAACATTTAACTTTTAGTCATAATAGTTCGTAACATAACAATTTAAAGTAAAGCAGAATAAGAAAAATCCACTGGGCCTTATGGCCTTATTACATCAAGTAAAACCCAAAAGAAATAAAATAACAAAGTCCAAATCGAATAAAATCTTCAAATGGAACATGGCCACCTCGAGGTCTACCGTCCCGGTCCTTCACTATTCATCACCTGAAAATATTTCCCACAACGGGGTGAGTCAACAGACTCAATGTGCACGCAGGACTAACATTCAACAAATCAGGCATACATGTTCATATCAAATTTACATTCATATAAAATAAATGATGATGCAACCCAACCCAAGCCTAATGGTCCATCCGCTACACACCACGTACACCTGTCACACAATGGGACTACTAAGTCAACCCTCCATCCGCTACACACCATCGAAGGCGATCATTGCAATCGACGTGCTCATCGCCCATATAATTTGTGTCATTAGACACCATATTCAAATAGTGTAACCGAGTTACCAAATTCAGATATTTGTGACCGTAGTCACCATATAACATTGGTGAGACCAAGTCAACACCTTCTTCCCTTTCACATAACCCGAATGCCCCAAAATTAATAATCATGCATATAATTAAATTCACATTCATATTCAGTATTTTCACATGTTATAGAATAACATATTTCATAATCCTATCGGAGTAGGAAACGTGCACGAGTACCTTTGTACCACATTAGGGTACTTAGCCATATTCATATTCTTATACATATTCATAAAATAATTGCCACATGATAAATCGAAGGTTAGTGTGCGTACACACCGATTTGCTTAATAGATTCCTTGAAATCCCGAAGAATGATCTACCGATCTAGATTTTTACTCCTATATTCGGCCAACCATTAAAATATATTAACAAACTTATTTGGCTTAAAGAAAACCAAATCCTAGTAGGATTTGTATTACTTACCTTGTTTGTTAGAATTTGGGTGTCAGTAAATCAAGTCCCAAAATTGCTAGTATTCCTTTTCCTTGAAATCGGCTAACACTAGCCATGTAACCATGTCAGTTTCCGGCTTTTGGGAAATAATCCTAAATATCAAGAAAACAAGCCTTACCTTTAATGCTTTGATCGATTGTTTCCTTGCCTAGAGTCACAGAGTTTCGCTATGGAGTTTTAATCGTGGATCAAAGAGTGTTTTGGCTCGACAATAGCAAAGGAGAGGAGAAGAAAATAGAAGAAGAAGAGATGGATTTTACTTAAAGAGAAATTCGCAAAGAGGGGAGAGAGCAAGGGATTTTCGGCTACTTGGAAAGATGAGAAAAAATACCTTGGGTTCTCCTTTATAGTCGAATTTGCTAGGCCAAGGTCCTTGACTTGGCCACCACTCTCCCTTAAGATAATATTATCTCCTTTATCTAAAAATAAAAGCATTTAATCCATCAATTATCTCCTCGATAATCCAAATTTAAAATCCCTTATTTATCACTTAAAATAATCTAAAATAAATCCATTATTTATCCCTTATCTCTTAATAAAAATAATACCAATAATAATCCATCATTATCTATCTATTTGCGAATTTTAAAAGGATAAAGCTCTTAAAATTAGCCTATGTGCAAATCCACCTCATCCATCCTTGCAAAATAAATAGAACTTTTATTTTAGCTTCCCATGCGACTCGAACTCGTGCCCATTTCTCTTACACATGGCGCCATTTCCATAAGCCTTAAGTGACACCTTTAGGCCACTTTTCCAAGCCCGATTGTGTGTCAAATTTCAACAACTTTTACTTTTAAGGCCCTCTTGCCCTTATTTCCTATTTTGGACTTTAAAATTTGACATTTCGGCATCATTTCTAAGTTTCCTAAAATTTTCGATCGGCTCAGAACTTGCCATTTTCTTACATGCTCAAGTTTCCAAAATGTTCAGTTTCCATTTTGGATCATTTCCAAAAATGTTCGTGTTTCAAAATGTTCAAGTTTCCAAAATGTTCGGGTTTCCAAAATGTTCAAGTTTCCAAAATGTTCGTGTTTCCATTTTATGCATTTCTAGGTTTCAAAAATATCAAAATTTATTCTTAGTGCTTAAACTTGTCATTTCATACAATTAAACTGAAAATGCATAGGCCCTTTCCAGGATGTTACATTTTATATAGTAAATGGACTCCGATCCTAATAGAGCAGTAGTAGATGATGTTGAAAGTGTAGCACCTGATCACACACAAGGATCGGTGCGATGAGACTTTCGACCGATTCACGGTAACCACGAGGGGAGGCTAAACAAGCCTTCTACCAGATGATGAATGAATGGTTTACCCATTTGTTCGAAATAACCCTACAGTACAACAACCTCCACCTGAATAATCCAACTCCGGTAAATTCAAGACTTCGATGATAGATCAATGAGATCTAGTAGGCCTCCTGTTGATAAAATCGGAAATATATGAGTAGAAGAATTCAAAGCTAATGATGACGATGACGTAGAGCGAGCCGAGATGTGGCTTGATAATACTATTCGAGTACTTGATGAGTTATCCTGTACTTCAGAGGAATGCTTAAAGTGTGCTATATCTTTACTTTGGGACTCTACCTACCACTAGTGGAAAACACTAGTATACGTAGTTTCGAAAGAAAAAGTGACTTGGGACTTTTTCCAGATTGAGTTCTAAAAGAAATATATCGGTTAGAGATTCATTGATCAAAAACGTAAAGAATTTCTTGAACTAAAACAGGGGCAAATGACCGTGACAGAATATGAGTGGAAATTTGTCAAACTCAGTAGATATGCTAGAGAGTGTGTTTCTTCTGAAGCCATTATGTGCAGAAGATTTGAAGATGGTCTGAATGAAGACATAAAGTTACTTGTGGGCATTCTTGAGATTAAAGAGTTTGTGGTACTGGTCAAGCGAGCTTGCAAAGTTGAAGAGCTCAAAAAGAGAAAAGAAAGATTGAGACAGAAGCTAGAGACACTCGTAAAAGATCATTGAATAAAACTTTCCATTCAACATCTGAGAAGTTCAGAGATGACTTCAACCAACATAAGACTACTCCTGACCTGTCTAGACGAGATCGACCTCTAGTGAGTTCTCGAGTAACCTCGATGGCTAGTGTTGGCAACGTTCAGCAGGACCGGACTGAGTGCAAACATTGTGGGATATGGCATTCTGAGAGCTGCTGATTCTGTGATCGGTCTTGTTTTAAATGTGGATCGTCAAACCATTTTATTCGGGAGTGTCTGATGTTAGCCAAGCAGAATATGACGTAGAACACTAAATAGAATAACAATATAGTATTTAGGCGCCACCCGACATTGGGGAATGTAGGTGGCGATCGAGAAAGAACGAAAGATACTGTAGTTCGATCAGAGGCTCGAGCACCGATTAGAGCTTATGCTATACGTTCTAGAGAGGATGCTTCTTCCCCAGATGTTATTACTAGTACTTTCACACTTTATGATACTACTGTGATGGCATTAATTGATCCTGGTTCTACTCATTCATATGTGTGTGAAACTTTGGTACCCAATACTACTCTGCCTATCGAGTCTACTGAGTTTGTCATTCGTGTGTCCAAACCTTTGGGTAGATATGTACTTGTTGATAAAGTGTGTAAAGGTTGCACATTGATGATTCGAGACTCTTACTTTCCAGCCGATTTAATGTTGTTACCTTTCGATGAGTTGACATAATTCTGGGAATGGATTGGTTAACCTTACATGATGCAGTTGTGAACTGCAAAAGAAAGATTATTGATTTGAGATGTCAGAATGGTGAAATCATTCGGGTTGAATCTAATGATCTGAGGGGGTTGCCTACAGTAATATCCTCGATGTTAGCTCAAAATTATGTGAGAAAGGGATATGAAGCTTACTTAGCTTATGTGCTGGATAATAAAGTGTCTGAAAAGTAAATTAAGTCTGTACCGGTTGTATGTGATTACCCAGATGTGTTTCCTAAAAAATTACCGGGTTTACCACCAGTACGAGAAATTGAGTTTGGCATTAAACTAGTACCGGGGACGACTCTGATCTCGATAGCTCCGTATCGGATGGCACCTACGGCGTTGAAGGAGTTGAAAGCATAGTTGCAAGAGTTGATAGATAGGGGCTTTGCACGATCGAGTTTCTCTCCTTGGGGTGCACCAGTTTTGTTTGTGAAAAAGAAAGACGAGACTATACGAATGTGTATTGATTATCGACAGCTGAATAAGGTAACAATAAAGAATAAATACCCTTTTCCTCGGATTGATGATTTATTTGATCAGTTGAAAGGAGCTTCAGTGTTTTCGAAAATAGATTTGAGATCGGGTTACCATCAATTTTGAGTCAGAGATTCTGATGTACCCAAGACTGCATTACGAATGAGGTACGGACATTTTGAGTTCCTAGTCATGCCTTTTGGACTTACTAATGCACCTGCAGTATTTATGGATCTAATGAATCGGGTTTTCAGACAGTTTTTGGATCAGTTTGTAGTAGTGTTTATTGATGATATACTATCTACTCCAAAGATGAAACCGAACACTGAACACTTGAGATTAGTGTTCTGATTTCGAGATCGGTAGTTGTATGCAAAGTTCGATAAGTATGAGTTCGGATGAAGGAAGTAAGCTTTTGGGTCATGTTGTTTCACTTGAGGAATTTGGGTTGATCCGAATAAAATATAGGCTATACTCGATTAGAAGCCACCAAGGAATGTTTCTGAAATTCGAAGCTTTTTGGGACTTGCGGGATACTACGGACGATTTGTTAAATGTTTTTCCATGATAGCTACACCTTTGACAAAGCTACTTCAGAAAGATGTCAAGTTTGAATGGTCAGAAAAGTGTTAGAAAAGTTTTGATCAGTTGAAAGCCCTTTTAACCGAAGCTCTAGTGTTAGCTCAACCTGAATCGGGTAAAGAATTTATTGTTTTCAGTGATGCTTCATTGAATGGGTTGGGTTGCAGTTTGATGCAGGAAGGCAAAGTCACAGCCTACGCTTCAAGACAATTGAAGCCTCACGAAAGAAATTATTCTACTCATGATTTAGAGCTTGCAGCCATTGTTTTCGCTTTAAAACTATGGCGTCATTACTTGTTCGGGGAAAAATGTCATGTTTACTCAGATCACAAAAGCCCAAGTACTTAATGACTCGAAAGATTTGAACTTGAGACAATGTAGATGGTTAGAGTCATTGAAAGACTATGAGCTAATGATTGACTACCATCCGGAAAGCAAATGTTGTTGCGGATGCATTAAGTCAAAAATCATTATTTGCTCTTCGTGCGTTGAACGCATATATGGTTATGTCAAGTGATGGTTTGATTATAGCCGAGCTAATAGCAAGACCGATGTTTATCCAACAAATTTGTGATGCACAAAGAATTGACAGAGATTTGATTGCTAAACGAGCTCAGTGTGAAAGTGATGCAGAGTCAGAGTTTCATATTGATACAAACGATTGTTTGATTTTCAAAGGTCGAATATGTGTTCCGAAGAACATGAATTTGATTCAGATGATTTTGAGTGAGGCTCTTAATAGTCGATTATCGATACATCCAGGTAGCACAAAAATGTACAATGATTTGAAACAGTTTTATTGGTGGCCTGGCATGAAACGGGATATATCTGAATTTGTCTCAAAGTGTTTAGTTTGTCAACAAGTAAAAGTAGAACATCAAGTGCCTTCTGGGTTGCTTCAACCTATCATGATACTGGAGTGGAAGTGGGATAGAATCACTATGGATTTTGTATCCAGTTTGCCTACGACAGAGCAAGAAAGATACGATTTGGGTTATAGTAGATTGATTGACCAAATCGGATCATTTTGTGCTGTCTCAGTCGGATTATTAAGCTCGATAAACTTGCTTGAGTTGTATGTATCTCAGTTGTTAGATTACATGGTGTGCCAAGTTCCATTGTGTTGGATAGAGACCGAGATTCACATCGCGGTTTTGGAAGAAATTACAGGATGCTTTGGGTACTAAGCTCCACTTTAGCACAGCCTTTCATCCGCAGACAGACGGTCAGTTCGAGCGAACCATTCAGATACTTGAGGACATGTTGAGATGTTGCGTTCTTGAGTTTGAAGGTACGTGGGAGCGATACTTACCTCTGATTGAATTCGCTTACAATAACAGTTTTCAATCGAGTATCAAAATGGCACCTTACGAAGCTCTATATGGCCGCAAGTGTCGTACACCGTTGTACTGGACAGAGCTTAGTGAAAATAAAATACACGGCGTTGATCTGGTTAAAGAAACAGAACAAAAAGTGGTTATAATCAAAGATAGTTTGAAAGCTTCCTCGGATCGACAAAAGTCTTATGCTGATTTAAAATGTAAAGATGTTGAATATCAAGTCGAGATCGAGTGTTTTGAAAGTTTCCCGTGGAAGAAAGTACTTGATTTGGACAAAAGGCAAAGCGAGTCAAGATTCATCGGACCGTATAAAATTATCGAACGAATTGGACCTGTTGCTTATAGATTAAAGTTGCCCGCAGAATTAGAAAAGATACATGACATATTTCACGTTTCAATGCTTCGTAAGTACAGATCAGATCCATCACATGTAATCACTCCGTCAGAGATTGAAATCCGACCTGATATGACGTATGAGGAAGAACCAATTCGTATTCTAGCTCGGGAAATGAAAGAATTGAGAAACAAGAGAATTCCATTAGTGAAAGTTTTATGGAATCGGCACGGAGTTGAAGAGGCTACATGGGAGCCTGAAGATTCAATGAGGCAACAACATCCGACTTTGTTTAACGGTAAGATTTTCGGGGACGAAAATCCCTAAGGGGGAGAGTTGTAACAGATCGAATTTGACCCTAATCGAAACGGTGGTTTCGGGACCATGAATTTGAGTCTGAGAAATATTTTAATATTATATTTTGTGTCTATTATTTGTAAATTAATGTGTGTGAAAGTTTCGTAGAAAAATTTAATCGTTTGTGTGCTTAATTTAACAAAAAGGACTAAATCGCGTAAAGTGTAAAAGTTGCATGCTATAGTGTAAAGTGCTAGAATGATGATGGCTTTATAATATTAGGTATTAAAAGGGCAATTAGCCCATTATTTAATTGAGTGGATGACATATGTCTAAAATAACCTTATATTTGTGTGATAATTATTTTATAATGAAAGGTTATTTTGTATTTTAGTAATTAAGTTATATATAATAAAAACAAAGCTTAAAATAAGCCATGTTCATCATCTTCCTATCACCGAAAATAAGAAAGAAATAAAAGGGTGAGAGCTTGTTACATTCGCCATATTTCAAGCTTAAATCGGGTTTGTATTTTAGTAAGTTTTCGATAATTTTTACGTTTTTGAGATTGTTGCTTCATATATTACCCGACCCATGCTAGAATTTTTGAGATTAATATGTGTATGAGGTTCAGCCATTGACGTGTTCATGTGGTTTTTGGTGTTTTTTATTTTTAAATTAAAGATATGTTAAGGATTAGTATGTTTTGTATTAGAAATTTTAGTAAATTTGAATATTTGGGCTAAATTCCAAAAAAAAAAAAAAATTTAGAGGGGCTTATTTGCAAAATAAATGAAATGTATGCCTTGGTATGGATGTATAGAAGATTTGACCCTAAAGAATTAAGTGCAAATTATGTGTATTTTGTGTTTTGTGCAATTAGGACTAGACGGTAAAAATGTGAAACTTTAGAGGTAAAATGGTAATTTGCATATTTATGTGTTTTGGGACTAAATTGAAGTGAAATGTACTTGAATGAGCTGAATTTGATGTGTTTAGATCAAGAGCAAAGAAAAACGGAATTGGATCGGGGAAAGACGAAGGTTCTCGAATAGCCGATTTACACGGTCTATCGACAGTCGAGGTAAGTTCTTAAGTTAAAATTCATTAAAGAGATAATTATGAATGTGTGCAATGAAATTATTTGATTAATTTGAGTAAGAAATATGTTATAGCCGAATGTGTATGTCCTATTTTGGAATGAATATGTTTTGAAATGCAAAATGAATTAGTATATTTGATATGACAGGTGAATTGGTTTTGTGAATATGAATTGATAGTGATGTATGGGTTAAGAAATGTAAGTTGATGAATTGATCCGATAAATAGTTCGGGCTTTAAGCCTAGCAGGCCTAGTGCCGGTGACTCGGGCTTTAAGCCTAGCAGGCCTAGTGCCGGTGACTTATTTCGGGCTCTGAGCCTAGCAGGCCTTGTGCCGGTGTATATATATATCAGGCTTTGTGCCTAGCAGGCTTTGTGCCGGTGTTATATATCGGGCTTTGATGCCTAGCAGGCTTGATGCCGGTGACGCGTTTCAAATGGAGAAACCTTAAATTATTCAAGGTGAAACATAGTCAATGCATCGGGTAAACGCTCGGGTAAGCATAAGTCCCTTTTTACATCTACCGAGAGTAAGGTAAGTTATGTTTACTACTACTTGGATTTGAATGATAAGATATGAATGGGGTTATGTGCAATTGAGCTTATGACCGATGTGTATGAGTAATTATATGATTGAAATTGAGTTTGAATGTAATACTTTGGTAAATTCGATTATGAATAGAAATGTTTAAAGTGATAAGATTTTGAGTGGGATAACATAGTTGATGTGAATGTTGTATTTATATGATTTGAAGCAATGTGATTAATGTAATACATTTACCTTGTATTTTGATAAGATACAAGTTTATGGTAAAGAAGTGAAATTATTTAGGTTAATGAACTGTGATATTCGGCCTTGTATGAATTAGTATATCGAAATGTTTATTTTCAATGTCAATGGTAACAATTAAAATGTATAAGTATTTGAACGTTGTATTACCATTTGCTTAAGACTTACTAAGCTAGTGAGCTTACTCTGTATGTGTTTGTCTTATTGTTTTATAGATCGTTGATTCATTCTGAGCTCAAGGGATCGTCAAGGAAGTTGACCACACTATCACTCTCTTTGGTACTTAAGTTTACTTTTTGAATCAAAGGCATGTATAGGTTGAATTATGGTTTGAATGAATGATGTTCGGTTTTGTAATTATATATATATATAGCCTTGCGAATAAGGCTATTTCTTTTGGTTAAGTATCATTCGTATGTTTGATATAATAATTATCCAATCTTTGCTACAATATGCGTGTATATTATGCTTGGAGGTTAAATGTGGCTTAGATGCATGTTCTTCATGATTATATGATTCAGCAATGAATAATAAACAAAAATGTTTATGATTATTTTAGGTTGAACATATGAAAGGGGGGAATTTAGAACCGATTACAGGGTAAAGAATTAGTTACATATGTATTTTGTATGTGTTATAGAGCATTTGTATTTGGTATGTTAATTAATAATCTTTGTAGTGGTGAATCATCAATGTGGCTATGATAAAATGAGCGTAGCTTAAAGACATTTCAATTGTATGTGGTTATATGAAGATGATCATTTATGTGTAATATATATATGTATAGGAATCATGCGCATATTACAATAGCATTAGGAGCATGTTCTATTGTATTGTTATGTTCTAATTTCACATATGTGAATGAATATTTAATAGAGTATTATGAGTATATATATATTTTGATATGCATATGTGAATAAGTTATGAAATTATATCTTGATATTCGACTAATGAATTAGGTGTGTTGACACGTATTTGATATATATATATATTTATAGCGAATGATAGATGCATGGTTATGTTTAAAATGTTTGAATATATTAGACTCAATGGCCAGATGGTTCGGATTCTAGAAATATGAAACATGTATAATTTGGTATTGGTATTTATAGGTCTTGATTAGCATAAAACAAGAGTATGGATTATGCATGAGCTATTTGTTGGATATTGAGAATCAAATATGTGTATTTGGTTTAATAGAATAAATGAATCATGAATGCATATGAAATTGAAATGTTAGAGAATTATAACCTATATTATAAATAGTGATGAATAACTGTGATAAACTGAGTCTAGTTCGGTAATGCCTCATAATCCAAATTTGGCGACGGATACGGGTTAGGGGTGTTACATTTGATTGGTATCAGAGCTACGATTTAGTCGATTCTAGGACTACTGTAGTGCGTGAGAGTCTAGCTATACATGCATTTGTTATATATATTTGATAGTGTGGTGTCTTCTGATATTTTGGAATATGTTTTATATAGTAAATGGACTCCGATCCTAATAGAGCAGTAGCAGATGATGTTGAAAGTGTAGCACCTGATCGCACACAAGGATCGGTGCCAGTAGACTCTCGACCAGTTACGGGTAACCACGAGGGGGAGGCTAAACAAGCCTTCTACTAGATGATGAATGAATGGTTTACCCAGTTTGTTCAGAATAACCCGGCTGGACAACAACCTCCACCCCGAATAATCTAACTCCGGTACATTCAGTACCCCCGATGATAGATCCAATGAGATCTAGTAGGCCTCTTGTTGATAAAATCAGGAAATATGGGGCCGAAGAATTCAATGCTAATGATGACAATGACGCAGAGCGAGCCGAGATGTGGCTTGATAATACTATTCGGGTACTTGATGAGTTATCCTGTACTTCAGAGGAATGCTTAAAGTGTGCTATATCTTTACTTGGGACTCGCCTACCACTAGTGGAAAACACTAGTATCCGTAGTTTCGAAAGAAAAGTGACTTGGGACTTCTTCAGTTGAGTTCCGAAAGAAATATATCACCGAGATTCATTGATAAAAAACGTAAAGAATTTCTTGAACTGAAGCGGGCGAATGACCGTGACAAAATATGAGCAAAATTTGTCGACTCGGCGGATATGCTAGAGAGTGTGTTTCTTCGAAGCCATTATGTGCAGAAGATTTGAAGATGGTCTGAATGAAGACATAAAGTTACTTATGGGCATTCTTGAGATTAAAGAGTTTGTGGTACTGGTCAAGCGAGCTTGTAAAGCTGAAGAGCTCGGAAAAGAGAAAAGAAAGATTGAGACAGAAGCTAGAGACACTCGTAAAAGATCGTTGAGTAAAACTTTCCATTCAACATCTAAGAAGTTCAGAGATGACTTCAACCGACATAAGACTACTACTAACCTGTCTAGACGAGATCGACCTCCAGTGAGTTCTCGAGCCACCTCGATGGCTAGTATTGGCAACATTCAGTAGGACCGGACTGAGTGCAAACATTGTGGGAAATGGCATTAAAGAGGTAGAGATTTCGTGATCGGTCTTGTTTTAAATGTGGATCATCAAACCATTTTATCCGGAGTGTCCGATGTTAGCCAGAGTAGAATCTGACGCAGAACACTAAATGAATAACAATATAGTACTGGCGACCACCCGACATTCGGGGAATGTAGGTGGCGATCGAGAGGAACGAAAGATCTGCGATTCGATCGAAGCTCGAGCACCGATTAGAGCTTATGCTATACGTTCTAGAGAGGATGTTTCTTCTCCAGATGTCCCAGATGTTATTACTGGTACTTTCACACTTTATGATACTACTGTGATGGCATTAATTGATCTTGGTTCTACTCATTCATATGTGTGTGAAACTTTGGTACCCAAAGACAACTCGCCTATCGAGTCTCATCGAGTTTGTCATTCGTGTGTCCAACCCTTTGGGTAGATATGTACTTGTTGATAAAGTGTTAAAGGTTGCCCATTGATGATTCGAGACTCTTGCTTTTGGTAGATTTAATGTTGTTACCTTTCGATGAGTTTGACATAATTCGGAATAGATTGGTTAACCTTACATGATGCGTTTGTGAACGCAAAAGAAAGATTATTGATTTGAGATGTCGAATGGTGAAATCATTGGGTTGAATCTAATGATCCGAGAGGTTTGCTGCGATAATATCCTCGATGTTAGCTCAAAATTATGTGAGAAAGGGATATGAAGCTTACTTAGCTTATGTGCTGGATGATAAAGTGTCTGAAAAGCAAATTGAGTCTGTACCGATTGTATGTGATTACCCAGATGTGTTTCCTGAAGAATTACAGGGTTTACCACCAGTACGAGAAATTAAGTTTGGCATTGAATTAGTACCGGGGACGACTTCGATCTCGATAGCTCCGTATCGGATGGCTCCTATGGAGTTGAAGAAGTTGAAAGCACAGTTGCAAGAGTTGATAGATAGAGGCTTTCCACGACCGAGTTTCTCTCCTTGGGGTGCACCAGTTTTGTTTGTGAAAAAGAAAGACGAGACTATACAAATGTGTATTGATTATCGACAATGAATAAGGTAACAATAAAGAATAAATACCCTTTGCCTCGGATTGATGATTTATTTGATCAGTTGAAAGGAGCTTCAGAGTTTTTGAAGATAGATTTGAGATTAGGTTACCATCAATTGTGAGTCAGAGATTCTGATGTGCACAAGACTGCATTACGAATGAGGTACGGACATTTTGAGTTCCTAGTCATGCCTTTTGGACTTACTAACGCACCTGCGGTATTTATGGATCTAATGAATCGGGTTTTTAGACAGTTTTTGGATCAGTTTGTAGTAGTGTTTATTGATGATATACTGATCTACTCCAAAGATGAAACCGAACACGCTGAACACTTTAAATTAGTGTTACAAACTTTGCGAGATCAGCAGTTGTATGCAAAGTTCAGTAAGTGTGAGTTCTGGATGAAGGAAGTAAGCTTTTTGGGTCATGTTGTTTCAGCCTCAGGAATTCGGGTTGATCCGAATAAAATATCGGCTATACTCGATTGGAAGCCACCAAGGAATATTTCTAAAATTCGAAGCTTTTTGGGACTTGCGGGATACTACAGACGATTTGTTAAAGGTTTTTCCATGATAGCTACACCTTTGACAAAGCTACTTTAGAATGATGTCAAGTTTGAATGGTCAGAAAAGTGTCAGAAAAGTTTTGATTAGTTGAAAGCCCTTTTAACCGAAGCTCTAGTGTTAGCTCAACCTGAATCGGGTAAAGAATTTATTGTTTTTAGTGATGCTTCATTGAATGGGTTGGGTTGCGTTCTGATGCAGGAAGGCAAAGTCATAGCCTACGCTTCAAGACAATTGAAGCCTCACGAAAGAAATTATTCGACTCATGATTTAGAGCTTGCAGCCATTGTTTTCGCTTTAAAAATATAGCGTCATTACTTGTTCGGGGAAAAATGTCATGTTTACTCAGATCACAAAAGCCTGAAGTACTTAATGACTCAAAAAGATTTGAACTTGAGACAACGTAGATGGTTAGAGCTGTTGAAAGACTTTGAGCTAATGATTGACTACCATTCGGGGAAAGCAAATGTTGTTGCAGATGCATTAAGTCGAAAATCATTATTTGCTCTCCGTGCGTTGAACGTACATATGGTTATGTCAAGTGATGGTTCGATTATAGCCAAGCTAATAGCAAGACCGATGTTTATCCAACAAATTTGTGATGCACAAAGAATTGACAGAGATTTGATTGCTAAACAAGCTCAGTGTGAAAGTGATGCAGAGTCATAGTTTCATATTAATGCAAATGATTGTTTGATTTTCAAAGGTTGAATATGTGTTCCGAAGAACGTGAATTTGATTCAGATGATTTTGATTGAGGCTGTTAATAGTCGATTATCGATACATCCGGGTAGCACGAAAATGTACAATGATTTGAAACAGTTCTATTGGTGGCCTGGCATGAAACGAGATATATCTAAATTTGTCTCAAAGTGTTTAGTTTGTCAACAAGTAAAAGCAGAACATCAAGTGCCTTCTGGGTTGCTTCAACCTATCATGATATCGGAGTGGAAGTGGGATAGAATCACTATGGATTTTGTATCCGGTTTGCCTACGACACCGAGCAAGAAAGATGCAGTTTGGGTTATAGTAGATCGATTGACCAAATCAGCTCATTTTGTGCCTGTCCATTCAGATTATTCGCTCGATAAACTTGCTGAGTTGTATGTATCTTAGATTGTTAGATTACATGGTGTGCCAAGTTCCAATGTGTCGGATAGAGACCCGAGATTCACGTCGCGGTTTTGGAAGAAATTACAGGATGCTTTGGGTACTAAGCTCCACTTTAGCATAGCCTTCCATCCGCAGACAGACGGTCAGTTCGAGGGAACCGTTCAGATACTTGAGGACATGTTGAGATGTCGCGTTCTTGAATTTGAAGGTACGTGGGAGCGATACTTACCTCTGATTGAATTAAACACAATAATAGTTTTCAATCGAGTATCAAAATGGCACCTTACGAAGCTCTATATGGCCGCAAGTGTCGTACACCATTGTCTTCGATGAGCTTAGTGAAAATAAAATACACGGGTTGATCGGTTAAAAGCGAGCGAAAGTGGTTATAATCAAAGATAGTTTGAAAGCCGCCTCGGATCGACAAAAGTCTTATGCTGATTTAAAACGTAAAGATGTTGAATATCAAGTCATAGATCGAGTATTTTTGAAAGTTTCCCCGTGGAAGAAAGTACTCCGATTTGGACGAAAAGGCAAGCCGAGTCAAGATTCATCGGACCGTATGAAATTATTGAGCGAATTGGACTGTTGCTTATAGATTGAAGTTGCCCGCAGAATTAGAAAAGATACATGACGTATTTCACGTTTCAATGCTACGTAAGTACAGATCAGATCCGTCACATCTAATCACTCCGTCAGAGATTGAAATCTGACCTGATATGACGTACAAGGAAGAACCAATTCGTATTGTAGCTTGGCAAATGAAAGAATTGAGAAACAAGAGAATTCCATTAGTGAAAGTTTTATGGAATCGACACGAGTTGAAGAGGCTACATGGGAGCCTGAAGATTCAATGAGGCAACAACATCCAACTTTGTTTAACGGTAAGATTTTCGGGGACGAAAATCCTAAGGGGAGAGTTATATGAGCGAATTTGACCCTAATTGGAGCGGTGGTTTCGGGACCACAAATCCGAGTCCGAGAAATATTTTAATATTATATTTTGTGTCTATTATTTGTATATTAATGTGTGTGAAAGTTTCAGAAAAAATTTAATCGTTTGTGTGCTTAATTTAACAAAAGGACTAAATCGCATAAAGTGTAAAAGTTGCATGCTATAGTGTAAAGTGCTAGAATGATGATGGCTTTATAATATTAGGTATTAAAAGGAAATTAGCCCATTATTTAAGTGAGTGGATGGCATATGTCTAAAATAACCTTATATTTAGGTGATAATTATTTTATAATGAAAGGTTATTTTTGTATTTTAGTAATTAAGTCATATATAATAAAAACAAAGCTTAAAATAAGCTATGTTCATCATCTTCCTATCACCAAAAATAAGAAATAAGAAATAAAATGTGCCAGCTTGTTACATTCGGCCATATTTCAAGCTTAAATCGGGTATGTATTTTTAGTCAATTTTCGATAATTTTTACGTTTTTGAGATTATTGCTTCGTATATTACCCGACCCATGCTAGAATTTTTGAGATTAATGTGTGTATGAGGTTCATCCATTGATGTGTTCATGTGGTTTTTGGTGTTTTTTATTTTTAAATTAAAGATATGTTAAGGATTAGTATGTTTTGTATTAGAAATTTTAGTAAATTTGAATATTTGGGCTAAATTGCAAAAAATAAATTTTTAGAGGGGCTTATTTACAAAATAAATGAAATGTATGCCTTGGTATGGATGTATAGAAGATTCGGTCCTAAAGAATTAAGTGCAAATTATGTGTATTTTGTGTTTTGTGTAATTAGGACTAAATGGTAAAAATGTGAAACTTTAGGGGTAAAATGGTAATTTGCATATATATGTGTTTTGGGACTAAATTGAAGTGAAATGTACTTGAATGAGCTGAATTTGATGTGTTTAGATCAAGAGCAAAGAAAAACGGAATTGGATCGGGGAAAGAAGAAGGTTCTCGAATAGCCGATTTACGGTCTATCGACGATCGAGGTAAGTTCTTAAGTTAAAATTCATTAAAGAGATAATTATGAATGTGTGCAATGAAATTATTTGATTAATTTGAGTAAGAAATATGTGATAGCCAAATGTGTATGTCCTATTTTGAATGAATATGTTTTGAAATGCAAAATGAATTAGTATATTTGATATGACAAGTGAATTGGTTTTGTGAATATGAATTGATAGTGATGTATGGGTTAAGAAATGTAAGTTGATGAATTGATCTGATAAACAGTTCGGGCTTTAAGCCTAGTAGGCCTAGTGCCGGTGACTCGGGCTTTAAGCTTAGCAGGCCTAGTGCTGGTGACTTATTTCGGGCTCTGAGCCTAGCAGGCCTTGTGCCGGTGTATATATATATCAGGCTTTGTTCCTAGCATGCTTGATGCTGGGTGTGCGTTTCAAATGGAGAAACCTTAAATTATTCAAGGTGAAACATAGTCAATGCATCGAATAAACGCTCGGTAAGCATAAGTCCCTTTTACATCTACGAGAGTAAGGTAAGTTATGTTTACTACTTGGATTTGAATGATAAGATATGAATGGGGTTATGTGCAATTGAGCTTATGACCAAGTGTATGAGTAATTATATGATTGAAATTGAGTTTGAATGTAATACTTTGGTAAATTCGATTATGAATAGAAATGTTTAAAGTGATAAGATTTTGAGTGGGATAACATAGTTGATGTGAATGTTGTATTTATATGATTTGAAGCAATGTGATTAATGTAATACATTTACCTTGTATTTTGATAAGATACAAGTTTATGGTAAAGAAGTGAAATTATTTAGGTTAATGAACTGTGGTATTCGCCTTGTATGAATTTGTATATCGAAATGTTTATTTTCAATGTCAATGGTAACAATTAAAATGTATAAGTATTTGAGCGTTGTATTACCATTTGCTTAAGACTTACTAAGCTAGTGAGCTTACTCGTATGTGTTTGTCTTCTTGTTTTATAGATCGTTGATTCATTCTGAGCTCAAGGGATCGTCAAGGAAGTTGACCACACCATCACTCTCTTTGGTACTTAAGTTTACTTTTTGAATCAAAGGCATGTATAGGTTGAATTATGGTTTGAATGAATGATGTTCGGTTTTGTAATTATATATATATATATATATATAGCCTTGCGAATAAGGCTATTTCTTTTGGTTAAGCATCATTCGTATGTTTGATATAATAATTATCCAATCTTTGCTACAATATGTGTGTATATTATGCTTGGAGGTTAAATGTGGCTTAGATGCATGTTCTTCATGAATATATGATTCGGCAATGAATAATAAACAAAAATGTTTATGATTATTTTGGGTTGAACATCGGAAAGGGGGGGATTTAGAATCGATTACAGGGTAAAGAATTAGTTACATATGTATTTTGTATGTGTTATAGAGCATTTGTACTTGGTATGTTAATTAATAATCTTTGTAGTGGTGAATCATCAATGTGGCTATGATAAAATGAGCGTAGCTTAAAGACATTTCAATTGCATGTGGTTATATGAAGATGATCATTTATGTTTAATATATATGTATAGGAATCATGCGCATATTACAATAGCATTAGGAGCATGTTCGGTTGTATTATTATGTTCTAATTTCACATATGTGAATGGATATTTAATAGAGTATTATGAGTATATATATATTTTGATATGCATATGTGAATAAGTTATGAAATTATATGCTGATATTCGACTAATGAATTAGGTGTGTTGACACGTATTTGATATATATATATATATATATATATTATAGCGAATGATAGATGCATGGTTATGTTTAAAATGTTTGAATGTATTAGACTCAATGGCCAGATGGTTCAGATTCTAGAAGTATGAAACATGTATAATTTGGTATTGGTATTTATAGGTCTTGATTAGCATAAAACAAGAGTATGGATTATGCATGAGCTATGTGTTGGATATTGAGAATCAAATATGTGTATTTGGTTTAATAGAATAAATGAATCATGAATGCATATGAAATTGAAATGTTAGAGAATTATAACCTGTATTATAAATAGTGATGAATAACTGTGATGAACTGAGTCTAGTTCGGTAATGCCTCATAATCCAAATCCGGCGACGGACACGGGTTAGGGGTGTTATAAGCCTCATCTAATTCAATATTTATTTCCTTAACAGTCATGTAATTCATGTGTAATTTATCACATCTACTCACGAGTCATATAAATCTATCAATGTCACTTGCTTGTCAAGTGTAACATGTATACCTGTACTGATTTGTATCATCATTTCTATTTTCGCAGCATCATCTTTACAATTGAACCCTTGAGACCGACATCGAAAACCCTGTATCTTGCATACTAAGTGCCATATATGTAACTAAACCATTTATATCACATATCACCAATACAATATCAATATCATAGAATTCATATAGCATTGGGTCGATTTGCTTCATTACGTATAACCTGTAACACCTTTATATAATCGATAACAAAATTATACCCATATAAATATTAACTCATCAGTAACATCAATAATTCATAATTTGTAACAAATAATCATTTTACTTACTTACCTAATTTTGAATTGCAAATAAATTTGGCCATACTTGACCATCCAACTCGTCTTACACATTCCGTACCACATTGGCACACAACTTTGTAAGCATCGAGCCTAAAGTATTACACCAGTATAAACCTGCTAGGCATAAGCCTGATAAAACTCACCAGCTCAAGGCCTGCTAGGCTTTTAGCCTGATAAAACTCAATGGCTTTTAGCGATGAAACTCACTAGGCTCAAGGCACATTGGGCTTTTAGCAGATATATCACTAATCTGAAATTTATTCTAGCACATAACTCACATATCCAAAATCATAAGTATTCATCATAATTCATACGGACTACCAGATGTCGAAACTCAATTGAAGTAATTTTCTTAAACATGATTAACAAGGTATCACCCATGTAAGTACTCAATTTTGCCCGGCCCGTTAGAAACCCATCAGAATAAAAAATAACCAAAACCAAAAATAATAAGGTCCAGTCCACTTTACAAAACCAATTTTTAAAGCCCAAAACCAAAATCAATAAACCCGAGCCCAATTATAGACCCAGACTACCCAGCAACCAAACAGACTCATTTACAAACCCTTAGCCGGTTTACACCAAGACCCAATACCCTGTTGGCCTAATAGCCCAAACCTAAACAGAAACTAAGGGTTCTTGGAACCCTAAGAAGCCTTTGGCATAGCGCCTTAGCAACCCTTGATCACACGCCACCAACAAGAACCACCACCTCTCATCATCGCGATCCGCGCATCCTCGCCATTAAGATTCTCTCCATTGACCTGCAAAGAAGGAAAGGACAGCAAAAGGAGAAACAGAATATTGTATTTCCATTTTTTTTATTTTAGGGGCTATAAAACCCCGAAATAACTTGTAAATCGGGGGGAACACAGAGAGAGATAGATAAAAATACAACACAGTCAAAAAAGAGACCAAGCCAATGTTTTGTTTCTTTTTTATTTTTTATTTCCGAATACTGTCATTATATTTAATTTTATTTATTCATTTTTTAAAACAATATAGAATATATATATTAAAATATAAAGAAGGCAAAAAAAAACTAACCTTTTTGGAACTTACCATGGCCGTGATGGCGGCATGACGACGACAACACCGGAGCTACGCCGGAGGGACTACTGAAAATCGCCTGGCACGGGAGAGGAGAAAGCTCCTATCTGTTTTCTATTTTGAAATGAAAAAGAATGAATTTTTTTTTAGATTTTTCACTTTATATAGTACCCCTAAACGGCGTCGTTTAGGGCTGAGGCTAATAGCCCCAAAATGGCACCGTTTCATGGATCTGACCCGTGCAACCCAACCCGCCATCATAGGATCCGCGTGTTCTTCAGTTAAAAGGGTCTAATTTCCACTTTGGCCCTTCCGTATTATTTCAGTTTTACAATTAAGTCCCATTATACTTCTATTTTTTATAATTTAACCACAAATTTACTTTCTATTTCAATTTAATCCGTCTTCCTTTATCTATTTTTTTAATCTAATGTTAAAACATTATATTATCTCTATTATTTGTATATTAATTCATTAAACTTGTATATTTTTATTACATATTATATTATTTTATTACATATTATTTTTAACTTATATATTAGTTATTCTTATATATTTTTATTTTGTACCTTATATAGTATTATATTATATATATTATTTCTAAAGCTTTATTTTATACAAAAATTATTTATATTATCTAATTTATATTATTTATATTATGTATTAATGTACTACATATACATATACATATATTTTCATTATTTATTATTTTATTTAGTTCAAAATTATTTTCATTACATCTTATTTTTTTATACTATATGTTTTTAAATTCTTTATATTACATAGTATTATATTATATCATATGTTATTTTTGTAAAAAGTTATGCATATTTTATAACATGTTTCACATATATTATTTATATTATATTATTGTTTTTGAAAATATCTTTATTATTATATATTATTATGTATTATATTTTATATGTATTAAGTTATATATTTATTATAATATTCATTTAGTATTTTTATTATTTTATATATATTGCTTTATATATTTTGTTTACCTATGTAGTGCCCTTTTATTTATTTGTTATTTATGATTACTATAGTGTAGTTATTTATGTTGTATTTTATATTGTTTGCTATTGTCTTATAATAGTTTTTTAATATTTGTGTATGATAGTTTATAAATGCGATATTGTTACATGGATTAGTGTTTAAAATGAAAATCCATTTTTGCAAAACCATTATATTTTTAAAAGCTTTTAAAATAGGGCAATATTTTGGTATTTAGAAATTCGGGAAATAGTGCCCTAACGTACTGGGTTACGATTTTTCGTTTGGCTAAATAACTAAATACCCCTTTTAATAAATTTTGTAAATCACGAGATGACTTTAATTACGAGGGTTTAAAAAAATGTCGTGTCCTAACGTACTGGATGTGATGTTTGAATTCCTTCGGAATAAAGAAATCTTAAGTTTTAAATAAATAAAAAAACCTATTCTTGGGAATTCAAAACATTGTGCCTTAACTTATTGGGTTCGACGTTTTGAATCTCGAGGTAGAAATTTTCTTAAATAAAGACGAGCTTAATTTCAAAGTCATGAAGTTCTATACCTTAACTTATTAGGTAAAGTACTTTTTTTCTTTATAATAAGTAAGTCCTGATTTTCTTTCTAATAAAAGGACCATATTTTCTTTCTTTATTTTCAACATTCGGACATGATTTTATCAATTAGATACCAATTTTTTTGGCATTATGAGGGTGCTAACCTTTCCTCATACGTAACCGACTCTCGAACCTATTTTCTTGTTTTCGTGGACCAAAATCAAATGTTTTAAAATAAAACATTTTACAAGGTGATCCAATCACACCTAAGAAAAAAAGATTGGTGGCGACTCCCGTTTTTGTTTTTTAAAGTCGATCCCCATTCTTTAAAACCCGATTTTTAAAATGGTTTCGACAACCCATTTGGCAATATCACATATAACTTCATATATTTCATTTCAATATGAATACTTGCATTTAATTAAAATTCAATACATCTAATTACTTATAAACTTACTACATGGTATCGTATGTAGATATATATAATCATATCATTTTACTCATCCAATTTGTACATCTATCATGCAACCTTCTTTTCCATTATCAATCACACAGCTTTACGATCAATAATATTAACCCTATAGGTTTGATACTCACCTGCTCAAATTCAAATTTATAAATCATAAATACTTCTCAAGAAATTCAAGGAAAAAATACATTCAACTATTCCCAATTACTCGAAAAGTCACACACTTAGTGCCAATAGTTATTCAACATTATATATCGAATTTCCACACTTAGTGCTCGATACTTAAGCTTGCACACTTAGTGCTCAATAATTAGGCTCACACACTTAGTGCAATTTTTACATCTGTAACCTTTTATACTCGCATCCTCTGTGCCGAAATACAATTACTCAATATTCATCAATTCAAATTTATCAACTTTATTTGCATTCGACAACTTCAACTTTTTTATACATTTCAATTTGGCACATATGTATATATAGTATTTAATTTAATCAACAACAAATATTTACTTAGTAACTTACCACATACAAGGAATTTAATTTATCATATACTAAAGCTCAATTAACTCCAATATACATTTACTCAACCCCAAAGTACTTCATTACTACCAAACACAAGACCGAATATACATTATGGCATTCCATCATCATGTAATATTAATATAATCAAGTACAAAGCCATTCAACATGTCTACCATTACATACTCACAATTTGGCCGATTATCCATCATTTCTTATAACATATATATATATATATATATATAGTATCAATTTAATCATATAATTCAGTGACTGCAACATATTCATAGAGCCGATAAATTTTAGTAATTTATTCATTATGTAAACAATTAACATCAATTAAAACAATTTCAGTAGCTAATAATTCGATTTTTAAACATACGAACTTACCTCGTGTATCCGTCGACTATTCGTCTACTTTTCGATTTTCCTCGATCAAAATCTTGAATTCGTTTATCTTGATCTAATTTAACCAAATTTAACTCAATTATTCACTAACATAATCAATTAAATACATATACAAGTATTTTGGCTATTTTGCAAAATAGCCCTTATATTTTCATACTTTAACAATTTAGTCCTTAATGCATAATTATGCAAAAATACACAAAATCCCAATATACATGTATTTAGCTGAATTTTCTATAGTATTTCAACAGCCCATATTTTCATTTTATTCACATTTCTAACCACAAAATTCTATCTTTTCAATTTAATCCCAAATACTCAATTTAATCAAAATCTCTTTATAAAACTTGTATATCTATAAACAACCATGAATAATTTAACAAGAAATATTAAAACAAACATGCACTCATCAATGGCACATTTCAAAAACACAACCAATTTCAGAAATTGAGGTAAGGGTCAGTTAAACCGAGCTGCAATGAGCTCAAAAAAATAGAAATCATTAAAAATGGATCAAAAACCGTACCTTAATCCCTTAGGAAGCCATGGCCGAATGTTAAAGCTTCCAAAACCCTTTCTTTGTTTAGTTATTCGATTGAAGATGATGAAAACATAATAAAAAAATCATATGGCTTTATTTTATTAAGCATTATACCATAATTTACCAAAATACCCATGTTTAATAACCATATAAACTATGTAATTCAAGGTCCACTACCGTCCACTCAAATATGCAATGGTATAATCACCATTCAAGGACTCCCATTTATAAAGTCATTAGCAAATAAGTCATTTTACTAATGGCACACATAGTTTTTGTTTTATGCGATTTAATCCTTTTTACCGAATTAACTATTTAATCGATAAAATTTCTTTACCAAACTTTCACACAGTAATACTACCACACTGTAAACATTATTAAAATAATAAAAATAATATTTTAACTCGGTTAAGTGGTCCTGACACCACTCGTTCCAATTTAGGGTCTAAACTGGACTATTTCAACTCTCCCCTCTTTAAGGATTTTCGTCCCAAAAATCTTACTGGTAAACAGGGTAGGATACTGTTTTCGCATAACCTCCTCTATCTCATGTTTACACCAAAGAACTTTCACAAGTGCTATACGCTTATTTCTTAACTCTTTAATCTCTCAAGTTATAATTCTGATCAGTTCTTCATTGTATGATAAATTCGATTGTATTTCCACATCAGTAGGAGATATCACATGTGATGGATCAGATCGGTAACGACGTAGCATCGAAACATGAAAAACATTATGTATCTTTTCAAGTTCAGATGGTAATGAGAGTCGATATGCTACTGACCCTATTCTTTTAACAATTTCATATGGCCCAATGAATCACGAACTTAACTTTCCTTTACGACCAAAACGGAGAATTTCTTCCAGGGTGATCCTTTCAAGGATACACGGTCTCCGACCTGAAATTCTATTTCTTTACGTTTCAAATCTGCGTATGATTTCTGTCTATCAAAAGCTGCATTTAAACTGTTGTGAATCACTTTCACTTTTTCTTCGGCTTCTCTTATCAATTCAACCCCGTGTATCTTTTTCTCACTCAATTATGTCTAGTATAACAGTTTTTGGTAATTGCAACTATACAATACTTCATATAATTCCATCTGTATAATCTGATAACCATTACAGAAACTCCACCAATAGCAAGTGGTTTTCTCAGTTACCTTCAAATTTTAAAACACAAAAACAATACATAATTTCCAAGAATTTGAATCATCTAACCATCAGTTTGAGATAAAATGCCATATTAGAATTCAATCTTATAATCAAAATTTACTGTAACCTTCTACCGAATCGCAATATCAATCTCAGGTTCTCAAGATAATAGAGACTGACACACCGTATAATTTGAAAATCTCTAAAATATACCACTCAACAAGTCTATTAAAAGAGAAATTTTTATTTAAAGAAATGAATGTGCAGACTTTTTAAACATTCGACAAGAATCGGATAATATCTTTCTATTTCGTGGTAAGAACAATCCCAATACGTAACCCATCGACATTAACCCATTTTTCACTCGATATCATCTCGACTATAACAATCCGAAGACACATATCAATCAGTTTATCTTGCTGATACTTTAAACTTCAAAGCGTAGAGTCAAAAATATCTTTTTTAATACCTGTCTATCAATATAACTGTTTCAGATTATTAAATATCTTATATTTCCTGGAAAATCAGGCTAACTACTACTGTGAGCTTCATATATCAATCACTGTAAAATCTTTGTATTTCTCGATACTTAAACTCTATTTCAGAACAATAAGAAATCACCAGTCTTAATACGAAACACAGAGTTAGAAGATGTCTCCCATTGTACTCTTTTAGCTGGCAATTCATTGTCTTATTTCTGGGTCCCACAAATTTACTGAATAATCATCAATTTACCTTCTTAACCTGGCTATTATAAAATCACTTTCTCAATTAGATCTGATCCGATAATTATAATTCTGTTTCATATCTTCTAGAATATGAACTCTTCATTCAGACTACCCGTCAATTCACCTGTAAGCATACAAGATTTATTTATTTATTTATTTATTTAATCTACGGATAACTCAAGTACACAAAATTTAAGTACCCTTCAAACGGATAAATCAACCAGATTAATCAAATGAATCAATTTCTCCTGTCAATAATGCAGTTCGGAATAAAAAGGGAAATCAATATAGTTCCAATAACAACCAATGCATAATCACAATCTCTATAGATCCGAAATTTGTATAACCAAAGTGAATATAACTATATCCATTCTATAAATATCTTTCACATGTAACCATATAGAATCATAGGAAAGCTGAGATACCGTAATCCCAAATATAATACTATACTGAACTTTTTGGAGAGAACACCCATATCAAATGGTAAATATCCTAGTAATGTGTTAAAGAAATTCCAGAATTAAAGCATCATCATATACATTGGAACCAACAGTAACAGAAGCAATATGATTTTCATGTATATTCAACAGAACAATAATCAAAAGAAACAAAATGCCAACATCATATAGATTTTATAGTCGACTTCTATCAACACAATATAATAAAATAACTGAGAAAATAGAATAGTGTCGATCATAACCCGAATAGCCCAACAAAGCTTTCATATATCAGTGTATTTAGATAACATTTTCATATGATAAAAATTTCATCTAAAGATATACAGCTTTACATACCTTTGAAGGTAAATGGACAAGTAGGATACCCGAAAGATATCATCGCAACTTACTTCAACTATAATCGCTGCACTCAACTATCAGTACAATTCAATTATTACTTCACTATTTAGTCCTATCATCACTATTCCTAGATTATCTCATCCATTATTAAAAATCAATTCAGAAGATATTCCAGTAATACCTTCTTTAATTAACATACTTGTATAATTTAATCAACAAAAGTAAAATTTCTTCTTTAACGGTAGCATTACATAATCCGAATGATTTCTTGAGAAATCTGCCATCTTTTTCTAGAGAGTCTTTGTTTGCTAATCCATTATCATATCTGACTATGTTATAAATCATTTAATCCTTAAGCTCTTTGATTTCATACTTAGGAACTTATTCAATCCAAATCAGATGAATTTCATTATAACTGTATACCGGTAAAGCGGCGAAGGTTGTAAAGCCTCATAATTTGACTCTCACATATATTCGCATATAACATAACATTTATCAATATCATAATGTTATAAACTATCATTCATATCTTTATGATTTTCACCTCATCACACATATATTTTACTCGATATTCATGCATCATAATCAGTACTATCAGAATTAGCTCGATTGGAAAGCACATCTGTCTAATTAAAACCATTCTTGTCAGAATTAGAAGATATCACACTATCACAGGTTAATTATGGCATGTATAGCTAGACTCGTATACACTACGGTAGTCCTAGAATCGACTAAACCGTAGCTCTGACACCAATAAAATGTAACACCCCTATCCCGTAACCGTCGCCGAAATAGGTAAGGTGTAACATCTAAAAAGTGGGCCTACGCATTTATATGGTAGTCTAATATGTTAAATTGAGATCGTAAAGGTTGGGCTAACTTTTTGATTAAATATTTGGATTAGGGTTAAAGTTAGTGCTCTGGATAATTTAAAGTGCAATAGTGGGCTTTAAAAATTTGGGTTAGGTGACTAATAAATGGTGTTAGCTTATAATTTAAGAATATGGATAATTAAGTGAAAAGCTGGGCTTGTGGCCCAAAGAATTAAAGTGCATTAAGTGGGCATAAGGTGGCGCTATGAGGGTGGAGGAATTTGGGCCCTTGTGGCCAATTGGGCCTTAAAAGATGGGTCAAATTCGGCACTTAAATGGGAAGGGGGTGGACAGAAATTAGGCTATCTTTTAGGAGTTATTTCTTTTATTTTAAGTGTTAAAAGTCGATAATTAATAATGAGGAGTTGGTTTAAGGTGGGCTCTCCTAAAGGTAAGATAAGGATTGAGTTATTAGGAGAGTTAAAGGCTATCAAGAGAGGGAGAGTTGGTCAAATTCCAACTCTGTGTGTGGGTATGCCAAAATTTCTCTATAAATAGGGAGTAGTATTCTTCAATTTTGGTATTCGAAACCCTATTCTTCTCTCATTCTCTTAAAATTTCCAAGCCTTCTCTACAATTTCTCTTTTTTCTTTTTCTAAGAGCCGAATTCCTTTGTTCATACCCTCATCTCCCATAGCTGAATCTACAAGTGAGATCTCTGTTTTCCCGAAGGTGCACTGTAAGCCATATACTCCTTAGTAATCCAGTAAGTTTCGGGATTTTTCCTTTTCTGTGATTCCCTTATTTTCATCAAACTCCTAATCTAAACCATTGTTCCAAGGTCCTTTCGATTATACTCTTTACACCTAGAAGCCAAAACTATCCCATTAAAGCCAATTTGGTGGAAAAATCGAAGGTAAGAAGTGGTAAGTATGGCCGAATGGTCTTCCATGATTTTCTGTGCTTTGGCCGAATACTATGTAGGGTTAGGTTGAATGTGTGTAACGATTGGTTTGATATTTGGGGAATGGCCGAATGTAGGAAGGTTGGTGGTGACAATTTCTAAAGGATATTCGGGATTCGGCTAACTAGGTAAGTGTTCGTTTTAAAGGTTACACTTAACTAATGAGTTAGATCTCATCGTTATTTGGTTTAGTGATTAAGGGATTGATATGGACTCAACTAATACCAAGCGAGAAGGTTGGATCTGTAAAAGCGATGCCCAAATTCAAGAAGCGATCTATTTGGTAGAAAAGTAGATTGGCCAACGGGTGTGGGCCAAAATCAAAGTCGATCGTGGGCCAATAGTAATTGTTTCAAGTGATAGTAACATAGACATAACAAAAGCCTTAGTACGCAAATCGGTGTGTAACACTTCCCCACCGTCTAGATCTGATTAATAAGAAATGTATATATATGTATATGTGTTCACAAGATTTATATGTTACATTAAAAGCCAAAATCTCATATTTAAACGACGGACCCTCAGGTTAGTAAATAATCTGACTATATGTTACAAGTAAACTGTTGTACATGTTTTAAATTATTGTGCATGTTGCATAGGGTGGGTGATGAAAGGAGGAAGTTATATGTAAATGTATATGAGTAACGGTTTTACCATGAACTCATCAGAGCGGCTAATGCCGTGAACTATTATACTGAGCTTTGGCCATTATATGTTATAAGGGCTTGGCCAATATATGTTGATGAGCGGCTTGACTGCCATCATGGAGAGTAGCAGTGTGGGTTGATTGTAGAAATCCCCAATGGTGTGTTGGTTGGTACGAGGGCGTGTAGCGGATAGAAACCTAGGCAAATGGGTTGGGCTTTGCATATTATATGTTTCCATGTAAATGAATTTATTATTATGTTTAATAAGGCCCAAATCTAGTGGTGCATGAGGGTTGCACCTGAGTCTCACGACTCACCCCTTTAAACTAACCTTTCAGGTGACGCTTAGTGCATCGGACCGGGCCGGAGTGGAGCGCAAGGTTGCCATGCAAAAGAATATGTGGATCCGGCGGAAAGTCTCAACTAAATAGTTTATAAGATGTTTTATTTTATGGACTTTAAACCCCGTTGTAATAAGGCCATGGGCCACTAGTTTATGTTTTGGTTTTATTATGGGCTTGCTTTGTTTTTTTTTTATATTTACTTCGTTTAAACTAAGGTTTTTTTTTTCTCTTTAAGTTTTGGGCTTTCAATTGTAAAGACCTATTTTATTTTATTTGGGTTTTCTAATAAACTAAATTGTTTTATAAAATTTTTTTTAGTGACATACCAGATCCGGTCATGGTGTTTGGGTCGGGTTTGGGGTGTTACATAAGGGGCATTACCGGACTTGTAATACAGTTTGGAACAATAAAATTTTAACTTTTATCAGTCATCATCTCAATTCAATAATATCAAGCATTCATATTCATAGCATGCTTAAAACGAGCATATAAAATTCTAATTACACAACGGAGAATAATTTAATAACATATAAAAGATAAAGGAAAACTTACGAAATATGGTCACACGGTCAAGTCACACGCTCGTGTGCTCTGACCGTGTGGCACAAGATAGGCTTGGTTTAAGCCATTTTCATAGCTCTTATGGCATGTACCTTCAAGCATCATTTGCATAACATGTTCAAGTATATATATCGTCTATACCAAAATTCCATTTAACAAAACTATCACAAGATGAATACATCATATAATACTTCTATATCAAATCAACCATTTTCACTCAAGCCATATCACATAGCTTGATCAAAATACAACAGATCATATGTAACACCCCAAACCCGGCCCAAACACCACGACCGGATCTGGTATGTCACTAAGAAAATTTAATAAAACATGTCGCATTTTTGGAAAACATTTTCCTTGAGTTTAACCTTTTATTCGGGAAAAATTAATAATTTGATAATTTAAATAAGATATAAATTTTATCAGTTGTTTTTATGAATTAAAAATCAAAATTTAAGTACATGCCTTAGTTTAATTAAAACATAAAATTTTAAACGTCTAATAATAATAATAAAAGCCCAAAATTAAAACTGAAACGAAATATAAAGCTAACGGCCCGTGGCCTTATTACAATGAAATTTAAATCCCATTAAATAAAAATATAAATAATAAACTAAAGTATTTTTGCTGAATCCAAATGTTCTTTTGCATAGCCACCTTGCGCTCTTCTCCACCACGTCCGATGCACTAGGTGCTACCTGCAAGGTGTTAAATAATAGGTTGAGTCGCGAGACTTAGTGTGCAACCTCGTGCACCATTAGATTGGGCCCACAGAATAGAATAACATATTATCATGCAACAGAAATTATGCAAAGCCCAACCCAAAACCTAGGTTTCCATCCGCTACACGCCACCCTTACCTGCCATTCACACCATTGGGGATTTCTACAATCAACCCACACCGCTACACGCCATTGATGGCAGTCATGCTGCTCATCGTCAGATCATGGCAAAAGCCACTACAACAGATCATGGCAAAAGCCACTACACAGAACACTTCCCCTTTCATCAATCACCCAACCCCGTGCAATCACAAAAATCGACATACATGTTTATCATTTCAAATCAACAGAACCATTCACTTTAGAATGACAGAGATCACTAACTTGGTGATTCGCCTTTACCCTCCTCGGGTTTTCAACGACCATCTTTGGTATTTGACATTTAATAGAATATAACATATTTATAAGCATATACTAATAGGCAATCCAAATGGTGTGAGAATGTTACACACAATCACGCTAATCAACCCCAAAGGGTATAACGATAATTTTACCTACCGAGGGTATTTCAGTAATTTACCTACCAAGGATAATTCGATAATTCTACTCATAACTAATCCATGTATGCAGTGCATCTCGAACATAATCAATCATACAATTAACACAAACAACATTAGTACTACCACGAGGGTACAACAGTCATTTGTTGCTTAGGGGTAAAATGATAATTACACACTATAGGTATTTCGGTAATTTTGTAATCCAGGGGTATTTCGGTAATTTTGTAATTTGAGGGTATTTCGGTAATTTTACAAACCAAGGGTATTTTGGTAATTTTGCAAACTAAGGGTATTTCAATAATTTTACAAACCAGGGGTATTTTGGTAATATTACAAACTAGGGGTATTTTGGTAATTTTACAAACTAGGGTTATTCCGGTAATTTCATAAATCGGGGGTATTTTGGTAATTTTACAAATTAGGGGTATTTCGATAATTTCACAAATCAGGGTACTTTGGTGATTTTGCAAATCGAGGGTATTTCGTTAATTTCGTAAAAAAGGGGTATTTCAATAATTTTGCAAACTAGGGGTATTTTGGTAATTTCGTAAATTGAGGGTATTTTGGTAATTTCACAAGTCGGGGGTATTTTGGTAATTTTGCAAATCGAGGGTATTTTGGTAATTTTGCAAACCGAGGGTATTTCGGTCCCTTTCGGGTTTTAGTTATGAACTTTGGCCCATCAACAAGTCCTCATGACTAAAGTGAGCAGACGCTACGCACTGGGTAGGATTCCGAGAAAGAGGTGGTGGGCCACTAGGGCGCTTAAGTACTAAGCTTTCCTAGATCCAATCCTAGACATGCGTATGCCCGTTGCCACACCTAACCCAGTGACTTGTTCACAGGCATGTCTATGTCCCCATAAGCCCAAATCACTCCCTTACGGTCCATTAGGCCCAAATCTCATCATATGGCACATTAGGCCCAAAACAAATCCAATTCATGTATCATGCATGACTAATTCAATTCGTATAACCAACCAAACCATTTCATCAAACTTAGCCTCAGGGCCCACAGGGCCCATTTAGCCACTTTTGACTTTTCAACTTTTCGGCATTGCCGATATCGTGTGTGTAGTGTTTGTACACACCTGGTAGCTACGCGTGCTGCAACCCCTTAGCCACGAACCTACAATCGATATCACCTAACGATTAATCATAACTTAATATACACTTATCGAAAATCGAAACCTCACCGTAACCTTACCGTGCACCTCACGTTATAGTAGCCCTTCCTTCGTTACTATTGGCGATTATCCTCTAGGTCTGCACCCAAACGCCCACCAAGGTATATTAACTCTCCTCATAGAATGCTCTATATATAGCTAGCTTCTTACCTTCCTTCCTTGTATCTTTCCGATGTGGGATCCCTCCGTCAGTAGAGTTTAAATCCAACTCAAACTCTTCCCGTCCAATCTGCAAAATAAATACTCCACTGCTTTCCATGAGATTCAAACCCAGGCTCCCTTGTAACATAATCCACACCGCTAGCCACTTTACCAACTAGCTCCTTTTGTGCCTAACATCATACGCAACTAAATATAAACCCTATGGCAAAATTCTAGAGTCTGTTTAAAAAGAAAACCAAAATGCAAAAGCCAAGACTTGAACCTTAGACCTCCTTCCTTCCTTGTGGCATTACCCCTCTTGTCGCTTATGTGGCGTCACTTTGCCACTACACCACACACTCCACTTGTGTCATTTTTCTCCACATTTTATTCCTAAAGCCTACCTACTAACTCCCAGGGTTTTTTTTTCACCTAAAACCAAAATTTCCCTAAAGCCAAAGTTTGAACCCAGGACTTCATAGAAGCCCCCTAACCTTCCAAAATCACTCACCTACTAGATCCAACTTGCACTAAAGCCGTTCTCTTATTCCCAAAAATTTTAAACGCTCCTACGCCTAAGGCCCCTTGGGCCCAATCCTACTAGGCCCAACTTTGGGATGTTACATCATATCTCATTCATATACACAAGTGACCATATAATTCAACTTATTAACTAGCCTATACATGCCATAATACCCAATTTCAAAGAGTTCAGATATACCAATTGCCTCTAGATAGTGTGATGAAATCTTGATGACTTCCAACCCGAGTGAGCATTGAATCAACATAAAATACGGAGAATAGACAAAGTAAGCTAATAAGCTTAGTAAGCTCAGTATAATTATCAACACTATATAAAATATTTAACATTAAGCTTGTCATTTTAAGCAATAAGATTGGTTTTAAACCAAATTTCATCTAATTCAATATTTATTTCCTTAATATCATGTAATTCATGTGTAATTTATCACATCTACTCACGAGTCATATAAATTTATCAATGTCACTTGCTTTTCAAGTGTACCATGTATACCTGTACTGATTTGTATCATCATTTCTATTTTCGCAACATCATCTTTCCAATTGAACCCTTGAGACCAACATCGAAAACCACGTATCTTGCATACTAAGTGCCATATATGTAACTAAACCATTTATATTACATATCACCAATACAATATCAATATCATAGAATTCACATAGCATTGGGTCGATTTATTTCATTACGTATAACCTATAACACCTTTATATAACCGATAATAGAACTATACCCATATAAATATTAACTCATCAGTAACATCAATAATTCATAATTTGTAACAAATAATCTTTTTACTTACTTACCTAGTTTTGAATAGCAAATAAATTAGGTCATACCTGACCATCCAACTCGTCTTACACATTCTGTACCACATTGGCACACAACTTTGTAAGCATCGAGCCTAAAGTATTACACCGGTATAAACTTGCTAGGCATAAGCCTGATAAAACTCACTGGCTCAAGGCCTGCTAGGCTTTTAGAGGCTTTTAGCTCGATATATCACTAATATCTTTGGTTTCTCCTCGTTCGAAATTTATTCTAGCACATAACTCACATGTACCTTCGCTTATAAATAGGGGATTTGCGGAACCGCCTCTTTGAAGGCTATGGATCGCCTTTTCGCCTCTATCTTGAATGTCTCTAAAGACATAAGATTATTAGTTCGATTTATTAATATCGAAAAATGATGAACGCTTATAAGATTTGGGATTTTACTTACCACGATTTGTCTTCGCTCCACGAGAATCAATCGAAGATTTTGATCCTACAAATGAATCAATTAATAACTAACTATACTAACTGAATAAGAATCCTTAAAATAAAAATCTCCTTACCTTGATTCTTGAAATCGATTGTGGTAAGAGAAATGAAGAGATTTTGTCACAAGAGCATATTACATTCGCCATGGATGATATAAAATTGAGGAAAATTGGAATGAAGAAGAAAATGGAGAAAAGGGAGATAGGATGGTATGGTTCGGTTTCAAGAGAGAAGAGAGAAAGAAAGAAAAGAAAGGAGAAAGAAAAGAGAAGAAAATGATACTTAGTTTGGAAGAAAATGCATTAAGATAGGAGGAGAAAATGAGAAGATGAAAGGAAGAAAATATTTGCTTGTCTATGTACTTTCGGTCACAAAGAGAAAAGGATTTGGGAGAGAAAAGTTTCAAACCGAAATGGTCACAAGAGAATGGCTCAAAGAAGAAAAAAAATGAATTGTGTACTCAAATATGCTGGAAATTTTCGCTAGAGAGAATATGGGTGGAGAAAAATGCTTTGTTAAGAAAATGACCAAAATGAAAGAGTTTCTTCTAACATTCAAGCTACCATACTCTCAACCAAACCGCCACCCCTCTTTTGCCTCATTGTTGTCCAAATACTTGGCTATCAAAGGCCAACCTATTGCCACCCTTTCTTTCCATAGCACACCCCTTTCAAGCCATTTGTTCCCTTACTTTCCTTATCCTAATGATTTCTTTCCTCAACTTAGATATTTCCTTAATCCTTTAGCCATCATACCAAAAAATAAAGAAGTCAAACTTTCCATGTTTGCTTCTTGGCCGACACTTGATAGATGGAAGCAAAAATAAAATTTTTCAAGTTGCAAGCTAGAAGATTCAACCTCCTCCCTCATGTCTAAGTCATGGCGCCATCACCACTATGCTATTAACTCATTTATGCCATCTTTTAGCACTTTAATTAATTTAAGTCTTAAGGTCATTTAAATTTCTTTACTCTAAAGTACACTTAAATAATAATATTTATTCTAACTCCAAGTAACCCTAACTATCATTTAGCAACATCATGATAGTCAATTATTTAGGATGTTACAAGGCTTTTAAGCTTGATAAAACTCAATGCACAAGGCACGCTAGGCTTTTAGCTTGATAAAACTCACTACTCAAGGCCCTGCTAGGCTTTTAGCTCGATATATCACTAATACGAAATTTATTCTAGCACATAACTCACATATCCAAAATTATAAGTATTCATCATAATTCATATGGACAACCAAATGTCGAAACTCAATTGAAGTAATTTTTTAAACATGATTAACAAGGTATCACCCATTTGGCAATATCACATATAACTTCAGATATTTCATTTCAACATGAATACTTGCATTTAATTAAAATTCAATACATCTAATTACTTATAAACTTACTACATGATATCGTATGTAGATATATATAATCATATCATTTTACTCATCCAATTTGTACATCTATCATGCAACCTTCTTTACCATTATCAATCACACAGCTTTACGATCAATAATATTAACCCTATAGGTTTGATACTCACCTGCTCAAATTCAAATTTATAAATCATAAATACTTCTTAAGAAATTCAAGGCAAAAACACATTCAACTATTCCCAATTACTCAAAAAGTCGCACACTTAGTGGCAATAGTTATTCAACATTATATATCGAATTCGCACACTTAGTGTTGGATAGTTAAGCTTGCACACTTAGTGCCCAATAATCAGGCTCGCACACTTAGTGCAATTTTTACATCTGTAACCTTTTATACTTGCATCCTCTGTGCCAAAATACAATTACTCAATATTCATCAATTCAAATTTATCAACTTTATTTGCATTCGACAACCTCAATTTTTTATACATTTCAATTTGGCACATATGTATATATAGTATTTAATTTAATCAACAAAAAATATTTACTTAGTAACTTACCACATACAAGGCATTTAATTTATCATATACTAAAGCTCAATTAACTACATTTACTCAACCCCAAAGTACTTCATTACTACCAAACACAAGACCGAATATACATTATGGCATTCCATCATCATGTAATTTTAATATAATCAAGTACAAAGCGATTTAACATATCTACCATTACATACTCACAATTTGGCCGATTATCCATCATTTCTTATAACACACACACACACACACACACACACACATATATATATATATATATATATATATATATATATATTTGTATCAATTTAATCATATAATTCAAAGGATCGCAACATATTCATAGAGCCAATAAATTTTAGCAATTTATTCATTAGAAAACAATTAACATCAATTAAAACAATTTCAGTAGCTAATAATTCGATTTTTAACCATACGAACTTACCTCGTGTATCCGTCGACTATTCATCTACTTTTCGATTTTCCTCGATCAAAATCTTGAATTCATTTGTCTTGATCTAATTTAACCAAATTTAACTCAATTATTCACTAACATAATCAATTAAATACATATACAAGTATTTTGGCCATTTTGCAAAATAGCCCTTATATTTTCATACTTTAACAATTTAGTCCTTAATGCATAATTATGCAAAAATACACAAAATCCCAATATACATGTATTTAGTCAAATTTTCTATACTATTTAAACAGCCCATATTTTCATTTTATTCACATTTCTAACCACAAAAAATCTATCTTTTTCAATTTAATCCCAAATACTCAATTTCATCGAAAATCTCTTTATAAAACTTGTATATCTATAAACAACCATTAATAATTTAACAAGAAATATTAAAACAAACATGCACTCATCAATGGCACATTTCAAAAACACAACCAATTTCAAAATTGAGGTAGAGGTCAGTTAAACCGAGCTTCAACGAGCTCAAAACATAAAAATCATTAAAAACGGATCAATAACCCTTTCTTTGTTTAGTTATTTGTTAAAGATGATGAAAACATAATAAAAAATATCATATGGCTTTATTTTATTAGACATTATTCCATAATTTACCAAAATACCCATGTTTAACAACCATATAAATTATGTAATTCAAGGTCCACTACCGTCCACTCAAATATGCAATGGTATAATTACCATTCAAGGAATCTCATTTATAAAGCCATTATCAAATAAGTCATTTTACTAATGGCACACATAGTTTTCGTTTTACGCAATTTAATACTTTTTACCGAATTAACTATTTAATCAGTAAAATTTCTTTACCAAACTTTCACACAATAATACTACCACACAGTAAACATTATTAAAATAATAAAAATAATATTTTAACTCGATTAAGTTGTCCCAAAATCACTCGTTCCAATTAGGGTCTAAACTAGACTGTTACAGCCCTTGTCCTCCACACAACCATGACACGCCCGTGTCGTAGCCCATTGCAAAAACCTTAACATCCAGTTTCTAACGTCATCAACCCCATTAAGGTCACATAGCCAAGGCACACGCCCGTGTCCTCAGCCCGTGTGGCAAATTAAATTCCTAAATTCAGGTGCAGACTTCACAAGGCCTGGGCACATGCCCATGTCTTAGGCCATGTCTCCCACACGGCCGTGTCTTCACCCGTGTGGTTACTACTGAGCACACTTACTTGCAAACTTAGCATGCAGGGGGATACACGGCCTAACAACACGCCTATGAGGCAGATTGTGTGTCACACACGGCCTAGACACACACTCGTGTGTCTACCTGTGTGGACAAATTCAAGGTTATTTTCCAAGCCATTTTGCCACCTTCACTTGCACACCTTCACCCAACATCACATATCATTCTCATATCATCACTCATAATACTTAATTATCACATTTAGTCTATGATAACTATACTAGCTTCACATTCACGAGAGAGCCCTAACACTTGCATAAATATAACCGACATAAGCCATCATCCATGGCTATACAAAATTGAACTATAAATTGTTTTAGGCCAACACATTTGGCTACATTAACAATGACTTAATAAATCAAAAGATAAGATCCCTATACATGCCATATCTCAAGAAGGCTTGAAAACTTATACCCAAAGTGACTGCTTGATAGTGTGAAAGCATCTCCGTGATCTCCAACTCGAGCTAGCTAACCTATAAGAGATAGGAAAGGGAGAGGAGTAAGCAATAACGCTTAGTAAGTTCGTATGCAAATAATAAACAACTATTAACATTCATTTATTTTACTCAGCTATGAAGGTTTTATAATGTGATATGCATTTAAGCTTATGATTACCACCTAATCATTCATAATGCTTACTCTTCTGTCTTATAGATACCATTTATGTGCCTTGACATTAGCCTCAACCTCATAGTCTCTTCATTATAACTTGTCCCATTCTTTAGTAAGTTATTTCCATCCTCTTAATCACATGCTCATCATTTATGAGGGATTTTAATTTCTACATTTGGTTTAACCACCTTTCATTTGTCAAAGCTCACATTATACTATAGTCTCATAGTAACTTTATTTGGCATCTATGCCTACCTTTTCTCTCTCTCATACTCAATGAATCATCATACAATCATAAACATTAATCTATGTCACAATTTAAAATTAAACTCATAAGCCTAACATATGATCATTCTTAAGTCTTGGCATACATAGATTCATAAATAATTGAGATTATTGACCGTAAAGTTATCAATATCTCACGAGCATAACTTTTTTGTATACATTCTTACCATAAATTCATCATATACCGAATTCACTTCATATGAGTTCTAGGTACATACCTATACCACTCGTGACATAGCCACATACTTTCTCGTTTTGAACATACCTGTTGAATTACTCGAAATGCTAAAAGATACTCATGAGTCTCATACATATGGTATCATATCAATGCCACATCCCCGATATGGTCTTACACGAAATATCATATTGACGCCATGTCCTTGACCTGGTCTTATACAAAATCTTATGCTGAGGTCATATCCCAGATATGGTCTTATACGGAACCTAAATAAACTTAATAACCTAGCAGTTTTGTTCTATTCACTCTTAAAGTTAAATCAAGATTTTTATTCTGTGACATCTCGTCAAAATCATAAATAATAAATTTCATAGAGACAATATACAATTTATACAATATCGAAACATCAAATACATCACATAAGGTTGCATTATTTACACACGAACTTACCTTAATACCAAAATATGTCAAGTTGCAAATTAGTCCGTAACCTTGCATTTTCCTCAGTCAAGGTTGATTCCACATTCTTCTTGATCCATAATAATAAAATTTACTCATTTAATCACCACACTAATCAATACATTTTAAAATGTCTACTTTGGCAAAATTACGATTTTTCCCTTATGCTTGTAAAATAATTTTCATCGAATCTCTTCACTACCTAAGCTTAGCCGAACCTTTATTACTCTTATAGCAACCCAAAATTTCAATTATTTCACACATTTACCACACAACTTATAACCTAAACAAAATGGTCTTTCTTTAGGGTTTTCATGAAAACCACTTCTCAAAAGTTGTTTATTTAACAAAAATAATTCATTTTCTTCCATAAAATTTCAGCAAACAACATAAACACTCTCATGGTAAAACGCTAAACTTTCAACCATTTTTGCAAAATAGTCCCCTCATTAGCTAGATTAAGCTTTAGGGGTTCCAAAAACACAAAAATCATAAAAAAAAAATAACCATCATAATCACTTACTTGTAAGAGGATAGCTTGGTTGAAAGTTTGAGTTTCACAAACCCCTAAATCTTGCTAAAAATTTCGGTGGTGAGGAAGATGGACACCATGCTTTCTTTATTTATTTATTTTTAGTCAATTTGGTCACCAAAACCCCACTTAATCCTTTGACATTTCATGATTTTGTCTCCATGTCCAGCCACTAAAAAAAAATTGTGGTTTATTTACTCAATAAGGACCTCTAATTAAAGTTCTATAGCTATTTAACACCTTTAGCTTGTAAAATAAAACTTTCGTACTTTATGCGATTTAGTCATTTTTCAAATTGAGCATGAAATCGCTAAAATTAATGCACCAAAGTTTTCATGCACTCATATAATCATGTTATCACACATAAAATAATATAAAAAAATTCTCTGGCCTCAGATTAGTGGTTTCGAAAGCACTGTTCTGACTAGCCCCAAAATCAGGCTGTTACAATTCTCCCCCCTTGGGGATTTTCGTCCCAAAAATCTTACCGGAAGAAGTTGCTTTCAACTTTCGTGAAACATTTCTACTAACTTTTCAGAATCACAAATCAATTTAACCTCGTATATCTCTTTCTAATGACCTTTAAACTTTAGTACAAGTGTTAGAGCACATTTTGAAAATCTAAATTACTCTCCCTCTAGAAACATATACTCAATAATCTGTCAAATAAGAACTCTGCATATGCTAAAATGATCATACAGATCTTTATCAAACAATTTACCGCAATCCAAATGATATCTTCCTTTTTGGGGATTATGACAATCCCGATTCAAAATCTGTAGTATTTTCATCTCATTTTCACCCTAGAATCTTCACCGACTGTAATAGTCCTGAATACCCTTGAAATTCAGCTTTTACCTGTCGACAAATCGACATCTGGACATAAACTCAAAAATATCATGATATATATATATATATATATATATACACTCAATCACCAGAACATCGACTCATATAACTGCACATTTTATTATTCTTGGATGCACAGACGTGCTACTACTGAGCCTCTTACCAAAAACTTCTACATAAGTTCTGGATTCATCAATACGCAAATTTTATCTCGAAATAACAATAATAACAGGAATCATATCTGACTTGAATTTTAACATCAGAAGTAAACTCATTTTGAACTAATTTAGATTACCATTCATTATCACACTTCTGAACTTCTCTATTTCGCAAGGAAAAACTCGCTTTAGCATTTAATATCGCTAGAATTAGACCATTATCAAATAATGTAAATCGAGTAACCAACTCGTATCGATTAAACGAGGGTTTTCCATCCAGATATCTATACTATATCTGCTTTCCTAAAGGTAACTCAATAACTACACATACTCCTGCAATAACTCAAGCCATTATCACTGTCTTACGTTCAGATTTTTCCGCAACATTAGATACTTTAACTCATCAGGATTCAAGAAGCATATGACATTTTCCGTAGATCATATTATATCATCGAATTCACAACCTAGACATAAAAGTGATCGTCTCTAAATTACCGGTCAAATAGCTCTTTTTTATGTAACTTTAACCATCTAAAGATACAAACTACCTCTTTACATTATTGTATTAAGACATATTCCAATTTGTTCAATAGCGCATTGCTGAAAATCATAAATGCCTTACTCAATTCAAACTGAACTCAGAACTAGAACTTTCGGTTAATAATACGTTCAATTACTTTCAACTTTGCTAACATGCAACAGACCATTCAAACTTTCATAAATATGATAACCTTTCAATAAGAACAACTTCAACTTGTAATTAACATCATCCTGTTAGAATATTTCAATAGGCATATCTCTGTATTATGCTTTCTAGAATCTAATTTCATCCTTCAGACTATCTGTCTTCATACTCGTGAATACACAGAATTTATTCTCTTTGTTGAAACATGCTTAATATATATATATATATATATATATAACTCAAATCATATCTCAACAGATCAATTCACTTAGATAAAAACAATCGAGTTGATTTCAACTATCGAATAATAACATATCAATATACTCATTTCTTCATACTGAGGATGCGGTTCAAACAAACAATCTCTTAAAATTCTCTTGTTATGCTAACCAAAAACCTTTACTATTGTCTTAGCTCAGAGTAACTAGGATATCTCGATTGAATGCATTGACTTTAATTGACTTACCTGAAAAATCCATCGTACAACTTGGAACTTGCTATTTCACCACTTATACCTTTTTCGATATTAACTCCTTATACGAAAATTAGAGGTATCCAAATACTAGAATAATCACTTTTCTATGATCGAACTAAAAGCATAATCATAGTAGACATAACTATCACAAGCTAAAGAACACACTTTAAAGATAAACCATGGTTAATAATTCACGAAATAGGAATGATAGAAAAAAATCGAGGTAAAGATGTCCAAAATACGATACCATACCGGAAATCCAAGAACATAACTCACAAGAAGATAATAAATATCTTGATAATTCCTCAGAGAAAGTCAGAAGAAAAACACTGCTTATCGACTCTGGACTTTCATCATAACAGAGATAATATTTTTCCCGCATATATAAGACAAAACCATGATCAGTAGAAACATAAGAATAGTCTCACATAAAAATTTTACCATCAACTTTATTCCAACATATTAGAATAAAATTCCGAAGAGATAAAGAAATGCCAATCATGAACCAACCAAATCAACAGCAATTTCGTCTAATTTTACAGTCAGCTAACATTCTCACACGATCATAATTTCACAAAAAAAAATGAACAACCACATAACCCCTGAAGGTGAATAAATATATATACAGAATACTCAAAGAGATCATTATAATTTATTCAATCATGATTGTCATACTTAAACATTTTTACAGCTCAAATATCATTTCTTTGACTATTTCCGTCATCATAAACCCCAAATTATTCCATTTACTAATAAACATCAAATCAGGAAGATTTCGGTAAATATATACTTTAGACTTCATACTCAATTGAGTCGAATAGTCGAGACTAGATCTTTCTTTATTCTTGACATTGCATAATCTGTGTAATCTTTAAAACATTCTGATATTCTTCCCAAACTATTTTTACTTTCCAATCTATTCTCATCTCTGTATGCATTACTAATTGTTTCACCACTGAACTTTTTAATTTCACACTTATGAACTTATTCAACTCGACTCTCGTAAAATTTCGTTATAAATCAACACTGGTAAGGGGGTGAGATCGTAAAGCCTCTAACTTGACTCTCATCACTACACACATATGACTTAGAATTCATCATTAATGTAATATCATTGTAATCACACAACTCGCTCCTAGCAAATTTTCACACTTATTCATGTTACAAATGTTTCCTATCATCCATATTTTCAAACAGTGAATTTACTTACTCAAGCTCTATATTAATATCTAATTAAATACCCAACATCTAACTCCAATTTCTATTACTATCACTTGTCAAATTAGATAACTTCTTACAGGTTTGAGTACGTCGTTTACTTGATGCCATAGTCCAACCATGGTCTTACTCGTATCACAATATCGCCCAGTTATAATCTTACATATTGTCATGATGCCATAGTCCTGCTATGGTCTTACACGAAGTCTCATATCGATGCCAATGTCATATCCCAGATATAGTCTTACATAGGAACACATCTCGATGCCGATGCCATACCCTAGATATGGTCTTACATGAGATCTCATATCGATGTCGACGCCATATCCCAAATATGGTATTACACGAGATCGTACGTTGATGCCATGCCCAAACATGGTCTTATATTTCATACTAAACCCAGGTCCCAGGTTTGGTCTTACATGGAATCACTATTCGATACCGATGCCACATCCCAGATATGGTCTTACACGGGATCATGTATCGAAGCCAATGCCATGCCCCAGACATGGTCTTATATGGGATCACAAGTACTACCATGGTCTGACCATGGTCTTATCCGTCAATTTATCATTAAATAATCGTACTCATCTCCTGCGTTCTTCTTAATTTGATCTTTCCGTTCAACTCACATACTATTATAATATTTGTTGCTTTATAACAGAGTCATAAAACAAAACATTATATATTCTCTAATTTAATAGTTAAACATGAGATTCAACTATGTGAACATACTGATTATACATTCTGCAAACAAATGTACATACACACATATTCCGTTCATTGGGTAAGTTTACTCATCATATTCACATAATCAAATATATTGGGCACATAACATCGTATGCATGTCGAACCAACATAGATGAGCTTATCACCATATAACTTTCATTTCATTCCATGTTTTCATATTTCTCAACTTATGATTATCTCATTTCGTACATTATTACACACATGTCATGAACTTCTATTCATACCTTTCTGAATTTCGACACATCATAAGTACATTTCAATCATTTCATTATCATTTTCAGCATTATCGAAAATAGATCGATTGGGAATCATATCTGTCTTAACAAAATAATTCCGTTAGAGCCGGAGATATCACACTATCATGAATAGTAATATGGCATGCATAGCTAAACTCTCATACGCTAGGTAGTCCAAGAATCGACTAAACCATAGCTCTGATACCGCTAAATGTAACACCCCTTATCCATGTCCAACACTGGGACAGGGTATGAGGTATTACCTAACTTAAAAACACATGCATACATTCAATCCCGAATCATAAAAGCCCGTTCAAATTAAAACTTTTCCAACTTCATCTTAATATACTTAATATAGGCCTACGAGGCCCAAAACACATTTTAAAAATATTTCGAGATTAATTCGAGTTCCTTAGAAAAAACATAGAAAATGTTATTAAAAATAGGGCCACACGCCTGTGTGAAAGGAATCACGCCCGTGTGGGTAGGCCATGTTATTACACACACCCTTTTCCCTTGTCCATGTGGATTTATTTCTCCATTCAAACTTACGGGGGTTTTCACACGGCCTGACACACGCCTGTGTCCTCCACACGGCCATGACACGCCCGTGTCGTAGCCCGTGTGCAAAAACCTTAACATTATGTTTCTGACATCATCAACCCCATTAAGGTCACACGGCCAAGGCACACGCCCATGTCCTCAGCCCGTGTGGCAAATTAAATTTCTAAATTCAAGTGCAGACATCACACGGCCTGGGCACATGCCCATGTGTTAGGCCGTGTCTCCCACACAGCCATGTATTCACCCGTGTGGTTACTACTGAGCATACTAAATTGCCAACTTAGCATGCAAGGGGACACACGGCCTAACAACACGCCTATAAGGCTAATCGTGTGTTAAACACGGCCTAGACACAAATTCGTGTGTCTACCCGTGTGGACAAATTCACTGCTATTTTCCAAGCCATTTTGCCACCCTCACTTGCACACCTTCACCCAACCTCACATATCATTCTCATATCATCACTCATAATACTTAATTATCACATTTAGTCTATGATAACCATAATAGCTTCACATTCACGAGAGAGCACTAACACATGCATAAATATAACAGACATAAGCAATCATCCATAGCTATACACAATTGAATCATAAACCGTTTTAGGCCAACACATTTGGCTACATTAACAATGACTTAATAAATCAAAAGATAAGATCCCTATACATGCCATATCTCAAGAAGGCTTGAAAACTTATACCCAAAGTGACTGCTTGATAGTGTGAAAGCATCTCCGGCAATCTCCAACCCGAGCTAGCTAAATTAACCTATAAGAGATAGGAAAGGGAGAGGAGTAAGCAATAACGCTTAGTAAGTTCGTATGCAAATAATAAACAACTATTAACATTCATTTATTTTACTCAGCTAAAAAGGTATTATAATGTGATATGCATTTAAGCTCATTATTACCACCTAATCATTGATAATTCTTACTCTTCTATCTTATAGATACCATTTATATGGTTGACATTAGCCTCAACCTCATAGTCTCTTCATTATAACTTGTCCCATTCTTTAGTAAGTTATTTCCATCCTCTTAATCACATGCTCATCATTTATGAGGGATTTTAGTTTCCACATTTGGTTTAACCACCTTCCATTTGTCAAAGCTCACATTATACTATATTTTCATAATAACTTTATTTGGCATCTATGCCTGCCTTTTATCTCTCTCATACTCAATGAATCACCATACAATCATAAACATTAATCTATATCACAATTCAAAATTAAACTCATAAGCCTAACATATGATCATTCTCAAGTCTTGGCATACACCGATTCATAAATAATGGAGATTATTGACGTAAAGTTATCAATATCTCACGGGTATAACTTTTTTGTATACATTCTTACCATGAATTCGTCATATACCGAATTCACTTCATATGAGTTCTAAGTATATACCTACACCACTCATGACATAGCCACATACTTTCTCGTTTGGAACATACCTGTTGAATTACTCGAAATGCTAAAAGATACTCATGAGTATCATACATATGGTATCGTATCAACGTCACATCCCCGATATGGTCTTACATGAAATATCATATCGACGCCATGTCCTTGACATGGTCTTTTATGAAATCTCATACCGAGGCCATATCCTAGATATGGTCTTATACGGAACCTTAATAAACCTAATAACCTGACAGTTGTGTTCTATTCACTCTTAAAGTTAAATCGAAGATTTTTATTCCTTGACATCTCGTCAAAATCGTAAATAATAAATTTCAAAGAGACAATATACAATTCATACAATATCGAAACATCAAATACATCACATAAGGTTGCATTATTTACACACGAACTTACCTCGATACCAAAATATGTCAATTTGCAAATTAGTCCATAACATTGCATTTTCCTCAGTCAAGGTTGATATTCCACATTCTTCTTGATCTATAATAATAAAATTTACTCATTTAATCATCACACTAATCAATACATTTTAAATTTTCTAATTTGACAAAATTACCATTTTGCCTTTAAACTTTCACAAAATTATGATTTTGCCCCTAGGCTCAGAAAATAATTTTCATCGAATCTATTCACTTCCTAAGCTTAGCCGAACCTTTATTACTCTTATATAAACCCACAATTTCAATTATTTCACACATTTACCACACAACTTATCACCTAAACAAAATGGTCCTTCTTTAGGGTTTTCATGAAAACCACTTCACAAAAGTTGTTTATTTAACAACAACAATTCATTTTCTACTATAAAATCTCAGCAAACAACATAAACACTCTCATGGAAAAACCCTAAAATTTTAATCATTTTGCAAAATAGTCCCCTCATTAGCTAAATTAAGCTTTAGGGGTTCTAAAAACACAAAAATCATCAAAAATAACCGTCATAATCACTTACTTGTAAGAGGATAGCTTGGCTGAAAGTTTGAGATTCACAAACCCCTAATTCTTGCTGAAATTTTCGGTGGTGAGGAAGATGGATACCATGCTTTCTTTCTTTATTTATTTTTCATCAATTTGGTCACCAAAACCCCACATAATCCTTTGACATTTAATGTTTTTTCCATGTCCAACCACTAAAAAAATTTGTGGTCTATTTACTCAATAAGGATCTCTAATTAAATTTCTATAGCTATTTAACACCTCTAGCTTGTAAAATAAAACTTTCGTACTCTATGCATTTAGTTCATTTTCAAAATTGAGCATGAAATAGCTAAAATTAAAGCACCAAAGTTTTCATGCACTCATATAATCATGCTATCACACATAAAATAATATAAAAATTTCTCCGGCCTAGAATTAGTGGTTCTGAGACCACTATTTGACTAGCCCCAAAATCGGGTTATTACAAAAGTAATCGAATTTGTAATAGTCCGATTTAGGGGCTAGTCGAATAACAATTTTAGAACCACTATTTGAGGTTGGATAAATTAGTTTTAATATTATTTTAAGTGTTTTAGCATGATTATATGAGTACATGAAAATTTTGGTGCATTAATTTTAGCGATTTCATGCTTAATTACGAAAATGACTAAATCGCATAAAGTGCATAATTTTGTTCTACAACCTAAAAGTACCAAATAGTTATAGAAACTTAAATTGGAAGTCTTTAAAGTGCAATTAGACCCTTAAATAATGGTTGTAGGCCATAGGGGACAAGCAATGTCAAAATTGGCCAAAGTTGTTGATTAGGTAAATTAAATTGATGAAATAAATAAAACAAAGAAAGGATGATATCACACTATTCGTTCATCTTCTCTCCACCGAAATTTTTAGCAAAATAAGGGGTTTGAGAACTCAAATCTTTCAGCGAAGCTTGTTTCTTTACAAGTAAGTGTTTTGATGGTCATTCTTTGATAATTTTTGTACTTTTGAGACCCTTGTAGCATGATCTAGCTAATGAAGGGACTATTTTGCAAAATGGTTAAGATTATAGGGTTTTTCCAAATGAGTATTCATGTTGATTTCTAAAATTTTATGGAAGAAAATGAATCTTAGTTGTTAAATAAACAACTTTTGTGAAAGTGGTCTCCATGAAGACACCTAAAATGACCTTTTTGTAAATATTGCAAATAGGTGGTAAATGTGTGAAATAATTGATATTGTGAGTTGTTATAAGAGTAATAAATGTTCATCTAGGCTTGTTAAAGGAGGAAATTTTATTAGAATCGATTTATGAGTCTAAGGGTAGAATCATAATTTTTGTGAAAGTTTAAGGGCAAAATGGTAATTTTGCCAAAGTATGATTTTTGAAATGTATTGATTAGTATGGTAATTGAACAAGTGAAATTGTTATCATAGATCAAGAAACACGAAGCCCAAACCGAAATCGAGGCAAGGACAAAGTCGTGGAATAAATTGAACAATTCCATATATATTTTGGTACCGAGGCAAGTTTGTGTGAAATTAAAGCTACATAATGCTATTATATTCTTAATTGCTTGATATCATTAGAACTGTTTAGTATTTCTATGAAATTGATTAATGATGCTTCAATGAAAGTATAATGTTATTATGTTGAGTTGAAGCCCTGGTCGAACATTAGGAATAGTAAGGATACCATTATCACAACATGAGGTAAAGAAGTCCCGTATAAGACCATGTTTGGGACATGGCATCGGCACTGAAGGGAGATCTTGTGTAAGACCATGTATGGGACATGGCATCGACATCGATATAAGATCTCGTGTAAGACCATATTTGAGATATGGCATTGACATCAAGATGTGATCCCATGTAAGACCATATCTGGGATATGACATTAGCATCATGTTACATGTATGATGAGAATATCCTTCAATATTCCAATTAGTTCAACTGGTAAAGTGCTAAGTTTACATTTAAGATGCCAATGAGCTAATTCTATGTTCAACAGAGTAAAAGTACTAAAGTTACATGATGAAGTGATATAGGTACCCATGAGTAACTTACGAGTAATAAATGCAAAATGTGGTATGTGATTTGGCAAGAGTAAGCATGAGTAAGTTATGCTGATGAGCTTGAGAACTTGTGAATTATTAAATGTGATGAATGGATATTATCATGAACCTTTGTGTTGCTATCTATTTCATGTAAACTTACTAAGCTTCATGCTTACCCCTCTCATTTCCCTTTTCCTTGTAGTATCGCCAAGCTAACTCAGGAATCGTAGGACGTCAGAGTTCGGATCACACTATTAACTTCTCTTGGTATAGCAAAGTTTGATTAATTTTGAGTATGGCATGTATAGGAACTTGGTTATTTTTGTGTTATGTCATATTGGTTAGCCAATGTGTGGCTATTAATGTCATTCAATTCATTTTGTAAATGACCATTGGAAATTGGCTAGTACTTGATAAGTTTTATATATTCAATGGTTAAGAAGTTCATGAAGTGCATGCTTGTGCGATTGGATGATAAATGAGTAAAGAATATACATGATGAATGCAGTGTAAACCTATGTATGGATGTCTTAATTTTGGGCATTAGAAGTGCCTTATGATCATGTAGTGTGTTAAAATGAAATGGTATAAGTGTGGTTACTTTATAGGGTGGCAATTGGCTTGCTAGATAGCCTTATAATTGTCCACACGGCAGACACACAGGCAGTGTTCAGGTCGTGTGTGACACATGATTAGCCCATGGGTGCGCTTGATAGGCCGTGTGTCCCCTACATGCTAGGTTGGAAAATCAGAATACCTAGTAGTAAACAAACGGGCTGAGACATAGCCGTGTGTCTCAACCGTGTGGAAGACACAGCCATAGAGCTTGGGCATATACCCAGGCGTAGGCCATGTGAAGTCTGCACCTGAATTTGGGAATTTAATTCGCCACACGGTCTAAGGACACGGGTGTGTGCCTTGGCCGTGTGACCATATTGAGATGATGACGTCAGAAACATAATGTCAAGTTTTTACACACGGGCTAAGATGCGGGCATGTCTAGGCAGTGTGAGGGACACGAGCCATGGACATAGGCGTGTGTCCGGTCGTGTGAAAGCCCCTGTAGGTTCTAAATGAAAAATAAAATCCACACGGACTAGGGACATGGGCGTGTGTGACCACACGGCCTGCCCACACGGGTGTGTTCCTCTTCACTCGGGCGTGTGGCCCTATTTTGTGTAAAAGTTTTCTTAGTGTTTGAAAGTTTCCGGTTCAGTCTCGAACCACTCCATAAGTAAGTTTAGGGTCTCGTTGACCCATAAGAGGGATGTTATGATTTTGAATGCAAATTTTTAAGTTGAAAAGAAATTTTGTGGCCCAATGTTGTATGTTTAAGTAAGTTAAGTCCGGTAATGCCTCTTATCCAGTTCCGGTGTTGAATACGGGTAAGGGGTGCTACAGAATTAACCAATGAAAAAGACAATACCCAAGGAAGAATCCACCTAGACTTCAATTATTATTATGACTCTAAATTAAACGATTTATTCACTTGTCTTGATCCGTAGAAATCCCTAATTTATGTTAATATCTCTTTCGAGAATAAAAACAACTAACTCTAGGTTGATTAATTGATATCTCTTTCTAATTAAAACCTCTATTTTCGCATTAACTCGATCTATGGATTCCTTTATTAGATTTTACTCTAATTCGACAGATTTATATTGTCCTATTTCTAGGATTGCAATCAACTCCGCTTAATATGATAGATCTACTCTTAAGCAGGGACTTTTTCTCCACTGATTAAGCACATCAAACTTGGATTAATATCCTGAAAATATTAAGGCAAGGATTAAGAACACTTAATTAAGATCAAAAATAAATATTTATCATGTAATTCAGATAATTAAACAATAAGATCCATCATATGTTTCATCCTCCCTAGGTATTTAGGGATTTTAGTTCATACTCATAGAGGAAAACATCTCAAAATAAGAATAACAACAAGACATGAAAAACCCAATAAAACTTCGAAGGAAATTCGACTAAAGATCTTCAATCTTGGAGTGGATCTACTTTCGAGATGATTCCAACGGCATTCTTCGAGTAATTTTTGCGTTCTACTCCGTCTGTCACTTTAGGTCTTTTCTCGTGTGTTTTTATAGACTTTGGAATGCTCAAAATACCTAAAAATTGGATTTTTTGCTTGAAATCGAAATAGGGTTCGACAGGGATACGGGCGTGTGATCAGCCCGTGTAAGAATGCCTAGGCCGTGTGCAATACTGACATGGTTCAAATTGACACGGGCTGGCACACGGGTGTGTGGCCATCTCGTGTGGTTCACACGGGCATGTGCTTAGCCCGTGTGGAATTGGCACGGCCGTGTAGATCCTTAAGACAGCCCGTTTTGTTCGATTTTGACTCGTTTTTGGCTACTTTTGCTCCCCTATGCTCACTTAAGTTTAGAAACATGAATTTAAAGGATTAGGAGCATAATTCACTAAATGATATAATAAATCATCCAAAAACATGCTAAGCATGGGATTAAAATGTGTTACTTTTATGGTTTATCAAATATACCCACACTTAAGCGTTTGCTTGTCCTCAAGCAAAATCCTCAACTCACAATTAAAATTAAACTTTCTTAATTCATAATTCTCATCAATAATGTTTTATCATAATTCACAAATAATCACACTTTGACAATTCAATTAAAAGAGCACTAAAGATTCAAACAATCCAAGTCACACATTTTTAAAGCATGAAAACATAGGTATTTCCCCTTATCTAAATAGTTACCTTTAATTCAAAATCGACAAGATTTGACATCCTCACTAACGATTCACTCAAATCACTCAAAGTGTTTAAAGTTCAAAAATTAAGCACTCAAAAGTCAAACATGAAAAGTTATTACCATAGGCTTGCATGAAAATCAAATCTCCACCACTATAAAATGATATAATACACAAATCAAAAGGTCTTTTAAGGGTTGTAATGGGGCTTGGGTTAAAGGTGTGGATAAAGGATGAAAAAGAAGGTTAGAATCAAGATCGAATTGATAAATTTCCTAACTAGAAAAAAATAAATTACTACTGAATAATTACATCAATCGAAATGATCAAAGAATAACACGAGCTTCTTCTCAGAATATGAAATTTTAAGCTCAAACCAAAGAACTAGTAAATAAATATAATAATTTTTTATGGATAATAAGAGAAAATTTAACAACTGAAATAAAAGAACATAGTTAGGCAACTGACCAAATCAAATCTTGACAAAAAGGGAGTCAATGCAATAGGAAAAATTCTCAATGAATCAAAAAGAATGAGTTATGGGTTAATATTAAGGTTAGATCAAGAAATGGTTTATTAGGCTCAAAGGGGTTCACTAAGGGTTAATTATGAAGATAGGCTTTTTATGGAATAAGTGGGTTAGAACCTAAGTGCATTTATCATCTTAGTATATCAAATCAAAGGTGTGGTCTCGACATGCATAATTGAAGCAAGTTCTAGAATAACAAATCAATATTGTCACACTCATAACCAATAATAAAGTAAGCAAGAAAAGTGTGTGCTCTTAAAGGCTCAAAATCTCACAAAAATTATGGTTTTTGATGTTCTTGCAAATTTCAAACTTCAAGGTAATATCTCAATTTAGGGAAACAACCTAAAAATTTTTAATTCTGAAAATAGACTTATCACGCTTGATTCTCTAATGTCTTAAAGTTTAAACAATCAATGAAAAATTACCTATGAATTTAATCTAAAACACATCAATGATAAATACAAATCAATAAGAATTCATTCTAATACTAATATGAGAAAATTACTTAACCACAAGGCATAATTTAGGGATTTTTCAAATAATCGTATAAATAACCTCCCCACACTTAAGATGTACATTATCCTCAATGTACCAAAATAGATAATAATAATATAATGAGAATATCATAAGAGAGAGAGAAGCAAAACTGCCCTGAATTTTGGATGAATTCCATGGAATAGTGAAAGGGAAATTGTGGATATAGCTAAGTGAAGTGCATGATTCTGAGCAACTATTAAGAAAACAAACACAACTGTGGAAGAAGATTAAAGGATTACTCGATTAGGAACAATCATAAAAAAATAAAATAGAGTTCAAAATATAAAAGACAAGTATTTGGAAAGATAATAAGAAACATTAAAGTAAATAGACTAAAAATAAAATAAAGATAAAGATAAAGATAAAATAGATGAACTCAAAGGTCCTCATCGTCAGACGCGTCATGAGTCATCAGTGCCGAGATGAAATATAGAGATGGTGGCAGATCTGCTGCAATGTAGCCTTAAGACTGTCGAACTGCTGAAAGCACTGCTGCTCGAAGCGAGTGAGATGCTCGGATATATCTGTCAAAGTGGTAGCAAAAGAAGGAGGAGGTCAGTGACTCGGAGGTGGAGGATAAGGTTGGTCCTCGTGAGAGGGAAGAACATCATCAGGGAAGTCCTCGGGTTCATTCTGAGCATCAGAATGAAATAATCTGTATTGAGGAGGACCAAATCCACGAGGCCACTTGATCATCCTCATGTGTATCATGCTCGAGATGCCCTGAGGGGACATCTGCCGACAAGTGTGAGTTTGGAGGACTGCTCTAGTGCGTCGAAAAGACCAAAGTGTCAAGCGAGACGAGTCACGTAATGGCCTAAGCAGATGGGGCCCTTCTGTGGCGGTCAATCTGATGGCTGAAGGATAAAGCGATGAATTACGCCAAATCAAATATATGTCCATGCGCCATACTGCATAGATAGTAGGCGTCATGAGTGCTGACGACTTTGGTGCTCTCTCTCCGACCTTTCAACATGTGGGCTAAAAGGGCGTGAATGTATCGTAAGGCCGGAGAGAGAGAAGTCGCCTTTGAGCGACTTGGATCATACGGTGTTTGACTCCCTGTAAGCTCAGTCCAACAACGTGATGGCGAGTGGTGGATGTGCCTATGAAGTCGAAGGAAGTCCTCGATGCTCATAAACTCCTCTGTGTAAAGTCCCATAGCAGCATCGAACTCTAGGATGCTCATATGTCGCACCAAACCATGAAGGCGAAAAGTGATGGTGCCTGGCTCGTCATGGATTGACATGACGCGCTGAAGGTGAAACGTCAAGCAAAACTCCAAAGTAAGCTCCATATAAGTGGGCTCGACGATATCAAAGAAACGGTCCCATGGGGCTGTAGTGATGAAAGCATGAACCTCATCAGCAAGGTAGACCTACTCCAACGCGGCCAGTCAATGAACCGACCCAAAACTAGTGGTCATACGCGAAGGAGCTGAAATAAGTCCTTCGGTGGGTTCGCAGAAAATCTGAGATAGGGGTGGCAGGCCTCGACAAATATGCTTGAGGAGAAGGTTGTGCTGGGCCCCTTTCGCTTTTTCGAAGCGGGATGGCGACCTTATACTTGCCGCGTGTGTTCGTCATGATGTACCTGAAATAAAATAATTAACCATCAGGAAATGGTTATCATCAAGCAAACATGAAATTAAATTGAAAATCAGTCATATATTAAAAGGAAGGAATGATATTAATAAAGATAGTTAACAACTGTGTCAACATAATAAACTAAATATAGAGCTCAATACTAATGAAAGTATTGAAAGTGATATGGATAGTACTATTTCGATGAGAAAAGACAAAAATAAAAATAATAAGTAGAATAAAATAACATAGCTAAGGTAATACTAATAATAGGAATATAACTAATAGCTAACCTCAACCATCGTATTAAAAAAAAATCAAAGATACTTACAATTTCTAAAATGAAAGAAATGTTGATACTGAAAATATTAAAAATCGAATAATAAAAGAAAATAATGAATGAATGAAAATGAACTAAATTAACAAATAGTAAAATAATAAATAATAAATAATAAGGAAATAAAGAAATAAAATAAATAAATGATTAATAAAAAGATAAGGGTACAAGGGGAAACTGACAATGTAGGGTGGTGACCTGAGTGAAGGGCGTGGGTCGTGGCTGGTGATGAAAGAAAAAGAAAAGGGAAAGAAGATAGGGAGGGGCGTGTGGTGGATTGGAGGAGGAAGGAGGAGAGGGTTGGTCGGGGCAGTGGTCGGGGCTGTGGGGGTCGAGTTGGGGCTACTGTTGCGTGTGGCGAAGGGTGGTTGTGTGTGGGTTAGGGAAGAAGGGAGGGGAAGGGGGAGTTGTCGGGTCGTCGGGTTGGAAGGATGAGGGAGAAAGGAGAAGGGGAAAGGGGGAGTGTAATGGTGGTCGGAGCTGGAGTGGGGAAGGTTGAGGCGGTGGTCAGAGTATGGTGGAGGCGGCGGCTAGGGTTTGGGGGCTTTAATAGGTGACACGGTCGTGTAACGGCCCGTGTTGGGCCACACGTTCGTGTCACATGCCTGTGTGATCTATCTCCAGCCCGTGTTCATTATGAGATTTATAGCCCATTCGTCACATAGCCTTGGACATGCTCGTATATACAGAACCTGTGGATCACACGATCATGTCGCACAGCCGTGTGCAATGTTCTTCGCTTCTCCCACGCCCGTGTAGAATCCCACACACCTGTGTATACAGCACACATGGCCGTTTGTATTGCCCGTGTAACCCTTTGACTTGTTTTAAATTTTAAATTTTGAAAAATTAAGCTCCAGTTTTCACACGGCCTAGGACACGCCCGTGTGGACTATATTTAGGTCATGTCTCTATCGATTTTTAGGAATTTAAGCTCCAGATCCACACGGCCAAGGACAAACCGTGTGTCCAAGCCATGTCATGTCGCCAAGCCGTGTAACTCTCTGTCGATTTCCTTTAAAAATTAAAAACTAAGTCTCAGGATCCACACGGCCAAGGACACGCCCGTGTGTCTAGGCCGTGTGGGTTTTAAAATCACACATTTTTTATTTAATCAATTTCAAAAATATCATAAAATATAATTTAGTAAATTAGGCATGTTAATGCTGGGGTTGCCTCCCGAGAAGCACTTGTTTAAAGTCTAAGCTCAACTTACCTCGTTTTTGTTCGGTTATGGTGGTTCACAGAGTCGAGACTCCTCTTTCTCGCTATCAATTTTATTATCAACATATGGTTTGAGCCGAGTAATATTTACCTTAAAAGTGACAAATTTAGAGTGATTTACCTCGACTATACCATATGGGAAAACATTTAGTACCGTATAAGGAGTTGCTCCATTTGGAATAAGCTCTAAAGTGGCAATTCGAGATTCCTTTTCATCTAATAAAACCTGGTCACTAATCTTAAATTGACTCGTTCCATCCTTATGTTCATCATGGCTTTGTTTCAGTTCTACATCGTGTATTTTTGGCCTCTCCTTGACATGTGTCTGCCATTCGTCTAGTTCATCGATTTGAAGCCTTCGTTCTTCATGAGTTATTCTATTTTTGTTAGTTGAGCTGGACTGTGGCTCCATCACCTTTTTCCGAGGAATTTCCTGCAAAGAAGGTTGAGCCGCAAGATTACTCACATTAAAAGAACTTGTAATATCATCTCGATCACTAGATATCCTAACAGAATCACGAGCTTGGAGTTTAATCATGTCATCACCTACACGAAGTATCAATTCACCTTTACCAACATCTATAATAGTTCTAGTAGTTACTAAAAAGGGCCGTCCTAAAATTAAAGGTATGTCACTATCTTCATCCATGTCCAAAACAACAAAGTCAATTGGGAATATGAATTTATCAATTTTTACGAGTACATCTTCAACATTACCCCTAGGAAATCTAATGGTTTTTTCTGCTAATTGAATGCTCATCCTAGTTTGTTTGGGTTTCCCAAGACCTAGCTGTTTAAACAATTTGTAAGGCATGACATTAATACTTGCCCCTGAATCAGCTAAAGCATTATTTACATTTAAACTACCAATTAAACAAGGAATAGTAAAACTCCCTAGATCCTTTAATTTGTTGGGTAGTTTATTTTGTTATACAGCTGAGCTCACTACATTTAGCTCCACATGAGAAAAATCATCTACCTTCTATTTGTTTTCCAAAAGCTCCTTTAAGAATTTAACCGAGTTTGGCATCGGCGAAAGAGCTTCAATAAATGTTAAGTTAATATGTAAATTTTTCAAAAGTTTAAGAAATTTATCGAAATGTTCATTCGTGCGATCTTTCTTTGTCGCATTGGGATATGGCACACGAGGTGTATACTCTTTACTTATCGATTTTTGTTCGACGTGGCTTCCCTCAACCTTACCATTGCTTGCCACAGTTTCTCGCCTTGGTTCAGATTCAGATTCTACTAACCCTTCTTTGTCACGCACAGTGAAGGCATAGAGTTGGTCCTTGGGTTAGTTTCGGTGTTACTCGGCAAGCTACCTTGTGGTTGTTCTGAGATCAGCTTAGCAAGCTGACCTATTTGGTTCTCCAGCCCTTGAATCGACACTTGTTGATTTTTTAGCGATGTTTTGGTGTTTTGAAAATGGGTTTCTAACACAGAGATGAATTTTTTTAGCATCTTCTCAAGGTTCGTTTTCTTCTTCTACTAGTAGGGTTGTTGTTGAAAGCCTGGATGGGGTTGTAGTCTCTGATTTCCTTCACCACCCCAAGAGAAATTGGGGTAGTTCCTCCAACTTGCATTATAAGTATCACTATAGGGATTATTCTGAGGTCTAGAATTATTACCCATATAGTTAACTTGTTCATCTTCTGTGCTATAAGTGTAGGATCAGTTTTTTGGATTATTCATCCCTCCTCTATTTTTGTTGCATTGCATCACCGGATGTACCTGCGTAGAAACACATAAACCATCAATCTTTTTATTTAAGAGCTCTACCTAGTTTGATAACATGGTGACCACGTCGAGGTTGAAAACACCGGCTATTTTCATCGGCTTTGTCCTTATAACTTGCCACTGATAATTATTCAGTGACATCTCTTCTATAAACTCGTAAGCCTCCTCAGGTTTTTTATTATTCAAAGTACCACTAGCGGATGCATCGATCAATTTCCTAGTTTAGGGGTTCAAACCGTTGTAAAAGTTTGAACCTATAGCCATAGAGGTAACCCATGGTGAGGGCACCTTCTCAATAAGTCCTTATACCTCTCCCATGCATCGTAAAGAGTTTTTAAATCTATCTACACAAAAGAAGAGATATCATTCTCAACTTTGCTGTTTTAGCCGGCGAAAAATACTTTAATAGAAACTTTTCGGTCATTTGTTCCCAAGTAGTGATGGAATCTCATGGTAACTATTTCAACCACTGTTTAGCTTTATTCATCAATGAAAAAGGAAATAACCGAAGGCGAATGGCATTATCAGAAATGCCATTAATTTTAAAAGTGCCGCAAAATTCTAAGAAATTAGCCAAACGAGTATTTGGGTCTTCGTCCTTCAAACCATCAAATTGAAAAAATTGTTGAATCATTTGAATAGTGTTAGGTTTCAGTTCAAAATTATTTGCAGCAATAGCAGGTCTAACAATACTCGATTCAGCCCCAGTTAAATTGGGCTTAGCATAATCGTACATAGTACGAGAAGCAGGATTTTGATTTAAAGGATTCTCGACAACTACAGGAGGTAGCGGATTATTCTGATTATCAGCCATCTCCTGGGTAATATTGGTATCATCCTCTTGCTCTTCCTCTATATATTGTAGACTTTGCCTTATTTCTCTACGATTTCTGCGAGCTGTGCTTTCAATTTCGCTATCGATAATAGAGGTCTTGACAGGTTTCTTCTAGTCATAAACTAAAGACACCTGCCAAAATCAAAACGAAAGAAAGATTAGAAACAAATAATAAACTAAAAACAAAAAATAAATTGGAGAAAATAAAAAATGGCTAAAGTAATAAAAATTAAGTGTTCCTAATATTCTAGTCCCCGGCAACGGCGCCAAAAACTTGATGGAGTCACGAACTAACTAAAATATGACAAAGGCAAGCGCATCTATCGAACAGTAGTATAGTTATGGCGAGTCTGGAATATCGTATCCACGAGGACAAAAAGTACTAGTAGTTACTATCTTTTTATTATCTAGCCTATAATTAAATGGATTGTTTTTAAACTAAAACTAAACTAATTAACTGTGAACGCGACAGAGAGTGAAGATAGTAATCGAATTAACCAATGACAAAGACAATACCCAATGAAGAATCCACATAGAGTTCACTTATTATTATGACTCTGAATTAAACGATTTATTCACTTGCCTTGATCCGTAGAAATCCCTAATTTATGTTAATATCTCTTTCGAGAATAAAAACAACTGACTCTAATTAAAACCCCTACTGTCGCATTAACTCGATCTACGAATTCCCTTATTAGATTTGACTCTAATCCGGCAGATTTATGTCGTCCTATTTCTAGGATAACAATCAACTCCGCTTAATTATGGTAGATCTACTCTTAAGTAGGGACTTTTGCTCCACTGATTAAGCACATCAAACTTGGATTAATATCCTAAAAATATTAAGGCAAGGATTAAGAACACATAATTACGAACAAAAACAAGTATTTATCATGTAATTCAGATAATTAAATAATAAGATCCATCATAGGTTTCATCCTCCCTAGGTATTTAGGGAGTTTAATTCATACTTATAGAGGAAAACATCTCAAAATAAGAATAACAACAAGACATGAAAAATCCAATAAAATTTCGAAGGAAATTCGACTAGAGATCTCCAATCTTGGAGTGGATCTACTTTCGAGATTATTCCAACGGTGTTTTTTGAGTAATTTTGGGTTCAACTCCATCTGTCCCTCTAGGTCTTCTTCTCGTGTGTTTTTATAGATTTTGGAATGCTCAAAATACTTAAAAATTGGTTTTTTCCACGTTAAATCAAAATAGGGTTATACAGGGACACGGGCGTGTGATCAGCCCATGTAAGAATGCCCAGGCCGTGTGCAATACTGACATGGTTCGAAATTGACATGGTCTGGCACACGTTTGTGTGGCCATCACATGTGGTTCAGATGGGCATGTGCTTAGCCCGTGTGGAATTGGCACGGCCATGTGTATCCTTAAGACAACCCGTTTTATCCGATTTTGGCCCGTTTTCCGCTACTTTTGCTTCCCTATGCTCACTTAAGTATAGAAACATAAATTTAAAGGATTAGGAGCAGCAAATTCACTAAATTATATAATAAATCATCCAAAAAATGCTAAGCATGGGATTAAAATGTGTTACTTTTATGGTTTATCATTGGCTCGATAATCACAGTTAAGATTGTCAATATTCACATGTTTAAAGCATCTAGGATTAGCAAACTTACCAAAAACCCAAAGAAGCACTTTATCTAAACCATCCTCATTGTAACAAACCACAACAGTAAGTCTTTCCTTATCCTTTTTTCATCCTTCTAATTGTTTTGTAGCCAATGAATGATCTGCTTGCAAATGATAGATATCCTTCCAATCAAAATTTTTCAATTTAGCTCTTATTTGAGGTAAATCATCTTCAATATTCTCCATAACAACTGAAACACTTTCACCAAATCTTCTATAAGACTTAATCCCATGTCTTGCCTTGAACCGTTCTAGCAAACAATTGAGAAGTTAAATTCGGAATTTGCATTACCATACATTTTCTGCAGAAACTCTTTTGCTTTAGTTTGAATCATTTCTCCAGTCATGTTTACTTTCTCTTTATATGGAGAATTCACTCATACAATACCTTCTCTAATTCAGGATATTTAGCTGATTTGTGCCTTTTGACATTGCTATTATTTATCTCTTTTGACAAATATTCAGATGACATTTTAAGAGTATTTGATATTGTTGATTGGCTAACGAGAGATCAAATGTTTGTTGAACCCACTATTGCAAATCTTTTTGACTTGAAGAGGGATACTTATTTTTGTACTCACATAATGTTTTTCTCATCTCATCTGTCAATATAAACGTTTTTACACATTTCAAATGGGAAGCCATGAAGGAAAGGATTATATGAATTACAATATTTTGATACATACATGTGTCTATTTATAATAAAAATTTTATCTATCCAATGAATATATACGTATTGAATTTTGAAACTATTAACTCTTTTTTCTTTTGGTTACATGAACCAATCTATTAACTCTCTTTTTGTTACATGAACCAATTAATTTTGATTCATTACACATACATGCATATTGGATTTTGATAATAATAAAAAAAACTCATGCATAAAGTATGAAATATTCTCTAAATTAGTAAATATTAATTTATTGATAAATGAATATTTTATTCATTTATCGATAAACTAATAACCTCGTTAAAATAATAATTTTTCGGTCCCAAGAGTATTATTTCATAGAGGTTTTATTGTATGAGTTCGATCGATGATATTAATTTAATCAAAAATTTTAAACAATTTTTTTAAAAAAGTAATAGATATTATTCATTAAATTTGTTTACTTGTATCTAGTTAGTCTTTAAACTTGAAATCCATCACACACTTTGATATCTTTATTATAACGCCATTAGAATGTAATGGTGTAGCACTAACAACCAATAATACATTGACACATGATAGGCTAAAATTATAACACGTCACTAATGTTAATAAATAATATTTTTGACCAATGTTAATAAATAACATTTTAAATATATATATATATATATATATAAATTTATTAAAATTATAAAAGATTATTTCACGTATAAAAAAACATGATCTTTTGTGCAAATTCATCATAAAAATGTTTTTTATTAATTTTATATATTTTAATTTTTATAAAAATTTAATTGCACAAATATTAAAGTATATAAAATCAAATACTAACGTATCAATATTTTACAAAATCTCAAAGAAGTAAAAAATATCATAACATTATAATAACAATTATTAAAGATTTGTGTAGTATTGTTTAAAAAAAGCACTTTTGGCTTGAAAAACACTTTTAAAAAAAAGTTGTGCTAAATAAGCTACTTTTGACTGAAATTTCTGGCTTTTAAAAAACACTTTTAGAAAGGAGAAACTAAAATTTTTAGCTTTTCCTCTACCAAAAGCATTTTTAGTGCTTAATTACTTATTCACCCCTTCAACATGGTACTTTCTATTTTTTTCTTCTTAGTGCTTAATTACAAATGTATTAAAATTATTAATTAAAAATAAAATAAAATTTAAAATAATACAAATGTGTTAATATCTAATTACAAATATTTAATGGTTATATTTAATTATTTAAAATATAGTTTATATATTTTAATTAAATTTTATAAATAATTAATATTTATTGCTTAAAAATATTTAAAATTTATATTTCATATATTAAAATATTAACAACAAGTTGTAATAAATTATTTTTTATATTCTTACTAAAATATAATTATATTAACTAATTTAAATATTATTTAAATACATATTTTTACTTAATAATGCCATGTCTAAAATGAAAAGTTCATTTCTTAAAAGTACTTTTTGACAGCAATGCTAAACATTTGGATTTTAAACTAAACTTTTCAAAAGTATTTCGTAAAAAGTACTTTTCCACTAACACTTTTTAAAAGTAATACTAAATTAGTCCTAAAACAAAAATAAAAAAGAAATGAATGATGTATTCAGTGTATAGAAAAAGAGTTAGGGGTAAGTAAAAGAGATCTGAGCAAAAATAAAGCATAGTTAATGGCTATTTTGAAGATGAGAATTTTATTGTAACAACAAAAGGTCATTACTAGGTCGTTGTATATACTTTGTTGTTTAAGGTATACGACTTTATAAATAAGAAAGTTGTTTTTAACTATCTATGTTGCAACAATTTTTGTCGTTTCCATATATTTCCATGGTGTTATACCCCTTCGCCACACGAACACATGTCAGCTTCTCATTAACTGTTGACCCAATATTGACAATTGCATAAGGAGGTGTTTGACCAAGCCATCCACCCGATATTTTTCTAAATATGTATTAGTTGCCATAAAATAGGTTACAATATCTTTAACACAACGAAAATATTTCAATTGCAAAAACTATTATGTAACAACAATATATTGGTTGCAAATTAAAATTTGCAATAGGGTAAATTTAGATGCTAAATCGTTTTTATGTAATAGTATATAATGGTTGTCAAATACTATTTTGTGGTAACATTTTAATTGGTTGCGTATTTCATTGCGCAACAACTATATGTCACTACCAAAAACTTGTTTTGACAACCATAAAATGTGGTTGTGAATTACTTTATACAACAATAATAATAATATGGTTGTTAAAATTACACAATATCAAAGTTCATGTATAAACATTGCAAATTGAATTCAAGTTCATATATAGTATTAATGTTTACCCCAAAAAATTAGGTACCAACTAATTACAAGCAATGAAGTTTAAGGATCAAAACATACATCAACCCTTAATATTTTATATGATATAATTAAAAATAACTTAAACCAATTTTAAATAAACCCACCTTTATAAAAAAATCTCTCTTTTGAAAGAAAACTAACATTTGTTTTTAACAAATACTAATTTTAATTTTTAAAATATTGTTTTCGTAAATACTTCATAAATATTTTATTATATGATTTTTTTGTCACCCACATCTTAGGATGTAATGTATTCTAATATTGAGTAAAAGCTCTTAATTGAGTTGGTATCATGTTTCAAATGATAAAACTCAACTAAAACACACACACAAATAATTTTAAAATTAAAATAATAAATTAATAAAGTCATATAATTATTTTACTTTTAAATTAAAAACTATCTACTTAACTCATGAATTTTTTTCCCTTTTGGGACTCATCTAGTATTTAAGTAGCCTCCATGTTAACTTATCATGTATAATTGTCAACTATTCATTGATGTAATGGTAAAAATTAGTGTTGCTTAAGTCTTTATTGAGATCAAGTTGTGAGTTTAAACCTTGGACAATATTGGGAAGATAGAGCAAAAGATGATAGGATGTGTGCAGGAACTTTGGTGAATAATACCTAAAGATATAAAGTAAGAGTCACACTCGAAATTGAAAAACTTATAGCAGTTATCACTTTGAATAATCTTCACACAAGCTGAAAGCTGAGTTTGTACCATAGTAATGTTTTGTTTAAGACATATAATAGCATTACTTTGAAGTCTAAGGAGATAATTCCAAGTTATTCAAGTATGGTCATCTATTATGGTTAAAAAAACCTTTGACCTTTTTGTATAGAAATTTTATATGTCCCCAAATATCAGTGTGAATAAGAGAAAAAGGTGAATTAACTCTAGAATTACTATGTGAAAAAGTTTATCTGGATTCCTTTGTAAAAGGACAAACTTGACATTGAGTAATATGATCACTGTTCCAATCTTTAAAATGTAAGTGAGACATTTTATTCAAAGTTGATAAAAACGTATGTCCAAGTCAAGCATGCCAAAATGAAGATGAATAGTTTATAATTAAAAAAAGAAGAAATCAATGAAGTTGAAGGATTCAAATGTTCATGTTGTGATAATAAAATGTAAAGATCATTTTTCTCCCTACCAGTCCCCTTCATCCTTCCATTGCAAAGATCTTATAACAAACAAAAATTGGAATAGAATGACACAAAAAGATTCAAATATCAAGTTAGCTTAGAAATTAAATTTAGGTTGTAATTTAAATAAAGGGAAAAAACATTGGCAAGCTTTTTGACAAGTGATATAAAGTAGGAACCAATATGGGTAATTAGGTGTATTTACAGTTAGAAATTATACAAAAGCTAAATTATAAGTACATGCAACTAGAGACTCCAAGCACCGAAAGCCAGATATCATATGATTAGTAGCTCTAGTGTGTAAGATCCATTTAACTGATAATGCAAGATTAAGAATTATAACTATTGTGTTTGAAAAAAAAAAACAATGTCTGCTAAATTTGTAGCAACTTTAGTTATAGAATGTTTATGCAAGAACCCCAAAATCTATTGATATTGTACTTAAGTAAACATTGCTACCTGATGATTCGAACCCATATTGTTGTCAGTGAAGCATTTTGTTGTGACATTGTTAGACACGTACGGCTGATTTGGAACTCTTCTTTTTGTAAACTTAAAATCAAAAGGGTATCCAATTAGGCTTACAACAATTCTTTTATGGCCTTTAATTTTTTAGTGGAAACATACTCTAGTGAATTTCTTCTTGTAAGTAACCAGTTGTACATTTTGAAGAATATAAGGTTGTAGGCTCTGAAGCCATAATTGATCCGAAATAATGTTGATGTTGGGCCTTTTCTTGTGGAGGCATAAAATATTTTCGATTTGTGGATGGCAATGGTTGCATTAACAATATTTGACTTAGAACAACAGAGTATAGTTGCTTCATTTAAACCCATAAAGAATGAAAACAACCATGGTTGAATCATTACTGAGTATTTTTTTTCTAGACACTTCACAATCACAAAATGAAAAGGGAACTAAAACATCATATTCATCCCAAGGTAGTCTTAATATCATGAAATACATAGAGATAGCCGAAGTACATTGAGTATGAAAGGTAATTTCTCAATGAAGAAAATACACATAAGATCTATTTACCCTATCATATCGTTCTTTAAGATCTTGCCAAACCATTTATGGCTCGAAGCAAAAACTATTGTACAAGTTAACTTTTTTAATATAATGATTAAGATCCAAGACAACACAATAGCATTACATATTTCCCATTAAGAACAAAAGGCTAAAGAAAAAGCATCCTTCTTATAAGTGCCATAAGTAAAGCCCAATTTATTCTTGGCCAATAAAGTTATACACATAGAGCAACTCCACACATTGTGCTTCTTGAAGAAGCTAATGAGAGACTAAAAGAGCATTAGTTATATCAGGTAGATACGAATATAAAGGGTGATTGAACGGTGGACATGGAATCTTGATTCTTAACCATGACACAAAACTTTTCAAGAAATTAAGAAACCAATTTTAAAACAAAAAAACAATGGATGAATGGATAGAAGAAACAAAATTCAAACCCAAGAGCTAAACCAAAAAAGATGAATAAAAAAGAGAGAAATGTGGCACTGATAACATGCTAAAATGATCAATGGTAAACAAAAACGGAGTGGAATTGACAAAGGGAATGTAGTTTTAATTTTCCTTGAAAAGAAAAAACATATCACCTTACATGAAGTTGTACATATATATACATTAATATTGATGACTAGCTAACCCTTTTAACTCTGGTAACTAACTAACTAATTCACATCAATTGTGTTAGCTTTGATTTTCTAATATTTTGACATAAAAAATGTTCCCTTAATCAAATTTGATAAGTTGTTTCAAAAAATTATTTTCACGTATTTTCCAAATTTATTTTAAAGACTTGGAAGAATTTTGTGAAGTTTTAAAGCTCCTAAAAATAGTTTTTAGTCCTTTTGAGCAATTTTTACTTGACATGGGTTGTGATCCAATACCCTTATGGAGGGCATTGAAACACAACAAGTCAGTATGCTAATGGCTTATTATGTATCGACCTTTTGAGGGTAAGTACTGATACATAGGCCTGAGTATCGGACCCAAGCCCTGTATAGTTTAGAACTTGGGAGCAAAATTTGAGTTATTATCTTCAGAGGTATTGGACCCCAATTGAATTGTATCGAACCCCAAAAGATGAGGTATCAGACCATATCCTATAAGGTCTGGTACTTATAGGTCTAACAAACATCTTTTTTTAGTAGGGTATTGGACCTTAAAGGCTACATATTGATTCGTAGGCCATTATAATTGGATTTAATGTCCAAGTTAATGTCTCCAACTGCTCAATTTCCCCTCTAACAACTCCAAACGATTAGAAATCAATGAGAGGGTATAAATAGGACTCAAGAACACCAAGAAGAAGAAAAGAAACAAGTTCATAAATTCTATTATGCAAAAATCTAGTCTTTCACTTGTAATTCTCAAACTTTTCTTTTACACTCTTGGGGTATTCATTCTCTTCCAATTTTTCAAGTTTTGTAAATTCAACTAAGTGAGCTTGATTGTTGTAAATCAGCCTTTGAGAGGCAATCTTTCTTATTACTCATTTCTCAATTTTTTTAAGTTTTACTTAAGGTTTTGGCTAGAAAATCTTAAGGGAAAGTGACTCTATTTTGTCTATTCAAAGAATAGTGTTGTAAAGGTTAAAAATTGTCTTAAAAGGCTTGATATAAGTGGATTTAAGAAATCCTTAGTTGTGAAGAACTAAGATAGTAGAAATAGACAATTCATGCCAAACCATTTTAATTATTGTGTCATTTACCACATTTCCTCCAAAGTTTTTAATCGCCAATTCACGTTCCTCTTTGTGCGTATTAAGCTTTACAAATTGAACAATTGCCAACTACTTTTAACATTATATATATTTACTTAAACATTAATATTAAAAATCTCTCCTTTTAAAAATGATTACTTAATATTTTATTTCTTCTTCTATTATTTTTTTCACTCATTGTGGGCAAGGGATTATATGAATATTCATATTATACCCATAAACAAGTTTGTTTATATAAAAAATTTAAAATTATAGAGATTTGTAAAATGCCAAACATTTTATAATTTATCAATTTAAAATGTTAACAATTGCAATTGCTTTGTTTGACATATAAGTATTTTATAAAACATTAGATTATTGAAGTTTTACAAATTAAAATAATTATAAAAATAATGATATTAAAAATAGACAATATAAAAATTTTAATATGGATATCATTAGATTTGTAAAAAATTATAAATATTTTAATAATATAAAATTGAAAATTATATATTATATATTATAATTAAATAAAAATTTTTGAACAATCTCATTGTAGGTTCTAATCATGCTCTTTTGACATAATATCTAAAATTACTTATAGCCTCTCCCCAACCCATAAATAAGAGGATAATACGTTTTAGCGCACTTGAACCCACGTCATTATGCATTGGCAACAATGCTCGTACCAATCCAGCTAAGACTCAATCGGCAAATAAAATATTTTTTAAAGTTTAAGTTTTTTTTTTTTATTTTAAGTGAGACCATGTGTATTAAATAAAATAATATTATGAGAAATTTTGAAAAATCACATTTTAAATGAAATATTTTTTGGACAATCTTTAAATGGAATTTTGAAAAAAATAGTTATTCAAATCTCCTCTTAAAATTCATTATAGATTTTGGAAAGATGTTATAATTCATACCATCAAATGGCAAACATATACATGAGCACGTAGACATGTAAGATTATTTGGATATTAGTCCCTCTACTTTTACTTTTAAGAATATAGTTCTTGTTGAGTTAAACCCGAATTACGCAGTGAAAAAGAAAAAAAAAAGAAGAAAATTTGACACAAATATTTATATGGAAAAACCCATCCGAAGAGGATAAAATACCACAGGCAAATAAAACTTCACTAAAACAAAAATTACAAAAAGAGGAGTAAAATATGGAGAAACAAAAATAATCATGAACCCAAAAAAGTACAAATTTCCCCCAAAATTCCCTCAAACTCTCTCTTAATTTTTTTATTGAATCAAACTCTATAGGATTGCTAAAAGCCTTATTTATAGGCTAAAATTTGTGACTAATCTGATGAGAAGTCCTTAGAGTTATTAGAGTTCCGCGAGGAAAAGATAGCAGAATTTAACTAGGAGAAGAAACACAGTTTAGTAGGGAACACGTGCCACATCGTGACATCGCTATCTGCTCGTCGGGGCGCTACTTGCCACATCGTCGGGACAACGGGTTCTTCTCGTCAAGACGCCGTGTGTCACTTTGTCAGGACATCAGCTCTTTCTCATCATGACGTCAACTCTATTTCAGACAAAATGCGAGGCACACTCCATAAATCTCCACCTGGACTCGTATTTTCGAGATGCCTTCTTTGTCGAGCCTTGTTATGGGCCTAACTTGATCTTTTTCAGATACTTACCAAGTTTAAGTAGTGCTTGAACTTGGAGATTGAAATACTTTTTATCATCATGTTTGCTCGGTTGTTTTCTGTGTCGATTTTATGAATTTGAGCATCCCTTGAGCAACCACTTCCGAACAAAGTGATATTGAATGTCTATGTGCTTTGTTCTTTCGTGATTCATCTGATCTTTGGTGAGATGTATGGCACTTTGACTATCGCAATATACAACGGTCTTTTCATTTTTATCAACTAGCTCTCTTAATGAACCTCTTAACCAAATAACCTTTTTCAAAGCCTCTGTGATAGCCAAATATTCTACTTCTGTAGTTGATAATGCCACAGTGGCCTGTAGGGTGGTTTACCAATGAATAGTGCAATTGTCTAAGGCGAACAGATAACTTGTGAGAGATCTTCTTTTGTCTAAGTCTCCCACATAATCCGAGTCTACATGGCTGACTAGACCTTCTAAACATTTTTTGAATTTTAAACAAATATTGGATGTCCACTTCAAACATTTAAAAATCCCCTTAACAACTTGCCAATGTAATTTGTTGGGTTTGGCCATGTATCTACTTACTACACTAACAGCGTGTAAACTATTGGGATGAATACAAACCATTGCCTACATTAAACTTTTGACTACATTGGAATAAGGAACCGATGACATGTACCTTTCTTCATCTTCAATTTATGGTGATTCTAAAGTTGAAAGTCTGAAGTGTGCAACTAAGGGAGTACTAACTGGTTTAGAATCTTGCATTCCAAAACGTTCGAGAATTCTTTCGATGTATCTCTGTTGTGATAGAAATAGCTTCTCGAAGTGTCTATCTCTCAAAATTTCCATCTCTAAAATTTTCTTGGCTTTACCAAGATCCTTCATCTCAAACTTAGAGTTTAACATGGTTTTAAGTCAATCAATTTCAAATGGATCATTAATCGCAATTAACATATCATCAACATAAAGAAACAAGTATATAAATGATCCATCATCAAGACGACGCAAGTATACACAACTATCATACTTACTTCGTACAAGACCGATGCTTGACATGAAGGAATCAAACTTCTTATACCATTGATGAGGAGACTACTTCTAGCTAGACAAAGATTTCTGTAAAAGGCAAACATAGTTTTCCTTGCTTTCAAGTTGTTGCATGTAAATTTAGCCATCTAGGTCATCATTAAGGAATGTAGTTTTCACATCTAACTGTTCTAATTCAAGATTTTGTAATTCAACAAGAGCTAATAGTGCCTGAATGGACGTATGCTTCACCATTGGAGAGAAAACATCATGAAAACCAACTCCCTACACTTGACTGCAGCCCTTTGCAACCAACCTCACATTATATCTCGTGTCACATTGACCTGATCCTTCATTCTTTTCAAACATACACTTGCAACCAACTATTTTCTTTCTAGTGGGTGGTTTAACGAGTTGCCAAGTCTCGTTCTTATTAAGGGGCTCCATCTCTTCTTCCATAACAAAAGCCACTTGCTGGAATCAAAAGTCTGAACTGCCTCTAAATAATTCAAAAGGTCAGCTAAATCAATGCTCTCTACAACCATTAGAGTATATACCACCTTTATAATATTTTTTTGGTGCTTTGATCTCTCACCTTTTTCTATCTCGGGTAAACTTATTGATACGGATAATTGTGGATGAGTGCGAAATAGGATTGTAAAGTTTGTCCAAGTCGCAGATTTAACTTAGGGCTCTAGACGTTCAAAAAGAAACTTGGGTTTTGACACAACCTAAAACGCAATTGAATCCAGGTCAGATAAAACAATTAAAATAAATAACTAAGATAAATAAAATAGAATAATAAAGAAGATAAATGGAAAAGATAGAACGTGGCATGTAAAAGTCTTAAGAAGCTTTAGAAACAAGAAGAATCCACAACCCCCTTCAAGCGACTCTAATTTTCCCTCCAAGGAATAAAGCTTGACAAGAAAAAGTTTGAAGATGATCCACACAATCTGAAAAGATTGTTAAAACTTTTCTAAAAGAAAACTCAAGAGAAATTCTTGAGAAGACTCAAAGAGAATTTATTAGCTCAAAAGAGAAGTTGTTGAATAATAATGAATTCATTTTTGTAAAGGCCTTTATATAGGCTAACTAAATAAATCTAAATAAAACTTTTGAGTATACTAGAACTCTAATTAACCTAAACAAGAAGTAGTTTTAAACTAAACTTTCTTGTTGACATAAAACTCTTAAATAACTTAAAATACTTAATAATTATAAAAAATTTAGAATAAAAAATAATAAAATGATAAGAGCTGATAAATACAATATTGGGCTCATATATAATAAAAATTAACCTAAAACCTGAACCCAATATGATTTAAACTTGAATTAAAAGCCAAAAACTCGTAATTCCCGTCATAATCCTATCCAGAAATTCTACTCTCGCAATCTTCACTAAAATGGTCATAACTTGTGCTCCCAAACTTAAAATCGAGTGATTAAAAGTATGTTTCAAAGCTAAGAGGTAGATATTTGAACGTCATTAAGACAACTTATCCAAGAAATGCCTAGATCCCATCCAAAAAGTCATAGTAAGTCTACTGATTCTCCAAACTTAAAAACTGACAGCTTCGGTGAATGGAATTTAATAAATTTCACCAATTTCTTACATGCATCATTCCTCACTTCCTCAAAAAGATTCATCCTTACATATTTCCTTTGATTGAATCTTGGTTTGATTTGCTTGGCCTTGAGACTCGCATCACTTATAATCTTGAAGTTGAGATGTAAGGGTCCTTGATTAAGATGGGGTGGCTTCGAAAACCTTCTGTTGCATTGAAGAGACGATAGTTTCATGATTTCATCGCGGCGTGGAGATTTTTCTCATCGGGACGTGATACGACCATAGCTCTGGAAGTTACCATCGAAACCGTTGAGCTTCCATAAGGACCTATAACTCGATCTTGAGCTAAGAGGTTTCAAGATGCGTTAGCAAGCTATGTTGATCGAGCTTGGGGAGAGCAAGTAGCCAAATCCATTGATCATGTTTGGATCAGTTCAATAGGCGTCCCTTGCAATTTATTACAAGCTGAATTTTGTTTTTAATTGAACTCATCTTAGTTATTTATTGAGTTGCTAGAATAAATGCTTATCTTAGTTAATTTAGTTGCTGGAATAATTTATTGTTACATGTTTTTAATGTGTGTTTAATGTGTGTTTAATGTGTTTTAATGTGTTTGTTAAATGAACGCTTGTAGGTGACTATTCAGCTGGAATCGGTTCCAAACAAGGGGCGGTTACAAATTGTTAAATGATCCTATTTAGTTGGAATCGATTATATTCAAGGGTTGTTGCATCAGTTAAAGAAAAGCATTATTCACCATTTAAATTCGGTAGCCTATTCCTCTTCTCCAAGGAGCTTTTCAAGAATAGCAATGGACAAAGGAGTGATTACACATTCCATAACCAATTGCCTCTTAATGATCACACCATGTTCTGTTTGAGTGCCCTAATTGTTATCCATATTGCTGGTGTCTATTCGGCTGTCCAAGCCTTCAAGTTCAATTAAATCAGCTGAATTGGAACATTAAAATCATGTTGATAGTTGCTGTTACTTAGGCCAAGAGATTTCAAGAGTTTGTGCTTAGTGATTAAGTTTCATTTCAGCTCATAACCGCTCATTAAAGCTGAATTCAATTGACTTTTCGGCTAGGTCTCTTGTAGCACTATAAATATTTTGTAATCAGCTTGTTTAGGGGACATTTTGCTAAATTTATGCTAAATTTAAAACTTGTGAGATTTCCAATCCTCCTTGTTCTTTCGAGACTGAATTGACATATCAAGTATTCTTGTGGCGTCAATATGTTCTTTGTTAAACCGAACTTATCACCTTTGGTGTGGCATTCATATACCTTTGGTTCCTATCACATTTGATAGCAGGTCAAGGTTTTGTGCTATTTTTCCTAAACTGAATTCACCTAAGACCTATTTTGAGTTTTGAGTCGACAATCACATTATTGTTGGTTCATTCTCAGGCCTTAGCCAAATTATCTTTCTTTGCTAAACCATTTCGCAACCTTGTTTTAAGCCTATTTCTTTCTTCATTAGCCTATTTTGATTAAACCTAATTCTTTTTTAAAACGATTCAACTCTTACTTAAATTCACGATTGGGCAACAAATACGACTCAAGACATCTACAACGGAGTTTGTATCATTTCGTATCAGAGATAGTGGAATTGGAGTAAGAATCCGCGTTCTTGGCACAACGGTATTTTAGATTTGATCAAATAAAATAAAATAAAATAAAATAAAAAATTCGTGAATTTAAAAGTAATTATTGTAATTAGCATATTGTAAGTGAAAAAAATTCAAAATTAAAAAAAGTGTCCAAGTTCTTCATTGCTGATTTTTTTTTTTGAAAATTCTGCTTGCTGCCCGGAAACATCCATTCAACATCTTACCATTCGGCCACACCTAACCCTTTCCATTTCTTTGTTTCAAGCCTACCTTCTTTGTCCTACAACATTCCTACCAAAATCATACATCAATTTTGCCAACCGACCCACAACGACTGCTTCTAAGTCTAACTAGTCCCTTTAAGAACTTAAAGAGGCGGAGTGAGCGAAAAAAAGCACGATGGTTGTGAGCTCATCCGAGTGAAAAAAAAGCCAAGTGAGTTTGATTTCTTTTTTATAGAATTTGTGAGTTTTTTTGTGAGTAACTAAAATGTCCCAAATTTCGGAAAGAAATCCAAACGAGGGAGTTGGGATCCGACCTGTAGGAAACGTTGGAGGAGGTGTGCCAGATCTCACCCTTCAAGCACTCATGCGAGAAATGGAGTGGTTATTCGATCGTAAACTCGAATCAATTGAATATAGATTATTTCGAGTCAAAACACAAGAACAGAGCGAGGCAAGTCCATAAGTTGCAAGACGAGGGCACGGACGTCCAATCCATGATCCCTATAAAGCGAGTGATTAAGAAAGTGATCGTTCATCTGCCCAAAGTGTACGCCAATGAGGTCGCCAACAAAATCGGGGCCCTAGAGATTGAGATTGTCTCGATGACAATCTTAAGAATATTAAGCTGTCGATTCCACCATTCCAAGGTAAGAACGAACCCGAAGTTTATTTGGAGTGGGAAAAGAAGATTGAGCTCGTTTTTGAATACCACAATTAATCGGAGAGCAAAAAGGTGACGCTCACGGCAATCGAGTTTTTGAATTATGCCATTGTGTGGTGGGACCAGCTTGTAACGAGGAAGACGAAAAGGTGAAACACCCATCTCTACTTGGGCTAAAATGAAGTCGATCATGCAGAAACGATTTATTCCTTCATACTACCATCGGGATCTTTATCAACGACTTCAAAACCTTACTCAATGCAATAGAAGCGTTGAAGACTATTATAAAGAGATGGAGATAAAAATGATCTGAGCTGATATAGAGGAGGATCGAGAGGCGACATTGGTCAGATTCCTTGTGGGCCTAAACCGTGACATCGCCAACATAGTTGAATTACAACACTATGTTGAAGTGATGCACATGGTCCACATGGCAATAAAAGTTGAAAAAAAATCAAATGAAAAGGAGTTAGTCAATCCTATACCAATCCCTCCACTAACAAATGGAGCTAAGAAGTCAATAAACCCCCTGTTCGAACAAAAGAGCTGGTTGTAGCAGCTAAATCCAATCAGTCCGTTGGCTAGTCAAGTCGAATAAAAATGATCAAGTGCCAAATCGTACAAAAGACATAAAATTTTCAAGTGTCAAGGTCGGAGGCACATAGCTAGCCAATATCCTAATTGACGAGTTATAGTGGTAAGGGCTGATGGTGAAATCGAATCCGAAAAAGAGGAAGAGGATTAAAATGAGCCTAAAAAGCCATCCAATGATGATGAAGAAGATTTGGAGCTTCCGGTTGAAGGCAAGATCCTTGTGGTGAAAAGGAGCCTCAACATTCAAAATGTTGAAACCGAACAACAAAGGGAAAATATTTTCCACACCCGATGCCATATCCAAGGCAATGTATGTAGTATGGTTATTAATGGAGGAAGTTGTACTAATGTAGCAAGTACCATGCTGGTTGACAGGCTTGGGTTAGCCACAAGCAAACACCTGAATCCATACAAGCTACAATGGTTGAATGATGGAGGAGAACTTAAAGTGACAAAGCAAGCTGTTGTAGCCTTTTCCATTGGAAAATATCAAGATGAAGTGGTATGTGACGTGGTTCCAATTCATGTGGACACCTTCATTTGTGGCGTCCATGGCAATTAGATCGATGTACAATTCATGACGGATACACCAATCGTTACACATTTAAGTATCTAGGAAAAAAATGTAATCCTAGCCCAACTTATCCCGAAACAATTGTATCGAGATCAAATTAAATTAAAAGAGTCTATCAAAAAAATAAATAGAAAAAGAAAAGAAAAATGAGAAAAAGAAAGAAACAAGAGAGAGTGGAGGTAAAAGCACAAGAGGAAAAAGGAAGTCCAAAAGAAAACGAGAGTGATAAAATAAGTGTATTTGTGCGGGAAAGACAAATAAGAAAATCTTTGTTGATGCGCTAGTCTGTGCTTATACTTAAGTACAATAAGTGCTTATTTACTGCTAACAAACTTGATAACTCTTTGCCTTTGTCTGTTGTTTCATTACTTTAGGAATTCGAAGACGTTTTTCCTGAAAGAAGTGCCTAGTGGGTTGCCTCCTCTCCGAGGAATCGAACACCAAATAGACTTTGTTCCTGGGGCTATAATTCCAAATCGACCAGCTTATCGAAGCAACCCTGAGGAAACCAAGGAGTTGCAATGACAAGTAGCAGAATTAATGAAGAAAGGTTATATAAGGGAGAGTTTAAGTCCATACGTGGTACCCATTTTATTGGTGCCTAAAAAGGATAGATCGTGGAGGATGTGCGTAGATTGCCGAGCCATCAACAAAACTACCGTCAAATACCGTCATCCCATCCCTAGACTCGATGATATGTTAGACGAGCTTAGTGGAGCAAAATTATTCTCTAAGATCGATCTGAAAAGCGGCTATCATCAAATTAACATGTAGAGAGGGACGAGTGGAAGACTGCGTTCAAACCCAAATACAGTTTGTATGAGTGGCTAGTGATGCTATTCGGCCTCACCAATGCCCCGAGTACTTTCATGAGGTTAATGAACCACGTTTTGAGGTCTTTTATTGGTCATTTTTGCATAGTTTATTATGATGATATATTAATTTATAGTAAATCCTTATCTAATCATCTTGAACATCTACGTGCTATTTTGGAGGTTTTGCGAAATGAAGTCTTGTATGTAAACCTTAAGAAATGTAACTTTTGTACTGACAAAGTTGTTTTTCTAAGTTTTGTTGTAAGTGTGAGTGGCCTCGAGGTAGATCAAGACAAGATTAAAGTGATACAAGAATGGCCACGTCCGAAAAACATCAGCCAAGTTAGAAGCTTTCATGGTCTTGCAAGCTTCTATAGGAGGTTTGTGCCGAACTTCAGCACTCTTGCTGCCCTATTAACCGGTATTATCAAAAAGAATTCTCCTTTCATTTGGTTTGATGAACAAGAATTTGCTTTTGTTAAAATCAAATATTGTTTAACTAATGCTTCACTTTTGTGTTTACCGGATTTTAAAAAAAAAATTTGAGGTGGAATGTGATGCCTCTGGTATAGGTATAGGTGCGATTTTAACACAAGATGAGCGTCTGGTGGCTTATTTCAATGAGAAACTTAACGAGGCTACACTCAACTACCCCACTTATGACAAGGAAATGTATGCGTTGATACGTGCATTAGAGACATGGCAGCGTTACCTTTGGCCAAAGGAGTTCGTTATACACACGGACCATGAGGCTTTGAAACACTTGAGAGGGCAAACCAAGCTTAACAAACGTCATGCAAAATGGGTCGAGTTCTTAGATTCCTTTCCATATGTGATTAAATATAAGCAAGGTAAGGAAAATATCATTGCGGATGCTCTGTCGCGAAGATATGCTCTTTTAAACCATTTGGAAGTTAAATTGCTTGGTTTCGCTTATTTGAAGGATTTATATGCTGATGACTCTGATTTTGGAGAAATGTATAAGTTATGTGTGCAAGGTGCATATGATAGATACTATCGGCAAGACAAATTCCTTTTTTGAGAAAACAAATTGTGCATACCCCAAGGATCAACTAGAGACGTGTTCATTCATGAAGCACATAGCGAGGGTCTAATGGGTCATTTCGGTATTGCCAAAACTTTGACCGTTCTCCAAGAACTTCTATTGGCCAAAAATGAAATGAGTTGTGGTTAAAGTATGCGAGCGTTGTATTGCTTGCAAGAAGGCGAAATCAAGGATCTAGCCTCATGGACTTTATACTCCGTTGTCGATCCCGAAGCACCACGGATGGATATTTTATGGATTTCGTTCTAGGTCTTCCTAGAACAAAGAACATAAAAGACTCTGTGTTTGTTGTAGTTGATAGGTTTTAAAAAATGGCTCATTTCATTGCGTGTAACAAAACTGACGATGCTCTAAATGTTGCCAATCTATTTTTTGGGAGATCCTGCGATTACATAGTGTTACAAGGACTATCATTTCGGACCGAGATACCAAGTTCCTTAGCCATTTTTGGAGAACCTTATGGGGCAAGCTTGGCACCAAGCTGTTATTTTTAATAACAAGCCATCCCCAAACCGACGTCCAAACGGAGGTCATTAATCGTGTTTTGTCAACACTACTACTGTCAATTATTTGAAAGAACCTAAAAACTTGGGAGGAGTGTTTATCCCACATCGAATTCGTGTACAACCGATCGTACACTCGGCTACCAAGTATTCACCATTTAAGGTAGTGTATGGTTTTAATCCATTAACTTCGTTGGATTTGTTGCCCTTACCTTTTGATCAGCTGATGCATGTAGATGGAAAGAAAAAGGCAGAATTTGTGAAACAATTGCATCAGTGAGTTAAGGATAATATTGAACGAAGAACCGAGCAATATGCTCGTAAAGTCAACAAGGGACGTAAACGAGTGACGTTTGAACCGGTGACTAGGTTTGGATTCACATGTGTAAGTAGAGATTCCCAGCTCAAAGATGATCCAAACTTTTACCGAGGGGAGACTGTCCTTTTCAAATCTTGGAAAGGATTAACGATAATGCTTATAAGTTAGACTTACCTGGTGAGTATGGAGTTAGTGCTACTTTTAACGTTGATGATTTATCCCCTTTTGATGTAGGTGACGATTTGAGGACAAATCGCCTCGAAGAGGGGGATGATGCGACCATAGCTCAGGAAGTTACCACCGAACCCGTTGAACTGCCACAAAGACCTATAACTCGATCTCGAGCTAAGAGGTTTCAAGATGGGTTAGCAAGCTATATTGATCGAGCTTGGGGAGAGCAAGTAGCCAAATCTATTGATCATGATTGGATCAGTTCAATAGGCGTCCCTTGCAATTTATTACAAGCTGAATTTTATTTTTAATTGAACTCACCTTAGTTATTAATTGAGTTGCTAGAATAAATGCTTATCTTAGTTAATTTAGTTGCTGGAATAATTTATTGTTACATGTGTTTGATGTGTTTAATGTGTGTTTAATGTGTTTAATGTGTTTGTTAAATGAATGCTTGTAGGTGACTATTCAACTGGAATCGATTACAAACAAGGGTGATTACAAAGTGTTAAATGAGCCTATTTAGTTGGAATCATTTATATTCAAGGGGTTGTTACAACATTTAAAAAAGAAAATTATTTACTATTTAAATTTGGCAGCCTATTCCTCTTCTCCAAGGAGCTGTTCAAGAATAGCAATGGATAAAGGAGTGATTACATATTCCATAACCAATTGCCTCTTAATGATCACACCATGTTCTGTTTGAGTGCCCAAATTTTTATTCATATTGCTAGCGTCTATTCAGCTGTCCAAGCCTTCAAGTTCAATTAAATCAGCTGAATTGGAACATTAAAATCATGTTGATAGTTGCTGTTACTTAGGCCTAGAGATTTCAAGAGTTTGTGCTTAGTGATTAGTTTCATTTCAGCTCATAACCGCTCATTAAAGCTTAATTCAAGTGATTTTTTGGCTAGGTCTCTTGTAGCACTATAAATATTTTGTAATCAGCTTGTTTAGGGGACTTTTTGCTAAATTTATGCTAAATTTGAAACTTGTGAGATTTCTAATTCCCCTTGTTCTTTCGGGACTGAATTGACTTATCAAGTACTCTTGTGGCGTCAATATGTTCTTTGTTAAACCGAACTTATCACCTTTGGTGTGGTATTCATATACCTTTGGTTCCTATCACATTTGATAGCGGGTTGAGGTTTTATGCTGTTTTTTCCTAAACTGAATTCACCTATGACCTATTTTGAGTTTTGGGTCAACAATCACATTATTGTTGGTTCATTCTCAAGCCTTAGCCAAATTAACTTTCTTTGCTTAACCATTTCGCAACCTTATGTTAAACCTATTTCTTTCTTCTCATCAGCCTATTTTGATTAAACCTAATTCTTTTCGAAAAAGATTCAACTCTTACTCAAATTCACGATTGGGCAACAAATACGACTCGAGACATTTACAACCGAGTTCGTATCAGGACGTCACCTCTGTTCATTGTGTTGTTGTGATGTTGAGTTTTGTGGCATCATGACATCATTTTGTTTTCGGCTCCACCTTGCTCAAAACACTCAATTTTTTGTGTTATTTTGACCCCGTGACCCCCTTTTTGACAGAATCATTGATGTTTCATCAAATGTAACATCTCTATTGATGATGATATTACTTGTTTTTGGGCACTATAACTTACAGCCTTTTATCTCAGCAACAAAACCAAAAATGTAACATCCTAAATAATTGAGTATCATTATGTTGCTAAATGTTAGTTTGGGTTTACTTGGAGTTAGAATAAAAATATTAGTTAAGTGTACTTTAGTATAAAGAAATTAAGTGACATTGAGACTTAAGTTAATTAAGTACTAAAATAAGGCATAAGATGAGTTAATGGCATAGTGGTGATGGCGCCATGAGTTAGACATGAGGGAAGAGGTTCGAATCTTCTAGCTTGCAACTTGAAAATTTTTATTTTTTTGCTTTCATCTATCAAGTGTCGGCCAAGAAGCAAACATGGCAAGTTTGACTTCTTTATTTTTGGTATGATGGCTAAAGGATTAAGGAAATATTTAAGTTTAGGAAAGAAATCAATAGGATAAGGTAAGTAAGGGGAACAAATGGCTTAAATTGGGGAGTGTGCTATGGAAAGAAAGGGTGGCAAAAGTTGGTCTTTGATAGCCAAGTACTTGGACGGTTTTTGGGCAAGGGGCTGGCCAAAATTTTGAAGGCAATTAGATGAATTAGGGGCTAGTTGTGCACATCTTCCTCTTTCGGTCATTTGATAATTTTTCTTTTTCCTCTCAAAGCTTGTTTCTCTCAAATTCCCTCCCCTTAACCGAATGCTTATTGGACAAAGGTAAACAATATTTTTGTTCTCTTTTCTTTTGGTCATTCGAGTTTTGACCATTTAGGTCTTATTTTACCTATTCTCTAAAACTTTTCCCTAGTGCGAAACCATCATCACACAAAGAAGGCTAATCTTTTTCTTTTTCCTTCACAAAACCGAATGCACAATTTTTCCAAAACCTAATTCTTCTCTTTTCTTCTCCTTTCTTTCTCTCTTCTCTCTTGAAACCGAACCATACCATTCTATTTCCCTATTCTTCATTTTCTTCTTCATTACAATTTTCTTCAATTTTATTTCATCCATGGCCGAATGTAACTTGCTCTTGTGACAAAATTTCTTCATTTTCTTTTACCACAACCGATTTCCTTTAATCATAACCGAATTCTTCTTACTCAATTATCTTTCCATTCGTGGACATTAGTGAGATTTTGGAGGGTAGAAATTCAAGGTGATCTTGAGTATTTTTGGAACTTTGGAATCGATTTCAAGAATCAAGGTAAGGTGATTTTCTTTTAAGGATTCTTATTCATTATATTAGTATAGTTAGTTATTAATCGATTTCATTTTTAGGGACGCAATTGCTCGATCGATTCTCGTGGAACGAAGACAAATCGTGGTAAGCAAAATCTAAAATCTTATAAAATGTTAGTCATATTTAGATACTTATAAGTCGGACTAATAATCTTATGTCTTTAGAGACATTCAAGATAGGGCAGAAAAGGGCAGTCCATAGCTTTCGAAAGAGGGGCGGTTCCGCAAATCCTCTAATTATAAACGAAGAAATTTGTTTAGAATCGGGATTTTCCACGGGTTGCGAACCTTCAACCGAGGAAAATCAATTGTTTGAGGTTATTCGTACTCCCGAGCCTTTGTACGTTCATGGATTCTCATCGAGCAACGAATCCACAAACGAGGAGAAACCAAAAATAGAAGTGGTTCAAAATCAAAGGGGTAAGGATTTAGATTGTATACCAATAGTGTATTTTGATAAATGATAGTGTTCTAATGGTTTGTATTACGTTTAGGTGTTGACGAGGGAAGGTTTAGTACTCACAATATCAAGGTGTGTAACTTCACACTTTTCTCGGGTTGGATGTCATCGGTGGTATTGAGAAAAATCATAAAACGACAAAATCGGTATAATACGTAATAATTGGTATTTTGGTGAAAATTACATGAAAGCGATTAAAATTGTGAAAATTACGAAAATGCCTCGATGAGTTAGTTGTTAATATGTAAATTTTATGTCTCGTGAAAATGGTAGAAAATGTGCTAGATCGTGAAAATGGGCCAAAATGTGCTAGATCGTAAAATGGGCCAAAATCGTAAATGTATGCTAGATAGCTAAGTGGGCGAAATCTACATTAGATCGAAAATGGTCAAATCTCATTAGATCGAAAATGGGCGAAATCTACATTAGATCGTAAATGGGCCGTAATCTACATTAAATTGTTAAATGGGCCAAAATCTATGCTAGATCGTTAAATGGGCCGAGAAATTTTGCTAGATCGTTAAATGGGCCAAAGATGCTAAATAGTTATATGGAATAAATGATATTTTGTATTATGGGCCTTAATAAAAACCTGAAATATTGACTTATATATATATTGGGCCTTTTTGCAAAATCATCATATGAATATAGATTATTTTGCATACATGTTGCATGGGTTGGGATTAATGATGAAGAGAAGAAAGGCCTATTGCCAAAATCTAGTTCGGTGGCTTTGCCACAAAATAATTAAACGGCTGATTGCCTCTAGTTCGGTGGCTCTGCCACAAATATTTTAATGGCTCAATGCCTCTAGTTCGGTGACTTTGTCACAATCTAGTTCGGTGACTTTGTCACAATCTAGTTCGGTGGCTCTACCACAAATATAAAATGGCTTAATGCCTACGATTGGTGTGTTGGCGGGGTGGGTTGACTTGATCCCCACGGTGTGATGGTTGGTACGGTGGTGTGTTGCGAATGGAAATTAGGTTTGGGTGGGAAAATTTCATTATTGCATGCATTCCATTATTTATATTGTTAATCTTGATAATGGGCTCAAGCCCAAAATTATGACTTGATGATCGGGCCCAGTGGATTAAGTAAGTAAGTTATTCACTGAGTTCTGAGTAACTCACTCCCTCAAATTTTTCCTCTCAGGTAATGGAAATTGACGTGGACTTGGGCCAAGCATGACTTCGTGGAGGCCATACTGCAAACATGGGTTAAATAAATTTTGAACTTTTAATAAGTACTTTCTTTAAATTGCTATTTTGGGTATGATGTAATAAGGCCTCTATTATTATTTTATGGATTTTTATGTGTGGTTGGATTAAAATTATGTTTTGGATATTTTAATATGGGCTTATGTTTATCACATAATGTTTTCTTAAAATATTTTTGGTTTTCAAACATACAAGATTCTTTAACTATTCTTATTTTCAAATACTCGAACTCTTATAAAAATTACTTTATGATTTTGATAATTAAAAAATTAAATGATGAAAATTTTAACTTATGTTTCTCAATTACATCAAAACTTAAAATTATTTCTTTAGGTTTTTATTAAACTCTACTTTAAAAAGGGTTTTGAAATACCGATTCATCTAAATTATTAAGATAGTTCGATCTATGTAACAAACCAAATCTAGTCTTAATGCATAGACCGGGTTTGGGGTGTTACAAAAAAAAAATATACTTCACAACCATTTGTTCAAGCTTTACCTGACTAGCTCGTACATAAGTAGGACAACCAAATACTCTAAGGCTAAAGAAATTAGGAGGTTACCCGACCAAATCTCTTTAGAAACCTTTCTATCCAGTGCTCGTGTAACAGCTCGATTTTAGCTAAATCAAAATAGTGGTTTCGGAACCAAAAATTGAGGTTATAAAATTATTTTAATATTATTTTCAGTATTTACAGCATTTATGTGATATGTGTGAAAATTTCGTGACTTAATTTTATCGATTGGTTGGTTAATTTGATAAAAAAGACTAAATCACGTAAAATGAAAAAGTTGCATTCTACTTGTTAAAGGTGTCAAATAGCTTTGGCTTTTAAATATGACGGCCTTAAATGGTAATTAGACCATATTAAATTTAATGAACATTAATGGACATGCATTATAAATTTCTATGTTTATTCATTAAGGGTAAATAAGTAAATTGATTAATTAAGTTAATAAAATATAACAAAACATGATTTTGTTCATCCATCTTTGCCATTGCCGAATTTCCAAGGTGAAAAAAACCATTTTTATGCATATTAGAGTTCAGCACACTCCTAGCTTGATTAAGGTACGGTTTTAGCTCGATTTTTTATGATTTTTATGTTTTTGTAATCATTGCAGCTCAATCTAGCTAGCTTGTACCTTTAATTTCGAAACTATTAAAGATTTTGAGAGTTTCCATTGTCGAATCTCTGTGTTGTTTGATGTTTAATGTTGAAATATGAAAGCTTGGTGATAGTTTTACATGTTTTGTTAAGTGATTTTTGATGAAAATGCATAATAGGGATTAAATTGTGAAAAGTGCAAATTGAGTGGTTGAAATATGAAATAAATGGAAGTTTTGGGCTGTTAGGGACCTATAAATAATTCAAAAAGCTTGGGTTTATTGAAATTATGTGAATTTTGTGTTTTGTGAAATAAGGACTAAATTGTAAAAGTTGTGAAATACTTGGGGCAAAAGTGTAAAAGTGCTTTAAAGTGTGATATGGAATAAATTTAAAGACTATGTGATTGAATAAGTTCATTTTGAATTTATATAGATCAAGAATTTGAATTTAGATCGAGAGAAAAGCAAGGTTATTGAGTAGTCTACACGATCCGTCAATTCAGAATACGAGGTAAGTTCGTATAACTGAACTTAAATGTGTATCTATTTATTTGATGGATGAAATTGAGATAGTATTTATTCTATTAGATAAATGTAGAGATATTAGATTAAATGCACGGTTTAAGTAAACGAGTTACTGAATAAGACCATAGTTGGGCTATGGCCAAATCGAATAATAAGACCATAACCGAGTTATAGCATGTGAATGAAAGACCACGGCAAGGCCTTGGCAATGTATGTCTAAAACCATAGTTGGACTATGGCATCCAAAAGTCGGCGTACTTACATCATAAGCATTTATAAACTCGAAGTGATTCGATAAGCAAATTGGTGAGAATAGATATGTATTAGTACAGGTATGTACAGAAATCTGTTTGAATGATGAATTATAAGAAGATGAGAACCTATGAGATGCTTTATAGTTAAACTTTATGTTATCTCATTGATTGAGGTTTTAATTGCAAATTATGTATCTACTTGGAATTGTTCATGAATGATGTTGATAATTTCATATATACATACGAACTTACTAAGCTTTATAGCTTACTTTTTTATTTCCTTCTATGTTTTATAGTAAATCGAAGCTAGCTCGGAACCGGGGATCGTCAGGAACTTCATCGCACTATCGGACATCTATTTGGTGCTTTTGAGTTGTACAAATATGGTATATGGCATGTATAGGCTTGTGTCATTTTAGTATGTTTGATGGATATGTATTTTGGCCATTTGGGTTGGCATAAGATAATGAACATGATCATGTTTAAAAATGTGCAAATGGTTCTATTTTGAGTTTGGTAAATTGACTTATATTATGTGATTGAAGTTGATAATTTGGAAGTTATGTGTTTATGAATTGATGTTTGATAATGCATGTTTGAAATGAATTAGTAAATTAAATTGTATATGTGAATTAGGTATGTAATTAAATGGAAAATTGTGACATATTTGTGACTTGCATGGTTGGAGATAGATATAGTAAGATTTTTGTATTGGTTAATGACTTTTGGTTGCATAATTGTGCCTTGAAATGGTACCATTTGTACTTGTGTATGTATGTCCAAAATGGGTGACAAAATGGCTTGGTAAATGGCCTATTTTTGTCCACATGGGCAGAGACACGGGCGTGTGTCTCAGCCGTGTGTGACACATGGTCATGTTACACGGTCGTGTGTCCCCTGGTGTTGAAATGGAAATGAAGTCAGCATGCTCCACATGGTCTCACACACGGGCGTGTGACTGGCCGTGTGGTACAAGTCAGTATTCCCCCCTAATTGGCATACTGCCTAGCACACAGGCGTGTAACTTGGCCGTGTTACATAAGTCAGTATACCCTACAGGTTTGGCACGACCTAGCACACAGCCTGGCACACGGTCTTGTGTGGCCACTTCGAAGGGCACACGGGCTGGACATACGGGCGTGTGGTTGGCCGTGTAACCCAAGTCAGTATGTATGTCCTGTTTTCACACGGCCTAAGACACGGGCGTGTCTAGAGCCGTGTGAGGCACATGGCCTATTCACACAGTGTGTGACCCCTTTATGGTTGAAATATTTCTAAGTTTTTTGAAATTTTGTATGCTATCCGTTTAGTCCTGAACCATTTCTAACGCAAGTTTAAGGCCTCATAGGCCCTTTTAAGGGACAATGTGATTGTGTTGAATGATTTATGAGAATGTTTGTTATATGTTATGAATTGATTAGTAATACCTTGTAACCCTATTTTGGCGACAAATAAGGGTTAGGGGTGTTACAGCTTGATGTGGAGATTGGTTCAATAAATAACTTGTTAGGTTAACTGCTTTAGCCCAAAACTCTTTTTTTAAACCTGCGTTGGAAAACATGCATCGAGCTTTCTCGAGTAATGTTCTATTTATCCTTTTAGCAACACCATTCTGTTGTGGGGTACCAGAAATTATGCGGTGTCTTTAGATTCCTTCCCATTTGCAAAAATTAGTAAACTCAAATGAACAGAACTTGAGACCATTATCTGTTCTTAGCTCTTTATGGGCTTCCTAGTCTACTTTTCTAGTAAGGTCTTGTACTGGTTAAAGATCCCGAAGACTTCATTCTTGTGCTTCAGGAAATATACCCAAACTTTCTTGGAGTGGTCATCAATAAAAGTTAGAAGATATCTGTTACCTCCTTTGGAGACGACGGGAAACAGACCCTGTAAATCATAATGAATGTAGTTAGGGGTCTCTTTTGTCCTAAACACTGTCGAATCGAAGCTGACTCAAGTTTGCTTCATGTAAACGCAATGCTCGCAGAAATCTAACTTTCCAACTTCGGTGACTGTGAGAAAACCTTTTTTGCTCAAAATGGTCATACCTTTTTTTGCCCATATGACTGAGTCGCATGTGCCACAACTGAGTTGATTTGGAATCTATAAAGAGCGGATTTTGTCGCATCGTCACAACGTCATAAGAGTCCTTGTCATGACATGGCGACTATTTCATCTTTATTTTCATAATTGCAGCCGAACCAGTCATAGTTGAACCTTGTAGAATGTATAGGCTATCGACTTTCTATCCTCTCATCAAAAAAGAGCTCCACAAGATACTTTTAAACCATTTGACTAAATTACGATCTTGCAACCATTCGAGTCTAGAATAACCAAAAGACAAGATTCTTCTTTAAATCAGGCACATGCTTGACAACTGACAATATCCTGATTATCCCATCATACATCATACTTTGAATGGTGCCAATTTTGGTTATTTTGCAGGGTTAGTTATTTCCCAAAAGCACAACTCCATCTACAAGTAGAGAATCAGTCCTTGTTGGGACACATATGGTAGGAACATCCTGAATTCAAGACCCAATCGGATGTGAACTTAGACCTTTTGGTCATTGAAACCAATAATAAACCATCACCTCTGCCCTTGACTACACTAGCATCAGCTACATCAGCCTTCTGCTACCCTTTCTTGTCGTTTTTAGCAACCCTTTTTGTTTTTATTCTAAAGTTTATAGCATTCTGTTTTGCAGTAACCACATTCCTTGTCACGGTTTCTTGATTTTGATCTCGCCCTAGATCTTCTTTAACCCGAATCCTTAGACTGTTGCCTTCCTCTAGCAACCAAAACTAAAGCTTGCTCATTTGACTTGTTCTTTAAACCTAACTTGTTGTCAAGTTTATCCTTGCTTAAAAGGTTTCCCTTTACGTCCTTAAATGATAATCTCTCTTTATCATATATTAGGGTTTCCTAGAAAGTTTTGTATGAAGGGGGCAAAGAACAAATCATTGCCTGATCTTCATCATCCATGTTATCCTTGACATTATTCAGGTTATTTAGTAGAGTAACAAATTCATTGATGTGAGCCCTAATAGACTCACATTTGGCCATACGGAACGTGTATAATTGTTGTTTTAAAACAACAATTTGTGAGAGACTTTGTCATGTAAATTGCTTCTAATTTTCTCCATAAAACTGCTACCGTTTTCTCTGTAAGCATCTCCTACAACACCCCTAACCCATATCCATCACCAAAACAGGGTTACAGAGCATTACCGGGGTTTACAGATCAAACAAATAGAAATTTGAAACATTTCATTACATATCAATATTCATAATAAAACCAATTAAAATCATATATATTGTCCCTTATACGAGCCCTCAAGGCCCGAAATATGCATTAAAAAAATCGAGACTAAATCGAAAACTCAGAGAATTTTCCTAAAAAAGTAGAAAAATTTCAAAGCTGTAGGGGTCACACGGCCGTGTGACTCACACGATCAGGAGACATGCCTGTGTCTCAGGCCATGTGGGCATTTGAAATAGGGACATACGGCCTTGTCTCAACCCGTGTCCGTGCCTGTGTAACTCTCGACTTGGGTCACACGGCCAAGTCACACGCCCGTGTGCTAGGCCATGTAAGTGTATTGACTTGCATTCTTCAGAAAAAATAGGGGATACACGGCCGTGTCACTTGGTCGTGTGTCATACACAGCTGAGACACACACCCGTGTGGACGAAAATAGGTCATTTTCCAAGCCATATTTCTCACCCAAATTGACATAAACCTAAACTTAATAATTGGCCATCACGAAGTCATAATAAGGCATTCAAAACAAGCTAAATCAAGTCTTAGACATGTATTATTACCACATACAACCAATATGCCCTTAGGCAACTCAAATGACAACTTAAAAACATGTTAACAAAGTATCCAAACTTACCTAATTAATTTACCTAACAAAGTTACCAAAGTTCACTACAAATCAAATACATACATATATCACTCATACTAACATCACAATTATACCTTATTCTCATACCAATATGTAATTTGATTATATAAACAAAATATTATTCATAATATTTATATAAGCTAAACTTTGACCAAGGTCGTACTAAAGCCTATACATGCCATATAAATCGTATTTATCATTTCAAAAAGCTACCGTGATAAGCTAAATAGTGTGACTTGAGTGTTGATCCGATCGTCCAACCTTCTGAAAATTTGCAATGACATTAAACAATACAAATAAGCTTAATGAAGCTTAGTAAGTTTGACGAGTTAATTAACAATCTTACCGAACTAACTATAATAAATTAAGTAACAAAAATCATCAATGACAACTCCCTTTCATTTACAACTTCAATCGATAAGTACATCTATATTCAAATAATCACTAAAATAAGTAATATGTCTTTCAAATTCATTAAATAAATCACCTTACTGGGATTTCTCCATTCAAAGAATGATTTACGGATAAGAGTACATCGTCAACAAAAGCTCATAAGAGCAGGTCCTCCCATATACACCAACAGAAGCTCGAAAGCTGAACAGAAGCTCGTAGGAGCTGAATAGAATCTCGTAAGAGTTGATTCACCCAATTACGCCAAACAGAAAGTAAAATACGAGAGTTCGCAACAAATGCTGAACCCCAGTTTACTTGGGAATGATGCCAATATCTCTCCAAAACCATCATACGCCAAATTACGAATGTACTCAAATCTCGCGTTCAATTTAAACCGAACATCCAATTCAATATTGTGGTTCAAACAATAATTCATTTCCAACAAAAGAATATATATATGCATAAAACTAATCATCAATTTATACAAATATTAAATTTTAACCCTACGAACTTACCTAGACTGAATTGTAGTAATTGCAGAAGTTCAAGGACTATTCCGCTATTTTTCCTTTTTCACGAGTATCTACAGGATCTTGATATGAAACAAGAAATGAAGAACCAACTCAAAGTTCCCTCCTATGGCGGTTTAAGCCGAAAATAGAAGAAGAAATGCATAGGAAGCCTTTAAATGCAAATCCATAGGAAGCTTTAAATTTTAATTTGTTCGTTTTTAATTTCATCAAAATTACAATTTTGCCATTCAATTGTTTTATTTTATTATTTTTCCTTAACTTGTCGTCCCACCATCTTAATTTAGGTATATTTATTACTTAAGTCCTTCATTATTTATTAATTAAGCCATTTAATCACTTAATTATTATATTTAGCAAGTTTTGCACATTTTTCAATTTAGTCTTTTTTAATTAATTAACTATCGGAACGTTAAAATTTTTCAACGAAACTTTAATACCATCTTAATGTCACTTTGTAAATATTTTTAAAAATATTTACGACTCGATTTATAGAAACGAGGTCCTGACACCTCACTTTCTAAAACCACTTGACCTATGGTCTTACCACTCAGACCTAATAAATCATTATAAAATATAAATTACCAATTCAAAAACCTTTTAAAATCGTATTTGATTCGTAAATATTAAATAATAATATTTACAAATTTACTCGCTGGATTTGGTGGCCTCGAAACCACTATTTTCGACACCACTGAAAAAATTTGGGTTGTTACATCTCTTGCAACACATTGTTCATGAGGCACAACTGAATTGTTGACAGTGCCTTCTCATCAATCTCCTCCCATTTTGTTTGATTCGCATCCACGGGCTTTTGCCATGTAACGACCTTTTCCAAATCGTTCTGTATTAGAATTTTCATCATCCGACCTTGCCACAAACTAAAAATTGTGATCCCATCGAACTTCTCGATATCGTACCTCATTTCCATCTTTGAACGAGTTGAATGCGGAAACTGAACCTTGATCTAATACTAGTTTGTTGGGTTAAACCTGAATTATGCAATGAACAAGAACGAAAAATGAGAAAATTGGACACAAATATTAACGTGGAAAAACCCCTTCAAAAAGGATTAAAAACCATGGGTAAAGAAAATTTCACTAAAACAGAAAATACCGAAAAAGAAGTACAAGATGGAGAAACAAAAATAATCTCGAACCTAAAAAAAAAATACAAAGTTCTCCTGAAATTCTCACAAACTCTCTCTTAATTTTTGTTATTGAATCAAGCTCTCTAGGGTTGCTAAAACCCTATTTATAGGCTAAAATTCATGACTAATCTAATTAGAATATCCCTAAAGTTATTAGAGTTCGACTAGGAAAAGATAGCAGAGCTTAACTAGGAAAAGAAACTTAGTTTAGTAGGATACAAGTCGCCACGTTGTGACATAGCTATCGGCTCTTTGGGACATCATATTTCACACCGTCAAGATGATGGATTCTTCTTTTCAAGATGCCGTGTGTCATGTCGTCGGACGTTGGCTCTTCCTCGTCATAATATTGACTCTATTTCAGACGAAATGCAAGGCACACTCCACAGTTCTCTATTTTTTGAATTTAAAAATTTAGGTCCAGTTGTTACCATCATTTAAATTCTTTTATTAAATTCTTTGGTGTAACATTTTAAATTTTTTTAAAAAATAAATTCACCTAATAGTCTTATAACAATAAAAATAATATTGAAAATAGTGATTAGGATTTTATTTTTTTCCTTCAAAACACTCTTTGGAAACATCATAATAAAAATTGTTAAAATAGTGTTCTTGAGAAAATTGATGTCAACATTTTGATTGAAATAGTTAACAATATTAACTATTTATATTAATTAATGACACCATAAAATAAAGGGACCAAATTATATTGAAAATTAAAGTATATATATTAATTCTCAAGTTTTAGTATAGTCTAGGCGCCAAACTTAAAATGACTTTATCTTATAATGTAAAAAAAAAAAAGTAATACAAACTTAAAAGAATATGAAGTCTCTTTTAAGATTATTAAGGTATTCAAATTATATATAATTATTTAATAGTTTAATAAAAAATAAATATTATTAATTATTTAGATTAATTAATAACATTAATAATCAAATTATATTAGAAATTAAAGTATATAAATTAAATATCAAATTTAAGCCTATTAGTGAAAGCAAAGGGTATGAAAATTATATAAAAAAGTCTACTCTCTTTTTCTTTTTCTTTTCTTTTCCAGCGTTGAAGAAAATTTATTGAATGTGTTGGACAGAAAGTTGGAATGTTGACATGTATGCTACACAATGGTTTTAGCATTCGTTAAGTGAGCTTTTTTCCAATAGTGGGGAAGGGGGAAGTCAGATTCCTTGAATGAGTTCTTTATTACAAAAATATATACATGTGTGTCGTGGAAAACACCCGCAACGAGCTTCAAAAGTCAATATATGCTTCTTCATGATGAACACTATCAGCCTATACACACACAGAAAGAGAGAAGAAACCAAACGTGGGTTTCAATTCAAGTATCAAGAGTGTGGGTGAGGAAGACTAGCATGAATGAAGAAGTATGAGTCATGAATCATGTGGGGGAGGTTGAGGCTGAGGCCGCCATGCCACCTCAAACCCAAAGGTTCTCCACAAAAATACAGATGGTAGGGTGGGGAAGGGGTGAACTTTTGTGACTTGTGAGATACTCCAAATCTTTATTGGGATCAATCAAACCCTTCCTAAAAAGATTACGTGGTCCAAACCAACTACGTCAACATCCCCCACCCCACCCATTTGCTTTGAACCCCCAAAAATCTCTCTCTCTCTCTCACCTACAGCAATCATATCCACGCATACGTGCATGAAAACAGTACAAAACCATAAACCCGCTTTCTTAATTTCGATGCATTAGCTCAAAAGCTGCTTTAACACATTAAAAGAAGAAGAGAAGAAGAAGAATCATGATGGCTAAACGCCTAAAACAAGTCCTTTGATTGATGACAGTGAAAAGGATAGCTTTTGAAACTTAATTTTTGTCTTTCTCTGGTTTAATTCATATATTCCACTTTTCACTATCTTATACTGATGTCATCTTCCCTTTGGAGAAGTAGTCCACAATATGGACCATCACAACCCCACTGCCATGATAGGGATATATACACATACATTATATGCTCTAATAATACATCAAAACTAAGAACTTCATTAATTAGGACCTATCACCAAGCAACAACAATGTTTGAGAAATATTAATGGGAGGTAGCTAGGGTTAGCAAGGTAGGTTAGGTTGGGAACTTTTTACTGTCGATGCCTTTCCTGGAAGGTACTTTAATTGTAGCTTGACAAAAAAATGAGGCCCCACTTGCTGTGTTGCAAACCTCAGTTTCATATGCGCTCGTGCTTTGAGCCTTTGTCGCTACTATCGGCTGCTTTACCAGACAAGATGGAGGATACGTCTTAGAATAGGACCCATTAGCCCCCCCGCCCCCCCCCCCCAACCCCTTTTTTACTATTATTTTGCATTGCACCTTACTTATTCTTGCTATATACTCCTAGATTATCACCATTTTCTTTACAGCTTTGAGCTTTCTATATATGTTATGTTCATCGACCCTGAGCTGTCATCATAATTATTTAGCCAGTAATCGACATATCCTATGAAATTTATATAATTTTTAGAACCCAATTTCAATCTCAAATTTATATTCAGGTTTCTATTGTTGCCATTGCCAATAATCAACATCAAGGATCATATGGGTCATAGATATGGATTGCTACTGTTCTTAGACTCTACCAATGACCCTACGATTTGGTCCCATATTTTGTAACTTATTATGGAACTTAGTTGAACTATATTAGGTCTAAATCACAATTAAAGTATATCCATGTGCATGAAAGAAAGAAATCTAAGAAGAAGAAAGGAAAAAAGCTCCATCTCACCTCTCTATCACTAAAATCTTTACCTTCTGAGGTGCATTGCATGGTGTGGTCAATTTGTTCTCCACTGATGAAAAGGTGAATCCCTTTTCCCAGAATCGGGTATTGGATCTTGGATGATGATGATGATGATGATGGTGGATATCATATAATTCAATGGCCAGGACAGTTTGTTTTGAGGTGAGGTCATTGGAATCAAATAGAAAATAGAACCATGTAAGTCTTGGATGCTCTGAGCACGGCAGCCGTACTCCATCAATGGCGTTTTTGATCTAGCAGAGGCTTTGAAGCTGCTGAATGGCAGATTACATTGTTTTATAGCTGTTGCTTGTCATATTGTTAATCCATTTGTTCTTTAGTGAGCATTGGCAAGTCATGTTCCATATTTAATTCTACTGTTGTAGAGAATCCTGATGAACTATCCCAAGGTTCAATATAGATAGGGAAGAGCCGGTAGCGTCCAATTTACAAGATTTTGGAAACAAGAACAGGATATTCAAATCCTTGCTGTGTGCCTGTACTGAAGCCAAAATAGCTGACCTGGATCACTTATCTTTCAAGCAAGTTTAATAAGACAAAAGATCTCTTAAAATTTGATTACACTGTCACCAGTTAGTAAGTAGCAGGAATTATATATTGCTGCTGTTTCAGTCAATACCCTTAAGTTAATGGCCCTTGGGCTTGGATTCAACATGGAAAATCTGGTTCTGATACTTTGAAAGTTATATGTGATAGACACAATATCTCTGACAAGCGCCTATCATTTTTGGCGTCATACAAAGTTACAAACGAACAAAGCTAGTCAGGTTCGCAGGAACAATGTTAGGATCTGACCCGGCAAATCATAGCTCACGCAAAGGATTTGTCGTAACCTTGATTAACAACCCCATCCTCTCCATTTTCCAACAAATAAATATAAATCCCCCAAAAAAAGACTGCTACTTGCCAAAAAAGACGGTCTGGAGAATAAAATTAATATGGTGCTTACTATAATGCTAGTTTTCTAACAAGATTGTTCCATAACTCAAAATGCATAATTTTTAGTATTATATGCATAATTGCAGAATAAGTGTCATATTCCCTGTTGGGAATAATGATGGATGAAGTTGAACCCTTAAGATCTTCACATACAGCAGAAAAAAATGGGTGCTTTTGGGATATTCAAATAACTTCATTTCAAAAGAGTTTATAATGTGATTCGCAACAGATGGGATGGGACAAAAGGAAATAAAATGAAATGCCATAAAACAACTGGAAGAAGACTTGGGTGTTGACAATGTTGAACTTATTGGGAAGTACGTAGTTTGAGATATGTGAACATGAGCAGCTAGCTCATTCAAGGGAGAAAAGTCACAAACATGCTTTGAGCTGTTTCGATATAGTAACAAGTGAAACAAAAGGTTAGGCATGTCTGATGATGATGATGAGAAGCATATGATGCAAAAAAGGTGGAAGACAGTAATGCCAAAGCTTGCAAAGAGCTGGCCAAATGGTGAAATTAGTTAGCTCCCTGATTTGATCTTTTGAATTGAAAATTCTCCAAAACACCTGCTTTACTTCAACTGTGTCTGCATTCACAGTGCAGTGCAGGAGAATCAGATGAGAAAATATATAGTCATAATGATCACATGATTAATTATTGTTAACCCTACAATTATGCCAAATTACACAGTCCTAACCCTTGCCATACGACAATTACAGTTGATACCATGAAAGTGAACAATATATCAGACACTGTATAATGAAGAAACCTCTATACATATGATAGCCTTCCACGTCAACATCTAGAATGAAATACTGCAGCCTCACAATCTGAATGTGAATACTGCTCTGAAAGATTGTTTTAATTCGTGAAGCATTAGGATATATGTGTTTGGATTACATCAGGTGAGATGGAACACCACAGGAAATTAAACTTTTAACTGTGTTTTTAATGGTGTTTGGACTGAAAACGCCACAAAAGATAAACAATAACAGTGTTTTTTCATAAATACCGCTAAAGTTAAAATAATAGTGACATTTATGAAAAAAACACAGCAAAATATCCTTTTATTTTAAACTAAACTGCACTGTTTTTGTTAGGTTTAATTTTATCCCCAAATTCTTTTAACTTTTTTCCCTAAATTTTCCCCAAAACTCCTTTTTTTTGTAAAATTTTTGGTGATTTTCTCTTCCTCCTCCTCATTGAGCAATAAAATTGCAATAACAGGTCACTATTCTTGTTATTTTTCTGCTATTCTTGTTGATATCTATTTAAAAAAAATTTCATTAAAGCATACCGCAATAGCATGTCTGCAACCTATAAACTCAAGAGTACTAAAAATGCAGCCACAACCGCAATTTAAATCCTTGATTAGGGTTTCTTATTTGGGAACCTCGTTGATATTTCCTAAGGTTTTGGTGTTGCGATTGCTGTCAATGCTAATATTTTTGTGCATTTTTGCTTCAATGAAGCTTTAAATTTCTGATAAGTTGAACCCTTTAGCGTTTCTGGGTTCTGCCATTTTGTCACCTATGTCGCATGCTTGTAACGTACTTAGCGTTTGATGCCTGGCCGCATAGATGGTATATATGATCGGTTTGTGGATTCCCTTGCTATTCATGGATGTTTCTTTCTGTGCAAGGTTTCAGTTTTTCTTTTCCTATTCTGTTCTATTCACGGCCTTTTCCGCAGTACCTTTGTTTTAATGTTTCATCACTAACAGTTCTTTTTAACTAAGCAGGAATCGGGTACCAGAAATAAGGTATTAATTTGACAGCAGATCAAAGTATGGTCTGCCTTTGATAGCTGGTAAGTCAAAGGAATAGATCTTTCTGCAAGTTTTGCAATATATGCCGGTTTTAGTTTCATTTTATTTTATCTTTATTTTTCAGTTTCTATTCAGGCACCGTGGATGACTTTAACCCAGAAAACAACACTCACAAGGTAACTGCTTGCACTTATTGTTAGTCAATGGAGTATTTGTTCTGTAATATAAATTTGAGATGCTGCTTGGGAACTATGTGAGAAATTCAGTTTAACTGGAGTTGTTGATTTTATTTATTTGGTTGTCTCTAATGTCTTCAAGAAGTAATAAGGTTTTCTTGATTTTGAATTGAATATTCATTCTCATATTTTCTTTTTTCAGTTTATTTATATTTTCTTTCGAGAGTTTGTTTTACCATTGTTGACTTTCTTAATTAGCTATAAAACGTGATATAAGTGCATTAACGAACTTCCACACCACACACAGAAAGAAAAAGGAAAGAAACTCAAATGAAAGAGTGACATACTCTGCTTGGCTAAGGGTAAAACAATCCAACTCTTTTGATTAAATTTGTTTCCATGCAATTGACAGATTACATGTGATAGTGGGAAAGTTGAAATGTTATGCTTGGCCAGTGAGAGCTGGGAGACAATAAGTAACTGTTCTTCGATGGAGAGGGTAAGTGTGAAAGCCACAGTCTTTCTTTTGAGCTTTGAACTGTTGACTTAACCATACGTTTGTATTTTGAAGATCTAAAGGAATTGGATTGTGTCCGGTCCCATAAATATGCCAGTCTAGTTAGAATTAGATTTGCTCTTGCCTCTGACTAGAGAACTCAAATTAGTTCTAAATTCTATTATTCTGACTCTATTAATTGACGGTAAATTAGCCAACTTGGGAGGAGGGCTGGGTGTTGCAGTAGAACCTGGATATGGTGGCTGCCTTAAATGGCTGATTACCAGCAAACCAATAAGTTATTGGCAAAATAATCCTGTATCCCTGAAAATTAGAAACAGGAACAAAAATAAAGAATGTTCACAAAATATGGCAACTTTATTGCTGTCGAACCCTACATGATTTTTCATCCAAGCATATGATTTTTGCAGCATAACTTTCTGATCCTTCATTGTCTGTCTTTCTCTGTGGCTTTATCCTGTGATCTTGTTCTGTCCATTTTTTGCATGAAAGGAGGCCAACCATCAGATGAGCAAAACACCTTGCATTTGCAGCAATGGTGAGTTGATCTGTAAAACAAATCGACTATAATGACACGCATCTTGCTTTTTCCACCTCCATGAAATTAGTATTGGACATATTGCTTATATCATTTCCTTTTGTTAAGTTTATATACTTCATCATGCAAATCAATCTAGTTATTTGGTACTCCAACTGTTACTGTTGTTTAGCAATGCCTCAACTTTGTTACTTTTCTCCTTTCGTTAAACTTTGTTTTTGGTACGAGATAGAAAATATAGTCTTTGGATTTTAGGTAAATATAGTTTTTAGTATTTGAATTTGATTTTAATTTCAAATTAGTACTTATGTTTTTTCTTTTTTTCATATTGGTACTTGAATTTGACTTCCATTACAAATTAAAACTTATGGATTTTATTCCCCATTGCTGTTTTCTGCTTTCCTTTTATTGCATTCTGGTCTCAATACTGTCAAAGACACAGTTGAGAAGTTAAGAAGTAATGCCAGGCAAGAGTCTAAGACAAAATTAATATGGAGGATAGTAAAGTTCCTTGCAGTTCTTTACATGTGTCGGTCGTTAAAGGGCTTTTGTGATGTTTTAAATTTATAAAAACGTTATTTAATTTCTATAGATTTTAATTATTATTGAGGCTTCAAATGAAAATTAGTCATTTTTAATATGTAGTGGTCGGTGGTGGAGTGGGTGAAAGTCTGTGGTCTATGTTTGTTTTAATTAAAGTAATATAAAATATTAAATAATTAATAATTAAAAGATGGAAAAAAGAGGAAGATGGTCATCATCTTCTTTCTTTTAACCGTATCACCAAAAGAAAAAGGAGAGACAATTTGCATGTTCAAGGAAACTAAGGACTTAGCTTGTTTAAGAGTTGTATCACTACAAGAATATAGGGCTTTAGCGGTGTTTTTAGTGGCGTTTGGTTAAAAAACGCCACAATAGTTATACATTAGCGGCGTTTTAATCAAAATGCAGCAAAAAACTGGACAATAGCGGTATTTTTCCGCAAAACGCCGGTAAAAACTAAGAAATAGCGGCGTTTTCTAAAAAAACGCCGCAATAAATTGAGAAATACCACCGTTTTTTATAAAACGCCACAAAAGGTAGTGAAATAGCAGCGTTTTCAGGGAAAGCGCCACTAAAGGTAAGATATAGCGGCGTTTGTAAAAAAATGCCACTAAAAATCTAATTATCTCAAAACTCAAAAGGCGCCGTTTTGTTTCCCGTTTAATAATTTAATATAAAACAATGTAAAAAGGCACAATAATAATAGCGCGTTTTACTAAAAAGGCCACAAAAGGTCGAGACATAGTGGCGTTTGTATGGAAAACGCCACTAAAGGTAAGCAATAGCGGCGTTTTGTGTAAAAAACGCCGGTAAGTATCTAATTATCTCAGAACCGAAACAACGCCATTTTGGTTCCCGTTTAATAATTGAATATAAAAATTGTAAAAAGGCCTAATAATAGCGGCGTTTTGTTTAAAAACGCCACAAAAGATTGAGATATAGCGGCGTTTTTGAATAAAACGCCACTAAAGGTAATAAATAGCGGCGTTTTTTTACCACAAATGCCGCTAACAATCTAATTATCTCAAAACTGAAACGGCGTCGTTTTGGTTCCCGTTTAATAATTCAATATAAAAAATTGTAAAAAGGCACAATATTAGCGGCGTTTTTATTAAAATGCCACAAAAAATCAAATTGTTTCAGAACTAGATTGGCGCCTTTTTGTTCCTCGTATAATAAATCAATATAAAAATTATTTTATTTTGGGGTTTACTATTTAGGGTTTATGATTTAATGTTGATAGTTTAGGGTTTCAAGTGTAATGTAGTGTAGGTTTGGGGTTTACTAAGAATTTAAGGGTTTAGAGTTTTAGAATCTATATTTAATGGTTTAAGGGTTTAGTGTTTCGTGTTTCGTGTTTTGGGCTTCGAGTTTCGGGTTTCGGGTTTAAAGTTTTAAGATTTATGATTTTGCATTTAAGAGTTTAAGGGTTGAGTGTTTATGGATTAGAGATATAAATTAAAAAATGTACATATATTTTGGGGTATAAAACCCTAAACCACTAAACCCCTAACCTTTAATCCACAAATTTTAAACCCCAAAACCTTTTAACCCTTAAATTATTAAATCTTAAACCCCAGACCTACATCATACACACTGTACTCAAAATAGTAAACCCTAAATATGTACCCTAAATTAATATATATATATATATAGTATTAGGGTACTTTAGTATGGGATATAGTTTAATGGTTTAAGGTTTAGAGGGTTTTAGGATAAATAGTGTCATTGTTTTATGGTTTAAATATCGGGGATATAATTTAGGGTTATGAATAATTGCACCATGGTTAAGGCTTAGGGGCTAGTGTTTTATGGTTAATTTATGGTTTAGGGGATATAGTTTAGAGTTTAGGATTATGATGATATAGTTTAAAGGTACAAGGTTTAGGGTTTTGATTAATTAGTGTTCATAATATTAGGTATTTTGATTATTTAATAATATTATAAAAATGTAGAGTGTAAATGATACTTTATTATTAGTGGCGCTTTATTAAAAAAGCCACAAAAAAATAGAATTACCGGCTTTTTTTGGAAATGCCACAAAATATATGCATTACCGGCGTTTTTTAGGAAACGCCACAAGGTTATGTCAATTAAACGACATTTACTACCGGCCTTTAATACAAAAATGCCACAAAATCCATCAACATATATTAAGACGGCGTCGTTTGAAACTTTGTTGTTTGAATTAGTGGCGTTTATTGACTAAAATACAAAATATATCAATACAATGAGGACGCCGTCGTTTAAAGCTACAAAAACATCAAGTATTAGTGGTATTTGGATAAAAAACGCCGAAAGTCCATATTTAGTGGCGTTTGCAAAAACGCCGCAAATCTTTATGAACATTAAGCTTCACGACGTCATTTTATCAACAATTAGTGGCGCTTTCGAGAAACACCGCAAAACATAAACTGGTGTTGAGCAAAACGTCGCCGTTTTGCTGTGCTCAATTTTATCCCCCTTCACCCCCGAAAGCCCTAAGTGTTCAATCTGTTCTCTACCCAGTCGACCCTAAATTTCATCCTCCCTAAAATTTTTTGCTCAAACTTCTCCCTAGGTTCCGTCGTCCTTTGTTTTATGCTCAAATTTCCCAATATTCTAACATCACCGGGCTTCAGAAGCTGTTGCCATTGAAAAGCTTGAGGTATTTTTTGGAAACTTTTGCTTCAAATTTGAGTTTAGTTTTTATTTTGCTTCTTTTTAACTTGATTGTCTAATTGGTTTCTCGTTATAGGTTAAGAACTGATGGGATGATTGATTAATTTGTTAAAAATTTGAGTTTCTGTTGCTTCACATTGTTGATTTAGTTTGCTGATTATCGTATGGTTCATTTCTTGATGGTAATTGAAGTTTCATTGCTTGCGTGATTTAGCTAGCAAAGATTTGGAGGGACCAAACGGCTAGCGTGAGGCTCTCGGCATCTTAGGAAACTTATTTTGGTGAGTTCTCGAACAACAATTGAAAACTTGTTGAATTCAATTTGGAAGTTGTGGGAACTATCTCTTGATTAAGGATGATGTTTGTTAATTTTGTGTATCTTGTATTGTGGTTTAAAATGCAAAAATAACATGCATTGTTGTTCGGTTTATGCTTGAGAAGTTTAAAATTTGGAAGCCTAAAAGCAGTTTAAATTATGATTCATATTGTTGTCCAAAATTCAGTTTTAGTAATGTCCCATTATTAATAGTTGAAGCTAAGAAACAAAGTATTTGATGAAAGGATTTAGGGAGTCTGAAAATTTAACTGTTGTTAGCTAGAGAAGTACTCGAATGCATGCTAGAGTTTAATATGTCCGAATGTATACTGAAATGAATCATGTCCGAATTACCTACTTAATTAGATTAAATGTGTACGTAATTTAACTCGCTATACAAGAAACTTGTTGGTTCTATTTCAAAACAGGTCAAGAGCTTATGTACATAAAATAAAATTAGTACATTGCATGATCTTGTATGATTAGTTAAATGCCTATTGGTGGCGTTGATATATTATTATCGATTTATAAGATAGAATATATGTATACAATATTGAAAATTTATATGTATCGTGATGTTTGTTTGACTGTTTAGAATGAAATGTCCTGCTAGTGAGAACTCAATCATGTTTAATTGTGAGCCTTTCTTGGCCTTTGTCAAATTTTCATTGCTTAAAATTTCTACATTTGTCTGCCTTAAATTGCGATTCATATTGCTATCCAAAAATTCAGTTTTAGTAATGTCCCATTATTAATGGTTGAAGATAAGAAACAAAGTATTTGATGAAAGGATGTAGAGTCTAAAATTTAATTCTTTGTTAGCTAGAGAAGTACTCGAATGCATGTTAGAGTTTAATATGTCCGAATGTATACCGGAAATGAATCATGTCCGAATTACCCCGCTTAATTAGATTAAATGTGTCTATAATTTAACTCGCTATACAATAAACTTGTTGGTTCTATTTCAAAATAGTCAAGAGCTTATGTACATAAAATAAAATTAGTACATTGCATGATCTTGTATGATTAGTTAAATGCTTATTGGTGGCATTGATATATCATTATCGATTTATAAGACATAATATATGTATACAATGTTGAAAATTTATATGTATCGTGATGTTTGTTTGATCTTTTAGAATGAAATGTCCTGCTAGTGAGAACTCAATCATGTTTAATTGTGAGCCTTTCTTGGCCTTTGTCAAATTTTCATTGCTTAAAATTTCTACATTTGTGCGCTTTAAATTGCGATTCATATTGTTGTCCAAAATTCAGTTTTAGTAATGTCCCATTATTAATAGTTGAAGCTAAGAAACAAAGTATTTGATGAAAGGATGTAGGGAGTCTGAAAATTTAATTGCTATTAGCTAGAGAAGTACTCGAATGCATGCTAGAGTTTAATATGTCCGAATGTATACTTGAAATGAATCATGTCCGAATTACCCTACTTAATTAGATTAAATGTGTCGTAATTTACTCTCGCTATACAAGAAACTTGTTGGTTCTGTTTCAAAAACAGTCAAGAGCTTATGTACATAAAATAAAATTAGTACATTGCATGATCTTGTATGATTAGTTAAATGCCTATTGGTGGCGTTGATATATCATTATCGATTTATAAGATGAATATATGTATACAATATTGAAAATTTATATGTATCGTGATGTTTGTTTGACTGTTTAGAATGAAATGTCCTGCTAGTGAGAACTCAATCATGTTTAATTGTGAGCCTTTCTTGGCCTTTGTCAAATTTTCATTGCTTAAAATTTCTACATTTGTCTGCCTTAAATTGCGATTCATATTGCTATCCAAAAATTCAGTTTTAGTAATGTCCCATTATTAATGGTTGAAGATAAGAAACAAAGTATTTGATGAAAGGATGTAGGGAGTCTAAAAATTTAATTGCTGTTAGCTAGAGAAGTACTCGAATGCATGTTAGAGTTTAATATGTCCGAATGTATACTGGAAATGAATCATGTCCGAATTACCCTGCTTAATTAGATTAAATGTGTCTATAATTTAACTCTGGCTATACAATAAACTTGTTGGTTCTATTTCAAAATAGGTCAAGAGCTTATGTACATAAAATAAAATTAGTACATTGCATGATCTTGTATGATTAGTTAAATGCTTATTGGTGGCATTGATATATCATTATCGATTTATAAGACATAATATATGTATACAATGTTGAAAATTTATATGTATCGTGATGTTTGTTTGACTGTTTAGAATGAAATGTCCTGCTAGTGAGAACTCAATCATGTTTAATTGTGAGCCTTTCTTGGCCTTTGTCAAATTTTCATTGCTTAAAATTTCTACATTTGTCTGCCTTAAATTGCGATTCATATTGCTGTCCAAAAATTCAGTTTTAGTAATGTCCCATTATTAATGGTTGAAGCTAAGAAACAAAGTATTTGATGAAAGGATGTAGGGAGTCTGAAAATTTAATTGCTATTAGCTAGAGAAGTACTCGAATGCATGCTAGAGTTTAATATGTCCGAATGTATACTGGAAATGAATCATGTCCGAATTACCCTGCTTAATTAGATTAAATGTGTCTATAATTTAACTCGCTATACAATAAACTTGTTGGTTCTGTTTCAAAAGCAGTCAAGAGCTTATGTACATAAAATAAAATTAGTACATTGCATGATCTTGTATGATTAGTTAAATGCTTATTGGTGGCATTGATATATCATTATCGATTTATAAGATGTAATATATGTATACAATATTGAAAATTTATATGTATCGTGATGTTTGTTTGACTGTTTAGAATGAAATGTCCTGCTAGTGAGAACTCAATCATGTTTAATTGTGAGCCTTTCTTGGCCTTTGTCAAATTTTCATTGCATAAAATTTCTACATTTGTCTGCCTTATGTTTTCGATTGAAGAGGTTATTTGATACAGAGAAAAATCTGATTTAAAGGTTGTTGATGTCGTGGTTAAGGCCGTTATTGCACAAAAATGTTGTTTTGTTCTTCTTATGATGAAAGTTGTCCAGTTAAGACATGGTGAAATTGTTAAAATTAATGTTGTTGGCATGCAAGGTATATAACATTTAATAATAATAATAATAATAATAATAATAATAATAATAATAATAATAATAATAACGTAAAATATATAACATTAATTAAATACAAATACCAAATTAAATAAAATAAGATTCAAAGTATATAAATTTGAAACTGATGGGTTGCCTTATATCTCATTATTAGATATAATGGATCCTCCTAGGTGTAACAATGTCGCGTATGATGAATCTTAAAGAATACATAACTTACTTAATTTTAAGAAAAATTTCATAACTTACATAAGTTTAAGATCGAATTTCATAACTTACATAATACTTTTATAGATAAAAATAAGATTCAAAGTATATAAATTTGGAAACTTGACGGGTTGCCTTATATCTCACCGTTAGATATAATAGATCCTCCTAGGTGTAACAATGCAGCGATGATGAATCTTAAAGAATACATAACTTACTTAATTTTAAGAAAAATTTCATAACTTACATAAGTTTAAGATAAAATTTCATAACTTACATAATACTTGTATAGATAAAAATAAGATTCAAAGTATATAAATTTGGAAACTTGACGGGTTGCCTTATATTTCACTCGTTAGATATAATGGATCCTCCTAGGTGTAACAATGCCACGTATGATGAATCTTAAAGAATACATAACTTACTTAATTTTAAGATCAAATTTCAAAACTTACATAAGTTTAAGATCAAATTTCATAAAGTACATAATTTTAAGTTAAGATCAAACTTCATAACTTACATAATTTACATAACTTACATAGTACTTAGTTATATATATGATCATAGCATTACTTACATAAATTATTAATTAACAATTTAGCTGTGTAATTTATTGTCAACTTTAGACTTCAACAACTACGAAATGGATAGGAGTTGGATGAAATTGTCAAGGGTAAGCAACGACTATCGAAATGAAGTAGAAACTTTTTGAATTTCGCATTTCAAAATGCAAACCAAGAGAATATGATTCTTTGCCCATGTAAGATGTGTTGCAATATTAACTGGCATTATCGTGAAGTGGTCTACGAACATCTAGTTGTTAATGGCTTTGTCCGAGGGTACAAAAAATGGTTTTTTCATGGGTAGTGTACATCTAGTGGAGCATCTTCATCGATGAATCTGGGGTATCCTAATAGTGCTTTCAATCAGAATGTTAGAGACGATAACATGGAAGGCATGTTGCGGGATGCTTTTAATATGCTCGCAGTTGATGGTTTCGGGACATTTCACCTCACTTGGGTGCAACCGATGATCATAATTTTGGTGGAAATACTTTCACCGAAACAAGAAGAAGTGTACCGGATGAACAACCAAATGAAGAAGCGGCGAGGTTCTACACTTTACTTGGTGAAATAAATGAAGAACTGTATGAGGGATCAAAATTTTCCAAACGTCATTCTATATTCGTCTTTTTCACTTGAAATGTTTGGGGGGATGGACCGAAAATCGTTGACAATGTTGTTAGAGTTTCTGCAAGAAATATTCCCGTTTGCAAAAATCCTCAATCTTCCAAAGACATGAAGAAATTAATAAAGGATTTGGGCCTTGGCTACAACAAAATTCACAGTTGCCCAAATTACTGCATGTTGTATTGGGGCAACCAGATAAATCAACAGTGCCGTCATGTATGCGGCCAAATCCAGAAGACGATTACGAGGTTTAAATATTGTCCGAAATACTCCAAATCCAGAAGAAGTAAATAGTGGACAAGATACAGTTGTTGGATCTTCTAGTCTGCCGGACATAGATGACGAGCATGGACAATTCCAAAGTAATGTTAAGTTTATTTTACATGCATGTTGAATTTTATTATTGATTCATTTTTCAATTTTAATATAATAATATATCATTTTTCAGCTGAGGGTGGTGGGATGAGCAGAGCTCGGGGACATACATTACTTACAGATTTATACGACTTAGAGCCTATCGAGCGTGTTGAAATAAAGAGAAACAATCATGGCCAGCCTATCGGATCTGAAGCTCGAATGTTAAGTGCTATTTGGGCATTATAGCACGAAATGCGAATATGTTGCCCATTAACTACGAATCATGGCATCACGTGCACGATGCCAACAAAATCGTGCTCTCGATAATATTAAGGTAATAAAAGGTGAATGTAATTTATAATACTTTATTTTAACCTTCATTTATATTAACTTTTTAAAAAAAATTCTAGGTAAATTTGATTTAGAGGTCTCCGATGATTATGTTAAGAAGATGTTGGGTAAAAATGGAGAGACAATAAAAGCACCCTAAAAAAATAATATTTTAAGAAAGACATAAGCCTCGACGAAAAATTGCAAAATGTCTCACCGGGAATGTTGAGGTACCAATGGGAAGATCAAGTTAGATTTTGGAATTCAAAGAAAGGAGAGGTATTACGTACTTTCAAAGTCTTATAAATTTTTAGTTTATCGATTTACTATATACATAATTCAAATTCCATTAAATAGGACCGTGAGCGAGTTGGAACAAACAATGATGAAATAACAATTTACGCTATTACCAAGAGTTCCAAAAGTTTTGCTCGTGTAGTGAGGCCGAGGTATTATAATTTATTACTTCTTTCAAATATTAATTACTTTATACTATTAAATTATATTTTTCGCTATAATGTAGGAAGTTTCAATCAGTCAAAAGTTGGACGCCTTGACTTTTTGACATTACGCATATAGGAAGAAGGATGGATCTCCGATGACATCCGAGGTTGCAAAAATTTTGGTATATTTACTTAATAAAATTTGATTTATTATAAATATTTATAATGTTTAATTACAATAGTTTAATTCATCGTTTGTAGTTTTAAATTTATAATTTTAAGTTATGTTCTATTCCTTTTTATTATATATTTCGTTTCTAACTTTTTTATTGATTTATTAGGATAAACTAAAGGAGAAGAAGGTGGAATATGAAGCGGTTGTTCGTCGGCGATTCTGTTAATCTCGATGAGATTGATAATGTAATTATTATTGATGTTTTGGGTCCCGAAGGTACGATCGCTTGATTGATAGTTTTGTTAATCTTGAGTATACTTATAACAAAATTATCACTAATGCTTTGGTCTTACAAAGTATGGTCGGGTTCGATGTCAAGGATCGGTGTTACCCCGACTCAATATTTTGGATCCGCTCCGAAAATACATGCCTTTTGGGAGTCAATCTCGTGCTGAAGTTCAGAGATTGAAAGACCAGATATCTCTGATGGAAGCGAGCACAGCTAAGGAAATTTCTCAGCTTAGAGCGGAGGCAGCAGCGAGGGAGGTGGAGCATATCACTCAACTTAGAGCGGAGGCAAGAAAGGAGGAGGCAGCGAGTAACGAAAGTATGAAGAACTCCACCATGGTTGCAACTATGATGCAGATTGTTCCAAAGAAGATCATGCAGAGGCCGCCTCTTAGACATTTGTTTTATTATTGTAAGATTTTTTTCAACATTGTTACAGTTAACATTATTGTAAAATTGTTTGAATTATGCTTCATTTATTAATAAATATCATATATCTTTTATTAAATTTGAAGTATCGTTTAGATTTAATGCTTTTGGTGAGATTTAAATATTTTATTTGCTGTCTTGGGTTGGAATTATATGCAATTACTGCTGTTTTTGGTTGGTTTTTAATGCGGGAGGGTAGGATATTGCGAAAAATAGACTTTAAATCATGTGCAAATTAATGCGCTTTTATAAGAACGCTAAAATACTACACCTTTAGCGCGCTTTTAAAAGAAACGCCGCTAAAAGGCCACACCTTTAACGGCACTTTTATAAGAAACGCTAAAGGCCACACCTTTAGCGGCGCTTTTATAAACGCCGCTAAAGACCACACTTTAGCGGCGCTTATAAAGAACGCCGTTAAAGGCCACACCTTTAGCGTATTTTAAGAAACGCCGCTAAAAGGCCAAACCTTTAGCGTGTTATAAAAAAGCCGCTAAAGGGTCTTTTAAGCTATGTTTTATAAAAGCGCCGCTAAAGGTGTGGCCTTTTGCGTTTCTTATAAAAGTCCCGCTAAGGTGTGGCCTTTAGCTGCGTTTTATAAAAGCACCACTAAAGTGTGGCCTTTAGCGCTTTCTTATAAAAGCGCCGCTAAAGGTGTGGCCTTTAGCGGTGTTTCTTTTAAAAGCCGCTAAAGGTGTAGATTTAGCGTTTTTTATAAAAGCGCCATAAAGTCAAGACTTCTAGCGCGTTTTTCACAATAAACGCCGCTAACTTTTGTATGCGTGTTTTAGCAATAATATTAGTGGCGCTTAAAAACGCCGCTAAAAGCCATAAAAAACGCCGCTAAAAGTCTGTTTTGGTGTAATGTATCCTCAAGCTCGGTAATTTTTTTTCTAAGCTCTCCTCTCTTTAACTTTTTTTTGTAAAGAAAAATGATGATGGATTGTGGGTGGTAGGCGTATCTGTGGTTGTAGAGAAGAAAAGCTCTTTGATTAGTTGTAAATTTTTTTCTTTGATGTTAGTAGAATTTGGTTATTTTTTATTATATTATGGTTGACTATATTTAGCTAACAAGGAGGCAAAAGGTCTAAGCGACCAAGGGAATGCCGTAATTGTGTAGATAGATTTGATCTTGGGAATTTTCTTGTGAGTTTTCTTTAAACTCGTTTTGTTATTTTATGCTAAAATAAAAATTTATTAAATTAGCATTGATGTTTTGCTTCGATTTAATGGTTGAAAATGTTTACTATCTAGCATTAATTAGATTCGCTTATTGTAAGTCTAAATGTTTGCTTTCGAAATAGTGTAAAATTAATGTTGTCCAATTTTGTGTCCCTTTTATGTCAGTTTAAAATTTGAACAAATTAATGGTTCCATTTTCATGCCAATTAAATGTCAGAAAGACATCCCATTTGTTGCATTATGTCATCCATTTAGGACCAATTAATTGAGTTATTACGATTAAAAAGCATGAATTTTTTATATGACGAGCTAATAAATTTTAATACTATTGAGTGTGTTCTTCGGGATACAAATGCCTGCATGTTTGTTGCCTTGTCTTGCCCAAAATAGGACAAATTGAATGTGTTTGTGAGTGAGTTTTCAAAGGAAACTTTGTAAATTCTCATGTTAAATTCGATGTTTGCATGCGGGTAAGTTATGGTCATAGGGGTTGATAAATCGAGTTTAGTAGCTAAAATATTATGTTATTCTTACTAAGTTTGGTTGTTAGTAGTGATGTAAAAATTTAACAATTATATGCTTAAATGATCATTGAAGCTGCACTTGAAAACTCATTGTTTCAAATGTAAATGCTTTGATTTGAATGTGTTGTAATATGTGGAGGACTTGGTCTGCTGCATGTTTGAAATAAAAGAAAACAATAGTTGTTAAATATTAGTTTTTGTTGCTGATTGAATGAGTTAAATTCATTGTTCGAGGGGCTGTAAATTGTTGTTAATTAAGCTTTTTGGATGGGTCTAATAAAACAGTTTGAATGTGATGTTATTAAGCTGATTTGATGTTTTGTAATGTTGAAGATTTGTTGATGTCCAAAGTATAAGTTAAAGCTATATAAAACTGAACCTTTGTAATCCGAATTGAATGCTAGAAATTCAGTATATTTTTTCTTTTGTTTTAAATTCAGTATATTTCTTTTGTTTCTTTTGTAATCCAAAGTATAAGTTAAAGCTATATAAAATTGAATGCTGGAAATTCAATATTGTTTTTCTTTTATGCAGTGTTTGCCAGAATTTTTGGGTAATCGCACTAATATTGGATTAAAGAGAATGGGAGAGCTTGATCCAAAGGTTTTTCATGACACTTGTAAGTCGCGATTTCCTCCTGATGAAGCGGAAATTCAGGCCACTACTCTATGCTCATCATGGCAGGAGAATCTAAAGAATCCAAATTGGCATCCAATTTTCAGGAGAAACTAACAAATCTAAAGCTGGAATGGGTGAAGAGATTTATAATGCAGTGGTAACAGCTTTAAAAGTACTTTTTGTAGTAACTTATTGTAGTATGCTTGTAGTTGAAGTTTCTTATAGTGAACATCATGTTGTTTATTCAGCAGAAGTTTCAAAGATTTTATTTTTAGAAGAAAGTATGTACTGTAGTCATTAGATTGGGTTTTTAAAGATGATTATGTTAACATTTTGATCAAACATTAGGAACAGTTCTCTTGTTAATGTTTTTGAACTCAAAAACAATTTAAAATGTGTCCATTGTTAGGTCATTTAAATTTTGTATGATCATTTAAGGTAAGAATGTAAATGAGATGATTAAAAAAGAAGTTGAATTTGATATGGTCTTTAGCGACTTTATGGGAAAAGTGCTGCTAAAGGTCATGTTCTTTAACGGTATTTATGAGGAAAGCGCCACTAAAAGTCATGTTCTTTAGCGGCGTTTCGAATGTTTATAAGAGGAATAGACTATGTCTATTTATAGGCTTCTAAAACCAAATTCTCATAGGAGTATAGTAAGATTGAAACACCTTATTCTAATTAATATCAAACAAATGGAGTTTAATAAGGTTTAAAACACCTTATTCTAAAATAAAATAAAAGAATTGTAGTTCTATATAGATTTTACTTTTATTTTATTTTACCACTGTATTTTATTTAAATAAGGATTCGGGTCACTTAATTCTAACAATCTCCACCTTGACACGAATTTTCAATGAACAAGTTCTTCATCGTGAATTATAACAAACAAGTTTTCCACCTCTTCCATAAAACCCCTTAAGGGTTTAACTTCAACAATGAACATCAACCAAATCTAAGTAATGCTCAAACTTGGTTGTAGAAAGTGACTTAGTCATCATATCTGCAGGATTTTCATGAGTACTAATTTTTCTCACAACAATATCACCACGAGCAATAATATCACGAACAAAATGATATCGAACATCAATGTGTTTTGTTCTCTCATCAAACATTTGATTTTTTTGTAAAGAAGATGGCACTCTGATTGTCACAAAATACTGTATTGATTTGAGTTCATTGAGTTCACTAAAGAGTCCCTTTAACCAAATAACTTCTTTACAAGCTTTAGCAATCGCCAAGTACTTAGCTTCAGTGATAGACAAAATGACTGTAGTTTGCAAAGTGGCTTTCCAACTGATTGCACAACCTCCAATTGTAAAGACATAACCTATGAGAGATCTTCTTCTATCAAGGTCTCCAGCAAAATCAGCATCAACATACCCAATGACTCCATCTCTAGTTCTTCCAAACTGTAAGCAAACATCAGTAGTACCTTATAAGTATCTTAAAATCCACTAAATTGTTTTCCAATGTTCTTTACCGGGATTCACCATGTATCTGCTAACTGCATTGAGAGATCCCATTGCACTAGAGTATGGAACATGTGACATATACTTAATCTTATCATCTGATTATGGAGACAAAGCCGATGAAAGTCTAAAATAGGCTGCTAAAGGAGTACTATTAGGCTTAGCACTTTGCATATTGGACCTAAAGAACTTTCTCAATGTACCCCTTTTGACATAGGTACAATTTTCTTGTTTTTCTATCTCTGAGAATCTCCATACCAAGTATCTTCTTTATTAATCCCAAATCTTTCATCTCAAATTCTTCACTTAGTTGGGCTTTGACCTTTTTATCTCTCCTTTATCATCCGCTGCTATCAATATGTCATCAACATAAAGGAGTAGATACACAAAAAAACCATCACTGTTTTTCTTAAAATAAATACAACCGTCAAAGCTACTTTTTTTGAAATCATGAGAAGTCATAAATGAATCAAACCTCTTGTACCACTGTCTTGGTGACTGTTTCAAACCGTAAAGGGACTTTTTCAGCAAGCAAACATAGTCCTCTTTTTCTGAGACTGTAAAACCTTCTGGTTGTTGCATGTAAATATCATCCTCAAGTTCTCCATGCAAAAATGTAGTTTTTACATCTAACTGCTCAAGTTCTAAATCATGCATGGCTAAAATACCAAGTAAAGCTCGAATCAAACTATGCTTCACAATTGGGGAGAACACATCTGTGAAGTCCACTCTTAGAATTTGATTGTAACCCTTTTCAACAAGCCTTACTTTATATCTGGGTTCTTCAACTCCTGGAGTCCCTTCTTTCTTTTTAAACACTCATTTACAACAAACAGCCTTTTTACCTTTAGGAAGTTTCACAAGATCCCATGTTCTATTTTTGTGGAGTGATTCTATTTCCTCTTGCATAGCAACCATCCAGTTTTCTGAGTCTTCACAACTAACCGACTCAGAATAATTAGATGGCTCTTGGTTTGCATCTATATCTTTAGCCACATTTAAAGCATAAGCAACTAGATCACTGGGCATACTTCTTTGGAGGTTTAATTTCTCTTCTACTTTTGTTTTTGGTGATAGAGTATTGTGGTAAAAAAGTAACTCTATTCTGAATTTTTATATTGGCTTGAGGAGTTAACTCTGTTGTAGATTCTAGATTAATCTGATGCTCCACCTGCTTTTAATTTTCTTTATTGGAAGAGTCTTTAAGAGATAAGCTAGGTAACATAGTAGTTTCATCAAAAACAACATCTTTGTTAATCACAACTTTTCTATTTTCAGGACACCATAACTTATATCATTTTACACCAGCTTTATAACCAAGAAAAACGCATTTAATGGATCTCGGTTCAAATTTTCCATTATCAACATGAGCATACGCAGGACACCCAAAGATCTTTAAATCAGAATAGTTAGCAGGATTACTAGACTATACCTCTTGTGGAGTTTTTTTTCAATGGCAACGGATGGAGATCGGTTGATCAAAAAATATGCAGTAGAGGCTGTTTCGGCCCAAAACGACTTTGGTAAGTTGGCATTTGACAACATACATCGAACCTTCTCCATGATAATTATGTTCATTCGTTTTGCAACTCCATTTTACTGTGGAGTATGACGAACTGTCAAGTGTCTCACGATCCCTTCTGACTTGAACAGTTTATTAAACTCATCAGAACAGAACTCTAAGCCATTGTCTGTGCAGAGGTTTTTTATTTGTTTTCCCATCTATTTTTCAATCATATTTTTCCAAGACTTAAATGCAGAAAACACATCACTTTTATGCTTCAGAAAGAACGCTCAAACTTTTTTGGAAAAATCATCAATAAAAGTTAGTATATAATTAACTCCACCTCTCGAAGGCACTCTGGATGGCCCCCATATATCAGAATGAATATACTCCAACGTTCCCTTCGTATTATGGATTTCTCTAGTAAATCGAACTCTCTTTTGCTTCCGAAAAACGCAATGCTCATAGAACTTCAGTTTGTAAGTTCCTTGCCCATCAAGAAGTCCTCTTTTTCTCAATTCTGCCATGCCATTCTCATTCATATACCTTAGGCGCATATGCTAAAGTTTAGTAATATCATCATCTGACAAGGAAGAGGAAGCAACAACTGCATCACCAGTAACAGTAGAATCCTGCAAAATATATAATTTGGCAGTCTTTCTCTGCCCTTTCATCACAACAAGGGAACATTTGGAAATCTTCAAAACCCTACTTTCAACTGTGTATTTGTACCCTTTTGAATCAAGAATACTCAATGAAATTAAATTTCTCTTCAATTCTGTAACATGTCGTACGTCACTAAGTGTTCTGACAACTCTGTCAAACATCTTAACTTCAATCGTTCCAACACCTATAATTTTACACGAAGTATTATTTCCTATCAAAACAACACCTTCAGACACTATTTCGTAAGCTGTAAACCAATCCCGATTGGGACTCATGTGGAAGGTGTAGCCTGAATCAAGGATCCACTCCTCGCTCACTTTAGAATTGTTGATAGAAGCGACTAGAAGTTCACCATCGCTGTAGTCTTCTACAATATCAGCTTCACCGAATTTTTCTGGTTGTTTTCCCTTTTGATTCGTAGCCTCCATTTTGATCTTGTTCTGTAGCTTATAGCACTCAAATTTAATGTGCCCTTTCTTCTTGCAGAAGTTACAAGTTTTACCTCTGTTTCAAGACTTCGATCTACCCTTAGATTTACAGTGAAGATTTTGTTCCTGTTTCCTTCCACAATCATCATTAGCATTTCGATCTTGTCTCCCACGAACAATGAGACCCTCTCCCTAAGAGTCGAGTTTAACCACAAGATATTTCATCTTATCATACGAGGTTAAAGAATCATAAACCTCATCAACTATGAGAAACTTGTAGTTATATAAAATCGTGTCTCTAAAGGTTGAACAAGACGGGGGCAATGAACAAAGTAGAATCAACCTTAAATTTTCCTTATCATACTGAACCTCTATGACCTCAAGTTTGAGAGAATTTCTTTAAACACTGTTAAATGTTTGTGCACAAACGCATCTTCCTCCAAACGATGAGCATAAAAACGCTACTTCATATGCAACTTGCTGGCTAGAGTTTTCGACATACATATTTGTTCCAGCCTCTTCCATAATGTTGCGACGGTCTTCTCTTTCATCACATCCTGTAAAATTTCGTTAGACAAATGCAGATGTAATTGTGTTAACACCTTTCGATCCTTTCGCTTCTTCTCTTCATCTATTAATGTCGAAGGCATTTTATCTATCCCTAACAGAGCATCCTCTAGATCCATCTGTGCAAGAACTGCTTTCATCTTAATCAGCCACAACGCAAATCTATCTTACATATAATAATATCTATCTTTACTTTTTATAATTATTAATTTTATATTTATATTACATATAATATATTCAAATTTGACACAGCAAACTTTCAAAATAAAAAATTGTAAACCCAACAAAAAAACTATAAATTAGGATGAATAAAAAACAAAATTGAACCAAAAACAAATCAAAGGCTATTAGTGTAACTTTTCATCTTTCTGTAAAAATTAATCATTAGTTTTAGTGAGATGGCAACAACGAGATTAAAATCAATGATTGAATATATATTTGGATTTAAATGCAATGAAATATTGTAAAAATGTAAAAAGATATTAATTTTTTTAATATTGTAAGAAGCGCATTTTGTCCGGGCTTGTGAAAGCAAAAAATAAAAAAAATACCAGATGTCTATATTTAAAAGTCCAGATTACAAAGGCCCAAATTTAATTTACAAATGGCCCAAATTCTAAAACTACCCAGCAACCCAAATTAAACTCACTAACCCAAAACTGATTGACCCAATACCTAAAACCCGAAGCCCATTACAACCCAAACCAACAAACTCAAAACGGCCCAAAACTAAACAAAAACAGAAACCTAGGATTTTTGGGAAACCTTAGGCGCCACATCACCCAAAGAACACCCTCCTCGCTACAAGAATCCACACTGAATCACGCCCCATCGCCAGATCCCCGCCTTTCACCTGCAAAAAAAAGGAAACAAGGGAGCAGCAAACATGGCAAAACAGGATAAAATCCTTATATTCCTTTTTATTATTACTATTTTTATTACCTACATTATTATTGCTATTTTTTATCATTTCTATAATTTTTGTTATTAATATTACTTTTATCTTTACTACTATTATTATATTTTATTATTACTATCAATTTTAATATCCTTACATAATTTATTATTATTAATATTTTTCTATTATTTTATTATTATTTTCATTATTATTTTATTTTATAATTGCTAATATTATTTTTATTATTTATTTATTAACATATTTCATTATTATTATTATTTATTATTACTATTATTATTTTATTTAAATTATTGTTCATCTATTTGTTAATTTGATATTAGCTTTATTTTTATTATTTTCTTTTCTATGTTTATTTATTTGTTTATTTATTTATTATTATTGTTTTTACTTAATATTTTTATTATCATCCACATTTTTATCCCATTGAGCAAAATTAAAATACTTATTTTTGGGAATTCAAAGATGTTGTGTCCTAACGTATTGGATGTGACATTTTGTTATCTTGAGATAAGAATTTCTTGAATAAGACAATGTTTTGTATTTAGAATTTCAGGAAATAGTGTCCTAACGTGCTAGGTTTCAATTTTCCGTTTGACTAAATAACTAAATATCCTTTTAATAAAATTTTGTAAATCATGAGATGATTTTAGTTACGAGGGTTTAAAAATATCGTGTCCTAACGTGCTGGATGTGATGTTTAATTATATTCTTTTAGAACGAAGAACTCTCAAATTTTAAATTAAATTGTTCAAGTATTTTTTTAGAAATCATATTTTTAAATTTTTATTAAATTTTCAACACAAGGACATTAATTAATCAATTAGGTACCAATTTTTGGGCGTTACGAGGGTGTTAACCCTTCCTCGTACGTAACCGACTCCCGAACCTGTATTCTGGTATTTTGTGGACCAAAAATCAATGTTTTGAAATAAAACGTTTTATAAGTTGATCTGATCACAGAAAAAGGATCAGTGGCGACTCCATTTTTGATTTTTTAAAATTCGATCCTCGTTTTTTCAAAAACTTTAAAAATGGATTCAACAGCTTGGCGACTCCGCTGGGGACCAATAACAGAGTCAAGTCGAAAAGTTGATTATTTTCTGTCCTTTGTCGAAAATTTGAAAATTTTGATTTGAAAATTTAAAATTTTGGAAATTTTGGTTTGAACATATGATTATTGCTTTCTTACACACATTGCATTGCATGACCATTGTGGTCGCACCCTTAAGTGGGAGTGAGAAACTATGCCTTCGTGAGGTTTTCACCTCTGCATGGGCTAATGGGCTGCTTCCGGGATACATCCGTACTATGTCTTCATGAGGTTTTCACCTCCGTGCAGCCATAGGGAAATGTATTCCCCTAAACCAAACTCAATCCATATGAGCCTATAATGGGTAAGGATCGAGGAATCTGCTGGTTAGGGTACCTCAACTTTAGAACTAAACCACATATAGTGAACCCTAAGAGCTCACCTTAGATAGAGTTATGTTGAACCTTAGTGGTCACCCAGATAGGTACCCTATTCTGTTATTTATTTCTCTTATACTAACATGTTTTCTTTTGTTTTGATTGCATCACATTCATACCATAGAAAAGAGAGGTGTTGATTTCAAATTCGATTGCTAAATAGAAGAGTTTGTCATAAGAAAACGGGTTTTTTGATAAAGTGGATTATAATACGGTCGTCTGAATATGGTCCAAGTAAACACAATAGGAGAAGACTGATAGCCCGAGAAGGAATACGAGACCTTATTATCCAAGGATTCAAGCTGACAAAGACAATTCGAGAATCACCATGTCTCGACTTTCTTGAAGAAGCTAAAGAGCATTATGGAAGTAAGTGTGCAGTGAGTCGCGTTCCAGATCAAACAAAAAGGAGCTAGTGGAGGCATTTATTACAAGTTTGCAAGATTTGACCTTTGCGAGGAAGGGGATTAATGTTTTGCTTGGAATATGAGGGCAAGGCCGTATATGCGATCCATTTTATGTAAAGAAATTTGCTTTCTAGAAAAAATTTTCTAATGAAATTGAATTCAAAATCTACGCCTATTTCTTTGCATTCATGCATTTGCATTACATCACATCACATGCATTTAAGTCCATAGAGAGAGTCTAATTAGTTGAAATTATAACAGAAAGAGAAAAGAGAAGAAGGAAGGAAAATTTGAAAGCTGAACATCCTTACGGTACACATGCCAAATCAAAGAAAATGGATCAAAGAATTGAACAATTCCAAAGAGACATGCAAGACCAGATGCAAGAGCAGATGGCAAAACTCTAACAAGAGATGAGGGACCAGATGTTGGAAGCCCAAAAGAACATGATGACTCATATGGCCCAGATGATAAGTGAGATGATGGACAAAGGAAAGGGTCCCCTAGTTAATGCTGAAGACAATGAGGACTTTCCTAGGGGAATCACTCCAACACATGTACAAACACAAGCTGAGGAACATCCCAGAAGGATTCTTGTCACGATTAGGCCTCAACAAGGGCAAGCTGACACTGGAGTGCCCATGAATTTTCAAGTTGGCATAGGATCCAACCTAGGAGATAACCCAACCAATCCTGTTATTCCTGATCTGGACATGGCAGAGAGAGAGGTGATCAGAACTGAATCTTCAAGGCAGTTGGAAGATCATTGTAGGTGGTTGGAGGAAAAATTCAAGGCTTTGGAAAATGTCGACCATCACCATGGCATTGATGTAAAGGATTTGAGTCTGGTCTCAAACCTGGTGCTTCCTCATAAATTCAAGATGCCGGGATTTGAGAAGTACAATAGGACTAGTTGCCCCGAAGCCCACATCACTATGTTCTATAGACGCATGACTGGCTATATGAATAGTGATCAACTCTTGATTCATTGTTTCCAAGATAGTTTAGTGGGGGCAGCATCTAGGTGGTACAACCAACTCAGCCGTGCTAGGATTAGCTCCTAGAAAGACCTAGCCTAAACCTTCATGAAGCAATACAATCATGTCATAGACATTACGCCTAACACAATCACTTTGCAAAACATGGAGAAGAAGTCAAATGAAAGTTTCAGGTAGTATGCACAAAGATGGAGGGAGGTCGCTATGCAAGTTTAGCCACCACTCCTACAAAATAAGACTACAATACTCTTCATTAATACCTTGAAGGCTCCATTCATCACTCATATGATAGGAAGTACCACCAAGAGCTTTACGGATATAGTGATGGCAGGAGAGATGATTGAAAACGCTATAAGGGATGGCAAGATTGAAGCAAGGGAAACCACTAGAAGGTCTACTCATAAGAAAAAGGATGACGATGTCAATAATACGAATACATATGACAAAGGGTACTCAAAAGCAATTACTGTTAATTGGTCGAAGGTAATCACTAATGGGCAACAAGGGTCGGCAAGACAAGAATCAGGTACTAGGCAAAACTCTGAAAGGCTCCAATTTATGCCAATCCCAATAACGTATAAGGAGCTATATCAAAGTTTGTTTGATGCACACGTGGTGTCTCCATTTCATTTGAAACCGTTGCAACCTCTCGTTCTCAAAATGGTATAACGAGAATGCCCAATGCAAATACCACGCAGGAATAAAGGGTCACTTAATTGAAAACTGTACTGCTTTCAAAAAGGTAGTTGAAAGGCTTATCAAAATGGAAATTGTGAAGTTTGACGATTCATCAAAACCTGATCACTTTGACGAGGTAATAAATGCGATCCCTTAAAGAAATCGAAAGTGAAGAGAGAATTGGGGAATGAAGTTTCCCAAGCCCTTGTATACTTGGGAGTGTTTTGAATAACGGAAATGTGGAAGAGATCTCTATATTTTTAGAGCTAATCTAGAGTAATATTCAAAACACACTTGTTGCCTTAAGCCTAAAAGCAATTAGGACCCTTTTGTGAAATAGGCTTGTGTTCTAAATTCTTATTTCAATAAAATGCATCTTCTTGAACAAATATTCTTTTATTCTTTCCATGTATAGATTCTTGTGGATTTTCTTTCATGATCATACAAATAATTATTCCTTAGAATCATTTATTCTTTGGATTTGTTTGCCTTCGTACCTAGGTACCCAGATATCAACGACATGAACGATGTTATTACTGACTCTCTTTTTGAATGAGATATGGGGTTTAGGGGATCTAAGGACTTTGAAGATAACAGAGATTATAACCTATCTTTTGATTTGTTAAGAATAGTGAAACAAGATGAAAAACAAATTTTACTCCACAAAGGGCCAGCGGATATTATGAGCCTAGAAAAGGGGTAAAGATCGAAGCCCAGCTCACCATAGAAATAATGCAAGACATCATTGAGTTATTTTTGAGAATTCAAAGATGTTTTTGCATGATCATATTAGAACATGCCTGGGCTACTAAGACACAGGCTAAACATGAGGATCGAACACTACTGATTTACATAGAAAGGAATGGTATTAGCTATACCATATTTAAGGAAACAAGATTCATGTGCCTTCTTTAGTTCTTCACAAAAATTTTCCATATGTGGGGCATGGATGTAATGGGGCCAATCTCGTCAAAAGCTTTTAGCTAATATCGATTCATTGTCATGGTCGTCGTTTACTTCACTAAGAGGGTGGAAGTAGCTTCATATGCCAATGTTACAAGGTCGAAGTCATTAAATTCTAAAAAAAAAGAGAGATCAGATGCCTACAAAGAATGCCAAAAATGACAAATTCAAAAGTTTGTAGTCTGTTCAAAGATCAAACGTCATATTATAGAGCAGCAAAGGCAGCCAAACAAAAAAAATGAAACAAAACAATTATTGTAGAAAATATGACTGAGACTTGTAAAGATTGGCATAAAGAAGTTACTATTTACTCTTTATGCTTATCAGACGTCGACCAGGACTTTCGCTGGGCAACACTTTTCCCATTGGTTTATGAAGTGGTCTTACTCATAAAAATCGAGATTCCTTTGCTCCAAGCTTCTATTGAGTCAGGAATTGGATGAAGAAGAATGTTTCCAGTGAATTTGGATGAAGAAAAGGTTTTGAAAGTATTCATCATAGTCAAAAGTACTAAAAATTGATGATGCTGATTTATGACGAAAATGATCTACCCAAAGAAATTTCATGATGGGCACCTGATATTGAAGATTTTAGAGGAAAAAGATGCCAAACTGGGAAGGACCTTATGTATGGGCCTATTTTGGAAGAGTATTAATATTAACCGAAATAGATGGCGAAGACTTACCCAATCCGGTGAATTCAGGTTCAGTCAAGAAGGATTTCACCTGAAAAGGGAATGGCCAAGGTAAAAACCCACAAAGGGCGTCTTGAGCTCAAATTCATTCAAAAAAGAAAAAAGAAAAAGAAAAAGGTGAGGCTAAGGCAAAAACCCGCAAAGGGCGCTTTGAGTCCAAAGGGATTTTGAGTCAAAAAATCGAAAAGGGCGGCTCAAATTTTGATCAAAGATAGGGCATGTAGTAGTCTTGCTATGCCTGAATTAACAATTAGGAATTATGCTGCGTCTTGGGGCATCGACAAAGTACTCTGGATTCCCTAAACACATATCGAGCTTAAAATGGTCCTCAAGAAGTTTGAACAGAGAAGCTCAGGCTGCGATATCTGGAGCACCTAGTTTCTATCTTACCCATTTTTTGAATTTATTATATTTGATTGCTTTATTCTTTTCAAGATAATCCCAAATCAATTTCTTTTATTGCCTCGGTTATCTCTGATTAACTTATTTGTTTCGAGCTATGCTCTTGATTAATTTCTTTCTTGTCCATTGTTGTGATCTTTTTCAAGCATTTTATATTGAAATAATGATTATTGGACTAATAATATTTTCATAAAAGGGAGTTTCGTACATTACTCTGGAAGTTTTAAATAATATAGGAACCTGAAACATGAATATTGTTTAGAACACACCAAGCCAAAGGTTTGGAAATATTGAAAGGCACATACATCTGGTTATTACACCCAGGGGATGGTGTAACAGGTCAAATTGATACAAATTCCATACCTCTGAGTGGTAACTGGATGGATGGAAGAAACCAAATGCTATTCCCCTGAAGTTGCAGTAGGGGGTACAAATTTTATGTCCTAAAGTTCAAGGGAAGGGACTCTGAAATTACAGCGGGGCAAGCTTGCTGAACAGAATATGATCATTTTTTGGGTTTTCTGTCAAAGATACCAGCTAAATGAGAAAGCATGGTAACGCATCGGTGATAGAACCTTGATGAACTATGAGCAGTGACAACCCAAACAGTAAAAAATAGATCATTCTCATGTAAATATCATTCATACACTTCCAGTTAGGAGCATTTGATTCATTTCGATCATTGTATCCTAATTATTTAAAAAAAAGAGGAAAAAGAGGAAATCATTCTCATGATATTCTGCATTCATGCAAATGTCATCCCTTATATCATTCAGTTAGGATCATTAGATTCATTCCGATCATGCATCCTAATCATCATTCTCATGACATTCTGCATTCATGCAAATGTCATCCATAATACATTTGAGTCTACAGGACATGTCCCTCAGAGGACGGTGTAGCAAACCAAAAAGTTCAGATTTTGTTCCTAGAAATGTTAGTGGAGCAAACTGAAGATTGAAGTCTTCCTGAAGATAGTAAGGAAGCAAACCAAAAAGTTCAGATTTTGTTCCCTAGAGATGTTAGTGGAGCAAACTGAAGATTGAAGTCTTCCTGAAGATAGTAAGGAAGCAAACCAAAAAGTTCAGATTTTGTTTCTTAGAAATGTTAGTGGAGCAAACTGAAGATTGAAGTCTTCCTGAAGATAGTAAGGAAGCAAACCAAAAAGTTTAGATTTTGTTCTCTAGATATGTTAGTAGAGCAAACTGAAGATTGAAGTCTTCCTGAAGATAGTAAGGAAACAAACCAAAAAGTTCAGATTTTGTTCACTAGAGATGTTCGTAGAGCAAACTGAATATTGAAGTCTTCCTGAAGATAGTAAGAAAGCAAACAAAAAAAGTTCAGATTTTGTTCCCTAGAGATGTTAGTGGAGCAAACTGAAGATTGAAGTCTTCCTGAAGATAGTAAGGAAGCAAACCAAAAAGTTTAGATTTTGTTCCCTAGAGATGTTAGTGGATCAAACTGAAGATTGAAGTCTTCTTGAAGATAGTAAGGAAGCAAACCAAAAAGTTTAGATTTTGCCCCTAGAGATGATAGTGGAGCAGACTGAAGATTGAAGTCTTCCTAGATGGTAAGGAAGCAAACTGAAAAGTTCAAATTTTGTCCTCTCGAGTTAGTAGTGGGGCAGACTGAAGATAGCAGTCTGGCATTCCTAAGTTTATAGGAAGCAGATTAAAGATACCATTCTGGTCTCCCTAAGTTTGTAGTGGAGCAAATCGAAGATAGCAGATTTGGCATCCTTGAAGTTGCAAGAAATAGATTGAAGCTATCAAACTTATTTGAAATCAAGATGAAGTTCCAATATCATTGCAGTGGAGTTGGGAGCCATTTGAAGAAGACGAAGAACAATAAGTCAAGGCTCGGCAAAGATCGGGCAAAATTGGTCCTTCTATAGTCTTTGCTCCATTCTCGTTTCACGATAATGAGCAAAGAGGGGCAGCTGTAAGAAGCCCATTTTGCCCGGGCTTGTAAAGTAAAAAATAAAAAAATACCAGATGTCCATTTTCAAAGTCCAGATTACAAAGGCCCAAATTTAATTTACAAATGGCCCAAATTCTAAAACTACCCAGCAACCCAAATTAAACTCACTAACCCAAAACTGATTGACCCAATACCTAAATCCGAAGCCCATTACAACCCTAACCAACAGACCCAAAACGGCCCAAAACTAAATAGAAATAGAAACTTAGGATTTCTGGGAAACCCTAGGCGTCGCATTACCCAGCAACACAGCCCTCCTCGCGCCGCAATCCACGCCTGAATCACGCCCCATCTCCAGATCCACACCTTTCACCTGCAAAAAAAGGAAACAAGGGAGCAGCAAACATGGCAAAACGGGATAAAATCCTTATATTCCTTTTTATTTTTTATTTTTGGGGCTATAAAACCCCGAATAACAACCTGTAATAGAGGAGGGAGACACGAAAAATACACAAGCAAGATACATACACAATAATAAAACAGAGAAACCTAATAGCAGAAGTTATTTCAGATTATTTCTTTTAGTTTTTTTATTTTTTATTTTTATTTTTCTAATACTGTTATTTCTTGTTTTTTTTTATCTTGTTCTTTTTTAAAACTATAATATATATATTAAAAAAAGGAAAAAAATATACCTGTTTTTGAAATTCACGGCGGCCAACGACGGCAGACGGTGGTGGAGCTTCACCAGAGTGACGCCGGAAATCGCCTAAAGGAAACAAGGAGAGAGGATTTTTTTTGGAGATCTGATTTTTTTTTTTTAAACAGAAAACTAATGCTTTTTTTTCTAAAATTTGGCTTTAAATAGGGATGAAAACTAATGCTTTAAATAGGATCCGCGTGTTTTTCAGTTAAATGGGCTATTTGCGCATCAAGTCCTTCCGCATTTTTAGTTTTTTAATTCAGTTCTCTAGTATTTTAAATTTACCCTAAACTTTCATTTATAGATTCAATTTCATCCTTTTTCATTTCTTTTATAATTTTTATTATTTTATTATTAATTTTATTATCGTTATTGTCAATTTTGATTTTTATTATCATATAATTATTGCTTTTACTATTACTATTTTATTATCATTATTATTTTATTACTAATATTTTTATTTTTATTTTTACTATTATCAATATTATTATTATCATTACTTTTAACATTATTATTCCTATTTTTATTATTATTATTTCATTACAATTTTTTACTATTATTTTTCTTATTATTATTATACGTATAATTATTATTATATTTATGACTATTATTATTATTTTTAATCTTATTATTATATTTTTATTATTAGTATTATTACTATTTTTATTACCTACATTATTATTGCTATTTTTTATCATTTCTATAATTTTGTTATTAATATTACTTTTATCTTTACTACTATTATTATATTTTATTATTACTATCAATTTTAATATCCTTACATTTTTTATTATTATTAATATGTTTTTTTGCTATTATTTTATTATTATTATTATTTTATAATTGCTAATATTATTTTTATTATTATTTATTTATTAACATATTTCATTATTATTATTATTATTATTATTTATTATTACTATTATTATTATTTTATTTAAATTATTGTACATCTATTTTATTAATTTGATATTAGCTTTATTTTTATTATTTTCTTTTCTTTGTTTATTTATTTGTTTGTCATTTATTTATTACTATTATTTTTACTTAATATTTTTATTATCATCCACATTTTATCCCATTGAGCATAATTAAAAAATTTATTTTCGGAATTTAAAATGTTGTGTCTTAACATATTGGATGTGATATTTTGTTATCTTGAGATAATGATTTCTTAAATAAGGCAATATTTTGTGTTTAGAAATTCGGGAAATAGTGCCCTAACGTGCTGGGTTTCAATTTTTCGTTTGACTAAATAATTAAATATCCTTTTAATAAAATTTTATAAATCATGAGATGATTTTAGTTATGAGGGTTTAAAAATATCGTGTCCTAACGTGCTGGATGTGATGTTTATATTCTTTTGGAACGAAGAACTCTCAAATTTTAAATCAAATTGTTCAAGTATTTTTTTAGAAATCATATTTTTAAATTCTTATTAAATTTTCAACACAAGGACGTTAATTAATCAATTAAGTACCAATTTTTGGGCGTTACGAGGGTGCTAACCCTTCCTCATACGTAACCGACTCCCGAACCTGTATTCTGGTATTTTGTGGACCAAAAATCAATGTTTTGAAATAAAATGTTTTATAAGATGATCTGATCACACCTAAGCAAAAACGATCGGTGGCGACTCCATTTTCGATTTTTAAAAGTCGATCCCGTTTTTTAAAAACTTTAAAAATAGTTTCGACAAATATAATTGTACTTATAACTTATTTTAAATTTTAATAAATTATAAATAATATATTTATTCAACGGTTTACTTAATTAGCACATGTAAATGAAAATTGATTAAAACATTTTTAAATCAAAATAATTAAAAAGTCATCTAAAAGATGTTAATTCAAGACTAAAAATTGTGTTGATAATAACGTAATTAGATTATTATAAAAGTATTATTTCAAAATTTATATAAAGTATTTTGCATTCGAAAATACGAAGTTATTGAAAGTGAAATGGAGAAAGAGAGAAAAATGTAAGATTAAACTGAGGGTGCAGTCCTCTCAGACTATCAATTTTAGTTTAATTATAACAACACTATTAACTCTCCAGTATATTTGAGGGTTAGATCGAGCCCAGCAAATATGGGCCGGAAGGCTGGGACCATTTGAGACTTTCCGCATAAGCCCAAGTTCCCGAGCTTCAATCCTTCATTTCAGAGAACGCGGCTTCCGGCGTTCACCCACAACGGTCTCTCTCTTCCTCTCTCATGGCTTCTCCCAGAATTCTACTATGCGGGGACGTTTTAGGCCGTCTCAACCAGCTCTTCAAGCGAGTCAACTCTGTAAGTTTCTTTCATTTCATTTAGTTTTTAGATTTCTCCATGTTTCTGTTAGGGTTTGGTTTTTTCTTTTTTTGAACTGCGGGGAGCTAAAAAAACAATTATGTTTTGTCAGGCAAACAAATCAGCGGGTCCTTTCGATGCTCTTTTTTGCGTGGGTCAGTTCTTCCCCGATGAACCAGATCGGCTTGATGAATTAATGGACTACGTTGAAGGCCGGGCCCAAGTTCCTCTCCTGACTTACTTCATCGGCGATTACGGAGTTGGTGCACCCAAGGTTTTGTCGGCTGTTTCGAGGAACTCCGCTAACCAAGGTTACAAAATGGACGGTTTCAAGGTTTGCGACAATTTATTTTGGTTAAAAGGCAGCGGGAAGTTCACTTTCCATGGTAATTTTTTTTTTTTAAACTTCTTTTAAGTAGTCTCTGTTTGGTTACTGAGAAAGTATACGTATTTAGGCTAGAAGGTGCATGTGAAACATTTCTATCATATCTGATTTTTTGTGCTTATATTTAGGTTTGTCTGTGGCTTACTTATCCGGTAGTCAGTTGTCTAATGGTCAACAGTTTGGAACATATAGTCAAATTGACATTGACACGCTACGAGCATTTGCCGAGGAACCTGGAATAGTTGATTTCTTTTTAAGATATCCTTTGCTTTGATAGGCATCGAGACTTTAATTTTATATTTGATTTCACTTTTAGGTTGTTTATTTTGAATTCCTTAATTAGTTTTTACTAATGAATGGCCAACTGGTATCACAAATAGAGCCACTGCATCAGATATCCCTGCAGGAATCTCAGATTCTTCTGGCAGTGATTCCACTGTCTCCCAACTAGTTGCAGAGATCAAACCACGGTACGTGATGTTTGAAGGTTTTGCATTACTTGGTGCATCCAATTCTCAAATATACAGTTTTTATGCTTCTTGTCAGATATATGATGCTGTTTCCATGACCATGAATGTTTATTTTATGGTTCTTGTTCAAATTAGTATTAAATGATGACTACGGCTTCAAGTTGAAATGACTAATGACAGAACCCAGCTTGATGTTAATAGAAAAATTATCGAGTCAGGTACATTAATCCTTATATTGTTCATGGTCTAAGGCCATACACCTAGTGAAATGTTAGAAATGAAAGAAACATTTGATGCTTTGAACTATATTCTGCTTTTTTGACATCTCTGGCTTGTTGTGTGTCCAAGACTCAGTGTTCTACCATCAAATGAAACCTTATCTTAGACTTTTAGACATCTTGATATTGTAAAAGGCTCAAGCTTTTAGTGAGATCGATATCTCCTCTCATTTGAAATATCTCTAGTCCAATCCTACCATCCCCTTTGAGAACAACAATTTAATGGTCAGATGCTGTTTGTTGTTTGTATATAACCACCTCAAGTACTGCCTTGTAATGTTAGGAGTTGAATTTCATTTTCATGAAATATCTGAAACTATAGAATATGCAATAATGGTTCAGTCTGAAGTGCAAAGAAATGTTTTCACTGGAAGGAAAGATTTTAGGGAGAATTTGATAGTCACTACTCACTAGCATTTTCTATTGGCTGGAAAAATCGACAATGATGTGCCAATCCGCTTAGACATCTCAATGTGGCCATTTTCAGAGCAGTTTTTCTTGTGAAAGACTATGATACCTTAGAAGCGATAATGACTTTACAACCCTATTGGAATTATGCTTCTTTATTTTTATTTACTGTTAGTTAAGTTGTTTCTTTTCTTTCGCTAATGGTTGTTCTCCATGTTAGCTATCACATTGCAGGTACTAAGGGTGCATATTATGCTCGTGAACCTTATTGTAATGTTAATGCTGTACATGTAACTCGGTTCTTGGGTCTTGCATATGTTGGGAATAAAGAGAAACAGGTGTGACTTTCTTATATACTGAGTATTTGTTGTATTCGGTGAGGTTTTTACCTATAAATTTCTATTAATGAAGCATTAACCTGCATTGTGATGGTACGATATTGATATCTAAATTGAGGAACATTTAAATTGCTACTATGCTTTCACTGGACCTCCAAATAAGAGGTGGTTGTTTCTTGTCTACTTGAATATTTCCTGTGCTCTGCTGTGCTCTTCCCTCCTGTTTAAAGAGTTCAGACATTTCTGCACACCAGAGGAAAGAGAAGTAGGGAAAGAAGATTCAGCATCATTTTTTTTGTCTTGAAGAATTTCTGCATAATCAAACTATTATTTCTATATTATGATTTGGGTTAATATAATATCTTATCTTGCGAGGATTATCTGAAGTGTTTATTGTTTCAAGCACTACAAACTGCTAGATTTAGCTGTTAAAGGCATTTTGTGATTGTTGTTTCCTGCATCTGCTCCTCAGAAATTTCTTCACGCGCTTTCTCCAACTCCATCATCTGCCATGGCAGCTGCTGAGATCAGTGCAAAGCCACCAAATACTACCTTATCACCATATACATTAGTTGACCAAGTGGATCGTCCTAAAGAAACCACAAAGAGAGCTAGTGATATTGAACTTGATTCGCAATACTGGAGATATGATGTGTCGAACAAACGACAAAAGCATGGGAATGGTGATACTAATAAGGTGTGTTTTAAATTTATATCCTCTGGAACTTGTCCACGTGGAGAAAAGTGCAACTTCCCACATGATGCTGATGCAAGGGAACAATTTTTGAGAGGTGTTTGTCTTGACTTTATTATCAAAGGAAAGTGTGAAAAAGGCCCTGATTGCAACTTTAAGCACAGTTTACAGGATGATGGTGAGAATCATTCTCGTAAAAGACCGGGATCTAGCAATACTAATGCTAACAGGTTGGTTTTTTATTGCCTTTATCATTTTCCCCCTATTTTAACTTGCAACTAGACCACTGTGCGTTATTGTTAATTTAGTAACATTTTTAGCAGAAAAATCTATTAGCCAACACAATAAAACTGCAGATTGCAGATTGTGTGCTCTTTAATCCTTATTCTAAAATATATAAACCACTATAGTAATCATCTATTTTGTGACTGAATACAGATCAAAAGAGTGCTGGTTTTGTTTGTCAAGCTCAAATGTGGAGTCACATCTGGTAACAAGTATAGGAGAGAATTTCTACTGTGCACTAGCGAAAGGCCCACTCGTCCAAGATCATGTACTGATAATTCCAGTTGAGCATATGCCAAATACTCTTTCTCTACCAGCAGATAGTGAAACTGAACTTGGCAAATTCCAGAACAGTCTGAAGGTGTATTATAAAAACCAGGGAAAAGAAGCAGTGTTCTTTGAATGGATATCAATACGTGGCACCCATGCCAACCTTCAGGTAAAAGAGATTTCTCTTATGAATATCATGTAGGTAGACTTTACAATGTCAAAGAAGTGGTGAATTGCTCAGTGCAGCTTTACCTGATTATAAAGTCTCTAATCTTAAGTATATATTATATCGTGGAACATGGCAAACACTTGCAGATAAAGTATTGTTGCCACTCCCAAACTAAATAAGCAATTGCCTTAATTTTTTTTAGTTATTCAAGAGTAAATTTATCAGTTACACATAAAACATAAGGTTACATGGTTTCTCTCCATAATTGTTTCCTTGATGTTGAGTTTTCTTTATAGTTAAGTATATATTTTGACATCTAATTGTATATTCTGTTCCTTTTGCGTAGGCTGTACCTGTTCCATCATCCAAAGCAGCTGTTCTTAAAGACATTTTTACTTTGGCAGCTGAAAAGTTGGGTTTTGAATTTGTTACAAAAAAATGTAAGTTTATCACATTTGAGTGAGTGGTGCATATGCACGTTGATAATGTTGCATTCAAAATTTCCATATGAATGGCTTTTGTAATGCGTGAATGTGTTGTCTGTCTCGAAGGGATACTGAATATAGTTTCTGTTCTAATCCTCCTCAAATTCATCCCCCCAACCCCTTTATGTTCCTCTGAATCTTTGCACTCATGTTTCTCATGCAGTCCGCAATAATTCCGAGGGGAGAAAATGGTTGAGGACAGAGTTTGATAAGAATTTTAGCTGCTTCTATGTGGAACTGCCTGAAGGTTCAATCCTATTACATTTAATTGAAGAGAATGAGAAGTTTCCTGCCCAATTTGGTCGTGAGGTAAGATTCTTAATTTCTCCATTGAATGTGATGCTGCTGCCTATTTGAACCAGGCACCTGCCTACTAAATTGAAACCTAAGAAAATGATTTTTGCATTTTATTTGTAAACAAGATGCCTTGAATTCTATCCTTATTCCTTAAGTAAAGTGCCCTCCTTTTTAGATTGTTGGTAATTAGTTTGTTTTATTCTTTAACATGGATTTTCATGATTGCTTTCCATTTTCATAAATGACTGACATAACTTATTGTGAATTATGTCAATTGTAACATTTTTTCCAAAAATAGGAAACAGAGAATAAAGAAGGTAGTGATGAGAAGCTTTCTATTGTTTTTGGGGGAAAACAAAAAACCATTTCCCTAATCTAGGGAGTTCTTGTCAATGAGATGGGTGTTCATGCTTCAGTTGACATCCATATAGGAAGTGGGGCTGTGTTATATCTTGGAACTCACACCATAAACCTAAAATTGTTTTGCGGAAAGGTGATTTAGGTTACCATTGGTGAATAATCAGTCATTTGCTGCAGAATAATCTGCTGTTATGAATATTCTAATATTCGAGACTTGTTCATTTAAGTGTGTTTTTTTTTTTTTGGGGGTAATAATTATGAAGTTTGTAACATACTTGAATATATGAAGCCAATGTTCAAGAGATGATCTGTAGCAATGAAAAAAAGAATGATAGGTATGAAATTGATGCAGGTTGTGGCTGGCCTATTGAACGTGGCTGATAGGGCTGATTGGAGGAATTGTACAATTGGCAAAGATGAGGAAACAAAACTGGCTGAAAATTTCAAAAAACGGTTTCAAGTATTTGATCCAAGTCAATGATTTTTCGAAATAAAGGAACAAGCCTGTTGTCATAAAAATGTGCATTATTAGGAAGTTCCTAATGAATGAGCTTGGAAGGATGTTGAACCCCTGGCGTGGTTTGGTTCAGGGCATCTTCGCAGTCCCACTTGGAATCTCTGGCTAAGTTGCAGATGAGGAAGATATTAAACCTTTCCTCATCACTAATTTTGTTTTGGTTCAAATCTCCTTTTATGAGTCGAAATTTTATCAAAAACTTGTTTCCATTATCTGTATAACGAACGCCCTTCTAATTGCCTCTTATATGTATGATATATCTTTTGTCTTTTTAAAACTGATGAATTGGACATTACAGCTTATTGGCTATGGTTGCTAATTTTATGTGCTCTTTGATCTTCTCTTCTCAGGGGAAAATAGGAAAAAGAAAAAAGGGGTACAACTTGCCGAATGGATTTTGAAAATAATTACAAATAATTTATTAATTTATGTAATTTGATTATGGCATGCTTATTACTTGAATTGATGAGAAAACCTAAATATTTATGTTCAAAAAATATGATTACTGGACAAATATGTAAAACCTAAAAAAAGAAACTCTCACCTTTGCTTTCGTCTCATGTTCCCCCTTTCCTTCTTTTCCACTATTTCCTTTCTCTTTCCATCTCCCAGTTCCCACCGCCGCTGACCTCACTCCTTTATTTTGTGGCCCAACATTCGTCGTCCAAAATGCCTCTACCTCTTGTTGTCTCCTTGTCGACCAGGCCACTTGATTGTTTCAAGCAAAAAGAAGCCTTTTCTGATTAATAAAATGCGCCCTCAGCCCGTCCTAGTCTAGAGTCGAGGTGGACTTGTGTGTTTATCGGGTCAACTCGGTCTCCTCGAGCCATTGGCGACTTGTTATCTCAAGTTTGGGTTGACTCTGTTTTAATTGCTTGTTTTGTAAACGAGCGACTTTGATTGCTTACTTGTATTCTGACGTGTATGTGTGCCTATGTTTCGACATGAGTCTTCCCTTGCTTCATCTTAGTGAGCAATAAAAATCTGATCCAAACGAAAGTTGCTTTTCTCTCGTATATGATTTGAGTCCATTAAATGTTGATATAACTTTAATTGATTTGTATTTTCTATTAGGCTTTTATTAAACTAAAGTATTTACGAATTACCATTCTTACATTTTAATAAAATAATATTAGATTGATGGATTTCCAATCCTACAAATACAATCAACGAAAAAGTCTACACTACTTATCATCGATTCCAAAACCACCCACCTTAGGCCCAATAACACATATTTCATGCGCTAAGGCGTACGGAATCTCAAGTTCTGAATATGAATTAACAAAGATTTTGAAATTTTTGGTTTATAAAAAAAAATTGTTTTTGAAATTTGTTGTAAAAAGGGTGGTCTGAATTCCAGCATTTCCACCAAAAACTATGGCAGAAAGTTCAAAATGTTGGAAATTTTAAAAATATATATTATTTTAGATAATATTTTAATAATTTAATATGATTATACATGAAATATATATTTTAAATACTTTTTAAGTAATTAATAGATTATTTTTAAATTTAATGATACATGAAATATTTAAAAAAGATTAGAAAATAATAAATAGTGTTTAAATAATTTAATACAATAACATCTGTAAATAATCTTTAAACAATTTAATATAATGGTAAACTATATATAAAAATTTAATATAATCATGCATAAAATATAAATTAATTTAAAATTTTAAATACATTTTAAATAGTATTTTACATCAAAACAAAACAAAAAATTAAAAATCAAAAGTACCTTTGAATAGAAAAATAATGGGCTATAGTTAAAATTTGCCACATTTATTGTAAATTTGTTATTATACTCTATTTTAATTGATATTTGTTGTTGTATTTTAAAAATATGGGTAAATTTGTCACACAATTTCTATGTGATCAAACTTTGCTATTAAGCTTCAAATTTATTAAATTTGATTATCAATTTTCATTTTTGAATTAAAATTTACCATTCGCATTTGATTTTGATGGTTTGAAAACAAAATATAAGGGGAGATATAATAAATTAATTTATAAGGAACTACAAATTAATAAAATAACTTTAAATTTTCATTTAGTGAAAGAAATATTTGAAAAAATAAAAATATAAAAAAGAAAAATTATTTTTTATAAATAACAGTTTTATTAATATTTTACATTATATTAATTAAATTATTTTTATTTACAAAAATAAATATTAAAATATTTTATTAAATTTATCTTAAAGTTATTTAAAATTAAATTTGAATAGTAAAATTTGATTAAAAAAATCAAATTTTCGTATCAAACTCAATCAAGTGGGAGAAATTAATTTATGGACTTTCCCACTACATAAATCATGGTCCCTTTTCAAATATTTGATGACATTTTAGTAATTTTTTTCATATCAATGACACAAAATTTTTGCATTTTTTTACATTGAATTCCAAACCCCAAACTCGAAACCCTAAACCATAAACCTCGAATCCAAACCCAAATCTCAAATCTTAAATCTCAAACCTGACCCTGAACCCAAACCTTAAACCTCGAATCTCAAACCCAAACTCGAACCCAAGGTTCAAGGTTCAGGATTCAAGGTTCAAGTTTGGGTTTGGGTTCAAGGTTCAACTTTAGGGTTTAAGGTTTGAGATTATAGTTTAGGGTTCAAGGGTTTAAGGTTTGATTTCGAGTTTAGTGTTTAGTTTTCGAGGTTCAAAGTTTGGAGTTTGAGGTTCTAGGTTTGAGGTTCAAAGTTTAGGGTTTATAAAATAATTAAAAAGGGACCATGGATGATATGGTGGGAAATGTCCATAAAATAATTTTTCATCAAGTGGTGTGGTAAAATTCAATATAGAGTTAAAAGTAGAATTTAGTTCAAAAGTATAATGGTAAATATTAATAAAACTAAAATATTTAGGTAAATTTCAACTTTTACAAATTTGTATATTAACCAAAAATTACTTTTAATCATTGTTTATAGAATTTGTTCAAATTGGTCAATCAAATCAGATTAAAGTGTCAAATCAAATTGAGAAGTTGAGTCGATTAATTCATAAGTTGATTGAACCAATTGAAATGAGTGATCAAACTTATTTGAATCGACGTGCAGTTAACTATATTTTCTTAATTTTTGATTATTTTGAATCGATATAACTTCCAAATAGGTCTGAAAACCTTGCTTTTTAATTCAAAAGCAAAATGTTGAACTTACGTTTGAAATTGAAAAGTAGCTTTTGTGCAACCACAATACAAACGGCGGCTTAAAGATTCAAGAGTTGAGTCTTATAAAACTGCTAGTCGCGTGTTTTATTCACTCACTTTGATCAACCTCCACCATCCGAAATAAAGATCTATGATAAAATCTATCTTAATTCAAATCCTATATCTCTACTCTTTTCTCTCTATGAATTTGATTTAATCATTGGTTTCGTTTCAGGTTTCTACTGCTAACGCAATTACGAGTCCAATGTCGGATGTGTGGTACCCAACCTTAACCGTGTTCATGCTCGCCATTGATCTCGTTCTTACCGCTACCTTCTCCATGTAGCAACCTTCATCTCATCTCCTCTGCAACATTTCTTACCATTTCTATTATAAAATTCTTTTTCTTTTATCTTCTTACTAAATTTGATTTATGAGGCATTTTTTCCCTCTAGGTACTTGATGTCTATTTATACAATAAGGAAAACATTAGCAGATTTTGGAACTTAATTTGTTTGATTTAAAATGTAATGTACATTTCGTAGCACTATTGTTGTCACTAAGGTAAACATTGTCTCTCATCTACGGACAATTTTCTTTGAGGGATGGAATAATACTTCCGTGTGATTGGCATCGAGAATGATACCTCTAAGGTAAACACTACTCACTACTATTGTCTATTTTACTAATGTTGCTCTTTTGTGATGGTATCGTAGGTCCACAGATGACAGATGAGGTGGGATCATGATTGGGACTTGAGAGGAGTTCCAAAAGGAGCTAAAAAATAATTTTACCCACAGTATGCCAAAAAGAATGATCGGGCTAAGTTGCCTCGGCTTACACAACAAGGCACTGTTCCGAAGTATGTTCAAGAGTTCAGTGAGTTGATGCTTCAAATCTCTGACTTGAGTAAGAAAGAAGCTTTCTACTATTTTGAAGACAGGTTGAAACCTTGGGCGAAGCACAAGTTGCATTGACAAAGTATCACTGAGCTTAATGTAGCCATAGCGAGGTAGAGTCCTTTGTTGAGCTTGATTCGAAGAAAGACAAATTCGAGTCTTCCAAGCCTAAAGAGATGGGCAATGGTGGAGGAAACCATAATGAAGAGGAATAAGTTAAAAATGGCAATGGTAAAAATGATAACAATGGGAAACAACCTAATAGGAAGTAGAAGCCCAACAATAGATCGAATGAGCAAATGAAATGCTTTCTTTGTGATGGTCCACATATGGTGAGGGATTATCCGAAAAAATTTGCGTTTTTTGCGATCGAAGGGTGATGATCCTGATAGAGCATCAATGAGACTTTGTTCTATTATGCCTTTTGTCAAAACCAAGATGGTCAGATAGAATGAGAAGTCAGTGAAGTGCTTCTTATGTTGTGGTTCGCATAAAATGTGGGACTGTCCAGAGCGATCCAAAAGATGCCTAAGATCAGTAAAGAGAATGAAGCGGAGCCTGTTAAGTGTGAAGCTTTAAAGCTTAGATTCATGATACTTAGTTCTTCAGAGACGAAGAGGGATCACAAGTAGAAAGGGTTGATGTATGTGGACATCATCATTGCAGGTCAAATAAAGAGTGCTCTTGTTGGTATATGGGCATCTGACTTGTTCATATCGAAGAAAACAATGGGTAAACTTAATCTCTCGGTTTGCAAATCGACTATGTAACACCCTATACTCGACCCGATTTACCGGACCCGAATATAGGATGTCACCAAACTTAAACACTTAACAAAAAATTTAAAATGGGCGAAAACTTTATTGAACTAACTTCTTACCTTTTTTATTTTTATTCTAAGTTAAAGATTCTGAAGGTAGATGTTTGTTTTATTACAACTGATTCTCAATGATAGTATAAGACAATACCACTTAAAACTCTATTTAAACAGACTTAATCATGGCATGTAATACTATTCACCATTTGAAGACATGTTCTCAAAAGTGTCCCTTTGCATGCATAATATCGTTCTACAGTCAACTACTTTGGCATATTCTTGGCGTGGTCCCCTTTGGCGAACTGGTTCAAACCTAAGAGCCTGTATTGAAAATAAGTACCCATAAGTTTGATGGAACCTAATGAGTCTCAACCAGTATTACCTTTTCACGTTATTGTTGAAATCCTTGACTTTAAGATTCCGGACTACCTATCAGACTTTGGTAGATACTTTTCTGATTCCTGGTTGGCAGATAACCATACGTTAATCCCTACACTCAACCATCTTATACACATTTCACCCAATTAGCGGATTATAGACTTCACACCATATTTCGAATCCCATTACATAATTTCTTTGTAGATAGTAGTTGGATATACTTCTCAGAATTATACTCAAAGATGCTACTCTTGACAGATTTCTTTACAGGATCCAGCGATTATCAGAACACCAGTTATATCGTATCTTCAAATCAGTCTAAACAAATTGACTTTCTTAGAAGAATATAAATTTTTAATTCAAGCAATAGAGTCCTATATGACTTCAATACAGTACCCAAGAAATTCCAAATTTGGCGGACACTTGAACCACCTAATAATCCAAATACAAAAGTTACCTATCATGGTGGATTTATCAGTCGGTTACATTATCGAGAATCCTATCAAAAAATGCCTCACAGGCATACCCAAATCTCACACAAGGCAGATTAACATCTCACCACTTAGGCACTACAGAATTCACCATACAAGATTTCCAAAATATTCACCACTAAGGCTTTTTCCATGTTTACTATCCCAACATACTAGTTTTTTTCGTATTTACTATCCTGGTAGACTAATATAGTGGGTGCTATGAAGCCTCACTCACATGGTCTTACACAGTCTCGCCTCCTTGGCATATTATCAAATAATTCCATGAGGCCTTACCCACCAAGTCTTACCCATATCGTGTTCATCCACAAGGCCAGGCCGTGATCTGTCAGTCCAATTTTTAATATAATTGCCCTACCTGATGCTACACAAACAGATCTTCTTACATTTTCACATTACACAAATTTGTCAGCACTAGAATTGTATAACAGAAAGGTATTAGGCATGACCATACTCACGCTTGCAGCAACAACTTATATCACAAACATCTAGACTCAAATGAGCCAACTCATTATAGCAAAGACGTCTGTATAAATCTCATTCATACTTATGACAGAATAATACTTTCTAACACATAATTTCCCATACATGTATACCACATAACATCATATTATGTCGCACATTGTTCACTTCATTTACATACTTGCAGATACTTCTCAGAAAACACACGTACATATATTTACATCACTCTACAGGAATACATACTCGTTCAGAGAAACATCAATCATACCATAACCAACATAAAATTACATGCAAGAGTTATGTTTAGAGACTCATTTGAGACTCACCTTTACCTTGACCTAAAGCTTTTGTTTGACAGTTCTTCTCGATCCAGCAGTAGTAACAAAAGGTTGAATCATCTATGGGATAAATGAATATTAGCTCTAACTTTATGAAAAAGAAAAGAACATTTTCGTTAGGAAGAATGACTAGAATGTAGAGTAGACTTTGACAAGTGACGATGCTTACCTAACCCAAATCTTCCAATTTTTCCACAAAAATCTCAAGAAGGTAAAGAGAATCCAGTGAATATCTTTGTTACTGATAGACCAATCATGGAGAGGGTCAAATCAATTCAATTGACTCCTAACTAATCTTGTCACGAGAACCAACATGAATAGTGATAAAGTAAACTGAGTGTACTATATTTTGGCAGTGACTGATGTATGGTGTGGCCTTAAAGACAATTAAGTCCACTGTAACATTCTCATATACTTGGTAGGCTCTTTGTACCAAACCAAAACTTTGAGGCATACTCTTTCTTAGGCGTATTCTTATTTTGCTTGAAGTTTCTATGTACTTAAATCCTTAGATACCTCCAATTGGTGACTACTTTAATATTAGTATGCGAAATACTCTATTTCGCCAACCAACCAATCGAGAGGTGGATTATGCTATCATAGTGCACCAAAATATAATTAACATGCATTATCTCACTCTCAATTGGATTTTCCAATTCTGGGGTGTGACAAAACAAGAAGATTAACACGATTAATTCCAAAAATGTCCCAACTATGATAGTAGCACAAGGAGTTAAGCTGTAGATCGGTCAATAGAAATGCAAGGAAGAATTTGAGGTAATTCATTTAGATAATTACGACTTTGTGCTTGGCTTGAATTTATTTTACAAGAATGATGCTTTGTTGATTCTTTTTGCCGACTGCATTTATATCTTGGATACTTGACAACAATAATGCGTTGTTGTAACGACCCGAAAGTCATTGGTGTCATAAAATCTGATTTCGGGAACCCGTTTCTGTGAACCTAGGTCTTAAATATTTTTATTAAATATTTACGAGGCTATAGTAAAAGTGAATTGAATTTTGGTTAGTTAATTTCATCAAATTAGTAATTAATTTAGGTATAGGGACTAAATTGTAAAAGTGCCAAAAGCCTTGTGACCTCCCTAACTTGGCCTTAACGTTATTTCCAAATTCGAAAAGTTACATTGGTCACCGAAATGACCCTAATAAAACTTCACAATTCAAGCGTGCTTTCGTAACAACCCGTTTTCAGTGAAATGAGAACAGTGGTTTTGGGACCACAAATTCGAGTCTGAAAAGAAAAATTATTTTAATATTATTTTATCGTCTGAATTATGATATAAATATTGTATGAAAATTTCGTTAGGAAAATTTTACCGATTACATGTTTAATTGATAAAATGACCAAATTGCATGAAATGTAAAAGTTGAGCTCTAGGAGCTATAAGTATCAGATAGCTATGGAATTCAAAATTTGAGGTCCTTATATAGAAAATAGACCATTAAGAGGGGTTATTAGATAAGTATGATGATTCATCCATGAAAAATTAAATAAAGAAAAGGACAAGATTGGAAAGATGATAAATAATAAAATAAAAGAAAATATCACCATTTATATCATATTTCCCAAAATTAAATACATGGAAACCCTAGCTAAGAGAAGAGAACTCAAGCAAGCTTACTTGGCTTAATTGGGTAAGTAATCTTGTTCCGTTTTTAGTAATTTTTATGTTTCCGAGATCATAATAGCTTAATTTAGCTATCTCGGGGATTAATTTGCAAAGTTATCAAAGTATTAAAGTTTTGCCATAGATGAATATGCATGAATTATGAAATTTATGGTAGAAAATGAAAGGTTGTTGATAGATAAACAACTTTTGTAAAGTGAATTTTTATGAAATTGTTATTTAGGGACTAAATTGTAAAGATGTAAAAATCATGGAAAAATTCTAAATTTTATGAAATACATGGGTTGTTAATGTTACATGTAAAAATTGGTTAGGCTTGGAATAAGTAGTAAATTGCATGAATTTTATTTTTTGAGCCTACAGACGAAATCGTCATTAATTAAAAGTATATGGGCAAAATGGTAATTTTGCCTAAGATGTGAATTGAATTGAATATGAATTTTATTAAATTGAATTAAATTTACTCGTATAGATCTAGATAGACAAATGGAATTAGATCGAAGAAAATAGAAAGTGTCGGATTAGTAGACAACAAATCAACGAACACTTGTAAATGTAAGTTCGTGTAACTAAATTGTATATATTTATATGTTTAAATTGAAAGTTATGTATATGTATTGTATAATTTACATGTATGAAAATCAGTCACATATCCGATAATGCTCAATAAGTATTAAGTCCCGATTGAATAAATGAAATTCGATGGATACAGGGTTCCCGAATTGGTTGTGGTCCTGCATATGTTGCAAACACACCATAGCTCGAAAGAGCGTCCGGTTATGAGCCCTCTCGAGCTTCCCGTTATATGGTTCTTGTGAGCTTCCTGTAAATAGCTCTTCGAGCATCCCGATCGGCCGTGATCTTGCATGTTTTGTGGGTACACCACAGCTCTTATGAACGTCCCATTATATGGCTCTTTGTGAGCTTCTCGATTAAAGGCTCTTTGTGAGCTTCCTAATTAATGGCTCTCCGAAGATACCTGATATGGCTTGCTTAAACTTCTCGATATATGGCTATCTGGAGCTTCCCGATTAATAGCTCTTCGAAGCTACCCGTTATTGGCTCGCATGAACTTCCTGATATGGCTCTTATTGATGAGCTCATTCATGTTTCTTGGTATTTATGTGAATTACATGACTAACATGAGTGATCAAGATATGTGTTTAGGCAATTGGCCAAATTGGTTTGAGCATGTTTAGTTAGATTACCTTAAATGTAAAATAAATGGTAAGTTAATTTCCTGTTATACGAACTTACTAAGCATTAAATACTTACTTTGTTTTATTTCCTCTGTTTTATAGTAACCCGGAAGCTCATTAGGGTTGGAAGTTGGTCGGAGCCACATCACACTATCAATCGCCCTTTTTCGGTATATTTATTAAAACAACTTTGGTATAATGGCATGTATAGGTTAATTTGGCTATTGATGGCATGTAAATGTTTTGTTGTGATTAGCCATTTAAATGGCTTGTGTTTGATATATATAAGTATATGGCCTTATCATGGTTGATATGTGTTTGGTATAATTGATTGATGGTTAACTAATAGGCAAATTGTAACATGGATTGAGTTGGTATAGATATGAATATCTATATCTATATCTATATATATATATGTAAGTGATCAAATTGTTAAGCATGGATATTTGATTATATAAGATTATATGATATGCATAAGACTTGGTTATAGCTTGATTCAAATGTTTTATATTGGATTGGGAATGTGTTTAAGTGTTAATGTAGGTGGAAAACAAGTTTGGGTGAGAAATAAGACTTGGAAATGGCCTTATTTTATCCATACAGGCAGAGACATAGGCGTGTGTTTTGGCTGTGTGTCCCTTGCATCTTTAAAATTTCAAAATAGAATGCTCAGAATTGATCACACGGCCTAACACACGGGCGTGTGACTTGGTCGTGTGACCCCTGCACCTACACACGGCCTAGCACACGAACATGTGACTTGGCCATGTGACCCAAGTCAGAGAGTTACACGGGTACAGACACGGGCTGGGACAAGGCCGTGTGCCTCATTTTGAATGCCCACACGGCCTGGGACACGGGCGTGTGTACCCTGCACCTAGGAAAAATTTGAAAATTTTGCAAAAATTCTCTGAGTACCCGTTTAGTCCCGACTTGTTTCTAATGCATGTTTTGGGTCTCGAGGGCTCATATAAGGGACTTTATGAATAATATCTGACATGAATGTTAAATAATATGAAATGTCTGTATTTGATCTATTTATTTTGGTAATGCTCTGTAACCTTGTTCCGGCGACGGATACGGGTTAGGGGTGTTACAACTTTTAAATCATTTGCTTATCCGTTCAAAACTAGTGAAAAACGAATGTTCTCTTAATTTTTGCAAAACTATGTTAAGTGTTAGAAATCGTTTGATTTTAATATTGCATACGTAAATATTCATTATTTTGAAAACTAAGTTGAATTTTTATTAAAATCTTGTTTTTCAATATTGCAGCGGAAAATAGTGATATTGTCAAATTTTTATTAAAAACCAAGTTTCATACATAATCATTTAAAATATTATTTTAAGCAATTTTTAAAACTTTAATGTTATGTAATCAAAACAATTCCAAATAAAACCTATGCCACATGTCGAAACCATTTTTAAATATTTATGAAAAAACGGGAAGTCGACTTTTAAAAACGAAAATGGGAGTCGCCACCAATCCCTTTTTACTTAGGTGTGATTGGATCACCTTATAAAACGTTTTATTTCAAAACATTGATTTTGGTCTGCGAAATACAAGAAAACGGGTTCGGGAGTCGGTTACGTACGAGGAGGGTTTAACACCTTCGTAATGCCCAAAATTTGGTACCTAATTGATAATTTCATATCCTAATGTCGAAATTTTGAAAATTTAAAATACGAGATCCTTTTATTCGAAAGAAAGCCAAGACTTGCTTATTTCAAAGAAATAAATTGCCACACCTAATAAGTTAGGATGCAATATCTTAAAACTTCGAAACTAAACTCGCCTTTATTTTGTAGAAAATCCTTACCTCGAAATACAAAACATTATATCTAATGAGTTAAGATATAACATTATGAACTTCCAAGTATAAGTTTTAATTTGAAATTTGTATGTCTAAGAAGGACATTTGATACCTTAAGCTTCGCGAGAAAAATTAAAACCCAATAAGTTAGGGTATAATTTTTCTAGAAGTCCACAAATATCGTATGTCGCTATGTTTAAAAATATTTGAATAAAATGCGTTAATTCAAAATGTATTTTATAAAAAAAATGGTTTGAGTAAGACGTTGCATGAATACGTTACAACATACATGCCAAATAACAATTTATCATAACTACAAATCATATTAACTATTACTACTAATGGATAATTAAAGAAAGAATAATACTGAAATAATAAGTGATACAAACAATAGAATAACAATATAAATGAATAAAATTAAAAAAATAAACAAATATAAGATATAATTTAATAAATAACCAAAGATAATAAAAAAACATAAATATAAAACTTTACATGCATGTAAGATAGAATAGCAATATAGAATGAATTATAAAAATATTATAAATTAAGACATATGGCTTTAAATAAAATGATGTGGAATAATAAAAATATGAATTATATAAAAAATGAATTAATATGCAAAAATGATATGGAGTAGTAAATAATAATATATATATATATATAAAAAGTAAAATATATTATTAAATAAAAATAATATATAACTTTAAATAAAATTTTATTTATAATCTAATAATCTAATACATATATATTTCATATAAACAATATAAATAACATATGTTATATAATATAAATAAATTTTATACGAAATAAGATTTTAGAAGTAATATATAATATAATATAATAATACAAAAATTTAAAATGTATAACATGTAACTAATATACAAATTATATGTAACACCCCGAATTTGGGCCTAATAGAATTGGGCCAATTGGGCCTTGGGCGCAGGAGCATTTAAAATTTTTTTTGAGATTATGAGAACGGCATTAATGCAAGTTGGACTTACGAGGTATGGAGTGTTTAGAGGGTACTATGAAGTCCCGGGTTTAAGTTAAGCCATAGGAAAAATTTTCATTTTTGGCCCTTTAGTGGATAGGGCTGTTGGCAGGAGGGCTTAAGAATAATTAGGTGCATTTGGAAGACACAAGTGGAGTGGGTGGTGTGATGGCTGTGGCGTCATTGGTAGAGCAAGGAGGGAAGGAGTTCAAATCTCACAGATGGCAAGTGGAGGCTTTTATTTTGCTCAAGAGGAGACAAGAGGTTGTGTTGGAATCAAATACTGGAGAAGTATTTGAATTGGTCAAGGTGGTTGGGTGAATTTGAATGAGAGAAGGAGAGTGAATTAATGAGGGTTTCATGGAGAATGTAACATCCCGAAATTGGGCCTAGTAGGATTGGGCCCAATGGGCTTTGGGTGTAGGAATATTTAAAATTCTGAGAATAAGAGAATGACATTATTGCAAATTGGACTATTAGTTAAGTGAATTTGGAGTTTACGGGGTTTCTATGAAGTCTCAGGTTTAATTGGGCCTTAGGAAAAATTTGGTATTTTAGCACTTTAAGGAGAGATTGTAAGTAGCTTCAATGCTTATTGAAATAAATGAATAAATGGTTAGCACAAATGAACACTTAGTAAAGAGGTTATGGCATTAAGTGAAGTACCTTGAGGGAAAAGGTTCAAGTCCCTTTGTGTGCAATGTTTGGCTAATATTTTTGCACTCTTTCCTTAAGTGTCGGCCAAGGACTATTTATGGCAAGGGTAGACTTCATTATTTTTCGTAAGGTGGCTATAAGAATAAGACAAGGTTGAAGTTGGGGAAAGGAATCAAGAGAAATAGGAATGAAAGGGGACATGAGGCTTAATTTGTGGATGGTGTTTTGGAAAGCTTGGGTGGCCAAACTCTTATCCTAAGGGGGGATGCATGTGGACGGTTTTGAGGTAGATAGGTGGCTGAAAATTTTACCTTGGCATTTGGTAAGGCCTTGGTTTTGTTTTGGACAAAATCCTATTGCAACCTTTGTGTCATCTTCTCTTTTTGCTAATTTTTTTGCCGAAATTTTCTAGCACAATAGTGCATTTTCTCTTCTCTTGAATTGGTCACATATTCATCTTTTGTCTAATCTCCTTGATAGCGAATATCATTGTTCATTCTCCTCCATAACCAAACCTTTCCATCGTTCTTTCTTTCTTTCTCATTCCTTAAGCAATCGTGATATAGAGGGGGGCCGAATACCACAACATTGCCTAATCATCTCTAGTCATAGGACGATCGTGAGAAACGGGATTATAATCGATTAAGGTAAGGAAGATCTTTCATAGTCCATTCATATCTCCATTTGGTTATTGAGTTAATCAGATTGAAGGTTGGCTAATTGATATTGTTGGTAGGATCGATTCTTGGTGCATCGAGGGAGATCACAGTCGTGGTGTTGAAATCGGTAGAAAACACAACTCGTAATCAAGGTGTGTAATCCCGTACCCTTCCGAATATATGTTTGAAATGGTGAGTAAGTCTCACATCTCTTTGAAAGTTTACATGAAATATTCTATGATTCGGTAGAAATACCGAAGAAAACCGATAACCGGCATCCATGATCACTCGGACGTGCGTATGCTCGTAGTGGTAATCATGTTTTGTAATAAAACAGTTTCGGTTAGAAACAGTGACGTGTATTTGAAAAATCACGAAAAATTGGATAAAAGGAATTACAAAGTGAGTAAGATATCAAATTAAAGCTTACTGTGTCTACTTTAATATGGAAAAACAGAGAAGGAAATGGAATATTATATTCTGAGATATGTTAATTTTAGTGAGACTGGTTCTGAATGATTTCGTGGTTCCCTGATCTGTCTTGGTAAAATCGTATAAAATTTTACAAAGTGAATTATGGGTTATAATTTATATGTATAGATTCCTTAGTGATCCTATTTTCAATAGAAAAAAGTGGGAGCATTATATGAAAACCGTACAGTGAGATATTTGAAATTAAGGAAATAGAGGTCAGAATCATTGGACAGTGTAATAAGGGAAATTTTAAGGAATAAACTGTACTAAATGGCTAAGTAAAAAATTCTAAAAAAATTGTAGTAAGAAGATATATAAGTCTAGTTTCAAGGAAAATTTGTGGATCTTAATTTCGAGTTAACGTGAGTTATAGTCAATTTAGTAAGTATGACGCAGATGGACAGTTTCAAGTTTTATGTCCCAAATTAGTAATTAAGTTCGGGGTTGCGAAATTATGAAAATACCCTTGGAGGGTAAATTATCGAAATACCCCTGGGTTGCGAGATTACCGAATTACCTTCGACGGGTAAAATTACGAAAATGCCCTTATGGGCCGAATTACGAAAATGCCCCTAATGGGCTGAAATATGAAAATGCTCTAATGGGCCGATTTAATATATTGCTTAATGGGCCAATTTGATAAATTGCCTTAATGTGCCGAATTGCAAAGTGTTAATGGGCTAAACTTTTGTATGAAATAGTTATCGTTGTTATATTTGTAAATATCATGATTTACTATGTATGTTGCATATTTACATATTGCATGGGATGGGAAACTTGAATGAAGAGAAGAGTAGACCGGTGGCATTGCCACAAATTCTGATAATGACTTTGTGCCAATTTAAGTATGGCTTTGTGCCATCGTGACTAAGGTTGTATGCCGATTATATTATCGTATATGATTCTGGTGGCTCAGCCACAAATATTATAAATGGCAGCTTGACTGCAAATTGGAGAGAATGGATGGGTGGGTTGACTTGATCCCCACAGGAGAGATTGGTTGGTACGGGTGGAGAGACTGGCGGGGTGGGTTGACTTGATCCCCACAAGAGAGATTGGTTGGTACGGGTGGAGAGATTGGCTGGATGGGAAGGGTTGCATTCATATCATTTATTTATTACATGAAAGTGGGCTTAGGCCCAAGATTATGTAAATGGGTTCAAGCCCAAGATATTGCTAAGCGGGCTCAGGCCAGTGGATGACTTGAAGGGTTATACATGAGTTCTTGTAACTCACCCCTTCTTTCTTAATCCTTGTAGGTAAATCTCGATGGCGAGGACTTGGGCCATGGATGACTCGGTGGAGGCCATACTTGAAATAAATATTTCAAACTTTAGTAAATTACTTTTCCGCTTCTATTTCGTTATTTTTACTATTTGGGTTTTATGTTGTAATAAGGCCTCTAGATTATTTTATTTTGTTTTATGTTTGACGTATTTATTATTTTGTTGGTTTATTTTAAATGGGAATTTTCTAAAAGCATAATCAACGATTTTCCAAATTGATTAATAAGTTGATTTTATAAATAAACTTTTACAAATGATTTAACTTGGACTTTCTTTCAAATTATCAACGGCATTTTCAAAAGTTACGGTTTTAAAAGATCACTAGTTCAAATATCAATTCTTCAATCAGCTTTTCAAAGATTAGTAGTATTTTTATCAAATATTTCTAAACAAACTTGTTTTCTTCAATTACACCTATTTTAGTACGAATCATAAGATCCTTTATACGTTTTCTTCATTGTGACACACCAGATTCGGGCCTAATTTCTAGGCCGGGTTTGGGGTGTTACAGAGAAAATCGTGGATTCAGGTGGAAGAAAGTGTTGGCCGAATGTGGGGGTCTCTAAGGGGAATTTCGGCTGAAGTTGGGGGTTTGGTAGCATATTCAGCTTTGAAGAGGGGGGAGTGCCGTCTTGCTTTCTATTTTTTGTTGGGGAGAGTTTTGCATTTTGAGTGTTGTTGACTAAAGCATCTCCGGTTATTTTTCTTCTCAATTCTTCTTGTGCCGACTTCTCAACCCCTCTTTTTCTCTTCTCACTTTCAACATATTCTTCTCTAATTGTTAGTAGCCTAAACACTAGGTAGGCCGAATCACTTCTCCCTTCCCATCTCTTGGCACACCTGGTTGTTTCTTTTCTTTTACACTTAAAATCAAAAGCTTGCACTACTTCTTCATTCTTTTGATTTCTCCGTTAGCCGAATCTAAACTCTCTTTAACCTTGATCTTTCCTTGCTAGCCGAATACCCCATCATATTATAACCTATTCTTTCCCGTTCATCTTCAGTGGTTTCTTATTGGTTAGGCCGAACACTCTTCATTGTCCAGACTAGCCATTTCCAATTTCACTTGTGGCAAGGGGGAATAGTTGATCACCTTTCGGTCCTATCTTTCCTGGTAAGTCGATTTTCATGAAAGTTTGCTAACAATCGGTTTCGGTAAGTTGTAGTACCCTTCATGTTCCCTTCCCTTATCTTTTTCTCTCTAGTTGCAAGGTTAAAGCTGAAACATTTAACCTTGGTTTCTCTTTGTGATGCAAGCCGAATTTAGGGGTTTAAGTTTGTACTCCCTTCGTTCTGTCAATCTCTGAACTCCAGCAATTGGTTGTCCTGCATGTAATCTTGATATCGCCAATCGAGAGTTCTTAATTGAGGCAAGTAATAGCCAGTCTGAGGGAGGATCAGGAAGAGTGCTTAATGGAGATGAACTCATAGCACCTGCTCCTAATTTTAAGTAGCGTAGGGTGTCAGCAGTTCGGGACTTTCCACCTGGATGCGGAAGGGCGCCGGCATCTGGTTTAACTAGGCAAATCGCAGTTGATCGCTCTAGTGAATGCAAGTGCTAGTAGTCTCATAGTTAGATGTTTAGATTAAAGATCTCTCAATTTTTTTTGTTAATAGAGTTAATTATGTATTATGTTTGGTATAGGTGACGTCGATCGTGAGTGTATAGTACTCTACGTGATAAGGTGTGTAATATCACACCAACCAGCAATGAAAGCATGTTTTGATTGTATTTCGGCCAAAAGCCGAAAAGCTAAAAAACTAGCAATTGTGACCACTTCTGCGTGCGAGCGTTCATAGTGATTAACTGAGTTACTACGATGGCAGTAAGTCGTGGAGAGTGTCGTGAGCACTCTCATGGCCCGAGGTCAGAATGAACTGAGCGAGTCGAGCGGGCCAAATAGGCCCAATGGGCTTACGGACCCACTTGGGCAAAATCGATAGAAAATATCCGAATAACGGACGCGACTATGAAGTTTGCCAAAATCGTGACCGAAAACATGCTAAATGGGCCACACGAGCGTGTGGGCCCGTTTGGGCCTAAAATGGATTTTGGGACCAATTGCACCGTATAGACCCAAAAGGGGTCTCGAGTCGCTCGAGGCGACTATAGTCCACCGGAAAGGCCGTTAAAGGACTAAATTACCAAAATAACCCTAGAGGGAAAATTATCGAAATACCCCTGAAGGGTAAATTATCGAAATACCCTTGGTGGATAAATTACCGAAATACCCTTGGTGGGTAAAATTACTAAAATACCCTCAGGGGTAAAATTACTGTTATACCCTTAGGGGTTGATTTAGTATGATTTGTGTATTTTATTTAACTGTTACGATGGTACAACATTGCATGCATTGAATTATTATGTCATGACATTTTGCATTGGGTTGGGATGATTAAATATATATAATTATATATATTGGAGGAAGAACTGTACTGGTGGCTATGCCACATTATCTTGATTCGATGGCTCGACCACAAATCACATCTTGGCGAGTATTCTTTGTGATATCTTGGCAACTCAGTTTCATTCTTGGTGTGTAGGGCTGGGTGGGTTGACTTGGTCCCCACAGGAGTGTAGGGTTGGTACGGGAGGTGTGTTGGTTGGACAGGGTTGGGCTGTATTTTCACTTTTTGCATTACCATGTTTTTGGGGCCTTAGGCCGTACTTATAGTGCATGGGCTTAGACCCAGACTGTGTTTATAACTGAGATTACACACTGAGTTCTTTTAACTCACATCCCTTTCTCTTAACCCTGCAGGTAATCCCTAGCGTTAGAGGATTTGGAGCTGCGGAGGACTCGGTGGTGGCTATACATGGGAGTTACTTTTCACGAAAATTAGTAAATCCATTTTACTTTATTTAGGATTATTTAATTTGGGTTTAATGTTATGTAATAAGGCCATTGGAGTTTATTCTTCTTTTAAACTTTTATTTCAGCTATTTTTAAACTATTAATGATTAAACTCTGGGTTTTCTTAAAATGACAATAATCATTTTTCCAAAATGTCACGTTTTCGCAATTTCTTAATGAAACTTCAATAACAACCAAGTTTTCGAATATAATAATAACGTTTTTACAAGAAAATAATTACAACAAATCTGAATTTCTCAAATAACCAAGTTCGGAGTTTCAAAAAGAATACGAAGTTTTTAATGAATGCGTAGCTTTTAAACAACCTTTTATGTGACATGCTAGATCCGGTCATAACATCTAGGCCGGGTTTGGGGGTGTTACATTATAAAATAATATGAAATAATATTAAACCAAATAAAGTAATATATAGTAGTAATTTAATATATATATACAAAGATAATATGTAAAAAAAATATATGAATTTATATTATTAATAAATTAATATACAAATAATAAAAATGATATAAAATTTTAATATGATAAAATAATTCAATATAGTATTAGAATAATTTAAAAATAAAATAAAATAAAAAGGTTTTAAAAACAAATAAAGGGACTGGGATCAAAATAGCAATAAAAATAAATATAAAGGGACTAAATTAAAATGCGCGTTACACTGTAGGGGTTAATATGACAATTATGCCAAATTTTCAAAACGACGTCGTTCTGATATTAGTCTTTAAGTAGCCCGAGGATTAAATTGAAACGCAAGAAATAATTTTAGGGCTAATTTAATAAAAAATAAAAATTCAAATTGGATTGAATTAATAATACTAAAATAGCGGAAGGATCAACGAGGCAATTAGCTTTTTTAACAAAAACGCGCGGATCCTCCCCGGGTTTTCGGTCAACGCGCGGATCCTCCCTGAACGACGTCGTTTGTGCTTATTAACTTAAGCAAAAACGATGCCGTTTCTTCTTGCCTATATAAGTCAGTTTTAATAAAAAATCATTTCTAATCTGTTTAAAAAAAAAACTTCAAAAAAAATCTCTGAACCTTCCTCTCCTCTGTCCGGAGTTCGATCGTCGGATTTGTGGGCCACGCACCGCATGCGCCACACGCGCCACCGTAGACGGTGGTGGAGGCTAAAAACCTCAGTGCCATCAAGGGGTAAATTCGTACCTTTTTATTTTAGTGTTATTTTATATGAAAAAAAAATAAATCGAAAGATAATAAAAAGAGACGAGAATAAATTTTCGAAAATCACCTCTTTGTTTTTTATTTTGTATTTTTCTATATCTGCCTATATTCGTATCTATTGTGTATATTCCTCCCAGAGTTACAGATTATGCCGGGCTTTTATAGCTTGAAAATAAAAAGGAAATACACCGATTCTGCCATTTTGCTGTTGTTTCTTTCCTTGGTTCGCAGGTGAGAGGCGGAGAGCTTTGTAGTGACTGGGCGCGACTCGCTAATTACAGGCGCAATCGCTTGGTTCAGCGAAGAAGGGGTCATTGTCGGGCACTTATAGTGTGATGGAAACCTAGGGTTTCTGCGTCCTAAATTCTTGGGCCACTTGGGCGATTACATTATTGGGCCAAATTAGGTTTTAGGTGGGTTAGGTCTATTTTGGGTGTAGTTGGGCTACGGGTATTGGGCTTGTTTTGGTGTTGTGATGAATTGGGCTGTTTGGGTTTGGGGTATTATTCAAGCTTGTAAATGGATTGTTTACTAAACATTGGGTTTTATTTTTTTATTTTTTATTATTTTTCTTATTTTTATGGGCCCGGGCTAAATTGGGTTCTTACACCACAGTCTAGATAAAGTTAATTACAATCCTAATACAACTATTAAAAATAAGTTTAAAATACTTAAATGTAAAAACATCCGAGTTGCTCCTCCGATAGTCATGTCCAAGTCCTAACCTCGAGAATTATCTGAAAATAAATTAGTAAACTAAATAGTGAGCTAATAAGCTTAGTGTGAGTCTTAACTCAAGTAATCAGCATAAGATAGTAAAACTAATAGCAGTCAAGCCAGTAATTAGACAGAGATTTAAAACAATACAAATTCACAGTTTCAATATGTATGCACATGTCAATGCAAAATTTTTAGAGAAGTTTCTACCCAACTCTGCTACACAGCACAATAAAAGTTTCCCAAAACTCATCCATCCAATAACACACCCGTTTGTGGACAAGCCACCAGTAATTGCAAATAAACTATCAGCATTGTGGACAAGTCGCCAGTATTGCAGATAAACTGCTAGTATTGTGGACAAGCCACCAACCACCAGTATTGCAGATAAAATGCTAGTATTGTGGACAAACTACCAGTATTGAAGATAAACTACCAATACTTCCTCCTTACATAATCGTCCCAACCCCAATGCAATGTAGAATGACATGCAAATACAATAACAAAATCAATACAGTAGGCATGATTTTAACATGGGATCAGTGGCAGCAACAATAGGCATGAATTATTATGCATTCAAAATTTTAGTATCAGTAAAGATTTTTTTTATCATGTAATTGATTTTAATAGAAACAATAGGCATGTCTTCAACTTGCATTTAGATTTATCAGTCTCTGTGAACATGATTATAACACCCTTACAGTGCAGTCACGAACACGAGTAATAGGATACTACAAATGACATGGTCGATTACATGCAATTTATAAATCAACTTTTCAATTAAATATCAATACATCACATATAATCAAGTATAACAAGTATTACAACCAAACTCGGCTCTATATCGAGCTTACGAAAGATTTAAATTGACCTGGCATCAATCAAGAATCAATTTGAATTAATTACAAAAAGTTTCAAAAATTTTGAAATAGGGGCCACACAGTTGTGTCCCTAAGGTTATTTATGAGGCCCTAGGGTTTTATGATTTAAGGTTAGTTTAAGAGAAACAAGAAGGAAACTTTCAGATTCTAGGTTTCCTGTTAACACTCTTATTAGACATGTTTAGTTTCTGGTAAAATGACCTGATAAGATAACTCTGCATGTTATAGCTCAATAAACTCTTAAAAGCAACCGAGATAAAGGCAAGGGTCCTGCTATCTAAGCTTTTCTACAAATTTTTGGTGAGTTCCTTCGTACTCCATGAGTGTGTTTTGTTTTTGTTCATGTCTAGTATAAGGTAAGTTTACCTATTCTGTAAAGGTAAAGTGTTTGCACCAAAGTAACTAATGCTTATTGTGAAAAGTCTAGTCTAACATATCTGTATAAACGTTATAAGGGTCTTGTTTCGTGTTGAGTTAATATTCACATACTCTAAAAGGAACCATATGGTCTGAACAAAAAGGAAATAAAATCATGGTGTTACATCTTGATTGTTATTTTGTCGAGTTTTAAAATTTATAAAGAGAATGATCGAACCTGGAAACTAACTCTGACAACGATTAGAGGCAAGTGTACCTATCGAACAATAGTATAGCTTAGGCAAGACCGGATTGTCGAACCCAAAGGAACTAAAAGTACTAATACTAACTTTCTTTTTATTATTTAGCCTAAAATAAGTGAAGTTGCTTTAATCTAAATTAACGACTACTAAACTAAAGACGCAAAGACAAAAAGAATGAATTGGAAAATAACTTGAAGGGAAACTCAGTTGATCACGACGATACCCTCCTGAAGAATCCACCTAGACTTCACTTGTTATTTAACACTGAACTATATGATTTATTCACTTAGTTTGATCCGTAAGATTCCCTAACATATATTAAACCCTCTCTCGAGGCGAATAATGTCTAACCCTAGGTTAATTAATGGAAATCTCTTTCTCGGATAATAACCCCCTAGAATAGCAGTAAATCGATCTATGGACTCCCATATTAGGTTTCACCCTAATTCGGCAAAATCTCGTCACCCTATCTCTAGGCGATATCAACTTTGCTTAATTATGCTAGATCTACTCTTAAGCAGGGTCTATTCCTCCTCCACCTAAGCACATTAGATTTGGATTAAGCATGCATAATTAAGAAAAAACTAAGTATTTATCATATAATTTAGAAAACAATAAAAAGATTCATCTAGGTTTCATCCCTTTTAGGTATCTGAAGGGTTAGTTCATAATGAATAAAGAAAACATCTCAAGAGAAAAGATAAAACAAAACATAAGAAATCCCTAAAACCCCATCAAGGAATTGAAGGAGAAATCCGTCGTCTTGAGTAGAATTCCGACTCCTTGAGATGGATTAACTGGCTATCTTCGAGTAATTCCCACAAATCTGGCATTCTGGCTCGGAGCTAACCGCCCCCTTTTAGGATGCACTTGGGGTGTTTATATAGACTTTTAGAATGCTTTACTTGGCCTCTAAGTGTCCTAATTTCAGAATACTTCCTACTCGGTGTTTGGATAAGCTTTGGAAAGTGTTTCTTTGCCTCAAAGTATCCAAATCCTAGTGAAATTGCTCTCTCCCGTGGTAGGGGCATGTCCATGGTACACGCCTGTGTAAATCATTTTCAGGCCGTGTCTCGATGTCGATTGGGACACGGCCATGTAAATCGTGGCATAGCCGTGTGAAGTAAATTGACGTGACACGGCCGTGTGGCTTGAAGTCCAGGCTGTGTCGATTTCTTCTTTGGCCCAAATTGGCCCATTTTAAGCCCATTTCTTGTTCTTTTCGTCCTCGGGTGCTTTCCTGAGTATAAACATGAAAAGAAAGGATTAAAAGCACCTTTTTACATAAATCAAGGGCTAAATCATCCAAAAGCATACTAAATATGGAGTTAAAATATGTTACTTTTACGGTTTATCACATCCATTGATATGAGCATTGAACAGGCCGATCGCGATAGATAAGAATGGTTATGTAGCCTCTAGTAGAGCAAGTGTAATTGCGAACTAGATTGGCAAAGCATGACAAAAGAAAAGAAATGTACGAATGATATGATCTCTGAACACGAACTAGGGTTTTGGGCAACATGAAGAAGGTTGTTTGCATGAATGCATGGGCGTAATGTATGCGCCAAATGAACTTAGTCTGCTATAAGGTCTATGCAAGTTCGGTATTTTGCAAATGGGAAACTGTATAAAAATTTCTTGTGTATAGTATTCGCCAATAGGCAAATTGTACAAAGTCTACTTGTGTATAGTATTCATTAATGGGCGAACTATGTGTTTCACTCAGTTGGGAATGTTCATTTGTTTATTGTATGTATAGTCATCTTAGTGTCTGCTCTAGAACTCACTAAGTTCTATTAACTTACCCCATTACCTTTCTTTCTCAATATCATTAAAGAAGTAAAGGAATCACTAAAGACCACTGTAATAAGCCCATTTTTCCCGGGCCCAAACCATACAAAATCCAGATTTTACAGTCCATTTACAAGCTCAAAACAGACTACTACCCAATAAACCATAAACCCGCTACACCCAGGCCTAATTGCTCCAAAACAGACTACCCAGACCCACAAAGACCCAAACCTACGCGGCCCAAAAGGGCCCAAAACCCAAACAGTTTCAAAAGCCTAGGGTTTTTGAAACCCTAGGTGTCACAAACGCCCAGCACAACCACCAGTTGCGCCGCAATCAGCGCACGGATAGCACTCCACCACCGTGGTTCTTGCCATTAACTGCAAAACAAGGAAAGAAAATAGACAGTAGCAACAGATTGTGATTTTGTATTTATTTTTCGATTTTATTTTTGGGTTATAAATAACCCTAAGGCAATCTGTAAGAACAGCAGGCATATAGAGAGAATACAAAATAAAAATACAAAAATCTTCAAGTCAGAGGTGATTTTTTTATTTTGTTTAGTTTTTCATTTTCGATATACATAAACACACACAAGTTTTTTTTTCTTCTAACACTACTGAAAATAAGTAAAAGAGTTTACCTTTTGATTTATGTTAAAAAACTGAAGTTTCTGACCTCCGGCCGCTGTGTATGGCGGCGATTACGGTGGCGCGTGTGACAATGGCCCCTAGGTCCGATGACCGGACTCCGGATGGAGGAAGGGAGGACTTGAAAGGATTTTTGAGTTTTTGTTTTAGAAAACCAAATTCAAATGATTTTTTTTTTATTTAAAGTGATTTATATAGCAGTATAGAAACGACGCCGTTTTTGCTTAAGTCAATAAGCATTAAAACGACGTCGTTTAAAGGCTATAACCCGCGCATTGACCCGACCCGGGGAGGATCCACGTGTTTTTATAAAAAGGGCAATTTGCCTCTTTGGTCCCTCCGCAATTTTATTCTTTGTAATTTTATCCAATTTAAATGTTTCTTTTATTTTTTAAATTAGCCCTAAAATTTATATTTTGTTTCAACCCGATCCTTGGGCTATATAAAGGCTGATTTCAGAACGACGATGTTTAGGTGATAGGGTATAATTACCCAATTGGTCCCTAATGTATGGCGTGCATTTTTAATCTAGTCCTTCCTTATTTTTTTATTTACCATTTTATTTTTATTTTTATTTTTATTTCGCCCCTGTTTTTATTTATTTGTTTATTTATTTTAAGTATTATATCAAATAATTTTATTTATTAGTCATATTGGGTTATTTTATTAAATCCACTATTTACTATATATTACATATTATTTTAAAGTTTGTATACTATTTTAATTATTCTATCATAAAATTTTCATATATTGATTATTCTAAATATTTATATTATTATTATTTTAAGTATATATTAAATTATTATATTATATATTTATTATAAGTTATCTTTTATACCTTTTTATATTCTAAAATTTTATAACATCTATTTAAAATATATTGTTTATATATATATATATATATATATATATATATATAATCTTTTGAGAAATTGTCATATTTTTTAATTCTTTTTGTTATAATATTTATTCGGTGTTTTAAATATATAATTCATTTATCTACTTTTATGTTTGATATTGTTTGTAGAGTTTCATATTCATTTCTTAAATTTTTATTTTTCATATAGATTTTAAAAAAATTATTACTGTTTATTTTATATCTTGTATTTGTTTATTTATGTTCTTTTATTTGCTTATTATTGCTTTAGCATAGTCATTTTATTACATGTATCACTTGCCATGCTACGTTATTTCCCTTTAATTGTCTATATTGGTATGAAATGCTAGTATATCATGTCATTTTCAAATTGCTTTTTAGTATTTATATTTTATGATGTATTAATGTGATATTTTTACTTGAATCATTGTTTTAAATAAAGATACATTTTGCAAAATGTCACATTTTATTCAAAGTTTGTTTTTTAAAAAATATGGTGATACATAATATTTGGAGGGCTTCGAGAAAAATTGTAATCTTTTTCTTTTAATTGAGATCCATAAGCTTTAAATCAAAACATATTCTTGGGAATTCAAGATGTCGTATCCTAACTTATTGGATATGATGTTTTGTGTCTCGAGGAAAGGATTTTCTACAAATAAAGGCAAGCTTGGTTTCGAAATATCGAAATGTTGCATCCTAACTCATTGGATACGACATTTTTATTTCTTTGAGATAGAGGAGTCTTGGCTTTCTTTAAAAGGGTCGTATTTTAAATTTTTTCAAAATCTTCGACATTAGGACGTTAATTAATCAATTAGGCACCAATTTTTGGGCGTTACGAGGGTGCTAATCCTTCCTCATGCGTAACTGACTCTCGAGCCCGTGTTCTTGAATTTTGTAGACCAAAATCATTATTTTAATAAATCAAAATGTTTTATTAAAATGATTAATCTCAAGGTGACCAATCACACCTCGAAAAATATTGGTGGCGACTCCATTTTCCTTTTTAAAGTCAATCCTCATTTTTTTAAAAAAATTAAAAATGGTTTTGACAGCTTGGCGACTCCGCTGGGGACATAATAAGAGAGTCAAGCCGTAAAATTGATTATTTTCTGTCCTTTTGTCTAAATTTGAAAATCCGATTTGAAAACTTATGATTCTTTTTATTGCATGTTGTTTTAATCTTGTTTCTACATTGCATTGCATGACTGTTATGGTCACACCCTTTTAAGTGGGAGTGAGAAGCTACTCCTTCGTGAGGTTTTCACCTCCGTGCAGGATAGTGAATCGCTTTTGGGATACATCCGTTCCTATGTCTTCGTGAGATTTTCATCTCCGTGCAGCCATATGGAAATGTATTCCCCTGAACTGAAATCGATTCATATGAGCCTATAATGGGTGAGGATCGAGGAATCTGCTAGTTCGGGTACCTCAACTTTAAAGCTAAACCGCATGTAGAAAACCTAAGGGCTTACCCTAGGTAGAACTATGCCAAACCTTAGTGATAACCTAGATATGCGTGTGTTTATTTACTTTATGTTTTATTTCATGTTACTAACTGGTTGTGTTTTATTTTGGTGCATGTCATTTCATATTTTAAAAAGGTATCGATTCACGGTCAGTTACTAAGTTAGAAAGTTTGTTATGGAGAATGAATTTCTTGATAAAGTGGAGGATAATGCAACTGTCCATAGGTGGTCAGAGAAAATACAATTAGAGAAAGGGGATAGCCTAGCCGAAGGGTACACATCAGAATTATGGGACTATACTCGCATCAATGTGACGCAAAACAATCTCCAAGAATTAAGAGAAATATGGGATCGGTGGAGTGACGAGACCAAGCAGTTGCTTTACCGCAGCTTTGGGGATTTGACGTACTTGTTTGACATTAAGGTAGACGAATGTTTGTTTCGAGCCATCACCCAATATTGGAACCCTGCTTATAGTTGCTTTACTTTTGGAAGGGTTGATTTGGTACCCACGGTGGAAGAGTATACAATACTATTGCATTGTCCCAAGGTTCAAATTGATAAAGCTTATTCAAGGGTTGCTAGTGTTCCAACTTTTTCGAGGAAACTGATGAACATTACGGGGATGAGCGAACAATGGGTCACAGCTAGAATCAAGCAAAAGGGTGAGTGTAAGTGCATCCCATGGAAGGTTCTGAAGGATTTGATTCTAGTGCATCTTGATATGAAAAAAAGAGTCGATGTTTTTTCTTTGAGTATAAATAGATTAGTGATCTTCCCTAGGGCATTGGGATATGTGGATGAAGTAGTCTTAGATATTTTTAATTGACTTGACAAATAGGTCACACCTGTTCCTACAATCTTGGCTGAGACATTTCGATCATTGAATGCGTGTAGGAGAGTTGGGAAGGCAGATTTATAGGATGTGTGCAGTTGTTGTTAGCTTGGTTCCACAGTCATTTCTGGAAGGTGGATAAGGTTTCTTATCAGGTCTTCTAAAAAAATTACTCCCTATTAAAAGAAATAGTGGCTACCCCAAGGAGAGATGACATATCAGAAGAAAATTGGATAGCGCTTCTACGAAATCTCCAAAAAGAAGACGTTGACTGGAGAGCTCCCTGGATGGTTCCCGATTAAGTGCTGTAACGGTGTGGGAGTTTTGATTGGGTCCCTCTACTTGGAATTTAGGGAGCCATTGGATATGAACCCTTGCTCGTACTAAGGAAATACAAATCAAGGCAATTCATACCAGCTACACACGGGTTGGCTCAATGCGAGTTTTCGTATAAGGGAGATAGCTACAAAAAAAGGGTTAAAGAGATTTCTAATGCTTAGAGTCAGACCCGTCGTATGAAGAGAATAGGCGTATGTCCAATGACGACCCTAGAGTACAATGGATGGTGGAGTAGAAGAGTCAATGATAATATCCTTGTGCCAGGTTTAGAACACACTTGATCGATCAAAGAGTATTTACGAGTGGCCCCATCAGAGCTAGAGATCATAAAACAAGATTTCAAAAAGAGGAGTTCAGAGCTCGGAAAGAGGATAGAGAAGCTAGAAGAAGAAAAAATGTACCTGAGATTAGATGTGGATGTTCAAAAATCAGAGGTCAAAAAATTAAGAAAAGGGAAGAAAAGGGTCGAAGAATATCTAGGTAGTCTAAAGACAGAATATAAAAAGCTACGTCTATCAATGAAAAATACCAGATTGGGGAAGACTTCGAGACAATGGCAACAGGAGATTCAAGAGGAGAAGGCCAAAGCTGACCATTGGGAGAGGAAGTTCCAAGAAATGCAAGCGCAAAACGAGGCCCTAGAAAGGAGTTTGGCAGAAAGCTAGAAAGAAAAATATGGATTAAAGGCTAGAGTGGCTGAACTCGGACGGTCTCTTCATCACCATCGAAGCCGTAATTCTGTAATTTAGCTAAAATCAAGTCTGAATAAGATTGAGGAAATAAAGGGCAAGATCGAGGAGTTAAAATCAGCATTACAAAACTGCAAACTCTGGATTGAGCTTCTTGAAGCAAGAGAAAGGTGTTGGAAGGAAGAGCTTCATCATTCTCATGATCAAGTTAGAAATAGGGATTATCTTATGGGTGAAGCCATAGCTCAGATTTGAGAGGTAACGGATCATTTACAAACTTTGGTAAGTCAGCCGATCTGTTGAGCATGAAGTATGAGTTCTGATCGGATCCAGTGGTCAAGAGTTATCTTTTTTGTTTAGGAAAGTTAAGACTTTGGGAATCAGGGCAAAAGCATATTTGTAGTCCGTTTTGTGTAAATGATTTTGTTTTATAATAAAGTTTTCTAAATGAAATTGAATCGAATCGATGCCTTTTTGCATTCATGCATTTGCATTACATTACAGCATATGCATTTAAGTCCATAGAAAGATCCTAATCAGTTGAAATTATTACAAAGAGGGAAAGAAATAAAAATTTGGAAACTAAACACCGTTACGATTACACGCGCTAAGGCAAAAAATATGGATCAAAGACACAAACAGTTCCAGAGAGACATGCAATACCAGATGCAAGAACAATTGTCAAAGCTCCAACAAGAGATGAGAAACCAAATGCTGGAAGCCTAAAGAAATATGATGGCTCAAATGGCTCAGCTACTAAATAGGGTGATGGAAAAAGGAAAAGGCCCCTTGACTAATACTGAAGAAGATAATGAGGACTTTCCTCCGGGTTTTACCCCACCACATGCACAAACACAACTTAAGGTGTATCCTCAAGGCCATCTGTCATGATTAGGCCTCAACAAGGGCAAACGGATACTAGAGTACTCATGAACTTCCAAGTTGGCACAGGATCCAACCCAGAGATAACTCTGCTAATCCTGTTATCCCTGATTTAGATATAGCAGAGAGGGAAGGGACAAGAATTTAATTCTCAAGGCAGTTAGAGGTAAATGGTTAGAAGAAAAGTTCAAGGCCTTGGAAAATACTGATAATAACCATGGAATTGATGCTAAAGACTTGAGCTTGGTTCCAGATTTGGTGTTTCCTCATAAATTCAAAATGCTAGAATTCAAGAAATACAATAGGACTAGCTGCCCTGAAGCCCATATTACCATGTTCTATAGACGGATGACCTGTTATGTTAATAATGATCAACTCTTGATTCATTGTTTCTAAGATAGTTTGGTGGGGGCAGCGTCCAGATGGTACAATCAACTGAGCCGTGCTAGGATTAGCTCCTAGAGGGACCTAGCCCAAGCTTTTATGAAGCAATACAATCATGTCACAGGCATGACGCCTGACAAAATCACTTTGTAGAATATGGAAAAGAAGTCAAAATAATTCTTTTTATTAATACCTTGAAGGCTCCATTCATTACTTACATAATAGGAAGTACCACCAAGAGCTTTGCGGATATAGTGATGGCAGGAGAAATGATTGAAAATGCCATAAGGGGTGGCAAGATTGAAGCAGGGAAACCACTAAAAGGTCTGATCCCAGGAAAAAAGAGAATGAGGTGAATAACACGAGTACATACAACAAAGGGTACTCGAAGGCAATCATTTATTAGCCACCAAAGTAATTCTTCTTTGGGCAACAAGGGTCGAAGAAGGCAGAATCAAAGGTATGAGGAAAAATTCGAAAGCTTCAATTTACGCCAATCCCAATAACGTATAAGGAGCTATATCAAAGTTTTTTTGACGCACACGTGGTGTCCCCATTTTATCTAAAACCGCTATAGCCCCCGTATCCCAAATGTTATGATTTAAACACTCAATGTGACTACCATGCGGGAATACCGGGGCATTTAATAGAAAACTGCACTGCCTTCAAAAAGGTAGTCGAAAGACTCATTAAGATGGGGGTTGTGAAGTTTGATGATACGCCTAGTGCGGAGAACCCGTTACCTAACCATGGACATAAGGAGATAAACGTGATTGGTGAAAATATTGTGAGAAGGATTGATCGTGTCAAACAATCGAGTTTTAATATTTATAAAGAAAGATCGAACCTGTAGACTAACTATGACAACGATTGAGGCAAGTTCACCTATCGAACAATAGTATAGTTTAGGCAATATTATTTTATCGAACCCAAAGGAACCTAAAAGTACTACTACTCACTTTCTTTCTATTATTTAGCCTAAAATATGGAGTGATTGGTTTATTAATCTAAAACTAATGAAAAACTAGACTAGATGCAAAGACAAAAGAATGAAACTTTGGGAAAAGACTATGGAGAAACTCAGTTGATTACGACGATACCCTCAGGAAGAATCCATCTATGACTTCTCTTGTTATCTAACTTTTAATTCATATGACTTCTTTACTTATCTTGATCCATGAGACTCCCTAACCTATATTAAACCCTCTCTCGAGGCGAATAACATCTAACCTTAGGTTAATTAGTGGAACTCTCGTTCTCTTATAATAACCCCCTAAGGAAGCAGTAAATCGATCAATGGACTCCCATATTAGGTTTTACCTCGATCCTAAAAATCTCATCACCCTATCTCTAGGCATGCGATCAACTCCGCTTAATTATGCTAGATCTACTCTTAGGCGTGGTCTATTTCCTCCACCTAAGCACATCGATTAAATTGAGCAACATAATTAAGAACAAACTAAGTACTTATCATATAATTTAGAAATCAAATAACAAAATCCATCATAGGTTTCATCCCTTGGTATCTCAAGGGTTTAGTTCATAACAAAATAAGAAAACATCTCAAGAGAAAAGATAAAACAAAACATAAGAAGTCCCTAAAACCCCTTGAAGGAATTGAAGAGAAGATCCTCTGTCTTGAGTAGAACTCCCTCTTGAGATGGATCAACTGGCTATCTTGAGTAATTCCACGAATAAAAGCTCTAGCGTAAAACTCTTCCCTCGCTTGACCTGCTTTAACTCCCTTTAGTTGCTACCTTGGGTGTTTATATAGGCTTTGAGATGCTTTACTTGGCTCCTAAGTATCCTAATGCAAGTAGAATTCCTCCTAGGATGTTTAAGTAGACTTAGGAATGTGTTTCTTTGCCTCCAAGCATCCAAATCCGAGTGAAATTGCTCTTTCTCGTTGTAGGGGAACGGCCATGGTACACGCACGTATAAATCATCTTCAGGCCGTGTCTCAATTCTGTCGATTGGGGCACGACCGTGTAAATCTTGACATGGTTGTGTGAATTAATTTGACGAGGCACGACTGTGTGGCTTGAAGTCTAGGCCATGTTGATTTCTTCTTTAGCCCAAATTGGCCCGTTTTATGCTCGTTTCTCATTCTTTTCATCCTCGGGTGCTTTCCTGAGTATAAACATGAAAAGAAAGGATTAAAAGAACCTTTTTACATAAATCAATGGCTAGATCATCCAAAAGCATACTAAATATGGGGTTAAAATATGTTACTTTTACAGTTTATCAAGGATCAATGAGGATATTACGGAGGTAAAAAACCTGTTGAGAATGGTCTGGAGGGAATTGGTAGAAAGAGGATTAATAGAATTCGATTCTATGAAAGGATGTGAAGGAGTAAGGGACTACTGTGAGTGCCACAAAGCAGAAGGGCACGAATTGAAGAATGTTTTGAGTTCAAAGACTTGGTGCAGAGCCTTATAGACAATAAGGAATTGGAATTTTATGAAAAAGGCTCAGAGGGAGGAAACATATACGCAACAGAAGGGGAGTTGACAAAGCAAAAAGTCAATTACCCGAGGATCATCATCTCCCAACCAAGAAGTACGGAAGGTGGAATACAAGTGACGCCAAAGGTTGTAATCCACAAACCTGTTTCCTTTCCTTACAAGGATAATAATATGATACCTTACGACTATAATGTGACAATACCGGGAGGGGAAAACTTAGCTCGCACTTCCAAGGTGGTCTAAAGTGAAGGATCTTACACACGTAGTGGAAGGCATTACGACTCTGTAAATGTCAGAACTGAGCCTGTGAAAGCAAAGACCTTGTTAGTTGAGCAAGAGAAAGGGGATGAGGCACTTATCAATGAACCTGTAAAGGAGGAAGAGGCTAAAGAATTTTTAAAATTCTTGAAGTGCAGTGAATACAGCGTGGTAGAGCAGCTACGCAAATAACCAGCTCGCATATCAGTACTAGCCTTGCTTTTAAGTTCAGAATTGCATCGTGAGGCATTGATGAAAGTGCTGAATGAAACTTACGTTGTTAAAGATATATTCGTCAACAAACTGGGCCGTTTGGTTACTAATATAAGTGCCGATAACTTCATTTATTTCAGTGATGATAAAATTCTACTTAGGGGTATGAGATCGACTAAGGCTTTGCATATCACTACTCGTTGCAAAGGATATACTCTACCAAGCGTGTTAATCAATAACGGATCGGCTTTGAATGTCTTAACTTTGTCTATGCTAAAAGATTGCCTATAGACAGTTCTCACATGAAGACATGCCAGAACATAGTGAGAGTATTTGATGGCACTGAGAGAAGAGTGATGGGAAGGATTGACATACCGTTGTTGATTGGGCCAAACACATATGAAGTGGATTTTTTGGTGATGGATATCAAGCCCTCCTACAATTGCTTGTTGGGAAGACCCTGGATTCATTCGGCAGGGCTAGTACCCTCATCACTGCACCAATAATTGAAACTAGTAACAGAAGGTCGACTGGTTACTATAAATGCAAAGGAAGACATCATAGCGACTATTACCAAGGCAAATAAGGAGGCCACTGAGTGTTCCTTTTGATCTTTAGAGTTCGTGAATACAACATTCATTTTGGAAGGAAATGAGGTTCCGGTGCCTAAGTTATCCAGGACTACAAGAATGGGTGTACAAATAATGGTGGGAAAATGTGCCTTATAGGGAAAAGGATTGGGTAGGCATCTCCAATGAGGGATTTAAGTTCCGATACTGAAAGAGAAAAGAGACGTTTTAGTTTGGGTTTTAGACTAGATGCTAGACAAAGGAAGAAGGAAATAGAGAAGAAGGGCACGGCTGAATGGGGAAGAAGTCAAGTGGGAATTGATGACATTCCCTCACATATCCCAGACTTTTGTATCAGGAAGGATAATTCACCCTGAGAGAGGATTGTTGGAAAATGAAAATCTTCACATCAATGCCATACACAAGGAAGGAATTGAGCAAAGAAACTTGTTGGACATTCATCCTTATGAACCTGGAAGTGTTTTGAACAATTGGACTGTATAGGAACTTCCAGTAGTATTTAGAGATTGCACAGAGTAATGTTCTGAACACACTTGTTGCTTTAAAGTTTAGGAGCAATAATATTTCTTTTATGAAATAGGCTCATGTTTAGACATCTTTTGTTTCAATAAAATACATCTTTAATGATCAATTAGAGCAAATATTCTTTTATTTTTTATTCTTTTGATCTTCTAATTTCATTCCAAATTTTTTTTGTTATTCTCATTCATATCATGTGAATAGTTGTTCTTGAATCCATTTGTTCTTTGTACAATCTTTTGTGCCTACCACAGGTCCCTAGATATCAATGACATGAGCAACGATATTACAGATTCAGAGGTCTTTTCTGAGCAAGACATGTGTTTAGAGGTATCTCAGGATTTTGAGGGTGACAGAGATTATGACTTGTCTCCAAATTTGTTAAGAATGGTAAAGCAAGAAGAGAAACAAATTTTACCCCATGAAGAGGTGGTAGAGTGTAACACCCCAAACTCGGCCCAAACACCACGACCGGATCTGGCATGTCACTAAGAAGATTTAGTAAAACATGTCGCATTTTTGGAAAACATTTGTCGAGTTTAAACATGTATTCCGGAAAACTTAATGACTTGATAATTTATAAAAGATATAAATTTTATATGATGCGTTTATGAATTAAAAACCGAAATTTAGTACATGCCTTAGTTTATATTTTTTGCCAAAATTAGGTGTCCAATAATAGTAAAAACCCAAAAGAAAGCCCAAAGTATAAGGCTAGTGGCCCATGGCCTTATTACAATAAAATATAAACCTAAAATAATTTAACATATTGAAGGAAAATTTAAATAAATGGCGTCTTTCTTCAGAACAATTGAACTCTTGCATGGCCACCTTGCGCCCCCTCCACCCCGTCCGATCGCTAAGTGCTACTGAAAAAATGTTAAATAATAGGGTGAGTCATAAGACCCAGTGTGTAACCCTCGTGCACCATCAGACTGGGCCTTAGCCCCACAGAATAGATAACAAAATATAATATGTCAGGAATTATGCAAAGCCCAACCCAATCCTAGGTTTCCATCCGCTACACACCACCCTTACCTGCCGATCACACCATTGGGGATTTCTACAATCAATCTACACCGCTACACACCATCGATGGCAGTCATGCTGTAGTTAGTTGCTCATCATCGATCATGGCAATAGCCACTACAATGCATCATGGCAAAAGCCATTACAATGCATCATGGCAAAAGCCATTACAATGATCATGGCAAAAGCCACTACAATGTAAAAATTCCCTTTCATCAATCACCCAACCCCGTGAAATCACGTAAACCAGCATACATGTTTATCATATCAAATCAATGAACCATTCACTTTAGAATGACAGAGATCACTAACACGGTGATTCGCCTTTACCCTCCTCGGGTTATCAACGACCATGCCAAGATTTCGATTTAATGTAATATAACAGATTTATAAGCATATACTAACAGCAATCCAAATGGTGTAAGAATGTTACACACCGATTAATCGTAGGACTACCCTCTATGCCGAAACCCATGCTAATTGGATCTCGCTTCATCTACAACTTTGCTCAAAAGCCGAAGAACGAAAGATAAGGCCTCTCCTATATTCGGCCAAGGGCTAGTGTTTTACCCGAATTATACGTTTAAATTAACAGATCTCCTTACCTTGAAATCCCGAAAGTAATACGATCCAAGTGCTACTAAACTCTGGCTTAGAAATCTAAGCGATTGATTCCCTTCAAATCTCGGAATGCCGCAAATAAGAGAAAACACGCGATTAGTTAACCATATAGCCATTCGGCTAAGATCTCTATAAGCCAGAAAAAGATTGAAATCTCGCGAATCGACACTTACCTTTAGTTTTCTTCAAGATTCGGCATAAGCAAACACCACAGAAGGAATTCGGCAATCACAGGAGATGAGATCTAGGGATTTCGTCTTTTAAGAAAATCTCGAAAAAGATGAACGAGAGAAATGCTGATGCTTTTTTGGCTTTTGAAAGAACTAGGAATTGAAAAGATGGGCAAGAAAGTAGATAGAGAGATTCAGCCAAAGTGTTTGCAAGAGAAGAGAAGGTAAATTGCAGGGGTTTCGGTTTACGATGTAGAAAAAAAAAGAAGAAAAGATGATTCTAGTTTGCCAAAAAGAGAGAAAGCTTGAGGCTATTTTCAGAGAACACAATGAAAAATTCGGCACACCCCCTTGCCTATACTGAACCGATTTTCCCCCCTCCTGTGTTTGATTTTCGGCCAACTCTGCAACCAAGAGATCACTCTTATCATTCTATCCCTTATGCTTGACAGAACACTCATCCAACAGAGACATACACCACACTACTACTTCCTCTTTATCAGCATTATATCCACATAATTTAAAACATAAAATCCTCTATTTTGTAGCCACATTACCGTCCCTCCTAGCTCTCATTGGGCTACCGAAAATGACCCAATTCATTGGGCTCCAAGTGGTCACACTGGGCCCCTTCCTTTGCCTATTGGCACCACTTATAGCTCCCTCCTACTGCGCCTCTTGTTCCTGGGCCACAAGCCCATTATGCCTATTACACTCTCAATACTTTATTTAAACCCAATAGTCTCTAAACAAAATATCTAGCCAAGACCTCGGCCCATTCTTGAGCCCAATTTGCACCTCTAACCTCAAGTTAACATTTTATGCATACATTACATCAAATGCACAGGCCCAATAATTCGGAATGTTATAGTTCTACCCCCATTAAAATAAATTTCGGCCTCAAAATTTACCTAATCAGAAGAGATGGGGATACTGCTGTCGCATAACATCCTCTGGTTCCCATGTCGCTTTCTCCGCACCGTGGTTCCGCCACAAAACCTTGACCAAAGGGACGGACTTCCTTCTCAACACTTTTACGTCTCGATCCAAGATTTGCACTGGTTCCTCCTCAAAAGACAAATCTGGCCTTACTTCAATCTCTTCCACCGGCACAACATGTGATGGATCAGAACGATAACGTCTTAGCATCGAGACATGGAACACGTCATGTATCTGCTCCAACATTGAAGGCAACTCTAATCGATAAGCCACTGGGCCCACACGTTTCAGTACCCGATAAGGCCCAATAAACTAGGGACTTAGCTTACCCTTCTGACCAAACCTCATTACCTTCTTCCATGGTGATACTTTCAAGAAGACTTGATCTCCTCATCGCAAATTCCATCCCTTTCATTTAAGATCCGTGATATGACTTCTATCGATCAGACACTTCCTTCAATCGAGCCCGAATTAACCTAACTTTCTCTTCCATTTCTGACACTAGTTCTGGGCCCAACACTTGACGCTTACCCAACTCTGTCCAACAAGTTGGGGTACGACATCTCCTTCCGTATAACGCTTCATAAGGCGCCATCCGAATACTAGATTGATAACTATTATTGTACGCGAATTCTGCCAAAGGAAAATACTCCTCCCAGCTTCCCCTAAAATCGATGATGCAACCCTTTAGCATATCCTCCAAGATCTAAATTACCTCTCGATGACCATCACCTTATGGATGAAAAGCTTCAAGTCTAGCCTTGTTCCCATTGCACGATGCAGAGCCTTCGTAACCGTGGCGTGAATCTAGGGTCTCTATCCGATATAATCGACACGGTACACCATGCGCCTCACCACCTCACCACATACAATTTTTAGCCAACCTTTGCAGAGAAAATTTGACACGAACCCATGAAGTGAGCAGACTTCGTCAGCCGATCCACAATCACCCAAATTGAATCCTTCTTAGTGGGCGTAAGGGGTAACCCACTAACAAAATCCATCGTGATTCTCTCTCATTTCCACTGCGAAATCTTTACCAGCTGCAACAACCCCGAAGGCAACTGGTGTTCAGCTTTCACCTGCCGGCAAGTCAAACACTTACTCATGAATTCGTTATCTCTCGCTTGCACTGCCACCGTAATTGTTCTCGCAAATCCGGTACATCTTAACCCTCTAAGATGCATAGCGTAAAGGCTACTATCGCCTCTAAAGAATCATCTCGCCTTAACTCCACATCCTTTGGCATACAAACTCTCTTACTGAAAACACAGACTCCATCACCATTCAAACTATAGTCCTCTCCTTCACCACTTCGATTCTTAGGAGTCGAGCACTCAAAACATCGCCTAGAAGTTGCTTCTCTTTGATCTGACTTGTCCACATAGGTCTTACTTGGAGCTCAGCTACCAAACTTCCATCTTCATACAGACTAAGATGAGCGAACATCATCGCCTTCCTACTCAGCACATCTGCCACCACGTTAGCCTTACCCGGATGATATTCGATCGAGCAGTCATAGTCCTTCAAGAGCTCAATCCACCTACGTTACCTTAGATTCAACTCCTTCTGGGTAAGGAGATACTTCAGGCTCTTATGGTCCGTGTAAATAACTGACTTCTCCCCATATAGGTAGTGCCTCCAAATCTTTAGAGCAAACACTACCACCGCCAATTCTAAATCGTGCGTAGGGTAGTTCAATTCATGCGGTCTCAACTGTCGAGATGCATATACAACAACTTTTCCATCTTGCATCAACACACATCCTAAACCCGTGTGTGACGCATCACAGTATACGGTAAATTCTTTTCCCACCTTTGGCTGAATTAACACTGGCACTTCCGTCAAGATTCTCATCAGCTTCTCAAAGCTCTCCTGCTATTTTTCGGTCCATACAAACGATACTCTCTTCCTCAAAAACTTAGTTAAAGGTGCTGCTATCAATGAGAACCCTTCAACAAACCTTCTATAGTACCTGGCCAATCCCAAGAAACTTTGAACTTCCGCCACAGACTTCGACAGTTTCCAATCCAATACAACTTCTATCTTCCGAGGGTCCACCCTAATTCCCTCTGCGGAAACTACATGCCCTAAGAAAGTTACTTCCTTCAGCCAGAACTCACACTTACTGAACTTTGCATACAACTACTTCTCCCTCAGAATTTACAACACCACATGAAGATGTACATCATGCTCCTCTTCGGACTTGGAGTAAACCAGGATATCGTCGATGAACACCACGACGAACCGATCAAGATACGGTTAAAATACCCGGTTTATCATATCCATAAATTCTATTAGCGCATTCGTCAATCCGAACAGCATCACCAAAAATTCGTAATGACTGTACCGAGTCTGAAATGCCATCTTATGAATGTCTCATTCCTTTACCCTTAACTGATGATATCCCAGCCTTAAGTCAATCTTAGAAAAGACCGAAGCTCCTTTGAGCTGATCGAACAGGTCGTCGATTCTTGGCAGTGGATACTTGTTCTTAACCGTCAACTTATTTAATTGACGGTAGTCCACACACATACACATGAATCCATCCTTCTTCTTCACAAATAGGACCGGGGCTCCCCACGAAGACACACTCTACCGGATAAATCCACGATCCAATAGTTCCTGGATCTGGGCTTTGAGTTCCACCAGCTCCTTGGCGCCATTCTGCATGCGAGCAATGACACCGAGCTGCATCTAAGTAGCTCTATTCCAAACTTCACTTCGCGATCCGGGGGTAATCCTGACAATTCCTCAGGAAAGACATCTGTGAAATCCTTGACTGTTCAAACCTCATCGACAGTCACTTCCTTAACATCCAAAGCACTGATAAAGGCTAGAAACGCGTTACATCCCTTCCGAATCATCTTAACAGCTTTTAATGCAGACACTACGTTGGATAAATAATTCCTTCTTCATCCTAACACAATCACCTCTCTGCCTCCCGGGGTACTCAACACCATGCGCTTAGTCTCACAATCCAACTTAGCACGGTGTTTAGTCAACCAATCCATTCCCAAAATAAGGTCAAACTCTCCAAACGGTAATTTCATTAAGTCTGCCGGGAACACTACTTCTTGGGTCTCAAAAGGTACGTCCCTAAACAGTTTGTCCACTACCCTAAATTGTCCTAGAAGACTAACCACAGTCATCTTCCTAGTAGTTGTTTCAGATTCTAAACTTAGGGTCTCAGATACCGAACATGCAACATTGGAGTGGGTTGACCCAATATCATTCAAAGCAAGGTATGGGCTATTAGCAATAAGAAACGTATCGATTATGACATCCGGTGCGTCACCATCCTCTCGTCGACATGCTGCATAGAGTAGACTCAGCTGCCTTGCGTCTACATTCTCAACACTCCTACCAGGTGCTCCACGACCCCGATCGAATCCATTTCCTCCTCTGGCCGCACCACGACCCTTCGGTATTGGCTAACCACCTCTCCTAACCTGATCAGAACCTCGTCCCGTGAGTTGTGCCTGCTCTACCTGTGGACAGTCCTTAATCATATGCTCCATAGATCCACACCTAAAGCATCCACCAGTTCTCCTTCTACACTCCCCATAATGCACCTTCCCACACGAAGGACATGATCGATTCTGACCAGTCGGAGCACGAGCTGGCCCATTAGACCTAGGCCTTTTCTAAAAATTCCCAGATGATCCTAATGGCCCAAAATTCCTCTTATTCTGATCCGATCCTTATCCTTATTCTACTTCTCAGTCCACTTCACCTCCTCAGATATTTTAGCTTTCTCGACCAGAATCGCAAAGTCTCTTTCTCGCTGCGGTGCCACTAATACCCTCAATTCATCCCTTAGTCCATCCTCGAATCGCACGCAACACTCATAGTCAGTTGCTAAAATCCCTCGAGCGTAACGACTCAACCGCAAAAATTCACTTCATATTCGACACGGACTTACTTCCTCGCACTAAGTTTAGGAATGCCCTTCTCTGTGCATCCACATAGTCGGCCCCGATGTACTTTCCACAGCACGACTCCTTAAAAAGTCCCAATCAATACGATCTGCAGGAGTACCCTCCTTCACCGTGAGCCACCACTGATAGGCCTCTTCTCAAAGAAAAGACACGACCCCCTTCAACTTCTCCTCCACAGTGAAGTCAAGGTCATCCATTATGCGTTCAGTTGCCTCTAACCAATACTCAGCTGTGTTAGGGGCTACGCCAGAAACTCCTCTAAACATCTCTGCTCCGTTGGCTCGAAGTCATTCAGACACAGACTTCTGAGCTCCTGAACCCGTGCCTACTCTAGCCACTCTTTCAAGGACTTGCAGCATCGCCTGAGACACTGCATCATCTCCACGTGCTTGGTCCTAAAATTCTCTCTCCACAATTGGCGATTCGGCATCTCATTTCGACCGTGACTGACCCTCTTGGTTCGGACACGGTCATCCTACCCCTACCACGACCACGGCGGACGTCCTTGACCCCTTGTACTCATCGTTCTAATATCTTCTTTATCTGAATTAAGAAAATTTTATGAATTATTAACTCTTTCCATTGATTATCCACGAACAATTTTATGAAAAAGTAGTTTGATAGTGGTTCTTTCAATTTAGAATTATATCTAAAGGTTCGCCTCAAGTCTACTACCCTAATTGTAAAATCACATACATTCACAATCAAGATACGTAGGGCATTCACAAACTTACGTTCATCACCTAGGGGCGTTTTTGTCTTTTCATTACTCAGGGCATTTTTTAATTTATCCTAAAGGGGTATTTTTGTAATTTTCAAAATAGGGTATCTTGGTGGTTTTACAAAAAAAGGTATTTTGCAAATTTTGTAATTTGGGGGGTATTTCGATAATTTTGTAAATCGGGGGTATTTCGGTAATTTCACAAATCTTGGTAATTTTTACAAATCTAGGGTATTTTGGAAAATTTTTACAAATCAATAGTATTTCAAAATTTTACAAAACTAGGGGTATTTTAATGATTTTGCAAAATAGGGTGGCTGGTCCCTTTCGGGTTTTAATTATAAATTTTGGCCCGTCAACAAGTCCTCATAGCTAAGGTGAACAGTCACTATGCACTAGGTAGGATTCCAACGAAGAGGAGGTGAGTCACTAGGACCTTAAGTACCAAGCTCTCCTGGATCCAATCCTGAACATGCGTGCGCTGTTACCACACCCTAACTCAGTGACTTGTTCACGGACATGTTTTATTAGATTAAGTTTTATGGAGTTTATTGTTTGGTGTAAGCTAGGCCTAGGGTCCAATAATTTCTATCTTACTAACCTATGGCCCCATAAAGCCCATTAAGCCCACATACATAACACATACTGGTTCAGAATACTTACCTGGTGGACTTGGGCTGGAGACGCAGGTGTCATGCCGAGAGAACAATCCTGTATTACATGTTTCTGAAAACCCATCTTTAGAAAAACATTTTGAGCCCAAAAACCCCAAAGTCGAGTTTTAAACTTGGCTCTAATACCAATTTGTAACACCTAAACCCGGCCCAAACACCACGATCGGATCTGGCATGTCACTAAGAAGATTTAGTAAAACATGTCACACTTTTGGAAAACATTTGTCGAGTTTAAACATGTATTCTTGAAAACTTAATGATTTGATAATTTATAAAAGATATAAATTTTATATAATGCCTTTATGAATTAAAAACTGAAATTTAGTACATGCCTTAGTTTATATTTTTCACCGAAATTAGGTGTCCAATAATAGTAAAAACCCAAAAGAAAGCCCAAAGTATAAGGCTAGTGGCCCATGGCCTTATTACAATAAAATATAAAACCCAAAACAATTTAACATATTGAAGGAAAATTTAATAAATGGCGTTTTTGCTGTAACAATTCGAACTCTTGCATGGCCACCTTGCGCTCCCCTCCGGCCCGGTCCGATGCACTAAGTGCTACCTGAAAAAAATGTTAAATAATAGGGTGAGTCACAAGACTCAGTGTGTAACCCTCGTGCACTATCAAACTGGGCCTTAGCCCCACAGAACAGATAACAAAATATAATATGTCAGGAATTATGCAAAGCCCAACCCAATCCTAGGTTTCCATCCGCTACACACCACCCTTACCTGCCGATCACACCATTGGGGATTTCTACAATCAGCCCACACCGCTACACACCATCGATGGCAGTCATGATGCAATTAGCTGCTCATCATCAGATCATGGCAATAGTCACTACAACAGATCATGGCAAAAAGGCACTACAACAGATCATGGCAAAAGCCACTACAACAGATCATGGCAAAAGCCGCTACAACAGATCATGGCAAAAGCCACTACAACAGAACACTTCCCCTTTCATCAATCACCCAACCCCGTGCAATCACAGAAATCAGCATATATGTTTATCATATCAAATCAACAGAACCATTCACTTTAGAATGACAGAGATCACTAACCTGGTGATTCACCTTTACCCTCCTTGGGTTTTCAACAGCCATGCCGGTATTTCGACATCTAACAGAATATAACATATTTATAAGCATATACTAACAGGCAATCCAAATGGTGTGAGAATGTTACACACCTGATTAATGCTTAGGACTACCCTCTATTACGATACCCACGCTAATCGAATCTACTGCCTTCTGTCTACAACTTTGCTCAAAAGCCGGAAGAACGCGACGATAAGGCCTCTCCTATATTCGGCCAAGGGTTAGTGTTTTACCCGAATTATACATTTAAATTAACATATCTCCTTACCTTGAAATCCCGAAAGTAATACAATCCGAGTGCTACTGAACTTTGGCTTAGAAATCTAAGCGATGAATCCCTTTCAAATCTTGGAATACCGCAAATGAGAGAAAACACTCGATTAGTTAACCATATAGCCATTCGGCTAAGATCTCTATAAGCCCAAAAAAGATAAAAATCTCGCGAATCGACACTTACCTTTAGTTTTCTTCAAGATTCGATACAAGCAAACACACAGAAGGAATTCGGCAATCACAGGAGATGAGATCTAGGGATTTTGGCTTTTAAGAAAATCCCAAAAGATAAACGAGAGAAATGCTGATGCATTTTCGGCTTTTGGAAGAACTAGGAATTGAAAAAATGGGCAAGGAAGTAGATAGAGAGATTTGGCCAAACTATTTGCAAGAGAAGAGAAGGTAAATTATAGGGGTTTCAGTTTCTGACAGAAAAAAAAGGAAGAAGAAAAGATGATTCTAGTTTGCCTAAAAGAGAGAAAGTTTGAGGCTATTTTCAGAGAACACAATGAAAAATTCTAGCACACCCCTTGCTTATCTTGAATGATTTTCCCCTCTCCGTGTTTGATTTTCACCAACTCTGCAACCAAGAGATCACTCTTATCATTCTATCCCTTATCCTTAATGAACACTCATCTAATAGAGACCTACACTATACCACTACTTCCCCTTTATCAGCATTATATCCACATAATTTAAAACATAAAATCCACTATTTTGTAGCTATATTGCCGTCCCCCTAGCTATCATTGGGCTGCCAAAAATGGCCCAATTCCTTGGGCTCCAAGCGACCACATTGGGGCCCCCTTCCTTTGCCTATTGGCGCCACTTATAGCTCCCTCCTACTGCGCCTCTTGTTCTTGGGCCACAAGCCCATTATTCCTATTACACTCTCAATACTTTATTTAAACCCAATAGTCTCTAAACAAAATATCTAGCCAATACCTCGGCCCATTCCTAAGCCCAATTTGCACCTCTAAACCTCAAGTTAACATTTTAAGCATACATCATATAAAATGCACGGGCCCAATAATTTGAGATGTTACATAGAGAATATAGTCTTATAGGAAGGAAAGGTTGTGAAAATTGGAATGCGCATAGCCGAGGAGACAAAGCAAGACCTTGTTGAGTTATTGAGGGAATTTAAAGACGTCTTTGCATGGTCATACCAAGATCTGCCTTAGCTAAGTACTGATATTGTAGTGCATCGCCTTGCCATAAGAGAAGAGTGCAAGCCGAATCAATAAGAAATGAAGCTTGATGTGGTGTTGAAAATAAAAGAGGAAGTCAAGAAACAGTTTGATGCTGGTTTTCTACAAGTGGTCAAATACTCAGAGTGGGTTGCCAATATTGCTCCTGTCCCTAAAAAGGATGGAAAGGTTCAGATATGTGTAGATTATAGGGACTTTTAAAGCCAGTCCAAAGGACAACTTCCCTTTACCTCATATTGACACGTTGGTTGATAATACGGCGGGATACTCACTGTTTTCTTTCATAGATGGTTTTTCGGGATACAATCAGATCAAGATGAACCCTGAGGATATGGAGAAAACTACTTTCATAACTTTGTGGGGTACCTTTTGTTATAAGGTGATGCCATTCGGGCTAAAGAATGTAGGAGCAACATATCAAAGGGCCATGGTAACTTTATTCCATGATATGATGCACAAAGAGATTATATGTTGATGACATGATCGCCAAATCTCGAACAAAAAAGGAACACATTAAAGTTTTGAAGAAGTTGTTTTTGAGATTGAAAAAATTTCAAGTAAAGCTCAACCCGGTAAAGTGTACTTTTGGAACTCGGTCAGGGAAATTACTGGGCTTCGTAGTTAGTGAGAGACGAATCAAAGTTGACTCAAATAAGGTCAAAGCTATACAAGAATTGCCTCCACCGTGCACTCAAAAGGAAGTTCGAGGTTTTTTTGGAAGGTCAAATTACATTGCTCGGTTTATTTCACAATTAACTGAGAAATGTAATCCTAAATTTCTTCTTCTTAAAAAACACAACCAAGGCGTATGGGACGATAAGTGCCAGAAAGCTGTTGACAAAGCCAAACTATATCTGTCGAATGCCCCAGTACTATCTCTGCCTAATCTAGATAGACCACTAATATTGTATTTGACAGTGTTCAATAACTCTATGGGATGTGTGCTTGGTCAACATGATGAGTCAGGAAGAAAAGAAAAGGCGATATACTATCTCAAAAAAAAGTTCACTGAATGTGAAATGAGATATTCACAATTGAGAAATTGTGTTGCGCTTGATTTGTATAACTTTGAGATTGAGACAAGATATGCTATATCATACAACTTTGGTTAATTTCAAGCTTGACCCATTAAAGTATATGATGGAGTCAACTGCTCTGAATTGAAGAATGGCAAGTGAAAGATTTTGCTTTTTGAATTTAATATAGTCTATGTGAACCAAAAGGCTACAAAAGGGAGCTAATAGCTGAATTTTTGGCTAGCAGGGCTTTGGAGGATTATGAACCTTTGAACTTTGATTTCCCCAAAGAAGAGTTAATGTATGTGGCAACTACTGAAGAGTGTCCGTGGAAGCTAAATTTTGATGGAGCGTCAAATGCTGTGGGAAATGGAATTGGGGCAGTCTTGGTATCCCCTAGTGGTGATTATCATCCATTCACATGCAAATTTGATTTTGATTGCACAAACAACATGGCAGAGTATGAATCATACATGAGGGGAATTCGAATAGCTGTAGAGCGTAAAATTAGAGTGCTAGAAGTATAAGAAGATTCTGTATTAGTAATCTTCCAGCTTAAAGGAGAATGGGAGACAAAAGACCCCAAACTAATCGATTACTGAAAAATAGTTCTGGGGCTGATTGAGGAGTTTGATGACATCACTTTTAATTATCTCCCACGAGATAAAAACCAGATGGCAGATGCTTTGGCAACTCTAGCTTTTATGATTAAAGAAAACAAACCAGAGGATATGAGACCTATTCAGATTAGTATTTTCGAAGTTCTAGCTTATTGTTATAACATGGAGGAGGACGAAAAAGATGACTACCCTTGGTATCATGATGTATTGCGATATGTAAAAAACCGTGAATACCCAGAGCATGCAAGTGAGAATGACAAAAGAACATTATGAAGATTGGCCTATGACTACGCTTTAGATGGGGATATCTTGTACAAAAGGAGAAAAGATCAAGTACTATTGAGATGTGTTGATCTGTTGAAGCTAGGAAAATCTTGGAAGAAAGTCATGAGGGTGTTTGTGGAATACATGCTATATGATTCACAATGGCTAGACAAATAATGAGATCCGAATACTATTGGTCCACCATGGAAGGAGATTGTATCAACTATGCCAAAAGATGTCATAAATGCCAGATTTATGGAGATAAAATCCATGTACCACCCTCACCTTTGCATGTTATGACTTCTCCATGGCCTTTTTTCCATGTGGGGCATGGATGTCATTGGGCCGATCTCACCAAAAGCTTCGAATGGGCATCGATTCATCTTTGTGGTTATTGACTACTTCACGAAATGGGTAGAGGCTTCTTCTTACGCTAGCGTTACTAAGTTAGCAGTTAGTTGGTTCTTGAAGAAAGAGATTATTTGTCGATATGGAATACCTGAGAGGATCATATCAGACAATGCACTGAACTTAAACAATAGCACAATAGTGGAAGTTTATAGTCAATTCAAGATCAAACACCACAACTCGTCTCTGTATCGTCCAAAAATGAATGGCGCAGTGGAAGTGGCCAATAAAAATATCAAGAAGAGAATAGGGAAAATGACTAAGACTTATAAAGATTGACATGAGAAATTACCATTTGCACTCTATGCTTATCGAATGTCTGTCAGAACTTCTATTGGGGCAACTCCTTTCTCATTGGTTTATGGGATGGAGCAGTTCTACCTATTGAAATAGAGATACCTTCTCTTCGAGTTTTGTCAGAGATAAATCTGGATGAAGCGAAATGGATACAGTCTTGATACGATTAGTTGAACTTAATTGAGGAAAAGAGGCTAAGAGCTATTCGTTACGGTCAGATGTACCAAAAATGAATGATGCGAGCCTATGATAAAAAAGTCCGCCCAAGAGAGTTTCACAAGGGGGACCTTGTACTAAAAAAGATTCTTCCCATACAAAGGAATTTCAGAGGAAAATGGATGTCGAATTGGGAAGGACCATATGTGGTGAAGAAGGCTTTCTCCGGAGGAGCACTGATTTTGACCGAAATGGATGGGAAAAGCTTACCCAATCTTATGAATTTGGATGCAGTCAAAAAATATTTTTCTTAAAAAAAAGAAGAGGCCAAGGTGAAAACCCGCAAAAGGCACTTTGAGACTTCAAAAAAAAAAGAGAGGAAGGAGCAGCCAAGGTGAAAACCTGCAAAGGGCGCCTTGAGACCAAAGGGGTTTTGAGTTGAAAACCCGAAAGGGCTGCTCAAATTTTGAAGGGCATGTAGTGATCTTGCTATACCTGAATCAATAAATGAAGTATGTTACATATTAAGGCATCAGCAAAGTACTTTGGATATTCTAAATGCATGTTAAGCTCAAAGAAGTCTTCATGGAATTTGTATATAGAAGCCTAATCTGCGATATCTAGGGCACCTGATCTTTGTCCTATTCAAATTAATTCACTATCTTTGGATTCTTTTTCTTCACAAAGGTATATCCCCAGTTAATTTCCTTTGTATTTTTGATAATTTATTTAACTCTAACTATCCTTGAGATCAGTTTATTTGTTACCCATTATTCATAAGTATGTTGCATTGAAATAATAATTGATAAACTAATAATATTTTCACAAAAGAAGTTCTGCATATTACTCTGGAAATTTTTAGATAATACAAGAAACTAAAACAAGACAATTGTTTAAGAATTTCCATGTGTTAGGATTGGAAGTCTAGATTGAGACTATTTCTTTGAATTCTTTGTCTAAATGGTGATTGGACAAAATAATGAGTTGTTGCGACATAAAAGAGGTAGTATTAATCCTAAGAGAGGATCGTTTTACAAACATTCTCATTGGGTCATAACATTCGGGAATGGTATGACAAACCAAGTTGACGGGAAAAGATTCAAAAACTCTAAAATACGGTGGAATGGATTGAAGTTGAAATAGATCCTATAGGAATAGATTAAATCATGTGATCTTGGTGAGATGGATTGAAGGCGGTATAAGCCTCGTGTCCTCAAGGTTCAAATGGAGTGGGCCCTAAAATTTCTATGGGGCAAATTATTTAAGCAAGAATATGATACTTCAAGAGGAACGAAGATGAAACCTTGACGAATAAATGAGTGATGACACCTAAAATAGGAATTATTCTCATAACATTTTTGCATTCACATATCATAGCATGTCTACATAGGAGCATTTGACTCATTTCAATCAGGGCATCCTAATTATTAGGCATAAGCATATACCCATTCTATAGGTCATGTCTTCCATAGGACAATGTAGTAGGGTAAATTGACACTTTCAGACTTGTCTCCCTGAAGTTGCAGCAGAGCAGACTGAAGACAACAGATCTTATCTTCCTAAAGTTACAGGAAGAAGATCAAAGACATCAGTCTCATTTCCCTGAGTTTGTAGTGGAGCAGATTGAAGATAGCAGATCTGGCATTCTTAAAGTTACAGTGAAGCAGATCAAAGACATCAGTCTTGTCTTCTTGAGTTTGAGGCGGAGCAGATTGAAGATAGCAGATCTGGCATTCCTGAAGTTGCAGTGAAGCAAATCGAAGATATCAATCTTGTCTCTCTGAGTTTATGGTAGAGCAGACTGAAGATAGCAGATCTTGCCTTCCTAAGGTTGCAGTGAAGCAGATCGAAGATATCAGCATTATCTCCCTGAGTTTGTAGTGGAGCATACTAAAAGATAGCAGATCTGGCCTTCCTGAGGCTGTAGTGAAGCAGATCGAAGACACCAATCTCGTTTCCTTGAGTTTGTAGTGGACCAGACTAAAAATAGTAGATCTAGAATTCCTGAAGTTGCAGTGAAGCAGATCAAAGACATCAGATCTTATCTCCCTAAGTTTGCAATGGAGCAAATTAAATATAGCAGATATGGCATTTTTGAAGTTGTAGTGAAGCAGATTGAAGACTTTAGTCTTGTCTCCCTAAGTTTGCAGTGGAGCAGACTAAAGATAGCATGCCCTGTTTTCCTGAGATTGCAACGAAACGGATCGAAGATACCAGTTTGGCATCCCTGAGTTTGTAGTGGAGCAGACTAAAGATAGCAGATCTTGTCTTCCTGAGTTTGCAGTGAAATAGATCGAAGATACCCATCTGGCATCCCTGAGTTTGCAACGGAGTAGATTAAAGAGAGCGGATATTACTTTTCTGAAGTTGCAGTGAAACAGATTGAAGCCATCAGACTTACTAGAACAAATAGTCCAAAAGTAAAGATGAAGTTCCAATACTTCTGAAGTTATAGTGGGGTTGGAAGCCATTTGAAGAAGATGAGGACCAAGAAGTCAAGGCTAGGCAAAGACCGGACAAAATCGGTCCTTTTATAGTCTTTGCTCTATTCATGTTATACGACAATGAGCAAAGAGGGGCAGCTGTAATAAGCCCATTTTTCCCGAGCCCAAAACCATACAAAATCCAAAAATAGAAAATAAAACAAATAAACCAAATATCTAGATTTTATAGTCCATTTACAAGCCCAAAACAGACTACTACCCAATAAACCATAAACCCGCTACATCCAGGCCTAATTGGTCCAAAATAGACTACCCAGACCCATAAAGACCCAAACCTATGCGGCCCAAAAGGGCCCAAAAACCAAACAGTTTTAGAAGCCTAGGGTTTCTGAAACCCTAGGCGCTGTAAATGCCAAGCACAGCCCCCAGTTACACCGCAATCAACACACGAATAGCGCTCAACCACCGTGGTTCTTGTCATTCACTTGAAAAATAAGTAAATAGGCAGTAGCAGCAGATTGTGATTTTGTATTTATTTTTGATTTTATTTTTGGGTTATAAATAAGCCTAAGGCAATCTGTAAGAACAGAAGGCATATAGAGAGTGTAACACCCCAAACTCGGTCAATACGTTACGACCAAATCTGGTATGTTATAGGGAAGGGTTATTTTAAGAAATTTAAAATTTGAAGGGAAAAATTACAGTTTTGAAAATCTTTCGACTAGTGTTTCTAAAATTTAGAAATGTTATGGAGTTCAAATGTTATTTACTGTCTCCTGTTTAATAGAGCTAGCAGTTGAAACGGAGTATCATTTTTTACCCACTAAAATCTAGCGATGTTCCTAAATGTGATATTTCAAATCAGTGTTTGAAGGTTTAAGAAAAATTTCCAATTTAGTTAGTTGTTCACCGTCATTCGTTAACACTTTGAAAACTATTTGTTTATGTTATTAATTTTCTGGAAAAAAAAATCCCCTTATTCGACAGTTTATAAAACATGCAATATGAATATTAAATCAATAATCCAAATTTAAGTTATAGCGGCCTTATTACATAACAAAATCCCAATTAAAAATTTGTCTAAATAAAAGAAACGAGTTTACGAGAAATATATTGCATGGCCACCTCGAGTCCTCATCGGATCCAAATCCACGATTTAATGATTACCTGCAAAATTAAGCAGAGGGGTAAGTCACCGAGACTCAGTGTGTAAATCTCCATACAATACAATCGGCCTCAAGCCCACATAATATAACATATTAACTAGATATGCAATGCAGTGCAACCTAGCCCAACCTAGTTTCCATCCTCTAGGTCTCCTGAATCAGCCAAACGCCCGTGGCACCAAGCCACTGTGGTACCAAACCACTGGTGCTTCCAAACCTCTGGTGACAGAGTCACTAAATATAATATGTAGGGCCAACCCACTTGTGGTACCAAACCACTGGTGACAATCCCTGATAATATATGTATGTGGGGCCAACCCACTATGGTACCAAACCACTGGGACGAGTCACAGAAATAAACTATGTGGTACCAAACCACTGAGATACAATCACTAGATAAATTATGTGGGGCTAACCCACTATGGTACCAAACGACTGGTGACAGTCTTAAAATCACACTTCCCCTTTTCATATCATATCCCTAGCCCATGCACATATTTACATAATGATATGAATGCAAACATGCTCCCAAATCACAATGGTGAATTATATCATACATTCACATAATCAAAAGTAGAACTGTATAGGCACTTACCCGGTGTCTCCAACTTTACCATTAGGGGATCCTGACTATCTAAGTAGTCATTTCGACTTTCAGCCAACACAATTACTAACAAAAAATCACTAAGGTAAAGTGTGAACGTACACACCTGATAACGCGTAGAACTAGACTCTCTACGTCGACACTTTTACTAGCAGGGACAACAGCTATTTGTCTATCCCAAGCAGACGTCAGCTCTTTACCACAACCTGGCAAAAAGTCTCGAACCGCCGATACAATACGCCTTTTAAACTTAGGAATCGAGACTAGGGGTTCGCTCCCTCCTTTTGATTGATTGACACTTGCATCCATGGTAAGAGTCTTTAATCAGAAAACTAAGTTAAAGAGACGAAAGAGAAAGAGGGGATACGTGCCAAATCAAAAGAAACTTCTTACCTTGATTACGAAAATCGAACACTAGAAGATTGGCCTACCAAAACCGAATGAACCCTTAGCTATCACCAAGTTAGAACCGACCAAAATAGACAAAAGAAATGGCCTTTCGGCTTTGAACCGACCAAAATAGACAAAAGAAATGGCCTTTCGGCCAAACCAAAAACGAAGGGACCCCCTTTTCCAATCGGCCAACATCCAACTTACCAAAGGCCACCCAAATGCAGGCTACATGATGGAGAGAAGATGAGAGTAAGCCCCTCTACAATCGGCCAATGCCCAAACGAAGCAAATAAGCATCTTCGATTTAATAGAACAAAAAAAAAAGAGTAAATCAATGAAAAGGAAAATCGAAAAGAAGAACCCTTACCAAAGCAAAAAGATGCCGATTGGAAAGGCTATATTCGGCTACTGGCAAAACAAGGAAGAATGCCTTCAGTTGACACTCAGAAGGATTCAGCTATGGCTTGTCGAGATAGGAAAGGATATGCAAACAAAAAAAGAGAAAGTAGAAGGGTGATGGTTCTGTTATGATGTTTAAAATAAAAGAGCAAGAAGAAGAAAGAGATTCGACAATGGGTGGCTTCAAGGGATTTTGGCTTGTGAAGAAGATAGCAAAAGAAAACGAAAATTGAATGCGAAGGGTGGATGGTGAAGAGGGATTCGGCCAAAGGTGTCTTGGTATCCTTGAAGAAAAAGAAGTATACAAATGGAAAGGTTTGTCAACAAGAGAGTAAAGATGAGAGAATAGCAGAGAAAGCAAAATGAATGAGAAAGACTTTTAGATGCACTTAGGGAGTTTCAGCACACAAAAGCTAGGCAACCAGAGAAGAAAACAAAAGCTCACACAAATAGAAAATTCAGCACACCCACTACCCAAGCCCTCGTTTTGTTAACACACATCCCATGCCGTCACTCCCTAGCCCCAACAACACACACACATAGCCGAAATTCCCCCTCCAAGCTTCCCAAATTCGGCCAACTCCACAACCAACACCAACCCACGATTTCCTCCTACTTTCACTCCCCTTCACCCATTCAAACCTATTGACCCGTTCAAATCCCACAAGCACCTCATGGCCACCCATTCAAACGGCTTGAATCTTTCAACCAACAACCTTGAAGAGTCCAGCCGAATGCCACCTCCTTAGCTCCCTAGACTCAAAAATAAAGCTTCCAAATACTGCTGAAGTGACTCGAACTCCTTCCCCCTGTTGCTCCCTTGTGACGCCACACCCCTACACCTTAAGTGGCACCTACTTGCCACTCCACCACAACTCTTCTTGTGTCAACAAACACAAGAACTTAACCTTAAGACCGGCTCAAATAGCTCTCCTCTAAAGTGCCTAAAAACAAAACTTTTACCAAGACTCAAGCTTGACCTCGGGCCTTCCTGGAACCCCCAAACACACCAAAATAACACACAAAACAAACCAAACACATAGAAATGCATAGAATGTAGAACTCTTAATTCCAGAATGTTACAGTTCTACCCCCTTAAAGAAATTTTGACCTCGAAATTTATCTGGTCAAAAGAGGTGAGGGTACTACTGTCGCATCACATCCTCCGGCTCCCATATGGCCTCCTCTGAACCATGATTCCACCACAACATTTTAACCAACGGAACCATCTTCCTTCTCAATACCTTGACATCTCGGTCTAAAATCTGAACTAGTTCCTCTTTAAAAGATAAATCAGGTCTTACTTTGATTTCTTCCATCAGCACTACGTGAGATGGATCCGAACGGTAGTGCCTTAATATCGAGACATGGAATACATCATGTATCTGCCCCAATGTTGGAGGTAACTTGAGCTGATACGTCACTAGTCCCACATATTTCAACACTCGATAAGGTCCAATGAACCTGGGGCTTAACTTGCCTTTCCTTCCAAATCTTAAAACCTTCTTCCATGGCGAAACCTTTAAGAAAACCTGATCACCCACAGAGAACTCTATATCCTTACGCTTCAGGTCAACATAAGATTTCTACCTGTTAGAAGCTTCCTTCAACCGAGTTTGAATCAACTTAACCTTATCCTCTATTTCTGAAATCAATTTTGGACCCAACAACTGTCGCTCACCCAATTCTATCTAGCAAGTAGGAGTACGACACTTCCAACCATACAATGCTTTATAAGGTGCTATCTTAATACTGGATTGATAGCTGTTGTTGTACGCGAATTCTACCAACAGAAGAAAATCCTCCCAACTACCCCTGAAATCGATAACACAGCCTCTCAACATGTCTTCCAAGATCTGAATTACCCTATCAGATTGACCATCAGTCTGTGGATGAAACGCTGTGCTGAAATCCAGTCTCATACCCAAAGCTTGATGCAATGCCATCCAGAACCTCGATGTAAACCTAGGGTCTCTGTCTGATATGATAGACACAGGTACCCCATGCAACATCATGATCTCTGCTACATACAACCTAGCCAACCTCTACAGAGAGTAGTCAACACAAATCGGTATGAAGTGAGCAGACTTCATCAGTCGATCCACAATTACCCATACAACATCTTTCTTCGTAGGCGTAAGGGGTAACCCACTAACAAAGTCCATCATTATCCTTTCCCACTTCCAAAGTGGAATCTTTACTGGCTGTAGCAACCCTGAAAGCAATTGATGTTTCGCCTTCACCTGCTGACACGTTAGACACCTACCCACACACTCGGTAACCTTTTGTTTTAGACCCGGCCATCAAAACTATTCCCACAAATCTCGATACATCTTACTCCCACCAGGATGCATAGCATATGGGCTACTATGCGCTTCCTGAAGAATCTTCTACCTTAACTCAAAATCTCTTGGCATACAAGCCTTTCCACGAAATCACAATACCCCATCGTTATTCAAACTGAAATCTTCTGTCTCAGCCCTTGCCACTAACTGAAATTTAGAACTTAGCAATTCATCTGACGACTACTTCTTTCTAATCTGATTGACCCAAGAAGGATTCACTTGAAGTTCAGCTATCAAACTACTATCGTCGTATAAACTGGGATGAGCAAACATTACTCTCAAGTCCGATATCACCTTACGGCTCAACACGTCTGCCTTTACGTTAGCTTTACTCGAGTGGTACTCGATTGAGCAGTCATAATCCTTTAATAACTCAATCCACCTTCGCTATCTTAAATTCAACTCCTTCTGGGTAAAGAGGTATTTCAGGCTCTTGTGATCCGTGTAGATGATCGACTTCTCCACATACAGGTAGTGTCTCTAGATCTTTAGAGTGAACACTATCGCAACTACCTCCAGATCATGCGTAGGATAGTTCACCTCATGTGGTCTCAATTGCCGAGACGCATAAGCTACCACCTTCCCTTCCTGCATCAGCACACATCTTAATCCTGTGTGCGATGCATCACAGTAGACAAAAAACTCCTTCCCAGCCTCAGGCTGAATTAACACCGGTGTGTCTGTCAAAATCCTCTTCAACTTCTCAAAATTTTCCTGGTGCTTATCTGACTAGACAAACAGTACCCCTTTCCGTAGTAAGTTAACAGTGCAGCTATTAACGATAACCCTCAACAAACCTTCTATAGTACCCAGCCAAACCAAGAAAATTCTAAATTTCTACCATAAACTTAGGCGGTTTCCAATCCAACACGGCTTTAATTTTTTGGGGATCAACCCTAATTCCTCCAGCAGACACACCATGTCCTAGAAAAGTAACTTCTCTCAACCAAAATTTACACTTACTGAACTTGGCGTACAGCTACTTTTGTCTCAAAATCTACAAAACTACCCGAAGATGCGAATCATGCTCCTCTTCCGTCTTTAAATAAACCAAGATGTCGTCTATGAACACCACAACAAACCGATCCAGATAAGGTTGGAACACCCAGTTCATCATGTCCATAAACATAGCTGGTGCATTTGTCAACCCAAACGGCATCACTAAGAACTCGTAGTGACCATAACAAGTTCAAAAAGCTGTCTTATGAATATCTGCCTCCTTGACCTTAAGTTGATGATAGCTTGACCTCAAATCTATCTTTGAAAAGACTAAAGCGCCTCACAGTTGATCGAACTAGTCGTTAATCCTTAGCAACGGATACTTGTTCTTGATCATCAACTTGTTCAATTACCTGTAGTTAATGCACATCTGCATCGACCCGTCCTTCTTCTTAACAAATAACACTAGCGCTCCCACGAAGACACACTTGGTCGGATAAAACCCCGATCCAACAGTTCCTAAATCTAGGCTTTAAGTTCTACCAGCTCCTTCGGTGCCATCCTATATGGAGCAATTGATAGTGGCTCTGTTCTCGAAAGAAGATCAATACTGAACTCCACCTCGCGATCTAGAGGTAGCCCTAGAAGCTCTTCTGGAAAAACATCAGAGAATTCCTTTATTGTTCTAACATCTCCTACCGATAACTCCTTAGCTTCTAACGCACTAACAAAAGTTAGGAAAGCCTCACATCCTTTTCTCACCATCCTTTCAGCCTTAAGAGCAGACACCACATTAGACAAATAATTCTTTTTTTCAACTATCACTATGACCTCATTATCCTCGGGAGTCTTTAACACCATGCGCTTAGCAGTACAATCCAATATCGCTCGATACTTCGCTAACCAATCCATGCCTAAGATCAAATCAAACTCGTCGAGCGACAGTTCCATCAAATCAGCCAAAAAAACTATCCATTGTACTTCTAAAGGCATATTTCTAAAGAGTTTGTTCACCACTACAGATTGTCTTAAAGGGCTAAGCACAGTCATCTCCCTAAAAGCAATCTCAAAGTCTATGTTCAAGGTTCTAGATGTCTGGTTATGATGTCCGGTGCATCGCCCTCCTCTCAGCTTCTAGCTGCATAGACCAACCCAGGTTGTCTTGCATCTGTGTTCCTAGCACCTCGGTCCGGTGCTCCACGCCCCCGACCAAGACCATTTCCCCCTTAGCGGAATCCACGACCTCTCTGTGGTTGCTGACCACCTCTTTCAGGCTAAATATAATTCTGACCCACCGACCGCACTCTGTTTGGCTCTTGCGGATAGTCTCTTATCCGATGATCCATAGGTCCACACTTAAAACATCCTCTACTACCTACCCAACACTCTTTCGAATGATTTTTCCCACATCAAATACACTGCAGAGGCCAACTAACAGCAACAGACTTCACAACGCGACTCGACCCATCTAACCTAAGCCTCTTTTAGAAATTTTCAGCAGATTCTGACAACCCAAAATTTCTTTTATTCCTACCCTTGTCTCTATCCTGATTCTGTCTTTCAGACCGCTTTACCTCTTCGGCTATCTTAGCCTTCTCTACTAAACAGCAAATTCCCTTTCCTGTGTGAAGCTATCAGTACTCACAACTCGTCCCTCAAACTATCCTCAAGTAAGACACAATGCTCGTGATCTGTCGTAACAATACCCAAGCATAACGGCTTAGATGTAGGAATTCTGCCTCGTACTCGGCCACTGACTTATTCCCCTGGAGTAAGTTTAGGAATGCTTTTCACTGAGCGTCCACATAGCTCGACCCAATATACTTTCCCTGAAAAGTTGACTTTGTAACATCCCAAAATTGGGCCTAGTAGGATTGGGCCCATTGGGCCTTGAGCACGGAAGCATTTAAAATTTTTGGAGAATAAGAGAATGGCTTTATTTCAAGTTTAACTTATTAGGAAGGTGATTTTGGAAAGTTACGGGGTTTCTAGGAAGTTTCGAGTTCAAGTTAGGCTATAGGAAAATTTTTATGTTTAAGCCCTTAAGGGGGAGAAGGTAAGTGGCATCAATACTTATGGAAATAAGTGAGTAAATTGCTAGTATAAAGGAGCATATGGTAAAGAGGATGTGGCGTCACATGAAGGGCTTTAGGGGAAGAGGTTCGAATCCCACTTGGTGCAAATTTTAATTTTTTTGTACTATTCATCCATAGTGTCGGCCATGGTGGTATTTTAGGTAAGGAAGACTTTTAATTTTTGGAAAGGTGGCTAATGAAATAAGGTAAGGATGAGTGGAAGGAAAGAAGAAAAAAAGAAAAGGAAAGAGTAAGGAACATGTTGGCCCAAAGTGAGGAAGATGTTTTGGAAAGGATTTTAGTCAACATTTTTCCTTTAGGCAAAAGGTAATACACAGTTTGTAGGGGGAAAGGGATAGCCAAATTTTCTTTAGGCAATTGGCAATTTTTGGTGCTTGAGAGGTTGTTTTCTCCTTAGCTTTTTGGTGTCATTTTCTTTCTCCAATTTTTCCTCTTAGCCGTAACTCCAAAGCCAAAAAGAAAGCATTCTTTCTTTGTTTTACCGAAACTTTCGAGCCATTCTTTGCTGCTACTTATCATTCTCTTAGCCTTGGTTTTGGAAGTTAATTGGTAAGGGGGTGATTAGGCCGAATATTGGTGGTAAGATGTTACTCTTTATTTCGATGTTTTACACCTCTCATGTGATTCTATTTTGTGGTGATGATATCAACTTCCTGCTCTTGTGGAAGGGCCGAATATTGGATGAAGGCAAACCCCTTTGGTACATCACTTTATTACTTTAGGAACTCGTTGCAATAGCCAAAGTGCAAGGCTGGATTTTAGAACCTAGTAGGGAGGATCACGATTGTGGGGGCAACGAAGAGTGGTTCTTTAGGAAATCTGAATAAGGTGTATAATCTCATACTCTTCCGAATACATGTTTGAAATGGTGTGTAATCTCACATCTCTCTGTAGATTTGCATGAAATGTTTTTTGATTCGGTCGAAAGATCAAAAAATTAGAAATCGGCATTTGTGATCACTTTCAAGGCGTGCGTATGTTAAGTAGTAGAAACCATATTTTGCAATGAAACAGCTTTTTGGTTAGCAGCAGAGACGTGATTTTGAAAAATCATGAAAAATAGGAGAAAGGGAATTAGAAAGTGAATAAGGTATAGAATTAAATCTTATTGTGCCTATTTTTATATGAAAGAAACAGAGTAGGAAGAGGTATTTTATATTCTGTGATATTTTAATTTTAGTGAGACTGGTTCTGAATGACTTTGTAGTTCCCTATTCTGTCTTGGAAAAATCATTAAAAATTGTACAAAGTGAATTATGAGTTATAATTTATATGTATAGATTCCTTATTGAGTCTACTTTCAATAGAAACAAGTGGGAGCAATATATGAAAACTGTACAATAAGATATTTGGATTTAAGATAAGAGAGGTTAGAATCGTTGGTCAGTGATATAGGGGAAACTTTAATGAAAAAACTGTACTAAACGACTAAGCCAAAAATTCTAGAAAAATTGAAGTAAGAAGATATATGAGTCTAGTTTCAAGGAAAATTTACGGATCTAAATTTTGAGTTTCTAACACGAGTTATAATCAATTTTGTCAATATGATGCAGATGGATAGTTTCAATTTTTTTATGCCCCAAATTAGTAATTATGTCCGGGGTTGCGAAATTACCAAAATAACCTTGGAGGGTAAATTATGAAAATGCCCTTATAAGCCGAATTACCAAAATTCCCCTGCGGGCCGATTTGTTAAAATGCTTTAGTGGGCCGAATTATTATATTACTTTAATGGGCCGATTCATTAAAAGTATTCAATAGATTAATGGTTGTTATTAATATGAGGATATTTTATGTTATTATGTATGTTGCATCTCAACATATTGCATGGGATGGGAAAATTGAATGAAGAGAAGTGTAACCTGGTGGCATTGCCATAAAATTCTGATAATGGCTATGTGCCAACCTAAATATGGCTTTGTGCCATCGTGATTATAATCTAGTATATGATACTCGGTGGCTCACCACAAATATTATGATAAATGACAATTTGCCTGCGATTTGGTGTGATTGGCGGGGTGGGTTGACTTGATCTCCATAGGCATGATAGGCTGGTACGGGGGTGTGTTGGATGGATGGGTTGGGTTGCATACATTGCACATATATATATTACATCATGTAAATGGGTTTGGACCAAGATTATGCTACATGGGCTCGGCCCAGTTATTGCTAAATGGGTTCGGACCTAGTGGATGAGGGAGATTATGCACTGAGTTCTTGTAACTCACCCTCCTTTCTTTCTTAATCCTTGTAGGTAACTCTCGATGTGAGGACTTGGGCCCATGGATGACTCGGTGGGGCCATACTTGAAAATAAATGTTTGAACTTTAGTAAATTAATTTTCTGCTCTATTTCATTACTTTTATTATGTTGGATTTAAACTTGTAATAAGGCCTCTGGGATAAAATTTAATTTTCTTTATGTTTGGAAGTATTTATTATTTTTCTTAAATTGTTTTAAGCAGGGATTTTTTTTAAATCATTAATAATGGTTTTTCCAAAATAGATTAACAAATGAATTTTATAACTAACTTTTACAAATATTTTAACTTGGAAATTTTCTCTTGAATTATCAAAGATATTTTCAAAAGTCACGGTTTTATAAGATCTCTAGTTCAACTTATCGATTTATCAATCAACCTTCGAGGTTAGTAGTACTTTATCAAATTTTCAAATCAAACTTGTTTTCTCGATTATATCAAAACAACACCTATTTTAGTACGAGTAAAAAAGATTTAACATGTTTTTCTTATGTGACATGTCAGATCCGGTCATAACGCATGGGCCGAGTTTGGGGTGTTACATTTTATGGTATCAGAGCCCGGTTGCAAAACTCGGTTGTGGTTTGGGTTCAAAATTGATTTTAAAGCTGTTTAAAATTTTAATTTGTATGTGCATGTTTAAAGGAAGTATGGCACCACGGGTATCCGGCACCAAGTCAAGTAAGTTTATGTTTTCATTTTATGATTATTGTGGTATGACTGTATAGATACTTAGAGACAAAGCCAGAAGAATTTTTTAGGGGGCGGATAAAATTTTAATTTTTTATAGTTTATATTTTTATAATTTGTAAAGGATTAAATCAAATTTTTATAATTTTAGGAGGGGCTAAAGTACAATTTTACCTTTACTAATTTAAAATTTTTAAAAAATTTTAAGGGTCAAAATTATAATTTTACATTTTAGGGGGGTAGGGGCCCATGCCAGCCCCCCTAGCTACGCCCCTGGAGATACTCCAGAACTTCTAGCTTTAGGAGCTGAAACTATAGAGATTGAGATTTTAGAATATGTTTTGCAAAAACAAACTTTACTTCCTATACTCCATAAAACATTGTTTAATAAACATTGAATAGTATAATGATTCATAAGACTTGTAATAAGATTAAATCGACTTAGCAAACATGAGCGCTAGAGGACGAGGACGAGGTACACGTAGCTGTGGTAGAGGCCGAGGTGCTAGGATCTGGATCTTGACCTTAGAGGCATGTGCCCGAAAGAGAGGCGTCGGCATCGCTGTGGTGAGATAGGTCTCATGATGGAGTGAAATCATTGTCTTGACTCAAGCTGGTTAATGAGGTATTGGAGGAGGTTAAACGAATCGGTGAGGCACTTCGAGTTGGGTGCATGGACTGTAAGAATCAAGGAGATCACGGTTCTTTAGGGTCATAGTCTTATTCCGTAAAGCGTGTTAGGGCCGAATTTTGATGGGAGCATTTTGATAGTTTTGGTGTTTGTTAGGTCTAATTCCTTTTGGCATCCTTTGTGTTCATTCTTCCAACTTCTCCTCCCATTGCCGCAACTTCAAGACAATAGTGGACATTTTCTCTTTTCTTTCTTGTCTTGCCAAAAACACCTAGCCTTTGTGATCAATTATTTTTCACTCATCTCTCTTGAAAACCGAAACTACCGATCCTTCTTTGTTGTCTTGCTACTAGTGCCAAATCGTGTTCTTCATTTCGGTTCATCCCTATTATTAAGGTAAAGGTTCTTTCTTCTTATTCATGTTGTTTGTTCTTTCTTCTCTTGACTTGGCTAAGCCAAACTCTCATCCCTTGGCTAAGCAAAACCTAGCCACTTATTGTTATTTTAAACTCCTCTTATTCTCTTTTGATGAAGGCGAATCAAGCCATCCTTTGTCGCTACTTATCTTTCTCTTAGCCTTGGTTTCGAAAGTTGATTGGGACTCATTGCAACAGCCAAGGTGCAAGGCTGGATTTTAGAATCTAGTAGGGAAGGATCGCGATTGTGGTAAGTGACTCTTGTGAGTGAGGACTTTTGGGCTTTTGGAAACTTTAAGAAATCGAGGCTAACTTTTGATCGATTTTATTTTTTGGGGGCAACGAAGAGTGGTTCTTTAGGGAATCCTAATCAAGGTGTGTAATCATGTACTTTCCGAATACATGTTTGAAATGGTGTGTAATCTCACACTTCTCTGAAAATTTGCATGACTGTTTGTGATTTGGTTGAAATATCAAGAAAATCGGAAATAGGCATCTGTGATCACTCGGGCGTGCGTAGGTTCATAGTGGTAACCATATTTTTGCAATGAAACAGTTTTGGTCAGTAGCAGTGACGTGATTTCAAAAAATGATGAAAAATAGGAGAAAGGGAATTTGAAAGTGAATAAGATATCTAATAAAATCTTACTATGTCTATTATGATATGAAAGAAACGAGAAGGAAAAGGAATTTTATTTTCTGTGATATTCTAATTTTAGTGAGACTGGTTCTGATTGACTTCGTGGTTCCCTGATCTATTTTGGGAAAGTCATTCAAAATTGTAAAAAGTGAATTATGAGTTATAATTTATATGTACAGATTCCTTAGTGAGTCTATTTTCAATAGAAACAAGTGGGAGCAACATATGAAAATCGTACAGTGAGATATTTGAATTTTGGGTAAGAGAGGTCAGAATCATTGGACAGTGAAACAAGGGAAACTTTAAGGAATAAAATGTCCTAAATGGTTAAGCCAAAAATTCTGGAAAAATTGTAGTAAGAAGAGTTTCAAGGAAAATTTACGGATTTAGATTCCAAGATTTCTAACTCAAGTTATAGTCAATTTAGTTAGTATGACATAGTTGGAAAATTTCAATTTTTATGCCCAAATTAGTAGTTAAGTCTGAATTGCGAAAATTACCGAATTGATATATTGCCTTATGGGCCGAATGGACATATTGATTAATGGGCCGATCTGATATTATGGCTAAATGGGCCGATCTAATATTTTCGCTAAATGGGCCTACCTGATATTTTCGCTAAATAGGCCAATCTGATATTTTGATTAATGGGCCTTTTTGATAAATTGATATAATTGGCCTTTTTGATAAATTGATATAATGGGCCGTACAATTGTAATGAATATCCAAATAAATTATTGTCGTTATATTGTAAAAATCATGATTTTTTATGCATTATATACATGATTTTGCATGGGATGGGATAATATTGAAGAGAAGTTCTGGTGGCTCTGCCACATATTTTGGTGGCTCTGCCACGAATCTATATAGTGTCAATGCCACGTATATTCTGTTATTCTGGTGGCTTGTCCACAATTAAATTTGTTATAAATGGCTTAATGCCTGCAATTGGTGTGTTGGCGGGGTGGGTTGACTTGATCCCCACAGGTGTGTTGGTTGGTACGGGTGGTTGTAGCGGATGGATTACTAGGTTTGGTTTGGGAATTGCATTACATACACATGATATAATTGATACATTATTATTGTAAATGGGTTTAGGCCCAAATTATTGCTAAATGGGATTATGGCCCAGTGAACAACGGCAAGGGGGTTATACACAGAGTTCTTGTAACTCACCCCCTTTCTTTTCTTAATCCATGTAGGTAACGCTTAGAGACGAGGATTGAGGCCATGGATGACTCAGGTGGAGGCCATACTTCATAAATGATGTTTGCAAACATTAGTAAACTACTTTTCCGTATTATTTCGTTACCTTTACTATTTTGGGTTTTAAAGTTGAATAAGGCCTTTGGGGTAAATTTTAATTTGCTTTATGTTTGGATGTATTTATTATGTTGCTTGAATTATTTTTAAAATGGGGATTTTTCTAAAAGCATAACCAACGGTTTTTCCAAAGTTGATTAATAAATGGATTTTATAATAAACTTTTACAAATGATTTTAACTCGGACTTTCTTTCAAATTATCGATGACATTTTTAAAAGTCACGGTTTTAAAGTTCACTATCTTGATTTTTGATTCATCAATCAACCTCTCAAAAATATTTGTATTTTATCAAATATTTACATCCAAACTTGTTTACTCTGTATTTTATCAAATATTTTAAATCAAATTTGTTTTCTTGTTTATAACAAATCAATATCTATTTTAGTACGAATCACAAGGATTTTATACGTTTTCCTCATGTGACACATCAGATTAGGTCATAACGCATGGGCCGGGTTTGGGGTGTTACACAATTACTCACCTTAACACTTACCATATACATTAAATAAAAATAACAACAATTAATAACTAGCTTTGGATTATAAAAATACAAACCGAAATTTTGAGCTATTCCTCGTCGACTTTATCTTTTCCCTTTTTAGTTGAGGGTTTCGGTACGACATTAGCTTCGGAATTAAAACAATTAAAATTCATCAATATAATACAATTCAATCTCATATTTAATATTTTAAATTTTTACTCAATATTTACTTAAATTCCCATTTAGTCCCTAAACCGAGACTAACTTTATTTCTTCACAATTAATCCTATATTTTAATACAAATTCCACTTTAAACTAAATTTAACTCCCTAATTTCACTTAAATCCCTAAATTTCAAATTTTCACAATTTAGTCCCTATTACTCAAAATTTACAATTTATTCTACAATTCAATCCTTTTCATTTCTAACTTAAAAATCTATCAATTTAATCCCTAATACTAAAATTATTCAACATAGACAACACTTAAAAACTCAATAATTTCTAAAATTTAACATGGGTAGGGTAGTATATAATACGAATTCCAAAAATATAAAAATTACAAGAAAATAGACTAAATTGACTAACCAATTGAGCTTGAAAATTTGAAACCCTAATTTTTCCTTCTTTCTTTTTCTCTCTGTTTCGTTTGGCTTTCTCTATTTCTTTCTTTCTTTTCTATTTCCTTTTTCTTTTTATTATTTTTTATTATAATAATATAATATATTATTATATAATAATATAATATATTTACTTAACATTTAAGGTTTATTTTATAATATATATAATAAATTTTAACATGTTCTAAATCTTATGTCGCCTCATTTAATGCTAATGGCATAATTACTTCTTTAGTCCCTTTAATTTTTCTTTAATTTATAATTCAACTTTCACCCTTTATGTAATTTAGTCCTTTTACCTAATTACTCTTAATACATGCAAATTCACCTAACCAAAACCTAATTAACCATACAATTTTCGTAAATTTTCCGAGACTCGTGACTATCGAGTTGTTACACTTTCTTATACTTCCTCAAATACATTCAATTTACTTACATCTTCACTTTACTAATTCAATATTTCGAACATTAATCGGAGATAAACCTTTACCTTGTAACGAAATTGTTTACCTTTTTAACAAAGGCCCAATAGACTAAACAGAACACTTAGGATATACGGAACTGATATAGAGGTGCACTTTATAACAGTAGGCACCGAAGTGCGGAACGATAAGCATCGAAGTGCGAAACGGTAAGCGCTAAAGTGCAAGACGATAAGCGCGCTAAAATTTCCTTAATGGCATGCCATCTATATCCGAATAGTTCTAATCTCGTCTACTTGAGCAAATTATATTATGCACACATATCACTTTTACACTTTTCGCATAATGCATTTACATATTTTACAATTTAATCATTGTATCAATAATCCGTATACTTATATCTTCACTATCTTTAATACATGTAATATATTTCTAAATTCAATATTCATCCATAATTCACTAACAATCCTTATCATGTATTTCACATATCACTTTTATATATTTTGTAATTTATTCATTAACACAATATTTAGTGTAGCAATATATTTTACTTTTAATAACACATATAATTTAATTCAATACTTATTAATATTCCAAAATTCACTACAATATCAATTTTTCTCATTTTAAGTACTATGAACTTCACTTTTCTATTTCTAATATAAATTTTCTCAAATTTATGATTTAACCCTTAATTTCCACAACTTAGGAAATAATTGTAGTTTGGATTACAAAATTCATATATTCTTTTATTTTATGTGTTTCATTATCAATATTTCCTTGTAAACTTTTATAACTTTCCAATTTAATCACTTTTCTTTATAAAAGTTCTCTATTCATTATTACACAATTTTTCTTTGACGTCTCACTTAATTTACATAATTAATTTCACTATCTCATTTTCTACATCAAATTTCTATGTATTTCACTTATATTATTTCCACCACATGTATTTCACTTACTCAACTTCTCTTTTCATCAACATGTCAAAACACAATATTTTCCTCATGAGAAATCTTTACTTTAACACCATTTTATGTTTTTTATCACTACTAAATTTAAAAATAACATAAAACCTTAACATTCATACCTTATTCTTTTGAAACCAAACTTTAACTTGACTTTCTCTCTCCTCCAACTTCTATTCTCTTGAATCTAACTTGATATTCTAGCTCCTCAAAGTCTCTTTATTATTTTCTCTCTTGATGGCTATGGAAATTCTTTTGATTTCTAAGTGAAAATAGTGGATTTTTGGTAAAAGGACCAAATTGTAAAGAAAAGAAAATTTTCTTTCTTTCTTTTCTTCTTCTCACGTTAGTAATGGAAAGATGAATAGAATTCTTTATTTTTCTTTCCTTATATACTAAGTAAAATTTAATAAAATATAAATAAATGTCAAATTAAAATATTAATAAACTAATATTTATTTATTTAATTAATCTTAAATATCACCAACATCATCATTACCCTTCAAAATCTCTTTCTTGCTAAATGACCATTTTGCCCCTTATGATCCTTCAAAATTCTTCCATTAAATCATCACTCATTTTAGAAAAATTGTGATTTAACCCATCACACTTTTTCCACTTATTCACTTTGGTCCTAATTCATCCATTTTCCTTAGTTTCTAGATCCTTCCACCCTTAAAATATTTGCACTATTGGTCCTTTAACTTTTCCATATTTACACTTCAACCCTTTAAATTTTGAGTATTTACTCTTGGGCCACAAAATTTTTCTCACTTTTGCGATTTAGTCATTTCTTGAATTAATACATCATAATATACTTCCTAAATAGATTTTGTTGACATAACTCAAACTTTCCCTTTTTGTCACTTTATTTCCTCATTTTACTGTATCAAAGATAATATCTCACTTTCTTACTATAACAACTTTCGGGGTGTTACAATCCGACTAGAGGAAGGTCTTATAATGAGCCAAGTAGCTCGGAGATTTGGGTGGAGTTCGCCACCCTGATCAAGAACAATTTTCTTTAGCAAGCAAGGGGAAATTTACATTTAGTTTATTTATGTTTGTTACCTTTGTCCAATAGGGTTTAATTATGATGCAGCAAAGGAATTCACTAAGTTCATTTGAACTTACTAGAGTTGTTTCGATGTTAGTAGGATTTGTGAGGTTATTCGATGACTCAGGTAAAGGACCTGGCCAGATAGAAAGAAGTCGAGGATCGCAAGCCGTTAAAGTCATGCACATAGGAAAGGGGTACCATCGGAGGCTTTGCCTCAGGGATTTTTATGTCATGGCTAGATAACGCGCTTAGGATTTGGGTAAAGGCTTAGTTTGCCTCTGAAGGGAGATGTAAAAATTTTATTGTAAAAAAATAGTTGGATATAGATAGAGAATTAAGAGACTAAGCATTCAATAACTTAAGGCCTTATTGTAAGATTTATTACTTTAATTTTCATTATTAGGAAAAATTTAGATTATTTTATAGCATTTAAGTTAGGCAAATTAAGAATAGGTGAACCCGGTCCACTTGTGATGCTCCATATTCAGATCCGATAGACGGTTCAGGTGTGGGGTGTTATAGCGCAATGGGAGATGCCAATGGAAAATCATGGCATTTTTTTTGGAAGAAGACAGACTTATGAACAATAAAGAAGTATACCGATCCATATACTTGTGTTGCAGTAGGTGCGCGATATGATCACCCGATATTTCAATATGACTTGACAAGGATCTTCATTTTTTCTAATAACGTAACTTTGACTCATACTTTCTAGGTGTCTTGTTTTTCCTAAAAACGTAACTTTGACTCGTATTTTGCAGGTGTAAGTCAAGATTATTTGAGGCTAGACTCCGACATGATATCTGACATAATTCTACTTATGGTGAAAGTAAGTCTTAGGATTCCTGTGCTGGTGTTGATTTCCAACATTCGTAGCCAATACCATTGCATGCCATCATACTATAAGGCATGGGTCATAAAATAAAATGCTATAGATAAGTTGCATCATAGGTGGGACAGGTCATATAATGATTTGTTGTAATTGTGTCAAGTACAGAATCGATATGTACCAGGTTCCATCACTGATCTGGAAATGCACACAACGTACTTTCGTGATTATCTAGTTCTCGAAAAGAGTTTTCCATCAATTATTTTGGACATTCGATCAATACAGGGAAGCTTTTCGGCACTGCAAGCTTTTGATACGAATTGACGGCACCTGGTTGTACGGGAGGTATGAGCATCGATTGTTGATGGCCATTGCCCATAATGGTAATTGAAAGATTCTGCCTATTGCATTAGCAATACTCTGGGAAAAAAGACAGATGATTGAGATTTCTTCCTTACATGTTTGCCTCTAGCCCTATATGGGAATCAGAATCGAAACTTGGCCGTTATTGAACGACATGGTAGCCTTTAGGATCATACACACCATAGGTACTGTATACGAGATGTCGACTCCAACTACCACTAAAAATAGCTTTTGAAAAGTGAACGAGATCAAGTTATTGACATGGGTATGTAGTTGCCACTATTTCTACAATCATGTTATACCATATTTCATTTATTGTTTGCATTCATGGGTAAATTTTTCCTCGACAGGGTACGAGCTCGTCCAACATTGGTTCCACGAAATGTTGGATAACTTGCACGCTATCAATAGCTTCGGTGCGACGTACCTCGCTAACATACCTTTCGAACAGTGGACACAATCATATGACAGAGGCCTATAATACGAGCACATGACAACAAACTTAGTAAAATGTATCAATTTCGTGTTGAAGAGGACGTGTCATTTTTTGATAACCTCAGTTGTCAAAGAAACATATTTTTTCTTGGTAGCCTTATTTCCAAAGCGGGATGAGGTATATGTTGGACAAATTGTGGGTAATCACGTTTGGCGCAATGATGTCATGAAAGAAATTAGACGAAATGCAGAGAGAGCAAACACTATGTATGTAGTGTGTCATTCGCGTCAAAACTTGAGATTTTGGGTCACGGAGTACGTTACACTTGACCAAGACATGTCAAGTGCAGCATATCGTGTTAACCTATAAAAGGGACATGCAATTGTGGGAGATTCTAGGCACTTCGATTCTCGTGCGCAAATACAATTACTGAATGTGCGAATGTACGAATATAGTATGTGTATTATATTAACAATGTGTATAGACTGGAACACATGCACAATGTATGGAGATCAAAATTCCCACCCACCCTAGATGAGAATATGTGGCCGCTAGTGTCCAGCTCCTTATTTGAGTTGGCACTGAATCTCAACTTGCTTCGCCTCCCATGTAACACCCCAAACTCGGCCCATACACTATAACCGGATCTGATATGTCACTAAGAAAAATTTTGTAAAACCAATCTTATCGGCAGAAAACCCAAATAAGAATTTCATAAAATGTGCCTTAATAATCGCAAGCCCAAAACTTAATTACATGTCTTTGAAAGAAAGTATAATGAGAATAAATAAGAAAGCCCATAATAAAACTAAAATGTAATATAATGGCCCATGGCCTTATTACAACGTAGTTCAAATCCATAACATAAAATACTTTTATGAAGAAAAACTAATATGGGAAACTTTTCGCCGGATCCACATTCTTTTGCATGGCTACCTTGCGCCCACTCCTACCCGGTCGATGCACTAATCGTCACCGAAGGTTAGATTAATTTGGGTGAGTCATGAGACTCGGTGTGCAACCCTCATGCACCACTAGATTTGGGCCTCATAGAACATAACAACAATTTCATTTACATGGATAACAAGTAATATGCAAAGCCCAACCCATTTGCCTAGGTTTCCATCCGCTACACGCCTCCGTACCAACCAACACACCATTGGGGATTTCTACAATCAACCCACACCACTACACTCCAAGATGGCGGTCATGTCGCTCATCAACATATATTGGTCAAGCTCAGATAACAAATCACGGCATTAGCCACTACAGTAATTCACGGTGAAAACCGCTACACATATACATATACATATAACTTCCTCCTTTCATCACCCAACCCATGCAACATGCACAATAATTTAAAACATGTACAACAGTTTACTTGTAGCATATAGTTAGATTATTTACTAACTTTGAGGGTCCATTGTTTAAATCAAGATTTCGCTTTTAATGTAATATATAAATCTTATGAACACATATACATATATATATTTATTATCAATCGATCTAGACTTGGGAAGTATTACACACGATTTACGTACTAAAGGCTTCGCTATGTCTACGCTACTATCACTCAAACAACTACTATTGGCTCACGATCGACTTGATTTCACCCACACCCGTTGGCCAATCTCGTACTACTAAAATAGATCGCTTCTTAAATTTGAGCGACGGTTTTACAGATCCAACCTTCTCTGCTTGACTGTTAGTTGAGTCCATAACAATCCCTTAATCACTAAACCAAATAAATGATGAGATCTAACTCATTAGTTAAATGTAACCCTTAAAACGAACACTTACCTAGTTAGTCGAATCCCGAATGTCCTTGAGAAATCGTCACCACCAACCTACCTATATTCGGCCATCCTCCAAATATCAAACCAACCGATACACACAACCAACCTAACCCAAATAGTATTCGGCCAAAGCAATAAGAATCATGGATGGCCATTCTACCAAACTTACCACCATCTACCTTGATTTTTCCACCAAATCGGCTTTAATGGGACGGATTAAACTAGGGTAAAGAGTATAATCGATGTGGCCTTGGAAATAATGATTTAGATTAGGAGTTTGATAAAAATAAAGGAATCGTAGAAAAGGAGAAATCTCGAAACTCACCGGATTACTAAGGAGTATACGGCTTATAGTGCACCTTCAGGAAAATAGAGATCTCCCTTATAGATTCGGCTATAGAGGAAGAAGATGTGCACTAAGAGCATTCGGCTTTCAGAAAGGTTTTTGAGGAGAGGAGAAATACTAAGGAGTTTTGGCTAGAAAAGAAAATTTAAGGCAAGTGAGTGAGAAAAGTTTCGACTAGAGAGGAAAAAGTATGAAAGAAAGAGAAGCAAATGGAAGAAAAAGATGATTTCCTCCTATTAAATTCGGCACACACACACCAACACATGGAGTTGAAGTTTCTACCAACTCTTTCCCTCCTGATAGCCTTCATCTCACCTGATAACCCCAATCATTATCTTACCTTTAGAAGAGCCCTCACTAAAGCCAACTCCTCCCTCCTTGATTATCATCTTTTATCACTTAAATAAAAAGAAATAAAGCTCCTAATTAGTAGCCTACATGTCGTCCACCCCCTTCCCATTTAAGTGTCAAATTTTGACCCATCTCCTAAGGCTCAATCGACCACACAAGGCCCAAACTTCTCGCCCCTTATGACACCACCTTTTGCCCACTTAAAACACTTCAATTCTTTGGGCCACAAGCCCGACTTGTCACTTAATTAACTATCTTCTTACATTATGAGCTAACACCATTTATTAGCCACCTAACCTAAATTTTAAAGCCCAATATTTCACTTTAAATTACCCATAGCACTAACTTTAACCCTAATTCAAATATTTAATCAAAAGTCACCCAATCTTTAAAATCTCAATTTAACATATTAGACTATCATATAAATGCGTAGGCCCACTTTAAGGATGTTACATCTCAAAAGGTTGTTCGAATTCTATTTGGATATGCACCAATATGGATGTTTGGGAGATGGAAAATCAACAGAGGTTATATGGCTATTGTAGAAACCCAATTCATATCATTTGAGGGATGCATTGAGGACTTAACGTCGCTAACATATTTTTTTGTACAAAAATTGATTACAATTCTTCTTCTTCTTTTTTTTGTACAAAATCTATTTATTTTTTTGGTATTTCATTTGTATTTTCCACTGTCTATTAACATTCATATAGCGAAAAAATTGCCATTTTAAGCCCTACTTTAACTACCAATTAAAATTTATCTAGCGATTAAACTTTTACCATTTTTACAATTTAGTCTTTGTACCTTAATTAATTACTAATTTGATAAAATTATCTATCCAAAATTTAATTTTCCTATTATATAACTCCATAAATATTGAATAAAAATATTTATGGCTTCAATTTATGAAAATAGGGTCTTGAAACCAAGTTTTTTATACCACCGACTTTCGGACCATTACATGTTTCATATCGATATTATATATGGAAAATTCCATACAATATATATTAGAATTTAACAAAGACAATTATGAGTTGCAACACAAATATAAAAAATGATCATATTTTATTGATATAAATTATATTTACATCCCAAAAAGTAAATGAAAAAAATATATCATGAGTTTCGTCGGGCCAAATATGTGCTACAGGGCTGTGGTTGACAGTTGCGGGTAGGATTTCTACATACAACTTTGGTGCTGACTCCTCCTCTTGGTTGTGACCATCGTCTTCATCTTCACCTCGACCCCCGTATTCATCTTCATCTTGACCATTGTCTTCATCTTTATTTCTACCCTCGTCTTTGTCTTCGTCTCCATCACCTTCTTTTGTGATTGAATGCGGTGTCATCCTAGCCTCTCATCGTGTGCCCTATATTCTACAAGAAAGTGGTTACGACGATGAGCCACCTTGATAAAACAACAATGCGATGGGTGTTTGTGACATTATCGGTGAATAACCATTACAATGTCGTAAAACCCAGTTGCAAATAATATTTGGGAATCATTATTGTCGACGTATATGTCTGTATTGATGTCAGCATTGGTGTTGGCATTTTTGTTGGCATCGATGTTGACATCAAGGCGTAATATGATGGGGACGAGGTGTTGTGAAATACATACCTGCAAAAAGGTGTAGATACATGATGCTATGGTGGTGCATAGTGTGGTTCATAATGTGATGCTTGTGAAAAATACATTGGGTTATTGAAAGGAACAGAGATATATAAAAGGAACTGACCGGAATATAGTGCAGACATCGGTACCCCTTGTTGAGTTGCAGTCGGTGACAAACCCGTCACAGCACTTGCTCTGGACCTTCGATGCTGGGGTGGTCGTCGTAGCCTCTTCAAACGAATTTGCCTACTATTCGCCTCCACCGATAGTAGATATGGTTTACCGATGAGTCTAAACCAAGGCATGTACTCTAAAGAGGTTGTTGTATCCGATGAGAAAAAAGATTCGCGAATGGGTAAGAAATCCATCCTATGATCCCAAATGTCAATATACTTATTGTGGAAATCTCTCCAATTTTCGTCGGTTTTCCCCCGTAAATCAAGCTTGTACAGTGGTTCGATGTTTTGCAGTGGCGGCAAAAAATTTGTATATGAACGAATCAGATCGAGCAATGTGACAGTTCAGGTGGAGGCTAATTCGTTCATATCCATCGTTGCGTAAACTATCAATGGCACCTTCGCGTCCCAAATACTCCAAATGACCAAAAATTTGAGTGGGAGGCATTCTATGATATCTGAATCAGCATATGGCATCTATTCAAATTGTAGTGCACAATTATAAATTTTTTTTATTTACAAAATTTTAAATTCTCAATCATTGCTTAATTATTATAGGTTTGAAAAATTCAATAACTAACATCAGTTTCTGATCATTGATCTAACAACAGTCGGACATCTTTGAACTGCTCTAGTAGTCCTACATAATTCGGCCCATGGTTCCACATACATAAATAATATGTTAATTCAAACATATAATAAATAAACAACATTTATTATGATAACAGTACATTATTATCAAATGAATTTTACCTTGTCACCAATGGAAAATGTGTAAAGGTCGTTCACTCGGGGACGTAAAAATGTTTGTCGCCACCACACCAATGAATATAGTAGGAGCAGACAAGCATCGATTGACATCTTATCCAGTTCTGTCGCCCGATACAACACCCTGTACAACATGGCCAACACGAATGATCTTCAACTTAGTTGACTGCATTCTTTGAAGTCGATTAGGTGTAGTAGTCATCTTATGTACCAAGCTTTGAGATTTATCAAATATTAGAATACCTCTAATTAACCTCAGGATGAATGATCTGGCCTATTATTCTTTAACGATGGTAGCTATGTTTGAAGGAAAGTCTTTGAAATTATCTTGCAACCATCTCATCTCTATTTGGGCACCTTGAAACTTGTTTGGCACCTTCCCAAAAAATGCCTCGTACAGGTCCTCTTTATCGAGAACGATCACTAACCTTATAACGACTGACCCATCTACTGGTAAATCGAGTTGTAAAGTTTTGTCCTCGAGGGTGATTGTACACTCACCACATGGAAGATGGAATATGTGTGTCTTGAGTCTCCATCTTTCCATCAATACGCTGATAAGTGTAGGATCCAATTTGCAGCCCCTCAAGCATGCGAGACGCATATAAGAATCCCACATCTTGAAAATAACCACGAATTTTAGTATTTGGGCTCTTTGATAAATTGTGTATGAACCCCTCCAAAACACTATCATCCGCCTATTTATATGAACAAAATAAAATAATTTTAAATATTTTAAAAAATAAAAAACTTTAAAATTAACTTAATTGAAAATAAAAATTTAATTTTTTTACCATTACCGATTGAATGGCAGAAATGGGCTTGTCATTGAAATAAATAAGAAAACATGTCATTCGTGAAAATTTAATCAAATGAATCTACTAAATAATAAAATAAAAATATAATATTTTTAAATAAATTTATTTGAAAATTTCGAACAAATATTGAGAAAAATGAGAGAATTGAGAGTTTAAAGAAAATATAGAGAGTTGGATTTGAGTGAAAATGACTTCATATTTATAGAAAAATAAACTAACCATTGGGTTGTTTAAAAATTTTATCGTTGTGGCATTTTTACTATTATGGAAATGACCTTTGGATATCTCGGATGATTGCCCCTAAAACTGACTTGTCTATTGCTGTTGAGTTGCATTTTTTATGACTATTTTTTAATCCCCTATTATATCAATTAATTGAAAACCTAGTGAGATCCCTAACTTCACTACTTGTAACCCTGCATGTGCCTCCGCCATGAATGGAGACAATATTGTGGAGTGGAGTACTATTTTTTAGGCTAGAAACTCACCCATCTCCCCCCACACCACCAAACCCGAGGCTGATCTTGAGTATTTACTGTCGAATGCTACATCAAAATAAATTACTTTCGCATTTCTTTCAATCTATCTCTGTCTTCTATCATCACCTAAGGTAAGTGGTTTCTCTTCCAACCCATCGATTTCTGCTATATAACTCTGGACTCTATTTGATAAATCTCTTCTTGTTGTTATTTTCCCCTCATGAACAAACTAGTTTATGGAGTTCCAAATTATCCATGCAACACAGTAAAAAAGACGACATTGTTTACTATTACCCATGGTGAAAACCCAAGTAAGCCATTCCCATAGATCTTGAATCGCAGTATTTATGACCCATGAGAGGTTAAGATTTTGCCATGTTTCTGTTGTTGTAGGACATTGTCTAAACACATGGTTGCTATCTTCTTCTGCATTTCGACACCGAAGACAAGAGCTATCTGAAGCCACTCTTTTTAATTTTAAATTTTTTAGAGTAGAAATGAAGTTCCATGAAAGGCGCCAAATAGTGATGGCAATTTTTTATGAGAGATGTAAATTCCATAGTTTTGAATAGAAATTTTTTGTTTCGGTCTGTATTAAATAAGCGCTAGGATCCATATTTGACTCTTGCAATAGTTTATAGGTACTTTTGACTGAAAATTCACCAGAATGTTCTCCTCAACTTGAAAATCGTCATGTTCTTCTTCCGCCAGAGGAATTTGCAGAATCTTCTGTGTTGTGTTCTCTGGAAAGGTATTATCAATTAGATCAGCTTTCCACTTTCTTGTTGATGCATCAATTAAGTATGAAACTAACTCAATTTCTTTATTGTTGGTGCTATCATTGCTCCTATCAATGTCAACGCTTGGAATCCATCGATCATTCCAAATAGAAATTTGTCTCCTTTACCGACTCGCCAACATCTTTCAATAACCCTTTTGCTGTCCAGACACTCTTCCAGGTAAGAGAATGTAAATTCCCTAACTGTGCATGGATGAAATCTGAATTTGGACAATATTTAGCTTTTAAAACCTTTGCTAATAATGAATTTGGGAAATTACTAAGGCGCCAACCTTGTTTGGATAATAAAGCAATATTAAATTGACCAAGACTTCGAAATCCCAAACCACCATTTTCTTTTGCAGTACACAGTTCCTTCCAAGCACACCAATGAATGCCTCTTTTACCACAATCCTTCTGCCACCAGAATTTTGCAATAATACTCTCAAGATCAACACATAAACATTTAGGAAGTAAAAAAATAGGCCATTGTATACGTCGGGATAGCTTGAAGAATGGCCTTAATAAAACCTTCTTTCCCACCTTGAGAGATGCCTAATACTTCAATTGTCGATTCTCTACTTACATCTGTCTTTTAAGTTTTGAAATCCCTCTTTTTTCCTTCTACCCACCATATTAGGTAATCCAAGATAACGTTCTGGGTCATTTGAACTTCGCACTATGAATATACAAGTAACTAATCTTTTTTCTTCCTCTCGGGTGTTAGAACTAAAGAAAACCGTACACTTATCAAAATTGACACGTTGATCCGAATAGGTTCCATACTCACGCAGAATTTTTTAAAAATCAGTTCCCCTTTTAATAGCATCTCCAAACAAAATGCAATCATCCGCAAATAACAAATGTGATACTTGTGGCCCTCTTCTGCTCGCCTTAACCCTTTTTAAATGTCCATCTCGAAGTGTCAGTCTCATAAGGCAATATAAGCCTTCTTCGCAAATCAAAAATAAAAATGGACTCAAAGGATCACCTTGTCGTAATCCTCTCGTCGGATGAAAAATATCCCTAGCCTGACCATTAAGTACCACTGAATAGGAAACAATAGATACACACTTCATTATAGAATCTATCCAATTTGGGTCAAAACCCATTTTTCTCATCATATCCTGTACAAAATTCCATTCGACTTTATCATATGCTTTACCATATCCAGTTTAACCGCCATCAATCCCTTTTTTCTGAATTTTTTCCTTTTTGAGGTGTGTAAAATTTCATATGCCAATAATACATTATCTGAAATTAACCTTCCGAAAAAATCACTCTGTGCATCGTCAATGCACTTCTCCAAAACTCCTCTAAAACGATTAGCAATAGCCTTTCCCATTATTTTATAAATAACGTTGCATAAGCTAATGGGACAAAAATGAGAGAGGTAGGTCGAGTTTACTTTTTTAGGAATAAGCACAATATACGTAGTATTAATTGGACTAACCTCCATGCCTCCGTTCAGATGTTGAAGATAGAAAATTGAGACCTCATCCCCAATAATATGCCAGCATTTTTGAAAAAATAAGGCCAAAATCCATCTTAACCTAGTGTTTTAGTGGCGCCCATACTCGTCAATGCCTCCCATACCTCTTCCTTTGTATATTACATTGTGTGCCGTTGATTATCCTCTTCAGAAATACACCGTTCAATACCTGTTAAGAGATGTTCATAATGACCCTTTTCACCAGCCTCAAATAAATCTTAGAAATAGGATCTAGCAATATTTGCCATTTCTTGTGTACCCTCGGTCTCTCTTCCATTCGTATTCTGTAATTTTTGAATACAATTTTTGTCTTTGTGTTGCTTGACTATGAAAAAAAGTTGTATTCCTATCCCCAAATTTTAGCCAATTTACTCTTGCTCTTTGCTCCCAATATCTTTCATCCTTTTCAATCTCAAAATTCAATTGTAACTTCATGTCAATCAACTCTGCTAAATTATTATCACTCATTTCGGCTTCCATCAACTTAGACAGCTTTGAAGTTAAGAATTATTTTTTCTGTTTTTTAGATTGACAGATGCGTACGACCCATCTCTCCAAGCCCTTTCTAAGGTAATCCAACTTCTGTAGAAGATCTCTTGATGTTGTTTCCCAAATGAGTTTAATTTTAGCTTTGAATGACTCCTCCAAGACCCACCATACTTCAAATTTAAAAGTTTTCCAACTCCTCCTATTGTCTTCTTTTTTCCTGGTGATTAGAAGAGGACAATGATCAGAGATAGAGTGCACCAAATGTTGAATGGTGGCTTTAGGAAACATAGACATTCAATTCTCATTGGCCACGCCTCTGTCTAAACGCTATTGAATAGTTGTTTTTGGTAAATTTCCCCTTTCCCAAGTAAACCAATTACCAGAATAGCCCACGTCCATTAGGCGATAATCTTCTAGAACATTACGAAATACTTCCATTTTTCTTTCATCTCTAGGTAACCCTCCCTTTTTTTCAAAACCATATATGATTTCATTAAAATCTCCATAAACAAACCAAGGGAGTTCTTCATTGCTCCATAGGTTTTTTAATAGGTTCCATGATTCATCCCTATCTTGTGCATAAGGGGAACTATAAAAGCCTATAAATCTTTATTGCTTTCCATCATTATGGTCGTCAATGAATACGTCAATGTGCCTTTTTGAGAAATTCTGAAGCATAATAGAAACATCACCTTTCCAAGCCAAACACAAACCTCCTCTTGAACAGTCTGGATCCACATTAATGCCATTAGTAAGACCACAACTTCTTCGCACTCGTTCCATCTGAATTTTATTTATCATTGTCTCCATGAAGAAGACCATTTGGGGATTGTATGTCTTCAGCGTGTGCTGAAGCCTACGAATTTTTCGTGAGTTTCCCAAACCACAGATATTCCAACTTAAAATTTTCATTGCGATCGGTCGGCTTGCCTTTTGGTAGCCGCCGATGATATAAGGTTATTTTCCAACAATTTTCTACTTCTTCTGTTGCAATATTGCCTTCTTCTCTTATTGTTTGGTCTTCACTTTCTCCTCGATGTCTTTTTTTCCCATCATTTCTAATTAGCACCCTTTCCTCAAAATCATGTTCCATTACTGAATGGGCTTGTTTGGCTAATAAATTTTCCCCCATTTTGAAGAAGAGGCGAAAACCTTCCAAATTAATCCCCAAAATGGGATCGATGGATACTTCAATTTCCAACTTATTCCTTATTCCTCATGGCCTATTTTCTAAGTTGCGTCCCACAATGAGACTTTCACCCATGTCATTTTCTCCATCTTCACATAACCAGATACTATTCATTGCCAAGGCTCTTTTAGATTGTGCTTGTAAAGATAAGTCTCATCCCATTGCTACCACTTCCACTCCTAGCGACATTTATGCTTCACAAAAGAATCACTATGACCCAGCCAGCCACAATAGAAACAGAAAAGAGTTAGCCTTTCATATTTGAATCTAACATATGAACAGTTCCCTGAGAAACAAACCTACTTTTTCCTTTTTAATGAGTGACGGACATCCAATTGGACTCGAATTCTCATAAAATTCCTTCTACCATTCCCCAGATCTGAGCTGTCATACTCCAAAAATTTGCCTAAAAAATCACCCAATTGCCTTGCCAAATTTTCAAAAAAAACACCCATTGGAATATCATGGATCTGTACCCAAAAAGGCGTAAAGATTAAGGGGAATTTCAATGGGTCGTCCCCCCACTGTAGTGCATGTAGAATCAGTAGGTGATTATTAAAGGTCCATGGAGATCCCTTTAAAACTCTGTCCATATCTATAACATGAAAAAATTGAAACAGAAAATGTTTTTTCCTGAGATTTCGGATCTAAACGCCTCAAAGTGGGTGTCATAGATTTGCCATAGTGATTTTTATTGCTGGGAAGTGAATAATGTTGGCTGTTAAAAAACATCCCACCACACAAAAATTTCTTTCTTCCTTTTCCAAATTTGGCTCAATTTGTGCTTCTAATACTTCTTCTTCTTATTCTTCATCAAGCGTTTGTAATAGGCCAATTTAGCCTGGGCCCATACAAAAAATAATAAACCCAAAATAATAAAACAAAGTCCAAGTCCAGTCTAAAATATATCATTTGGCCCGATCAGAATGACCCATTAAAAGATTGAAGGTCCATCTACAAGCTTGATGTATATGGGAACACAATCTTCAAGGATATGCAATCTTAGATATGATATGCAACTCTTAGATATGATATGCAATCCTAGAAGATATGGTATGCAATCTTAGATATGATATCCAAATCTTAGATATAATATGCAATCTTAGAAGATATGGTATGCAATCTAAGAAAATATGATTTTGTAATCTTAGAGATTTAATTTGTAGATACCTTTTAATCTTAGCCGTTGATGTAATTGATCTGTACCGTTGGATTTGGGGAGGCTCAACTATAAAGAGAGGCCTCTCCCTTCATTGTAAAACATACTTGAGTTTTAAGTAATAAAAATTCTTGAGAGCATTCACTCAAATTTCTCTTGTTTGCGTTCTTATTTTCCGTGGCTTGTTCTTATTTTGTTCTTCGCTCATCTTCGTTTCTTTTTGTGTTGCTTCCGTTTGAGTTAGATTTTGGTGGAGGAATTTCGTTGAATCCTCATATTGTGGGAGTTAGGATGACTTATGCGTTTTTTTAACTTTTTTTTATTTATCCATATCATTTTTTATACTTTTTTCATTTTTAAAAATTATTATAATATTCATTAATTGTTTTGAGTATATTATTTACCTTATATTATTTTTTTATACATGAATTTAATCTTGTGAATAATTTTTTTCTTAATTTTTTCATAGATTCTTTTAAAATTCCTATTATCTACTCTATATTTTTTATTTTGATTGTTCATTTTTTAAAAATTTTGAATCCATTATATTTGTTTACCTTAACATTATTATTGCTTGTCATTCTTTTACTTAATTGTTTATGTTAGTGCTAATTGTTAATATGACTGTAACTTTATAAATTGCACTTTTTATAATAACTTAATGTTATTTTTTAAATCTTTGTTTAAAATATCTATCTTCTTCAATTACCACATTTTATCCAAAAGTTTTTCTTAAATAAGGCAATGTTTTGTGTTTAGAAATTAGAAATAGTGCCCTAACGTGTTGGGTTTCAATTTTCCGCTTGACTAAATAACTAAATATCCTTTTAATGAATTTTGTAAATAAAGAGATGATGTTGGTTACGAGGGTTTAAAACATCATGTCCTAACGTGTTGGATATGATGTTTGTATTCTTTCAAAACAAAGGAATCTCAAGTTCCAAATCAAATTGTTCAAGTTTTTAAAGAAATCATGTTTTCAAATATTTTCGAATTTTCGACATTAGGACAATAACTAATCAATCCGGTACCAATTTTGGGCGTTACGAGGGTGCTAATTCTTCCTCGTAAGTAACCAACTCCCGAACCCGTTTTCTTGAATTTCGTAAGCCAAAATCAATGTTTTGAAATAAAATGTTTTATAAGGTGATCCGATCACACCTAAGCAAAAAGGGATTGGTGGCGACTCCATTTTTGTTTTTAAAGTCGACCTCGTTTTTCAAAATAAAAAAACGGTTTCGATAGCTTGGTGACTCCACTGCAGACTAATAAGAGAGTCAAGCAGTAAAATTGATTATTTTCTATCCTTTGTCAGAAATTTGAAAATTTGATTTGAAAATTTAAAAATTTTGATTTGAACATATGATTATTATTTTCTTGCACACATTGAATTGCATGACCGTTGTGGTCGCACCCTTAAGTAGGAGTGAGAAACTATGCCTTCGTGAGGTTTTCACCTCTGCCTGGGCTAGTGGATTGCTTTCGGGATACATCTGTACCTATGTCTTCGTGAAGTTTTCACTTTCGCATGGACATAGGGAAATGTATTCCCCTGAACTAAACTCGATCTGTATGAGCTTATAATGGGTGAAGATCGAGGAATCTGCTAGTTCGGGTACCTCAACTTTAGAGCTAAACCACATGTAGAAAACCTAAGGGCTTACCCTAGGTAGAATTATGCCAAACCCTAGTGGTCATCCAAATAGGTGCCCTATTTTGTTATTTATTTTTCTTGTGCTAACATGTTCTCTTTTGTTTTTGATTGCATTGCATTCACATCATAGAAAAGAGGTGTTGATTCAAATTAGATTGCTAAATAGAATAGTTTGTCATGAGAAAATGGATTTCTTGATAAAATGGATTATAATACGTTCGTCCGAATATAGTCCAAGTAAACGAGAGAAGATTGATAGTCCGTGAAGGAATACAATACTTTATTGCCCAAGGATTCTACCTGACAAAGACTATTCGAGAATCACCAAGTCTCAACTTTCTTGAAGAGGCTAACAAGTATTGCGAGGATAAGTGAGTAATGAGTCGCAGCCCAAGCAAAAAGGAGCTAGTGGAGGCATCTATTAGAAGTTTGCAAGATTTGACCTTTGCGAAGAAAGGGATTGATGTTTTTGCTTGGAATATGAGGGCAAGGCTGCATATGTAATCCGTTTTATGTAAAGAAATCTGCTTTCTAGAAAAGTTGTTCTAATGGAATTAAATCTCTTTCTTTTTGCATTCATGCATTTGCATTACATCACATCATATACATTTAAATTTATAGAAGGACCGTAATTAGTTGAATTTATCAAAGAGAGATAAAGAAGAAAAAGTTAATCTAGGAACTAAAAGCCGTTACGGTACACGCGTTAAAAAAATGAATCAAAGACTCGAATAGTTCCAGAGAGACATGCAAGACCAGCTGCAAGAGCAGTTGGCAAAAATCCAACAAGATATGAGGGACCAAATAATGGAAGCCCAAAGGAATATGGTGGTTCAAATGACTCACCTACTGAATGGGGCAATAGACAAATGAAAAGGCCCCATGACTAATGATGGAGAGGATAATGAAGACTATCCTCTGTGTTTCACCCCACCACATGTACAGATACAAACTGAGGTGTATCCTCAAAGGCCATCTGTTACAATTAGGCCTCAACGTCAAAGGCCATCTGTTACAATTAGGCCTCAACAAGGTCAAGCTGGTATTGGGGTACCATGAATGTCCAAGTTTGCTCAGGATCTAACCTAGGAGATTACCCTGCTAAACCTGGTATCCCTAATTTAGATATAGCAGAGAGGGAACTGGGGAACGAAGTTTCCAAACCCTTACATACTTGGGAGTGTTTTGAACAATGGGACTGTGGAAGAGATCCATGTATTTTTAGAGCTGATATAGAGTAATATTCAAAACACACTTGTTGCCTTAAGCCTAGAGGCAATAAGAACCCTTTTGTGAATAGGCTTATGTCCAGAATTTTTATTTCAATAAAATGCATCTTTTTTAAAGCAAATATTTTTTCATTCTTTACATTTCATATTGTACATTCTTTTGTTTCTTTCAAGTATTCTTTCATTCTCCATTTATGACCATACAAATGATCATTCTTTCAATCATTTATTCTTTGAAATCTTTCTTCGAACCTACAATAGGTCTCCAGATATTAATGATGTGAGCAATGATGCTACTGACTCAAAGTTTCCTTTCAAGTAAGATTTGTGTCTAGAAGGATCTCGGGACTTTGAAGATGACAGATCTTCTGATTTGTTAAGAAGGGTAGAACAAGATGAAAAACAGACCCTACTCTAAAAAGGGTCATTGGATATTATAAGCCTAGAAAAGAGGACATGCCTAGGCTAATAAGACGCGGGCTAAACATGAGGATCGGGCACTGTTGGTCTACCATGAAAGGGGATTGCATCAGTTATATCGCAAATACTGTATTAAAGAAAATGATATTCATGTGACTCTTCCATTTTCTTCATAAATTTTCCATATGTGGGGCATAGATGTGATGGGGCCAATCTCGTCATAGCCAATATCGATTCATCGTCGTGGTCATCGTTTACTTCACTAAGAGGGTGGAAATAGCTTCATATGCCAATATTGCAAAGTCGTCAGTCATCAAAATCAAAATTAAAAAAAAATCAGCTGCCAGCAAAAAATGCTAGAAAGGATGATGTTTAATAATGCATAATTGTTATATTGTCAAAGATTACAGTTTGCTCAAAGATCAGGCAGCATATCACAGTGCAGCAAAGGTTGTCAAAAGAAAAATACAAAAAAATGAAAGGTGACCAAAGACTTGTAAATATTGGCATAAGAAGCTATTATTTACTCTCTATGCTTATCAAATGCCGACCAGGACATTTGTTGGGGCAACACTTTTCCCATTGGTTTATGGAATAGAAGTGGTTTTGTCCATGAAAATCGAGATTCCTCTGCCCTAAGCTTTGATTGAGTCAAGAATTTGATGAAGTAGAATGTCTCCAGTGAACCTGGCTGAAGAAAAGGGTTTCAAAGTATTCATCATAGTCAAAAAATACCAAAATGGATGATGTTGATTTATGTCAAAAATGGACCACCCAAGGGAATCTCATGATGGGGACCTGGTATTAAGGGAGATCCTTCTTATACAAAAGGATTTCAGAGGAAAGCATATGCCAAATTAGGAAGGACCTTATGTCGTAAAGAAGGCCTATTCTGAGGGAGCATTGATATTGACTGAGATGGATGCCAAAGACTTGCCCAATCTGGTGAATTCAGGTGCAGTCAAGAAGTATTTTACCTAAAAAGGAAAAGGCTAAGGTGAAAACCCGCAAAGGGTGCCTTGAGCTCAAATTCATTCAAAAAAAAAGGAGAGGCCAAGGTGAAAACCAGCAAAGGGCGCTTTGAGACCAAAGGGGTTTTGAACCGAAAACCAAAAAAGGTGGCTCAAATTTCAATCAAATATAGGGCATGTGGTAGTCTTGCTATGACTAAATTAACAGTGAGGAATTATGCTACGTCTTGGGGCATTGACAAAGTACTATGGATCCTCTAAACACATATTGAGCTCAAAATAGTCCTCAAGAAGTTTGTACAGAGAAGCTCATGCTGCGATATCTGGGGCACCTAGCTTCTATCTGACCCATTTTTGAATTTTTATCTTTGATTACTTTATTCTTTTCAAAGATACACCCCAATCAATTTTCTTTTATGACCTTGGCTATCTTTGATTATTTTATTCTTTTCAAGATACACCTCAATCAATGTTCTTTCATTGCTTTGCTTATCTTTGATTAACTTATTTGTTTCGAGCTATGCCCCTGATTAATTTCTTTTACGTCCATTATTATGATCTTTTTCAAGCATTCTATATTAAAATAACGATTAATGGACTAATAATACTTTCATAAAAGAAGTTTCTCATATTACTCTAGAAGCTTCTAAATAATATGAGAATTCGTGTTATGTTCATGAATGACCTTTCGGTTCGCCATAAAAGGAAAAGGATACCCATATGAACCTACCATTAATGACTAGTTCGAAGAAGAGGAGTTTGTTTGATCTCTTATTTGATTAGGCAGACCCACTCTTAGAAGAAAGTCAGATAATTCTTTACCTACACTTGCGGAACACTTACTTATTCAAGAGCTGCTCGAAAGTAAGATTCTCGCTTTGTGCTATTTAGGCAAGTTTTGATTTGATAAAATGCTAAAATAAATGAGTTATATGAAGCATATGTTTTGGTATAGTTTGATGCATATGAAATGGTCAAGTTATCAATAAGCAAATGGATGATTTATGCATGTGATGATATGAGTTTTAGTTTGTAATTTGGTATGTTTTTGGTTGCCAAATATGCATGATATGTGATGGAAATGTTGATTGTAAGTATGACCCATTTGGGTGGCATTTTTGGTCTTCAAATGACCTATAATGTCACACGGCCATGGCACACGGGCGTGCCTAGTGACCGTGGGGTAAAGTCAGTAGCTAGCTTAAGAGCACACGTCGATGGTACACAGGCGTGCCTAGAAGCCGTGTTAGAAAGTCAGTATATGGCTTAGTAGTACACGGCCTTAGCACACGGGGGTGCTTGGTAGCCGTGTGGGTTTGGTAGGATTGACCACGGTTAGGGTACACGGGCGTGATTGGTGGCCGTGGTGAGAAGTCAGGTTCGACCACGGGGAGGACACACGGGTATGTCTAGCAGCCGTGATGGGCACACGGTCTGCTCCCACGGGCGTGTATCCCCTGTATTTAGAAAAAATTTTAAGTTTTCGAAAAGTTCTATATGTGTTTCGTTTTAGTCCCAACTCGATTTATAAGCATGCTTAGGGTCTCGATGACTCATTTAAGGGACATTATGATTGTGATTGATGAAATGTTGTATGAATTTTTGTAAATGGTTCCAATCTGTCTGGTAGCGCCTTTAACCCTAGTTCGGCGACGGTTACGGGTTAGGGGTGTTACACCTTAGAACGCAGAGTATTGGCTTATTTTAAAACAAAAATTTTAATAAGTCTGATAAAATGAAATATGATCTTATGGCAAGATCTAAAATGAATTTTAGTGCTAATATATGTAATAAAATAATGATAAATATAAATATAGATAACGAGTAGTCAAAATTTGAAAGTATATGCTACAAAATATAAATACATAAATAAATAGATAATGAAATGGCAATAATAAGTGTAAAAATTTAAGATAAAGCAAATCAAATAAAAGATAATAAGGGAAAAAATAAGATAAAAATAAAAGCGAATAAGGAGCAAAATTAATTATAAAAATGAGTAAGTAAATGTTTTTAAAAAAAATAATGATAATAGTAATAAAAATAAAATATTAATGATAATAGTAATAATAATGGTAAAGAAAATAATAATATTAACAAAAATAATAATATTAATGATAATAATAATAATAGATAGCAACAATAAACAAATAATAATAATAATAATAATAATAATAATAGTAAAAAAATAAAATAATGATAGTGGTAATAATAGTAAGAATAATAATAGTAATAATAATAATGATAATGAAATAAAATAAAATTAATAATAATAATAGCATTAATAATAAAAAAATAATTAATAATTATAATTGCAAAATAACTAAAAAATGGACTAAATTGAATTTAAAACAGAAGTTCAGGGCAAATTTGAAAATAAATAAAAGGAAAAAGACCCCACTGAACGCGCGAATAACAAGGAGGGGCTAAAAGTGAAATTTTTCCTTCTCCTCCAAAACGCACAGCATCAGGTGGGACAAGATTGAAACTCGAAATAAATTATTGGGGCAAAATTAAGAATAAAATAAACTGAATTCCAAAACCATAAAAAAAAGTAGAAGGGCTAAATGCATAAATATCCCATGAGCCAAAAACACGCAGATCCTAGCTCGGAGCGGATCGGGTCGCGCTTTTAAGAGACAAAACGACGTTTTGGCACTAGTGACCCTAGTTTAAAACGACGTCGTTTTGCATCATTATATAAACCAAAAACCTTTAAAAAATTTCATTTTTCTCTCTTTTCTCAAAAAAAATTATCCTCCCCTCCTTTTTCTTTTGCTCTTTACAGACAGAGAGTCCGGCGGGATTCCCAACAAGCCACCATTGTGCCTCTGCCGGTGACCACCACACACTGTGGTCGAAACTCCAAAAGGTAAATTTTTTTTATATTTTTTAAATTTTTCTGGTATATTTATACATATATACACCTTTTTTTAAAGGAAAAATGAAGAAGATACAAATATATATATGTATATTTGAAGTAGGAAATAAAGGAAAAATAAGAAAATAAAACAAATGAAATAGAAAATAAAAGAATCAATATCTTACAAACCGATTTTTGAATCTGTTTGTATTCAAAATCTCTTTTCCTTTTTTTTTTCAAAAATCCCCCAAATACATTGTTTTTCGAGGCTTTTATAGTCGAAAATACAAATTTTTGCTATTGTTTGCTTGTTATTTTTTCTGTTTCTTGCTTCTACTTTACGTGTTTGTTTCATCTTTACAGGGTGATTGAGTCAACGGTGGCAGAGGCACGTGGGGCAGCAGATGGGGGAGCGGGGCCTAGGGTTTCTAGAACCTTAGGTTTTTCAAAATGTTTTAGTTTTTTGGGGCCTGTTGGGCCTTGTAGTTTTTGGGCCTTTATTTTTTTATTATTTTTTATTTATTTGGGCCCGGGCAATAATTGGGCTGTACAGCTGCCCCTCTTTGCTCGTTGTCATGTAACGAGAATGGAGTAAAGACTTTAAAAAGACCAATTTTGCCTGGTCTTGCTGAGTCTCGGCGTTTATCTTCTTCTTCAAATAGCCTCGCTCTAACCCACTACAACTTCAAAAGTATAGGAAATAGTGCTTCGATTCGCTCGAATGTAATTTTAGGGAGAAGAGATTTGTAGCTTCGACCTACTCCGCTGGAACTTCAAGGAGATAAGAATTCAGAGAGAAGAGATTTGTAGTTTCGATCTTCTCTACTGAAACTTCAAGGAAATAAGGATTTTAGGGAGAAGGGATTTGTAGCTTCGACCTACTCCGTTGGGACCTCAAAGGGATAAGAATTCAGGGAGAAGAGATTTGTAGCTTCGATCTTCTCTACTGAAACTTCAAGGATATAAGAATTCAGAGAGAAGAGATTTGTAGCTTCAATCTTCTCTACTAAAACTTCAAAGAAATAAGGGTTGATGCCAATGTGGTTTCAGGGAAAAGAGATTTGTAGCTTCGATCTTTTCCATTGAAACTTAAAGGAAATAAGAATTGAGAGAAGAGATTTGTAACCTCAATCTTCTCTGCTGAAATTTCAAAGAAATAAAGATTGGTCCTCATTTGTAAACTCAGGGAGAAGGGACTTATAGCCTCAACCTACTCCATTGGAACTTCGAAGAGATAAGAATTCAGGGAGAAGAGATTCATAACCTCAATCTTCTCTGCTGAAACTTCAAAGAAATAAGGATTGATCCTCAATGTAAACTCAGGGTGAAGGGATTTGTAGCCTCAACCTACTCCACTGGAACTTCGAGGAGATAAGAATTCAGAGAGAAGATATTTGTAACCTCAATATTCTCTGCTGAAACTTCAAAGAAATAAGGGTTGATCCTCAATGTAAACTCAGGGAGAAGGGATTTGTAGCCTCAACCTACTCCATTGGAACTTCGAGGATATAAGAATTCAGAGAGAAGAGATTCGTAACATCAATATTCTCTGCTGAAACTTCAAAGAAATAATGATTGATCCTCCATGTAAACTAAGGGAGAAGGGATTTGTAGCCTCAACCTACTCCGCTGGAACTTCGAGGAGATAAGAGTTTAGAGAGAAGAGATTCGTAACCTCAATCTTCTCTACTGAAACTTCAAAGAAATAAGGGTTGATCCTCAATGAAAACTCAGGGAGAAGGGATTTGTAGCCTCAACCTACTCCACTGGGACTTCGAGGCTATAATAATTCAGGGAAAAGAGATTCATAACCTCAATATTCTCTGCTGAAACTTCAAAGAAATAAGGGTTGATCCTCAATGTAAACTCAGTGAGAAGGGATTTGTAACCTCAACCTACTCCACTGGAACTTCGAGGATATAAGAATTGTGGCTTTCGATTTATTTCACTACTGCTTAGTAAGATAAGATCTACAATCTTTAACTGATCTGCTCTACTACTGTTTAGGGAGATAAGATCTGCAATCTTCAGCCCATTCCACTGCTGCTCAGGGAGATAGAACTGGCCATCCTTGATCTGCTCCACTACTGTTATCTCTAGGGAACAAAATCTAAAATCTTTAGTCTGTTTCCTTGCTATCTTAGGAAGATAACATTACAATCTTCGATCTGCCCCACTACTATCTCTAGGGGACAAAATCTGAAATCTTCGATATTACTACAACGTTCTCTGGGGAACCTGTCTTGTAGAATTAGTTTTATGTGCTTATGCTTATGCAAATGATGAGGATGCTATGATAGGAATGACTCAAATGCTCCTAACTACATGTGTTATGAATGATTTGAATGCATAAATGTCATGAAAATGATTCCTTTTCAAATGTTTAAGGTGTCATTATTATTCATCAAGGCTTTATCCCTAACGTATTATGTTGCCTTCTTGCTCGACTGGTATTTTGATAGCAAAACCCGTAGAAATGATCATACTTCACTCAACCGGTTTGCCCCATTATAACTTCAAAGTTCACCATGGTACCTCTAGGACCTAGGGCTTGTACCATCTTCAAACCATCTTACCGTGATTCGGGGATGAAACTTTTCCAATCCATCCCACCGCCATTCAGAGGTATAGGATTTGTATTCTCTTCAATCAATCCTACCGCCATTCAAGGGTAGAGAACTTGTTTCATTTTCAATCCATAACACTGCAACTCAGGGGTAGAAGACTTGTATCATTTTTAATTCATCCCACCACAACTCAAGGGTAGAGGACTATAACTTGTTTAATCAACTGATCACTCCTTGGGAAATCTGCCCAGATGTGTATTCATCATATTCATATGGATGCAGAATATCATTCTTCTTTAGAATGATTCCCCTCTCACGCTTGAGTTGATATTGCTCTCTTTCGTCAAGATTGTATTACTGACGAAATATCTTGTTATTTTGTTCAATCACCATTTTTGATAAAATCCAAAGAGATAACCTTAATTTAGACTCAAATATTTCCAACCCTTAAGCTTGGTGAATTCTAAATAATAATCATGTTTCAGGTTCTTGTATTATTTAGAAGTTCCCAGAGTAATATGCGAAACTCCTTTTGTGAAAGTGTCATTAGTCCACTAATCGTTATTCCAATGCAAAATGCTTGAAAAAGATCATAACAATGGACAAGAAGAAAATTAATTAAAAGCATAGCTCGAAACAAATAAGTTAAGCAAAGATAGAAAATGCAATCAAGAAGGAAATCTATTGGTAGTGTATAAAGTAAGCAAATTCAAATGGGTAAGGCGAAACTAGGTGCCCCAGATATCATAGCCTGAGCTTATCTGTTCAAACTTCTTAAGGACCATTTTAAGCTCAATATGTGTTTAGGGGATCCGGAGTACTTTGTCGATGCCCCAAGACGTAGCATACTTCTTCATTGTTAATTCAGGCATAGTAAGACTGTTGTATGCCCCACTTTTGATCAAAATTTGAGCCGCCCATTTCGGGTTTTCAACTTAAATCCCCATTGGTTTCAAAGCGCCCTTTGTGAGTTTTCGCCTTGGCCTCTCATTTTTTTCTTCTTTTTTCTTTCTTTTCCTTTTCGTGTTTTTTTTTATGTTTTTTTGGAAAACTTTTTATTAAATATGAATTCACCGGATTGGGCAAGTTCTTACCATCCATCTCGATCAATACCCATGCTTCCCCAGAACAGGCCTTTTTTGTTGCATAAGGTCCTTTCCAGTTTGGCATCCACTTTCTTCTAAAGTCCCTTTTAGATGGAAAAAACCTTCTTCAAAGCTCTATCATGAAATTTTCTAGGGCGAACCTTCTTTGTTGTAAGCTTGCATCATCTGACCGTGACAGATAGCTTTTAACATTTTCTCTTCAAATTTGACTGATCATATCGGGATTAAATCCATTCTACTTCTTCCAACTTTAGTTCTAACAAGACTCGAAAAGAATGTCAACTTCAATAGACAAAACGCTTTTATTCCACAAACCAAGGCATTGCCCCAACGAAGGTCTTGGCCAATGTTTGATAAGCATAGAGGGTAAATGTAACTTCTTCATGCCAATCTTTTACAAGTCTAGGTCATCCTCCTAATAATCCTTGTTTTGTTGCTCTCTTTTTTTTTTTTTTTACTTTTGTTTTTCCTCTCTGGCTGCCTTTGCTGCACTGTGATGTGGCACCTGATCTTTGAAGAGACCATAAACCTTTGACATTGTGCGGTTAAATGTGATCTTTTGACATTTTTTTGTAGGTATTTTTCTTTCTTTTTCTTTTTTTGTTCTGATGGCTATCGACTTTGTAATATTGGCCTACGAAGCTACTTCTACCCTCTTAGCAAAATAATTAATGCCTGCTAGAAGCTTTCGACGAGATCGTCCTAATAAAATCCATGCCCGACATAGATAAGGCCATAGAGATGTCTTATGAAGAGATGAAGGAGGCAGAGGAATCTTGTCTCCATAAATTTGGCACTTACGACATTTCTTAGTATAACTGATACGATCCCCTTCCATGGTGGACCAGCAGTATCTGAACCTCATGATTTGTCTGCCCATCGTAAAATCATTAGCATGTGATCTTCAAATACCCTTATGGACCTCTTTTAGGATTTCCTTAGCCTTAACAGCATACCCAAGTCTCAGTAGCCCAAGCATGTCTTGATATGGTCGTGCGAAAACATCTTTGAATTATTGAAATCAGCTCAATGATGTCTCCCCTTATTTCTGTGATGAATTAGGCTTCGATCTTTGCCCCTTTCCTAAGCTCGCAACGTCTACTGACCCTTTGCAAGGTAAAGTCTATTCACATCTTGTTCTACCATCCTTAACAAATCAAAAGATAAGCTACAATCTCTATCATCTTCAAAATCCTTAGATCCTTCTAGACACATATCTTGTTCAAAAAGAGAGTCAGTAACAACGTCGCTTATGTCATTGATATCTGGGTACCTGGGTACGAAGGCAATAAATCCAAAGAATAAATGATTCTAAGGATGATTATTTATATGGTATGGTCATGAATAAAGAATAAAAGAATATTCTAAAAAACAAAAGAAAAATATTTGCTCAAAAAGATGCATTTTATTGAAATAAAAATTCTAGACACAAGTCTATTTCATAAAAGGATTCTTATTGCCTCTAGGCTTAAAGCAACAAGCATGTTCTGAATATTACTCTAGATTAGCTCTAAAAATACAGGGATCCCTTGCACAGTCCCATTGTCTAAAATCTTTCCAAGTATGTAAGGGCTTTGAAAACTTTTTATTCCCCGATTCTCTCTTCGGATATGTCATTAATGTTCAAATTCCCCAGTATCAGGTTTTGCACTAGAGCCCTGAACTTGATGTACTCCTGATCTCATACCCTCATTCATCATGGTACTCACAATATTTATCCCTTTAACAACATGGTTGGGTAACGAATTTTCTGCACCAGAGGGATCATCGAATTTTATAACTCTTATTTTGATGAATCTTTCAACCAGCTTCTTGAAAGCAAGGTAATTTTCTATTGAATGTCCTGTAATCCAAGCATGGTACTCACATTGAGCATTTAAGTCATACCATTTGAGGTATGGGGGTTGTATTGGTTTCAAGTGAAAAGGGGCTGCAACATGTGCGTCAAACAACATTTGGTACATCTCCCTATACGAGATTGGGATGGGTATGAACCGGGGTTTTTTTGAGTTTGATTTTGGATTGAGTTATTCTCTTGGGGAGACCAGATGACTGGTAACTGCCTTCTTTGACTGGTTTACTATAAATGACTTCGAATGGCCCTTGTTATACCTACTTGTATTATTCACATCCTTATCCTTCCTTTTCGAGGCCTTTGAACCCACTCTCCCTTTTTCTTTGCTTCTGCTAGGCCAAGAACAACAGGATTGACTCGATCATCACCAGGACCCATCAGAAAGTTTAGCAGTACCAAGGTATCAGTCTGATATTGGGATTCGATAATGACAAGTACCCCTTGCAGATGTACATCTGGTTGGGTCTGAACACTTATTGAGTGCAATCGGAGGGATAAACGAAGTCTTCCTTATCATCCTCACTGTTGACTACTGGGCCTTTCTTCTTTTCTAGCCCTTCAGCTGATAATTGGGTTAATTGGCCCATCACATTCCTTTGGAATTCTAACATTTGATTCCGCATATCCTGTTGAATTTTAAACAATTGCTCTTGTATCTGTATTTGCATTTGCTCTATTCTCTCCAACCTTTGTTCCATGTTTTCTGAAATAATTTTACCTAATTAGGATCCTTTTGAAAATCTAATGCAAATAATACAATGCAAATAATGTAATACAAATGATGTGATGTAATGCAAATGCATGAAATGCAATGCAAATGCATGGAATGGATGCAAAAAAGAAAGAGAGACGTTGATTCTGAATTCAATTCCATTAAAAGAACTTTTCTAGAAAATAAATTTCTTTACATAAAACGGATTACGTATGCGGCTTTGTCCTCATAGTCCAAGTGAAGATACTAATCCTTTTCTTTGTATCCGGATGTTATGGTTGTGTCCCGCGAACTTCCTCAATAGATGCCTCTTCTAGCTCCTTGTTGCTTGATCTAGGCCATGATTCTTCGCTCACTTATCCTCCACGATGCTCATAAGCTTCTTTAAGAAAATTGAGACGTGATGACTCTTGAATAATCCTTGTTGGCTTGAATCCCCAAGCAACGAGGCAAAGTCATAAGCTATCAATCTTTTCTCGTTGTATTTACTTGGACTATATTTGGACGCACGTATTATAACCCACTTTATCAAAAGATCCATTTTCCTATGACAAACTCTTCTATTTAGCAATCGAATATGAATCAACACCTCATTTCTATGATGATGAGATGCAATGTAGTCATGAACAGAAAAAAGTTAGTATCATATACAGATGGTAAAAATCAAATCAAACAGAAAATAGTCAAACACCTATCCAAGTGACTACTAGGGTTCAACATAGTTCTACCTAAAGTGGGCTTCTAGGGTTCACTACATGTGGTTTGGTTCTAAAGAGAGGTACTCGAACCAGCAGATTCCTCGATCCTCACCCATTATAGGCTCATACGGACCGAGTTCGATTCAGGGGGATACATTTCCCTATGGCTACACGGAGATGAAAATCTCATGAAGAAATAGGTACAGATGTATCCCGAAAGTGATTCACTATCCTGCACATAGGTGAAAACCTCACGAAGGAGTAGCTTCTCACTCCCACTTAAAAGGGTGTGACTCGACGATCATGCAATATGATGCAAAATATTCTATAAGACTCGAACCACATCAATCAAATGAGATGACGCAAACGAATGCAATAAAAGGATCGTAATTTTTCAAATCAAATTTTCAATTTTCGACAAAAGGACATAAATTAATCAATTTTACGGGTTGACTCTCTTTTTGAAGTCCCCAGTGGAGTCGCCAAGCTGTCAAAACCATTTTTTTGTAAAACGAGTCGACTTTGGTTTTGAAAATGAAAACGAAAAACGGGAGTCACCATCAATCTTTTTTGATAAGGTGTGATCGGGTCACCTCGTAATTCGGTCATTTTAATAATAAATTTGATTTATTAAAACAACAGTTTTAGTCTACGAAATTTAGAAAAACGGGTTCGGGAGTCGATTACGCACAAGGAAGGATTAGCACCCTCGTGACGCCCAAAATTGGTACCTAATTGATTATTTGATGTCTTTATGTCGAAAATTTGAAAAGATTCTAAAATACGATCCTCTTTATTTAAAAGAAAACTTGAATAAATTAAAATAGATGCTAAGACTCTCTTATTTCGAAGAAGTAAAATGTCACGCCCAGTAAATTAGGGTACGACATTTCGAGTTCCCGAAACTGAGCTTGTCTTTCGACTTTTAAAACTCGTATTTAAGCTTTGAGGTTATTTGGGTCAAATAAAAAAATCGAACTCAGTAAGTTAGGGCACGATTTCTCGAAATTTCAAAAACAGGATATTGCCTTTGTTTTTTAGAAATCCTTATCCCGAGATAACAAAATGTCACATCTAATGAGTTAGGACACGACAATTTTGAATTCTCAAGAATAAGTTTTTATTTAACTTTTATGCTTTGATTTTAAAAAGAAAATAATAGGTTCTTTAGACTCGATGAGAAAAATCGAAACCTAGTAAATTAGGGTACGATTTCTTTCGAACCTTAGAAAGCAGAGTATTGGCTTATTTAAAAACATAAATTTTAATGAGTCTGATAAAATGGAATATGATCTTATGGCAAGATGTAAAATGAATTTCAATGCTAATATATGTAACAAAATAATGATAAATATAAATATCGATAATGAGTAGTCAACATTTGAAAGTATATGCAACAAAATATAAATACATAAATAAATAAATAATGAAATGGCAATAATAAGTGTAAAAATTTAAGATAAAGCAAATCGAAATAAAAGATGATAAGGGTAAAAAAATAAGATAAAAATAAAAAGAATAAAGAGCAAAATTAATTATAAAAAAATGAGTAAGTAAATTTTTTAAAAAAATAATGATAATAGTAATAAAAATAAAATATTAATGATAATAGTAATAATAATGGTAAAGAAAATAACAATAGTAACAAAAATAATAATATTAATGATAATAATAATAATAATAAATAGCAACAATAAACAAATAATAGTAAAAAATATAATAGTAATAATAATAATAATAGTAGTAGTAAAAATAAAATAATGATAGTCGTAATAATAGTAACAATAATAATAGTAATAATAATAATGATAATGAAATAAAATTAATAATAATAATAGCATTAATAATAAAAAAATAATTAATAATTATAATTGCAAAATAACTAAAAAATGGACTAAATTGAATTTAAAACAGAAGTTCAGGGCAAATTTGAAAATAAATAAAAGGAAAAGGACTCCACTGAATGCGCGAATAACAAGGAGGGGCTAGAAGTGAAATTTTTCCTTCTCCTCCAAAACGCACAGATCAGGGGGGACCAGATTGAAACGCGAAATAAATTATTTTGCAAAATTAAAAATAAAGTAAACTTAATTCCAAAACCATAAAAAAGCAGAAGGGTTAAATACGCAAATATCCCATACGCCAAAAACACGCGGATCCTAGCTCGAAGCGGGTCGGGTTGCGATTTTCGGAGACAAAATGATGCTATTTTAGCACTGGTGACCCTGGTTCAAAACGACACCGCTTTGCATCATTATATAAACCAAAAACTTTTAAAATAAATTTCATTTTTCTCTCTTTTCTCAAAAAAAAAAATATCCTCCCCTCCTTTTTCTTTTCCTCTTTGCAGGGTAGAGAGTCTCTACTAATTTGCCGCATGTACATCAGTATACTCTTTAAGGGTTTTTTACCAAAATATTACAAAAAAAAAAAAAAAAACCAAATTGGGGTGCATTTTTTAAAAATTACGAGAATGGTACAAAGGGGGTGGTCACGCCTGTGGCAGAGGCGGCACCACCCCCTGCACACCTACTAATTCTAAAAAAAACTCTGAAATAAAAAAAACACTGAAAATGAAAAAAAAAGGAAATGGCAGAAATGTGACAGGAGGCTGGTGAAGCCTCTGCCACAGGAGGCACCGATGGTGCCTCTGGCAGAGGCGGCACCAATAGTGCCACTGGCAAAGGCGTCACTAGCTTTCCCTGTTTTAAGCTCCCCATTTTCAGCTGTAGGTTTTTTATCAAAAGTTTAGCAACTAAGTTGAAGAAGAAGAAGAAGAAGAAGAAGAAGAAGAAGAAGAAGAAGAAGAAGAAGAAGAAGAAGAAGAAGAAGAAATGAGGAGAAAGAAAGAAGAAAAATAAGAGATGTATAAATTTTTTTAATAAGGAAGATATTATTGTTGTTATATGATATATATTGATTTTATTTTATTTTTGTTGTTAGTTTAGTTTATAACTATTGTAAATTAGGACTAGGTTAATAATATAGTTAGTTAGTTATTATTATTTTTTAGTTAGAAGAGAAACCACGAAATGATATTTTAGTAGTTAGTATATTGTTAGTAGATTAATATATTAGTGAAAATCCTAAAACCCAAAAATAATAGAATGAAAAAATAGCATATTGAAACATTATGTTTTTATTTAAGAATAGTAAATCTTGGTGAAATTTTTCTAAGCAATTTTGTTTATTTTTAATGATTGAATATTAAAGATGGATGATCGAGTTTTTCAGTATGTGTTTATTTCGACAGAATCATCTTGACAACGGTAGTTGGATGCATATTTGAATGTCGTCAACAAATAGTAATGAGATTTAAGAGAAATGTCTCGTTGGATGATATGAAGCGAAGGATAAGCATAAAATTGTTAGACATTGTGGGAGAATAATCTCAAGAATTTTCTACAAGTTTCCAATTTGACGGATCCGATCAAATTCACGAAATGGAACTTGTAGACAGCGAAGATGTTGAGACAATGATCGCTCTTTACTGTGGGAATGGGAGTAACAGAAATGCACCGATTCACTTATTTGCTGAGTTTACGGGTATTAGTATCGAGGTAAATGAAGACAGCAATGCATATGGTGAAGAACATAGAGCTGAAGAACCGTGCATGGTGCCTCTAATATCATATGTTGATGTCGATTCGAATATACGTGGGATCGATATCGATCTTAATATTACACCAAATTTTGATATGGTTGGTGATGATGGACACGACAATAGTGATCATTATGAGGAAGAGGTCGATAGTGACAGCGATCCCGATATGGACGATATACCAGATGATATTGACGATGAAGACGTGAACGACGATAGAAACGATGGCGTATTTTGATTGGGAACCGGATGGGATGTATTATGATACACAATAATCTTGGGCCACACATGTCGCTCATAGACCCGACGCAATGGTAGCGTCTGGTGAGTTCGGAGTACCACTAAATATATCTTGCTCACCGGCTGGCCGTAAATTTCGAGCATGAGTTATTTATAGGCGAGAGATTCGAAAGTAAAGAAGAGTGCATATCTGCTATTAAACGGTATAGCATGGATATATCGGCAGATTACAAAGTCGTAGTGTCCAAACCGACGGTTTATATTGGGGAGTGTTGAAAGGCGTGGAAGGTCGCAATTGATGGGTATGAAATTGCATTCATACAAAATTCACGATGTGGGAGATCGAAAATTGGTTGGACCGCATACATGTAAATCGACACGTATGATGAAGATCATAAAAACTTGATTCAAAACCATCATCGTGTATCCTTCCAATGGTGAAGGACATGCCAACCATTAAAGTTTGATGCGATTCTTTGAAAAATAAGTACAATTTGATGATCGAGTATCATATCGAAAAGCGTGGATAACTAAGCAGATGGCAATGGAGCAATTGTATGGATATTACGACTCATCGTATAATGAGTTGCAAGGATGGATAGTCGCTATGAGAGAGTACATACCGAAGCAGTGGTTGAGTTGCGAACCACGACTTTATTATGGCCGGATGACCAATTACGGTAGGGAAAAGAATTTTCATCGGATGTTCGGACGTTGATCCATGTGTGGGCATTTCCACACTTGCAAGCCGTTGTGTAGGTGGATGGGACATGGCTATACGGAAAATATACACGATCCTACTTATTACGGTTGCTCAAGATGGTAATAGAACGTGCTCCCAATAGCGTTTGCCATAGTAGATAAAGAGAATATGGAATATTGAAATTCTTCCTTACCAACTGCGAAGGTATGTTATTATAGCGATAATATTTGCATCATCTCCGATAGAGCGAAAGGATTAATTGTCGCAATTAGGCGTTCGATGCGCCATGGAGATCCATTCTTTGCATCGTCACATTGCGACTAACTTCCTTCGAGAGTATAAGAATGCAGATTGGAAGAGACAAGTGGTGAAAATAGGTAAAGGATAATCTTAAATTTTCAATATAAGTTTAAAGTTTTTATGTTATCTAGTTCTAGTAACTTATCTTTATTAAACATATACTGATGTATGAGTTAGAGCCACATATTTTTCTTTAAGAATGACTCGACTTGAGAGTGACATGGAAGGTCAAACGAACAAATCTTTTCGAGAGTGGTTGGGTACAATGGAGCCGTGGCAATGGGCTCAAAGTTTTGACGAGGTCTTTCGTTATGGACAAATAACCACGAACTTGGTAGAGGGGGTCAACGCTGTGTTGTTAAAAACACGACATCTTCCGATTTCATCTATCTTCTCGGCCACATTCTACAGATTGGCGACCTTGATGCCAAGAATGGGCGAACAGAAAGTTAACCAGATGAATGTGAGACACGTGTTTGTGGAAGATGTCATGGATACATTGATTGCAAACCGTCGGACTGTGAGGTCGATGACTGTAGAAATATACTCATGACGTATGGAAACTTTTCAAGTTACGGAGTCTATCAGTCGTCGACCCGGTTTGCCACCTAGGTATTATGGAGTCAATCTTCGGAATAGACAGTGCAAATGCATGAGGTTCCAAACACTTCATTATCTGTGTGCACATGTCATGGCAGCGTGTGCTAAAGCGAACCTTAATGTCGAACAATTTGTGAATGATGTGTACACGCTCGAGCATATGTTACGTGTCTGGGAAAATGAGTTCCCTGTCCTGCCTGACCTGTCCACATGGGAGGTGCCTCGGACTACTTTTGAGCTTGTCCCGGACAGAGCGCTACGTAGGAATCCGAGAGGTCGTCCGCAATCATCTAGAATCCGTAATGAAATGGACCTTAGGGAGAAATCCAACGATAGGCACTGTGGAATATCACGGTTAGGTGGTCATAATCAAAGTAAATGCCATAGCGAAACTATCATGTTGGCCAATCATCACGAGGGAGTGGAATTGACATTATTCGAAATACATATTTTGTATTCATATCTTTGGTGATTTGTATTAATTTGGGTTAAATTGAAAAAACTAGATCATTTTAGTAACTTAAATTGAAAAAATTACATTTATGGATTTAAATTGAATATGGATTTGTATGGATTTATATTTTGTGCCAAAATCAATTTAAACTTTTTCTAGTCGTTCCACATGTACAAATCATGCAAGAATATCATCTAAATAATCACATATTCAATTTAACAATATGCAAGAATTGATATTACATAAACATGTAATATTTTCAATCGACTATTAATAACATATATACATGAACATGAATCAAACTTAAAGATTCCATCGCATGATCAAATATTATTACGAAATTTTAAAGCTTAAAATAATCAAGTTAATTGTATACAAATAAGGTACAAACATTGTAATATTTACAAAAACAAAATAGAGGAAAACTAAAACCGCAAGAAACACCTAAAATTGATGGTTCGATGGTGTGGTCCTAGGTGTATACTTCTGCGGTGGTCGACGATCGCGTCGTGGGTGCCCGCGACGACCAACATGCTCTTCAACCTCCGGTGGGGGTCCAGGTGGGGGTATGCTAAACATGGTCGAAAAATCCTGTGGCTTGAATGGCGCAAATGCACTCGAGCGGAAGGAGTGCCTCGATGCACCGGATCGACCGAAAGGAGTGCCTGATGCGGAATGAATCTGAGAGTGATGTACAACGGTGTACGATCCAAAATATCAAACCCGTCTTGGTATCCACCTCCGAGGAGCAGAAGTAGTCATAGCCAAGACATCCGGATGATACGAATGTGCATCCGAATGTGAATATGATTGCTCGGGCTCCGATGTGGCTCTACTTGGGTTTCATTCGGATCGGGATCTGCGGTTACCTTGGCCTCCATATCGGCCATTGCCTCGCCTGCCCCATCTCGATGTGTTGGGGACTACCATCCCCAGTATATATGGCTTCCCATACTAGAGTACCATTGTATGTACTCTAATGAAGGTTGAAAATCGAAAGCCATATCCATCCGGGGTATACGGGACATGTGGTCATTCCACACCGCAATAAATTGCCTATGCCTAACCCCCCAATCCAAACCTTGTTTCCCTCTCTTATTTTTACCATGAACCGCTCCCACCTGGCATGGCGGATCGGGGATATATTGGACGCAACCAAATTACCGCAGCATTCGGTCCTCGTGATACCACTCGACTACATGAAAACACATAATTGGTGCATTTGTGCACCACATGTACGAGTGAATATAAGCGGACGGGGGAATAACGGCTGCAATTTTCGGTCGACGATATGGCGTCCATATAAACTGCACGATTAATAACATTGTCAAAATTTAACACGGTGTGCGTAAAATATACAAACTAACAAGTAACTAATATTGGAATCATTTAGCCCTTCCCAGTGTTACTCAATCATAAGTTGGTATATCGGGACAATGTCGACCTCCGATACCCGGATAAATACTCCACCTACAAAATAAAATTCAAGTCAAATATAATCAATATAAAGAAATTATCAATTAATAACAAATTATATTTTATCACTGTTTACTAGTGGATATACATATGGTTGGTGCGTGGCGATGCCAAGAATGGCATCCGTCTGAAACCCATGATCGCAATAGCGTAAGGCATCCGCCTATGACTACGATCCTTGGCTCGTCGTCCGACAAAGCTCATGGTACAACATCGTAAGAATAGCGAGCCCCAACTATCTGAAATGAAAGAAGGCTTAAAAATCGACCAATAGCGGTAGGTCTTGAATATGAACCGTATCGTTATTGGAATTGGGCATCGATACACCCCTATGATGTGCATAATGTACGCTCGAGCGGTATCATCAACTCATTGCGATGGCATCGGTGATAACTGTTCATACTTCGCTCTCAGCCATGTAAACTTCAAGCCCGTAAAATTTTTTTCGCCATCGCCATACGGGTCCCCTAGTAGGCTCTGACAAAGTGTAAATGGGTCAGCTATCACACTGACGCCCGTAACGGGACTCCCGTCAATTGGGAGCCCAAGCTGCAATGCAACATCCTCTAGAGTGACTGTGCACTCTCCACATGGAAAATGAAAAGTGTGGGTCTCCGGGCGCCAACGCTCGACTAGTGCGGATATTAAATCATACCGCAAGTCAAACGTCCGGATCAGTGCTACTGACCTAAATCCAGCTTGCTCAATATACGGTACCAATCGTTCATCCGGGGACTTCTTAACCCATTCACGCGACCCTTACTAGCCTAGTGACGAGTCCTAAAAGTGTTAAATCAGAAAAAAATTATTATTATAACATAAATTATTATGCACCTATTTTGTTAATATATCCCTCGATTAATAAATAACAATATATTACCAAATCATTAGTGCGTCGAGATATGTGTGGAGCTTTACTAATCAATTGAGCTATTGCCGCCTCGGATATTTGATTTCTAACCTACATAAAAAATTTATTTTATATTACATTACAAAAAATAACATGCCAATAAAATAATATAACAAAAACATAACATATTTTAATATAAATAAATATAACATAATTTAATTTATTATGTACCTATTTTAATGTAAAATTTTAGTCTATTACTTAAAATTAATGTAAATATATAATTTTAGTCTTTTATTATTTTATATTCTTTATTTAGTACTATATATATATTGATTATTAATAACCAAGGTAGGTAGGTAATACTAACAATAATAATTTTACTAACAACAATAATAATACTAACTAACTAAAATAATATTTAAGGTTTTAACTAGCATTGTTTTTTACTTACTAGTACTACCAATATACTACAATAATAATTCTTGTTTTATTTTTAACTCACTTAATAACTTCTATTACAATCTAACCAACAAAATTATTATTTTAGGGTTTTTAACTAACTATCTATACTAACTAACTAACTAATAAATTTATTATTTTAGAGTATTTAACTAACTAACTATAATAATAACTAATAATTTATTATTTTAGGGTTCTAACTAACTAACTATAATACAATATAGTTAATATTTAAACTTTTACTAAATCATAATAATAATAACTAACTAACAATTATTATTTTAGAGTTTTAACTACCTAACTAAGTATAATAAAACAAATAACAATTACTAACAATATAATTAATATTTACACTTGTTACTAATCCTCCTAATAATAACTTATACTATATACTAATAACTAAATATCTAAATTACCATTTTAAGATTTTTAACTAACTAATTATAATATTAAATAACAATATTATTTTAATATTTTTAATAAACTACTTATAATACTAATAACTATTTAATAATACTAATAATTAAAGTACTTTTTAAACACTTTTTAAATCTAAATTAACAATAACTAAACTAAACTAAACTTTTATTTTTAATAATAATAACTATTTAATAATACTAATCCCTTATTTTTAATTTTAATCTTTTCATTTAAAATTTAAAAAAATAGACTTAATATAAAAATGCATGGGCTTTTTCTCAAACTAATAGGGATTAATATTAAAGTCTCATATTTATCGTAAAAATACTATATTTCTAACAATTTTATTTACCATAAGGAATAATATCTTAACTTTCTTTTTTTTTTCAAAATTCAAATAGAATTAATATTTCATTATCTTTTAACTACTTATCTTGATTTGGAATTCAAATTAATCCTTTTAAAATCCTAACTTCAAATTATTACTTCTATTCAAATCCTAATAAAATTTATCTTTCTTATTTCTAATTATTATTCATTATTTCCTATTTATTATTTTATCCTAAACTAAACTAACAATAATCATTTCACCAAAAAAAACTAACAATAATCAACAAAATAATAATAACAAAATAATCATTTATATTTAAAAAAAATTACATACTTCTATTAATTTTTTCTTCTTTTTTTTTCTTTCTCCTCTTCCTTTCTCTTCCTTTTTACGCACCGGGTCCCCTATGCATGCTTCTTCTTCTTCTTCCTCCTTTCCTTTTCTCTGTGTCTGTTTCAAACTCATTTTGGGGAGCATATAATGCTCCCCAAGCCACCCACAACCCGACAAAACCCATGTCCTGTCACCCTCAAGCGGTCTGCCTACTGAGAGCATGTTAAATCTGCTTTGTGGCGAGAGGCTATACCTGTGTCAATATTTTTTTTCGTTTTCAACTTTTTTTTAGGTTATGTTTAAAAAAACATAAATTATAGTGTGCAGGGGGTGGTGCCGCCTCTGCCACAGGCGCGACCACCCTTTTGTACCATTCCCGTAATTTTTAAAAAGTACACCCAATTTAATTTTTTTATTTTTTATTTTTGTAATATTTTGATAAAAAACCCTAATCTTTAAAGTTTAAAGAGCTAGCTAGCCCAACTAAAGAAAACCCTTACCCTTACCGCCACTTTTACCGTATTTTACCCCATTCTCTTCCAAAACCCCAATACAGTCCCAGTAGGGTCCCGATCTCTGGGTGTTTTCTCTCTTGGCTTTTTAAACCATCAGCAACGCTCCCTATCTCAAATATGGAGTCTTCCCAACCCCAACAGCAACAAGGGCCCAAGAAGAGAGGCCGAAAACCGAAGCCGAAGGACGAGAAAGAACAGCAGCAACAGCAACAAAGTGCGGGTAAAATGAAAGAAGGAAAGAAAGCCCAACAACCAAGCGTTGATGAGAAGTACACTCAATGGAAGTCTTTGGTCCCTGTTCTCTATGACTGGCTTGCTAATCACAATCTCGTTTGGCCTTCTCTCTCTTGCCGGTATATCTCCTTAACCCCCTTTTTTTCCTTGGTGGTGGGGCATTGCTATTTTATGTTGCAAAAGCTTAGATTTAGGGTTTTGTTGCTAAAATATGCCCCTTTTGCATTTAGGGTCTATTTGTGTTATTATGCTTGATTCTAAAGATCTTAAAGTTTTTATGCTAAACCCAAATGGGCTCTTGCTGACCCGCTGAACTGTTTTTCTTTCTTAAATCATGTAAGAGATGAATGGCATTGATGTTTGTAGTTGTCTTTTTGCTTCAATTTTGTGTTAAGTGTTGCTAATTTAGATCATATTCTTTCTCCCCTCCCGCACTACCTTTTTTTTTGGGGGGGTAAAAGGGAGGATGTTAAAATAATTTTTTCCCTGCCTTTTGTTGATGATGGTTTAATTTGGTTTTGAGCAGCTGGGGACCGCAGCTTGAGCAAGCTACCTACAAGAATCGACAGCGTCTCTACCTCTCAGAGCAGGCAATTATTTTTTTTTTTTTTTTTTTTTTTTGGTTGTGCTTTAAGAGGGTTTTGGCATAAACTGCAAGCTGTATGGAAGGGCCCTTTCGTTTCATGTCTTGGTTGCTTGATGCTTCAGTTTTACATAACGAAACTGCTCTTCTGGAGTCTTAATTTATGCATCATGCTTAGAACTCATTCACTTAATGAACTTGAAAGAATAAGCTTTGTAGAAAAAAAGTGTTTATCTTCTATTTTGACATCTTTTCACCCGGTTATTATCTTATGTTATAATACCAGACGGATGGTAGTGTTCCAAATACGCTTGTGATTGCAAATTGTGAAGTTGTCAAACCTAGGGTTGCTGCTGCTGAACACATATCTCAGGTAAGTGGGAACTCATTTTCATGGGATCTTTTTTCCTTTGTGTAATTCATTACTGAGAAATTGCAGCTTTCTTCTCTTTTTTTACATGATTGCTTCATATTTTTTTCAGTTTAATGAAGAAGCACGCTCCCCATTTGTGAAGAAGTACAAGACCCTTATACATCCTGGAGAGGTATGAATCTTGCAGATTCTAGAAAGATAAATGTGTTTTTAACTTCTTGTGAAGTCATTGACTGACACATTTGCTAACAGGTTCTTGGAACTGAACTATAGAAAATGAATTCTATTTGATATGGCAATTCCTTTTCCTTGCTTCTGATGTACGACATGTTTGGAGATAGATATCCTGCTTACTTAAATCCCTGCTTTGCATATATAACCATACAATTCTATTCTTATCATTTTCTCTTAAATATATTGTGACTGCCAAATACGATCTTACAGGTGAACAGAATCAGAGAACTTCCACAGAACTCTAAGATTGTTGCCACACACACTGATAGTCCAGATGTAAGATTCTTGCCATATCTCTTTTGTTAAATCATGTTGATCCAATATTTTCATCACATTTTCTTTCTATAAAGATGTTGAAGTCCACCTGGTATGCAACATGCTGAAATCTAGGTTCTTATTTGGGATGTTGAAGCTCAACCCAACCGTCATGCTGTCCTTGGAGCTACACATTCTCGCCCAGATTTGGTATGTTTATTTCAGAATTTCAGCTATAAGTTTAGTAAAATCTATCTCTGTTATTGTTTGTATGCATATGTTCTCTGAATGAGAGGGTTGGGGGAGGGTAGTGAAGGAACCTTTTCATTGATGACTTTTCTCCCTTTTCGGTGATTTTGACTGGACATCAAGATAATGCTGAATTTGCTCTCGCAATGTGTCCCACCGAACCCTATGTGATCTCTGGAGGTTTGGGAATTTCATCATTTAATTAACTTTATATTTGTTTAGAATGAATGGTTTTACTGATATATTTAATACTGAAACCCTCATGGAAATCGTGATCTTATCTCTTTTATGATCAAATTAGACATTGTGAGTTCATCTTCTTCCTATTAATCAAGTTAAAACATGCAATTTGAGAGCTGAATATGTTGTTTCCTATATAAAATGAATGATGTGATTGAAATAGCATAATTAACTAATTTAGAAGTGTATCTTTTGTTAGATTGGGCTCTTTGGTATATTTTACTGTCTTCTATTGCTTAAATACATAATTTACATTGAGGCCAGTCACAACTACTTTTGTTTCAAGTCCTGAAGGGGATTACTTAACATTTTTAAAATTGGCTCTACAAAATGAATTTCACGCATATGATGGGCTTTTCTTCTTAATCAGAGGACTTTTATGACAGGGAAGGACAAATCGGTGGTTTTGTGGAGTATCCAGGACCACATATCTGGTGGATCGATTGTCAAGCAGAACAAGCCTGGGGAAGTTAATGATAAAACAACTGAAGGACCTTCTGTAGGTCCTCGTGGTATCTTCTGTGGGCATGAGGATACCGTTGAAGATGTTGCATTCTGTCCATCCAGGTAGCTGCTTTCTCTTGGATGAAATATAAATGGACTTTATTCTTTTGTTGTATCTCTTCTTGACTTCAGCATGTAAAGCTTTCATATGAATATGAATTTATTCAAATGGCTTTATCATTGGATTTGCTTCCACGGTAGTAATGGCTTTTGAATTGCTGGTTTTTAATCATTTCTATTGCCTCTAATTTCTGACCTTTTTTTTTATATATGCTAAAGTGTGCAGGAGTTTTGTAGTGTAGGCGATGATTCTTGCCTCATATTATGGGATGCACGAGTTGGCATTGGCCCCACTATCAAGGTGAATGTAGCATCATTGTTCTACCTGCTTTTTTCCCTTTTATGTTGGTGGGGCTAGAATTACATGCCACTTCTTCAAATCCTTCACACATGTTGAAAGTTCAGTTGCATTTTATGCATTCCTCTTCCTTTTGTCTGGGGCTTCTTTCTCTTGACAATTGTCTGTTTTCAATCATTTTGAAGTGGGTGTGATTTGATATCAGAACTCAACCATTTAGCTTTTCCTTTGCTTATGAATTCCAGTCGTTGAATCAACCAACGCTTAATGTTTCTCATTCTTTCTGTTATGATGTTGTTAACATTTGCTTCTGTGTCATTTTTGAATTCTGATGATAAGCTAAAGAGTTGCCTTCTTGTTGATAGGTTGAAAAGGCACACGATGCTGATCTTCATTGTGTTGATTGGAGCCCCCATGATGATAATCTTATCCTGACTGGGTATGTCTCCATCCATGTTTCTTTCAGTTTTGCACTTTTGGAGTCTGACATGTGATGGTTGTGCCAGTGTTTCTTCATGTTTTGTAATGATGGGTAAACAATTAAATGTTGTTTGTCTTCTTTTGTTGATCTCTCAGGTCTGCAGATAATACTGTTCGTATGTTTGATCGAAGAAATCTCACTTCTAATGGAGTTGGATCACCAATTTATAAGTTTGAGGGTCATAGAGTTGCTGTTCTGTGTGTGCAGGTGTGGAAAGAACCTTCTTATTTCATATACTTCCTATTCTTTTACAAATGTGATTACAAGGATTATCATGTATCCGTACTTACCAAGTTTATAATTCTCATGATCCAGTGGTCACCAGACAAGTCATCTGTATTTGGTAGTTCAGCCGAGGATGGCCTCTTAAACATTTGGGATTATGACAAGGTGTGATCACTTGAGCATTCTCCAGTTAATTGCCTTTGCATGCATGATAAATGTTTATATGCGTAACACAGATAACAGTCATGGCTATGCATTTATGTTGAACTCTGTAGTATCTTAATGCTGCTCATCCATATTTTGCAGTTTGCATGGAAATATTTTTAGTTTTTTTGCAGTCAATTTTAGGATACTGAACTCTCATCAATTAAAGGAGGATGTGGTTTGTGAGTTGTCAGATTACAGTTTCCTAATAAGGAATATTCAGTGTATCAGAAAGAATCCTGTAGATATTTTATTTATTGCTATCCCTAACTTTAACTGTGTTTTAATGGACAGCATCCCTAGAATCAGTTTGCTTCCTAGTATAGAGTTTCCTAAAGTTAGGCACACTATGTATATAAATATTAGTGTAATTTCTTGTGAGAAATATAATACAAAAAGCCTATTTCTAACATGGTATCGATTAGACCGATTTACGGAATTATTTTTTTCGGTAATCTTTCACTCCCACTCAACCCTCAAGCACCTTCTTTTATTCAAAAGAAATATGTCCAAATTATCCAAACCAATACCAATGGGGATAGTTCGAAGTCTCTATGAAAACTCCAACCAAACAAGTGAGTTGCGAAACATTCAAGTGGCCTCTGAGTTAAATGGGAAGAATTACAAGTGGTCTTCCATAGGTACTTGTAGTTTGGCGCTTTCGGTATATCCTATTTTCAAAATTCTAATGTCTTGGACACACCACCAATCTGGTCTTGGGTCATTGACTCAGAGCTACAAATAATATGACCCACTCCTCACACAAAATTGTTTCATATTCACCTTGTTCTAGTAATAAAAAATTACGATGGTGATGGTTCTGTGATAACTGTGGTAGGTCAAGGTGATATTGTTATAAACAAGACCCTTACTCTTAAAAATGTACTTCATGTTCCTAAACTATTTACCAATCTTCTCTCCATCAAAAACTTATCAGGGACTCTAATTGTAGTGTGGTTTTTTATCCCAATCGATGTTTTTTTCAGGAACAGAATACGAAGAAGATGATTGGACATGCTAAGGAAGCCAATGGCCTATACTATCTTGAAGAATCTAGTGGAGAAATTAGTGCTCTGAATTTCTCACCATTATCTTTCCTATCCAAGTCTGTTCAAGCTAATAAAGACCAAATTTGGCTCCATCACCTCCGCCTTGGTCATCCTTCGTTTCAAGTCCTTAAATTTATTTTTCCTTCATTGTTCAAAGGAATACCTGTTGAAAATTTCCATTGTGATGTTTGTGATCTTGCCAAACATAAACGTACCTCCTTTCCGGTTAGCAATAAAAGAACATCTGCTCCTTTTACTCTTATTCATAGTGATATTTGGGGACCATCAAACATTTCAAACATCTCTGGGGCTCGGTGGTTTGTATCCTTTATTGATGATTGTACCATGTGTTTTGGATATTTCTTTTAAAACAAAAATTTGATGTAAGGTCTGCTTTTACAACCTTTACAACATGATCAAAACACAATTTGAAATGGAATAAAACGGTTTAGGTCGACAATGCTAAAGACTATTTCAATCGGTTTCTCTCCCATATTTTCAAGAAAATGCATTCTCCATGAGTCCTCTTGTGTTAACACACCCCAACAAAATGGCGTTGCGAAAGAAAGAATGGTCACATTTTAGCTATTATTAGAGCTCTATTGTTTCAAAAAATGTCCCTAAACAATAGTGGGGCTAATTTTTTTAACTGCTACTCATCGATAAATAGGTTGCCTACAAAGGTCATTGACTATCAAAGTCCTATGCAAGTTCTATCGAAATTTTTCTTGATTTCAATACCTCAAACCTTCCACCCAAAATCTTTGGATGTGTTGCCTTTGTACATGTACATTCTCAAAATAGGGAAAACTCGATCCACGAAATGTCAAATGTGTCTTTCTGGTTATTCCTCTACACAAAAGGGTACAAATGCTATAATCCACCACCAAAAATTTTATGTTTCAATGGATGTCACTTTTGCGTAAGAAGAAAATTCTTTACTTGTCCTTATCTTGAGGAGAACTTATTCATAGAAGATAAGGCGTAGAATTTTTCTTCTTGATTTTCCACTTCAAATCCGACCAACCAACCACCGCTTAACTTAATTTTCCAGCTCCTATTCAAGAGACCAAATACTCGGTCCTTACCTACCAACCAAACGCCCACCTTGAACCTATGCAACCCAAATTGAGCCTACTACACCTAAGTCGCCCAAAGGGATTCGAGGACACTACTAGCCTTTACTAGTTTACTCAAGGAAGAAGGCACCTGTGCAAGTTCAATCATCTTCTTCGGATAAACAACCTACTGCTCTACAACCCGAGGTAACTACTGAACCTACTTTGAATACTAAAATTCAGATCAGAAAGACTATGATTTTCCTATTGCTATTAGAAAAGGAACTAGGGCCTGTACAAAACATCCCTTGTACTCATTCATGTCTTATAAAAATTTGTCCCATAACCACAAAACCTTTCTTACTAGCCTAAATTCTATCTCCATTCCCAAAACAGTATCCGAGGCATTAAATGATGAGAATTGGAAAAATACCATGAAAGTTGAAATGGAAGCACTTGAAAAAAATAAGACATGGGATTTGATAAAATTATCGAAAGGAAAGAAAACAGTTGGATGTCGTTGGGTGTACACAGTGAAATACAATTCAGATGGCTCTTTGGAGAGGTACAAAGCAAGATTAGTTGCTAAAGGGTACATTCAAAAGTATGGAATAGACTACCTTGGGACGTTTGCCCCGGTTGCAAAGATGAACACTGTGAGAGTGGTGTTGTCACTCGCTGCCAACAGAGGCTGGAAACTACAGCAGTTTGACATCAAAAATGCTTTCTTACATGGTGATCTTGAAGAGGAAGTCTATATGGATGTTCCACAAGGGTTCGGTTCAAATACAGGACAGGTAGTTTGCAAACTAAAAAAAGCTCTGTACGGACTAAAACAGTCCCCGAGAGCTTGGTTTGGAAGATTTACCAAAGTGATGCTCAAGCTGGGGTATAAACAGAGTTAAGGAGATCACACTCTGTTTGTAAAGCCCTTATCTTCAGGGGGAATGACTGCTTTGTTAGTCTATGTAGATAATATTATAGTGACAGGTGATGATCTGGAAGGAATGGAAAATTTAAAGAACTGCCTAGTAAAAGAATGAGGTCAAAGAGCTTGGTAAATTAAAATATTTCCTTGGTATTGAAGTAGCACTCTCGGGAAGGAATCTTCATATCTCAGCAAAAATACATAATTGATTTGTTGATAGAGACGGGCAAGTTGGGATGTAAACCATTAGAGACACCCATAGAGGTGAACCACAAACTTGGAGATGCACTAAAAGATGCAGTAGCTGATAAGGGTTCATATCAAAGACTCGTAGGGAAGCTCATTTACTTGTCACACACTAGACCGGATATTGCCTATGGAGTTGGTGTTGTAAGTCAGTTCATGCACAATCTTAAAGAGTCACATCTTCGAGCTGTATATCAGATTCTACAGTACTTAAAAGGCACTCCAGGCAAAGGAATCCTATTTAAGAAAGGGGATAATTTAACCCTTGAAGCCTATACTGATGCAGATTATGCAGTATCTATGGTTGATAGAAGATCAATCTCGGGCTATTGTACTTTTTTGGGAGGCAATCTTGTAACTTGGAGGAGTAAAAAACAGAATGTTGTGGCTAGATCTAGTGCAGAAGTTGAATTTAGAGCGATGGCTCTTGGAATTTGTGAATTATTATGGCTGAAAATTATTTTGGAGGATTTGAAGATCAAGTGGTAAGGTCCAATGAAGCTGTATTGTGATAATAAGTCTGCTATCAATATTGCACATAATCCAGTGCAACATGATCGTACGAAGCACATTGAGGTTGACAGACATTTCATCAAGGAGAAACTTGACAGTGGCTTAATTTGCACTCCATATGTGTCCACTGATGGTCAACTGGCAGATATCCTTACCAAAGGATTATCTGGGAAGACCTTTCAGAAACTAGTAAGCAAGCTGAGAATGGATGATATCCACTTCCCAGCTTGAGGGGGAGTGTCAGATTACAGTTTCCTAATAAGGAATATTCAGTGTATCAGAAAGAATCCTGTAGATATTTTATTTATTGCTATCCCTAACTTTAAGGCTGTGTTTTAATGGACAGCATCCCTAGAATCAGTTTGCTTCCTAGTATAGAGTTTCCCAAAGTTAGGCATACTATGTATATAAATATTAGTGTAATTTCTTGTGAGAAATATAATACAGAAAAGCCTATTTCTACCATGAGTTGATAATTCCGGTTCAGAATTTTCTAGAATTGAAGATATTTATGGTTCATGTCTTCGTCTACCAAACTCTTGTAATCTCACAACAATAAATTAATAATCTGAAAGTTAATTGATAAAAGGGGATTTAAATTAATTACAAGTAGTAAGCACATAGATATACTGAGGGTTAAATTTTCAGTATGGCTTCCTTACCCTCAAGTTTTACGTCTGTTTTGTATAATTGTTTATGTAAAACATAGTTAAGATATTCCCCTTTCCATTCAAAGCCCACTTAAAAAATATGGCTGTAGTTGCTACTATTTGATCTCCAGGTTGGTATGATGTGCTCATCTGTATTGCAGGTGGGCAAAAAGGTGGAACGTCCTTCAAAATCGCCAAGTACTCCTGCAGGACTCTTTTTCCAGCATGCTGGCCACAGGTTTGCAATTGTTTTTCAGTTTATATATCATGTATTTGGACTCTTCTTCTGAAGTATGCCATCTATGCTTAGTCTAATGCATTTCACAATTTACATTCTTTCGTCTTTTTTCTTTCCTCTGGCTATTTCTCCATTTAAACTCACATCATTAAACTAGTTTCCTTGATGATCTTTGTTGCATACAAGCATATTATTTAGCCCGGATTTCTTATGTTAGTGGATGTATAAAACTTTGAACACCTTATCTTTTATATTTTCGTGTTCTGGAAGGGTCCTTGATGAAAATTGTTCTGTAGGAGAACATATTTGATTGTTCTTGCACAGAATTTGGTCTGACCTAGTAGATGTTTTGAGTTGGAAATTATGACATTTGAGGATTTTGTATGATTTTTGTAAAAATTTATTCCTGATTGGTTAGCAAACCTTCTCATTCTTTCGACTTTTTATATAGGGACAAAGTCGTCGACTTCCATTGGAATGCATCTGATCCATGGACTGTTGTTAGTGTATCTGATGACTGTGATAGCACTGGTGGAGGAGGGACGTTACAGGTATCATCAGTTAATTTCTAGTTTCCCGTGTAGTTTTTTCATGTTGGAAAATACAGTTCTTTTTTATCTTGAGATTGATTCAAATGAGCACTGCGAAGGTAGATATAAACATATATAAGTCGTGGGCAAAGCCCTAGGGCATTACCTGGCATGCATATTATGGGAAACAATTATAAATTGTGACATGCAATAAAACTAGAATGATGATATGCAGATATGGCGAATGAGTGATTTGATCTACAGGCCAGAGGAGGAGGTTTTGGCGGAGCTGGAGAAATTCAAGTCCCATGTCATTTCATGCGCCTCAAAGCCATGAAGGATGAAGGCGCCCCAACATATTTCCAGATTGACTTGTAACAAATCTATGTAGATGCCTCAGTAGGTGACGTGTAGATTTTCAGAAATTGAATATTGGTTAGTGTTAGACTGATTACAACATTGTTGAAGACAGTCAGTGTGGTTTGGAGGATAAAAATTACGAGTCAAATCAACTAAACTCTATGATGGGAGGCAGAGGTTTTCATTATTTCCGGCCCATAGGTAGTTGCATTGCATGTTACTATTTTGAATTATGATGACAATTGTTTCTTCATTTTCCTCCTTTTTGAGTCGCTGGTCTTGTCTTGTGCTTTGAGGATAGAACAGTTAATGTGGATTGTGTGGGTAATAACTTAATTGCGTCATGAACAGTAATTATGACGTAAAATTCAACTTATTCTTCATGAGTTTCTTACCTTCCTACCAAAACCAATTAAATTTCAATTCCCAGGTGTCAAAGGTGCCTACTACCAGTAGTAACACCCAACTCCTGGATTGGAAAGCTTAATTAATTTTTTAATCATTTAAACGACTTTTCTTTTAAACCACTGAAAATCCTTCCCTAACAAAGATAAATTCAACTAAAGATATTTATGTAATTTAGTTTTAGAAATTTATTTCAAATAGAACACCAAATAACCTTTTTTTTATATTAAAAGCACATTTCAAATAATTCCTTTATTTTAAAAGACCTACTAAAATTATATATTATTAACTATATTTAAACTTTTTTTTTTATAATCACCCTGCGTGTGAAAAATTTTGTTATATATAGTATCTTTCATGCATGTCATTCATATATTCGAGTAATGACTGAAAACATATAAATTTAAAGATTAATAAATATTAATAAAATCATTCGCAGCTCAAGTAATGATTTTTCAGTTGTTTTTAAATAGAAATTATTATTTCATTCCGGGATGATGCAATTTGGAAAAAAATAAAAATAAACACATGTTGTAGGTGGTAAAGTATAAGCTCTAGCAACGTCTTAATATCAAATGAACACTATGGCATATTAGTAATTAGTTACATCATAATTAAAGCATGATATATTTAGAGTAATTATAATTATTTAATTCAATAAGAAATTCAGCTACAAATGATCCAAAACAATGAGAAAAAGTCGACAAATTAATTGAGCACCTACAAAACTGAAGAGGACGGTAACAAAATCATCCTTAAAATCACTTGTAAAAGTAAGACTAAAAAACATGCTACAATAAAATACAAAAATTTTTAAAAATGAATATCTATTAAACAAGAAAAAACAAAAAATAACATATAAAACTTAAAATAAAAATGAGTCTAAACTAACAAAGATATCAACAAAATAGATAATAATCTGAAAAGAGACTAGACAAATGGAAAGAACGAGAAAAAAAAGAAAAGAAAAATTGAGTTAATGAAGAAGAAAAAGGCTGGTATAACTAACTCGAAAGCTGACAGCATCAATAAGCTAAACAAAAGAGTACACCATTGAAAAAAGTTTAGTTTTTTTAAAGTAACTTGTTTTGTTTTAATATAAACAAATTGCTTTTATCTTTTATAGAATGTACTAAAATTGAAAAAGAAAAAGAAGAAAGAAAGAGAAGAGATGTTAATTTTTACTTTTCGACAGATTTTTGAGATCTCGAGATGCATGTCCCGTTAGGAAAGAAATTAAATGCTGAAAAGAAAAGAGAAATCGCCACAAAAAAGTGAAAGTTGCTTTTGTCAAATCCCTTTTTATCTTTCTATTTTTCTCCTCAAAATTGGTATAATTTTATAAAGGTTAAAATGCACTATAAAAATTAGAAATTAATTCATTTATTTTTAATTCATAATTTTTAAATTTAAAATCTAAGTCTAATTATAGAACATTGTTAATTTTTTTAAATTAAAGTTAATTTTAATTATATAATTATTAAGTGAATATTTTTATTTGAAAAATATGACAATAATGAATTTAACAAAAAAAAAAACAGTGTTAAAGAGTTGAAATTGAATTTTAAAATTTTAAAGATATAAAACTAAATTTCATGAAATATAAAAAATTCAAAATTTTTAGTTTTAAAAAGTATAGGACTTATTGACATATTTTCACCATGTTATATTTTTGTAAAAGAAAAAATCATGCGTTTTATTCTAATAGTATTATATTTAGGGTTTTAATGTGGACTAATAATTCTTGCGAGTCAAGTAGTTTCTACAAATAAAAAGGGTATAGTTGTAATTTTTCAATTCACAAAAGCCAGTGGAGTACCAAAAATATTTACAAGTATTTATTTAGGGCTCCTCCATTGAAGGGTTTTCCCGCCATCTGCATAGGCTCTTCTGCCACGTAAGCACAAACCCTCCACGCGGCACTCGCTTTTGGGCACATGGAGTCCCAATCTCCCCGTCGAAAGATGATCCGCCACGTCATTTAAGAGATTTTAAAAACCATCAGACGGCTGGCATTAAATGCATCAGCCATTAAATCAGAATCAACTTTCCGCATCATTTCCTTTACACGTCGTTATATATATAAGGTCTTCATGGTTTACCATTTTTATCCTTCGTTTTTTTCTCTTTGAAGAAAATAAATATTAGCATGGAGGAAGAGGAGGGAAGGAAAGCGGAAACCGACGACGTCACCGGCGCCGAGTCTCCGGAGTTTAAACGGCAGAGAGATGCCGGATCAGCTGAGTTAAGCGATGAAGTTATGGGGTGGTTATCGGTGGAAGGTAGCGAGGCTGACTCGATGAGCGAGTTGTTGAAGCTTCTGGACGACTCAGCGGAAATGACCATGTCAGCGTCATTGTACACGTATTCTCCGGCGTCGTACGGAATGAGGGTTAGGTTCAGCGACAATCCGTATTCGTCGGCGTTGATATTTCAGTCGTCTTCTTCGTACATCACCATCAACGGCAACGAAGAGAGCTGCGGGTCGTCGTTTTCGGAGTCGGAGTCGAGCGTGATGGCCAGCGTGGACATGGGTGGGATTGTAAGGTCGAAGTTGAAGGGTTTGGAAGGAATAAGGGAGTGGTTGGAAGCGGAGGAGGGTGGGGCGTGGGGGGAAACGAGGAAGAGGCGCGTGGGTGGGTGGTGGAGTCGGAATGGAGATGGGCATGGGACGAAGAGCAGCTGACGAAGTTGCTGGAGGAGGAGTGAGTGCCCTTTTTGAAATTTGTGAGTAAACGTGAACAGTTATGGCCACATTTGTTAATAGTGGAAATTGAAGAGTAGATTAGAGAAATAGGGTTTTAGAGAATTAAGTAGACGGCATGCAGATAGAGATATGTGGCATCATAATCATTAGGGGCAAAGTAGTAGTGGTGGGAAAAAGATAAGAAGGGGATTTTCCATCGAGTGTGAGGGCCAGATTTAATAAAAAGCACGAGCTACGTGATTTTCAAGTAATTTCAAAACGTGAATGATTAATTGAACAAACACTGGTCCTTATCTCTATCTGCTTTGCAAAGAGTATTATATTATGTAACTCCACAGTCAATTAGGGTGAGCGTTCGATCGAATCGAATCGAATGAAAAAATTTCGAGTTAATCGAGTTGACGAATCATATTTTATCATCCTAATTTGATTTGAAATTTTCTCGAATCGAGTCGAGTGAGATGGAATTCGAATCGAATCGAATCGAATATATTTGTTCGAGTTAAATTTTAAAAAATAATTTTGGGTCATTGTAACTACTATCACCATCGTAATAAAATTTGTCCGCCTTAATCAAAATTTTATTAACTTTCATCACCTCATAATTTATTTATTAATCTTTTATATCGAGTTAGCTTTTTACTTGTTTAGTTATTTCAATTATTTTGATTCTTCACTATGTATTTTGGAATTAAAATATATATTAAATGTAAAATGTGATTTTTTAATAAAAGTTATTTTAAAGATAAAATATGAAATTGATACCAATATAAAATTTTAATACTTAATATTTTATGGCATAATTAATAATTCAATTTTAATATAAATATTCAATATGACTAAACAATTCAATAATATAAATAATATAAAATGTGAAATTTAATTTAATAATATAAATAGTAGATATAAATAAAATTATTGCTACTTATGTTTAGTGATTTTTTAGGATAATTTTGATTTTTATTTGAGGGTAAAAGGTGAGAAGTAAAAGTTTAGGGGAAAATAAAAGTTTTCTTGAATAAAAGTTTGAGGAAAGTAAATAGGGAGTAAAATTTTGGAAGGAAAATATAAAAAAAATTGGGGGATGGGTTTGGGGTAGATGGGGAGTGGGATGGGAAGGAGTAAAAGTTTTAGGGAAAAGTGGGAGGAGTAAAAATTTGGGGAGAAATAAAAAGTTTTGAGGTTTTTGGAGTAAAATTTTGAGAAAAGTAAATGGGAGAGTAAAATTTTGGTGAAATGGATTTTGGGTAGATTGGAGGTTGGGATGGGAGGAATAAAAATTTGGGGAAAAGTGGGAAGGAGTAAAAATTTTGAGGAAAAGTAAAAGGTTTGGGAGTTTGGGGTAAAATATAAAATATTATATTTTAATATTGAATTATTCAATTATTCGAGTTATTCAATTGAAAACTTAACTCGATTCGAACTCGAAATTGAAAAAATTGAGTTGACTCGAATAACTCGATTAACTCGAATAATTCGATTCGTTAACTCGAAATTGAATTTTTTTTTGATTTTTTCGAGTAGAATCGAGTTTTACTCACCCCTACAGTCAATATCCCTCTTTTGTCTCATGGATATCACTCAAACAACCTTCTGTGATCAACTCCTTAATTTAGTTTTTGTTCATTAAAAAAAACCCAAGAGCTTAAAAAAATACAGCAGAAAGCCCAATCCTAAGCTCAAAAAACCAACCCACAGAAACTCTAGCCACTGGTAATAGTGAAGTCTGGAAACACGCCGGAGTCACCACCGCGCAAAAAAGAGGAGTCAAGGCCAAACACGCCCTCAGTGAGTGATCATGTCGTTGTGTGACGTTTCCCAATCCACTCGTTGCCACCCATTGCCCCATCCCTATCATCAAATTTGCCTACTGATCATCATTATCAACCGCCACTTCTAATCATTGTGCCAATGGTTAATCATTCTCTACCTCCTAATTACTACCTAATTTTCAACTCTTTCTGATTACCACACATCAACTCTACTTAATAGGTCAAAGATGAAACTGCAACATTATGAATACCAGAAGAGATTGTAAAATGCTATTTAAAATATTTGAAAAATGCTTGGATTTTTTACTTTTTTCCATTTATTTTTACAAAGAGAAGCAATCCCATGTATGCTATATAAACTGAATTCCGGGAAGCTAGAATAATCCTTGATTCTTTTACAAACCGATCCCATGTATGCTTTCTATATGCTGAATCAGCCAATTAATGGCTTTCTCTATGCACATAAATCAAATTATCTTTGCAGTGAGCGATACCTTGAAAGCTCACAGAGATGGTAATGACGTATCTATGTACTGAATATGAACTAGTCTAGGTTTCTTTAATGTATCTCTCTATTTAGACTTCTTCATTTGCATGCAGCTTCAACTGATACCTTTTTCCTGCTACCTGGACATGGATCTCCTCCGAATACTTCGGGAGCCACGGTTACTGAACACGATTGTTTTCCGATGCAATTCTGCAAACAGGCCATGTTAATTACAGTGAAAACTAGTAAAAATTTCAAGATCTTTCATAGGTGGCATACCTTTTGGAATGCATCATAGGACTTGTGGGCATGGCAGCTTCCCTCACGGAAGTTTCCACAACTCCCCTCAGGCATTCCATAGCTAGCAAAGTTTATTTTAGAAATTTTCTGGCCAGGAGGACACCACAAATGGGCTTTCGGTCTACTGATTCTTCCTGCGATTAGCATTCGCCGTTTCTTCATTGTTGGCTGCCCTTCAAATATATCAGCAAATACACTTGCTGTTGTTCTTTTAGCCAAAGCAATCCCGTTGGGATCACCTCCCCATTCTTCAAACACCACCAAAAAGTTTCCACTTGGCTTCAGCCATGAACGTGGTACATGGTACCTGCAACCCAAAACTCAGTTACGAATGTTCGAATCGGATCCAACAAATAATAACCAAAAATGGAGTAGTTCCTCACCATCTTTGAGAAGGCTCTCCGCAGTTAGTTCGGCATTTCTGGTCATTATAAGTTCCGGCATAATCACAAGCATCGCAATTTCCATGGGCTATATACCCAGGCCAGTGACGTCCAATACTCTGGCCATTGATCCATACTTGCCCTTTTCCCATGCTACTCATATCTAAACCTAATGGTTCATTGCCTCCTGGTGCATCAAAAGTTGTCTGCAAACAATACATGTTCTATATTTAAATCCGGTTCTATAGGTTCGAACATGGTATCTGTTCAATCAACATGGAATTTTCCTAACCTTGTACCAAGTCATAGGTTGTTTCTTCACCAATTGTGATCCTTCAACCCATTCAACAGAGGAGCTTCCAGCATCGGTGTGAAGCTTTAAGGCTTCCCCTTTTAGACCAATCTGCTCAGCATCATGCCAACATAGTATATTAGTGTATATATATATATAAAAATATAACTATTTCTCTATGTTTTAGCAGTACTAAACAAACCTTGTAAGACCATTTCTGCTTAGATAAATCTCTTGTCCCCTCATTGAGACCCTTCAATGTAACCGGGCCTAGAACCCCAACATTCCATGTCTCAAAATGAGTGCCAACATTCTGAAACATATATGAAATTTAATGATCAATGTTTAGAAATGCCATTTCCCAACTATCATTGAAGTTAAGAAAAAACAAAAGCCTCATCGGAGAAGTGACAGAACGAACCGAGAGTCCCACTGCAACACTTAATAAAGTAACCTTGTTAATCCCAGCTCTCAGCTTGACATTGTTGCTGAATGTTAACTTTGGATTTTCAAGTCCCCCATACACAGTCCCTGATAGTTGACCATTAATGAAAACATGCAAAGCATGACCAGCTGACCAAATAGTAAGAAGAAGATCTTGTCCACTCCTCAGAAATCCTTCATCAGAATCTATTTGTACACTGATAGAACAACAGCATGTAAGAAAATCGAATAGAACCATGGAGGTACGATAATATGTGTTTTACTCGAGATTACTCACTCTGTCATGTACCACAAGTAATCTGTAGCATCCCTGGTGATATAGATTTGTTCCCAAAGCCCATCATGTACAGTTACATCCTGATCATCAGCAGAGGGGCTTTCTTCATTGTATGATTGCCACGAAAATGCGGTGTTTGCAAGTACCATCTCCTTCTCTGAGCTCTGGGCACCAAGCTGCAAAACGATTACGGTCAGATGTTAAATTTCACATTAAGGAGCTCTTCATATGGATAGTACAGACAGAAAACCAGCTTTGATGTGAAACATAAACAAAGCTTAAACTTCATTTTCATGTACCATAACTCTTTTAAGGCCATCTTACTAAGTTTTTCCCCCATGAAAGATGCAGTTGTGAGAAAGAAATTATTATCCTTACCGTGGCAGTGTTAAAAACAGCAGTTTTACAGTCGGGAAGGATGGTGATGGACCAACGTGGTAATTCGTAGTGTGCACTTCCAAAAGTTAATTTTACAGAGTATTTTGTGTCATAGTTTGCAAGGAATGCTGCACATGCACCTGACTTTGACTTGAATACATGAGCCTGGGAATCAAAAAACAATTGTCAACATCATGAGAAGAACAAAGTCCAGAACTTAAACAACATAATTTTCTTATTTCTTTCAGATTAGACAAAAAAAAAAAAAAAAAAAAAAAAAAAGAACTTACCTCCTGATTGCTTCCAAGTGATGTCACTGTAGGATCTGCAGACACTAGAGCTGGTTCACTTGATTTGATGGCACTATGTAAATCTCTCAGATGTCCCCATTTTGGTTCCCTTGGTAGCCCTAGTAAAGCCATTCAGAGCCCCTAAAACTGTTAAATTTGGGGGAATATTTTCAAGCAACTAGTTCTTGATCCTATTCAGAATTTAACAACGTTGAACACTCATGATGAAGCAGGTAAATAAAATCAGTTCAGCCTACAGTTCATATGTACATACCATATTCATCAATTGGAGCATCATAATCATAGCTAGTAGCAATGAAGAGACCGCTGGCTGTCCGGCCAAAATTCGTTCCACCATGGTACTGAGGCAAAAAAAGAAACAAAAAAATGAAGCTATTCATCTTTCACTGCATTATTTTTGTACAAAAGTGAACCAATTCTACAAGAGAGGCAGCAGAACTTAATACCATATAATAATTAACAAATGAACCACCATTCTGTATGAATCTTGCAACTGAAAATGCTATGTCTTCTGCTGGTCTGGTAGGCACTGCACCACCAAACTCCGTATACCTTGAGGTTTAAACAAACCAAAAGGTCAAACAAGACTCAAAATCAAACTTACATGGCAAAATTTGTATGACTTACCAGCCAGTCCAGTTTTCAGTCCACATCTTTGGCTTATATTTTGCATTGGGAGTAAAGTTTTCGCAGTAGAATCCATTGCAGGTGTTTATCTGCCACAGTATAATGGAAATTATAGAGACAGATGGAGACTATTATATGATCAAATCATTATTTCCGCCTAGGACAATAAGTAGAAACTTCCTTGTTAACTAAGCACTGTTATCAGAGGCAAAGGTGGCTTTGATGATGTCATGTCACGAGGTAATAATCATATTATTTCCATCATTGTGGAACTTAGAACCCCAAAATGATTTTCCATAAACGTCAAAAAACATTAAGAAAGCTGGAAGCCCGTGAAGTTGGAAATGAACACACACTGAAAAGCTATCAAATCAAACTCAAAACAGCTTGAGATAAGGTTGCAATTTAAGGCCAAAAGCCCCATCTAGAAAGGAGGCATACCATTACCAACAAAAGCAAAAACATATGGGAGGATATCTTACCACAGGGTCAGGAGCATCATCTTGCTTGCACATAATCCATGGGGCACCGGTGTCGAGCCCCACTGCCATTTGTGCTGCCCATTTGGTGTAAGCTTTACCTGGATCACCGATTTCCCATTCAACCGGACCAAATTCATTCTCAATCTGTAATTGCAGAATTCATCAATTTTGAACCAAAATTCGGTACTTAAAATCAGTTAAATAACTAAGAGGGATGATTTTCCAACCTGAGACATTATTATTGGACCTCCTTGAGTCTCAAACAGCTTTTCAGCTTTCATCATACTCACTATCTTCTCTGTAATTTTTTGCATTGCTGCCTACATTATAGTTATTTACAAACGCAAATTATTTCACTAATAATATATATATATATATATATATATATAAAAGAAAGGGCAATTAGATATAATCAATTTATCAAAGCTCTCAACCTTAAAAGGTTCATTATCAATCCTGAAAGCAATGCCGGGGACATATTTGAGCCAAACAGGAAATCCCCTGAACCAGAAAAGAGAGCATATCAGTAAACATCTATAAAATTAAGAAAAAAAAAATCTTTAAATAAAAAATTATTACCCAAAGTTCCATTCAGCACAAATATAGGGACCAATCCGGAGATGAACATAAAGGCCAGCTTGTTGGACCAGCTTAATAAATCGAACCAGATCATATCTATCCTCAAAATAATACTGCAAAAAGAAACAAATAAACAAACAATAGGCAAGTTTATAAATAAATTTGAAAGCAGGTGGCATACATTTCCAGGAGAAGGCTCATGTCCATTCCAGAAAACATAAGTCTGTATAACATCCAAGCCTCCTTCTTTGGCCTTTGCTATAAGATCAGGCCACATCTGCATACAAGAAATGTTTTCTTAAAAATGAGGTTTGAACTTTGAAACAGGGAAAACCAAAGAGCTACAATGAGAGGGGTTTAAGAATACCTGAGGAGTACTTCTGGGGTAATGGATAGAACCAGAAAGAAGAATCCTTCTCCTGCCATTAATGATGATAGCTTTGCTATCATAAGAAACAGTGGCTGAAACTACGGAAAAACCCCAAGAAGAAAACAACAGCCATAACATGAACATGTTGACCACCTTGGACAACATGTTTTTGTACCACCACATTGTCAAAACACTTGAACAAAGCAACGAGCCTTTTGTAGTTTTGGATATCCCCTTCTCCTTGTTCTATAATATTAGAGGAAGCAAGAGAAAGGAAAGAGGATTGGGTCCTTCATTTGAAGAACTCAAAAGGGTAAAAGAGGGGAGAGGGAGAAAGTGGATTGGACTCAGTTATTGGTTGCAATGTGGAGTTTATGTACGAGACTGAGAAAGACAAGCTCTCGCCCTGCAACTGCTTTATACACTTTGTTGAGAAATGAAGCGACCCCCACACTCTTTTGCCTGAAAAAAAGATTGAACGAAACACGTCATTTGTATCTCTTTTAGTAAAAATATTAAAATTTAAAATAAAAATATTCATGTGTAGAGGTGAGCATGGGCCGGGCGGGCTGGGTTCGGGTTAGCCCAACTAAAAATTTAGACCCGTTCATTGGGCTGGCTGACGGGCCCAAAAATGGGCCTAAAATTTTGCCCAAGCCCGCCCATATAAAATATTAAAACTGCCTGCCCACTACCATATTAATTTTTATATTATTTTATATAATTTTAAATATATATAATACATCAAAATATTAAAAAATCAAAATAAATATTTTTCAACAAATTGAAAATAAATTTTAAAAATATGTAGACTTAAATAACACTAAAATAGATGCAACTTAACAAGGAAATGCCTCTAAAATAATAACAAAATTAACAAATGTCTTTAAAATAATAACAAAATTAACAATAAAATAAGTTTTATATAATATATAAACAATAACAACAAAATAATAGAAATATAATAGTAAAATGGTAGCAAAATAAAGAGAAGAACAATAAGAAAATAATATTTAAAAATATTTTTTTGCCTTTAATGATTTCGGAATAAGATGCCAAGAAATTCTTACGAGGTCCGCCCATTTTTAAACGGCCTCATTTTCTAAGCCTATTTTTCGCCTATATTTTACCCGAACCTCTCATTTTTCTATTGGCCTTGGTAGTGGCCAAATTTATGCTCATTCTATTCATGTGACATAAATTTATTAGAAATTGATATGAGATAACGTGACGTTATTTTTTCATTCAATCATTTTTCTTAACAGTAATACTATTTTTATTTTCATTTAATTACCCAAATCCCAATCATTAACTATCAACTACTTTCACATTTATATTTCAACAATTAGATTAATTAAAGGGTAGGATTAACCATCTCATACTACAACAACTTGTACACTAATTAATTATTTTAATTGAAATTATTGATATAATTAATTAATTACAAATCACATGAATTGAAACCAACTATAAAAAAATTATTATGAACACTAAAATAAATAAAAATGGGAAAATGTAATAAAGAAAAACATAACATGTTTAATTACAGTTATATATATCTATAAGTATACTTATTTAAAATTTTTACTAAGTTAAGGTCACACATCAATCGTACCTTAATTTAATAATAGAATTATTAAAAATTAATTATTTTAACAAAAAAATAAATATTACACATTATAAGATTCAATTCAAAGCATTAAAATCTTAAATATCTTTAATTTATCATTTCAATCAAATCATATATAATTTTATAGAAATTTTCCAAGTCTAATTCATATATATAAAAATTATTAGATCCATTTTATACATTACTATTTATTATAATGGAAAAAAAGAGCTCATACGTAACTTATTATCGCTTTTTTCATTTTTATGAGTAGAAAATAAAAAAGAAGAAGTATAGGTTACCTTAAAATGCTAAGTCACAACAAAATTGCGTGTGAGGCAGAGGTTTTCAGACAAAGGCAATTAAATGATAATAGCTCGTTTTGTGTTTATAATTTAATTTCATATATGTAAATTTTAAAAAAATATATATAATTGGACGTATTGATGAGATGGTTAGAAACAGCTGTGTTTGCAAATCATGGGTTGAAAATAAAGCAAAAAGTAAACGATTTCATTTTCGTCGGTTTATAGTTAATAATGGCTACGTTAAAATTGGTGTATATCAGACATTTTTTTGTTTAAGAAGAAATAAAATCACTAGTTGTTGCCATAAACATACAAAAATTGGGTCATCTTCAACAGTTTATTTTAACACAATTACATCCAACTTGTATAAATTAAAGTCTATAACAATTTTCAACTAATTTTAATTTATATCGATATTAATTAAAAACTCCAACATTTCATCAATAATTCATGATATAATATTTAGTTTTTCTTTCACTACACCAAAACATACTTTTAGTGGCGTTTTAAATAAAAACGCCGCAAATATTATACATTAGCGGCGTTTGAAAAGAAACGCCGCAAAAAAAAGATCAATAGCGGCGTTTTGGTAATAAACGCCGCTAAAAATGAGATATGGCGGCGTTTATTTGTAAAACGCCGCTAAAAGTCTGAACATTAGCGGCGCTTTTGAGAAACGCCGCTAAAAGTCTGAGAATTAGCGGCGCTTTTAGGAAAACGCCGCTAAAAGTCTGAGCATTAGCGGCACTTTTGGGAAAACGCCGCAAATAATGTTAAAGTTTTATTGGGTATATATGATTGACCGTTAAAGGTTTCATGGGTTAAGGGTTAGGGGACCTTACATAATTGTAAAATAGATATATTAATTGTAATATATTAAATTAATAATCATTATAGTTTAAGGTTTATGATTTAGCATATATAATTTACGGTGTAAGGTTTAGTAGTTACTATTTTAAATGTTTAGGGATTATGGCGTGTAGTTTGTGGTTTAAATTAAGTTTAGGGTTTCATGGGTTAATGGCTAAGAGTTAGGGGTTAAGGGTTTATGTTGTGTGATTTAGGGTTTATGAGATATATAGGAAAGAGGTTTAGGGTTTAGAGTAATTAGTCTCTATTAATTTATATATTAAATAATTTCTTACATAATTGTAAAATAGGTATATTAATTTTATTATATCAAATTAATTATCATTATAGTTTAGGGTTTATGGTTTAGCATATACAATTTAAGGTGTAAGGTCAATTAAGTGTTACTATTTTAAATGTTTAGGGATTATGGTGTATAGTTTGTGGTTTAAAGTTTAAGGTTTTATGTGTTTAAGGGTTAATGGTTAAGGGTTAATTGTTAAGGGTTAGTGGTTAGGGGTTAAGGGTTAGGGGTTAGGGGATGATAGTTTAGGAGTTATGATATAGGGTTTAGGGTTTTAGGGTTTAGGGTTTAAGGTATATGATTTGGAATGTAGGGTTTAAAGTCTAGGATTCTAGGGTTTAGGGTCTTAGGGTTTTAGGGTCTAGGGTCTTAGGGTTTTAGGGTTTACGGTCTAGGGTTTAGGGTTTTATTCTGTTAATTTGATATTTATTATTAAAAGCGTAAAAAATAAAAAACCTAAAAAACTTACAAAAAATATATGTATGTATATTTGAATGTTTAATTTTTATAAAATATATACAAAACTATAAAATATTTATAAATAAATTAAGAAAATAATAATAAGTTAGGAATAGTGGCATTTTTATTAAAAACGCCGGTAATATATGGGAAACTTGGAACGACGCCGTTTGAAGCTTATGTTCAGTGGCATTCTGTCCAAAACGGCAGAAAATGATGTGTTTTATTTGTTTATAGTGGCGTTTTTCAAAAAACGCCGCAAAAGCTTGTGTTTTACTGGCATTTTATGTTAAAACGCCGCGAATATATTACATGTTTACAAAACAGCGCCGTTATTCTGCTTAGTTTGTTGAGGCATTTACATAAACGACTTCGTTTTACTATTTGATTTTAGTGGCGTTTATAAGTAAAACGCCGCAAAATGTTGTGTTGTACTGGCGTTTTAAGTAAAAAACCGCAAATATATTAACTGTTTGCAAAACGACGTTGTTATTCGGCTTAGATTTTAGAGGCGTTTACCAAATGACTTCGTTTTGTTATTTGATTTTAGTGGCTTTTTATAGAAAAACGCCGCAGAGGCTTCTGGTTTACTGGCGTTTTATTTTAAAACGCCGCGAATATAGTAACTGTTTACAAAACGACGCCGTTATTCTACTGAGTTTTTATAGGCATTTACAAAAGCGACTTCGTTTTGTCATTTATTTTAGTGGCGTTTTATATAAAACCGCCGCAATGGGATTCAGTTTTATTGCAAAACATTGTCGTTTTGTTCCATCTGCTATAACCCTAAACAAAAAGTCGAAAGAACAGAAAATTCCCCCTCCATCGAAATCTCTCCCCAAATCCCTTTCCCCTAATCCCTAAAAAATTTCCCCAAATTTTCAAAAACAACGAACCCCTAATCCCTTTCCACTATCTAACCCCGATTTTTCCCCAAAATCAAACTCGAATTTCCCAAGTTTTTCACCATCGCTCCCAACTGCTTCCCTCCCACTCAAATTCCTTAATCCCAAATTTTCCACATCGTTCCCAACTGCTTCCTCCCGAACTCAATTTCCCTAATCCCAAATTTCCCTATCGTCTCCCAATTAGTCTCCCTCCGCAAACTCAAAAACTCTCATTACCATAGTAACAATAATCTGTAGAAATATGAGCTAAAACATGTGAGCTTAGCTCGTGTGAATGAAAATAAAAGAAAAATACTTATTCATAATTTATGATTAATTTCTTTAAAAAGAATTAACTTATTTTTAAAGGCAATTATTATATAAAATATCCAAAAGCCAATGCTTACGGCTTACTCATAGTATCTACACATAATTTAAACTGATTTAGTGTCAAAACATACTAACCCAATGGAGGAAAAATACATAAAAATAAAACAATAATATCTTAATAATTTAGTTTTTCAAAAACAACCTTTATTCATTTATTTTTCTTTTACAATTCATGATAATTGTTGTACACTCATAATCCTACTTTATAAAACCTCATTGTATCACCATCTCATCAAAAAAGACTCTACCAAACGATAGACATTGCCTACACAACAATTGTTGATTGCCAACTGTGTAGCACACGGGTCAATTGTTGTGCAAACTGGAAGATCTTTAAAAGATGACACATGACTTGCAGGTGAAGCCAATCATAAGTGCAAAAAGATCCATCATAATTCAGTCTTTAATACAAAAGGACACCTGATGGTGAGTATATAAGACCATATACTCATCGTTTACAAAGGGAGGAACCTCCTGTAACTTAGAAAACCCAAGACTCCAAAAGTAAACCACTTAGTATGTATCATTAGCTCTCTGCACAACCGCCGTGTGAACTACTACTAACTTCCAACCACTCGCATTGTATCAATAATTTGGTGTGGTGAGTGTGGACTAACATGGCTTATCCTATAGGAAATATCTTTGAAAACTAGGACACAATAGAAGCTCCAAATAGTAACTATCCCTTAGCTAGTAATCAACCATATAATCCTTTATGGCCTTTATGATTAATATCCCCTATTTGCAATACAACAAAACACATTCCTTGGATACAATACATCTTTTCCAAATTTTAGACCTTTCTCGCCACCACCACTTAGAATACATCCTTATCCAACTCCTAACAATTAAATTAAACAAAACCCAAATTAATATTTGAGCTTCAAGAACAAATGAAAGCTGTGCAAGAATAGTTACTACAGAAATAACAAAAAAAAAATAAAAAAATAAAAAATTATGCCAACGAAATGGCCAACTCATATAAGAATTAAAGGCAAACCAAGCGTCAACGTTGAGAAAGTGGTTGAATATTCCCACTTAGGTAGAAATAAAAATATCATGGGAGAAATCCTTTAGTGATGCCCCTATTCTAGAAATATTCCCCTTTAGAGGACCAAATGGAGACTTTAAGAAGGGAATTGCAAGTATTATAGTGAGGAAAGCCTCCTGATGTTAAATGGATTATGTGTAGTGACAATCTTCTGACTCTAAATTTTTTTATGAATACATGCCTTCTAATTTTAAGCCTAGAAAGAAAGAAAAAATATAATAGAAAGAAATACCCACACGATAATCTACAATAGCACAAAAATTATATGGAAATTGTGCCACTAATGCACTAAAATGTGTAGCCTTGTGTATACTTTAACGAATCATTTTAGAAATTAGAATCAATCATTATCAGTAAGATCCATCCATAGTTTTGAGCAGCTTGGTAATCAATTTATGGGCCACCTTTAGCCAATAGAGCTTTTCTTAGTACTTAACCCCATCTACTTGCTATAAGGCAAAATAGAGTGGAACCACTTAGGGATTATATTTGTCTATTTAGTACAATTATAGAAACCAATGATTTAATAGATGAATAGGCTATTCAAGCTTTCATTGTAAAGGTATATTGCTAGGATCTAGTGTAACACCCCGATACCCAATTAGATCTTCAGGTTTAAGCTACAAGGTGCCACATTCGTTGTCGGAGCAATTACGATCAATTTACACTTGATTAAAACCCATTAAACATTCATAAATAAGTAACACATATGTATAAAATGATGCATAATTGTTTTCGGGTCTCATACTAGCTTAAAAAAGCTATTTTGCTAACCTGAGGTCAAATGAGGACCAAATTGTAAAGATTTCAAAACTCTGGGTTGATGTTGCGGCATCGGGGGCTCCTCATCGCAACGCAACTCTCTAACTTAATCTCATTGTGACCTCGAGTACATGTTGTCGCAATGTAAATCATGAGCTATTCCTCGTCACGGCATTGGGGATACGTCGTTGCGACGTGACATACTGTTTCCTTAAAAATCAACATGGTACAAGTTTAGGCGGTTTGTAATAATACTTAACATTTCAATTACAACAAAAAAATATGCCAACTGCATTCAAGCCAAAAGATGCCCAAAATGATAATTCAAAACAACATCAACTACCAAAGTCTAACTTCAACCATTTATAATATAAAATCAACCTAAGTTCGAGGTACATGCCATATACAGTACATTACAAACTTTGCTGAGTTAGAGTTGAATGCTAGGACGACTTCTCAATTTCCCGAGAATCACCAACACCTACCCATGGAGAAAACAAATTGTATGCTGAGTAATAAAGCTTAGTGGTACCCTCATAAAACAGAGTAAATAAAGCATAACATTACTAACTTATTATATTACAATATGCTTAAAACTATTCAAATTATGTTCTATCATGCCAAGCAATTCTATTAACACATCCACATGTGAGTATACGAATCAATTGGTAAAACTAATCTATTCAATATAGTAAGATAGTTAATCAAATCAGATTATTTATCAAATATGAAACTTTAGGTCATATATAAACTCTTACATCTATATCTTTCACTTCAGGCCATGCAAATCCAATTTCATTCAACATCCATTACCATTTATCTTATCATTCGGGTCTATTCCTGGAGTCTATCGACTCATTCATATCCGTACCGACCCCTAGGGCTCATTTCTAACCAATTTATATACTAGTTTACATGCTTTATCTATCACACAAATACACAGAACATGTCAATTTCATCATCATTCCATAACTCTTATTCTACTGTAGTTATCATGAGTAGCCTGACAACGATGACTTTTACAATATACATAATTTAACATCTCGGGTGGCCCGACATCAATGGTTCATTCAATTCAGTATATTACCATCTTGGATGGCCCGACAATGATGGTTCCCTATTATTTATATTTCTCCATCTCAGGTGGCCCTACAATGATGGTTTCCACACTTTACCTATACTACCATATCGGAAGGCCCGACAACTATGACAATCATGATCTATTCATTCTACGATCTTGGATGGTCCGTCAACGATGGTTTTCACCATATACATATCCTACCATCCCAAGTGGCCCGACAAAAATGGTTTCCAACCTAAGGCATGCCAATTAAATCAACGGTACTTAAAATAGTTATTAGGGTAATACCAAATCGATACACATTATAACTATGTAGCACATTTCGATCTCATCATCAATTCATTAATCAAACACATACATTCATATCAAACACATTTTCTATTCAATTTCTACAACACATATCACATTTTAAGGTAATGTATATCATCTCTTATCTTATTCATTTTAGTTTTCTATTCTAATATCTTCAACACATTCAACATTACAATTCACTTTATCATTGTATACTCACCTCAAACAATTAAAACGGTAACACTCTTAACCTGTCTCCATCGTCAGATTATGGTTATAGAGTATTACAATACAATTTAGAACATTTAATATCAAATAACATCAAAATTTCTAATTAATTATCAGCATTTATATTATCATGTAATTTAAAGTGAAACATACACTCATGGGCCTAAAATTGGGTCTACGAGGCCTTAAAAATAGTTTAGAAAAAATCAGGAACTAATTAGAAATAATTCAAAATATTTAGGGAAAATATGAAAATTTTCAAAACAGGGGTCACACGGCCGTGTGATAGAGCCCAGACCGTGTGGCTACTTCACATGCCCATGTACGTTGACTGTATAATTAACTGTGCTAGTGTAATATAAGGTCACACGGCCGTGTGGCCAGACTGTGTAGCTCAGGGTCACACGGCCGTATCGCCAGGTCGTGTAACTCTCTGTGTAACAGCCCAATTTAGGGGCTAGTCAGAATAGTGATCTCAGGATCGCTAATTCGAGATTTATTTTCATGTTATATTATGAGTTGGAACATGATAGTATATGTGCATGAAAATTTTGGTACTTTAATTTTAGAGATTTCATGTTTAATCGCGAAAAAGGACTAAATTGCATACAGTGCAAAAGTTCCATTCTATAGGCTAAAAGTACCAAATAGCCATAGATTGTTAATTGAAGGTCTTTAAAAGGTAATTAGACCCCTAAAGTTAGCATGGTCGGCCATAGGAGACAAAGATGGACAATGTTGGATAAAGTTGGTGATAGTTGGTGACTTATTTGACTTTTATTAATAAAATAAGGAGAGAAAAAAATCAACTTTTCTCCTTTTCTCTTCCACCAAAAATTAGCAGCAAATAGGGGATAGAAAGCTTCAAAATTTCAGCACACTCATCTCTTCACAAGTAAGTGTTCTAGTGAACTTTTCTTGAAGATAATTATACTTTTGAGACGCCTAAAGCTTAAGCTTTCATATGAGGGGACTAATTTGCAATATGGTGAAGAGTTTAGAGTTTTTCCATGAGAGTCTTCATTGTTATTTGCTGCATTTTTATGGAAGAAGTTGAGTCTTAGTTAGTAGATGAACAACTTTTGTGAAAGGTGTTAGCATGAAAACACCAAATAGGACCTTGATGAAAAGGTTACAAAATTTGTAGTAAGCATGTGAAATGTTGAGTTTTAATGACAGCTATAAGAGTTTTAAATGTTCACCTAGGCTTGTTGAAGGTAGAAATACGATTAAAATTTATTTTTGAGCCTAGGGGCAAAATGGTTATTTTGCCAAAATTATGGGCAAAATAGTAATTTTTTTCCTAAACATGATTTTCTGAATGCTTTTATTAATATAGTGATTAAAATGAGTTAAATTGCTATTATAGAGCAAGAAGAACCGAGGACCTGCCTTGATCGGGGAAAGAACAAAGTCTCGGATTAGATTGACAAGCTAGCTCATTTTGAAATCGATGTAAGTTTGTATGTGATTTAAGTAACATTTAAATTAGCATGTTGAGGAATGCTTGGCATTATATTAATACATGATGCACTACCAAATTGAGTAGTTAATGTGAATGAGATGTTGAAATCCAAACGGGCCATATTGAGTATAGAAATGCTATCATTGAGATATAAAATAAATAAGGTCTCGTATAAGACCAAGTCCGGGACATGGCCTTGGCACCGAGTTGAGATCCCGTGTAAGACCATATCCGGATATGGCTTCGGTAATGAATATGAAAATCGTATAAGACCATATTCGGGATATGGCATCGATACATGATAGGAAATTCAATATAAGACCATATCCGAGATATGGCATTGACACCTAAAAGTTATCCCATATAAGACCATATCCAGGATATGGCATTGGCATCTAGAGGTGACTCCATGTAAGACCACCTCGAGGTTGTGGCATCGGCTTTATACTTACAGTAGTGATGATAAACACATGTCTTTGACTATCCCTTGTGAATAGTGGGATAAGTAGATGAATTTAGAAGTAGAGATGTGAATGATATTTAAGTCATGTGAGTGAGTGAATACAAGTACTCGTGAATGAGTCACGAAGAATCGGTTTTGATATGTGGTACGGTATGTGCTAGATAAGGACAATTGTAAGTAAGTATTGTCAAGAAGCCTTGACTCGAGTACGATTAGCTAATACCGTGGATGGATTATTTTATGAGCTTATTATTGCTATTTATTTCCATGCAAACTTACTAAGCTTTTTGCTTACCCCTTCTTCATTGCCCTTCTTTCTTGTAGTATTGCCAAGGTAACTCGAGGATCGTGAACGTAGGAGTTCGAAAATTACACTATCGATAGCATTTTGGTATAACAATTTTAGACTTATTTTGAGTATGACATGTATAGGGCTCAAGTACTTTGTTAAGTTGTAATTGTTAGTCAAAGTGTTGACTATGTAAGTTAGTAAAAGTCATTTTGTAAATGGCCTTATGAGTTAGGCAAATACTTGGCAAACTCTTTTGTTTGATGAAGATGGAGTTCATGAAGTGTATGTCCCTTTAATTATCTTGTATGTTGAAATGAGTTCTTAGACTTGCTTATGGGTTAGGAATTGTATTATTTTGAGTAGAAGTATGTATGTGTGCATTCTAGGGTGGCAAGTGCTTGGTATATAGCCTAGTAATTGCCCACTTAGGTAGACAAACGGGCGTGGGTATAGACTGTGTGGGAGGAACGACTAGCACATGGGCGTGCACCCAGGCCGTGTGAAGTCTACACCTTGCACTTGGGATTTAAATCACCACATGGCTGAGGTACACGGGCGTGTGTATAGGCCGTATGGATAAATCAGAATGCCAAGGTTTGGCACACGGGTTAGTGACATGGGCGTGTCAAGGCCATGTAAAATTAGTCAGTGTCGACCACGGGTGGAAGACACGGGCATCTTTAGGGGCACACGGGCGTGTCTCTAGGCCTACACGGGCGTGTGGCCTCTGTTTTAATTAAAAAGTTTCTTGAACTCGTGAAAGTTCCCGAAAAGATTCCAATACTTCTCGAAGTGTAATTAGGGCCTCTTAGGCTGATTTTGTGTGAGCGATAGGGTTCAACGAAATTTTATAACCCTATTTAAGATGTTTAAGCAAGATTAGCTATGTAATGCCTCAAACCCTGTTTCGGCTCAAACACGGGCAATAAGTGTTACATTTATTGGTATCAGAGTTACGATTTAGTCGATTCTAGGACTAACGTAGCGTAAGTACGAGCCTAGCTATACATGCCATATGTAAGAGTGTCTGAGTAATGATAGTGTGATGGCTCCTGACGTATAAAATTGTGTTTTATGTAGTATATGGATTTCGATCCAGACAGAACTATAGCTGATGATGCTGTGAGTAACGTGTCAGCTCCCGCTCAAGGGACCACGCCAGCTAATAGTAGACCCGAGACCTTGAGTCAGGGGGAAGAGGTTCGAGAAGCCTTTCTCCACAAGATGAGCAATTGGTATATGGAGTATATCCGAGCAAATCCTAATGCTCAACCCCCTCCACCCTCACCAATTCCTCAACCCACTCCAGTAGCCCCTCAAGTGGTTGAGGTGGTGAGAAGAGAAAGGCCTCCGGTGGATAAGATCCGGAAGTAAGGAGCCAAGGAATTTCGGGCGAATAAGAATGATGACCTGGGGAAAGTAGAATTCTGGCTCGAGAATACCATCCGGTGTCGGTGGTGCCAAGGGAGAGAGTTAGTTGGGAATTCTTCCAAGAGGAATACCGGAAGAAGTATATCAGATAGAGGTTCATTGACCACAAGAGAAAGGAGTTCTTGGAACTGAAGCAAGGCCGTATGTTAGTGACCGACTATGAACAGGAGTTCGTAAGGCTTAGCAAGTATGCACAAGAGTGCATGTCTACTGAGGCCATCATGTGTAAGAGATTCGAGGACAGATTGAATGAAGATATCCGCCTATTCGTTGGGGCTCTCGAATTAAAGGAATTTGTAGTGTTGGTGGATAGAGCCTGTAAAGCCGAGGAGTTAGCTAAAAAGAAGAGAAGAGCTGAGTATGAGTCTAGTGACTTGAGGAAGAGGCAACTGAATAAGTTTCACCAATCTTCATCTAAGAAATCAAGGGATTTCACTACTCGATCAGTCACTTCAGCGGGGTTTTCAACCTGAAGTAAGGACAAGCAATTCTCGGGATCGAAAGGGCAAACCACATCAGTTGCTAGTGTGGGCAACGTTCGATCGAGTAGACCGGAATGCCCTCAGTGTGGCAGGTGCCATTCTGGTGAGTGTCAGGCTAATAAGAAAGGTTGCTTCAGATGTGGATCCTTAGACCACTTTATCAGAGATTGTCCCGAGGTGGACGAGAAAGAAAAGCCTTAGAATGCAAGATTGGGAAGTTCCACTAGGGGAAGACCATTGAGGAACCTGGGGATTGAGATGGGAAGCAAGAATTCTTCTAAAGAGCAAGCTCCTAGAGTCGAGGGTAGAGCACCGGCGAGGACATATGCCATTCGTGCTCGTGAATAGGCATCTTCCCCTAACGTGATCACGGGTATCTTTTCTCTCCATAATACTCGTATTATAGCTTTAATTGACTCGTGATCTACCCACTCATACATATGCATGAAATTAGTCTCTAGCATGAGCATGCCTATAGAGTCTACTGAATTCATCATAAGAGTATCTAATCCCTTAGGCAAGTGTGTGTTGGTTGATAGAGTTTGTAAAGGGTGCCCTTTGATGATTAAGGGTCATTATTTTCCGGTCGATCTTATGTTATTATCGTTTGACGAGTTTGATGTCATCCTCGGGATGGATTGATTAGTTATCTATGGTGTAATTGTGAATTATGGGAAGAAGCATATCGAGTTGAGAGATGAAAATGGTAATTTTATTCGTGTCGAATCAGATGAGCCGGATAGGTCACCAATAGTGATATCGACCATGTCGGCTCAGAGGTATCTAAGGAAAGGGCATGAGGCTTATGTTGCCTTTGTGTTAAACACTAAAGAGACTGAGTTGAAAATTGAATCAGTACCCATAGTATGCGAGTACCTAGATGTTTTCCTGGAAGAGTTGCCAGGGCTACCTCCGGATAGAGAGATTTAATTTGGGATTGAATTAGTTCCGGGTACTACTCCTATTTCTATTGCTCCATATAGAATGGCCCCAACTAAATTGAAGGAGTTGAAAGCACAATTGCAAGAATTAACAGTTAAGGGTTTCGTGAGGCCCAAGAATTAACAGTTAAGGGTTTTGTGAGGCCGAGTTTTTCTCCGTGGGGTGCTCCCATTCTATTCGTGAAGAAGAAAGATGGTTCCATGAGACTATGTATAGACTATCGGCAACTCAATAAAGTGACGGTGAAGAATAAGTACCCGTTGTCGAGGATCGATGATCTATTTGACCAACTGAAGGGAGCTACAGTATTTTCCAAGATAGATTTGAGGTTAGGGTACTATCAGTTGAGAGTCAAGGACTTGGATGTGTCGAAAACCGCATTTAGGACTAGGTACGACCACTATGAATTTTTGGTCATGCCTTTTGGTCTAACGAATGCCCCCGCAATCTTCATGGATTTGATGAATCGCATTTTTTGACCGTACTTGGATAGGTTTGTTGTGGTCTTCATCGATGACATACTGATCTACTCTCGAGATGAGAAAGATCATGCCGAGCATTTGAGTAAAGTTCTACAAGTTTTGAGAGAAAAACAATTGTATGCCAAATTCAGTGAGAGTGAAAGAAGTGGGGACTTTGGGACACATTGTCTTAGGAGATGAGATTCGAGTCGATCCGAGTAAGATTTCTGCAATTGTGGAATGGAAACCGCCGAGGAGCGTAACTGAAGTGAGGAGTTTTCTAGGCCTAGCCGGCTATTATAGGCGTTTTGTCAAGGGATTTTCCATGATAGCTACCCCAATGACGAGAATTTTGCAAAAAGATGTGAAGTTCGTTTGGATAGAGAAGCATCAACAGAGTTTTGAGAAACTGAAGACACTATTGACTGAGGCTTCTGTTCTGGTGCAACCAGAGCCGAAAAGAGAATTTGTGGTTTACAGTGACGCGTCCTTGAACCGATTGGGTTGTGTACTTATGCAAGAGGGTAAAGTGATTGCATACGCCTCTAGGCTGTTGAAGCCGCACGAGAAGAACTACCCGACTCATGATTTAGACTTGGCCACAATCGTGTTCGCACTGAAAATTTGGAGACATCATTTATATGGTGAAAGGTATAGGATTTTCACTGACCATAAAAGCCTAAAATATTTGATGACATAAAAGGAATTGAATTTGAGGTAACGAAGATGGTTAGAGCTGATTAAAGATTATGAGTTGGTAATTGACTACCATCCGGGAAAGGCAAATGTAGTCGCCGACGCTTTGAGCAGAAAATCATTATTTGCACTAAAAGCCATGGGTACTCAGATGACCTTGTTAGATGATGGTTCTGTTTTAGCCGAGTTGAGGGCTAAACCATTGTTTCTCTAAGAGATTTGTGAAGCTCAAAAGGATGATAATAGTTTGCAAACCAAGAGAGTTTTATGTGAGTCAAGCGTTGAGATAGACTTTCGAGTAAATCTTGATAGATGTCTAACATTTCGAGATCGAGTCTGTGTACCTAGGAATGATGAGCTTATTCGCAAAATTTTGCATGAAGCACATAACGAGTGTTTGAATGTACACCCATGCAGCACAAAAATGTACCATGATTAGAAGAGATGGTATTGTTGGTTGGGTATGAAGAAAGATATTTTCGAATTTGTATTGAAATGCATGATTTGTCAGCAAGTGAAGGCTGAACATCAAGTACCTTCGGGTTTACTTCAGCCTCTTATGATTCCTGAGTGGAAGTGGGATCGTGTTACTATAGACTTCGTGACGGGCTTACCGTTGACTCCTAAGAGGAAAGATGCAGTATTGGTAGTGGTTGATAGACTCACTAAGTCAGCCCACTTTATACCAGTGCGAATCGACTATTCACTTGATAAATTGGCAGACTTGTACATGTCTGAGATAGTAAGACTTCATGGTGTACCATTTTCGATCATTTCAGATAGAGATTCGAGATTCACGTCACGGTTTTGGAAAAAGTTGCAAGAAGCATTGGGCACGAAATTGAGTTTCAGTACAGCCTTCCATCCACAAACTGACGGGCAGTCAGAGAGGGTAATTCAGATACTAGAAGACATGCTTCGGTGCTGTGTTTTGGAATTCCATGTTAATTGGGAAAAGTACTTACCATTGGTGGAATTCGCCTACAACAACAGCTTTCAGTCAAGTTTGAAGATGGCGCCTTCTAAGGCATTGTATGGGCGTAAGTGTCGAATGCCCTTGTATTGGTCAGAACTCAGAGAGAAGCAGATACACGGGGTTGACTTGGTTAAGGAAACTGAAGAGAAAGTAAAAGTGATATGTGACTGCCTGAAAGTCGCCTCTGATAGACAGAAGTCCTATTCGGATTTAAAAAGGAAAGAGATAGAATTCAAAGTCAGTGATAAAGTGTTCTTGAAAGTATCACCTTGGAGGAAAGTCCTCAGATTTGGATGGAAGGGCGAATTGAGTCCACGCTTTATCGGACCTTATGAAGTTACCGAAAGGATAGGACCGGTAGCTTATCGGTTAGCCTTGCCACCTGAGCTAGAAAAGATTCATGATGTCTTTCATGTATCCATGTTGCGTCGGTACCATTCAGACCCTTCACATGTCTTAGTACCGACAGAGATAGAGAAACAACCGGATTTGACTTATGGTGAAGAACCAGTTAGAATTTTGGCTCGTGAGGTCAAGTAGTTAAGGAACAAAAGCATAGCCCTAGTGAAAGTCCTATGAAAAAGGCACGGAATAGAAGAGGCTACATGGGAAGCTGAGGAAATGATGAGAAACCAATATCCCAATCTTTTCACCGGTAAGATTTTCAAGGACTAAAATCCTTAAGGGGAGAATTGTAACAACCCGATTTAGGGGCTAGTCAGAATAGTGATCTTGGGATCACTAATCCGAGATTAGAGAGATTTATTTTCATGTTATATTATGAGTTAGAACATGATAGCATATGTGCATGAAAATTTTGGTGCTTTAATTTTAGCGATTTCATGTTTAATCGCGAAAAAGGACTAAATCGTATACGGTGTAAAAGTTCCATTCTACAGACTAAAAGTACCAAATAGCCATAGATTGTTAATTGGAGGTCTTTAAAAGGCAATTTGACCCCTAAATTTAGCTTGGCCAGCCATAGGAGACAAAGATGGACAATGTTGGTCAAAGTTGGTGATAGTTGGTGACTTATTTGACTTGTATTAATAAAATAAGGAGAGAAAAATTATCAACTTTTCTCCTTTACTCTTTCACCGAAAATTAGCAGCAAATAGGGGGTAGAAAGCTTCAAAATTTCAGCACACTCATCTTTTCACAAGTAAGTGTCCTAGTGAACTTTTCTTGAAGATAATTATACTTTTGAGACCTCTAAAGCTTAAGCTTTCATATTAGGGGACTAATGTACAATATGGTGAAGAGTTTAGAGTTTTTCCATGAGAGCCTTCATTGTTATTTGCTGCATTTTTATGGAAGAAATTGAGTCGTAGTTAGTAGATGAACAACTTTTGTGAAAGGTGTTAGCATGAAAACACCAAATAGGACCTTGATGAAAAGGTTACAAAATTTGTAGTAAGTATGTGAAATGTTGAGTTTTGATGATAGCTATAAGAGTATTAAATGTTCACCTAGGCTTGTTGAAGGTAGAAATACGATTAGAATGTATTTCCGAGCCTAGGGGCAAAATGGTTATTTTGCCAAAGTCTAGGGGCAAAATAGTAATTTTGCCTAAACATGATTTTTGGAATGCTGTTATTAATATAGTGATTAAAATGAGTTAAATTGCTATTATAGAGTAAGAAGAACCGAGGACCCGCCTTGATCGGGGAAATAACAAACTCTCGGATTAGATTGACAAGCTAGCTCATTTTGAAATCGAGGTAAGTTTGTATGTGAGTAACATTTAAATTAGTATGTTGAGGAATGCTTGTCATTATATTAATACATGATGCACTACCAAGTAGAGTAGTTAATGTGAATGAGATGTTGAAATCCAAATAGGCCATATTGAGTATAGAAATGCTATCATTGAGATATGAAATAGATAAGGTCCTGTATAAGACCAAGTCCGGGACATGGCCTCGGCACCGAGTTGAGATCTCGTATAAGACCATATCCGGGATATGGCTTTAGTAATGAATATGAAAATCGTATAAGACCATATTCGGGATATGGCATCGATACATGATAGGAAATTCCATATAAGATCATATCCGGGATATGGCATTGGCACCGAGAAGTTATCCCATATAAGACCATATTCAGTAGGGGTGAGCAAAACTCGATTCGACTCGAAAAAATTGAAAAAAATTTGAATTTCGAGTTAAACAAATCGAATTATTTGAGTTAATCGAGTTATTCAAGTCAACTCGAATTTTTTTTCGAATTTCGAGTTCGAATCGAGTTGAGTTTTTGAATTCGAATAACTCGAATAATTCGAATAATTTGAATATTAAAATAAAATATTTTATATTTTTACCCCAAACTTCCAAACCTTTTTACTTTTTCCTCAAAATTTTTACTCCTTCCCACTTTTCCTCCAAAACTTTTATTCCCCTCCCATCCCAACCCTCAATCTACCCAAAATCCATTTCCCACCAAAATTTTACTCTTCTATTTACTTTTTTCAAAATTTTACTCCAAAAACCCTCAAAACTTTTATTTCCCCAAATTTTTACTCCTCCCACTTTTCCCTAAAACTTTTACTCCTTCTCATCCCACTCCCCATCTACCCCAAACCCATCCCCCCAATTTTTTTTATATTTTCCTTCCAAAATTTTACTCCCTATTTACTTTCCTCAAACTTTTATTCCTCAAAACTTTTATTTCCCCTAAACTTTTACTTCTCACCTTTTACCCTCAAATAAAAAATCAAAATTATCCAAAAAATCACTAAACATAAATAGCAATAATTTTATTTATATCTATTATTTATATTATTAAATTAAATTTCACATTTTATATTATTTATATTATTGAATTGTTTAGTCATATTGAATACTTATATTAAAATTGAATTATTAATTATGCCATAAAATATTCGTATTAAAATTTTATATTGGTATCAATTTCATATTTTTCTTTAAAATAACTTTTATTAAAAATCACATTTTACATTTAATATATATTTTAATTCCAAAATATATAGTGACAAGAATCAAGATAATTGAAATAACTAAGCAAGCAAAGAAGCTAACTCAGATATAAAAGATTAATAAATAAATTATGAGGTGATGAAAGTTAATAAAAATTTGATTAAGGTGGACAATTTTTATTACGATGGGTGATAGTGGTTACAAGGACCCAAAATTATTTTTTAAAATTTAACTCGAACAAAAATATTCGATTCGATTCGATTCGAATTCCATCTCACTCGACTTGATTCGAGAAAATTTCAAATCAAATTAGGATGATAAAATATGATTCGTCAACTCGATTAACTCAAAATTTTTTCATTCGATTCGATTCGATTCGATCGAACGCTCACCCCTAATATTCAGGATATGGCATTGGCATCTAGAGGTGACTCTATGTAAGACCACCTCGAGGATGTGGCATCGGCTTTATACTTACAGTAGTGATGATAAACACATGTCTTTGACTATCCCTTGTGAATAGTGGGATAAGTAGGTGAATTTAGAAGTAGAGATGTGAATGATATTTAAGTCATGTAAGTGAGTGAATACAAGTACTTGTGAATGATTCACGAAGAATCAGTTTCAATATGTGGTACGGTATATGCTAGATAAGGGAAATTGTAAGTAAGTATTGTCAAGAAACCTTGACTCGAGTACGATTAGCTAATACCGTGCATGGATTATTTTATGAGCTTAGTATTGCTATTTATTTCCATGCAAACTTACTAAATCGTTATGAACTAAACCCTTTAGATACCTGAAGGGGTTGAAACCTAAGATGAATCTTGTTATTATTTGCTGAACTATATGATAAATATTTGATTTGTTCTTAATTATGTGTGCTTAATTATTGTGTTAATATTTCCGGGATATTGATTCAAGTTGAATGTGCTTCGGTGGTGGAGCAAAAGTCACTGTCTAAGAGTAGATCTAGCACAATTAAGCGGAGTTGATCGCGCTCCTAGAGATAGGGTGACGAGATTTTGCCGGATTAGGGTGAAACCTAATATGGGAGTCCAAAGATCGAGTTAATGCGATTCAAGGGGTTTTAATTAGAATGAGATTTCAATTAATCAACCTAGGGTTAGACGTTATTCGCCTCGAGAGAGGGTTTAATATAAATTAGGGAATCTTACAGATCAAGTCAAGTGAATAAATCATCTGGTTCAGTGTTAGATAACAAGTGAAGTCTAGGTGGATTCTTCCAAAGGGTATCATCTTAGTCAACTGAGTTTTCCTAAAGTTATGTCTTCAATTCATTCTTTTTGTCTTTGAATCTTAGCTTAGTAATCAGTTAGTTTTAGATTAAACAACCAATCACTTAATATTTAGGCTAAATAATAGAAAGAAGGTTAGTATTAGTACTTTTAGTTCCTTTGGGTTCGACAATTCGGTCTTGCCTAAGCTATACTACTGTTCAATAGGTGGACTTGCCTTAAGTCGTTGTCTTTATAAATTTTAAAACTCGACAAAACAACGATCATGGTATATGATGTAAGCTTGTTTTTCACGTTGATCTTGTGATGAATGTGGAGTAAATAGTAAAATTATCATGTTGATCTTATTTGGTTTGAATGTATTTTATGTCATTTGAATGGTAGGCATGTTTTGGTTTTGATATCATATCTATGAATTGATATGGAAATGGTCATTTGGTATTGGTAACCTGTTCTAGAAGTGAGTATATTTGTCTATGTTAAGTGGCATAAATGAGTGATTTTGGTAGTTAGATTTGAAACCTTATTGAAGATGAAATAAGTATCATATGATGATTGCATTTTTAGTTAAATTGCTCGAATGTACAATTGATTTTATGTCTGAATTTTTTTTTATGGTGTCAAATGGCATATTGGTTATTATAAGGATAATGGTATCTAATTGCATGTTTAGTTATTAATTGTAATAGATATGATGGTTAATAGATCATGGTTGAATTATGGCATGTTTTTAATGGATTGAATGAGTTTTATGCAGGTCATATGTGTACCTATTTGTATCTATGAATTAAGATATAGGCTTGGGCATGAAATAAATTTTCAAACTTGTAATTTTTGACCACCTGGATAAAAGTATTGATACTAGGGACCAAGATATCGGTACTTGACCAAATAAATAGTGTTTTCAAATTACAGAATGTCAAAATGGTATCGATATTGATTTTGGTATCGATACCTATTACAAAAATATCGATACTTATTTCTTTGGTATCGATACTTAGTTCAAAGTTTTGAAAAAATTACAGTTTAGTCCTTTTTCATGCTCGAATCTAATCTATTGTATTTAGAAGCTCGATTTAGTTTCGTGTTCATTTTTAATAATTAATGTGTGTATTTAAATGATAATTAAATGTTTTAAATTGCATGTGATTGTTTTGAATTTATTCGTAGCATCTCGTAGCTCTGGTTCAACAATTGGACTGGGTATGGGGTGTTACATAACTAATTAATTAAACTATTATTAAACATAATTTAAATCATAGACTTAATCAAATTTGACTTCACCATCCACTATCTCTTGACTAAGAATGGTTAAATAACCATTTTGTCCCTTTAGATAATTTCTATTTAAGTCCCTAGGTCTTATCCTAATTAAAAAGCTATAGCAATTAAAATTTTACAATTTAGTCCCTAAGCCTTAATTAAACACAATTTTGGCTAAACCGCGTAGCCATTTTTCAATTCAACAATATATTAACTCTATCAATATTCCTATTTAATATTTACGAACTTGATTTATGGAAACGAGGTCCCCAAATCATAATTTTTGACATCACTAAAAATTGGGTCGTTACATCTAGTGCCTTAAGTGTAGTTTATTCTTCAATTGTACTGTAACACCCCATACTTGAATCGATTGTCAGGTTCGAGTTACAAGGTGCCATATTCTTTGCCAGAGCAAATACGATAAATTCACAGTTAAATTTGTAACATAAAACATCTGAGTATAAGTTAAACAAGTATATACAACATTTCGTGTTTATTTTCGAGTCTTATACGAGCTTACGAAAGCTCTATTGCTAACCCAATGTCAAATTAGGACCAAATTGTAATAGCTTCAAAAGTTCAGATTAATGTTGCAATGTAAAAGAGTTCCTCTTTGCGACATAACATACTGTCTAGCCTTGTCGCAGCAACCAAATTCTAGCATCGCACCGTGACATGGTAATTAGGTCTCGTCGCGATGACCACTATTCGAAATCGTGACATGACATTTTGTTTTCAAAAGAATTAGTTTTAGTACCTATTTTTAAACATATAAAACCTTTCAAATTTACCTGCACAAAATTTTTTCTGCCAAATCCACATACTTAGTAGGATTCCGTTATGCTTAAAGAACATTTATACATACATGTTATCATCATTTTAACAATTTTAGTTGATTATACAACCAATTCATTCAAGTCCTTCATCTAACTAGTTGACACTTATAAACATATGTATATGAACATAAAACCAATTAGACTATTTTCATACCATGAAACATGCCTAATTATAAGTTACAGCATTTCAATTCCATGTATATAGCATATAACCAAATCAAAATATCAATTTTGACTCAACCTAGGTACATGTCGTATAACTAACAAAAGAATGATCTTTGTCTGGATGTTGAAGTTTATGCTGGCAACCTCATAACAAACCTAACCTGTACACGAAAAACAAAATCATACATTGAGCAATAAAGCTCAGTGGTATTTCCATGATTCAAATCAATTTAATACAAACTTTGAATCAAATGCATACAATCAATTTCGAATTCAATGCCAACTAACTCACATATAACTCATGCCATTCTTCAATACATACAACACTATTCATATGCTACAAAATACCTTATTTATGCCAAAAGAACCAACTAAACATATTACAACAATTAACAACTAATTAACATATCCTACCAATATCTTAACATTCACATTACTTTTCAATCAAGTCTGTATATCATTTCTGAATCAAAATCAAATCTACTACTATCATTTCGTATCAACCTTTAGGCTTATTTAATTGGTTCGCATGATCTTTCACATGCTATCGATAATTGTATATTGCAAATATGTATCTGTAATACAATTTCATAATGTCAGATTCATTTTCAAATATCAATTAGCTAATTTGCAAATTATATTCCTTATTAACGTGATTTGAATTTCTAGAAGAATACATAGATTATTCAACCTGCATCTCAATCTAGCATCGCAGCGCATCATCGGATATACTAAAGAAAAGATACTTACACACATAGTGCATCATCGGACAAGCTGAAGCAATTCTATTGGCACACGAAGTGCATCATCAAATGAACTGAAGCAATTATAATGGCAAGCATAGCACATCATTGGATAAACTGAAGCAAATATACTGGCAGGTAAGTGTATCATCGGATATCTGGAAGTAATTATATTGATATATAAGTGCATCATCGAATAAACTGAAGCAAATATACTAGCACATAAGTGCATCATTGGCTAAACCGAAGTATAAACCTTCATAGTTAACAGTAACCAATTTTTAATTTCATCACGTTGTTCAATTGACATCCCATCATTCTCAATTCAACATCAATTCATCATATAATATAACATAATTCAACTCAATTTCATACCAATTTCCTATATCATTTATGTCATACAACTTTTTATTCTATTCAATTTAGTCTCTGTCTTGATATTCAATTTCAACCATAGAATTTCAACTCAATAACCATTAAGAACTCACCTAAACATTATATAATGCATAATTTTTAATGAATATGCAATAATTAGATTGATCTTGGATCATAGAGAGACAAACCAAAAGCTCGCGTCACTCGTCGCCGCCTCTCGTCTTTTTTTTCCCTCTCAACAGTCTTACGTCGTCTTTAGCTATGAATAATAATCTAACAATACACAATATAAAATTCTAGTTCAAAACACAATAAATTACAATGTCACACATTTTACAATTTAGTCCCCAAACCCGGGATAGGCATAGCTTTCGATCTAGACCTTCAGATTAAAATCTGATATCACCTATTTTATTAGGAAACTTCTATTTTTTATTCATACTAAAATTTCATAACAATTTTGGATTTTATTCAGTTTGGTCCCAATGGTCAAAACTTGCAATAAGACTTCACAATAAAGTCCATTCTTATACCAAGCTTAATTTCTGTCAATTTAACACCTAAATCATTCAATTCTCAATAATAAAAACTTTTTAAAACTTCACTAATTGCTCAAATTTATCCTTGGGTTATCTTAATGAAGCTTCCAAGATAAAAGAACTATAAAAATAAAAAAAAAAGGTTGGGGACTTACTTGAAATTAAGGCCAAAATTTAAAAAAAAAATAACAATGGCATCTTCCTTTTGTTTCGATGTTTGGACGATTTGAGAAGATGATACTTCATCTCTCCTTACACTAATTTACAAATATATAGATTAAATTTTAATTAGTTTAATTAACTATGTTTTAATCTTAATTAACCTTAATTTACTCAACTAATCCACAATCATCAATACCATCCACTAGCGCATGATTAGTAATAATTTATTAACCATTTTGGCCCTTTAGATAATTTCAATTTAAGTCCCCAAGCCATTTACCAATTAAAAATTCATAGCGATTAGATTTTACAATTTAGTCCCTAGGCCTTAATTAAACACAATGTTGACAAAATTAAGTATCCAAATTTCAATATAAAAATATATTATTCACATATATTAATATTTAATATTTACGGAAATGAGGTCTCGAAATCACATTTTTTGATACCACTGAATTTTCGGTCGTTACATGTGCTTGCAATTTTTCGAGCATATTGGTTTAAATAAAATTTTAGTTTTCTTATTAATATCATTTGTTTAATGTCCTCAGTAGTTTTTCCACGCAAAGCAAAATGTAAAGTAAATATTGGCTTACTAATTAGCTAATGTTTAACTAATACTAATTTGTATTATGTAGATGGACTATAATGCGAGAAGACAACTTGTATTAGTAGGTAACCTAAAAGGTCCATAGTCTGATAAATAAAAATTGAGAAAATCAGTTAAAGAACTATTATGTTGTCTATCAAGTCCAAATAGAAGATACCTTCTCTTAGATATGGAGTGGTTAACTTTTAAAATATAGAGATATAAATATGATTGATTAGATTGACAGTACATCAGACAAGACACAAGTCAAATTAGTCTTAGACCCGTTTATGGATTAACTCACTTGTGTCATTCATAGTGTGGCTTACCTCAATCCTGAGTAAGTGTATAACTATGTGTGCGTGACTTGTATGCTTTGATGTATTGAAAGCTTGAGTTCAAATAACTAAAGAGCCAAAAGCAAATACATCGGGTATAAGTCTTCTGTATGACATAACTTCATTTACAATAATGGATTTAAAATGAATTGAATTGATGTCGTGTTTTGCCATGTTTAGCCAACTATGTCAAATTATGGTAGCATATTGTATTTGATTGTAAGGTAAGGAAAGTCTTGTTTAATGCCTATGAACTTACTAAGCATATTATATGCTTACCTAATTTCTTTTTCCTTTTCCTTATAGATCGACACATTGCAAAGAATTATGGCATGTATATAAGTGTTTTGGTAGCTTTTTGATCATTTTGAGTCAAAGAATTATGGCATGTATATAAGTGTTTTGGTATATACTTTATGTATAGGATGTCTTGATGAGTTTGGTAATTTGTGACATTTTGATGTTTTGGATTCATACATGGAGATGAATATATATATGCATCTCATGCTTAATGACGTGATGATCTATAGCTAAGTGTGTAAAACATAGAATGGTATGAAATGAGGTAGAAATGATAGCTTGTTGGATTGGTGAATGAAATTGAAATGTACTTGAGCATAAGTAACTTGAGGTATGCTTGTGTCATGTAGCTTAATTTTGAAAGTTCATTGTTATGTCTAATGTTTATATATCATAGATATGTATATGTGTTTTTAAGTGGTTATAATGAAATTGAAATGACATGTTTTAAGGTACCTTAGCATTGGTAAAGTTTAGAGATTTCATAACTTAATTGTTAGTTGCAATGGCTGTAACGCCTCGATTTTTGGCTTAATTTCGAATTTTGTAAATTTGGCATGAATGAGTGCCTGGTTTAGTGGATATGTGTTCTGGGTGTGTGTGGGAGGTCCCAAGTTCAAGTCTCAACTTGGGTGAATTTTGGTATTTTTAAGAATAAAGCCCAAACTCTGGTCAGTAGGCTTCTAATTAAAAGTGTGTAGGTAATTAACAGAATGGGCCTGTTAGTCTGGTGGTTAATTGGAGTGTTGGGGTGAAGGAGGTCGAGGGTTTGAGTCTAAGGGACGACAATGTCTTTAATTTTTGCTCATAGTTTAGCCTAGAATTGTGCCAGGATGGGAGACTGAGTGGTGGATTGTGAATAGAATTAGGGGGAGGGAAATTAGGAAAGGATCAGAATTCCTGAGCAGTTGTGTTCTCCAAAATTCCTCTCTGCCGAAAACACCATTGTTCATCCCTTTCCAGCCGACATTCTACTTTCTCCTCAACCTCCTTTTTGTATTCTTTTTGCTTTTATTTTGCACAGCAATCGTACTTCCTCCTCGATCTGTGGCGTTTCTCTTAATAACTTCGGTAAGTCGTTCTTGTGGGTTGTGATTTATGAGTGAAACACCCCAAACCCGGCCCACAAGCCCTGACCGGATCTGGCATGCCCTTGAGTAAAATGTAGCTAAACCTCGTTCTGTCACTTTAGAAAAATTAGTGGTTTTAAAGAAATTGGATTTGAGTTGTGATTAGGTTGAAAACCGTGTTGTTTTTGAAGTTTGTATTGAAACATTATTATCATGTGTTCAAAAATTTCAAGTTAAAAGAAATGTCAAATTTTAGATGTTTAGGTGTCAAAACAATTGAAGTTGTTTTATGAAAAATGGTTAATCATTTGTTTGATGTTGTTCATATCATAATAAAAATTAAACCGCAAAATAAAACAGTTAAATAACAATGGCCTTATTACAACAAAATAAAACCCAAAATAAATTAAAAAAACATAATAAGAAATCCGAAAATGCCGAAATGAGCATGGCCACTCTTCGAGTCTCTGCCAATTCGGTCCATTTATCGAGTATCACCGCAAAATGTTAGCCCACGAAGGGTGAGTCAATGACTTAGTGTGTAACAACCATCATCGATTCCCAATCGATCATAGCATATTAAATCACATACGAACAAATATAAGCAATGATGCAACCCAAACCCACCTAGATATCCAACCTCTACACATCACCCGTACACCGCCAATCACACCGTGGGATTACTAAATCGACCTCCATCCGCTACACACCATCGAAGGCGATCGTTGCGATCAAGCGCACATTGCCCTTATAATTGTGGCATAGCCACGGATAATGTGACAGAGTCACCAGATTCATAATATGTGACACAAGTCACCAGATAATGTGGTAAAAACCACCAGAACACTTCCCCTTTATCATTATCACCCATATGCCCATGCAACATACGTAACATACAAATATCATGCAATATACCTCACCCCATGGCCATATCGATATTTCTCATATTTTCTTATCATAGTTTATAAACTTTATTAACTGTGAGTTAGGGGTAACGATACTGAATGCACTTTGTACCATTGAATGGTACCCTTAGCCATGTTCTTCATATTTCCATTAACACATATTTAACACTAACACTATTAGTCTATCGAGAATTAGTGTAGGGCTATACACCTGACTATTCGTAGATCTAAGTGAAATCCCGAAACGTTTGCTTTCCCCTTCCTATAATCGGTCAACACTAGTTAGTGACCAAAAGCCTATTCGGCTCAACTTAGAAATCCCGAAGGATATGTCACATGAAGATATCACCTTACCTTAATGCCAATTTGGTTTCCAACCAAATCCCGAACTACGTGATGATCCCTCCTTGCAATCGGCCAAGCACTAATACACACAATCAATTAGCCTTCGGCTTTTGAATGAATAAGAAATAGATCTAAAACACTAGAACCCTTACCTAGATCGACCACCGAGTCCCGAAGATCTATCAAATTAGGTTGCACTCCTCCCTAAAATCCATAGTTAGAATCGGCAACCTTTAATAAGTAATATGACCTTTGGCCGAATATCACAACTTTCTTACCTTGGATATCCAAATCCCAAAAGATCTCCTTCTAATCGTTGGCTACAAAGATCCCAAAATCTCCCTTCATAATTTCGGCCAAAAGAATAAAAAAGAATTAGAGTCTTTAACTTTCGGCTAAACAAAGGAAAAAGAAGAGAACTCAACTAACTGTTAACCCTTATCGAAATCGATTGAACACCTTTGCTTGGAAGACGGAGAGATTCGGCCACAACAGAAGGTTGGTTGGCTTTGAGAAAGAAATAGAAAAGGAATCGGTTCAGAAAGGAGTAAAGATGAAATCAGCTATGGAGAGTGATGGCAAAAGAGGTGAGATTCGGCTTTTGATCTAGTGGACAAATCGGCTTCAAAGGTTAAAGATGCAATCGGCTATGGTCTAGTGTGTTTTCAGCATTTTAATGATGTAAGAAATCATGAGAAGAAAAAAAAGAGATTAAAAGTTGGTGTGGTTCACTTTGGTGAGAAAGAGGAAGAAAGAGTGGTGAGAAGAAGAAGAGAGAGGAATGATGGTGAGGCTCGCTTAAAATTCGACTTAGGAGTTTTGGCTACTAGGTGACCGAATTTGTCATCATGAAAGTCCCTTGGCCGCCAACTCTCCTTCCTCATCCAAATCCCCTTTTCACTCCTACTTAGCCGAATCTTTAAGCTATTTGACCTAATCTACACTTCATCCATGAAATGTCCTTGTGTCATCCATCACTGCATCTCCTTGCTGAAAAATAAAAGCTCCAAAATGCTTTCCTTGCTGCTCGAACCTAGGTCTCCTTAACTCCCTGTGGCGTCACTGACTAAGGCCCTAAGTGGCGCCTCCTTGCCACTTTACCAGGGCTTTTCTTGTGTCTTAAGCCACACAATAAACTCCCTAAGGCCTAGCTCCCTTAGTTCCCCTTTTTAGGCTTAAAATCAAATATTTTCTAAGGCTTCTACCTACATCCCAAGGTTCCTAAAGCCCCCAAGACACATTCAATTCACACACAAGCATGCTACTACACACATTTAAGTAAAAATGCATAACCCCTAAATCTCGAATATTACAGTTCTACCACCTTAAAATAATTTTGACCTCGAAATTACCTGGCTAAAATAAGTGAGAGTATTACTGTCGCATTGCTTCCTCTGGCTCCCATGAAGCTTCTTCCGATCCATGGTTACGCCATAACACTTTGACTAGAGGAACTGATTTCCTCCGAAGCACCTTTACATTCCATTCTAGAATCTGAATCGGCTCTTCCTCATAAGACAAATCTGGTCTTAGCTCCACCTCCTCAATCAGTATTACATGAGATGGATCCGATCGGTAATGACGTAGCATCAAAATGTGGAGCACATGGTGCATCTGCTTCAATTTTGAAGGCAACTCTAACTGATATGCCACTGGTCCAACCCGCTTCAAAATCCGATAAGGTCTTATAAACCTGGGACTTAACATTCCCTTGCGACCAAATCTTATCACCTTCTTCCGTGGCGAAACTTTTAAAAACACTTGATCTCCTTCAGCAAACTCTATCTCTTTCCGCTTAAGATCTGCATATGATTTCTGCCTGTCAGATGCCTCCTTCAACCTTGCCCGAATTACCTTAACCTTTTCTTCTGATTTTGCCACAATCTCTGCCCAAAACATGACGTTCCCCCAATTTTGTCCAACACGTAGGAGTGCGACACTTCCGTCCATACAGTGCTTCGTACGGTGCCATCCGAATACTTGCTTGATAGCTGTTATTATACGCAAATTCCACTAAAGGCAAGAACTCCTCCCAACTTCCTCTGAAATCTATCATGCAACCTCTCAACATATCGTCTAGCACTTGAATTACCCGCTCAGATTGACCGTCCAACTGCGGATGGAATGCCGTACTGAAGTCCAACCTGGTGCCCAATGCTTGATGTAGTGCTTTCCAAAATCGAGACGTAAACCTCAAATCCCTATCCGAGATAATCGACACTGACACTCCATGCAGCCTCACAATTTCTGCGACATACAATTTTGCCAATCTCTGCAGGAAATAGTCAACCCGCACTGGTATGAAATGTACAGACTTCGTCAACCGATCTACTATCACCCATACCGAGTCCTTCTTAGTAGGCGTAAGGGGAAGCCCACAAACGAAGTCCATGGTAATTCTCTCCCACTTCCATTGTGGAATATTTATCGGTTGAAGCAAACCTGACGGTACTTGGTGTTCAGCCTTGACCTGCTGACACGTTAAGCACTTCCCTACAAATTCGGTAACTTCTCGCTTAAGACCAGGCCACCAAAACTAATCTCGTAGATTCCTGTATAACTTACTTCCTCCAAGATGCATAGCATAAGGGCTACTATGTGATCCTGAAGAATTTTCTGCCTTAATTCCTCATCCTTTGGCATCTGAGACCTTGCCACGAAAACACAAAGACTCCATCACCGTTTACACCATAGTCTTCCAACTCCCCGTTTTGTACTTGTAGTAGCTTAGCACTGAGTTCGTCATCTAACATCTGTTTCTCCTTTACCTGACTTAACCACATCGGTTTCACTTGCAACTCTGCTAACAAACTTCCATCATCATAAAGGCTAAGATGGGTAAACATCGCCCTTAGATTCGACACCACTTTTTGACTTAGGGCGTCTGCCACCACATTCGCCTTGCCCGGGTGATACTCTATTGAGCAATCATAGTCTTTCAACAACTCCACCCACTTGCGCTGTCTCAAATTTAGCTCCTTCTGAGTCAGCAGATACTTCAAACTCTTGTGGTCCGTGTAAATCACTGACCTTTCTCCATACAAGTAGTGCCTCCACACTTTTAGAGCGAATACTACTGCCGCCAACTCCAGATCATGTGTCAGATAGTTAACTTCATGTGGCCTCAACTGCCGAGACGCACAAGTAACCACTTTCCCGTCTTGCATAAGGACACATCCCAATCTTGTATGGGAAGAATCACAATACACCACGAAGTCTTTCCCTACTTTCGACTGAATCAAAACTGGAGCCTCAGTTAATAGTCTCTTAATCTCCTCAAAACTCTCCTGCTGCTTATCCACCCATACGAAAGGTACCTCCTTTCTCAACAACTTCGTCAGAGGTGCTGCTATTGTCGAGAACCCTTCAACAAATCTCCCAGTAGTAGCACTCGCTAACCCCAAGAAACTATGAACCTCACCACAGACTTAGGTGGTTTCCAATCTATCTTGCCTCAATCTTTCGAGGATCCACCTTATTCCTTCTACGCACACCACATGCCCTAAGAATGTAACTTCCTTCACCAAAATTCGCTTTCATTGAACTTGGCATATAGCTTCTTTTCCTTAACACTTGCAATACCACCTGGAGATGCTCATCATGTTCTTCCTCAGACTTGGAATGCACTAGGATGTCGTCTATAAACACTATGACGAACTGATCCAAGTAGGGTTAGAAAACTCGGTTCGTCATATCCATGAACACAGTTAGGGCGTTCGTCAATCCGAACGACATTATTAAGAACTCATAATGCCCGTACCTTATCCAGAAAGCTGTCTTATGGATATCTACTTCTTTCACCTTAAGATGATGATATCCCGACCGTAGATCTATCTTTGAAAATACCGCGCCCCCTTAAGCTGATCGAACAAGTTGTCTATCCTCGGCAATGGGTACTTGTTCTTGATGGTCAGCTTATTTAACTACCGATAATCTATGCACATACGCATAGTCCCGCCCTTCTTTTTCACGAATAGGACCGGTGCTCCCTATGGAGACACACTAGGTCGAATAAACCCACGATCGGGTAACTCTTGGATTTGGGCTTTAAGCTCTACTAACTCTTTTGGTGCCATTCGGTACAGAACGATTGACACAGGAGCTGTACCTGGCAATAAATCAATTCCAAACTCCACCTCCCTGTCCGGGGGTAACCCAGGCAGCTCCTTCGAAAAGACATCTATGAATTCCCTTACGATTCTCACTCCACTAACTCCTTCTTCATTTGCATTCAAAGCACTAACGAAGGCCAAAAATGCCTTGCACCCTTTCCGAACCATCTTATCAGCCTTTAATGCGGAGACTACGTTAGCCAAATAATTTCTTCTTTCTCCTATCATAATTATCTCCTCATCCTCCGGAGTCCTCAACTCCATTCGCTTAGCTGCGCAATTCAATTTAGCACGATGTTCCACTAGCCAATCCATGCCTAGAATGAGATAAAATTCTCCGAAGGGTAGTTCCATCAAGTCAGCAGGAAATACCACTCCCTAAATCTCTAGGGGCACACTCCGGAATATCTTATTTACCACTACTGTTTGACCTAACGGGCTCACTACAGTCATCTCCCTAGCAGACAGTTCAGATCTACACCTAGTGCTTCAGCTACTCTACATGCAACATATGAGTGGGTCGAGCCAACATCAAATAAAGCAAAGTAAGGCTTGTCAGCTATAAGGAACGTACCAGTTATGACGTCCGGTGCGTCATCATCCTCCCTCCAACAAACTGCATACACAGGACCATTTGTCTCGCCTCATGTTACCAACACCTCTGCCGGTGTTCCCAGGCCCTTCCGAACCATTACCTCGCCAACTGCATCACGACCCGGTGGTCATGCCCACCTCTTCCACTGATTAAGACCACGACTTGTTGATCGGCTTCCTACGTGTTCATAGGATAGTCCCAATCATGTGATCCTTGGATCCACACTTAAAACATCCCTCTATCTTCTTCCAACACTCTCCTAGGTGCATCTTTCCACATTGAGCACAAGTGCAGTCTCGTCCTCCAAGAATGACCTACTAACCTTGCGGCCATCAACTCTAGGTCTCTTTTGAATATTCCCGGATGACCCTAATGATCCAAAACCTCTCTTTGTCTATTCCTATCGGAATTCTATCTCACAGATTCCTTAACCCCTTCGGCTACCTTAGCCTTCTCCACCAACACGGCAAACTCCCGCTCCTGCTGTAGAGCTATCAGCAATATTAGGTCATCCCTCAATCCATCCTCAAACCTGACAAATTGTTCATGCTCCGTAGCCACGATGCCTCGAGCATACCGGCTCAGCCTTAAAAATTCTGCCTCGTACTCTACTAGGACTTATTCCCCTGAACCAGCCTCAGAAACGCCTTCCTCTGCCCATCAATATAGCTAGTCCCAATATACTTCTTCTGATATGCCGCCTTAAAATACTCCCAAGTAAGATCATCTACTACAGCACCATCCCGAACCGTGAGCCACCACTGGTATGACTCATCGCGGAGAAACGACACCACCCCTTTCAGTTTCTCCTCAACAGTCAGGTCTAAATCGTCCATAATTCACTCCGTCGCCTCCAACCAATACTCAGCCGTATTGGGTGCCACACTAGATACACCTCAGAATACCTCAGCTCCATTGGCTCAGAGTCACTAGGGTACAGATTTCTGAGCTCCCATACCTCTACCTACTTCAGCCACCCTCTCAAGAATCGGCGGATCGCATGACATCGCATCATCCCCGCCTAATCTCGATATTCAACACTAGCAGCTGGTGGTGGTGGCATCTCATTCTCAGACCCTTGACCAGACCTAACGGGTTCCGATACGGTCATTCTGCCTCTACTACGCCCTTATACATTACGACCACGTCCCCTAGAACTCATTCTTCCGAGTTGTATTTATCTGATTAAGAATTTTATGAATCATTATTTCTTTCCACTGGTTTATCGCGAACAGTCTTATGATTAATAGTTCTAAAAAGTAGTTCTTTCGAATTCATACACACACTACAGTCTCAAGTTCATTCAATCAATCATCAACATTCATGAACTCGTGTTCATTACAGAAAAGTGTTGTGGTTGTCTTTATTGTTGTTTTCCACTACCCAGGGGTATTTTTGTAATTTTATCCTACAGGGGTATTTTCGTAATTTTTCAAAATAGGGTCCTTGGTGATTTTATGAAATAGGGGTGTTTTGGTAATTTTGTAATCCTGGGGGTACTTCGGTAATTTTGGAAATCTGGGGGTATTTCGGTGATTTTAGAAATCTAAGGGTATTTCAGTAATTTTGAAAATTTAGGGGTATTTCGATAATTTTGAAACTAAAGTTTTTATAAAATAGTGTAGCTAGTCTCTTTCGGGTTTTAATTGTTGGATTTAGCCTGTGATTAAGTCCTCTTGGTTAGGGTGAACCATCACTACGCACTAGGTAGGATTCGAGCGAAGAGGAGGTGAGTCACTAGGACTGCTTAAATACCAAGCTCCCCCTAAATCCAATCCTAGACATGCGCACAATAGTTGCCACACCTTAACTCAAATGACTCACTCACGTGTTTGTTTGATTAGGCTTTAAATTTTTATGTAATTCTGTGTAGGAGTAAGCTAATCCTAGAGTTCAATAGCTCCTAATCTACTAATCTACGTCCCCGTATTACCCACATACAAATCACACAGTAGTTAGGGGTACTTACCTGGTGGACTTGAGTAGGAGACTCAAAGTGCCATGCCAGAAAACCTGCTCATCCTTTAGTAAAACTTAATTTCAAAATAAAAGCATTTTTGGGCCCAAAAGCCCTCAAGGCCGAGTTATGAATCGGGCTCTGATACCAAATTAAAACACCCTAAACTCGGCACACAAGCCCTGACGGGATCTGGCATGCTCCTTGAGTAAAATGTAGCTAAACCTCGTTCTGTCACTTTAGAAAAATTAGTGGTTTTAAAGAAATTAGATTTGAGTTATGATCAGGTTAAAACCGTGTTGTTTTTGAAGTTTGTATTGAAACATTATTATCATTTGTTCAAAAATTTCAAGTTAAAAGAAATGTCAAATTTTAGATGTTTAGGTGTCAAAATAATTGAAGTTGTTTTACGAAAAATGGTTAATCATTTGTTTGACGTTGTTCATATTATAATAAAAATTAAACCACAAAATACAACAGTTAAATAACAATGGCCTTATTACAACAAAATAAAACCCAAAATAAATTAAAAAAAACATAATAAGAAATCCAAAAATACTGAGCTGAGCATGGCCACCATCGAGTCTCTGTCGATCTTGGTCCATTCTTGAGTATCACCGCAAAATGTTAGCCCACGAAGGGTGAGTCAACGACTCAGTGTGTAACAACCATCACAGATTCCATATCGATCATAGCATATTATATCACATACGAACAAATATAAGCAATGACGCAACCCAAACCCACCTAGATATCCAACCTCTACACATCACCCGTACCTGCCAATCACACCGTGAGGATTACTAAATCGACCCTCCATCTGCTATACACCGTCGAAGGCGTTCATTGCGATCAATCGCACATCGCCCTTATAATTGTGGCATAGCCACGGATAATGTGATGAGTCACCAGATTCATAATATGTGACACAAGTCACCAGATAATGTGGTAAAAAACACCAGAACACTTCCCCTTTATCATTATCACTCATATGCCCATGCAACATACGTAACATACAAATATCATGCAATATACCTCACCCCATGGCCATATCGATATTTCTCATATTTTCTTATCATAGTTTATAAAATTTATTAACTGTGAGTTAGGGGTAACGTACCTGAATGCACTGTACCATTGAATGGTACCCTTAGCCATGTTCTTCATATTTCCATTAACACATATTTAATACTAACACTATTAATCTATCGGGAATTAGTGTAGGGCTACACACCTGACTATTCGTAGATCTAAGTGAAATCCCGAAACATTTGCTTTCCCCCTTCCTATAATCGGTCAACACTAGTTAGTGACCAAAAGCCTATTCGGCTCAACTTAAAAATCTCGAAGGATATGTCACATAAAGATATCACCTTACCTTAATGCGGATTTGGTTTCCAACCAAATCCCGAACTACGTGATGATCCCTCCTTGCAATCGGCCAAGCACTAATACACACAATCAATTAGCCTTCGACTTTTGAATGAATAAGAAATAGATCCGAAACACTAGAACCCTTACCTAGATCGACCACCGAGTCCCGAAGATCTACCGAATTAGGTTGTACTCCACCCTAAAATCCATAGTTAGAATCAGCAACCTTTAATAAGTAATATGACCTTTGGCCGAATATCACAACTTTCTTACCTTGGATATCCAAATCCCAAAAGATCTCCTTCTAATCGTTGGCTACAAAGATCCCAAAATCTCCCTTCATAATTTCGGCCAAAAGAATAAAAAGGAATTAGAGTCTTTAACTTTCGGCTAAACAAAGGAAAAAGAAAAGAACTCAGCTAACTGTTAACACTTATCGAAATCGATTTAACACCTTTGCTTGGAATACGGAGAGATTCGGCCACAACAGAAGGTTGATTGGCTTTGAGAAAGAAATAGAAAAGGAATCGGTTTAAAAAGGAGTAAATATGAAATCGACTATGGAGAGTAATGGCAAAAGAGGTGAGATTCAACTTTTGATCTAGTGGATAAATCGACTTCAAAGGTTAAAGATACAATCTGCTATGGTCTAGTGTGTTTTCAGCATTTTAATGACAGAAGAAATCATGAGAAGAAAAAGAAAAGAGATTGAAAGTTGGTGTGGTTCAGCTTTGGTGAGAAAGAGGAAGAAAGAGTGGTGAGAAGAAGAAGAGAAGAGGAATGATGGTGAGGCTCAGTTAAAATTTGGCTTAGGGAGTTTTGGCTACTAGGTGACCGAATTTGTCATCATGAAAGTCCCTTGGCCGGCCAACTCTCCTTCCCTCATCCAAATCCCCCTTTTCACTCCTACTTAGCCGAATCTTTAAGCTATTTGACCAAATCTACATTTCATCCATGAAGTGTCCTTGTGCTGTCCATCACTGCATCTCTTTGCTGAAAAATAAAAGCTCCAAAATACTTCCCTTGCTGCTCGAACTTAGGTCCCCTTACACTCCTTGTGGCGTCACTGACTAAGGCCCTAAGTGGCGCCTCCTTGCCGCTTTACCAAGGCTTTTCTTGTGTCCTAAGCCACACAATAAACTCCTTAAGGCCTAGCTCCCTTAGTTCCCCTTTTTAGGCTTAAAATCAAATATTTTCTAAGGCTTCTACCTACATCCCAAGGTTCCTGAAGCCCCTAAAACACACTCAATTCACACACAAGCATGCTACCGCACACATTTAAGTAAAAATACATAACCCCTAAATCCGGATATTACAATGAGGTTAAACTTTGATTGGGGTATTTATTTTGATGTCTTGGCAGCATCAAATCTTTGTGATCAAGGGTCTTTTCGTACTGCTTCACTAATAAACTGAGTTTGAAGTGTTAGGGATAAGTTTTAATCGCTCCTGGGCTAAGTATTTCGTTTGGCTTGGTTTTGATTTGTCGATTAAGTGAATAATTGAGTGAATTACTGATCAATTATAGGTGCTGGTGATCTCGAGATTGCGTTAAGAGCGAAAACAAACAAGGTGTGTACCCAAAAATGCAGAAAATGAGGTTCTGACAAAAGCTAAAAACCTTTCTTTCGATGCCACACAAGCGTGTAGTCGTCCATGTGGTAGGCCGTGTGCAAGGCTGTTAGTCACCACACGGCCGTGTGGGCAAGGCGTGTTCGACACACGGGCTCGACACATGGGCGTGTGAGCCCATTTTTTTGAAAAACTCTGTAAGGTTATAGGGGTCGCCCAAGTTGACTGTGGACCTACCGTAGGGTCAGTAAGAAATACTTAGACCTCTAAATGAATGATCTATCTGTCTAATTTCTGTACTAAGCATGTATGCTGATCTGAATATATATATATATATAAGTTTTAATTGCATAATATCATGTCATTCTTGTATGTTGTTTTGCATCAGGGTGGGTTTATTATGATGGGAGGAAGTATCTGAAAGGCTCTTAAGGCTGTTATCTGGTAGCTTAGCTGCAAATCTCTGATTATGTGCCACATTCGGTACAACTTAGTGTGTATGGCTGGGTGGGTTGATTTTATCCCCACATGGTGTGTAGGGTTGGACGGAGTTGGTATGTAGAGGCTGGTGGAAAGGTGTAACATCCCAAAATTGGGCCTAGTAGGATTGGGCCCAATGGGCCTTAGGCGTAGGGATGTTTAAAATTTTCAAGAATATGAGAATGGCGTTGTTGCAAATTGGACTTATTAGTTAAGTGAATTTGGAAAGTTACGAGGTTTATATGAAGTTTCGGGTTCAAGTTGGGCATTAGTAAAATTTTGTGTTTAAGCCTATTAAGATGTAACATCCTAAAATTTGAGTATTGATATGATGCATGTTTTGGTGCTTAACTTGTGTATAATTAAATTTTGCATGATTAGTATAGTCTTGAGAAGACTTGAGAATTATTCAGAATTAGAATAAATTTTAGTAAGGGTATTTATTTGAAGTGGATCAAGTGACTTTGAGGTTTAAGTAAATTTAAGTGTCAAAAACTAGCATAAGATGAGCTAGTAGCAAGGTGGTGTTGGCGCATGTATGTTTGCTTGAGGAGAGAGTTGAATCTCCTAGCATGCAATTTGAAAGCTTTTATTTTTGCCTTTTCTTAGCATGTGTCGGTCATGGATAAGGATTAGGATGAGTTGGATTAAATTTTTATGGCAAGAAGACCATGGGAAAAAGGCAAGTGTTAACTTAGGGAAAGGAATCATTTGAATAAGGTATGAAGCAGGAACACAAGGCACATATCAAGGAAGATGTTTTGGAAAGTTTGGAGTGACCAAACTCTGACTTTGAGGCCATGTACTTGGACGGTTTTAGGGGCTAGGGGGGTGACCGAAATTTTGAAGGCTTTGGTAAGGTTTAGGTGTTAGTTGGTCATTTTGGCATTTGGACATTTTTGTGCTTTTCTCCAAAACTTTTCTCTCCATTTCCTCTCCTTAGCAAATGCACCTTGAGCAATAGGTAATATCTTTGCTTTTCTTTAATCATTTCATATTTTGACTATTTCGGTCTTATTTTGCTTATTCTCTCAAACCATTTCTCCCTAGTGCCGAAATCACCAAGACCTTGGAAGGCCATTTTCTCTTTTCTTTTCTTTTTGTCGAATGCACACAAGCCTCAAACTCATTTCTTTATTCATCTTCCATTCTTGAAAAGAACCGAAACCTAAACACCTAATTTTCCTTTACCCTTCTTTATCTCTTTCTCCTTACAAAAAATCTCTTAAACATTTTTCTCCCTTTTATTTTCACCATGGCCGAATGTTACTAAGCACCATCTCCTTCAATTTCCCTTCATAACCGAATCTTCTACAACTCACATATCTCCTTCTCAATCATTTTACTTTCTACTCACACTTTAATCAACCGGTAAGTGGCTAGTACAATATTTTGGAATTGTTATTTTCCCTTTCTTTTGTGCTGAATCTATACGTGGTGTGGGATGACCTTTTTGGATTGAGACCATCATCATACCATATCTCATTCTAATCTTTTCTCTATCATAGAAACTTAGTGGAGGGTGAAACTCAAGTGTTCAATGGCGTCGTAAATCGTTGGAATCGAATTAAGGTGTTAAGGTAAGGGATTATTAAGGATTTTCATATTACTCTACATATGGATATAAATGGTTTATTAATCGATTTTGTTTTAGGGGACGTTATCGCTCAATTGTCATATTGTGGAAGAAAGATATTTGTGAGACAATCAAGATAGGGACAAAAAGGGTAGTAAATAGTGTTCGGAAGAGGGTGGTTCCGCTATCCCCCCTAAGTTTAAGAGAAGGACTGTTTTGGGAATCCGAGACTTTCCACTAGGTTGTGGACCCTCATATGGAAAAAATCAATTATTCGAAGTCGTACGTACCCCCGAACCATTATTTACTCATGGTTCTAAACCTTTGATCGGAGAGAAATCGCAAATAGTGGTTGTTCGAGATTCTGAGGGTAAGATCTAGATCGCTTAACATTAGAATAGTTTTATATTAAATATTAGTGTTCTAATCCATCGTGATATGTGTTTATATATCGACGAGCGGGAAAGTGTAGTTCTCACCGTAATCAGGTGTGTAATCTCACACCGTATCTCATGGGTTAGATGACTATATCGTATAAATCGATGGATGAAATCACAAGTTAGTGAAATAAAAAAGAATAGCATATTTATCACCTTAATGATAAAAGTTTTGAAATTGGTATTAAGATCATGAAAATTATGAAATTGCCCTTAACCGCTAATTCGATAAAATGATAAATGGGCGATATTTGATAATTGGGCCATATGTGATTTGATAATTGGGCCATATGTGATATTTGATAATTGGGTCATATGTGATATTTGATAATTGGACAATTTGGGCCATATGTGATAATTAATAAATGGGCCATATGTGATAATAGATAAATGGGCCATATGTGATAATCGATAATTGGGCCATATATGATAATTGATAAATGGGTCATATGTGATATGAGATTTCGTGGGCCAAAATGTGAAATGGGCTAGATTGTAATAACTTTTATAATGGGCCTTATGTTGGAATAATTATATGAATGGATTGTTATGCATATTATATACATGATTGCATGGGTTGGGCTATTTGACGAAGAGAAGTTCTGGTAGCTTTGCTACAATATTTTGGTGGCTCTTCCACAATTCTGAAAAAATGGCAAATGCCATGTAAACTCTGTGAATCCGGTGGCTTGTCCACGAAATTTGAAATACGGCTTAATGCCTACTTCGGTGTGTTGGCGGGGTGGGTGACTAAAGCTCCCACAGGTGTCTTTGGTTGATGCGGTGGTGTGTAGCGGATGGAAATTTAGGTTTGGTTTTGGGAATTGCATATCCCTTGCATTTTATACATGCTAAATTATTATAATTGTAATGGGCTTAGGCCCAAATAAATGCTTAAATGGTTTTGGCCCAGTGGACTAAGGTAAGTGAGTTACACATGGAGTTCTAAGTAACTCACCCCAATTTTTTTACCCCTCTCAGGTAATAATAATTGATGGAGACTTTGGTTAGAGATGACTTCGTGTGGAGGCTATACTATAGATGGTGGTTTATAAAACTTTAAGACTTCTTTAATAAATTATATTAAGTACTATTTTTATGGCGATGTAATAAGGCCTCTTTAATTATGGATTTTATTATGTGGATGGATTTTATTATGTTTTAGTTTTCCTAAGTTGGATTGGTTTAGTTTTTATAAATGTTTTTCTATAACTCTCGTATAAAATAAAGGTTTTTCTTAAATGTTACTGAAACTTAGGAAAGTCTTTTAAAACTTTTCGATGAAATATTACAACTAAATAAATCCAAAGTTTTAATCAATTACTACTCTATAGATCAAATGATAAACTCTTGTGTTTTTAATTATGGTTTTCAATGAACTTCGATTTTTCGATAAAGTCACTCTCTTAATCGTTTTGGAATTTGATTTCTACATTGTTAAATAATTTGAATATACTTTTAATTTGTGTGACATGCCGAAATCCGGGCTTAATGCATAAGCTGGGTTTAGGGTGTTACATTTTATGGTATCTGAGCTCAGTTTCAAAACTCGGCTATGGTGTGGGTTCAACAATGATTTCTGTTTAAAAACTATTTAAATTTCTAGACTTTATGTTTTAAAGGTAGTATGGCACCACGAACATCCGGCACCAAGTCAAGTAAGTATTTGTTTATTAAATGTTTATTATTGTGATGAGACCTTAGGAACACTCTAGAACTTCTAGTTTTAGGTGTTGAAAATGATAGAGATCGAGACTATAGGATCTGATTGCGAAAACAACCCTATCTCTTATATCTCATAAAATATCGTTAATAAACATCAAATAATATTCGATTCATAAAACTTGTAATCGATTAAAAGTGAATTAGTCATTATGAGCACTAGAGGGCGTGGTCGTGGGCGCGGTAGATGTGGTAGTGGTAGAGGATGAGGTCTTTGCGTCTAAAGCGTCGGGTCATATCTGAAATGGATGCACTGCGTCATTTGAGAGCTGGCGGATCTCATGATCATGCGAATGAGGATAATGCTTTGACTCAAGCAATGTTGCGAGTCTTAGAAAAGTAGTGGGGCGAGGATTAGGCGATGGCTCATGGATCAATATCGGAATGACTCAAGTCTAGTGGTGCAGAAGTTTTTAGAGGTGTCTCTAGTGTAGCTCCGAATGTGGCAGAATATTGGCTTGAGGCTATAGAACAAATTATGGATGATCTGGAGTGTACCGTCGAGCATAAACTGAGAGGAGCCGTGTCTTTGCTAAGAGACGAGGCGTATCAATGGTGGCTTACTGTTCGAGAAGGCACCGAGGCTGCATTGGTTAATTGAGATTTCTTTAAAGCTGCTTTCCAAGGGAAGTACGTTGGGACAAGTTAAGTAGATGCCCAGAGGAAAGAATTCCTAAATTTGGTTCAAGGAAGTAAGTCTGTGGCAGCTTACGAGGTAAAATTTCTTCGTTTGAGTCGTTATGCTCGTACTATAGTGCAGACTGATCATGAGCGTTATGTACGCTTTGAGGATGGGCTGAATGATGAGTTGAGGGTACAGATAGCCCCACAACAAGTACAAATTTTTACCTTGCTTGTAGAGAAAGCTAAGATAGCCAAGAGGCTAAGAATTTAGAATGCCGAACCGAGAAAAGTCGGAGGAAGAGGATTTTAAGTACTCTGGTTCTTCTAAAAGGTTTCAAAAGAGGCCACAGAATGATGAGCCAGTTCAAACTAGGGCACCTGTGACTACCAATCAGAGTGAAGAATGTGCCGATTGTGGAAGACGACATCCTGAAGAATGTTAGAGGAAAACTGGTGCCTGCTTTAAATATGGTTCCAAGGATCATCAGTTTAAGAATTGCCCCCGACGGACTGATACGAATTAGGGAACTCGTAACCCTGATGCTCAACCAGTTAGAGGTACTCAGAATCCACCAAGAGGTCGTGGACCAGGTTGTGGTGGTAATGGTAACGGACGTGGATAGGGTATGTCGGGTCGAGGTAATGGTGTTAGAGGTAACACGGAGGCAAGATAGCCAGGATTGGTCTATGCTGTCAAGCGTCGTGAAGACGGTGATGCACCTGATGTGATAACTGGTACGTTCTTCATCTCTGATGTACCTGTTACTACTTTGATAGATATCGGGTCTACTCACTCGTATATTGCTAGTGCCATATCTGGAAACCTAAATATTAGATCTGAGATTACCGATAGAGAGATAACGGTAATTAGTCCTTTAGGACAGTCGGTAATAGTGAATAAATTATTTAGAGATGTGCCCTTGGAGATTCAAAGAGAGGTATTTCTAGCGGACTTGATGGAATTACCTTTCGGTGAGTTTGATCTTATTTTGGGCATGGATTGGTTGGTGAAGCATCGGGCGCAATTGGATTGTGTCGAAAAGCAGATGTCAATAAGGATTGTGGATGATGAGAAGGTAATAATGATAGGTGAAAGAAGAAACTTTCTGGCAAATTTGGTATCTACTTTGAAGGCAGAAAAGTTGGTGCGGAAAGGGAATAGAGCATTCCTAGCATTCATCAGTGCTTTGGATACCAAGGAATTATCGGTAGAAGGTGTGAGAACGGTGAAAGAATTTCCACATATTTTTCTCGAAGAACTTTCGGGTCTACCTCCAGATCAGAAAGTAGAATTTGGCATTAAGCTTCTGCCCGGAATGGCTCCAGTGTCCATTGCTCCTTATAGAATGGTGCCGAAGGAGTTAGCGGAGCTTAAAGCTCAAATTCAAGAACTGCTAGATCGGAGATTTATTCGACCAAGTGTGTCTCCGTGAGGAGCACCGATTTTGTTTGTCAAGAAGAAGGATGGGTCGATGCGTATGTGCATTGATTATAGGCAGTTGAATAAGTTGACGATCAAGAATAGGTATCCATTACCGAGAATCAATGACCTGTTTGATCAATTAAGAAGAGCTTCAGTTTTCTCCAAGATTTATTTGAGATCGGGTTATCATCAACTCAAGGTGAAAGAGGTAGATGTTCATAAGACGGCATTCCGAACTCGCTATGGACATTATGAGTTTTTAGTGATGCCGTTTGGTTTGACTAATGCCCTAGCTGCAGTTATGGACATGATGAACCGAGTCTTTCAGCCCTATTCAGATCGGTTCGTAGTAGTGTTCATAGATGACATCTTGGTATATTCGAGGAATGAAGAAGATCATGACTCTCATTTGCACACTGTGTTGCAAATTTTGTGAGATAAGCAACTTTATGCCAAATTCAGTAAGTGTGAATTTTGTTTAAAGGAAGTGACTTTCTTGGGTCATGTAGTGTCAGCTGAAGGAATAAGAGTTGATCCTCGAAAGGTAGAGGCTGTGTTGGATTGGAAATCGCCAAAGTCGATGGTTGAGATTCGAAGTTTCTTGGGTTTGGTGGTTATTATAGGCGCTTTGTTGAGGGTTTTCGTTGATTCTTTGCACCCCTAACTAAGGCATTGCGAAAGGAAGTACCGTATGTATGGACCGATAAACAACAAGAAAGTTTCGGCGAAAAAGATTCTAACGAAGCGCCGATCTTGATTCAATCGAGAGGCCAAAAAAGAGTTTACCGTTCTTGTGATCGTCACACATGGGTTTAGGATGTGTCTTGATGCAAAGTGGAAAAGTGGTAGCTTATGCTTCTCGATAGTTGAGGCCGCATGAAGTCAACTATCCTACTCATGATTTGGAGTTGGCTGCGGTGGTGTTTGCATTAAAGATTTGGAGGCATTATCTCTACGGTGAGAAGTCAATTATTTATACGGACCATAAGAGTCTTAAGTATCTCCTTACCCAAAAGGAGTTGAATTTAAGACAACGGAGATGGGTGGAGTTGTTAAAGGATTATGATTTCTCAATCGAGTATCATCCTGGAAAGGCTAACGTTGTAGTAGACGCGTTGAGTCGAAAGGTTGTATCGGAGTTAAGAGCAATGTTTGCTCATCTCAGTTTGTATGAGGATGGCAGTCTGCTAGCGAAACTTCAGGTGAAGCCTCTGTGGTTGGAGCAAATCAAGGAAAAGCAATTATCCGATGAAAAGTTGGGTCCTTTAATACAACAAGCTGAAAGTGGTGTAATAGGGGATTTTGGTTTGAACAAAGATGGTGTACTGTGTTTTTGTGGAAGGGTTTGTATGCCCAAGGATTCGGATTTGAGGCAAATAATTCTTCTAGAGGCGTATAGTAGCCCTTATGCTATGCACCCCGGAGGAAATAAGTTGTATCGGGATCTCCGTGAACAGTATTGGTGGCCAAAGTTAAAGCGGGAGGTTACTGATTTTGTGGGAAAATGTTTGACTTGTCAACAAGTGAAGGCGGAACATCAATTACCATCGTGTTTATTGCAACCGGTAAAGATCCCTCTATGGAAATGGGAGAGGATAACGATGGATTTTGTTAGTGGGTTACCCTTAACACCTACTAAGAAAGATTACATGCAGGTGGTAGTAGATCGATTAACGAAGACTACTCATTTTCTACCGGTTAAATACGGATTACTCGTTACAGAAGTTGGCTAAACTGTATGTATCTGAAATCGTGAGGTTGCATGGGGTACCAGTGTCTATCATATCGGACAGGGATCCTAGATTTACATCACGGTTTTGGAAAGCTTTACATGAGGCTTTGGGAACAAAGTTAAACTTCAGTACGACTTTTCATCCTCAGTCAGATGGTCAGTCAGAAAGAGTAATTCAGATTTTGGAAGACATGTTACGAGGTTGTGTGATCGACTTCAGAGGTAGTTGGGAGGAATATCTACCATTGGCAGAGTTCGCGTATAATAACAGTTATCAATCCAGTATTCAAATGGCACCCTATGAAGCGTTATATGGTCGTAGATGTCGTACTCCTACTTGTTGGACTGAATTGGGGGAACGACAGTTGTTGGGTCCTGAACTGATATCTGAGACGGAAGAAAAGGTAAAGGTGATTCGAAAGCGATTAAAGGAAGCCTCGGATAGACAAAAGTCATACGCGGATCTGAAGCGTAAAGATATTGAGTTTGCGGTGGGAGATAAGGTCTTTTTGAAAGTTTCACCATGGAAAAAGATTTTCAGATTCGGGAGGAAAGGCAAGTTGAGCCCTAGGTTCATTGGACCGTACCGTGTGATGAAGCGTGTAGGACCAGTGGCCTATCAACTTGATTTACCTCCGAATTGAGTCAGATTCATAGTGTTTTCCATGTTTCTATGCTGAGACACTATAGATCGGATCCATCGCACATAGTACCGGTAGAAGAAGTGGAATTAAGGTCAGATATGTCTTTCGAGGAAGAACCAGTGAAAATCTTAGATCGCGATGTTAAGATGTTAAGAAAGAAGACTGTGCCGTTGGTTAAGGTTCTTTGGTGTAATCACGGAGCGGAGGAAGCTACATGGGAGCCTGAGGATGCGATTCGACAACAATATCCTCATCTCTTTTAGTCAGGTAAATTTAGAGGACAAAATTTTATTTAAGGAGGGTAGAGTTGTAACATCCTAAAATTTGAGTATTGATATGATGCATGTTTTGGTGCTTAACTTGTGTATAATTAAATTTTGCATGATTAGTATAGTCTTGAGAAGACTTGAGAATTATTCGGAATTAGAATAAATTTTAGTAAGGGTATTTATTTGAAGTGGATCAAGTGACTTTGAGGTTTAAGTAAATTTAAGTGTCAAAAACTAGCATAAGATGAGCTAGTAGCAAGGTGGTGTTGGCGCATGTATGTTTGCTTGAGGAGAGAGGTTCGAATCTCCTAGCATGCAATTTGAAAGCTTTTATTTTTCTTTTTCTTAGCATGTGTCGGTCATGGATAAGGATTAGGATGAGTTGGATTAAATTTTTATGGCAAGAAGACCATGGGAAAAAGGCAAGTGTTAACTTAGGGAAATGAATCATTTGAATAAGGTATGTAGGGGGAACACAAGGCACATATCGAGGAAGATGTTTTGGAAAGTTTGGAGTGGCCAAACTTTGACTTTGAGGCTATGTACTTGGACGGTTTTAGGGGCTAGGGGGTGACCGAAATTTTGAAGGCTTTGGTAAGGTTTAGGTGTTAGTTGGTCATTTTGGCATTTGGACATTTTTGTGCTTTTCTCCAAAACTTTTCTCTCCATTTCCTCTCCTTAGCCGAATGCACCTTGAGCAATAGGTAATATCTTTGCTTTTCTTTAATCATTTCATATTTTGACCATTTCGGTCTTATTTTGCCTATTCTCTCAAACCATTTCTCCCTAGTGCCAAAATCACCAAGACCTTGGAAGGCCATTTTCTCTTTTCTTTTCTTTTTGTCGAATGCACACAAGCCTCAAACTCATTTCTTTGTTCATCTTCCATTCTTGAAAAGAACCGAAACCTAAACACCTTATTTTCCTTTACCCTTCTTCATCTCTTTCTCCTTACAAAAATCTCTTAAACATTTTTCTCCCTTTTATTTTCACCATGGCCGAATGTTACTAAGCACCATCTCCTTCAATTTCCCTTCATAACCGAATCTTCTACAACTCACATATCTCCTTCTCAATCATTTTTCTTTCTACTCACACTTTAATCAATTGGTAAGTGGCTAGTACAATATTTTGGAATTGTTATTTTCCCTTTCTTTTGTGCCAAATCTATTCGTGGTGTGGGATGACCTTTTTGGATTGAGTCCATCATCATACCATATCTCATTCTAATATTTTCTCTATCATAGAAACTTAGTGGAGGGCCGAAACTCAAGTGTTAAATAAACGTCGTAAATCGTTGGAATCAAATTAAGGTGTTAAGGTAAGGGATTATTAAGGATTTTCATATTACTTGACATATGGATATAAATGGTTTATTAATCGATTTTGTTTTAGGGGACGTTATCGCTCGATTGTCATATTGTGGAACGAGGATATTTGTGAGACAATCAAGATAGGGACAAAAAGGGCAGTAAATAGTGTTCGGAAGAGGGGTGGTTCCGCTATCCCCCCTAAGTTTAAGAGAAGGACTGTTTCGGGAATCTGAGACTTTCCACAGGGTTGTGGACCCTCATCCGGCGAAAATCAATTATTCGAAGTCGTACGTACCCTTGAACCATTGTTTACTCGTGGTTCTGAACCTTTGATCGGAGGGAAATCCTAAATAGTGGTTGTTCGAGATTCCGAGGGTAAGATCTAGATCGCTTAACATTAGAATAGTTTTATATTAAATATTAGTGTTCTAATCCATCGTGATATGTGTTTAGATATCGACGAGCGGGAAAGTGTAGTTCTCACCGTAATCAGGTGTGTAATCTCACACCGTATCTCATAGGTTAGATGACTATATCGTATAAATCGGTGGATGAAATCACAAGTTAGTGAAATCGGGAAGAATAGCATATTTATCACCTTAATGATAAAAGTTTTGAAATTGGTATTAAGATCATGAAAATTATGAAATTGCCCTTAACGGGCTAATTCGATAAAAGTGATAAATGGGCCATATGTGATATTTGATAATTGGGCCATATGTGATATTTGATAATTGGGCCATATGTGATATTTGATAATTGGACAATTTGGGCCATATGTGATAATTGATAAATGGGCCATATGTGATAATCGATAAATGGGCCATATGTGATATTTGATAATTGGGCCATATATGATAATTGATAAATGGGTCATATGTGATATGAGATTTTGTGGGCCAAAATGTGAAATGGGCCAGATTGTAATAACTTTTATAATGGGCCTTATGTTGGAATAATTATATGAATGGATTGTTATGCATATTATATACATGATTGCATGGGTTGGGCTATTTGACGAAGAGAAGTTCTGGTAGCTTTGCTACAATATTTTGGTGGCTCGCCACAATTACGAAAAATGGAAAATGCCATGTAAACTCTGTGAATCCGGTGGCTTGTCCACGAAATTTGAAATCTGACTTAATGCCTACTTGATGTGTTGGCGGGGTGGGTGACTAAAGCTCCCCATGGGTGTCTTTGGTTAATGCGGGTGGTGTGTAGCGGATGGAAATTTAGGTTTGGTTTTGGGAATTGCATATCACTTGCATTTTATACATGCTAAATTATTATAATTGTAATGGGCTTAGGCCCAAATAAATGCTTAAATGGTTTTGGCCCAGTGGACTAAGGTAAGTGAGTTACACATTGAGTTCTAAGTAACTAACCCCAATTTTTTTACCCCTCTCAGGTAATAATAATTGATGGAAACTTGGGTCGGAGATGACTTCGTGTGGAGGCTATACTACAAATGGTGGTTTATAAAACTTTAAGACTTCTTTAATAAATTTTATTAAGTACTATTTTTATGGCGATGTAATAAGGCCTCTGTAATTATGGATTTTATTATGTGGATGGATTTTATTATGTTTTAGTTTTCCTAAGTTGGATTGGTTTAGTTTTTATAAATGTTTTCTATAACTCTCGTATAAAATAAAGGTTTTTCTTAAATATTCTTGAAACTTAGGAAAGTCTTTTAAAACTTTTCGATGAAATATTTCAACTAAATAAATCCAAAGTTTTAATCAATTACTACTCTATAGATCAAATGATAAACTCTTGTGTTTTTAATTATGGTTTTCAATGAACTTGATTTTTCGATAAAGTCACTCTCTTAATCGTTTTGGAATTTGATTTCTACATTGTTAAATGATTTGAATGTACGTTTAATTTGTGTGGCATGCGAAATCCGGACTTAATGCATAGGCGGGTTTGGGGTGTTACAAGTTCATTCTCTATCGTGTGGGAAAACCTCATCTTGATCGAATCGGTAAGTAGTTGTTTTCTCTTTGTCAATAACCTTGTTTCATTCGAGTTTTTCCTTAATAAATCGTGTGTTCTTCCTTCTCTCTCTCGTTGAGTCTGAGTTACATTCTTTTCTGTGATATGGCCATCGTTGGGCTTAGGATTTTCAACAAGGTGAAGGAGCACAAGTGATTTGTATTAACCAAATCGTTATCATCGACTCGTCAAGTAAGTGGGGTAAGAACATTGTTATAAGATTTGTTTTAGCCAAAGGTGAGATAATTGCTAACAACTATTTCGCTCACCAAATATTGTTAGGACGGGATTTCAATAGCCAAAGGGTAGGATCGAGGGAGATCACATTTGTGGTAAGTGGAGTTAGCCTAGTAAAGTGTTTCTAGTTACGATTATCAAAGTAGAGACTAACCTTCTGTCAACTATCATTATATGTGTTGAAATCGGTGGAAAGCACAACTCGTTATTAAGGTGTGTAATTCCGTAGCTTCCGTATACATATCTGAAATGGTGTGTAATCTCACACTTTTCTGAAAGTTTGTATGAAATATTCTGTGAATCGGTCGAAATACCAAAGAAAACCAAAAATCGGCATCCGTGACCACTCGGGCGTGTGTATGATTGTAGTCGTAATCGTATTTTGTAATAAAATAGTAAAACCAAAAATCGACATCCATGACCACTCGGGCGTGCGTATGATTGTAGTCGTAATCGTATTTTGTAATAAAATAGTTTTAGTTAGAAGCAGTGATGTGTTTTTGAAAAATCACAAAAAATAGGATAAATGGAATTAGAAAGTGATTAAGATATAAAATTAAATCTTACTGTGTCTATTTTAATATGGAAGAAATGGAGAAGGAAAAGGAATTTTATATTCTAAGATATGTTAATTTTAGTGAGACTGGTTCTGAATGACTTCGTGGTTCCCTGATCTATATTGGTAAAATCAGATAAAATTGTACAAAGTGAATTATGAGTTATAATTGATATGCATGGATTCCTTAGTGAGTATATTTTCAATAGAGACAAGTGGGAGCAGCATATGAAAACCTTACAGTGAGATATTTGAATTTTGGGTAAGAGAGGTCAGAATCGTTGGACAGTGAAACAAGGGAAACTTTAAGGAATAAACTGTTCTAAATGGTTAAGCAAAAAATTCTGGAAAAATTGTAGTAAGAATATATATGAGTCTAGTTTCAAGAAAAATTTATGGACCTGAATTTTGAGTTTCCTAACATGAGTTATAGTCAGTTTAGTCAAAGTGACGTAGTTGGACAGTTTCAATTTGTATGCCCCAAATTAGTAGTTAAAGTCTTAGGTTGCGAAATTACCAAATTACCCTTAGTGGGTAAAATTACCGAATTACCCTCGATGGGTAAAATTATGAAAATGCCCCTAATGGGCTGATTTGATAGATTGCCTTAATGGGCCGATTTTGATATATGTCTAAATGGGCCAATTTGATATATGGCTAAATGTGCCGAATTTGATATATGGCATAATGGGCCGATTTTGCAAAGTGTTAATGGGCCAAATTGTTTGTAATAAATCTCTAATGTTATTAATTATCGTTGTTATATTGTAAATATCATATTTTGCTATGAATGTTGCATTCACATAATTCTGCATGGGTTTGGGATATTGATGATTGGAGGAAGCTATTTGGTGGCTCTGCCACATATTTTGGCGACTCTGTCACAATTTGCCTGGTGGCTTTGCCAAAAATTCCGATATTATAAATGGCTAAATGTCTGCGATTATAAATGGCCACTGGCCTGCGAATTATTATTATAAATGGCAATTTGCCTGCGTTTTGGTGTGTTGGCAGGGTGGGTTGACTTGATCCCCACAAATGTGTTGGTTGGTACGGGTGGTGTGTAGTAGATGGATTATTAGGTTGGTTTGGGATTGCATTACATTCATTTGATTCATTTGATATATTCAGTTTTGCAAATGGCCTTAGGCCCAAATAATTGCTTAATTGGATATTGGCCCAGTGGACAACGGTAAGGGGATTTCACACTGAGTTCTTGTAACTCACCCCCTTTTCTCTTAACCCTTGTAGGTAATGCTCAGTGACGTGGACTTGGGCCATGGATGTCTCGATGGAGGCCATACTTCAGAAATGGTTTTTATTGAACTTTAGTTCCCTGATTTCGTTCACTTTATTATTCTTACTATTTTTCGTTTATTTTGTGTTGTAATAAGGCCTCTGGAATATTTTATTTTGCTTATGTTTTTGTCGTACTTAGTATTATGCTTGAATTGTTTTTAAACGGGGATTTTTCTAAAAATCTTAAATAAAGGTTTTCCAAAATAGATTAACAAATGATGTTCATAACAAACTTTTACAAATGATTTAACTCGAAAATTCACTTTCAAATTATCGACGACATTTTCAAAAGTCACGGTTAAAGTTCATTACCTCGATTTTCGACTCATCAATTAACCTCTCAAAAATACTTGTCTTATATCTACGTTTCTGCAATGTTTTCAAAATGCTTCTGCAACTCTATTTCCAAACGTCATATTTTCGTAAATCGTTTATTTCAAATATGTTTTCGCAACCAAAAAGGTTTTTAAAGATAATTAGTTTTCAAGTAGATAACAATTGCTTAAATGTTTTGAGTTTTAAAAAAGAGGCTGTAATTCTCAAACAAGTTTTTAACAATCGCAAAGATGGTTTAAAAAAAAACTTGCATGTGGCATGCCAGATTCGGGCCTAACTTCTAGGCTGGGTTTGGGGTGTTACAGTAGGACTCTGCTATCTGCATATTCTATCTAAAATGGGCCAAGGCCCGAATATGTCTCTGATCTCAGATCCGAGTGGGCTAAGGTCCACACCGCTTTCAGAATGGGCTGCACTCCCAACCGTGAACTTGTGATTGAAATCTGATATTGTGGTATGTGTATGTTTTCTGTGGGGATTACACACTGAGTTTGCAAAAAACTCACCCTTTTTTGTTTAATCTGTTCAGGTAATCCTCAGCAGTAGACGGATCAGTGAGGTGGAGGAATCGACGGTGACCACGGTTCTGGACCCTTTTTGGCTTTTATTCTGTTTATGGTTTTGGTTATATTTGAGGAACTTTATGTAATATGGTCTTTACGTATTTCGTTTTAAATTTGGGATTTTTATTTTTATAACTGCTAGCAGTAGGATAAGACGCAAGTTTTCAAAATAAACAAAGGTTTTATCAAAATGCACACGAATTCGCAAATTATTTTAAATGCTTCCGCGAACTGTAAAGTATTTTGCAAAATGGACAACGTTTTGAAAATGGATAATGATGGAACAAGTGACATGTTTTGAAAGTTTCATAAGACAACGGAAAAAATGGTTTTATTGTATTTATGTTTTCCAAGGCACTATCATGTGACATCGCCAGATTCGGCCATAACGTCTAGGCCGGGTTAGGGGTGTTACAATGGCATTGAATTATTTAAGTTTGAATGGTGAATAATGTGATGATTGAGTTGTTAAGAATGTGAACATTGATGCTTGAACTATTTGGCATGTTTTAGGTATGTTTTGATTCAATTGAAATTGATAAATGTTGAACATGTTGATAGGTATGTTTGGAATGAAACACCCCAAACCCGGCCCACGAGCCACGACCGGATCTGGTATGTTCCCTGAGTAAAACATTTCAAAACTTGTTTGTTACTTTGGAAAAATTTGTGTGGTTTTGAAGAACATTTGATTTGTGTTGGGTTCAAACTGAAAACGGTATTGTTCTTGAAGTCTAGATTTTATTAAAACTCCATTTTTATACTTCAAAACTATAAGTTAAAAGAAAAACCGAGTTTTTAGAGTTTACCATTAAATTGAAAATCGTTGGTGTTTAGGTGACAAAACATTTAAAATTTATTTTTAAGAAAAGTTATTTAATCTTGATTTAATAATAATCGTATCATGATAAACCAAATTAAATGCATACTTAAAACAGTTAATAGTAATGGCCATATTACATCAAGAAAAACCCGAAATAAATCCAAAATACTTAAATATAAAAATTCAAAATAAAATAAATGCTGAGCTGAGCATGGCCACCCCTAAGTTCCTGCCGACCCGGTCCATCTATTGAGTGTCACCTGAAAAGATATCCCACAAAGGGGTGAGTCAACAGACTCAATGTGCAACAACCAACACAAATTCCCAATCGATTTAGGCATGTCAAATCATACATAGCAAGTATAGGCAATGATGCAATCCCGAACCCAAACCTAAATAACCATCCTCTACACATCACCCATACCGCCAATCACACCGGGGATTACTAAATCGACCCTCCATCCGCTACACACCATCGAAGGCGTCGCAACAGAGACGACTTGCACATCGCCTTATAAATTGTGGCATAGCCACCAAATAATTGTGACAAAGTCACCAGATAGTATTTCGTGACATTAGTCACCACATTCAGATTATGTGACATGAGTCACTAGATATTGTGGTAAAAACCACCAGATCACTTCCCCTTTTCATAATCACCCATATGCCCATGCACAATACAATACATGCAAAATCATGCCATATATCTTATTCCATGTTCATAACGAATTCACGTTTATGTCATATTCAATATTCATAACACTATTAACATAGTATTAAAGGTGAACATACCTGAGTACTCTGTACATCGTATGATACCTTTAGCCACATCTTTCATATTTTCATTAACACATTTATTAAATCAATACCATAAATCTATCAAGAATTAGTGTGGGGCTACACACCTGGTACTAACGCTTTCACTGAATCCCGAAAATATACCGAAACAGGTTGTACTCCTCCCTAAAAATCATAGTTAAAATCGGCCAAACAATAATCACTAAATATGGCCTTGGTCGAATGTTCATGCCCTCTTACCTTGCGGATCTAAATCCCGAAATCGCTATCTGTTAATGGAGATGTCAAAATACCTACATGATCTATGTTAGATCCGATTTTAACACTTAATGAACACTATAAATGGCCTTCTACCTAAGATCACCCTTAACTTACCTTAGATCTAGTAATCCCGAAGATCTCCTTTTACAGTCGGCTACAATAGAAATCCCGAAACCTCCTTCAAAGTTTCGGCCAATGAACATTAATGGGATTAGATTCCCAATTTAGGCTAATCTAAAAGAAAGAAATAGAAAAGCTAAGTGCCCAGAATCTCTTACCAACTCAATCGAATATCGTAGCTTGAAACAGAGAGATTTGGCTCCTGATTAAATGATCAAATCGGCTCCAAAAGGGTAGAGGAGCATTCAGCTTAGGGAATTCGGCTTAGGCAAGAAGTGAACAATCGGTTAAGGGTCACTTGTGTATTCAGCTTTTGATTGAGTTCGTAAAAGAGGAAGAGAAGGGTTGATAATTGAGCAATTCGATAATGGTAATAAAGGAAGATTCGGCTTCAATGGAAAAGAAAGAATGGTATTGTGGTTCGGCCTTTATCAAAATATGGAGAGGGAGAGTGTGAGGCTTAGAAGTTTCGGCAATGGTGATCAAATGAGAAAGAGAGAAAAGAGAGAAGAGAAGGGCTAAATTTCGGCAAAGAAAAACATAAAACCCTTTAACAAAATTCGGCTACTCCTCCCCTACTAACTTGGCCGAAAATCACCTCAAGAGAGTCCCTAGGCCGGCCAACACTCTTCCCCTTATCAGTTCCCTTATTTTTCTCTCTTCTTTACCCACTCAAATAATTCAAATAAATCAATAATTATCTCCCTACCTTAGCCGAATTTTAAAAAGTATTTGACCACATCTAGTGCTCATCTCCTTAGTGTTTTAGTGCCGTCCAACTCCCCTCTTAACTTAACGCAAAAACACTCCAAAAGTGCTCCCCTTGCTGCTCGAACCTAGGCCTCCTTGCACTGCTTGTGGCATCACTTACCAAAGCCTTAAGTGGCACCTTCCTGCCACTTTACCAAGCTGATTTTTATGTCCTACTTCTCCTACAAATTCTCTTAAGGCCTATCAAGCTTGGCTCCACTTCAAGACTTAAAATCTAATAATTTCTAAGGCATTCACCTACACTCTAGAGTTCTTAAAAATTTATACAACACATTCAAACACACATAGGCATGCTACTTCATACAATTAAGCAATAATGCACAAGCCCAAAATCCCAGATATTACAGTTCTACCCCCTTAAAATAATTTCAACCTCGAAATTAGCTGGCTAAAATAAGTGAGGGTATTGTTGTCGCATTGCTTCTTCCAGCTCCCACGAAGCTTCCTCCGATCCATGATTACGCCATAACACTTTGACCAAAGGAACGGATTTCCTCCGTAGTACCTTCACATCCCGTTCCAGAATCTGAATCGGCTCCTCCTCGTAAGATAAATCTGGTCTCAACTCCACCTCCTCAACTGGCACTACATGAGATGGATCCAATCGGTAACAACGTAGCATAGAAACATGGAATAAATCGTGCATCTGCTTCAACTCCGAAGGAAACTCCAATTGGTATGCCACTGGTCCAACCCGCTTCAAAACCTGATAAGGTCTTATAAACCTGGGACTTAACTTCCCTTTGCGACCAAATCTCATTACCTTTTTCCAAGGCGAAACTTTAAGAAACACATAATCTCCCACAACAAACTCAATCTCCTTCCACTTAAGATCTGCGTATGACTTTTGCCTGTCAGATGCCTCCTTCAACCGTGTTGGAATCACCTTAACCTTTTCTTCCGATTCTGCCACAATTTTTGGACCCAAAATCTGACGTTCCCCTAATTCCGTCCAACATGTAGGAGTGCGACACTTCCGTCCATATAGCGCTTCGTACGGTGCCATTCGAATACTTGCACGATAGTCATTGTTATACGTAAATTCTGCTAAAGGCAAGAACTCTTCCCAACTCCTCTCAAGTCTATCACACACCCTCAACATATCTTCTAACACTTGGATCACTCGCTCAGATTGACCGTCCGACTACGGATGGAATGCCGATCGAATCCAACCCGGTACCCAAAGCATGATGTAGCGCCTTCCAAAATCGAGACGTAAACCTCAGATCCCTATCTGAGATAATCGACACCAAGACTGCAAATGCGACCTCACGATCTTAGCTACATACAACTTTTCCAATTTCTGTAGAGAATAGTCAACCTGCACCCAGATAAAATTTGAGACTTCATCAACCGATCTACTATCACCCATACCGAGTCCTTCTTAGTAGGCGTAAGGGGAAGCCCACTAACGAAGTCCATGGTAATTCTCTCCCACTTCCATTGTGAAATCTTTATCGATTGAAGTAATCCTAACAGAATTTGGTGTTCAGCCTTGACTTGCTGACACATTAAGCACTTCCCTACAAATTCTGTACCTTTCCACTTAAGACCAGGCCACCAGAACTGTTCCCGTAAATCCTTGTACAACTTACTACCTCCAGGATGCATAGCATAAGGGCTACTATGTGATTCCCAAAGAATTCTCTGCCTTAACTCTTCATTCTTAGGCATACAGACCTTACCCTGGCAACACAATACTCCATCACTGTTAACACCATAATCCTCTAACTCCCCATTCCGCACTTGTCGTAGCTTGGCACTTAGATCATCATCTGCCAACTGACTCTCTTTCACCTCATTCAACCACGTCGGCTTAACTTGCAGCTCTGCTGACAAACTTCCATCGTCATACAAGCTAAGATGTGCAAACATTGCCCTCAGATCCGATAGTACTTTTTGACTTATAGCATCTGCCACTATATTCGCCTTGTCCGGGTGATACTCTATAGAATAATCGTAGTCCTTCAATAATTCCACCCACCTTCATTGCCTCGTGTTCAACTCTTTACGAGTCGTGAGATACTTAAGGCTCTTGTGGTCTGTGTAAATCACTGACTTTTCTCCATATAAATAGTGCTTCCATACCTTAAGAGCAAAGACCACTGCTGCCAATTCCAAATCATGCGTCGGGTAGTTAACTTCATGTGGCCTTAATTGTCGAGACGCATAAGCGACTACCTTCCCGTCTTGCATCAATACGTATCCCAATCCTGTATGAGAAGCATCACAATATACCACATAGTCCTTCCCTGCTTCAGGCTGAATCAAAACTGGAGTTTCAGTCAAAACCCTTTTAAGCTTCTCAAAGCTCTCCTGTTGCTTATCGGTCCATACAAAAGGTACCTCCTTTCTCAACAACTTCGTCAAAGGTGCGGCAATTGATGAGAACCCTTCCATAAACCTTCTGTAGTAGCCTGCCAATCCCAAGAAACTACGAACTTCTGCCACAGACTTAGGTGGTTTCCAATCCAATACTACCTCAATCTTCCGAGGATCTACCCTTATCCATTCAGTAGACACCACATGCCCTAAAAACGTAACTTCCTTCAGCCAAAATTCGCACTTGCTGAACTTGGCATATAGCTTTTTCTCCCTTAACACTTGTAATATGATTCGGAGGTGCTCATCATGTTCTTCCTCGGACTTAGAATACACCAAGATATCGTCTATGAACACAACAATGAATCGGTTCAGATAGGGTTGGAAAACCCAGTTCATCATGTCCATGAACGCGGCTGGGGCGTTTGTCAATCCAAACGGCATTACCAAGAACTCATAATGCCCGTACCTTGTCCGGAAAGTCGCCTTATGGATATCGCCTCCTTCACCTTAAGTCGATGATATCCGCACCTTAGATCTATCTTTGAGAATACCGCGACCCCCTTAAGCTGATCGAACAAGTCGTCTATCCATCGCAACGGGTACTTGTTCTTGATGGTCAGCTTATTCAACTGACGATAATCTATGCACATACGCATAGTTTCGTCCTTCTTCTTCACAAACAAGACTGGTGCTTCCTATGGAGACACACTGGGTCGGATAAACCCACGATCAAGCAACTCTTGGATTTGAGCCTTGAGCTCCACCAACTCCTTTGGTGCCATTCTGTACGGAGCAATTGACACAGGAGCTATACCCGGCCGCAGGTCAATTCTGAACTCCACTTCCCTATCCGGGGGTATTCCAGGTAACTCCTCTGAAAAAACATCCACAAATTCTCTTACTGTTCTAACTCCACTAACTTCCTTTTCTTTTGCATCCAACGTACTAACAAAGGTCAAAAATGCCTTGCACCCTTTCTGGACCATCTTATCAGCCTTTAAAGCAGAGACCACGTTAGACAAGTAGTTTCTTCTTTCTCCTATCATAATTATCGCCTTATCCCCCGGAGTCCTTCACTCCATTCACTTAGCTGTGCAATCCAATACAGCCCGATGTTCCACTAGCCAGTCTATGCCAAGGATGAGATCAAATTCTCCGAAGGGTAGTTCCATCAAGTCAGTAGGAAATAACACTCCCTGAAGCTCTAGAGGTACACTCTAAAATATCTTATTCACCACTACAGTTTGACCTAATGGGCTCACTACAGTCATCTCCCTATTAGATAGTTCAAAGGCTATGCCTAATGTTTCAACTACTCTACATGTAACATAAGAGTGGGTAGATCCAACATCAATTAAAGCAAAGTAAGGCTTGTCAGCTATAATGAACGTACCGGTTATGACGTCCGGTGCATCTCTATCCTCCCTCCGGTGAACTGCATACACCAAACCCGACTGTCTTACCTCTGTATTACCAACACCTTTGCCCGGTGTTCCCCGTCCTCTTCTAGCACCGTTACCTCTGCCAATCAGACCACGACCCCGCGGTGGCTGCTGTCCACCTCTTCCAGCCTGATTAAAACCCTGACCTGCTAGTCGGCTCCTATCTGTTTTCATAGGACAGTCCTTAATCATGTGGTCCTTGGACCTACACTTGAAACATCCCCCTGTCTTCTTCCAACACTCTCCTAGATGCATCTTTCCACACCGAGCACAAGTACGACATCGCCTCTAGTCACAACTCACGACCTCGTGGCCCATCAACTCTAGGCCTCTTTTGCATATTCCCGGACAACCCTGATGATCCAAAACCTCTCTTTTGCCTATTCTGATCCGTATTCTGTCTCATAGATTCTTAAATCCCTTCGGCTACCTTAGCCTTCTCTACCAACACGGTAAATTCTCGCTCCTTCTGTGGAGCTATCAACAACCTCAAGTCATCCCTCAGCCAGTCCTCAAACCGGACACATCGCTCATGCTCCGTAGCCACTGTACCTCGAGCATAACGGCTCAACCTTAGAAATTTTGCCTCATACTCCGCTACGGACTTACTTCCCTGAACCAGCCTCAAAAATGCCTTCCTCTGTGCATCCACATAACTGGTCTCAATGTACTTCTTCTGATATGCTGCCTTAAAGTACTCCCAAGTGAGATCATCTGCGGTAGCACCATCCCGAACCGTGAGCCACCATTGATATGACTCATCGCGAAGGAGCGATACTATCCCTTTCAGTTTCTCCTCGGCCGTTAGGTCCAAATCATCCATAATTCGCTCCGTCGCTTCCAACCAATACTCAGCCGTCTTGGCGCCACACCAGATATACCACGAAAAAACTTAGCTCCATTAGCTCGGAGTCACTCAGTCTGACTTTCGAGCTCCCATGCCTCCACCGCTCCCACCACCCTTTCGTAACTCGCAGATCTCCTCGTGATATCGCATCATCCCCGTCTGATCCTAATATTCCACATCAGTGGCTGGTGGTGGTGGCATTTATTTTCAGACCCTTGACCAGACCTAATGGGTTTCGACACGGTCATTCGACCTCTACCACGGTCGCGCACATTACGACCACGTCCCCTAGAATTCATGCTTCTGAATCGCGTTTATCTGGTTAAAGAATTTTATGAATTAGTTTTTGTTCCACTAATTTATCGCGAATAGTCTTATGTTCAATAGTTTTAAAGAGTAGTTCTTTTGAATTCATACACACACACAGTCTCAAATTCATTCATTCAATCATTACATTCATGAACTTGCGTTCATTACAGAAAAGTGTTGTAGTTGTCATTGTTGTTGTTTTCCACTACCCAGGGGTATTTTCGTAATTTTATCCTATAGGGATATTTTGGTAATTTTTTTCAAATTAGGGTATTTGAAAATTTTATAAAATAGATATTTTTGGTATTTTTACAAAATTAAAATACTTGGTAAGAAGATTCAAGGGTAATATGGTAATTTTATAATCTGGGGATATTTTTGTAATTTTACAAGCCAGGGGCATTTCAGTAATTTTGTAAAATATGGTTCCCGGTGACTTTTCAAAATAGGGGTATTTTGGTCATTTTTAAATCAAGGGTACTTTGGAATTTTATAATTATAGTTTGACTTTAGAATTTCACAAAACAAGGTGACTGGTCCCTTTCGGGTTTTAATTATTGAATTTAGCCTGTGATTGAGTCCTCTTGGTTAGGGTGAACCGTCACTCACGCACTGTAGGATTCGAGCGAGAGGAGGTGAGTCACTAGGACTGCTTAAATACCAAGCTCCCAGAATCCAATCCTAGACATGCACACAACAGTTGCCACACACTTTAACTCTCGGTCACTCATGTGTTTATTTGGTTAGACTTTAAATTTTATGTATTTCGATGTTGGAGTAGACTAATCCTAGGGTTTAATAATTCCTAATCTACTAGTCTACGTCCCTATAATTTCCCACATACATATCACAAAAGGGTTAGGAGTACTTACCTAGTGGACTTCGGGTCGGAGACTCAGGTGCCATGCAAGAAAACCTGCTCATTCCTTAGTAGAATCTAATTTCAAAAGAAAGAAAATGTTTTGGGCCCAAAAAGCCCTCAAGGCCAAGTTTTGAATCGGGCTCTGATACCAAACTAAAACACCCCAAACCTGGCCCACGAGCCTCGATCGATCTGGTATGTTCCCTGAGTAAAACAGTTTAAAACTTGTTGTTACTTTGGAAAAATTTGTGTGGTTTTGAAGAATATTTGATTTGTGTTGGACTCAAACTGAAAACGGTGTTGTTCTTGAAGTCTAGATTTTATTAAAACTCCATTTTTATACTTCAAAACTATAAGTTAAAAGAAATACCGAGTTTTTAGAGTTTACCATTAAATTGAAAATCGTTGGTGTTTAGGTGACAAAACATTTAAAATTTATTTTTAAGAAAAGTTATTTAATCTTGATTTAATAATATTCATATCATGATAAACCAAATTAAATGTATACTTAAAACAGTTAATAGTAATGGCAATATTACATCAAGAAAAACCCGAAATAAATCCAAAATACTTAAATATAAAAATTCAAAATAAAATAAATGCTGAGTTGAGCATGGCCACCCCTAAGTTCCTGCCGACCCGGTAGATCTACTTAGTGTCACCTGAAAAGATATCCCACAAAGGGGTGAGTCAACAGACTCAATGTGCAACAACCAACACAAATTCCCAATCGATTTAGGCATGTCAAATCATACATAACAAGTATAGGCAATGATGCAATCCCAAACCCAAACCTAAATAACCATCCTCTACACATCACCCGTACGTGCCAATCACACCGTGGGGATTACTAAATCGACCCTCCATCCTCTGAACACCATCGAAGGCAGTCACTGCAGATGACTTGCACATCGCCCTTATAAATTGTGGCATAGCCACCAAATAATTGTAACAAAGTCACCAGATAGTATTTCGTGACATTAGTCACCACATTCAGATTATGTGACATGAGTCACCAGATATTGTGGTAAAAACTACCAGATCACTTCCCCTTTTCATAATCACCCATATGCCCATGCACAATACAATACATGCAAAATCATGCCATATATCTTATTCCATGTTCATAACGAATTCACGTATATGTCATATTCAATATTCACAACACTATTAACATAGTATTAAAGGTGAACATACCTGAGTACTTTGTACCATCGTATGGTACCTTTAGCCACATTTTCATATTTTCATTAACACATATATTAAATCAATACCATAAATCTATCAAGAATTAGTGTGGGGCTACACACCTGGTACTAATGCTTTCACTGAATCCCGAAAATCTACCGAAATAGGTTGTACTCCTCCCTAAAAATCATAGTTAAAATCGGCCAAACAATAATCACTAAATATGGCCTTGGCCGAATGTTCATGCCCTCTTACCTTGCGGATCTAAATCCTGAAATCGCTATCTGTTAATGGAGATGTCGAAATACCTACATGATCTATGTTAGATCCGATTTTAACACTTAATGAACACCATAAATGGCCTTCGGCCTAAGATCACCCTTGCTTACCTTAGATCTAGTAATCCCAAAGATCTCCTCTTACAGTCAGCTACAGTAGAAATCCTGAAACCTCCTTTAAAGTTTCGACCAATGAACATTAATGGGATTAGATTCCCAATTTCGGCTAATCTAAAAGAAAGAAATAGAAAAGCTATATGCCCAGAATCTCTTACCAACTCAATCGAATATCCTAGTTTGAAACAGAGAGATTCGGCTCCTGATTAAATGATCAAATCGGCTCCAAAAGGGTAGAGGAGCATTCAACTTTAGCCACCAAATAGGGAATTCGGCTTAGGCAAGAAGTGAACAATCGGTTAAGGGTCACTTGTGTATTCAACTTTTGATTGGATTCGTAAAAGCGGAAGAGAAGGGTTGATAATTGAGCAATTCGGTAATGGTAATAAAGGAAGATTCGACTTCAATGGAAAAGAAAGAATGGTATTGTGGTTCGACGTTTATCAAAATATGGAGAGGGAGAGTGTGAGGTTTAGAAGTTTCGGCAATGGTGATCAAATGAGAAAGAGAGAAAAGAGTGAAGAGAAGGGCTAAATTTTGACAAAGAAAAACATAAAACCCCTTAACAAAATTCAGCTACTCCTCCCCTACTAACTTGGCCGAAAATCACCTCAAGAGAGTCCCTAGGCCGGCCAACACTCTTCCCCTTATCAACTCCCTTATTTTTCTCTCTTCTTTACCCACTCAAAATAATTCAAATAAATCAATAATTATCTCCTTACCTTAGCCGAATTTTAAAAAGTATTTGATCACATCTAGTGCTCATCTCCTTAGTGTTTTAGTGCCATCTAACTCCCCTCTTAGCTTGACGCAAAAACACTCCAAAAGTGCTCCCCTTGCTGCTCGAACCTAGGCCCCCTTGCACTGCTTGTGGCATCACTTACCAAAGCCTTAAGTGGTGCATTCCTGCCACTTTACCAAGCTGATTTTTATGTCCTACTTCTCCTACAAATTCTCTTAAGGCCTATCAAGCTTGGCTCCACTTCAAGACTTAAAATCTGATAATTTCTAAGGCATTCACCTACACTCTAGAGTTCTCAAAAATTTATACAACACATTCAAACACACATAGGCATGCTACTTCATACAATTAAGCAATAATGCACAAGCCCAAAATCTCGGATATTACATGGAAGCTTTGAAATAGTTACTAAATGATTTTACCAAAAACAAAGCCCACGTTTCCATGATGAGCCTATCTCATCGTAACATCAGCCGAAAGTGAGTCATGTCGCGATGTTGAGTGGCTTGAGGTCACAACGTGACATACTATTTTGGTGATGTCATGACATGGAGGAAATGACGTCACAATGGCGGAACTAAACTTTTAAAACTTTGCAATTTGGTCTTATTTTATGCTCAAGTTGATAAAAGAGCTTTCGTAAGCTCGATTAAGACTCGGTTTTGATTGTTTAACCATAAATGAATGTATTTGAAATTGAATTACATGTGCATATGAATATTTATTATAAATTGACTGTAGTTGCTCCGAAAATGACTATAACATCCTATAGCTCGGATTCAATGAGCAGGCCGGGCAAGGGGTGTTACAGAATTTAACCCAAAGAGATAAATGATATCCTATGAGGGTAGAAAACTTATGACAAAGTTATTGGGCAAACACTTATTAAGTTTCTTTCATAATGGTATATAATAAAAGAGAGTTTAATCAAGGTACTTTAGTGGAATGGCTCCATGGTTAAATAATGTTGTAATAAACAGAAATTCAAAACTTAATTAAAAATGATTTGAGCCCTAATTATATATGTCTAATTTGTCCCTCCGTTAGCTTGATATAACCCAAAATGGATTGCATGTAAAACTAAAACTATAAAATGAATGAAAACAATGATTAAGAGAAAATATTACATGTATCACTATCCACGATGAATATGTTTTCTCGCCAAGTACAAAAGATGACTTGGAAATTGAATTAATTTCTTCAAATTTTTATTCAATTGATAGCAATTAAATAATTGAAGTTCAAAGTAAGAATTAAATTAATTAGTCATCGTAGTTTTATTGAACGGTGCAATTAAAATATTTCATAATAGATTTTAATACGATAAAGTTGCCGTGACTTTAATGGAATTAGAATTGAGTTGAGAAAATCATTTAATTGGATAAATTAATTAATATTTTGGGAAATAGAAAAAAATAGTTATTGGATTGGTTAAATTATATGTGTTGGTTAAAAGTCCAGATAACATGTATAATTGTACCTAGTACATGAGACAAACTGAAAAGCCATCCCATGAGGGGCAGAAAACCTGAGTCTCAATAAGGGTTATTGCCTTTCCTAACAAGGAAATTGTATTTTTTTTAAAATATATTTATTTGATTACCCCTGTTCTTTTTTTTTTTGTTCAATAAATTTAATTACATCCTATTCAAGTAAAACTCTTGTCACTTTTTTCTATAAATAGGAAATATGAGATGACCTAATTGACTCCAAGTTGAGTGTTATGACTCTGTCAGAAAATAGTCACAATTTATTTATAGAATAAAACCTACTTTCTACAAAGCTCAAAAGTTTTCGGTTCCCCATAAGAGATATTAACCTTCTCATTGAAAGTTAATCAAAATATTTTCCATACTATGCATTCGGTTCATGTAGTTTGAGCCCACACTCACAGTAAGTTGGGGTTTAAGGATAGCGGGGAAGATTATTTGGTAGAAAGCTAGGAAACGACCAATGTAATATCCTGAAAATGGGCTTATGCATTTACGCTTAATTATATGAAATAACATGCTTGAATATGTTGTGAATGTGTATAATGGAATTTGTGAACTTTAGAAAATAGGAGAAAGCCCAAAAAAATATTAAGTTTTAAGTTTTAAGAGGAAGCTAAGTTGATATGGCCTTAAGAGAAAATGTAAGGGAAATGAGACATGAACATGGGCTTAGCAAAGTGGCTACAAGGCGCCACTTAGGGCTTTAGTATGTAACGCCATATGCTAGAGGGAAAGGGCTTGTGTTCGAGCCATAAGGGAAGCAAAAAGAAGATTTATTTTTGCTACAAGGTAGATAGTGTTGGACGGCATTAAAGCACTAAAGGGAGGAGTTTTATCCTTTTTAAAATTCGGCTAGATAAGGGATAATTGATGGATTTATTTTATTAATTTAAAGAGGTGATAAGAGATAAAAATTGGAGAATAACAAGGTGAGGCTAGTGATTAAGTTATAGCCGAATTTATCAGCTAAGTGTTCATATTTTCCTTGTTTCTTTTATTCTCTCACCTTTCTTCTCTAGCCGAATTTCCTTTCCAAAAATCACCATAGCCGAATTCTTCCAAACAACTCTTCTTTCCTTCTTTTATTTTGATTAAAATCGAAATACCCTGTGCTTCCCATCATCAATTCTTCTTCTTTTGCAAACCCAATCAAAAGCCGAAGATAAGTTTCAAGCCCATAGCCGATTGTTCATCAAGTCTCTAAGCCGAATCTCTATGGTGTCAGGATAAAGGAGTAACCGATTTCATCATTAGGGGATAAGAGCAAATTCAATTTTTATTCTTTTTCTTTTAAGACTTGTCGAAATATAGGACTAATCCCATTAATAATTTGTTTGCCAAAATTTGGAAGGATCTTCCGGGACTTTTTCAGTAAAGACGGCTACAATAGGGGATCTTCGGGATTTTAAGAACCCAAGGTAAGCCTTAAGTGAAATTCACCATAGGCCATTCCATTATGTTTTAGTGTTAGATTAAATCTAACATATGTGTATAGGGCTGTCGACATCTCCATAGTCAAGTGATACTTTTTGGGATTTGAAAATCACAAGGTAAGTGCATAAGTACAATCGGCCAAGGCCATATTTGATGTTTCAAGTCTATTCCTTATTTGTTTAAAAAGCCAAAACTAATCCTTTGGGTGATCTAGTGTTGGCCGATTTCAAGGAGAAGCACAACAAAGTTTTAAGACTTGATTAGTGGTGAAAACGGCAACAAGGTAAAAACTTTTGTCGCAAGGATCCTTCGAGATTTGGGTTTTAGCCGAATAGGGCTTTTTGCTAATATGCCTAGTGTTGACCGATTATAGGAACTAAAAGATCTAAGGCTTTAGATCGGGCTTTTCAGGATTTAAGTGAACCGCTAAGTGTATCAGGTGTGTACCCCACACTATTTCTTAATAAGTTTTATGGCAATGATTAATATATATATGTGTTATTAAGAATGTGAAAAGTATGGCTAAGGTACCATACAATGGTACAAAGTACTAAGGTACGTTTTCTCACTCCTACTATGAGTATGATATGGTTTGTTATGCCATGAATGTGAATATGATAAGAATGTGAATTAAGGCATGATATTGCATAATGTGTATGATATATGGGGGCATATGGGATATTATGAAAAGGGGAAGTGAATGTGGTGACTCATGTCACGATATAAGAATGTGGTGACTTCGGTCACATTATCTGAATGTCGTGTCTCATGACACAAAATATTATCTGGTGGCTATGCCACGAAATATATAAGGGCGATGAGCACGTCGACTACAGCGACTGCCTTCGATGGTGTGTAGCGGATGGAGGGTTAACTTAGTAGTCCCCACGGTGTGCAGGTTGGTACGGGTGATGTGTAGCGGTTGGTAACTAGGCTTGGGCTTGGGAATGCATCATTAATTGTATATTTTGATATGAATGTATATGACCTGATATGCCTGAATCTATTTGGACTTAGTGTTTGTGTACACATTGAGTCTGTTTAACTCACCCCGTTGTGGGAATATTTTCTTTCAGGTGACGATCAGTGATGGGGCGGGTCGGCAGGAGCTTAGTGGAGGCCATGTGAAGTTCAAATTTTTCTTTGTTTTGGACTCTTTTTATTTTAAGTACTTTGAATTTATTTTTTTTGGGAATTATTTGATGTAATAAGGCCTTAGTTGAATTATTTTATTTTACTTCCCTTTATCATGCTACAAAATATTTTTCTTTAAAGACTAAGTAAATTTATCTTAAACTAAACTCTAAATGTTTTGTCACCTAAAATCAAGGGATTTCAAGTATAAAATTAACATGTTTCCAACTCGAGCCTAACCCAAAAACAATCTTTCTTTCAAAACACATCATTTTTCCAAAGTTACAAAAGAATTTTGAACCGGATTAGGACGAGAGACATACCAGATCCGGTCAAGGCTCGTGGGCCGGGTTTGGGGTGTTTCAGCTTGGTATCAGAGCCCAGTTTTAAACTCTTGGCCTTGGGTTTAAGGCCCAAAATGTTTTCAAAGTTAAGCCCAAAAGGAATTTTGTGAATTAAGCAGGTTTTTCTGGCATGGCACACTAAGTCTCCGACCCGAAGTCCACCAGGTAAGTACTCCGATCTCTTGTGTGATTTATATTGTGACTTGTAGAAGGGTAGGAATGGAATGGAACGTAGATTAGCATGATAAGTACTCGAACCCTAGGACTAGGTTACCCCAACAAAAATACATATAACTTAAATGCCTAACTAAACAAACCTGTGGTTAAGTCGCCGAGTTAGGGTGTGGCAACCATGGCGCGCATGTCTAGGATTGGTTTCGGTGGGAGCTTGGTATTTAAGCAGTCCGCATGATTCACCTCCTCTCCACTCGAATCCTACCTGGTGCGTAGCTTCGGTTCACCCTAACCAAGAGGACTTATTCACGGGCTAAACCCTAACTAAAACCCGGAAGGGACTAGCCGTATTTTTATGGAAACCCTAGCTTTAAAATCTCTATATTACCCTTCTAAGTGTAGCAAAAGATTATTGTGAAAATTTTTCCAAAATATTTCCTATTTGTAAAATTACTAAAATGCCCCTAGTGGTAAGATTACCAAAATGCCCTTGGTTTATAAAATACTTATATTACCCACAGTTATTATCAAAATTTCATTACTTTGTTCAAAAACCCTAAATTTACAAAATATCAAAATACCTTGATTTTGAAAAAAATTACGAAAATTACCCCTAATCTACAAATTACTAAAATACCCCCGAGTTGCAAAATTACCAGAATGACCCCCGATCTTCAAAAATTTCTGCAACAACACTGATTTGGAAAACAAATTCTCAAAAACAACCCCCAAGTTTTGTAAATTCCAAAATACCCTTGATTTATTAAGATTTACAAATTTACCCGGGTTAATTACCAAAATACCCTCGAATTTCAAAATTTCTAAAATACCCTCGGGAATGCAAAATTACCAGAAACCTTTATTGAAAAAATCACCAAGGAACCTTATTTTGACAAATTACGAAAATACCCCTATAGGACAAATTACGAAAATACCGCTGGGATAGGAACGGACAGAACTGTCCGAAGAGTGAATGTGTATGGGAGATACTATGGAATGGATGTGCTTTTCTGTGAATTAGGATAGAAAACTTGAAACTTTGATTGATCGAAAGAACTGCTACTAAACTCTTTTCATAAAACTTCTTCGCGAATAATCAGGGAAACAATGGCTAATGCATAAAATTTCCTAATCAGATTAAAGCGCGGTAATAGAAATGAGCTCTAGGGGACGTGGTCGCAATGTACGGGGGCCGCGATCGAGGCGTAATGACCGTGTGTCGAGCCCGTTAGATCGGGTCAAAGATCGAGAATGAGGTACCACCGCCACCACCACCACCGCGGTGTTGAGCAAAGAAGATCGACGGAGAGGAGTCAGACGCAGTCAGGTCATGAAGTTCTTGAAATGGTGGCTGGTGTTGGAGGGAATATAGGAGCTCAAAAATTTGTACCCGAGTGACTCCGAGCCAACGGAGCTGAAGTGTTTCGTGGAGTATCTGGTGTGGCACCCAATACAGCTAAATATTGGTTAGAGGCGACCGAGCGAATTATGGATGAGCTCGATCTGACCCGAGGAGAAATTGAAAGGAATGGTGGCGCTGCTACGCGATGAAGCATATCAATGGTGGCTTACAGTTCGGGATGGTGCCACCGCGGAGGATCTAACCTGGGAGTATGTTAAGGTGGCGTATCAAAAGAAGTATGTGGGAACCAGATATATTAATGAGCAAAGGAAGGCATTTTTGGGGCTGGTTCAAGGGAGTAAGTCCATGGCAGTCTGGTTAAATTTTGAGGTCAACCAAGATGCTCGAGGAGTGGTGGCAATAGAGCATGAGCGATGTGTCCGATTTGAGGACGGACTAAGGAATTACCTGAGGTTGTTAATCGCTCCACATCGAGGCGGAGTTTTCGCATTAGTAGAGAAAGCTAAGGTGGTCAAGGAATTAAGGACTCGCAAGGTAGAACTCTGATCGGAATAGAAATAAGAGAGGTTTTGGGTCATCTGGATCATCTGGGAATGCTCAGAAAAGGCCTAGAGTTGATGGGCCGTGAGGTCAGCAAACTGGAACTGGAGGGCAATATCGTACCTGTGGCCAGTGCGGGAAGAAACACTTAGGCGAATGCTGGAAGAAGACAGGTGGGTGTTTCAAATGTGGGTCAAAGGACCATATGATTAAGGACTGCCCGATGAGACCAGATGGGAATCGACCAGTAGCTCAGAATGTTAATCAGGCTGGTAGAGGTGGACAGCAGCCTCAGCGAGGTCGTGGTCCGAATGGTAGAGGTAACAATGCTGGTAGAGGACGTGGAACACCGGGCCAAGGTGTTGCTAATACTGAGGCAAGGCAGTCGAGATTGGTTTATGCGGTTCACCGTAGAGAAGAGAGAGACGCGTCGGACGTCATAACCGGTATGTTTCTTGTATTTGGAAAGCCTTATGTTGCTTTAATTGATGTGGGCTCGACCCATTCTTATGTGGCATGTAGAGTAGTTGAAACTCTAGACATAGCCTTTGAACTTTCTGATAGGGAGATGACTATAGTAAGCCCACTAGGTCAAACTGTAGTGGTGAATTAGCTCTTTCGTAGTGTACCTTTAGAAATTCAAGGCGTAGTATTTTCTGCTGACTTGATGGAACTTCCCTTCGGAGAGTTCAATCTCATACTTGGTATGGACTGGCTAGTAGACCATCGGGCTGTGTTGGACTGTGCAGCTAAGTGAATGGAGTTAAGGACCCCGGAGGATGAGGTGGTCATTATGATAGGAGAAAGAAAAAACTATTTGTCTAATGTAGTTTCAGCACTAAAGGCTGAAAAGATGATTCGTAAAGGGTGCAAGGCATTTTTGACCTTTATTAGTGCATTGGATGGAAAAGAAGGGGGAGTTAGTGGAGTAAGAGCTGTAACGGATTTTACGGATGTCTTTCTAGAGGAATTACCCAGAATACCCCCAGACAGGGAGGTGGAGTTTGGAATTGACTTGCTGCCGGGTACAGCTCCTGTGTCCATTGCCCCACACAGAATGGCACCAAAGGAGTTGGTTGAGCTCAAGGCCCAAATCCAGGAATTGCTAGACCGTGGGTTCATCCGACCTAGTGTGTCTCCATGGGGAGCACCGGTCCTGTTTGTGAGGAAGAAGGATAGAACTATGCGTATATGTATAGACTATCGTCAGTTGAATAAGCTGACCATCAATAACAAGTATCATTTGCCAAGGATTGATGACTTGTTCGATCAGCTTAAGGGGTGGCAGCGTTCTCAAAGATCAACTTAAGGTCAGGATATCATCAGTTGAAGGTGAAGGAGGCGGATATCCATAAGATAGCCTTTAGGACAAGATACAGCCACTATGAGTTTGTGGTAATGCCGTTCGGGTTGACAAACGCCCCAGCCGCGTTCATGGATATGATGAACTGGGTTTTTCAACCTTACTTGGATCGATTCGTCGTTGTGTTCATCGACGACATCTTCGTATACTCCAAGACTGAGGAGGAGCATGATGAGCATCTCTGGATTATGCTGCAAGTGTTAAGGGAGAAGAAGCTCTATGCCAAATTCAGCAAGTGTGAATTTTGGCTTAAGGAGGTTGCATTCTTAGGGTACGTGGTGTCTGCTGAAGGAATAAGGGTGGATCCTAGAAAGATTGAAGCAGTGTTGAATTGAAAACCACCTAAGTCGGTGGCAGAGATTCGTAGTTTCTTGGGATTTGCAGGCTATTACAGAAGGTTTGTAGAAGGGTTCTCGTCAATAGCAGCGCCTTTGACAAAGTTGTTGAGGAAGGAAGTACCCTTTGTGTGGTCGGATAAGCAGCAGGAGAGCTTTGAGAAGCTTAAAAGGGTTTTGACTGAAGCTTCGGTTCTGATTCAGCCTGAGGCAGGAAAGGACTTCGTGGTGTATTGTGACGCTTCTCATACAGGATTGGGATGAGTTTTGATGCAAGAGGGAAAGGTAGTTGCTTATGCGTCTCGGCAATTAATGCCTCATGAGGTTAACTTCCGATGCATGACTTGGAACTAGTAGCAGTGGTCTTCGCTCTTAAGGTATTGAGGCACTATCTTTATGGGGAAAAGTCCACGATCTACACAGACCACAAGAGTCTTAAGTATCTGTTGACTTAGAAGGAGTTAAACTTAAGGCAGCGAAAGGTGGGTGGAGTTACTGAAGGACTATGATTGTTCAATAGGGTACCATCTGGGCAAGGCGAATGTAGTGGCGGATGCCCTAAGTCGGAAGGTGGTGTCGGATCTGAGGGCGATGTTCGCACACTTGAGTTTGTATGATGATGGAAGCCTCGCTGGCGAGATGCAAGTCAAGCCGACGTGGTTGAATGAAGTGAAAAGGGACAGCTTGGTCGATGAGGACCTACGTGCTAAGCTACAACAAGTACAGAATGGAGAGCTGGAAGATTATGGCATTAATGGCGAAGGAGTGTTGTGTTTCAAGAGCAAGGTCTGTATGCCTAGGGATAAGGAACTTAGGCGAAGGATTCTTCAGGAATCGCATAGTAGCCCTTATGCTATGCATCCTGGAGGCACTAAGTTGTACAGAGACTTAAGAGAGCAGTTTTGGTGGCCTGGCCTGAAAAAGAAAGTTACAGAATTTGTCGGCAAGTGTTTGACGTGTCAGCAAGTTAAGGCTGAACACCAAGTGCCGTCAGGGTTGCTTCAGCCAATCAAGATTCCACAGTGGAAGTGGGAGAGAATTACCATGGACTTAGTTAGTGGGCTTCCCCTTACGCCTACTAAGAAGGACTCAGATGGGTAATAGTGGACCGCTTGACCAAGTCCGCACTTTATTCCTAAGAGAGTCAATTATTCTTTGCGGTTGGCAAAGTTGTACGTGCGTAAGTCGTAAGGTTGCATGGAGTGCCGGTGTCGATTATCTTAGATAGGGACCCAAGGTTTACTTCTCAGTTCTGGAAAGCGTTACATCAGGCTTTAGGCACTAAATTGGATTTCACTACAGCTTTTTATCCACAATGGACAGGCGATCGAACGGGTAATCCAAGTGTTGGAAGATATGTTGAGGGGCTGTGTGATGGATTTCAGAGGAAGTTGGGAGGAATATTTGCCTTTAGCAGAATTTGCCTACAACAAAAGCTATCAGGCCAGTATTCGGATGGCACCGTACGAAGCACTATATGATCGGAAGTGTCAGACTCCTACATGTTGGACGGAATTGGGAGAACGTCGAGTTTTGGGTCTAGAGTTAGTGGCAGAATCTGAAGAAAAGGTTGAAATAATTCGCACGCGTTAAAGGAAGCATCCGACAGATGTAAGTCGACGCAGATCTCAAACGGAAGGAAATAGAATTTGATGTAGGAGATCAAGTGTTTCTTAAGGTTTCGCTTGGAAAAGGTAATGAGATTTGGTCGGAAAGGAAGTTAAGTCCAAGGTTTATAGGACCTTATAAGGTTTTGAAGCGAATCGGACCAATGGCATATCGCTTGGAGTTGCCACCGAGTTGAAGCAGATGCACGACGTATTCCATGTGTCCATGCTACGCCGTTACCGATCGGATCCATCTCATGTAGTACCGGTTGAAGAGGTGGAGCTAAGGCCAGATTTATCCTATGAGGAGGAGCCGATTTAGATCTTGGAACGGGATGTGAAAGTGTTGCGAAGGAAATCAGTTCCTTTGGTCAAAGTGTTGTGGCGTAACCATGGATCGGGAGAAGCTTCTTGGGAGCCAGAAGAAGCAATGCGACAGCAATACCCCCACCTATTCTAGCCAGGTAATTTCGAGGACGAAATTATTTTAAGGGGGTAGAACTGTAATATCCTAAAAATGGGCTTATGTTACGCTTAATTATATGAAATAACATGCTTGAGTATGTTTTGAATGTGTATAATGGAATTTGTGAACTTTAGAAAATAGGAGAAAGCCTAAAAAAAATATTAAGTTTTAAGTTTTAAGAGGAAGCTAAGTTGATATGGCCTTAAGAGAAAATGTAAGGGAAATGAGACATGAACATGGGCTTAGCAAAGTGGCTACAAGGCGCCACTTAGGGCTTTAGTATGTAACGCCATATGCTAGAGGGAAAGGGCTTGTGTTCGAGCCACAAGGGAAGCAAAAAGAAGTTTTATTTTTGCTACAAGGTAGATAGTGTTGGACGGCATTAAGGCACTAAAGGGAGGAGTTTTATCCTTTTTAAAATTTGGCTAGATAAGGGATAATTGATGGATTTATTTTATTAATTTAAAGAGGTGATAAGAGATAAAATTGGAGAATAACAAGGTGAGGCTAGTGATTAAGTTATAGCCTAATTTATCACCTAAGTGTTCATCTTTTCCTTGTTTCTTTTATTCTCTCACCTTTCTTCTCTAGCCGAATTTTCTTCCCAAAAATCACCATAGCCGAATTCTTCCAAACAACTCTTCTTTCCTTCTTTTATTTTGATTAAAACCGAAATACCTCAGGCTTCCCATCATCAATTCTTCTTCTTTGCAAACCCAATCAAAAGTCAAGATAAGTTTCAAGCCCATAGCCGATTGTTCATCAAGTCTCTAAGCCGAATCTCTGTGGTGTCAGGAAGAAGGTGTAACCGATTTCATCATTAGGGGGTAAGAGGAAATTTGATTTTTATTCCTTTTCTTTTTAGACTTGTCGAAATCTAGGACTAATCCCATTAATAATTTGTTTGCCGAAATTTGGAAGGATCTTCCGGGACTTTTTCAGTAAAGACGGCTACAATAGGGGATCTTCGGGATTTTAAGAACCCAAGGTAAGCTATAAGTGAAATTTGGCCATAGGCCATTCCATTATGTTTTAGTGTTAGATTAAATCTAACATATGTGTATAGGGCTGTCGACATCTCCATAGTCAAGTGATACTTTTCGGGATTTGAAAATCACAAGGTAAGTGCATAAGTACAATCGGCCAAGGCCATATTTGATGTTTCAAGTCTATTCCTTATTTGTTTAAAAAGCCGAAACTAATCCTTTGGGTGATCTAGTGTTGACCGATTTCAAGGAGAAGCACAACAAAGTTTTAGGACTTGATTAGTGGTGAAAACGGCAACAAGGTAAAAACTTTTGTCGCAAGGATCCTTCGGGATTTGGGTTTTAGCCGAATAGGCCTTTTTGCTAATATGCCTAGTGTTGGCCGATTATAGGAACTAAAAGATCTAAGGCTTTAGATCGGGCTTTTCGGGATTTAAGTGAACCGCTAAGTGTATCAGGTGTGTACCCCACACTATTTCTTAATAAGTTTTATGGCAATGATTAATATATATATGTGTTATTAAGAATGTGAAAAGTATGGCTAAGGTACCATACAATGGTACAAAGTACTAAGGTACGTTTTCCCACTCCTACTATGAGTATGTTATGGTTTGTTATGCCATGAATGTGAATATGATAAGAATGTGAATTAAGGCATGATATTGCATAATGTGTATGATATATGGGGGCATATGGGATATTATGAAAAGGGGAAGTGAATGTGGTGACTCATGTCACGATATAAGAATGTGGTGACTTCGGTCACATTATCTGAATGTCGTGTCTCATGACACAAAATATTATCTGGTGGCTATGCCACGAAATATATAAGGGTGATGAGCACGTCGACTGCAGCGACTGCCTTCGATGGTGTGTAGCGAATGGAGGGTTGACTTAGTAGTCCCCACGATGTGCAGGTTGGTACGGGTGATGTGTAGCGGTTGGTAACTAGGCTTGGGCTTGGGAATGCATCATTAATTGTATATTTTGATATGAATGTATATGACTTGATATGCCTGGATCTATTTGGACTTAGTGTTTGTGTACACATTGAGTCTGTTTGACTCACCCCGTTGTGGGAACATTTTCTTTCAGGTGACGATCAGTGATGAGCCTTGTCGGCAAGAGCTTAGTGGAGGCCATGTGAAGTTCAGATTTTTCTTTGTTTTGGACTCTTTTTATTTTAAGTACTTTGAATTTATTTTTTTTGGGGAATTATTTGATGTAATAAGGCCTTAGTTGAATTATTTTATTTTACTTCCCTTTATCATGCTACAAAATATTTTTCTTTAAAGACTAAGTAAATTTATCTTAAACTAAACTCTAAATGTTTTGTCACCTAAAATCAAGGGATTTCAAGTATAAAATTAACATGTTTCCAACTCGAGCCCAACCCAAAAACAATCTTTCTTTCAAAACACATCGTTTTTCCAAAGTCACAAAAGAATTTTGAACCGGATTAGGACGAGAGACATACCAGATCCGGTCAAGGCTCGTGGACCGGGTTTGGGGTGTTTCAACCAACACCGCCTTGCTCAAAGCACATGTAATAATGGGTCTAGGACTTATTACTATAAATACCACAAGTCTCAATTTTAAGAAAGATTTTAAACTTTTGCTGTGTAGCAAACACTGTTTTCTAAACTAAAATTTCCAACATATATTATGATCATTTCAAATATGCTCTCACTAATGAAAAACTAGAGTGCCTCTATAATTTGCATGAAAAAGAAAACCATAAACAATAAAAATATAAAGACATGACATGTAGTACAAACCAAAAAAAAAACTATAAATTGATGCACAAATGTCATTGTATACAAAATAACCACAATAGAGAAGAAGATATTTTTTTTTGGTTAATAAGAGAAGACAATTTGACAGTAATTGTAACACTGAAAGAATTAAAAAACAAACCAGAGATGCAGCACCTTAATCAAACCGTCGAAAGTTGTCCTAGCTCTGCCATCATTAAACCAACTTAATGACAAACTCTAGTCAACCAATAAATAATTGCCAAGAGCGAAAAAAAACCCATTGCATTAGTAATGCATCGGAAGCAAGTCTCAAATGGCCTATCTACCTTATCATCATCATCTCGTTGTCCAATTTTACAAACGCCATCACAATGCTACAATATGACAAGGTCTTTGAAGAATGGTATAATAGATTTAACAACCTTGATTTGAAAAATCCCATATATACACCAGAATAAGACTGAAAACTAAAAAATAAAATTAAAAGCATCATTGGTTTCAGAGAAAACAAAGAAGACAAGAACCACTATGTTGGAAAATATGGACATCACATATATAATAAGGGTAATGATAGGTTAGCCCAAATTAAAAGTGATCTAATTTGGTTAGAATTTTATTGGGCTTTATTTATTAATTAAAGTATGGGTCAAATATGTGTAGATACTCTAGTAATTGAGTTCTAATCAAATTCTAATTAATGATGGGCTAATTAAAATTTGATTAGAACTAATATGCCAATGTTATAAATATTAGGGTTATGGTCCCCAAATTATATACAATATATCTTTTCTAATATCTCATCATTAGGAAAGAAAGAGAAGATATTCTCTAAATTTCTTGTATGCTAATTTGGAAGATCAAAACCCCAAGATCCAGTAAAACTTCAAGGAATTCATGGATTCAGGTACGCTTCCGCATCTAGTTTTGTTCTCAATTTATTCTTGATGATTTGACATGATAGATCCTAGTTTATCAAGTTTTATTTTAGATTTATTTTACAAATCTAACAAGCGGCATCCGAACCTCGTCATATCGAATCATTGAGAACTAATTAAAGTTCTTCCTTTGAATTATTGATTCATGAAATTTCATGGGTTTTATATTTTGAAGGTTTATATTAAAATTTTAGGGTTTTGTTTTAATTTTTAATTAGGGGTGATTTTAAAACTAATGGATTAAATTACGAATTTAAAATATTTGTATAATTGCAAATCTTGCCATTAAATTTCTATCCAATCTTGCTTTTAAATAAAGAATGTATACTTTGCATGCTCTATTTCAATTCGATTCCTACTATTTGTGCATATGTAATTCAATTTTTTTAATCATATAAGATATTTAATTTAGTTAATAAAAAAATTGGAAAGGAAGTTCACAATAGAAATTGATGTTTCAGATGTTTTATTTATATACATATAAATACATAATATATGCATGCTTTGATTGGTTTGTTTTGGAAAATTATATAAATATATATGATTATCTTTTAATTTAATTGAAAGATGAAATTAAGGTAAATGTTTTGAAACAAATAAATTAAAATTCGACTTTTAATTAAGGATGTCTAATATTTTAAATAAATTAGTTGAAACAAAACGCCGCCAAAGTGACCTCTTTTGTGTAGATTAGTTTATTTAAAATATCAAGATGATTATATGTTTTTAAGATTCATGCGTTTATTAATTGACCCAAAGGTAAGCTAATATTTGACAGAATTTTAACGACATCTGTGGTGATAAATGTGTGACAATTATAATGTATTTTATGTTAGCAATAAGTTAGTCTAAAGATTAATTAATTGTTTGACATAATTTATTGTCAATGTTTGATTACTATAACAAGATTACCGTTTACAGTTAATATTACTGTCCAAAGACTTGATATTAATGTTATGTTTGGTATCTTAAGATGGGATTAGCCATTATTTTGAATTTATTGTTTACTTATGAATATTGGTTTAAGCTTGTTTTTATTTATTCTATATTCATCTAATTCATCTTCTGCTGCCACAATATCTACTAATATAAATTCTATACCTATGCTTAATGGGACTAATTTTAAGGAATGGAAAAGGCACTTACTTATAGTGCTTGGCTGTATGGACATAGACCTTGCACTAAGGGAAGAACAACCTGCACCTCTCACTGCGGAAATCACCCCTGATGTTAAGAGGAATTTTGAGAGGTGGGATCGTTCAAATCACATGAGTCTAATGATCATGAAACACAGCATTCCAGAAGCCTTTAGGGGCACAGAAACTGAAGAGATTACTCAGGCCAAGGGTTTCCTTGATGAAATTGAGAAACATTTTGCTAAAAATGATAAGGTTGAGATGAAATCACTTCTGACTTCTTTGATGTTTATGAAGTATAATGGTCATGGAAATGTAAGGGAGTACATTATGAAGATGTTCCATACTGCTTCAAGACTGAAGGCACTTAATGTAACACCCCAAACCCAGCCTAGAAGTTAGGCCCGAATCTGGTGTGTCACATAGAAGTGTTTTTCAAAACCATATTTCTTGTTGTTAAAACTTGTTTGAGAGCTAAAGCCTCTTTGTTAAAACTCAAAACACTTAAGCAATTGTTATCCACTTGAAACGTAATTACCTTGAAAACTTTAGCTGATGCGGAAGTATATTTAAAATAAACCATTTACGAAAAAGTGATGTTTAAAAAAATTGAGTTGCAGAAGCATTTTGAAAATATTGTGGAAACATAGATTTTTTGAAGACAGTTATCGTTTTGGAAATCGTATTCCAGTTTTAGCAGTTATAAAACATCATAAATAAATATCACAAATAATAAGTGAAAAATAGAGAGGCCTTATTAAACCCAAATCAAAATATTTAAAAGTAAATAATCAAAACAGCAAGCATAAGTAGTGTGTGGTCTTCTCCAAGTCCCTCGCAGCCTCGATCCACAAAGTGGGATTACTCAGACAATTAAAAATGGGGTGAGTTTATGAAAACTCAGTGTGTAATCCCCTTACTAGAGTAACAATCAAGATACGTAAACCTGAAATAGTCCAGGCTAAAACCCTTTACAAGAATAAAGATGCAGTCCGATTCCAGAGCATACATGGGTCAAAGCCCACTACAATATCTTTTGGGTCACAACCCATAACAGAATCAATTGGGCCTAGCCCAAACCAATAGTAGAACAAGTGGCCTAAGCCCAATACAGTGACAGATCTCACAAATAGATATGCAACAGTATGAGGATGCACTCTACCCAATCCAGCCAACACACCACCCGTACCAACCCTACACACCATGTGGGGACAAAGTCGACCCACCCAACCCTACACACCAATAACATAGCCGAGCTGCTCCTATCAACGCAGCAATGCTGCTAATAATAGTATACGTGGCTGAGCCACTAGAATCAGTATACGTGGCGAAGCCACTAAATCAGTAAAATATGGTATAGCCACCAGTACAGTACTTCCTCCGTATCAATGTGCCAACCCCATGCAATATGTCGTTTCATGCTTAATCATTACACGTGTATGCAAAATGGCCATGCTCAGTAACAATCATTTACACACATATTAAAAACACATCAGTCACACGACCACAGTCAAATCAGTTAAAACACAGTCTTACATTCACAGTTAGTTCAGTTATAGTCCTAACCAGTCATTTACCCGTAAGGGCAAAATAGTCATTTTACCCTATAAAGGTAATTCGTAATCTTACCCTTTAGGGGTAATTCACCATTCTACCCTATAGGGGTAATTCTGTAATTCTACCATACAGGGGTATTTTGATAATTCTACCCTACGGGGTAATTCAGTGATTCTAACCTACAGGGGTAATTTAGTAATTTGTAAACCAAGGGTATTTCAGTAATTTCATAAATTACGGGTCTTTCGATAATTTCACAAATCAAAGGTATTTTAATGACTTTACAAACCGAGGGTATTTCAATAATTTTACAAACCAAGGGTATTTTAATAATTTTACCAATCGAGGGTATTTCAGTAATTTTGCAAACTAAGGGTATTTCAGTAATTTCATAAATTGGGGGTATTTTAGTAATTTTACAAACTGAGAGTATTTTAGTAATTTTACAAACTAAGGGTATTTCAATAATTTTGCAAACTGAGGGTATTTCAATAATTTTGCAAATCGAAGGTATTTCAGTAATTTCGTAAATCGGGGGTATTTTAGTAATTTTGTAAACCAAGGTATTAACGACCCAACAGAAGGACTACCGTTGCCTCAAGTGACTTAGGAAATCTAATTTGACTTAATGGTGAAAATGGGCCTAAGGCCCATTACCTTGCCCAAGTGGGCCCACACACTTGTGTGGCCTATTTAGCCTAGAAACAACCACGGCTATCCAACGGCACAGCCTAAATCAATAACTTATCACATCACGGACATTTCTTCTGTGTGGGCCCATAAGCCCATTAGGCCCACACGGCCCCCTCTCGGCCTTACGCGGCCCAAAGCACCTAAGTCATGTGCGCCACATGATAAGCCTATCTATTTCCCATTTAACAGTGTGACTTGCATTCATAGGCCCTACGGATCATTGGGCCCATCGAGGCCCATTCCAGCCCAAGTGACCCACTACGGCCCAAGCCCATGAATTCGCTCATGGTGGCCTTTCTCTTCACACGTTCACGCTCAATGAGCTCGGTTCACCATATGCGCAATCGCATGCTCGTATGGCATTGTTCGCCAGTATTTTGGCTTTAAGGCATAATGCCGATCAACAGTAAAGATATTACAATATACGCACCTTCGGCTTTTCAACCGATTAACAATTAGAACAGTGTATATGGATACACACCTTGTCACGTAGAGTACTGAATAATCATGAGCGCCGCCACCTTCACTAGAGCGATCAAATTGCGATTTGCCCAGCTAAACAAAGTATTCTAAATAGAGATAATGATGTGAATGGGCTTAGGTCCCATTCTCAGCCCAAATAAGCCCACACGCTCGTGTGGCCCATTTAGCCCAAATCTAGCCACAGATATGAGATTCACATTGACCAGTCCAACATCTACCGCACAATCATACAATTTATTCATATGGGCCCACGAGCCCATTGGGCCCACGGGCCCATTGGGCCCACTTCACCTAAATAGCCTGAACCAACAAGAACACTCATGATGGCCTCAACTATTGTGTCGAAGCTCCCACACGTGCGCTCGTACGCTCGTGTGGCTACCTTCGCTGTGTGACCGTCATTTCGGCATTTGCCACTCTATAGCTAGAGTAATACAAAATACACACCTAATAAGAATCTAGAGTTGATCCACACTCCGAACACTCCTATTCCCAAACGCCAACCAAGATATGCTTACTCTCCTCATAGATTGCTCTATTTAAAGCCAGTTTCGATCTTCCTCGATGCTAGCTTCCCGATGTGGGATCCCTCCTTCAGCAGAGTTTAATTCCATGACAACCACCTGTCGCCCCAACTTAGAAAAATAAATACCCCTTTTTGATTGCAATGGGATTCAAACCCTTGCCCTCTACTATGCTCCAGACGCTACATGCCACCACAACAGAAGCCCTTTTGTGACTTAAAGCATGCGTAACTAAATATAAACCTATGGGCCAAATTCTAAGTTCATTTAAAAAGAAATCAATATGAATTGCAAGAGCTAAGACTTGAACCTTGGACCCCTTGTTCCCTCTTTGGCGTCACTTCCTTCTCTCCCATGTGGCGTCATTTGACACTAGACCACAACTCATTTTATGTCATTTTTTTGTAACAGCCCGATTTAGGGGCTAGTAGGAATAGTGATCTCAAAATCACTAATTCAAGGTTAGAGAAACTATTTTCATGTTATGTTATATGTTATAACATGTTTATAAGGATGCATGAAAATTTTGGGGCCTTAATTTTAGCGATTTCTAGCTAAATTGTGAAAAAGGACTAAATCGCATAAAGTGCAAAAGTTCTATTTTATTTTCTAGAGGTGCCAAATAGCTATGGATTATTGATTGGAGGTCTCAAATGTGCAATTTGGCCTTGTTTAAGTGAGTTGGCAAGCCATAGGATGCATAGGGGACAAGTGCATTTATTATGATTAAAAGTTGGTGATATTAGTTGGAGAAAATGAATAAAATAAGATGATATAAGCAAAAGTTATCATCTTTTTATTTGGTCTTCTTTTCCAATTGAAAATATCAACCATGGGAGGGCTTTAAAAGATTGAAATTTCAGCAGCTCATTTTCTCTACAAGTAAGTCATCTTGATGGTTATTTTTGATGATTTTTGTATTTTTTGAGTCCTCAAAGCTTAAGCTAGCTAATGAGAGGACTAGTTTGCAATATGGTTGAAAGTCTAGGGACTTACCATGATAGAACATATGTTGTTTGATGAGTTTTTATGGAATAAAATGAATGATAGGATGATGAGAAACAACTTTTGTGAAGGGTGTTGTCATGAAAACACCTAATTGGGACTAAAATGCAAAAGTTGTAATTAATTCATTAAGGGATGAAATAGTTGGAATTGTGGATAGTTGTAAGAGGATTAAATGTTCAACTAGGCCTGTTTAACATGAAAATGTGATGAAAATTTATTTACGAGGCTAGGGGTAAAATCGTAATTTTGCCAAAGTGTAGGGGCAAAATAGTCATTTTTTCCTAAAGTGTAGATTATGGTGCATTGTGATTTATAAGTGATTAAATCAGTAAATTCTATTGTTCTAGATCAAAGAAAACTAGTTTTGGACCTAGAACGGGTGGAAAGAAAAATGTCGGCAAAAAGTCCCTTTCGGCCCTTTCGACATCGAGGTAAGTTCATCTGCAAATGTTGCAATTACATATGAGTTAATTTTAATATTCCAATTTTGTATGGAATGTATAGTTACTCTCTTAATCTAGGAAATATCTTTTGATGTGATGTCAAGAGAATTAAATCTAAGAGTAATGAGAAATGTATATAGCATGATATGATAATAGTTAAGGTCTCGTGTAAGACCATATTGGAATATGGCCTTGGAGTAAGAATTCGTATAAGACCATGTCGAGGACATGGGATCAATATGTTATTACATGTAAGACCCTATCGGGGTATGATGTCAATGTGACATTAGGTGTATGAAACTCAAAAGTGTTATTTAACAATTTGAGTGATTCAACGAGTATGTTGAAAGTGAGAAAGTATGTGATTGTATCACGAGAAACACAAGTGTGTATTAGAATGGAATTGAGATGAATTCAATATATGATGAACCCCTAATGGGTTATGTGTAATCAATGCACCTTAGTTGTATGAGATATATTTATTGATGCATTACATGAATGTGAACGAGTATCATAGAAAGTTAAGTAACAATAGTATTGTGTGAGGATGTTCCAGGATGAACACTTAAAATAGAGAAATACATGTGGATAACTATCCATGAATAAATTATTATTGGTGGGCTATGTTCATTACCACCTGATTAATTAGTAAACGATGGGCTGTATGCGATACCATCGCTTATAAGTGATTGGTGGGCCGTGTGCGATACCACCCTATTAGAGATCGATGGTGGGCTAAGTGCAAAACCACCGAGAGATTAGTAGTATGAGTGGCTTATAAAAAATGCTAGATGTGTTGTATTATACGATCATGTGGTAATCAGTGCAGGAATGTATGCAAATTAAACGAGCAATTGGCTTGTGGCATGATTAGAATGTGGTAAGAGATAGAATGAGTAAGCTTCAATATTGGTTGAGTAAGTGACTAGGAGTTATGAGAAAAACTCATTATAATACCTTGCGGTTGTGTATATTCAATGAATATCAATATTTGTCAGTTATATGCAGATGAATGCAGATGAACTTACTAAGCATTATCGCTTACTCCTTTTCTTTTTCTCATCTCTTATAGGTTTTTAACTAGCTTGGGTTGGAGGCCACCGGAGATGTTTTCACACTATCGAGTAGACGTCTGGTATGGTGTTCCAAGTTCTTCTGAGTCACGGCATGTATAGGGATTCTTTTAAAGTTGATTAAGTTTTAATTGATGTAGCCAAATTGTGTTGGCCTAAGAGAACTTACAGTTTGTTTGTGTATAGCCATAGATGATGGTTTAAGTTGTTTGTGCTTGTATTGGAAATAGTTCTCCCTGGTGTACGGGACGAAGACTTTGTTTCTTTTTATGAATAAAGGTGATAATTCAAGAGTGATATTGATGTTATGTGAAATTATGTGATCATATATGAATTTATACAAATGAAAGTGGCATAAGGCTTGGTTGATAGCCTGCAAATTGTCCACATAGATAGACACACGGGCGTATGTATAGACCGTGTGGGAGGCACGGTTAGCACATGGAATATGCCCAAGCCGTGTGGATAAGTCAAAATACCAAGGTTTGGCACATGGGCCAGTGCCACGGACGTGTCAAGGCCTTGTGAATTAGGCAGTGTCGACCACGGGTGGAAGACACGAGCATGTCTTAGGGGCACACGGGCATGTCCCTAGACCAACACGGGTGTGTGGCCTATGTTTTGAGAAAAAGTTTCTCAAGTTCGTAAAAGTTTCGGGATTTTTTCAAAAACCTCTTGGAGGTAAGTTTAGGGCCTTGTAGGCCGAGATTGTGTAAGTGATAGGCTTAAAAGAGATTTTATAGCCCGTTTCGAAGAGTTAAGTTTAATCATGGTAATGCCTCGTATCCGGTCTCGATGTCGGATTCGGGTAAGAGGTGTTACATTTAGTGGTATTAGAGCTATGGTTTAGTCGGTTCTCAGACTAACCTAGCATGAGTAAGAGTCTAGCTATACATGCCATATGTGGATCGTGATAGTGTGATATCTCCTGGCTCTAATGAAATTGTTTTGTTAAGATAGAAATTATTCCCAATCGATCTAAATTCAATAAGTTTGTATGATTTTCAAGCTTCATAAATATTTTCATTGAATTGCTTGTGATGTTGTTATATACACATTATTTCCATGAAAATGTTTAACTGTTATATTAAACAAGGAAGTTACTAAGATCAAGCATGAGAAAGTCCCGATTGAAATTGAATTACCTAGGATACTCGATCTACCACATGAAATGAGAAAGTCCGTATAAGACCAAGCCAAGGCATGGCATCGGCATTCAAGCAAAGTTATCATGTAAGACCAAGACAAGTCTTGGTATTGAAAAGTTATCATGAGATAGAGATCCCATGTAAGACCATATTTAGGGTAGGGCATTGGCATCAAGACACGTGTATTGAGATTCAGTATCCTCTATTATTCATAGTAATTCATCGGGAAAAAGAGTAAAGATTGAATGAGAAAGCAAGAAGTTAATTAAGTAAAACTGTTATCAAGTTATGCTAGTTAAAGCTGACTAAAAGTATTATTCATGTCAAGAATGGTGAAGTTGAAATTATGCTTTCCATAGCAAAGTATACCGATTTATGTGATTAAGTAATACAAATATTTTGTTTACCTTACAAGCATGAGACTGGTAAGTACCATGAGGTATGTAAGGATCAGTAGGAGTAAGTAAGCATTTGAGATTTGTGATGCCATTGTTTATGGTAAATATGTCCACATGGTTAAATCTTACGTGTGACTGTTAAGGTAGAGAATGTATAATGTTTTGTTTTATGACTCTGTTATGAAATCACACATATTATAGTGTGGGAGTTAAATGAGAAGCTTGACTAAGTAGAATGTAGGAGATGTGAAACACCCCAAACCCAGCCCACAAGCCCTAACCGGATCTGGCATGTTCCTAGGAAAAACCGTTCGAATCTTGTTTGAAACCTTGCTAAAATTTTACGAGTTTTTGAAAACAGTTGATTTGGGTTGGGCTCGATATTTATACTTAAGAAAAATAGACTTTAACCATGTATTATTAAAATCGAGTCATACTTAGATAATTAAACATGCATGCATAACAGTTCAAACCAAGGCCTTATTACATCAAATCAAAACCCAAATTAAATCCAAAATACTTAAAATATAACAAGTCCAAAATAAAAATCCCGAATTGTGCATGGCCATCACTGAGCTTCTGCCGACCCGGTCCATCACTGAGTGTCACCTGAAAAATAGTCCCACAAAGGGGTGAGTCAAATGGACTCAATGTGTACAACCATCACAAGACTCAATTAATTTCAGGCATATCAAATCATAATAACACATATAAATCATGATGCAAACCCGAACCCAAGCCTAGATATCCATCCGCTACACATCACCCGTACCAACCATCACACCGTGGGGACTACTAAGTCAACCCTCCATCCGCTACACACCATCGAAGGCGTCATTGCAATGACGTGCTCATCGCCCTTATAAAATTCGTGGCATAGCCACCAGATAATTATTTTGTGACATAAGTCACCATATTCATATATTGTGACATAAGTCACCATATTCAGATATTGTGACATAAGTCACCACATTCAAATATTGGGGTATTAAACCACCAATTCACTTCCCCTTCACATATCACCCATATGCCCCATGTCAAACATATCATGCAAAAACATGCTTTATTTCACATTCTTATCACTATTGTCATTTTTATCATACTCATAGTAGGAGTAGGAAAACGTACCTGAGTACTTCGTACCATTATATGGTACTTTGGCCACATCATAACATATTCTTGTACATATTAATTAAAACATAACCGTCAATTAATTAAAGCTTAGTGTGGGGTACACACCTGGTATACTTATCGAATTTACTGAAATCTCGAAAACTCGATCTATCGCTTTAGATCTTTAATTCCTATATTCTACCAACCCTAACATGTTAGTAAAAGCCATTCTACTATAAAACCAAATCTCAAAGGCTTAATGTAACCAACTTCTTACCTTGCTTGCCGATTTGAGTACTTCTCAAATCCCAAAATTTTGTGATCTTGTCCCCTAGCAATCGGCCAACACTAGATTACCTAAATAATTAGTTCCTGGCTTTTGAATAAACAAGAAATAGATTTGAACTACCAAATTTAGCTTTGGCCGATTAAAATATTCACTTACCTTGTGAATCTAAAATCCCGAAAACTTGTCACTTGACTTATGAAGATGCCGAAATACCTTAGATCTAAAATCCCGGATGATCTCCCTAGAAATCGGCTAATATGGAAAATCCCGAAATTCACCTTCCAAGTTTCGGCCAACAAGACTAGGAGAGATTGGATTTCGATTTCAACAGTCAGGAGAAGAAATAAAGAAAGTAGATTGACATAGGTGATATTCCTTACCAATTTAATCAAATGTCCTTCCTTGAAGTAGAGAAATTCGGCTCCTAGAGGATAGGGGAGTATTCGGCTATGGCCACTAATATGTGAGATTAGGCTTTAACAAGGAAAAAAAAGAGAAGAAAGGTGTATGGGACTTAGAAAGAATCGACAATGGCTTAGGAGGAACTTGCTTTCGGCTTTTGAAAAGTTTGCAAAAAGAAGAAGAGAAAGGTGAAGAAATCGGCAATGGTTACTTGTGTTTTCCGACTTTTGACAAAATAAAGAGAGAAGGAGAAGAGTGGCTAGAGAATTCGGCAGAGGTTTCAAAAGAGAAAAGAATAATAGCCTTACTTTTCCTTCTCTTGCCAAAATTACTAAACCTAGAGTCCCTTGGCCGGCCACCTCTTCCTCTCACTATCAAATCCCTTAATTCACTCTTCCTTACCCTTTTCAAAAATAATTCATCACCTGTCTCCTACCTTAGCTGAAATTTCTAAGAGAACTAGACTTCATCTCAAACTCCTCCCATAGACTCCTTTTACCGTCCACTACTGCTCCTTGTTGCCAAAAATAAAGGCTTCCATTTAGCTTCCCATGCGACTCAAACCTTGGCCCATTGACCCTGCTAGTGGCGTCATTCCCAGAGGCCTTAAGTGGCACCTCCGGGCCACTTTTCCAAGCTCGTTTGTGTGTTTTATTTCTCCCATTTATTTTCTTAAGGCCTATCAGGCTTAACTCCCTCTTTTAGACTTAAAATTAAATAATTTCTAAAGCGTTCACCTACTCACTAAGGTTCATAGAACACATTTATACATACAATGGCATGCTTTCACATTCAATTAAGCAATTATGCATAAGCCATAGTCTGGGATATTATAGTTCTACCCCCCTTAAAATAATTTCGTCCTCGAAATTACCTGACTGAAATAAGTGAGGGTACTATTGTCGCATCGTCTCTTCTGGCTCCCACGAAGCTTCTTCCAACCCATGATTATGCCATAACACTTTAACTAGAGGAACTGATTTCCTCCGTAACACTTTCACATCTCGTTCTAAAATCTGAATCGGCTCCTCCTCGTAGGACAAATCTGGCCTTATCTCCACCTCTTCAACCGGCACTACATGATATGGATTCGATCAATAACGACGTAGCATGGAAACATGGAATACGTCGTGCATCTACTTCAACTCCGGTGGCAACTCCAACTGATATGCCACTGGTCCAATTCGCTTCAAAACCTTATAAGGTCCTATAAACCTTGGACTTAACTTCCCTTTCCGACCAAATCTCATTACCTTTTTCCAAGGCGAAACCTTAAGAAACACTTGATCTCCCACATCAAATTCTATTTCCTTCCGTTTGAGATCTACATACGACTTCTGCCTATCAGACGCCTCCTTTAATTGTGCCTGAATTATCTTAACCTTCTCCTCCGATTCAGCCACAATCTCTGGACCCAAAACTCGACGTTCCCCTAATTTTGTCCAACATGTAGGAGTCCAACACTTCTGACCATACAGTGCTTCGTACGGTGCCATTCGAATACTTGCCTGATAGCTGTTATTGTAGGCAAACTCTGCTAAAGGCAAATATTCCTCCCAACTTCCTCTGAAATCCATCACACAGCCCCGTAACATATCCTCTAAGACTTGGATTACTCGTTCAGACTGGCCGTCCGACAGTGGATGAAAAGTCGTAGTGAAATCCAATTTGGTGCCTAAAGCCTGATGTAGTGCTTTCCAAAATCGAGACGTAAACCTCGAATCCCTATCCGAGATAAATGACACCGGCACTCTGTGCAACCTTACGATCTCCGCTACATACAACCTTGCTAACTTTTGTAGGGAGTAGTCAACCCGCACTGGAATAAAATGCACGGACTTTGTCAGTCGATCCACTATCACCCATACTGAGTCCTTCTTAGTAGGCGTAAGGGGAAGCCTACTAACGAAGTACATGGTAATTCTCTCCCACTTCCATTGGGGAATCTGGATTGGCTGAAGCAACCCTGATGGAACTTGGTGTTCAGCCTTAACTTGCTGACACGTCAAGCATTTGCCAATAAATTCGGTAACTTCCCTCTTAAGACCTAGCCACCAAAACTGTTCCCTTAGGCCTCTGTACATTTTACTACCTCCGGGATGCATAGCATAAGGGCTACTATGCGATTCCTGAAGAATTCTTTGCCTAAGCTCCTCGTCCTTCGGCATACAGACCTTACCCTTGAAACACAATACTCCTTCATCGTTAATACCATAATTTTCCAACTCTCCATTCTGCGCTTGTCGCAACTTAACACTTAGATCCTCATCCACCAACTGTCCCTCTTTCACTTCATTCAACCACGTTGGCTTAATTTTTAGCTCTGCCAGCAGACTTCCATCATCATACAAGCTTAGATGCGTGAACATTGCCCTCAGATCCGTCACTACCTTTTGACTTTAGGCATCCGCCACTACATTTGCCTTGCCTGGGTGATATTCTATGGAACAATCGTAGTCCTTCAATAATTCCACCCACCTTTGCTGTCTCAGATTCAACTCCTTCTGAGTCAGCAGATCTTAAGGCTTTTGTGGTCTGTGTAGATCACTGACTTTTCTCCATAAAGATAATGCCTCCACACCTTAAGGGCAAAGACCACTGCCGCCAATTCCAAGTCGTGTGTCGGGTAGTTAACATCGTGTGGCCTTAGTTGTTGAGACGCATAAGCAACTACCTTCCCGTCTTGCATAAGGACACCTCCCAATCCTGTATGGGAAGCATCATAATATACCACAAAATCCTTCCCTGCCTCCGGCTGAATCAAAACTGGAGCTTCGGTCAAGACTTTCTTAAGCTTCTCAAAGCTCTCCTGTTGCTTATTAGTCCATATGAAAGGCACTTCCTTCCTTAACAACTTTGTTAGCGGCGGGCTATCGACGAGAATCCTTCCACAAAGTGTCTATAATAGCCTGCCAATCCTAAGAAACTCCAAACTTTCGCCACAGACTTAGGGGGTTTCCAATCCAGAACTGCCTCAATCTTCCGTGTATCAACCCTTATTCCTTCAGCAGATACTACATGTCCTAAAAACGTAACCTCCTTAAGCCAAAATTCACACTTGCTGAATTTGGCGTAGAGCTTCTTCTCCCTTAACTCTTGCAACACAACTCGGAGGTGCTCATCGTGTTCTTCTTCACACTTCAAGTACACCAAGATATCGTCTATGAACACAACAACAAACTGGTCCAGATAGGTTTGGAAAATTCAGTTTATCATGTCCATAAACGCGGCTGGGGCATTAGTCAAACTGAACTGCATTACCAAGAACTTATAATGCCCGTACCTTGTTCGGAAGGCCGTCTTATGGATATCAGCCTCCTTCACCTTAAGCTGATGATATCCAAACCTCAGATCTATCTTTGAGAAAATCGCGGCCCCCTTAAGCTGATCGAATAAGTCGTCAATCCTTGGGAAAGGATACTTGTTCTTGATAGTCAGCTTATTCAACTGACGATAATCTATGCACATGCGCATAGTTCCGTCATTCTTTTTTACAAACAAGACCGGTGCTCCTCATGGAGACATACTAGGTCGAATAAACCTATGGTCTAGCAATTCTTGGATTTGAGCCTTGAGCTCAACCAAATCTTTTGGTGCCATTCTGTACGGGGCAATGGACACAGGAGCTGTACCCGGCAACAAGTCGATTCCAAACTCCACCTCCCTATCCGGGGGTATTTCGGGTAATTCCTCCGGAAAGACATCCTCAAACTCCCTTACAGTTCTAACTCCACTAACTCCCCCTTCTTTCTCATCCAAAGTACTAATGAAAGCCAAAAACGCCTTGCATCCTTTTCAACCATCTTATCGGCCTTTAAAAATGTAAACTACATTCGATAGGTAGTTCCTTCTTTCTCCTAGCATAACCACTTCCTCATCCTTGGGGTCCTTAATTCCATTCGCTTGGTCGCACAATCCAATACAAATTCGATGCTCCACTAGCCAATCCATGCCAAGTATAAGATCGAATTCCCAAGGGTAATTCCATTAAGTCGGCAAGAAATACCGCTTCTTGAAGTTCCAAAGATACTCTCCGAAACATCTTATTCACCATTACAGTTTGACCTAGTGGGCTTACTACAGTCATCTCCCTACTAGAAAGTTCAGGGGCTATGTCTAGTATTTCAACTACACTACATGCAACATAAGAATGGGTCAAGCCCACATCAATTAAAGCAACATAGGGTTTGCCAGATATAAGGAACGTACTGGTTATGACGTCCGGTGCGTCTCCATCTTCCCTCCGATGAACCGCGTAAACCAAACCTGGTTGTCTGGCCTCCGTGTTACCAACACCCCGGCCCGGTGTTCCTCGTCCTCTACCAGAACCATTACCTCTGCCAGCCGAACCACGACCTCGTGGTGGCTGCTGTCCTCTTCTTCCCGCCTAGTTAGGTTCTTGACCTATTGGTCACCCCCCTTCGGTTCTCTCGGGACAATCCTTAATCATGTGGTCCTTGGACCCACACTTGAAGCATCCTCCCGTCTTTTTCTAACACTCACCCAAGTGTTTTTTCCCACACTGATCACAAGTACAATACTGCCCTTTAGCAGTAGCTTGTTGACCTCGCGGCCCATCAACTCTAGGCCTCTTTTGCTCATTCCTAGATGGCCTTGATGATCCAAACCTTCTTTTCTGCCTATTTCGATCAGTGTTCTGCCTTACAGAATCCTTGATACCCTCGGCTACCTTAGCCTTCTCTACTAACACGGCAAACTCCTGCTCCTGTTCGGGGCTATCAATAACCTCAGGTCATCCCTTAGTCTGTCTTCAAACCGGACACACTGCTCATGCTCAGTCGACACTATGCCTCGAGCATAACAGCTTAGCCTTAGGAATTTCGCTCAGACTCACCACGGACTTGTTCCTTGAACCAAATTTCTAGAAAAGCCTTCCTATGAGCATCGATATAATGAGTACCCACGGACTTCTTCTGGCATGCCGCCTTAGCATATTTCCAAGTGAGTTCCTCAGCTGTAGCACTATCCCGCACCGTGAGCCACCATTGATATGACTCATCGCGGAGGAACGACACCAACCCTTTCAGCTTTTCCTCGTCAATTAAGTCGAGCTCATCCATAATTCGCTCAGTCGTCTCCCACTAATACTCAGCGGTACTGGGTGCCACACCAGATATACCACGGAACACTTCGGCTCCGTTGGCTCGGAGTCGCTCAGGTACCGACTTTTGAGCTCCCATGCCTCCACCTACTCTAGCCACCCTTTCTAAAACCTGCAGCATCGCCTGCGACACTGCGTCATCCCCAATCTGATCCTGATATTCCACATCAGCGGCTAGTGGTGGTGGTGGCATTTCATTCTCAGATCCTTGTCCCGATCTAACGGGTTCAGACACGGTCATTCAGCCTCTTCCACAGCCACGCACGTTACGACCACGTCCCCTTGATTCATACTTCCGCTTAGCGTTTATCTGATTAAAAAATTTTATGTATTAGTTTTGTTCCACTAATTTAACACGAACAGTTTTATGTTTAATAGTTTTAAGGAGTAGTTCTTTCGATTCATACACATACAGTCTCACATCATTCATTTAGTCACACACATGAACTTGCGTTCATTACAGAGAAATGTTGTAATTGTCGTTGTTTGTTGTTTTCCACTACCCAAGGGTATTTTCGTAATTTTGTCCTACAGGGGTATTTTGGTAATTTTCAAATTAGGGTATTTGAAAATGTTGCAAAATAGAGATTTTTGATGTTTTGAAAAATTAAAATACTTGCCGGAAAAATTTCAAAGGTGAAATGATAATTTTATACACTAGGGGTATTTTTGTAATTTTTCAAGCCAGGGTCTTTTCGGTAATTTTTCGCAAAATATGGTTCCTGGTTACTTTTCAAAACAAGGGTGTTTTTAAAGGTTTTTAATTTGAGGGTACTTTGTTGATTTTGCTTACTGAGAGTATTTTGGTCATTTGTACAGGTTAGGGGTAATTTGGTCATTTTGCAAATCAGGGGTAAGTTCGTAAATTTTCCAAATCAGGGTATCTTAATATTTTGTAAAAATAGGGTTTTTGGATATTTATAAGGTAAGAAAATCTTGATAAATACTGTGGGTAGTATGGAAATTTTATGAACCAAGGGCATTTTAGTAATTTTTCCAACCAGGGGTATTTAGGTCATTTTAGTAAATCGAGAATATTTTGGAAAATTTTTCAAAATAGTTTTCCTACACATCAAAGGGGTAATTTGGTGATTTTAAAACTAGGGTTTCTATAAAAGTATGGCTAGTCCCTTTCGGGTTTTAATTATTGGATTTAACCCGTGGGTAAGTCCTCTTGGTTAGGGTGAACCGTCACTACGCACCAGGTAGGATTCGAGTGGAGAGGAGGTGAGTCACGCGGATTGCTTAAGTACCAAGCTCCCACCAAAACCAATCCTAGACATGCGCACAATGGTTGCCACACCCTAACTCGGCAACTTAACCACAGGTTTGTTTAATTAGGCACTTAAAATTTTATGTAATTGTTAGGGTAACCTAGTCCTAGGGTTTAATGGCTTAATATACCAATCTACGTCCCTATCAATTCCCACATACAATTCACAGAAAAGTTAGGGGTACTTACCTGGTGGACTTCGGGCCGGAGACTCAGGTGCCATGCCAGAAAACCTACTTATTTCTTAAAATTTTTCACAAAATTCTTTTGGGCTTAATTTTGAAAACGTTTTGGGCCTTAAACCCAAGGCCGAGAGTTTAAAATTGGGTTCTGATACCAAAATGAAACACCCCAAACCCGACCCACAAGCCCTAACCAGATCTGGCATGTTCCTAGGAAAAACCGTTCGAATCTTGTTTGAAACCTTGCTAAAATTTTGCGAGTTTTTGAAAACAGTTGATTTGGGTTGGGCTCGAATTTTAAAACCCGTGTTGATTATGTGTCAAAACGTTTAATATTTATACTTAATAAAAATAGACTTTAACCTTGTATTACTAAAATCGAGTCATACTTAGATAATTAAACATGCATGCATAACAGTTCAAACCAAGGCCTTATTACATCAAATCAAAACCCAAATTAAATCCAAAATACTTAAAATATAACAAGTCCAAAATAAAAATCCCGAATTGTGCATGGCCATCATCGAGCTTCATCGATTCGGTCCATCATCGAAAGTGCCACGAAAAATAGTCCCACAAAGGGTGAGTCAAACGGACTCAATGTGTACAACCATCACAAGACTCAATTAATTTCAGGCATATCAAATCATAATAACACATATAAATCATGATGCAAACCCGAACCCAAGCCTAGATATCCATCTGCTACACATCACCCGTACCAACCATCACACTGTGGGGACTACTAAGTCAACCCTCCATCCGCTACACACCATCGAAGGCAGTCGCTGCAGTCGACGTGCTTATCGCCCTTATAAAATTCGTGGCATAGCCACCAGATAATTATTTTGTGACATAAGTCACCACATTAAGATATTGGGGTATTAAACCACCACCAATTCACTTCCCCTTCACATATCACCCATATGCCCCATGTCAAACATATCATGCAAAAACATGCTTTATTTCACATTCTTATCACTATTGTCATTTTTATCATACTCATAGTAGGAGTAGGAAAACGTACCTGAATACTTCGTACCATTATATGGTACTTTGGACACATCATAACATATTCTTGTACATATTAATTAAAACATAATCGTCTATTAATTAAAGCTTAGTGTGGGGTACACACTTGGTATACTTATCGAATTTACTGAAATCTCAAAAACTCGATCTATCGCTTTAAATCTTTAATTCCTATATTCGGCCAACCCTAACATGTTAGTAAAAAGCCATTCGGCTATACAACCAAATCCTGAAGGCTTAATGTAACCAACTTCTTACCTTGCTTGCCGATTTGAGTACTTCTCAAATCCCGAAATTTCGTGATCTTGCCCCCTAGCAATCGGCCAACACTAGATTACCTAAATAATTAGTTTCCGGCTTTTGAATAAACAAGAAATAGATTTGAACTATCAAATTTAGCTTTGGCCGATTAAAATATTCACTTACCTTGTGAATCTAAAATCTCAAAAACTTGTCACTTGACTTATGAAGATGCCAAATACCTTAGATCTAAAATCCCGGATGATCTCCCTAGAAATCGGCTAATATGGAAAATCTCGAAATTCACCTTCCAAGTTTGGGCCAACAAGATTAGGAGAGATTGGATTTCGATTTCAACAGTCAGGAGAAGAAATAAAGAAATTAGATTGACATAGGTGATATTCCTTACCAATTTAATCAAATGTCCTTCCTTGAAGTAGAGAAATTCGGCTCCTAGAGGATAGGGGAGTATTAGGCTATGGCTACTAATATGTGAGATTCGGCTTTAACAAGGAAAAGAAAGGAGAAGAAAGGTGTATGGGACTTAGAGAGAATCGGCAATGGCTTAGGAGGAACTTGCTTTTGGCTTTTGAAAAGTTTGCAAAAAGAAGAAGAGAAAGGTGAAGAAATCGGCAATGGTTACTTGTGTTTTCCGGCTTTTGACAAAATAAAGAGAGAATGAGAAGAGTGGCTAGAGAATTCGGCAGAGGTTTCAAAAGAGAAAAGAATAATAGCCTTACTTTTCCTCCTCTTGTCGAAATTACTGAACCTAGAGTCCCTTGGCCGGCCACCTCTTCCTCTCACTATCAAATCCCTTAATTCGCTCTTCCTTACCCTTTCCAAAAATAATTCATCACCTATCTCCTACCTTAGCCGAAATTTCTAAGAGAACTAGACTTCATCTCAAACTCCTCCCATAGACTCCTTTTGCCGTCCACTACTGCTCCTTGTTGCTGAAAATAAAGGCTTCTATTTAGCTTCCCATGCGACTCGAACCTTGGCCCATTGACCCTGCTAGTGGCGTCATTCCCAGAGGCCTTAAGTGGCACCTCCGGGCCACTTTTCCAAGCCCGTTTGTGTGTTTTATTTCCCCCATTTATTTTCTTAAGGCCTATCAGGCTTTACTCCCTCATTTGGACTTAAAATTAAGTAATTTCTAAAGCGTTCACCTACTCACTAAGGTTCATAGAACACATTTATACATACAACGACATGCTTTCACATTCAATTAAGCAATTATGCATAAGCCATAGTCTGGGATATTACAAGATGAGTACGGTCGTTTAATAATAAATTGATGAATAAGACTATGGTAGGACCATGGCAATACATGTGATCCCATATAAGATCATGACTGGGACATGACATTGGCAATGATATACGATCCCGTGTAAGACCATATCTGGGATATGGCGTCGACATCGAATAGTGGTTCCGTGTAAGACCATGTTTAGAACATGGCTTCGGCACCAAAGAAAGATCTCGTATAAGACCATGTCTGGGACATGGCATCGACATCTAAGTACGATCTCGTATAAGACCATATCTGGGATATGGCATCGACATCGAGTTACAAGATCCCATATAAGACCATATCTGGGATATAGCATCAGCATCGACATGAGTTCCATGTAAGACCGTGTCAGGGATATGGCATTGGTATTGATATGAGATTTCATGTAAGACCCTAGCGAAGCTATGGCATCGTGATGACATGTAAGGAAATAGCTGGGCTATGAGGTGTGATACGAGTAAAACCATAGTTGAACTATGGCAATCAAGTAAACAACGTACTCAAACCTGTAAGATATTCTTTAATTGTTAAGTGATGGTAAGAGAAATTAGAGTTAAGTGTTGAGTACTCAAGTAGATATTAGTGTGGAACTTGAGTAAGTAAAGTCACTGTTTGAAAGTATGAGTGATAAAAACAATTGCAGCGTGATAAACGTGAGAACTCACTTGGAGTGAGTTGTGTGACTATGATGATATTTCATTGATGATGAATGTTAAATCATATGTATGTAGTCACGAGAGTCAAGTTATGGAGTGCTACAACCTCACCCCCTTACCACTGTTGAATTATGATGAGATGTTGTAACACCCCAAACCCGGCCTATGCGTTATGACTGGATCTGACATGTCACATGAGAAAAACGTGTTAACTCCTTTTTGTTTGTACTAAAAATAGGTATTATTTTGTTATAATCAAGAAAAAAATTTGATTTGAAACATATGATAAAAATACTACTAATTTCGAAGATTGATTGATAAATCGATAAATTGAACTAGAGATTTTATAAACTGTAACTTTTGAAAATATCGTTGATATTTCGAAAGAAAATTTTCCAGAGTTAAAAATATTCGTAGAAGTTTGTTATGAAATCCATTTGTTAGTCTATTTTAGAAAACCTTTATTTAAGTTTTTAGAAAAATTCCATTTAAAGCAATTTAAACAAAATAATAAGTACGTCAAACATAAAGCAAAAGTTAAAATATTTTAGAGGCCTTATTACAACTTAAAAACCCAAATAGTAAAAATAACGAAATAGAGCAGAAAAGTAATTTACTAAAGATCGAAACATTTAATTTCGAAGTATGGCCTCCATCGAGTCATCCATGGGCCCAAGTCCTCATCACTGAGATTTACCTACAAGGATTAAGAAAGAAAGGAGGGTGAGTTACAAGAACTCAGTGCATAATCCCTTACCTTCATCCACTGGGTCTGAACCCGTTTAGCAATATCCTGGGCCGGAGCCCATGTAGCATAATCTTGGGCCAAAGCCTGTTTACAAAATAGAACATATATATGTGCAATGTATGCAACCCAACCCATCCTAGTAATCCATCCACTACACACCATCCGTACCATCCCATCACACCTGTGGGGATCAAGTCAACCCACCTCACCAAACACACCAATAAGGTAGACAAGCTGCTAATCACAGAATTTGTGGCAAAGCCACCAGAATAACAGAATATACATGGCATAGCCACCATACAGAATGTGGCAAAGCCACCAGAATATACTTCCTCCGATCATCAAAATCTCAATCCCATGCAGAATATCATGTATGCAAAGCATATATAAAAAATGATGTATGGATTAAATTACCATCATAACCAGTTAAAAAGAATACACACAACCATACTAAACAACCCATAAGGGTAAAACAAAAATCTTACCCTTCAGGGGTATTTCGGTAATTCGGCCCATAGGGGTATTTTCGTAATTCAGCCTATAAGGGCATTTTCGTAATTCGGCCTATAAGGATATTTTCGTAATTCGGCCCATAAAGGCATTTTTGTAATTCGACCCATAAGGGCATTTTCGTAATTCAGTCCATAAGGGTATTTCGGTAAATTTCACAACCCAAAAGTATTTCTATAATTTTACTCATCGAGGGTATGTTCGTAATTTTGCAACCCCGGACTTAACTACTAATTTGGGGCATAAAAATTGAAACTGTTTATCTATATCATACTGACTAAACTGTCTATAACTCGAGTTAGAAAAGTCAAAATTTAGATCCGTAAATTTTTCTCGAAACTAGACTCATAAATCTTCTTATTACAGTTTTTCCAGAATTTTTGGCTTAACCATTTAGTACAGTTTATTCATTAAAGTTTCCCTTGTTTCACTGACCAACAGTTCTGACCTTTCTTATCCTAAATATCTCATTGTATGATTTTCATATGTTGCTCACACTTATTTCTATTGAAAATAGACTCACTAAGGAATCTGTACATATAAATTATAACTCATAATTCACTTTGTACAATTTTGAATGATTTTTTCAAGACAGAACAGGGAACCACGAATTCATTCAAAACCAGTCTCACTAAAATTAAAATATCATAGAATATAAAATTTCTCTTCCTCCTCTGTTTCTTCCATATAAAACTAGACAAAGTAAGCTTTAATTTGATATCCTATTCACTTTCTAATTCCCTTTCTCCTATTTTTCATGATTTTTCTAACTCATGTCACTGCTACTAACCAAAAACTGTTTCATTGCAAAATATGGTTACCACTACGAACATACGTACGCTCGAGTGATCACATATGTCGATTTTTGATTTTTTGATCTTTCGACCGAATCACAAAACATTTCATGTAAATATTCAGAGAAGTGTGGGATTACACACCATCTCAAACATGTATTCGGAATAGTACGGGATTACACACCTTATTCGAAATCCATAACACGATACTCCCTGCGGCACCTAAAGGTACAATCGGTCAACAATTAGTCCAAAGACCAATTTACAACTTCAACCAAGTATTGCAATTAATTAACAATCTATATCACTTACCAACAATCCGAGTCTCTTATTACGAAGAATAGGTGTTCGATAGCCCTCTGTTAAAGTACTTCGAGTCCTTAGAAGTGATTAACACAAGAACAAATGTTAGCCACGCCTTATTCGGCTTGAGTAAGAATCACCCAAATAATACACCCCCTTCACCTATATTCGGCTTGGAAGAAAAAGAAAATGAAATGAAAAGAGGGATGTACGATCACTTATCGATTCAATTAAGAAGAGATTGTCCAACACGAAAGGAAAAGAAATGGTGAAGAAGTAGGGTGGTAATAGGTTCGGCTATGGAGAGAATCGAACAAGAAAGTTTAATCACAAGATAATGTCAATTTTAAGAAAAGAGAAAAGGTTGATGAAATGATCAAAAGAAAAGAATGGATGGAGGAAGAGTGCCTTGGTAGTTTCGGCCAAAGCAAAGAGGGAGATGAATTTCAAAAAAAGACACTTTTGGTCAAAGAGAAAAGTGTACCTCTCATGCACCAAAACTAACAAAATGATCTCAAGAGAAAAGAGAAATTTGGCTCTCCCTTCCCCCTAACAAAATCGTGTGTACTCTAGCCAAAAGGGTGGATGTTGACCAACAAAAATCTTTCCAAAACATCACCCATGAAAAAGGCCAACATGTTCCCTTATCTTGCCTTATTCTTTTGATTCTTTCCTTCATTATCCCTTATCTTCCTCTTACGATAAACCTTAGCCACCATTCCATAATTATAAATTCCACCTTGCCTTAAATATATATTCATAGCTGACATTTAGGTATGAATAGCATAGAAAAAAATATATCAAAAATTGCACTAGATGGGATTTGAACCTCACCCCTCAAGCCCATGCATGCAATGCCACACCACCCCTCTTCTAGCTTCACTTGTGCTAGCAAATTGTACACTTATTTCCATATGCCTTGATGCTATTTACCTTCTTTCCTTAAAGTGCTTCAACACTAAAATTTTCCTATGGCCTAACTTGAACCTGGAACTTCCTAGAAACCCCGTAACTTTCCAAAATCACCTTCTTAATAAGTCCAATTTGAAATAATGCCATTCTCTTGTTCTCAAAAAATTTTAAACACTCTTACGCCCAAGGACCAATAGGCCCAATTCTACTAGGCCCAATTTCGGGATGTTGATGTTATAAGAGTTAAGTTGAGTAATGCTAGCATAATTGAGAATGCCTTGTATCACATTGATACATGATACTCTACTAAATAGAATAATTGTTGTTGAACATGAGGTTAAAGTCCTAGAGGACTGAAATGAAAAGGCTATCATTGAGATATGAAATAGATAAGGTCCTATATAAGACCATGTCTAGGACATGGCCTCGGCACCAAGTTATGATTCCGTTTAAGACCATATCCAGGATATGGCTTCGGTAATGAATATAAGAATCGTGTAAGACGATATTCAGAATATGGCATTGATACTTGATATGGAAGTCCATATAAGACCTTATCCAGGATATGGCATTGGCATTTAGAGGTGACTCCATATAAGACCACATCGGGAATGTGGCATTGGTTTCGTACCTACATGAATGACAATGAATATGCGTCTTTGATTATCCCTAGTGATCAATGGGGCAGAAAAATGAGTCTAGAGGTAGAAATGAGAATTGTACTAAAGCCATGTGAATGGGTGAATACAGGCACTCGTGAATGAGTCAAGAAGAAATGAGTACGATGTGTGACACGGTAAGTGCTAAATAAATGGCAAGTATGAGTAAGTTGGCTTGAGGCCTGTGACCTGTGCATGGTTAGTTAATGCCATGGATGGGTTATGATGATCTCCTTGGGTATTATGTATGAATATTTGTTGCCTTTTAGGACAGATGTAGTTGTTCCTCTCATAAATTATGATTGTGTGAGGACGTTAGCTGACTGAAGAAGTAGACTAAATGGTTGTCGATTTAGCTAATTGAAATCGACATTCTTTTATCTCCTCGTAACTTTGTTCAGGTACTTTGAGGAGGAAGTTGGTGATGATTTTAGAATAACAAGTGAAATTACAAGTTTCACGTTGTGTGATGGGTTTTCGGGTAAGCCGAATAGAGTTAATAAATTCGATCGAGATGTCCCTACTATCATGAGATATGACGATGGTAAAGGTTTTAGATTAGCATAGCAAGAGAAACTCAGATGAGAGTGTGCTTGAAATATGTTCTCAGTGTGGAGAAAATAGTAGATTAATGCATTGAGATATGATTCAAGTTCTATGTATATTCATGCATGAATCAATAAAGAGAATAAAATTCTATGTATACATGAGTAGGGAGCATGATATAAGGATATGCTCATCGAAACGTTCAAACTGTGATGGTCGAGTTGAAAGCTATAGAAGGAACTATTAACTAAAGGTTCTAGTACTGAGTTCAGTCTGAATCGAGAAAAAGAGTTGCCAGATTGGTGATCCTGAGACGATCACTTTTGTGTCTAAGTAGTGAGTTAGAGTATCTTATGCTGCAGAAGATTTTTTAAAAAAATGAAATAGTGGAAACGGCTTGAACTATTACAATGGTGGGTATAGTTACTGTAATACTTCTCAAATAGTAGACCTAGTACAGATGTCTGGATGAAAGATCCATGTTAAGCAATGCGAGTTAGTTACTCGGTTGACCTTAGTTGATGATATCCTAGTTTCAGTGAGGTTAATGACTATAGCGAGTCTTCCTTTCAAAACAAAGGAGTTCAGAAGTGTTATAGTAAATGGTATTTTAAATAAGCTCTGAATGAGTTTATTTAAGGTGATAAAATCCAGGTTAGATAAGATTTTCGTTATTGATGTTTCCTTAAGATAGAATTTGAATGGTGATGAATCCAGAACTTATACAGAAGTTTTGGTATGAGATTTAGTAGTAGCATATCTACTAATGCAAGAATAAGGAAGTACAGTTATGTGCATAAATGTTTTGACAATAGAGTACATTTCACCATATGATTGAGTTTATGGTCAAAAGTAGTTGACCACTAAAAGCTGAGGTTTCAAAGCGTACAAGTCAAGACTATTATAGTCGGTGAATGCTTTAATGAGAAAGTGAGACAAAACCTTATAGATTTCAATTCTGGTTTGACACAATTCCCAAGGAGGAGGATGTCATTCGAATTGTAGTGAATCAACGAATAAAGACCCGAACGATCATTGGACATGTACGGAGTTCCAAAATTGGTATCATAGCTTAAAGGTTGTTGGCAAGAAAAACTTTAGGATAAGTGGATTTGTGATTTTGAAGAGTTGATGGAAACATTTTAAGAATGTTGGCAGCAACTCCACCTGATAAGATTTTCGGGGATGAAAATCCCTAATGGGGAGAATTGTAACAGCCTGATTTAGGGGCTAGTTAGAACAGTGATCTCAGAATCACTACTTGAGGTTAGAGAAATTATTTTCATGTTATTTTATGTGTTATAACATGTTTATAAGGATGCATGAAAATTTTGGTACCTTAATTTTAGCGATTTCTAGCTAAATTGTGAAAAAGGACTAAATCGCATAAAGTTTGAAAGTTCTATTTTATTTGCTAAAGGTGCCAAATAGCTATGGGTTATTAATTGGAAGTCTCAAAGGTGCAATTTGGCCTTGTTTAAGTGAGTTGGCCAGCCATAGGATGCATAGGGGACAAGTGCATTTATTATGATTTAAAGTTGGTGATATTAGTTGGAGAAAATGAATAAAATAAGATGATATAAGCAAAAGTTATCATCTTTTTATTTGGTCTTCTTCTCCAACCAAAATATCAACCATGGGAGGGCTTTGAAAGCTTGAAATTTCAGCAGCTCATTTTCTCTACAAGTAAGTCATCTTGATGGTTATTTTTGATGATTTTTTGTATTTTTGAAGTCCTCAAAGCTTAAGCTAGCTAATAAGAGGATTAGTTTGCAATATGGTTGAAAGTCTAGGGACTTACCATGATAGAACTTATGTTTTTTGATGAGTTTTTATGGAAGAAAATGAATGATGGGATGACGAGAAACAACTTTTGTGAAGGGTGTTGTCATGAAAACACCTAATTGGGACTAAAATGCAAAAGTTGTAATTTGTTCATTAAGGCATGAAATAGTTGGAATTGTGGATAGTTGTAAGAGGATTAAATTTTCAACTAGGCTTTTTTAACAAGAAAATGTGATGAAAATTTATTTACGAGGCTAGGGGCAAAATCATAATTTTACCAAAGTGTAGGGGAAAAATAGTCATTTTTGCATAAAGTGTAGATTATGGTGCATTATGATTTATAAGTGATTAAATCAGTAAATTCTATTGTTCTAGATCAAAGAAAATGAGTTTCGGACCTAGAACGGGTGAAAAGAAAAATATGGGCAAAAAGTCCCTTTCGGCCCTTTCGACGTCGAGGTAAGTTCATATGCAAATGTTGCAATTGCGTATAAGTTAATTTTAATATTCCAATGTTGTATGGAATGTATAATTACTCTCTAAATGTATGAAATATCTTTTGATGTGATGTTAAGAGAATAAAATCTAAGAGTAATGGGAAATATATATAGCATGATATGATAATAGTTAAGGTCACGTGTAAGACCATATTGGAATATGGCCTCGGAGTAAGAATTAATATAAGACCATGTCGGGGACATGGCATCAATATGTTATTACATGTAAGACCCTATTGGGGTATGACGTTAGTGTGACATTAGGTGTATGAAACTCAAAAGTGTTATTTAATAATTTGAGTGATTCAACGAGTATGTTGAAAGCGAGGATTTATGTGATTGTCTCACGAGAAACACAAGTGTTTATTAGAATGGAATTGAGATGAATTCAATATATGATGAACCCCTAATGGGTTATGTGTAATCAATGCACCTTAATTGCATGAGATATATTTATTGATGCATTGTGTAACACCCCAAACCCGGCCTAGATGTTACGACCGGATCTGGCATGTCACATGGAAAAGTTGTTAAAGAATCTACGCGTTCATTAAAAATATCAAGTTTTGTTACTTGTGAAAAACCCAATTTGTTTTATAGTTCTCTTTGCAAAAACATTTTCGTTTCTATTTCCGATGATCTTGTTTATAATTAATCCAACTCAATGAGTTTTAGAAAAACGACATTTAAATTATTGTAGACATGCGATATTTTGAAAAGAGTTATCAACGTTAAGAAAATCCAGAGTTTTATCCATTATAGTTTGTAAACCGTGTATTAACATTATAGAAAAATCGTTAATAATGTTTTAGAAAATCCCAAATTGCGCATTCAAAATTAATAAGCGATGAATCAATTAAAAGCTAAAACCAAAACAAAATACCAAAGGCCTTATTACAAAACAAAAACCCAAATTTAAATAAAATCTATAGTACCGCAAAACAAAATTTATTAAGTTACGATGAATGGCCACCACAGAGTTCACCTCGGCTCTAAATCCACAAAGCTAGGAATTACCTGCAAAATTAAGCAGAGGGGTGAGTTACGAGAACTCAGTGTGTAATCCCTATACAAATGATAACTGGGCCTAAGCCCTAGAAGCACATTGAGCCTTAGCTCTTACAGTAATGAAATTAGTCGAAGCCCATACGAGTCGAACTGGGCGGTAGCCCTAACAACATGGCATAAATAGTGAATGCAATGCAACCCAGCCCAACCTAGTATTCCATCCTCTACATTCCACTCCATATATCCATCCTCAGCACTCCTGTGGGGATTTCTACAATCAACCCCCATCCTCTACACTCCTCTTTGGTAGTCATGCTGATAGTCATGCTGCTCAAAGTCGATATAATGTGACAGAGTCACCAATATGTGTGGCACCAAGCCATCGAAACAATGTGGCAGAGCCACCGATATATGTGGCAGAGCCATCGAAATAATAATATAATTGACACATAGCCCTAGGTAAATATGATTGACATAGAGTCATCAATAACTATATTATGCTTGGCACATAGCCATCAGCGGCGGTAACATAATCAGCACATAGCCTTAGGTAAATACGATTGGCACAAAGCCATAATCAACATGGCACGGAGCCATATTTAGGTTAGCATATAGCCATTATACAGAATGTGGCAGAGCCACCGATATATACTTCCCCGATCATCAATATCCCAACCCCATGCAATATGTTGTGTATGCCATGCTCAATCATTACTCGTGTATGCAGAATGGCCATGCTCAATAACAATCATTTAAACATGTAATAAAAGCATATCAGTCATACAACCATAGCCAAACCGTTCATATCATAGCACAAGCCAATCACTAACCTACAAGGGCAAATCAGTCATTTTACCCTATAAGGGTATTCCGGTAATCCTACCCTTCAGGGGTAATTCGATAATTCTACTCATAATTAATTCCTGTATGCAGTGTATCTCAAACATAATCAATCATACAATTAACACATAAAACTCTAGTACTACCACGAGGGTACAACGGTCATTTTGTCGTTTAGGGTAAAACGATAATTTTGCAAATTGGGGTATTTCGATAATTTTGCAAACTAGGGGTATTTCGGTAATTTTAAAAATTAGGGGTATTTTAGTAATTTCACAAACCAGGGGTATTTCAGTAATTTTACAAACTAGGGGTATTTTAGTAATTTTGCAAACTAGGGGTATTTCGATAATTTCACAAATCAGTGGTATTTCGATAATTTTACAAAATAGGGGTATTTTGGTAATTTCACAAACCAGTGGTATTTTGGTAATTTTACAAACCAAGGGTATTTTGGTCATTTCACAAATTAGGTTATTAACGACCCAACAGAAGGACCACTGTCGCCTCAAACGACTCAAGTATTCTAAACAGAGATAATGATGCGAATAGGCATAAGGCCCATTCTCGGGCCAAGTGGGCCTACACACTCGTGTGGCCCATTCAGCCCAAACCTAGCCACATATATGAGATTCACATAGTCTAGTTCACTATCTACTACTCAATCATACAATTTACTCATATGGGCCCACGACCCATTAGGCCCACTTGGCCCAATAGCCCACACCCACAAGAACAGTACTGATGGCCTCAACTATCATGTTGAAGCCTCACACGTACGCTCGCACGCTTGTGTGGTTACTATCGCCGTGTCACCGGTATTTCAGCATATGCCGCTTTACAGCTAGAGTAGAGAGAATAGACACCTGATAGGAGTCTGAAGTTGCTAAACCGCGTTCCGAGCACTCCTACGTCCAACGCCAACCAGGTATGCTTACTCTCCACGTAGACAGCTCTATATATATCTAGCTTCTCACCTTCCTTCTTTGTATCTTTCCGATGTGGGATCCCTCCGTCAATAGAGTTTAAATCCAACTCAAACTCTTGTCGTCCAATCCGCAAAATAAATACTCCCTTGCTTTCCATGAGATTCGAACCCAAGCTCTCCCATCAGCTAATTCACGCCACTTGCCACTAAGCCACAAGCTCCTCTTGTGTCTAAAACCATGCGCAACTAAATATAAATCTACGGCCAAGGTTTAAATCCATTTTAGAAAAAAATACCAAAAAGAAATGCAAGTGTCATGCCTTGAACCTTGGATCTCCTTCCTTTCTTTTGGCGTCACCCCCTTACCTCTTATGTGGCGCCACTTTGCCACTATACCACACACTCCACTTGTGTCATTTTCTCCACATTTTATTCTTAAAGCCTACCTACTAACTCCCAGGGTTTTATTCACCTAAAACCAAAATTTTTCCTAAGGCCTAACTTGAACCCGGGACTTCATAGAAGCCCCCTAACCTTCCAAAATCACTCACCTACTAGATCCAAATTGCATTAAAGCTGTTCTCTTGTTCCCAAAAATTTTAACCGCCACTACGCCTAAGGCCCATTGGGCCCAATTCTACTAGGCCCAAATTCGGGTCGTTACACATTGTGTGAATGCAAACGAGTATCGTAGAAAGTTAAGTAACAATAGTATTGTCTGAGGATGTTCCAGGATGAACATTTGAAATAGAGAAATACATGTGGATAACTATCCATGAATATATTATTATCGGTGGGCTATATGCATTAGCACCTGATTAATTAGTAAATGATGGGTTGTGTGTGATGCCATCACTTATAAGTGATTGGTGGGCTGTGTGCGATACCTCCCTATTAGAGATCGATGGTGGGCAAAGTGCGAAACCACTGAGAGATTAGTAGTATGAGTGGCTTATCGAAAATGCTTGATGTGTTGTTTTATACGATCATGTGGTGATCAGTGCAGGAATGTATGCAAATTAAACGAGCAATTGGCTTGTGGCATGATTAGAATATGGTAAGAGATAGAATGAGTAAGCTTCAATATTGGTTGAGTAAGTGACCAGGAGTTATGAGAAAAACTCATTATAATACCTTGCGGGTGTGTTTATTCAATGAATATCGGTATTTTTCAGTTATATGCAGATGAACTTACTAAGCATTATCGCTTACTCCTTTTCTTTTTCCCATCTCTTATAGGTTTTTAACTAGCTCAAGTTGGAGGCCACCGAAGATATTTTCACACTATCGAGTAGACGCTTGGTATGGTGTTCCAAGTTCTTATGAGTCACGGCATGTATAGGGATTCTTTTAAAGTTGATTAAGTTCTAATTGATGTAGCCAAATTGTGTTGGCCTAAGAGAACTTATAGTTTGGTTGTGTATAGTCATAGATGATGGTTTAAGTTGTTTGTGATTGTATTGGAAATAGTTCTCCCTAGTTTACGGGATGAAGACTTTGTTTCTTTTATAAATAAAGGTGACAATTCAAGAGTGATATTGATGCTATGTGAAATTATGTGATGATATATGAATGTATACAAATGAAAGTGGCATAAGGCTTGGTTGATAGCCTGTAAATTGTCCACATAGGTAGACACACGGGTGTGTGTCTAGACCGTGTGGGAGGCACGGTTAGCACATTGGCGTGTGCCCAAGCCGTGTGGATAAGTCAGAATACCAAGGTTTGGCATACGGGCCAGTGCCACGGACGTGTCAAAGCCATGTGAATTAAGCAGTGTTGACCACGGGTGGAAGACACGGGCATGTCTTAGGGGCACACGGGCGTGTCCCTAGACCAACACGGGCGTGTGGCCCCTGTTTTGAGGAAAAGTTTCTCAAGTTCGTAAAAGTTTCAGGATTTTTTCAAAAACCTCTCGTAGGTAAGTTTAGGGCTTTGTAGGCTGAGATTGTGTCAGTGATAGGCTTAAAAGAGATTTTATAGCCCGTTTCGAAGAGTTAAGTAAGTTTAAGCATGGTAATGCCTCGTATCCAGTCTCGGTGTCAGACTCGGGTAAGGGGTGTTACATTTTCCCACATTTTATTCTTAAAGCCTACTTTCTAACACCTAGGGTTTTACTCACCTAAAACAAAATTTTTTCCTAAAGCCCAAGTTTGAACCCGGGACTTCATAGAAGCCACTTAATCTTCCAAAATCACTCACCTAATAGGTCCAATTTGCATTAATTTCGTTCTCGTGCTCTAAAAAACTTTAAATGCTCCCACGTCCAAGGCCCAATGGGCTCAATTCTACTAGGCCCAAATTCGAGGCGTTACACTTAAGATCGAGCTTTTTTAAGGAATTGCTTGTTCTTAGGGTTTTGGTATCGCTTCCTGCACAGTTTAATCAATTTAAAATTAGTTATAACTATCAAAAGGAGAAATGGACCCTAAATAAGCTCATTTCTCATTGTGTGCAAGAGGAAGAAAAGTTGAAACGTGATAAGTCTAAAAGTGCTAATTTGGCCAATGCCCCTAAAGACAAGGGCAAGAAAATAAAATATCAGAATGAAGCTGCTAAGGGTCCAGCTTAAAAGAAACAACAACAAGCTACAAAGAATTGTTTCTTTTGTAATAAGTCTGGACACGTAAAGAAAGATTGTACCAAATATCATGCTTGGCGTGCAAAGAAAAGTATAATTCTTTATTTGGTTTATTTTGAGATTAATTTAGCTTCAGTACCGAGAAACACTTGGTGGATAGATTTTGGTACTACTACTCACATAAGTGTTTCTATGCAGGGTTGCCTGAGTTACTGAAAGCCAAGTGATGGTGAAAGACACATCTTTGTGGGCGATGGAAAATCGGTAGAAGTGGAAGCAATTGGGCATTTTAGGTTGTTATTAGGAACTCATTTTTATTTGGATTTAAAAGACACTTTTTATTGTACCGTCATTTAGATGGAATTTAGTTTATGTTTCTTCATTGGAAAAATTTGGATATTATTGTTCATTCGGAAACAATCAATTTAGTTTGTCTTTAAATTTAAATGTTATTGGAACTGGTTATTTAAATACTTATGACAACCTTTATTTGCTAGAAATAGTTGCATCCTATAATGAAACCTTGCATGTGGAATCACGTGGTATTAAACTCAAATTAAATAAGGAAAATTCAGCATCATTATGGCACAAGTGCTTAGGTCATATCTCAAAAGGTAGAGTTGAACGCCTTATGCCTAATGGTATTTTAAAGTCCCTTAACTTCACAGACTTTGATGTCTGTGTTGATTGAATTAAGGGAAAACAGGCTAAAACCAAAAGATTAGGTGCCAACAGATCTTCAGACGTCTTAGAATTAATTCATACAGATATTTGTGGGTCATTCTCTACGAAATCTTTGGAATGGTCAACAATATTTCATAACATTCATAGACGATTACTCACGTTATGGGTACCTATATCTTATTTATGAGAAATCTCAGTCTTTGGACGTGTTCAAAGCTTATAGAGCTGAAGTTGAGAATCAACTTAACACAAGGATTAAAAATGTCAGATCTAATCGTGGTGGTGAGTACTACGGTAAATATGATGGCTCAGATGAACAATGTCCAAGACCATTTGCGAAATTCCTAGAGGAATGCGGTATTGTCTCACATACACCATGCCAGGATCACCTAGTATGAATGGTGTAGCTGAAAGACGAAACAAAACTCTTAAGGATATGGTAAAGAGCATGATTGCTCATTCTACCTTACCTGAGTCCCTTTGAGGAGAAGAATTAAAGACAGCAGCTTACATTCTAAATAGAGTACCCAATAAAGCAGTTGCAAAAACACCTTATGAGCTTTGGACAGGTCAAAAGCCTAGTCTAAAGCACTTTCACATTTGGGGATGTCTAGCTGAGGCAAGGCCTTATAGGCCACATGAAAAGAAATTAGACTCCAAAACAGTAAAGCAGCTACTTTATTGGTTATTCTGAGCGATCTAGGGGCTATAAATTTTATGATCCATAATAAGGAATATTTTTTAGACGGGAACTGCAACATTTTTTGAGGATGTTGAGTTTGGGGGGAGAAATAAGGTTAGAGACATTACTTTTGAGGAGGAATTGGATTCTAACTCAGTTCCTACAATCACTTTTGACGATGTTTAGGTTCTTATACCTATCATTGATCAAGAAGTGAATCCAGAACCTCTACAAGATAATGTTGAACAACTCCCCATTCAAAATGAGATAATTATTCTAGAAGAACAAACACAACAACCTCAAGAACAAGTATCATTAAGGAGGTCCACAAGGGAAAGGAGAAATGCTATTCCAGATGATTATATTGTATTTCTCCAAGAATAAGAGGATGATAATGGAATGATGGAAGATGATCCAATCAACTTTCATCAGGCCATGAAAAGTTCTAATTCTCAAAAGTGGATTGATGCCATGAAAGATAAGTATAAGTCTATACAAGACAATAAAGTTTGGAAACTTGTTCCATTACCTGAAGGTGCAAAACCAATTAGTTGTAAATGGATATTTAAAACCAAGAGGGATGCAAATGGTAATGTAGAGAGGTATAAGGCGTGTCTTGTAGCTAAAGGATATACTTAGAAAGAAGGTATTAATTTTATAGAGACTTTCTTTCCAGTTTCATCGAAAGACTCCTTTAGGATAATCATGGTGCTTGTTGCTCATTTTGATATTGAGTTACATCAGATGGATGTTAAGACTGTGTTTATTAATGGCAACATTGAAGAAACAGTTTATATGGTGCAACCAAAAAATTTTGAGTTGGAAGACTCAAAGAATATGGCTTGCAAATTGACAAAATTCATCTATGGACTCAAATAAGCTTTCCGTCAATGGTACAATAAGTTTCATCAAATAATTGTTTCGTTTGGTTAGAGATGAATATTGTTGATGATTGTGTGTATCACAAATATAATGGGAGTAAGTACATATTTCTGGTTCTATATGTTGATGACATTTTACTTGTCGCTAATGATATCGGCTTATTGTACGAAACCAAAAGGTTTTTGTCTAAGCATTTTGATATGAAAGATCTTGGGGACGCTACTTTTGTTTTAGGAATTCAGATACATCGAGATCGATCTCGAGGTTTTCTTGGATTATCACAAATTAGCTATATTGATAAAGTACTCAAAAGGTTTGGCATGCAGAGTTGTAGACCAGGTGACACCCCTGTCACTAAAGGAGACAAATTTAGTCTTACTTAATGCCCTAAAAGTAACCTTGAAATTTAGGAAATGCAAAAGATTCTCTATGCATTAGTTGTTAGGAGTTTAATGTATGCTCAAGTATGTACGCGTCCGGAAATTGCATACATTGTTGGGATGTTAGGCAGATATTTAAGCAACCTTGGTATAGACCATTAGATAGCAGCCAAAAGGGTTATGAGATATCTTCAAAGAAAAAAAAGATTACATGCTTACTTATAAGAGATCAGATCTTTTAGAGGTCGTAGGGTATTCTGATTCTGATTTCGCTGGGTGCCAAGATAGTAGGAAATCTACATCAGGCTATATTTACTTGTTAGCTGGAGGAGCTATATCTTGGAAAAGTGTCAAACAGACACTTGTAGCTTCGTCCACTATGGCAGTAGAGTTTGTAGCATGCTATGAGGCATCAAACCATGGAATATGGTTGCGGAATTTTGTCACAAGGCTGCGCATTTTGGAGAATGTAGAAAGACCACTCAAATTATTTTGTGACAATAAATCAACAGTGTTGTATTCCAATAACAACATGAGTTCATTTAAGTCAAAGCATATTGACATGAAGTTCCTAGTTGTAAAAGAAAGAGTACAAAATGGTCAAATATCCATAGAGCACATTGGGACAAACTCCATGATATTTATCACCTAAGGACTTTCATGAGCACACTGCTCACGTGGGTGTTACATTGTTTGAGGATATCATGATTTAGTGGGAGTTTATATTTTATTTGTTTTATGTTTGTTTTCAGACATTTATGTATTTGGTTATTTTCTGATCAAAAATAAAGTATTCAATTTATTCACTCTGTTTATCGTTTTGAAACTAACCTCACTTAAGTTTAAAGAGGACCAGCTGGAAATAGACATGTTTAGATCATATTGCATGTAATTTCCATGCTACACATCCATACTTGATCTATGTCATTTGGTTGTGTTAATATACACGATCATGGATGGATTTAGTTACGATATATGTAACGAAAGTCGCCTTGGTTCTATGTTAACATAATTAATGGACGAGATTGCTAGGAATACCTTTTGGATATGATAGTAAAATTTTGAGCTCATAAGGTTATATAATGACATGTAATTATAGAGTAATTAGTATATATATGTGGTCCAAGTGGGAGATTGTTGGAAAATATGGACACATATATAATAAGGGTAATTACATGTTATTATTTACTATCATGATAGGTTAGCCCAAATTAAAAGTGATCTAATTTGGTCGTAATTTTATTGGGCTTTAATTATTAAATAAAGTATGGATCAAATATATGTAGATACTCTAGTAATTGAGTTCTAATCAAATTCTAATTAATAATGGGCTAATTAGAATTTGATTAGAACTAATATGCCAAGGTTATAAATATTAAGGTTATGGTCCACAAATCATACACAAGAAATATTTTCTAATATCCCATCATTAGGAAAGAGAGAGCATATATTCTCTGAATTTCTTGTGTGCTAATTTGGAAGATCAAAACCCCAAGATCCGATAAAACTTCAAGAAATTTATGGATTCAGGTACGCTTTCGCATCTAGTTTTGTTCTCAATTTATTCTTGATGATTTGACATGATAAATCCTGGTTTATTAAGTTTTATTTTAGATTTATTTTATAAATCTAACACACTATAGTTTTAGGAAAAAAAAACAAAACAAAACGAATCAAAACTAAAAGTATCACTGCTTTCAAAGAAAATATAATGGACTGAACGATAATCACTATGTTTTTTTAAAGAAAATCAAGTGGACTAAAACTAAATATTAAATAAAAATTTATATTAGCGAAGCGTAAAATTTTTGGAAGATTGAATTTTAGTTGATATTTTTATTGGAGTTAAATTACAATTTTATCATTTTAATAATTTATAGTATTATAATTTTTAAAGGACTAAATCAAAATTTTATTATTTTGAGGAGCCAAAGTATAATTTTAACATATACTAATTTAAATTTTTATAAATTTTAAAGAGGCAAAACTAAAAATTTTCATTATGCTAACCCTCCTTGTGTTACCCCGCAACTAGCCTAAAGGCCGGTGATGTTGCTGGCAAGGACATGTTTTGGTTTTAGAAAGTTGAGCGGTTATAATTTTTCTTAACGGAGGAGGAAGCTTAGCGCCATTTAATTTAATTTTATAAAAAAATCACAAGATAACCATAATTATAAATTAGATTTTATCACATTCACAATGTTAAATGAAAAAAATATTTTATATTTACAAAAATATATCAACAAATGATTATAAGTATAGCGAGTAAAATTTTTATATAAATTTAATTAATTTATTTAAAATGATATGAAAAGATAAAAATATTTTTTAAAATAAAATATTTAATAATATCACATTTGAAATGATGTGGACTTCGTTCATGACATCACTCCAATCAATTAATTTACCTATAATATAAATAATCTATTTATAGTAGAAGGAAATCTCAAAATTATGAAAACTTCAACTTGACCATTAAAATGTTAAAAGTAGCTAAAATTATAGCAGTAGGAAAGCCGTCAATCCCCGGATTTTAATAAGGGAAAAGAAAGTTAGAGCATGTGACTCAATAATCTTCAAAATTAAATTAATTTGTTGAAATCTGAATGCAGAGTATATGAAACGAAACCAAGTAGATCATAATCCAAAAATATGGGTTTTTTTTTTTTCGAATTATTAAAATTTGTTGCTTTTCTCAACTTCAAAGAAATTATCACAAATGCATGAAACAAAGGGCCATATTTTATTTGTTCTTCCTTATTTGCATGCATAAGTTAAAAAGGGTCCTATTTTCAATGTTTAAGACTTGTGAGTCAATGTTTCTTCCTTTTTTATCCATTTCAACAAATGAAGAAACCCAGTACTTAATCAATAATTTGGAGAGAAGATTATATATGCTTTGGTGAAAGTCATGATCATATGATTTACACATGAAATATCCAATTATAAAATAGGTTTGTTCATGAAGTTTTTAACGAACAGGTAATTTGCTCTCAGATGTTTCCACTTCCTGGTTGGTCACCTCCACCAGCTGGATTTCTTTTAAAATCCCCTCCCTCAGCTATATATATATATATATATATATATATGAGGCTTGTATTTCACAGTATTCTGCATTTTTTTTATTGCACTTCTTCACCTAACACTTTTTCTCAACCACATTGAATAATGTTTCTCTTGGTTTACCTTATCAGGGAAGTTGCAACCCAAAGTTCCCACATGGTTTTGATGGTTCTGGTTGGTACCAGACCAGACCTCAGCCGTCACAACAAGCTGTGGGTTGTACCACTTAGAACAGGCCAGATACTCATAGGTTGGGTCCAATTTCTAGACTTCATAGTCACCTAACTCTGTTTATTCAGTGAATGGGTAAAAGGGGAAGCAAGACAAGAAAAGAAATAGCATTCTTTTAACAAACAACGAGAAGTCGAATCGGACTGAACATATCCGAGAGAAAGAAGAAGCGTATAAGTTTAGAAAACCATTGACGACTGGCTTGTTTGAGACCATATAGTGACTTCTGTAACTTGCAAACCTTAGGAGGTGATGATGAAGAGAAACCAGGAGGTAAAACCATGTAAACTTCTTCAAGGAGATCACCATGCAAGAATGCATTGTTAACATCAAGTTGATGCAAATACCAATTCTTGGACGCAGCAACAGCAAGCAACAAACGAACGGTGGTGATCTTGGCCACAGGAGAAAAAGTATCAAAATAATCAACACCCTCAGTTTGTGTAAACCCCTTTGCAACCAAACGAGCCTTATAACGTTCAATGGAACCATCTGCTCTATGTTTAATTCGATAAACCCATTTACACCCGATTGCGTCTTGCCTGGAGGGAGATCCATAATGATCCAAGTGTTATTTTGTTCAAGAGCTGAAATTTCAGCTTGCATTGCTTCTCTCCAATGGGAGTGCTTACTTGCCTGTAAATAAGTTGTGGGAATGAAGAAGCGGCAAGAGCAAAAGTAAAATGCAAATGGGAAGGGAAATGTTAGAATAAGATGGAAAGCAACGAAAATGATTGGTATGACTTTGTTGAAAGGACAATGGTATTGGTCCAAGTAGGAAGGTGGTTTTGAGTACGGATTGGTCGAGAGGAGGGATAGAAGGAGAAGGTGGAACGATAGGTTGGGGAGGGACTTGGTGTGGGAAGATGATGGAATGGGTTGTTGAGAAGGTAAATCATAAGTGGGTGATAGGTCAAAACTTCGGTTTAGGGTGGGGAAGAAGACCTGATGGGAAAAGGAAAAATAGACTCATGAAAAGAACGTTCCTAGAAATAAATATGTCATGGGTCAACAAATCAAAAGAATATAACCTTTGACATGAGGTTGGAACCCAAGGAAGATGCAAGCCCGAGCTCGAGGATCAAATTTATGACGATGGGCGAAGAGTGGTAGCATAACAAAGACAACCAAAGACACGCAAAGACCGAAAGTCGTTTTGCTTGATAAAGCTTGTCATATGGAGTAAGGTTGTTCAATAAAGGTGTGGGGCTACGATTAATAAGAAAACAAAGATGGAGAACAAAGATGGCCCCAAAAATGCCGAGGTAAGTGAGAATGAAATAAAAGAGCTCGAGAGACATTAAGAATATGCTGATGCTTGCGTTCAACAAGACCATTTTGCTGTGGGGTTTCAACACAAGAAGTTTGATGAATGATACCCTTAGAAGCATAGAAAATAGGAATGTCGAACTCACGACCATTATCAGTTCGAAAAACTTTAATTTTGGAGGAAAATTGAGTTTCAACAAGTGTACAAAAATTCTGAATATGAGTACGAGCTTCAGATTTTGTTTTCAAAAGAATAATCCAAGTAAAACGACTAAAGTCATCAACAATGGTTAGAAAATAACGATGACCAAAGATGGAAACAACATCGCTTGGACCCCAAATATCAACATGAACAAGATCAAAATTGTTATTGGAAATGGAAGTTCAGACAGAAAAGAAAGTTTCTTCTGTTTAGCCAAATGACAAGTCAGTACAATTTGAAATATTTGCTATGGACAAAGAAGGAATATAAGAAGAGAGCAATTGAGTCCTGAATCGGAAAGATGACCAAGACGATTGTGCCAAAGATGAGATGAAGTAGTGGTAGTGGTTAAAGCAATGGAACAGAAGAGAGAAAGTTTGAGTTGGTGTATCCAAGATGTAAAGGCCATGAACAACATTAATGTACTCAATCATCTTCAAGGAGGAAGGGCCCGCAAATGACAATAAGTTTTGTAAAAGTAAATGAGCAAGCTAAGGTGGCGTAAGCTTGGTAATGAGACAAAAGGTTGTAGGCAAAATGGGGAACATAAAGAACATTTGTAAGATAAAATTGTTACTAAAATAATAGTACCGTAAAAACGAGCACAAACCTTGGTGCCATTAGGAAGAGTAATATGGATGGAGAAATGGGCGTAAAAGAAGCAAACAAAGACAAATTATGGGTAATATGGTCATGGCACCGTGTCGATAATCCAATGATGAGATTGAAAAGAAAATGAATTACCCGCAGGGGGAAGGTAGTTGTTGTGAAGAAGAAGCGGTATTGGTGACGGGAGGTGGGAGGTAGAATGTGTAGATGGCGAATGCAAGTAATCGTTGTAATCGTTCTTGAGACAAAGTAACACACGGATCATTTGACAAGGAGCAACAGATCGTGAAAGGTTTAAAGATTGTGCGATACTATCATCAATAACATTGTTCGCACGAGAAGTCCTACTACGGACTTGTAACTGGTGGATAACCATGCTTTTCATAGCAAGTGTCAATTGTATGCCCGGATTTGCCACAAAGGTGCATTACGTGAATCAATGTAAGATTTGGCCCGAGATTTCGGAAGATGGTGGTGACGCATTGTATTACTAACAAAAACTTGGGAAGATCTCAGATAAAGATGGCGCCCTGTTGAATGACCATAGAAAAGGCTTTATTGATCGTAGGTAATGGATCAATGAGCATGATCTCGAGAACGAACACCATCAAACCGATTGTGAAGACCCTTAAGGAATCGAATGACGAATCATTATCATGATACACGGAGAGTAGAAAAACACCACAAGAACATGGAGAAAGACAGTACAAGTAGGAATAGGCGAAAGTTCAAAATTCATCCCATAGCATTTTAACTCAAGAAGTAGTCGCCATCGAACGATCATCCTGTTTGAATGAAGAAATTTCTTCTTGAAGATCAGAAATCCGAAAAATATCCCCTTGAGAAAAGCGTTCACGGAGATCACGCCAAATGTCAGAGGCAAAATCAAGCCAAAGAATGCTGTTCATGATGGAGGGCGAAATGGAATGATGCAGCCAAGAAATCACCATAGTGTTACATCTTTCCCAAGCCGGATAAAGAGGATCGGTCTTGAGTGGAATAAAGATCGTACCATCAACAAGGATTTTCATTTGGGTGTGTGCGTTGGTTAAAGTTGTAGGAAGTTCAAAGCTGCAATGATGAGTTGATGACTAATGAAATCAACAAACTTTCAGTCGACTTCCTTATCTCATAAGGGAAGGGGGAAGAAATGGAATCGTATTATACGTGGCCTGTTTGTAGAATTCTGGACTCAGACAGAAACCAACCCTGTTAAAATACTAATCTTAGCTTTAATGGGACTGAAGGTGTTTTTGCTTTTTAAGGATAACAAGGACCAAAATAAAAAGATATGCTTTATCATTACAAGTCATGCATAAGAGTTTGCCTTGTCTTTTTGTTTTTGATGTTATGAATTTGAGTGATACAAGTAATCTGCATGGACTTTCATATTAGATACCTAAACATTTAATTTTGGCTGCCTCCACAAGATTACAACACTTGCAAATTGAAGTAGTTGCATATTTGTTTAACATGAGAATTACATAATTGCAATTTAAGGACACGATGTACACAGCTCAGAGATGAGGTGGTCAACAGTAAACATTGCCCTGCTTGCTTGATTCTTTCTGTTTAGTAATGTATGTTTGGTGGGTTTCACTGTCACATTCTCTGCTCATTAGCCAATAGATGATATAACAGGGGCCCAATCCAATCATGGCTTATCATACAGATCATATAGTTTCTGCACATTAAATAAAGTTGGTAGCAGAACTCTTTTGAAGGTTTTTAGTGCTTAATTTATTACAACTCCTGCAGCAATAATGCTGAAGGTAAACACATGCATTTTGTATACTAAAATTACAGGTTTCTCTTTTCTATACATTGGTGGAGACGTTTCATTCAAACCCACTGGCGTCTGATTTGGTGCCATATTGAGTGATTGTATCTTTTACGCAAAGATACATGTTTGGATGGGAGGGTGGTGGAAATTAGGGTTGTAATGGAGTCGAGCTCGAATATTGTTAAGTTTGACCTTGATTTAAAATTCAGAATTTGATTGAGCATTTATTTTTAAACTTGAGCTATACGAGCTCGACTAAATTTATTTATCAATTTTTGTATTCAAGATTAAACTCGAGCTTGATTCTATAATTAACCTTAGAGATAATAATAATATATATTAAAAATAATAACGTAATTTAATAATATAAAAATATAAAAAGTTCGATAAGGCTCGTAAGCCGTTCGAGTCAAGTTTTATTAAGCTCGAATTCAGCTTGATTGATAATTCTAGCTTGGCTTGATAATTACCAAGTTAAGTTTAAATTTTTTAAATTAAACTCAAGTAACTTGTTAGCACTAATATCTCATTTGTACCGTTAAATAGAATTCATAAAATTCAGTGTGCTTTCTATAATGGGTCTGGACTGATAAATCGATTGGACCTCAGTCCAACAAGGACCTTGAAAATACAAAATATATATGCGTTAAAAATAATGGATGGGAATTCAACCAATCCATAACTAAATGGACAGTTACACTAACAAACCATAAACAAGACACAAAAAAACACCCACGGTAAATTAGGCGATGACATATCATAATAATTTTTAAAATTAAATTCAATTACCTTCGATTTTTATAATATAATGTATAAAATTTTACATTATTAATGTATCAAATGTAATCCTAACATAAAATATTGATTTAATTTCTGAATTTTCCTTTAAATATATTCAATTTTCTACTTTGGTATCTAAATTTTTTGTCCCAATTTGGTACATAAAGTATGTCTTCATTATAATTTTAGTTTATTTTTTATAGACATTGAATAATATTATATCCAATTATAAAGTGCCATGTGGCATTTTATGTGAAAAATATTTTTTACTAAATACATATACACATTAGAAAAATTATAAAATATTAAATAAATATATAAAAATTTCAAATATATATAAAATCTAGAAAAATAAAATTTATAAAAATAAAATTTACAAAAAAACTATAACTGAAAATAAATTAGTTGAAATTAATAATATTATTAAAAATGTAAAATAAATTGTAAAAATATAAAATGTAATTTTTAATTTTTTATAAATTAAAATAATTATAAAATTCTAAAATGTATTTAAATTTGAATTTTTTTTTGCAATTACTTGAAATTTAAATCTTTTCAATTTATTATAACATTTTAAATTTTATATATTATTTTTACTTTTTTAAATTTAAAATTTAAAATTATATATTTTATTAATTTTATAAAAATATTTTTAAAATTTTTAAAATTTTAATCAATATAATATATATAATATTTGAAAAAAGTTTAAAAAAGACATGTGGTGTATTCTAATAGTGCCATGTGGCCAATTAACCAAAACACATTTGACTTTGACCGATTGTTGACCGAGTGTTGACCAGTATTGATTGAGCGTTGACCGGTCACGTGGCACTATTAAAATACACTACGTATCATTTTTTTTATTTTTTAGGAATATTATATATATTATATTTATTAAAATGTACAAAACATATATAATATATAAAAAAATTTAAAATAATTTTTATAAAATTATAAATTTTAAAAATCAAAATAATATATAAAATTGAAAAATATTATAAAAATAAAAGGTATTTAAATTTCAAGCAATTGAAAAAAAACTTCAAATTTAAATAAGTTTTAGAATTTTAGAATTATATATTTTAGAATTTTATTAAAAATATTTTAAACTTAAAAAATTACAATTTTTTAATAATTTTACAACTTTTTTTTACATTTTGTAATAATATTACTAATTTTAACTAATTTATTTTTGATTATCGTATTTTTGTAAATTTTATTTTTATAAATTTTTATAGTTTATATATATATATTAGATTATATATATTTATTTCTATTTTATACTTTTAATGCAGTAAGCTAGAACAATTTTTTAGATGCGGATAAAATTTTAAATTTTTATAGTCTAATATATTTATAATTTTAAAGGATTAAATTAAATTTTTATAATTTTAGGAGGGGCCAAAGTGTAATTTTACCATTACTAATTTAAATTTTTTTAAAAATCTCAAGAGCCTAAATAGTAATTTTACATTTTAGGGGCGGGACCCCGCCAAATTTCTTGAATTACCTGCTTTTAATAAAATAAAATAATTTTTTTGCATAAAAATATTATGTGGTGCTTTGCGATTGACTATAATATTTTTTTAATATTTGTCAAAAAATGAATTAAAAAGTATAAGTGAGACAACTTTTAAGTATCAATTTAGGAAGTGACACTACAGCAAAACAGACTTTTAGCGGCGTTTTTTTGGACATTTAGCGCGTTTATAAGCGCATACAAAAAAGTATTTATGGCTTTTCAAGCGCCACAAAAACGCCGCTAATACTACACGGAAATTTTTATGGCGTTTATCTAAAAACGCATAAAGATCTCGATCTTTAGCGGCGTTTGTTTTAAAAGCGCCGCTAAAAGTCAGGGCCATTAGCGGCGCTTACCATAAAAACGCCGCTAAAAGTCAGGGCCTTTAGCGGCGCTTACGGAAAAACGCCGCTAAAAGTCAGGGCCTTTAGCGGCTTTACTTTCAAAAACGCCGCTAAAAGTCGGGGCCTTTAGCGGCGCTTTACCATGAAAACACCGCTAAAAGTCGGGGCTTTAGCGCGCTTTCCTAAAAACGCAAAAAAATTAAGATTTAGCGGTAACTTTTCTACAAACGCATAAAATTCTTGAGATTTAGCGGTAGCTTTTCAAAAAACGCCACTAATTTGTACTGATTTAAAAAATAAAATTTTTCAATATTATACCCTCCCGCACTAAAACCAACCAATAACGAAGATATAATTTCAACGCAAAACAACAAATTTAGCATAAAAATCACACGAATTACATTAATTCTAAATGATACTTGAAATTTAATAAATTAAATGAATGATAACTGAAAATATTGTTTAAATGTAATAATGTCAAAACTTCTTACAACGAAAAATTAAATGTCTAAGATGGCGGTTTCTGCATTCATTAAACATCTCGCATCATATCTTTGAAGTCGGTCTTTGGAGCTCTTCAGATTTTCTGCTTTGCTCGCTAGCATCGATCTTGCCTCTGCCTCCCTCGCATTGCTTTGCCTCTCTCTCTTCTTCTTCTTCCTCCCTTGCTTGTGCTGCTTCGCATCCGCTCTAAGTTGTTCTTTGGAGTTCTTCATATTTTCTTTGAACATCGGCAATTTGTCGCTCTGCTCAACCGTGCTCTCTTGCATCCGAACAATCTGGTTTTGTAGCCTTTGAACTTCAAGACGAGATTGCCCCGGAAGGCATGTCTTCTTTGGGAGGCGGATCCAAAATATTGGGTCGGGTAACTCCGGATCCTTTAATTGAACCCGACCATACCTTTCAAGACCAAAACATCGGTGATAATTCTATTAATAATACACTAAAGATTAGCGAACTATCGGTTGAAGCGATCGTACCTTTCAGGACCCAAAACATCTGTAATAATTCTGTTATCAATCTCCTCAAGATTAACAGAACTATCAGTCGAAGCAACCGCTTCATACTCCGCCTTCTTCTCCTTTAGTTTATCCTAATAAATCAATGAAAGAATTAGAAACGAAATATATAAATAAGAAAGAATGCAACATAATTTAACATTATAAATTTAAAACTATAAACGATGAATTAAACTATTATAATTAAGCGGTAGAAATATTTATAAAAATAAAATTTTATTAAGTAAATATACCAAAATTTCTGCGACTTGGATGTCATCGGAGATCCATCCTTCTTTCTATGCGTAATGTCAAAAAGTGAACGCGTCCAACTTTTGACCATCAAAGTTTCCTACATTTTAGCGTAAAAAATATAATTTAATAGTATAAAGTAATTAATATTTGATGAAATTAATAAATTATATTACCTCGGCGTCACCTACACAAGCAAAACTTCTAGAACTGCGCCGTGTGCATGAATTTTTGTTTCATCTGCTTATCCCAACTCGCTCACGGTCCTACATAATGCAATTTGAATTATATATATAGTAAATACTATAAACCAAATAATTTATACGATTTTAGATGTACGTAATACCTCTCCTTTTTTGAATTCCAAAATCTAACTTGATCTTCCCATTGGTACCTCAACATTCCGTGGAACATTTCTTAATTTTTCGTCGAGGCTTATCTCTTTCTTGAAATATTGTTTTTGAGGGTGCTTTTATTGTCTCTCCATTTTTACCCAATGTCTTCTTAACATAGTCATCGAGACCTCTAAATTAAATCTACCTCAAGAAAAAAAAGTATAAAAGTTAATATAAATGAAAATTAAATTAAAGTATTATAAATTACATTCACGTTTTATTACCTTAATATTTTCAAGGGCACGATTTTTGTTGGCATCGGGCATGTGATGCCATGATTCGTAGTTAATGGGCAACATATTGGAATTTCGTGCTAAAATGCCCAAATAGCCTCCTAACAATGAGCTTCAGATCCAACAGTGGCCATCATTGTTTCTCCTTACTTTAACACGATCGTTAGGCTCTAAGTCGTATAAATCTTGAAGTAATGTACGTCCCCGACCTTTATGCGCGTCCCACCACCTTCAAATGAAAAATAATATATTATTATATTAAAATTAAAAATGAATCAATAATAAAATTCAACATGCATGTAAAATAAACTTAACATTACTTTGAAATTCTCGGGCTCGTCATCTATGTCCGTGAGAGAAAGATCCAACAACCTGCTTTCTTTGTTCACTACTATTAGCTTCTTCTAGATTTGGAGTTTCATGGACAATATTTAAATCTCGTAATCGTCTTCTAGGCATTTTTCTGCAGTACACATGAAAATTATATAACATGACCAACATGAAAATTATATTATTACATATAAATAATAAATCGTTAAATCTTACTACATCATATTTCAGTAAATATCTTCGCCCACATCCCGATTTAACCCATTGAAATTGTTGACTAGTACTAGGGATATTTTCGCTTAAGTCTTGTTCGGAAAAGGCAAAGTTTCGATCTTTCGACTATGTCATCTCTACTTCCACCGCCAACGTCGAAGAAGTCTCTAGGGTGTTTCAAGTACAACGTACCAACCCTTATCGCTTGGATCTTCCGAGTAAAAACTTGTTTAACTTGAGAAGAAAACACATACGGCTCGTCCATCAGTTGTTCTCCGGTGTGAATTAATCGAGAGAAATTCACCATTGTAAAACCATATTGATCGTTTTTAATTCCGTGAGCCGTATTCACATCAGCCCAATCACCTCGAAATAGGACAACTTTGCATTTACCGTAATAATCCAACTCAATGATGTCAGTAATAAGTCCGAAATATTCCAAATTCCCTCGACCGGATTTATTGTCCCTAGCACTAGCATAACTTGTAATCGAAGAATTAACAACAATTCCGCAATTTTGAGTTCTCCTCAATCTCTCGCGATACATTGTATGAAATCTGTATCCGTTGATGAGGAAGCCACTGTATCTTTTAACTATTCTGTTTGGACCTTGTGAAAGCCATTTAACGTCGTCATTTACTTCATTCCGACTCCAAACCTATTGACTCGAAAGTAAATCGAGTAATTATGAATATTATGAGAAAATATTGTTACTTGTCAAGGAAAATTTAAATTGCATACCATTTGGCTTAACCATTCATGGAATGATTCTGCGAACAACTTATTAATTTCTCGTCGATTTAATCTTCGAGATCGTGAACGAGCTCTCAATATTTGTTTGTACTGACTACGGAAAAAAAAGGTTTGACTTTGTTAGAAGACAAACAAATCATAATTGATGAGTATTTATCAAATTGTAGAAAGTACTTCCGAAATTGAGCCATTGAATCGTGATGAAAAAGAACGTATCGATGTGCTTGGACCCACGATCTATCGTCTAATTCTGTAATTTCGACTCTGCCGATCGGTTCTCCGAAACTTTGAAATAAATAAGTTTCAGCCAAATTATGATCTGTGAGCCCAGCATTTCTACTTGGTCTATTCATTCTTGTTTCAACATCTTCCAAATACCTCGAACAGAAAGTCATACATTCCTCTGCCAAGTATCCCTCGGCAATTGATCCTTCCGGATAACGCTTATTGCGGCAGTATGACTTCAATTTGGAAAGGAACCTAAACACGATATACAACATTATCAAAAGTTGGAAATAAAGGCATTTAGCTGAATGAAGGAATATTTTGCAAATAAAGTAAGACCTTTCAATGGGATACATCCATCGATAGAAAACAGGTCCACCAAGAATTGCTTCACGCGGGAGATGAATTAACAAGTGCACCATGATAGTGAAGAAGGAAGGCGGGAATATCTTCTCCAGATTGCATAAAGTTAATGCGGCTCGATCTTGCGTCTCTCAAGTTCTTGAACATTCAAAACTTTACCACAAATGACTTTCATTATATTTGACGGTTCAATTACAGAGCCGTCACCTTTTTCGACATACAACACCGCAAAGCAACCGGCGATAAGTCTTGCATCAATATGTGATAGTCATGCGATTTTAAGCCATATAATCTTGATCTTTAAGACTCACACATCGCGATATATTTGATGCATACGCATCCGGACCTTTATATCCTTCAACACCGTCATGAATACTTCTTTCTCCGTCTTCGACATTGAAAAAATAGCGGTGACAATCGATATTTCATATTCGGAAGTGCTCGGGGATGAAGCTCACGCCAATTCCCATGTGGACTAAATCAAGTCTACTCAAGATTATCTTTGATTTTCCATCGACATTCAAAATAGTCCCAATGATGTTCTCGCAGACATTTTCTCTATATGCATGACATCAAGGTTATGGCATAAAAGTCGATGCTCTAATAAGGCAACTCGAAAAAATACTTCTTTTTTCCACAAGTCACCTCATTAGGATCATCCTCTTCATCGGATTCATCATCGATTCATCCCTAGATCCTCTTTTTCTATGCGGGTTTGCGGTTGATTCATCTTCCCATAAATGAAATTCATATCTTTCAACATTAACAATATTTCGGATCCACCGGCTCTGCGAAGGAGCGATCTAAACTCTTCATACCATCAAATTGAGCACTCAAATCTAAATGTATGATTTTTCGGTAACCACCGACGATGCCCCATGTAAGAAAACTTCTTCCCATTATATAACCATTGCGAACATGTTCACAAGAAAGACAACACGGACAAGCATAACGTCCCTTGGTACTCCAACCAGATAAATTAGCATAAGCCGGAAAGTCGTTAATAGTCCACATTAATGCCGCACGTAAATTAAAGTTCTCTTTTCTCATTGCATCGAATGTCTGAACACCAGCCCATAGTTGTTTTAACTCATCAACAAGTGGCTGCAAATAGACATCAATATCATTCCCCAGCCCTTTCTCTCCAGGTATAATCATAGACAAGATAAAAGAAGATTGTTTCATGCAAACCCATGGAGGCAAATTGTAGGGAACAAGCACCACAGGCCAAATCTCAGACGTTGTGCTCATAAGTTTGTAAGGGTTAAATCCATCGGATGCTAGCCCAAGCCTCACACTCCGAGGATCGCTTGCAAAGCTTGGAAATTTGGAGTCAAAACATTTCCAAGCTAAAGAATCTGCAGGATGCCTTAACAACCCATCATCGGTTCGTCCATCACGGTGCCACGTCATTGATTCTACTGTCTTGGGCGACATGAAAAGCCGTTGAAGCCTCGGTATTAGGGAAAATATCGCAAAATCTTAATCGGTTGCTTCTTTGATTGTGTACCATGTTCGACCTCGTTCGTCCCTCTCGTATTTCTATGAATCCAACGGATTGGCCGCATACATGACAATTTGTTGGTTTATGCGTCGCCTAATACAACATGCGTCATTTGGGCAACTGTGAATTTTATTGTATCCAAGGCCCAAATCCTTTATCAATTTCTTTATGTCTTTGGAAGATCGAGGATTTTTGCAAGCGGAACATTTCTTGCAATAACTCTAACAAAGATTGTGAAGGAGTTTCCGGTCCACCCCAAACATTTCAAGTGAAAAAGACGAATCTGAAATGACAGTTTGGAAAATTTTGATCCTTCATACAGTTCTTCATTCATTTCACCAAGTAACGCGTAGAACCTTGCAGCTTCTTCATTTGGCTATTCATTCGATACACTTCTTTCCTCTTCGGTGAAAGTATTTCCTCCAAAATTGTGATCATCGGTTGCACCCAAGTCAGGTGGAAATGACCCGAAACCATCACTGCGCATATTAAAAGCATCCCGCAACATGTTTTCCATGTTATCATCACTAACATTCTGGTTGAAAGCAGTATGAGAATACCCCAGATTCATCGATGAAGATGCTCCCCTAGATGTAGACTCGCCATGAAAAAACCATATTTTGTACCCCCGGACAAAACCATCAACAACTAGATGTTCGTAGACCACTTCACGATAATGCCGCTTAATATTGCAACACTTCTTACACGGCAAAGAATCATATTCTCTTGGCTTGCATTTTGAAATGCAAAATTCGTAAAAGTTTCTACTCCATTTCGATAGCCGTTGCTTACCCTTGACAATTTCATCCAACTCCTATCCATTTCAGTAGTTGTTGAAGTCTAAAGTTGACAATAAATTATACTGGCTAAATTGTTAATTAATAATTTATATAAGTAATTTATAAAATTTGATATTAAAATTAGGTAAGTTATGTATTCTTTAAGATCCATCGTATGTGGCATTGTTACACCTAGGAGGATCCGTTATATCGACAATGAGATATAAGGCAACCCGTCGGGTTTCCAACCTATATACTTTGAATCTTTTCTTAAGTTTTATGTAAGTTATGAAGTTTGATATTAAGGAAAAATTATGTAAGTTATTAAATTTAATCGTCAACTTATGTATTTTATAAAATTTGTTATTAAAATTAGGTAAGTTATGTATTCTTTAAGATCCATCGTGCGTGGCATTGTTACACCTAGGGAGGATCCGTTATATCGACAATGAGATATAAGGCAACCCGTCAGTTTCAAACCTATATACTTTGAATCTTTTCTTAAGTTTTATGTAAGTTATGAAGTTTGATACTAAGGAAAAATTATGTAAGTTATTAAATTTAATCGTCAACTTATGTATTTTATGAAATTTGATATTAAAATTAGGTAAGTTATGTATTCTTTAAGATCCATCGACGGGGCATTGTTACACCTAGGGAAGATCCGTTATTTTCGACAAGTGAGATATAAGGCAACCCGTCAGTTTCAACCTATATACTTTGAATCTTTTCTTAAGTTTTATGTAAGTTATGAAGTTTGATACTAAGGAAAAATTATGTAAGTTATTAAATTTAATCGTCAACTTATGTATTTTATGAAATTTGATATTAAAATTAGGTAAGTTATGTATTCTTTAAGATCCATCGTACGTGGCATTGTTACACCTAGGGAGGATCCGTTATATCTGACAATGAGATATAAGGCAACCCGTCAGGTTTCCAGCCTATATACTTTGAATCTTTTTCTTAAGTTTTATGTAAGTTATGAAGTTTGATACTAAGGAAAAATTATGTAAGTTATTAAATTTAATCGTCAACTTATGTATTTTATGAAATTTGATATTAAAATTAGTTAAGTTATGTATTCTTTAAGATCCATCGTGCGTGGCATTGTTACACCTAGGAGGATCCGTTATATCGACAATGAGATATAAGGCAACCCGTCAGTTTCAAACCTATATACTTTGAATCTTTTCTTAAGTTTTATGTAAGTTATGAAGTTTGATACTAAGGAAAAATTATGTAAGTTATTAAATTTAATCGTCAACTTATGTATTTTATGAAATTTGATATTAAAATTAGGTAAGTTATGTATTCTTTAAGATCCATCGTGCGTGGCATTGTTACACCTAGGAGGATCCGTTATATCGACATGAGATATAAGGCAACCCGTCGAGTTTCCAACCTATATACTTTGAATCTTTTCTTAAAATTATACGATTTGATATTAACTTAAAATTTTAGTGGTTAAATGTTATAGGTTAGTGGTTAAGGGTTAGGGTTTAGGGTTTAGGGTTTCAATGGTGTAGAGTTTGATATTTAATTTGGTGTTTCGTTAAGATCCATCGACGTGGCATTGTTACACCTAGGGAGGATCCGTTATATCTAATGATGAGATATAAGGCAACCCGTCAAGTTTCGACCTATATACTTTGAATCTTTTTCAAAGTTATGAAGTTTGATATTAACTTAAAATTTTAGTGGTTAAGGGTTGGGGTTGGGGTTTAGGGTTTAGGGTTTATGGGTTTAAAGTTAAGGGTTAGGGTTTAAGGTTTAGGGGTTTATGGTTATGGGTTAAGGGTTTAAGGTTTAGTGGTTTAGGGTTAGAGGTTAGGGGTTAGAGGTTTGGGGTATTAGGTTTGGGGGTTAAGGATTTAAGGTTTAGGGGTTTAAGGTTTAGGGTTTAAGGGTTAAGGGTTAAGGGTTTAAGGGTTTAAGGTTTATGGGTTTAAAGTTAAGGGTTAGGGGTTTAAGGTTTAGGGGTTTATGGTTATGGGTTAAGGGTTTAAGGTTTAGTGCTTTAGGGTTAGAGGTTAGGGGTTAGAGGTTTGGGGGTTTTGGGTTTGGGGGTTAAGTGTTTAGGGTTTAGGGGTTTAAGGTTTAGGGTTTAAGGGTTAAGGGTTAAGGGTTTAGGGGTTTAGGGTTTATGGGTTTAAAGTTAAGGGTTAGGGGTTTAAGGTTTAGGGGTTTAGGGTTATGGGTTAAGGGTTTAAGGTTTAGTGGTTTAGGGTTAGAGGTTAGGGGTTAGAGGTTTGGAGGTTTTTGGTTTGGGGGTTAAGGGTTTAGGGTTTAGGGGTTTAAGGTTTAAGGGTTATGGATTTAGGGTTTAAAGGTTTAAAGGTTTAGAGTTTATGGGTTTAGGGGTTAAGGGTTTAGGGTTTAAGGGTTAGGAATTTAGGGTTTAGAGTTTAGGTCGGATTTAGGTAATCGGTTGCAATGTTTGATAATAGTTATATAATATATTACTATATTATTATTAAAGCTTAATTTTATATATTTTAATAATTATTATTTTTATATAATTTTTATACATATATAATTATAGTATTCAAATTATTTGTATTAACTTGATTTTTTAAAAATTATTTCACTTTATAATTTAATATAATAAAATTATTTCACTTCCAACAAAAACTTTCAAGAAAATACCTCTAAATTTGATGTTTTAAAAATTATTTCACTTTATAATTTAAGATCGAATCAGTTCTTAAAATATTAAGTTCGTAAAAAGCATATGTTTGACATATTCAAGTAGGATTAGTATTGAATTTCATAAACAACCTTAAAGGAATTAGATATTCGAATCCAAACCATTTTTAATTTCAACGAACATTGTCACATGTTATGAATTGATTAACTTTAGCAACTACAAGAAACGAAAATTTAAACCAATCAAAACGCTTAAACAAAGATATACGCACCTCTAAGAAATGTTTAGAGAACACGAAATGTCGAAATGGTGTTGCCAACTTCTTGAGATCAAATACCGATTCAAACAAATTTCAAATATACTAGAAAAATAAAATAGGAAGGATGATTTAGTAAACAATATAATCATTTCTTGCTGCAGATAAAATTCTAAACCAGTCAAGCATATTGAGTAAACTTCAAGGAAAATAAGTACAGAATATCATTTTATTCAAAATAAGTCTCAACTATATAATTCAAAAGGAATCATTTTATTCAAGTTCGAGGTTAAACAAAATATCGGGGATCTTGAATATATCGAGCCAATTTCAATTGTCCCGAAATAACATGATAGAAAATGCGGGACCATTAACATTAGTAATAATAGAAACCGAGATCCAAAGGCAATTTTGTCATGCAAATAAAACAGGTTAGACAATGGATTGTTACTACAAGTTGTCCGGTAAATGCATGGTGTTATAATGCCAAAAAGAAGAGCAAGTAGCAAGTAGCAAGTAGAGTCATGTATCACTCAACTCAAGAATGTTGTTATAATGCCAAATAATGACCAAATACGAGACACAGGAGTACAACTTGTAAGATTCAGTTGTATGTGGAAAATCAACATCTACAATCGAGATTCCCAAAACCATAGTAAAGAGAATTGTCGAAAGCAATGTAGGTTATATCCTAGAAACTAAGAGGACCAATAAAAAGTGAAACTACTGGAGAAAATTGCAGTTTCAAGAAAACTTTTTTACTTTGACAAATCAATTAAATAAGAATGAGACAAGCATCATTGTCGACCATATAGCAACTCTTTTAAAGCTTGTTTTCCTTCTCTTTTGGCATCTATGTTACAACAATACTCCATATACTCCAATAATCTTTCTTTTTTCTCATACCATACGAAAAGATGAGGAAAGGATGTTTTATCAGTGTTTAATTTTGTTATATACTACTCCAAACTTGTTAATAATCCAATTCTTTGAAAGACAATATTTTGTTGTTTTTCAGTTCTCTAGCTTGCATATGTCTACATCACACGCATACGGCGAGGAAAGATGAAATCTCCCATTTGCCACGATCAAGCATCATCAAGCAAAAATACACAAGAAAAAAAAGAAACGCATCAGTAGCAAAAATGAAACGCAAAAAAAAAAGTCATAGCTTCTTTAAAAGTTCAAAATTTAACATCCAATTAAACAAACACAAAGACATCAATCAAAATACAGTTAACATAAAAAAAAACAAAACAAAATTCAATTAATCGTTACCTTGACTTTTCTTTCCCATTGCGAAATCCGATCAAACATACAGATTAGGGTTTTGAATTTGCCAAAATGGATATTTTTTTTTTAAAAATATCTCTAATAGCACGCCTGAAGAAGAAAACAAAGATTACGAAAAGAAATGAAACGTAACCTAATATTGCAAATTGAAATCAAATATGATCGTGATTACGACTTACCAGTGATGCGGCAGTGTCGAAGGAGATCGGACACGAAGCTCAACGGAGATGCGGCAAAGGAGATGAGACAGAGGAAGCAGATGGTCGACCAAGTTTTTAGGACTTAGGGACTTAGGGTTTTCAATTGGAGGCAAAAAACAATAAGGACTTAGGGTTTTTCGGGGTTGGATTGGGGATAAAACTGAACACGGACAAAAAACGCGTCGTTTTGCTCAATAATAAATACATTTTGCGGCGTTTGCAACCTAGCGCCACTAATGTCTGAGTTTTAGCGGCGTTTATTCACTAGCGCCACTAAAATTTTTTCAATTTTGTCAAAACGACGTCGTCCAATAAGGGGCTCGGAATGGATAAAACAAAACGACATCGTATAACTTTACATTTTGCGCGCTTTACAAAAACGCCGCTAATTACCGATCTTTAGTGGCGTTTTCATAAAAAACACCGCTAATGCCACAAGCAAATCGGAAACGACACCGTTTTGGCTAAAGTGGTGCGTTTTTGCTGCGTTTTTGTAAAACGCCACTAATGTTTTAATTATTTCTTAAGTTCCATAAATTATAAAATAATATCTATAATTACATTGAAATTTTTATTTTGATTTAATCATACACATTATTTTAAATTATAAAATACATCAATTTAGTTTTTATACGAGTAAATATAAATTTTATGCATGCAATAATAAAAATGATGTTAATAATATCTATAATTATGTTTATATTTTACAAGATTTGGATCAAATTAAAGTTCATGTATACTTTTAGGATTTAACACGTTTTGATATGTATAAACCCTAAACTAACCCTAAACTATAAACTATAAACCCTAATTAACCCATAAACCCTAATTAACCTTTAAACCCTAAACCCTAAATCATACATGCACCCTTAAACCCTAAACTATAAACTATAAACTATAAACCAATATGCATAGTATCCCTAAACCCTAAAACCCTAAACTTTAAACCCTTAAACCATAAAACAATAACCCCTAAAGGTTAACCGACCCCAAACCATATTCCCATAACCCTTAACCTATTCCCTTAAACCCCAACACTTAAATCGTAATCCATAAAGTACATTATCCAAAAACCCATGATCTATAAACCTTTAAATAAATAATAAAACATAAACCCTAAACGAGAAAACACTAAACCTTAAACTAAAAAACTCTAAACCCTAAACTTAATTTAGATACCCATGCATAAACCCTAAACTATAAAACATAATCCATTAACCCAAAATAATGAACATTATATCATAAACCCTAAAACTATAAACTATAGACAATATTAAACCTTAATTAAGTCCTAAATCATTAACCCTAAAATAAAATATTCTTTTTATGCTGCTTTATAAAAAACGCCACTAAAGTTCAAAAAATTTAACTTTTAGCGGCGTTTTTCCAAAAGCGCCGCTAATGTTCAGACTTTTAGCGGCGTTTTCCCAAAAGCGCCACTAATGTTCAGACTTTTAGCGGCGTTTTTCCAAAAGCACCGCTAATGTTCAGACTTTTAGCGTTTTCCCAAAAGCGCCGCTATGTGTCGAACATTTAGCGGCGTTTACAAATAAACGCATAATATATCCTTTTAGCGGCGTTTACTAATAAACGCCGCTATTGATCTTTTTTTTTGCGGCGATTTCCTTAAAACGCCGCTAATGTATAATATTTGCGGCGTTTTTCTTTAAAACGCCACTAAAAACGCCGCTAAAGGTATGTTTTGGTGTAGTGTGATTGATACTTTAAATATTAAATTAGAAAAAAAATAGATATCAAAACGAGAGAATGAGTATATTTAAAGAGCAAAATTGTGAATTTAGCTACCGATTATTTTGTGATTGTGATGTTGAAACTGTGGATAATCTTGGTTAATGGAGTTTTTTCTTCCAAAAATAGTTTCTAGTAAAATTATTAATATATTTCTGTTTAATTTAATAATTTTAAAAGAAAAATCCTTATCATGTTTTCATTTTTTATATATAACTGGATATCGGATGAGAATGTAAGAAAACCAATGCTCTTGTACACGTTTTCTCGTACAAAAGTAAAATGGTCCTTTTTTCCCCTTATTAACAGCAGAGAAATGGTCCCCCTTTTTTTTTTTCTTATTATCAGTAGTTTTTATTTTCATTTTTATTTTTATGAGGTAAAAGTACTATAAAACCCCCTGGACTATACTCTAGATTGCAGTTTAGTCTATTTATTGAAAAAATAGATAAATTAGCCCCTGTACATTAGATAGGTGAGCAAAACAACCCCCTCTATTAAAATGGCATCGTTAAATGTTTGTTTTGTTGTTTATATATAAGGTATAATAATAAATTTAGTCATCAATCTTTACATAAATTTGAGCCCTACTCTCTTTTATTGGAAGTAAATTAAAATTTTTTAAATTAATAAGGCTAAAAGGTCAAAAAGACCTTAATAGCAAATTAAAAATTCAATTAAAAATTTTAAAGTATAGAAGTTATTAAAATTATAAAATTATAAACAAAAGTTATAAAAAATTTATTAAAAATTATAATATCAACCCAATAAAAGAGTAGGGTCAAATTTTTAAAACCTTATAACCATTATATTTTAATGGGACATTATTGTTATTTTCTAATAAAAATTATAATTTATAATATTTTTAATAATTTTAAAATGTTAGAAGGACTTAATTGATTTTTTAATTTCCTACCAAGGCTTTTTGACCTTTTAGTTTTATTAGTTTAAAAAAAATTCTAATTTACTTCAAATAAAAGAGTAAGGGTCAAATTGATGTGTAACAGTTGAGGGCTAACATGTCTAATTATTAATATCGTTAAAATTCTTTTATTAAATTTAGAGTGATTATCACATGTCCACCGAGTTTTTTTAATTGTAAAATGTTACACTAGTGAATTTAATAAAATAAATTTAACAGGGTTAATAATTAAACTTAAATTTTGAATCTAAAAAGATTAAGGACTAAATTTTTGAAAATAAGAATAGATGGACTAATTTTCAAATGTATAAAGAGTACAAAGACTTAGAAACACTACACCAAAACAGACTTTTAGCGGCGTTTTAATGAAAAACGCCACAAACATTATACATTAGCGGCGTTTGAAAAAAAACGCCGCAAAAAGTTGAGCAATAGCGGCATTTATTTTCAAAACGCCGCTAAAGACCTGAGCATTAGCGGCGCTTTTAAAAAACGCCGCTAAAGACCTGAGCATTAGCGGCGCTTTTAAAAAAACACCACTAAATACCTAAGCATTAGCGGCGTCACGAAAGACCTAAGCATTAGCGGCGCTTTTAAAAAACGTCGCAAAAGACCTGAGCATTAGTGACGCTTTTTCACAAACGCTGCTAAAAGTTTTTCATATTTTTTTTCTTATTCTTGCTTTGAATTATATTTTATTTTGATACATTCACTTATAAGCAATGAGAAAGTTTTATTTTAGTTACTTAATTATGAAAAGTTACAAATTGCTAACTAAACAATTTAGAAGTTTCCATTTAAGTTACAAATTAAGCTATTAAAATTAATTTAGGGTTTAATGTTTAGTATATTAATTTTATGGTTTAGGGTTTATTATTTTGGTGTATGGGTTTAGTGTTTTAAAGTTTGTTGTTTGGGTTTATTGTATATTGGTTAATATCTTAGTGTTTATCAGTATTAAGGTTTAAGTGTTAGTGGTTAGGGGTTAAGGTTTAGGGTTAGAGGTTTAGGAGAAAATGGTTAATGGATTAGGATTTTGGGTTTAGGGTTTATGGTTTATGGGTTTAGGGTTAGGGGTTTGGAGAAAAATGGTTGATGTGTTAGGTTTCTGAGTTTAAGGGTTTAAGTTTAGGATTTTAGGGTTTAGGGTTTAGAGTGTTAACTATATAACCCAAAATCCCAAAACCGAAATCCCGCATGAGGGATTTATGGTTAATGTGTTAGCTATTAAATTATATGTTTTGTACTACACTAACATTGGCCACATGAATTCCCAAAAAGTTGGTCTCGGATTATGGGTTAAGGTTTGCAGTTTAGAGTTTAGGATTCGAGTTTTATGGTCTAAGATTTATGGTTTGGGGTTTTGAGTTTGAGGTTTAGGTTTTGGTGTTTGTAGTTTAGGGTATAATATTTAGGGTCTAGGGTTTATGATTTAGGGATTAATCTTGGATTTTTTAGAATATAAATCAAAATAAGATAAATGTAAATTATTATTTTAAAAAATATATATCAAAATGGGTTAAATCCCAAAAGCATACATGAACAATGGTTTAGTGTGCAATTGTATAGATGAACTTTAATTTGATCCAGATCTTGTAAAATATTAACACAATTATTGATATAATTAACATCATTTTTATTTATATATTGCATACATAAAATTTATATTTATTCAATATAAAAATATATTGATGTATTTATATTTTAAAATAATGTGTATGATTAAATCAAAATTAAAGTTTCAACTATACATTTAAACCACAATTAGAATTGATAATGGTAATTAAGTTTTTAAAATTTAATAATAAAAATTAAAAAATAAAAAATAAAAACTTAAAAACTTAATATTTAATATTTAATAGTTTAGTTAAAAATTTCAATACTCAAAATATGATAAAATTCAAAAAATAATAATCTCAAGAAAAAAAATTTGAAAGAAAAACTAAAAAACATAAGTTAAAAATGAAAAAAATTAAAATTATATAATAGTGGTGTTTTGGTAAACGCATACAAAAATAAAGATACTGATGGCATTTTTAGTAAAACGCATAAAAAATTCATACATACGGTCTCATTTTTTCTCTGCTAAGCCTCAGAACCCCGATTTCTATTTCCCCAACCTTAATTTTCCCAAGTCCCAAAAATTTCCTATATCGTTTCCCAAAATCCCCAAACCAAAATCCCTAAATCGGTTTTCCCCACCTTTCAATCCATTTTTTCTATATTCTATCTTACCTGCGTTCTTCTCTTGGAGCTTCATGGTATGTCTTTTGGTGTTCTCTTACACCTTGTCACTTTTATTTTGTGGTGCTAAAAGTCCGAATGTTCGGCAGAAATGCGTGCTTTAAATCGACCACAATCGTGAGTTTAACATGTAAAATGGACCTTCTAAGGTAAATCGATATTGTTAGTAGCACATTACCATTTCTATCTGCAGTAATGAACACAAATCGGGCTTCACCTATTATTGCTCTACTCATATTTCTTGTAGGTGAACTGAAGAAGAACAAGACTCAAGACCTGCAACAGCACCTTCCTCAATCTATTCAATTTAGAACGGGTAAACTTGATTGTTTTTATTTTTAATTTCTCATTTTCTTCTTTTTTTTAATCCTTGATGGCGTGGGTATTTTATCTTTCTTTCATTTACTCATAATCTGCTTCTATATACAAATTAAATGGTTTTTGAATAGCTAGTAAGATTAGCCTCTTCTTTCTTAATAAATCTTGTATATGTAACTCTTCTTTTCCTTTTTCTTTTTTGGGCATGACTTAACACAATCGTTATTCGTTAATTTCTTCCTAAATGGCTGGAAAAAAAAAAAAAACCAAGTCTTTGATTTTTTGTGTTCTTTTAGCCGTCGTTCCTAACTGTCCGGAGCTAGACCGATCGGAATTTAACTTCCGTTGTTTTATTGTCGAGAAACTTTGTCTCATCATCGTTGCTTTCTATGAAAGCAACTGTAACTGGAGTTGGTAAAAGGTGGGGTTCATACAACTACAAACAAAATGACAAAAACTAGACCTTTTTTTCTTCTTCTTTATAAGTAGGGGAAGATAGATTAATTTTATTAAAGTTAAAATGCAACAAATTATATTTTATTAAGTATCATCACACCCATAAACATTTATAATTCTTTTAATTTTATAATTTTCTTATAGAGTTTATAATTAAAATGAGTATCGTCTCTTGTGTGGATGGTATTTTTATTAATAAATATTCACATCATGAATTATCTACCAAATCAATAGTGGATAAGCAACCTCTAGTCTATAACTCATTCTACAATTTTATATTTCGATTTTCTCCATTGATTTTCTCTCTCAATTTGTTTTTCTCTTGAACTTTCTTTCTCTCCAAACACACTCTGCAGTAGCCTTGTCTCTCATCAACAATTTGATCAAATTCAACCTCAACGAATCCACCGTAAAGTCTATAGTTGAATATTTATGGTTGCTTAATCGATCTCTTCCATTTATGTTATATTCTCGAAATAATATAATATGATTTCCAGATTTTTTATTTATTTTTGAAACGATTTTTCTAATTCTATTTCAGGATCGGGGGATCCGGTATGGATTTGAGGAGCAAAGCTAGAGTGCGCTTTTAGTGTTCGAACTTTTGAATTTTGTTGAATATTTTTCAAATTGTTTTACTATATAAAGAATTGCTTTTACAGACTTTGCCTGAACCAGTGACTGATCCTATGAAACTTCCCTTATGGAATTTTGATGGTTCGAGCACCGATCAGGTTCCTGGTGACGATAGCGAAGTCATTCTTCGGTACGTTTTATTTAATTTTTTTTCTTGGATCTTTTACATTAGATCATAGTTATCGATTAAGATCCAGTGAATATCCTTTGATTATAATAAAAATAATAATGATTATTATGTTTTGGTTAATATATTATTATTAGTAATAATGTTATGAGTAATTCTATTTATTTGTCGCTTTTGCTAAAGTAGATTATGTTTAAGCACTCTAACTTGTATTCAATTAATATTGAAATGTTCATTGCCTTTAGGATATGTTTCATATATATATATATATATATATATATATAGTTTAGCGATTATCTCATGACTTGTTGCATTTCTATTGATTTTATTTCCATTAATAAAAAGGGATTCTTCTTTTCTTTTTATTGTTTAGGCAAGAAGTCTTCCCATTAATAAACTTCGCCTGCATACTATAGCATCAACAGATTTATATACTTTGCTCAGGTAAAAGTAACAATGTAATCACTTATCGAGCTATTAACTAGAAAATCCATCTTAGGTTGCCTATTTTGTTTCCTATGCTACTGGGCATGCCTATGGATATCGGAAGATTAAGTCAAAGCAATCTTGCAAAGGAACTTAGTAGACTCCTCATTTCGTAAGTTCTTTATATTTTATTAGCTATTGGACTCAATAAACCCATTAATTTGCATTATCGACAAGAACCAGATTCAAGAAATGAACTTGTCGGTCATTTCATTTTTGTTTTTGCATAATATCATTCATCTTTGCATTGGGGTTCATGATATATGGTGGGAGGTAAGAATCGATATCAACCCTCCGACGGGTTTTAGTTTTTGTTCTTTACCTATTCACTTTTCATTCGCTTCGGTAGGTTGTTCTTCATGTTGAGACGGTTCCCTATCGAATCAAGAGGTCGTCAAAGAAAGCTGTTCGAGGTATGTTAATTTGTAATTTGTATCATTAAAGAATTTATCATTTGTTTAAAGATGACTACTGCATTGAAAGTTAGCAATAACAGTGCATTATTTAAAATGCATTTCCTCATAAGGAGTAACCAATAGCATAAACTAACTACTTTTTAAATCTTTGTCTTCTTTTGTGGTTGCGAATTCACTGTCTAATTTTTCAGATGAAATCTTTGTTTCTCGTCAAGTAAACCTCTAATTTAATAATAAATAACAATAATAGATTATATAATCTTTGTTTTTCTTTCTTTCCTTCTAATTGGTGTTCTAAACACCATTAACATTATAAAGTGAGACATTAAATACTACTGTGTATGAAGTTGTTGCAACTAAGTCAGGACTTCTAATGAGTATATGCTTTGTTGGGATTTTTAGCCTTGTCTCAAAATTTTTCTCTTTTGTTTCCTTTTTCACGGGAACCTTGCTCGTTGTCACATGTACGGATTTATAACAAATCAGGCTTGAATGGGAGATAGTTGTTGGCTTACGCTATAATGTTCGGTCTTCAACTAATTTCCATTTAGGTTTGACTTCCTTTGGTTTAATTTGATTATGTCTAAAGCATCACTTTATTTTGTTAACATAACTATCGGCAACTTTTTATACAAATATCATCAAGGTTATTCTAGATGTATATAGATTTTGCAAACTCTTTGTCTTTGCTTATTGTTGTGATGTTTTGGATATGCTAAGTTATAATTTCACCTAGAAAGTAAATGCTAGTAACTTTTGCTTCTAAATGGAGTCTCGAGAGTACAAAGTTTTCTTTCTTGATTTTACAATTTCTAAGCTTATCCCGATTCGGTGTTTCATTTTAGAGTTTGCTAGTGGTTTTAGGTTTTGCAGTTAATACCTGCTATTATTTTGAAGTACTTTTGTGGTTATGGCTTTGTAACACCCTTAACCCTTGTCCGTCGCCGGATTGGGTTGTAAGGCATTACTGAACAAAACACAAGTAGCCATAAACAATTACTGCTCACATAGTCTCATCCGAAAACAAATTAAACAACACGAATATGCTTAGATAATAACATCCAAAAATTTTATCCCTTTAATGAAATTCACAAATAACTCATCAATATAATTACCAATGAATACTGTCCACTTGATCTTTTAAACCACATTAGCCAAATATACACATGCTTGTAATGTCTTTTCTTAAAAAGATAGATAGAAATCACTAAATATAAACATACATATGTATAGTTGCATGGTATCTTGTTCAATCATATTCAAATGAACTAATTAAACTCATCTCAGCAAAGTACATCTCAATTTATTTATAAGAACATAACCGAATATGCAAATTTCGTTATATTACTATCTCTCAATTAATGTTTCATTTAATCATTTTACAGTAAATCCTCATCAATCATTAATCCAAACACATTCAAATATGGTACTAATCACTTCCTAACTTCAACCTTATTGTTTCAAATTGCATAAATATAACCAACTATTACATAATGAACTTTCCATTCATGATTTATCAAAACATGCATAATAGAACCACATCTGTCAACCACCTTAACATTTCGGTCAAGTCATATGAATATCCAACACACACGTGATATACAATAAGATATATTTCTAAGGTGAGCTAAACACTTGATCCTATGCTTGACATGTATAACATAAATCAATCATGCTACTGTCACACACACAATCTCATTATGAAATACACTACCATGGTGCTTAAATGCCATGGCCGAAAGCAATAAAGACCAAAATACCATAATTCAGCCATTAAATTAAAAGAAACATTAAAACACAAACAACATCTCATTATAAACCTAAGTCGCATATACATATTAGTATACCTGAACTTCAAATCATATTCTTTTAACTATCCATTACAACTAATCAGAACATACTTGCCATATCCATCATATACATATATCAACTCATACACCACATTATTTACGAAATATAGCTATCATATACTACATAAAATTAAGTCATAATCAAATTGATATAACCAAACACATCAAACACTCAATCACGAACTCATAAAGCCAAGTCTAATTCTAATGATCCAAGTGACGCCATTTTCGCATGGCTAATATATACAAGAACAAATTCATAACTCAAAACTTAGTCTAGCCTATACATACCTTTAGTTTAAAATCCAAACTCAAAAGTACCAAAATAGGTTGATAGTGTAGATGACTTTGAAGACGATCCCCTGAGCTCTTAGTTTGATCAAAATCTATAAAACAGAACGATGAACACACGGAGTAAGCTAATTTAGCTTAGTAAGTCTTAAGCAATCATAATATACCAATTGGACATTCTAACATATTAAAACAATCAAGTAATAGCATTGAATAAAACAGCTTAACTCGAAAGTCATTCAAAACCAAATGCTTTTACCTCACTTAACATAACACTTATCATTTCCTTAACATTAGCATACAACTTACCAACTCAGCCTCAAATTCAAAATATAAAACATCCTTTCTTTATAGTATATTCATAATACATATACGTGAAACTCAATAAGTTCACATGAATATTCGAACAAATAAAGGGCCGTGTACATCCGAATCACCTCTTTAATTACACAACACATGTTCATTTAAACTCTCATAAATCCAAGCATCTAATATCAATATTTCAAAGCTTAGTACTTAAATGATCTACTAATGTCGAATGCTTACCTTTAGACTTCAATTTATAATCTCATCATATAGTTCACATATAGATTAAATACTCTTTTCCAGCTACTCATATTCTCGATATAAAGATTAAATACTCTTTTCCAGCTACTCATATTCTCGATATACATAATTCAATAATATCACATATATATGTATATACAATAAGTATATGCTTTACACTTAGTAATTTCACATAAAAGAAAATATACACACACACACACATATATATATCCATTTGACATTTCATACATTCGTATACATGGCATCAAAGTAATCCCAATATGTCACGTAAACATAAGCATAAGGCTGAATATACAGGATCAATTAGTACCATTCATATCAATATACTTATACGAATACTTTTAACCACTTTATGCTTTCATACAGCCAATTTCCTCATGGCATAGTTTATACACAATTTGCATCTACCAATTGAATATCACATTTCCTTCACCAATTCTTTTACTTAGTATCATCACATATATATATATGTATAATACATGAATATGAATAGCACATACCTTGTAGCCGAATTAACAAATTCATTTTCAAATGCTTAGACTCACTTGATTCATTTCATGGCTTTACTAGTACATAATCTAAGCTTGGAATTTCAACTCACTGGTATAAAACTTGCTAGGCATTTGCCCAAATCTCGCATACTGGTACTAGACCTGCTAGACTCAAGGTCCGAAGTTCAAACACCGGCATTTAGCCTGCTAGGCAATAAGCCCGATATAATTCAATTCAACACGAGGCTCGCTAGGCTCGAAGCTTCGATATAAATCACCTAAGACAAGGCCTGCGCAGCAATAAGCCTGATAATCTTTCACCAGCACAAGGCCTGCTAGGCTCAACGCCCAAACATTCATATTATTGAGTCATCTCATTTACACCACATACTATCAATATCACATATATTTCATATAATTCAATATCACTTTCACATAACAACCGAGCATATCTATTACACATTACTTTCAACAATTAAAACTCAATCCAATATCATATCCCTACATTCGGCCATTTGATATATTTATGCTTAAAATATTCAAATTTCATCATTTATTATATTCACAAATAATTCTTTGACTTATATTTGCTCAAGGACTTACCTCGACTGTCGACGGACAACATATACCGGCTATTCGATAATCTTCGCCTTTCCCCGATCCAAATCTGTTTTTCTTTGTTCTTGATCTAAACACATCAAATCATTCAAGTACATTTCATTTCAATTTAGTCCCAAAACAGATAAATAGTCAAATTACCATTTTACCCCTATTATTTCACATTTTTGCAATTTGGTCCTATTTGCACAAAACACAAAATACACAAAATTTCACAATAGTACCTTAGGGCCAAATGTTCACAAGGACCATAAAAGTCAATTTCTTTCATTTATTTTGCATTTTAGTCCCCTCAAAAATTCATTTTTTGCAATTTAGCCCAATTACTCAAATTTACCAAAAATTCAAAGACAAAACATATTAATCTAACATATATCTTTCATAATTCATCAACTATCATCATAAAACTCATAAAATCATCAATGGCACATTTTGAAATATTCACCAAAATCAAAAATTCAAGCATGGGTCTTAAAGTATTCGAAGCAACAATCACAAAAACGTAAAAATTATCGAAAACCGAAATCAAACTAACCTTGAATTTTAGCTCACAAGTGTCAAATTTTGAAAGCTTAAAAACCTATCTTTCTTCTTTATACATTCGGCTTTCATGCATAAAGAAAAGATGATATGCTTTTTGTTTTGTTTTATTAACATATATTATGGCATTTAATCATTTACTTATATAATGTTATTATATAAAATTATATAATATAAAACTTAAGGTTAATCTTGTCATATGCCACCCACTAACTTAAAAATGGGCTATTTACCCATTTAGTACCTCATATTAAAAAGCCATTATCACTTTAGCACTTTTCACTATAGTATGCAACTTTTACACTTTACGCGATTAAGTCCTTTTTGTCAAATTAAACACTCAAACGATGAAATTTTCTTACGAAACTTTCACACACATTAATACACATATAACAAACAATCAAAATAATATCTAAAATTTTTCGAGTCGATTCGTGATCCCGAAACCACCGTTCGATTAGGGTCAAATTGATTTATTATGTGCTTTGTTTCATTACATATGTATCTTTGTTGCAATAAGAATATCCATTTTCATTGGCCATTCTACTTTTGGGTGTTGGAATTGCAATCGTGACTAATCTGCACTCAATATACTTGGGTTCTATCCTTTCTCTGCTTGGCGCTTGTTACTCTTTTATATATTGTCTTCTTTGAAGTTTTCGTGTTTACACTTGGCAATCGTTGCACCTCGGTTTATTGGTTAGTTTATGAAATATAATTCTCACTTTTTGAAAACTTTGATTTTGATTTTAAATTTATTATTGAGTTATCATTACTTTATTTATTTATTTCAGCTTTTGATTTGTTATTTTTAATGTATTTTCGTTTTTGCCATTTGAAGTAAATGGATGGCCACTAATCAAACATAATTGTTATATGTAACGAAAAAATAATGTATCTTTTTCTCTTGTCCCAATTACTTAAAAATTTCACTGTCACCGCAAATTAGATTTGGATGTTTATTCTTTGCTCCTTTTTTTCTTGTTGAAGCCTGTTCGTCTTCGCAATTTGAATTGTTTATTTTCCGGAAATTGAGATGTTTTATTCTTTGTAATTGAGGTCTACAAATGTTGTTAATTGAAGTGTTTAAATTGATGCAAATTGATCAATTTAAATGTAAATTGAAGTTTTAAAGTGTTGCAATTGAAGTATTTAAATGTTGTGAATTGAAGTGTTAAAGTCTTTGCAAATTTATGCATGTTTAAATGCCGTAAATTGGGATGTTAAAGTGTTGTAAGTTGAGGTGTTAGAGTGTTGTCCTTATTATATAACTTATGTGGCTCATTACTGATGGTGCCCAAGGTTTATCATGTTGTTTATTATTTTCCGGAGTTTTTACTTGATTTATTTCCTTTTTTTAACATGGTTTTGGGTTCAATCTTTATTTTCGTTTCTCTACTATTGCTGTTATTGTTTTCTTGCAGTGCTTTTTATTGGCATGATTGAAAAAGTTAAATGACGAAATATATGTTTTTTCTGGCTATTATTTTTCTGCCTGTGATAGTGATCCTGTTGTTAATCAAGAGTTTTTTAGTTTTTTACATGTTCACCGACCTAATGGATTAAAGTCACTTTTAATATTGACTTTTTTTTTAAATTTAAATTCCATTTTTAAATAATTTTGTCGCTGTTTTTTGAAGGTCTTTCGAAAGGATAATAGAACTATGCTATCTAGGAAGGACTTGTTTAAAGATACTTTATGAAAAGTCGCTCATGCATGGAAGCGGATAATTGAGCTTCGTCTCTCGGTTTGTTTTTCAATTTGTGTTTTTTTCTTCTTCTAAATTGATTTTTCCTTGGAACATATCTGGTTTAATAGAAATCTTCCCTTTTAACAAAGAAGAGGCCTCTAAATTAAGGTTTTTTTTTTCAATCAGCAGGCTTTATCGTAGATCTTCACTGGGTAAGTTCTTATTTTTCTTTTCCTATTTCTAAGCTTCACATGTAAATTTATGTTTGGAAAACGTAACATGCCTTGGTTGATTAATTTCCCGAATTTAATATAAAATGTTAGCAGGGAATTTATTATGACATTTCTTCAAAGAGTTTTCTTAACCTTCTTTGTATATTTTCTTGACAGGGAATGTTCATACCTACAATTAAAGGACAAGGAAATGAGGAACAGCAACAGAAGTGGCTTCCAATGGCATATAAGATGCAAATTATTGGATGCTATGCACAAACTGAGCTTGGTCATGGCTCCAATGTCCAAGGGCTAGAGACTACTGCAACATTTGATACTGAGATTGATGAATTTGTCATTCATAGTCCCACATTAACTTCAAGCAAAGTGCGTAAAATGGTTAACAAGCCTTTGATTGATTCTTTCTTTGAAATTGATTAGTTACATCTTTCTATGAAATATATCACGAGAGGTGCTTCAGTTTTCGTTCTCAATTCTTTTTAACTGAGACACTCTCAACTGCTCTCTCCTCTTTTTCCTGTGGTCTGTTGTAGTTTTCGTAAGGCATTATACATTCTTATTGAAATATAATGCAGGTAATTATTGAAATCTATATATAAATTTTATTTATTTTGTATTGTTTTTATGTAGATGAGACTCTAGAATTTGAAAGCAGGAAGAAAAGGAAACCTTAATGTCGCCACTGAGGTAACTTACAGTTAAAGCAACATTTTATTTTAAATCTTGGCTTACGTTTTGTATTTAATTAAACTGTTTATTTTGTTAATCAAATATTTCAAGTGGCACCTAGTTTACATATGGTCGATGTCCGAAAAGCAAAGAGGGGTACATTGGAATTCAATACGGTACCCCATGATTCTCTCATTACAATTTCATTACATTTTCTAAATGTATTGTATTGTTAGAGTTATCGTAATTGGCTGCAGGAGGTTACTGGAATCAAGGTTCTTCAACTGGAAACTGCAACTGGTGCAGCAATTAGGGTATAAAATTGTACCAATTATGGTTATGATGTATTAAAATATAAAAAGATCTGTCTAACCATGTGTTTTCTTTTATGTGATTAAGTTCTTTGATCATGCTATTGGTATCAACGTACCTCTATCAGGATTCCTTATATGTCTTGTTCATGAATTTCTATTTCAATACGCCTTCAAATTAAATTATACATTTCTAAATTAGATTTTTGGCGTTTTTATAATATTTTAATTTTTTTTTATTTTTCATGACCTTTAGCGGCGATTTTAGGAAAAGCGCCGCTAAAAGTATAATATTTTAATTTTTTTGACATTTAGTGGCGCTTTTTGCTAAAAGTATAATATTTTAATTTTTTTATTTTTCATGACATGTAGCAGCGTTTTTAGGAAAAGCGCCGCTAAAAGTATAATATTTTATTTTTTTTATGATATTTAGCAGCGTTTTTGGAAAAAGCGCCGCTAAACGTCATGTTCTTTAGCGGCGTTTTTCCAAGTCTTGGTCTTTAGCGCCGCTAAAGACCGCTAAAAGTTTTTATCTTTAGCGGCATTTTTTCAAATAAACGCAGTAAATTTTAGCGGCATTCTCTTTAGCGACGTTTTTGGCGGTGCTTTCACAAGTGCCGCTAATAGTATTAGCGGCGCTTAAAAACGCCGCTAAAAGTCTGTTTTGGTGTAGTGAAAATCTTATTATTTTTCCTTTTTTTACCCAAAGATATATGTTTTCTTTTTAACCCTATTTATAAAATTTACAAAGTGCACTAATATAAAATATCACAAAATCTGGAATTAAAAAAAAATCTCAAAATCTATATAATATAAATATCAATATATTGAAACTTGTATAGATATAAAAAATATGAGATAAGTACATGAAGAGGATATATATATACACACACATTAGGTTTGGGTGATGAAAAATTTGCAGCGACCATAAGTTACGTAGGGAAGAGGATGGGAGCTATGGGCATTTGGGGGTTGGGGGTAAAATGAAAGAGTGGTGAAAGGGGCGATGGATGGATGGGGCCGTAGCAGCTCGTTGAAAACAACCCATGCTTGGACATACCCTTCCCATTACTGACACCCATTTCACCATCAATTTTAACGTCCCCATCCATGTCTCTCCCACTCTTTCTTTTTAACTCTTTAAACCATTTGCTATACGAGTGATTAACAACCTGCCTACGTAGCCTGCTTCTTTATCGTATATATTATACCCCCTTTTAATATATAATTTCCTCTCTCAATTTAATCACCAATATTATGGTTTAGATTTTAATTAAGTGGTTTAACATTAGCAATTATTAAAATACTCTTGCCGTTGTGCTGTCCAATCTTGTCTTAGTCAAACCTACACGCAATTATTTTTCTCCATATATATATATATATATATATATACATATATATTGTGTTGAAATCGAAACAGGAGTAGTACCGAAAAGACCATAGTACGACCTCGAATGCCCTTTTCTAAGGACTGAGATTACTCTCCCATCATCAATTCAGTACATAGGATAAATAAATAGAAAAAAAGGAAAATGTTAAAACAGACACATGGTTGTGACGGTATCAGGTAAATTCCAACATCCGACAACATCTGATCCAAAAACCCCATGGACAAAACACTCAAGCACGCCTAGTCTAGTTATAATATATCAAAGGAACATTAGTGAACAGAGTTCTTCATGGGCGGTAGAACTAGTAATCTGGTACCGGCAAATATAAGGAATGGAAGAATTTTTAGAATAATCCAATGTATCTCTTTCGAATCCAACCAAAAGATAATACTTCTGACTTATGGTGATACACTTCAGATCTGAAACACGAGGAGAGAGTGTGTGTATGTTTTGTTTTTTTTTTGTAAATAAATGCTTTTACTATACAGACTACAGTTTTTTCGTTTTTTATTTTAGAGAGAAACCATTGTGTGTTCATGTGATGATGTGATATGCTTAGATAGAATTTTGAACGGGAGGGTGGTAAAAACATAGAGAGAGGACCAAATTCGTTAGAATTAAATAACAGTTAAAATTTTGTCTATCTAAGCGACCAAACTAATCCCACCGTCTCATATGCTGCTTTTAACATCGTGCTTATTCTTTTGTCTTGTTCCTTTCTTCCCTCAGCCTTTTCTTTATGTATATAATCCGCTACTTTACCCCAAATCACCAAAAAAATTTAATTATTTATGTAAATGATCTTAGTTTAAAAATAATCACTAAAATAGTTTGAAATGAATATTAAAATTGAGTAGGAAGACTAAATGGCCGACATCAGTATTTTTTCTGACACAACCATTACCTGATGATTATGTTAGGTGTTAAAAAAAATAATTTTTTGGGTGTTGACGACTGGATGACTCGCGTCATTGTACAGTTTTTCACCCCGTATCGTACTGATATACGTACCAATATTTAAAAAAAATTTGGGGTGCTGGCACACTAATGGCCAACACCCTTTTATTAGATTAAAAAAATATTTTTTTTGGAGTGTTGACACATTAATAGCTGACACCCCTTTTAAAATTTTTAAAAAAGAATTTTGGTACTGATGGCCGATACCCTTGTACTAGATTTAAAAAAATTGAAGTTCTGACTTGCAACGCTGTTTAGCAGTCAATTATGTCGACGACAGGCGAAGACCCGAGCGACGGTCGATGTACTCTTGAACCCGAAAAGTCTCCAAGTCGCGTGAATACAGTTCTGTGTTCATCGTCTGTGCCCTTCGAGCGTTTACTGCCATGGCCTTTTGAACGGCCTCAACATACACGTGCCCAACCTCTATATGCTTTTCTTGCCTTAGCTCTATCATTGGCATCAACGTGGTCAACCTATAGAATGTTGTCAAAAAAATAGAAGAAATTGGCAGATGACGTGTACGCCTCAAGACTACGTTAACCGCCTCTACGAGTTTGGTCGTCATCTGACCGCACCGACACCCATCATCGTGACTTTGACTCCACTACCAATTCTTCATTTTACCCAACCACTGCCGAAGATGGCATTTTTGGGGTAACGATGTCATCTGAGCTTTAAGCCTAGCAAACCTTTGCCTGAACCTAGGCAGTTCTAACTCATAGCCTGCGTATGCAATTTCGAATCAATATTTGAAAAAATTATAGAGTTATAAATTTAGAAAAAAAATTTAAAAAATAAAAAATTGATAAATCTTGAAAAAAAAATACAAACATATCCTAAAAATACAATATAAACATATCAATTTTGGAACAGTATTTTTTAACCATGTTCACAATTTCTCTGCGCCATTCTTTATTCTTATAATCTTTGTAGAAGTTTAACGCGATGTGCTGGATACAATAAACAGACCTCTACGGAACCTCTGAATGCCTTATTGCAACAAGTAGTCCCTTCGATCTGTCCGAGATGAGGCAAATATTATTTTTTCTGACAACGTGCCTTCCCAAATTTCTCAAGAAAAATTCCAATGATTCAAAGGTCTCATCCTCCATGATGGCAAAAGCGAGAGGAGGTACATTTCGTGTAATAGCTCGATTTAGGGGCTAGTCGGAATAGTGATCTCGGGATCACTATTTCAAGATCAGAGAAATTATTTTCATGATATATATTATGAGTTAGAGCATGATAGCATATGAGCATTAAAATTTTGGTATTTTAATTTTAACGTTTTCGTGTTTAATTTGCGAAAAAGGACTAAATCGCATAAAGTGCGAAAGTTCCATTCTATATGCTAAGAGTACCAAATGGCTATGGATTGTTAAATGGGGGTATTTAAAAGGCAATTTAGCCTTTGAAAGAGGCTTGGCCGGCCATAAGAGAGCATGGGAGACAAAATTGCCAATTAGTGTCTAAGTTAGTAGTAGTAGGTGGACTAATTTGACTTTTAATAATAGAATAAGGAGAGAAAAGTTATCATCTTTTTCTCCTATCATCTTCCACCAAAAATTTGCAGCAAATAAGGGGTAGAAACCTTCAAAAATTTCAGCAAACTCTCATCCATTCAAGTAAGTGTTCTAGTGAACTTTTCTTGAAAATAATTGTACTTTTGAGATCCCTAAAGCTTAAGCTTTCAAATGAGGGGACTATTGTGCAATGTTGTGAAAGGTTTAGAGTTTTACCATGAGAGCTACTTTAGTTGTTTGTTGCATTTTTAAGGAAGAACTTGAGTCTTAGTTGTTAGATGAACAACTTTTAAAAAGGGTGTTAGCATGAGGACACTAAATAGGACCTTAATGAAAAGGTTATGAACTTGGTAGTAAGTATGTGAAATATTGATTGTTGATGATAGCTTTAAGAGCATTAAATGTTTTCCTAGGCTTGTTGAAGATAAAAATGTGATTAGAATTAATTTCTGAGCCTAGGGGCAAAACGGTCATTTTGCCAAAATCTAGGGGTAAAATGGTAATTTTGCCTAAGTAGGATTATTGAGATGCTTATATTAATAAAATGATTAAAATGAGATAATTTTCTATTATAGAGCAAGAGGAGACGAGAATTCACTCAATCGTGGAAAGGATAAAGTCGTGGACAAAACCGAAGAACTAACTCATTTTGAAAACGAGGTAAGTTGTATGTGAATTTAATGCAATATTTTATCAGCATAAGTGAGAATGCTTAATGTCTTATTGATGCATGATACTTCAATGAATTGAGAAACTTATGTGAATGTGATATCGAAGTCCTAATGGACCAGGATGTGTTTGGAACATGGCATCGGCGTTGATACGTGTGCCAGTGTAAGACCATGTTTGGAACATGGCATCGGTACCTAGAGAAGACTTCATGTAAGACCACCTAGAGAGCGTGACAATGGCTTTATACTTGTCGTAGTGATTATAAAAGCATGTGTTTGATTATTTCCAGCGTATGGTGGGATGAACAAATGAATTTAAAAGTAGAGATATGAATGAAAACAAGTGTTAAGGAATGGGTCATGAGAAATTGACTCTAAATGTGTTACAGTAAATGTTAGATATGGACAATTGTAAGTAAGGATTATCGAGAAGTCTTATAATGTATACGATTAATTAATGTTATGGATGAATTATTCTTTTATGAAAATTATGATTTCTAATTATTTCCATACAACTTACTAAGTGAAACACCCCAAACTCGGCCCACAAGCCCTGACCGGATCTGGTATGCTTCTAAAGAAAAACCTTTCAAATTCTATTTGGGCTTTGCCAAAAACTTATGTGATTTTGAAAACAGTTGATTTGGGTTGGGCATAAATTAAAAAAACCGTGTTGTTTAGATGTTAATACATTCAACTCTAGTATTTATGAGAAATTTACTTTAATTAGATAATAATCATATCATACTAAGAAGTTTGAAAGCATGCATAAACAATTTAATCCTTTGGCCTTATTACATCAAATAAAAACCCGAAATAATTCAAAACTTAAATAGAACTAATAAAATGAAAACAGTTTCTGAGCTTTGCATGGCCACCACTGAGCTCCTGCCGACCTAGTCCATCACTGATCATCACCTGAAAAATATTCCCACAACGGGGTGAGTCAAACAGACTCAATGTGTACAATCAACACTAAGTCTCAATAGATATGGCATATCAAATCATACATATTCACATAGCATTTAAATAAATGATGCAAACCCGAACCCAAGCCTATATAACCATCCCTACACATCACCGCACCAACCATCACACCGTGGGGACTACTAAGTCAACCTCCATCCGCTACACACCATCGGGCGGTCATTGCGGCCGACGTGCACATCGCCCTTATAATTTTGTGGCATAGCCACCAGATATATATTCGTGACATAAGTCACCACATTCATATATTGTGACATAAGTCACCACATTCGGATATTGTGACATAAGTCACCACATTCTCATATTGGGGTATAAAACCACCAATTCACTTCCCTTTTACATATCACCCATATGCCCCATGTCATGCAAAACATGCACAAATTATGCCTTATGCTTTATTCACATTCTTATAGTTGCACTTATATGCCATAATAGATCGTATTATACTCCTAGTAGGAGTAGGAAAAACGTACCTGAGTACTTTGTACCATCGTATGGTAACTTAGCCACATTCACATTATTATAACATATATATTAAATCTTGCCTTACATCTATTAAGAGATAGTGTGGAGTACACACCTGATTTACTTAGCAAATTCACTCCAAATCCTGAAAATCCAATCTACTGCTTTAGATCTTTACTGCCTATATTTGGCCAACCCCAATCTTATTAGTAAAAAGCCATTTGGCTATAAAACCAAATCCTAATAGGATTATTGTAATCAAATTCTTACCTTGATGCCGATTCCACTACTAATCAAATCCCGAAACGTTGAAATCCTTCTACCTTGTAATCGGCCAACATTAGTTCACTTAAAGGGTTAGTTTCTGGCTTTTGAATAATTAAGAAATAAATCTATAACACCACACATGGCCTTGGCCGAATCTTACCTTATAACTTACCTCGGATATTGAAATCCCAAAATTGCTATTTGCTCTTGATGATGTCAAGACCCTTAAAAGTATATGTTAGATCCAATTCTAACATTCAAATAAATGGCCTTCGGCCTAAACTTACACCTTACTTACCTTAGATCTGATATCCCAAATGCTCCCTTCTTATAGTCGACACTAGCAGAGATCCCGAAATCTCTCCTTAAGATTTCGGTCAAAGAATAGTAATAGGAATTAGTCTTTAAATTTCGACAAGTCCTAAAAGAAAAGAATAAAAATCAAACTTGATCTCACCTCTACTGAAGAAATCGACAGCACCTATCTTTGTCACCACAAGGATATTCGGCTTTGTGGCTTAATGGAGAATCGGCTAGGGGTACCTTGTATATTCGGCTTTAGAAAAGGGGTAGCAAGGGGTTATGGATTCGGCTCTCACAAGAGGCACAAAAGAATAGGTATGAAGCCTTAAAGGTTTTGAAAATGGTGAGAATAGGGGAAAGGAGATTTCGGCTAGAGCAGATAAAAGAAAAAGAAAGACTTTGAGAAATAAAGTAGAAATTCGGCTAGAAAGAAATAGAAGAGAAAACTTTGGAGAGAAAATAACAAAAGAGACTAATTTTGCTTTGAACAATTCGGCATACCCCTTAACACACTACAAATCCGAAATTAATCACCAGAAGAGTCCCTTGGCCGGCCACCTCTTCCTCTCACTATCAAATCCCTTAATTCACTCTTCCTTATCACCTATCTCCTACCTTAGCAAAATTTCTAAGAGAATTAGACCTCATCTCAAACTCCTTCCATAGACTCCCTATGTCGCCCACTACTGCTCCTAGTTGCCGAAAAATAAAAACTTTCCTTTAGCTTCCCATGCGACTCGAACCTTGGGCCATTTACCCTGCTGGTGGCGTCATTCCCAGAGGCCTTAGGTGGCGCCTCCAAGCCACTTTTTCAAGCCCAATTGTGTGTTATGTTTTTCATACAATTTCTCTGAAGGCCTACTCTGCCTAGCTTCCTCTTTTAAAATTGAATTTGAATAATTTCTAAGGCACTCTCCTATTTTCTAGAGTTCACAAATTTCATAATACACAATCACAACATACTCAAGCATGCTATTTCATATAATTTAGCATTGATGCATAAGCCCTAATCCGGGATATTACAGTTCTACCCCCCTTAAAAATAATTTCAACCTCGAAATTACCTGGCTGAAACAAGTGAGGGTATAGCTGTCGTATTGCTTCGTCTGGCTCCCAAGAAGCTTCCTCCGATCCATGATTTCGCCATAACACTTTGACTAAAGGTACTGACTTCCTCCGTAGAACTTTCACATCTCGCTCCAAGATCTGAATCGGTTCCTCTTCGTAGGACAGGTCTGGCCTTATCTCCACCTCTTCAACCGGCTCTACATGAGATGGATCCGATCGATAACGACATAGCATGGAAACATGGGCTTATAAGGTGGCAACTCCAACTGATATGCCACTGGTCCAATTCGCTTCAAAACCTTATAAGGTCCTATAAACCTTGGACTTAACTTCCCTTTCCGACCAAATCTCATCAACTTCTTCCAAGGCGATACTTTAAGGAACACTTGATCTCCCACATCAAATTCAATCTCCTTCCGTTTGAGATCTGTGTACAAATTTTGTCTATCGGATGCTTCCTTCAATCGTGCCTGAATTATCTTAACCTTCTCCTCCGATTCAGCCACAATCTCTGGACCCAAAACTCGACGTTCCCCTAATTCCGTCCAACATGTAGGAGTCCGACACCTCCGACCATACAGTGCTTCGTACGGTGCCATTCGAATACTTGCCTGATAGCTGTTATTGTAGGCAAACTCTGCTAAAGGCAAATATTCGTCCCAACTTCCTCTGAAATCCATCACACGGCCCCGTAACATATCCTCTAAGACTTGGATTACTGGCCGTCTGACTGTGGATGAAAAGCCGTAGTGAAATCCAATTTGGTACCTAAGGCTTGATGTAGAGCTTTCCAAAATCGAGACGTGAACCTCGGATCCCTATCCGAGATTATCAACAACGGCATTCCGTGCAACCTTACAATATCCGCTACATACAACCTTGCTAACTTTTGTAGGGAGTAGTCAACCCACACTGGAATAAAATGCGCGGACTTTGTCAATCGATCCACTATCACCTATACCGAGTCCTTCTTAGTAGGCGTAAGGGGAAGCCCACTAATGAAGTCCATGGTAATTCTCTCCCACTTTCATTGGGGAATCTGTATTGGCTGAAGCAACCCTGATGGAACTTGGTTTTCAGCCTTAACTTGCTGACACGTCAAGCATTTGTCAACAAATTCGGTGACTTCCTCTTAAGACTGCCACCAAAACTGCTCCTTAGGTCTCAGACATTTTACTACCTCCGGGATGCATAGCATAAGGGCTACTATACGATTCCCGAAGAATTCTTTGCCTAAGCTCCTCGTCCTTTGGCATACAGACCTTACCCTTGAAACATAATACTCCTTCATCGTTAATACCATAGTTTTCCAACTCTCCATTCTGCGCTTGTTGCAACTTAACACTTAGATCCTCATCCACCAACTGTCCCTCTTTCACTTCATTCAACCACGTTGGCTTAATTTGTAGCTCTGCCAGCAGACTTCCATCATCATACAAGCTTAGATGTACGAACATCGCCCTCAGATCCGTCACTACCGTCTGACTTCGGGCATCTGCCACTATATTTGTTTTGCCCGGGTGATACTCTATCGAACAATCATAATCCTTCAATAGTTCCACCCACCTTCGCTGTCTCAGATTCAACTTCTTCTGAGTCAGCAGATACTTAAGGCTTTTGTGGTCTGTGTAGATCACTGACTTTTCTCCATAAAGATAATGCCTCCACACCTTAAGGGTAAAGACCACTGCCGCCAATTCCAAGTTGTGCGTCGGGTAGTTAGCCTCGTGTGGCCTCAGTTGTCGAGACGCATACGCAACTACTTTCCCATCTTGCATTAATACGCATCCCAATCCTGTATGGGAAGCGTCACAATACACCACAAAATCCTTCCCTGCCTCCGGCTGAATCAGAACTGGAGCTTCGGTCAAGACCCTTTTAAGCTTCTCAAAGCTCTCCTGTTGCTTATCGGTCCATACGAAAGGCACTTCCTTCCTTAACAACTTTGTCAGCGACTCGGCAATTGACGAGAACCCTTCCACAAAGTGTCTATAATAGCCTGCCAATCCTAAGAAACTCTGAACTTTCGCCACAGACTTAGGGGGTTTCCAACCCAAAACTGCCTCATCTTCCATGGATCCACCCTTATTCCTTCAGCAGATACTACATGTCCTAAAAACGTAACCTTCTTAAGCCAAAATTCACACTTGCTGAATTTGGCGTAGAGCTTCTTCTCCCTCAACACTTGCAACACAACTCGGAGGTGCTCATCGTGTTCTTCTTCCGACTTCGAGTACACCAAGATATCATCTATGAACACAACGACAAACCGGTCTAGATAGGGTTGGAAAATTCGGTTCATCATGTCCATAAATGCGGCTGGGGCATTAGTCAATTCAAACGGTATTACCAAAAACTCATAATGCCCGTACCTTATTCGGAAGGCCGTCTTATGGATATCAGCCTCCTTCACTTTAAGCTGATGATATTCAGACCTCAGATCTATCTTTGAGAAAACCGCGGCTCCTTTAAGCTGATCGAACAAGTCATCTATCCTTGGCAGAGGATACTTGTTCTTGATGGTCAGCTTGTTCAACTGTCGATAATCTATGCGCATGCGCATAGTTTCGTCCTTCTTTTTCACAAACAAGACCGGTGCTCCCCATGAAGACACACTGGGTCGGATAAACCCACGGTCTAGTAATTCTTGGATTTGAGCCTTGAGCTGAACCAACTCCTTTGGTGCCATTCTGTACGGGGCAATAGACATAGGAGCTGTACCCGGTAGCAAGTCTATTCCAAACTCCACCTCCCTGTCTGGGGGTATTCTGGGTAATTCCTCCGGAAAGACATCCTCAAACTCCCTTACAGTTCTAACTCTATTAACTCCCCCTTCTTTCTCATCCAAAGTACTAATGAAAGCTAAAAACGCCTTGCATCCTTTCCGAACCATCTTATCAGCCTTTAAAGCAGAAACTACATTCGATAGGTAGTTTCTTCTTTCTCCTATCATAACCACTTCCTCATCCTTAGGGGTCCTTAATTCCATTCGTTTGGTGCACAAATTCAATACACCCGATGCTCCACTAGCCAATCCATGCCAAGTATAAGATCGAATTCCCCGAAGGGTAATTCCATTAAGTCGACAAGAAATACCGCTCCCTGAAGTTCCAAAGGTACTCTCCGAAACATCTTATTCACCACTATAGTTTGACCTAGTGGGCTTACTACAGTCATCTCCCTACTAGAAAGTTCAGAGGCTATTTCTAGTGTTTCAACTACACTACATGCAACATAAGAATGGGTTAAGCCCACATAAATTAAAGCAACATAGGGTTTGCCAGATATAAGGAACGTACCGGTTATGACGTCCGGTACGTCTCCATCTTCCCTCCGATGAACCGCGTAAACCAAACCTGGTTGCCTCACTTCCGTGTTACCAACACCTCGGCCCGGTGTTCCTCGTCCTCTACCAGAACCATTACCTCTGCCAGCCAAACCACGACCTCGCGGTGGCTGCTGTCCTCCTCTTCTCGCCTAGTTAGGTCCTTGACCTACTGGTCGTCCTTCTTCAGTTCTCTCGGGACAATCCTTAATCATGTGGTCCTTGTACCCACACTTGAAGCATCCTCCCGTCTTTTTCCAACATTCACCCAAGTGCTTTTTCCCACACTGATCACAAGTACAATACTGCCCTCTAGCAGCAGCTTGCTGACCTCGCGGCCCATCAACTCTAGGCCTCTTTTGCTTATTCCTAGATGGCCTCGATGATCCAAAATCTCTTTTCTGCCTATTCCGATCAGTGTTCTGCCTTACAAAATCCTTGATACCCTCGGCTACCTTAGCCTTTTCCACTAACACAGTAAATTCTCGCTCTTGTTGCGGGGCTATTAATAATTTTAGGTCATCCTCGACCGTCCTCAAACGAACACACCGCTCATGCTCGATTGACACTATGCCTCGAGCATAACGGCTCAGCCTTAGAAATTCAGACTCGTACTCAGCTACGGACTTGTTCCCTTAAACCAGCCCTAGAAATGCCTTCCTCTGAGCATCGATATAATGAGTACCCACATACTTCTTCTGGTATGTCGCCTTAGCATATTCCCAAGTGAGTTCCTCAACTGTAGCACCATCCCGCACCGTGAGCCACCATTAATATGACTCATCGCGGAGAAGCGACACCAACCCTTTCAGCTTTTCCTCGTTAGTTATGTCGAGCTCATCGATAATCCACTCAGTCGTCTCCAACCAGTATTCAGCGGTACTAGGTGCCACACCTGATACACCACGGAACACCTCAGCTCTGTTGGCTCGGAGTCGCTCAGGTACCGACTTCTGAGCTCCTATGCCCCCACCTGCTCCAGCCACCCTTTCTAAAACCCACAGCATCGCCTGTGACACTGTATCATCCCCGACCTGATCCTGATATTCCACATCAGCGGCTGGTGGTGGCGGTGGTGGCATTTCATTCTCAGATCCTTGACCAGATCTAACGAGTTCAGACACGGTCATTCAGACTCTTCCACAGCCACGCACGTTACGACCACGTCCCCTTGAATTCATATTTTCGCTTAGCGTTTATCTGATTAAAGAATTTTATGTATTAGTTTTGTTCCACTGATTTAACACGAATAGTTTTATGTTTAATAGTTTTAAGAAGTAATTCTTTCGATTCATACACATACAGTCTCACATCATTCATTTAGTCACACACATGAACTTGCGTCCATTACAGAGAAATGTTGTAATTGTCGTTATTTGTTGCTTTCCACTACCCAGGGGTATTTTCGTAATTTTATCTTACAGGGGTATTTTGGTAATTTTCAAATTAGGGTATTTGTTGCTTTCCACTTGCCTGATAGCTGTTATTGTAGGCAAACTCTGCTAAAGGCAAATATTCGTCCCAACTTCCTCTGAAATCCATCACACAGCCCCGTAACATATCCTCTAAGACTTGGATTACTCGTTCAAACTGGCCGTCCGACTGTGGATGAAAAGCCGTAGTGAAATCCAATTTGGTACCTAAGGCTTGATGTAGAGCTTTCCAAAATTGAGACGTGAACGTCAGATCCCTATCCGAGATTATCGACACCGGTATTCCGTGTAACCTTACATTATCCGCTACATACAACCTTGCTAACTTTTGTAGGGAGTAGTCAACCCGCACTGGAATAAAATGTGCGGACTTTGTCAGTTGATCCACTATCACCCATACCGAGTCCTTCTTAGTAGGCGTAAGGGGAAGCCCACTAATGAAATCCATGGTAATTCTCTCCCACTTTCATTGGGGAATCTGTATTGGCTGAAGCAACCCTGATGGAACTTGGTGTTCAGCCTTAACTTACTGACACATCAAGCATTTGTCAACAAATTCGGTGACTTCCCTCTTAAGACCTGGCCACCAAAACTGTTCCCTTAGGTCTCTGTACATTTTACTACCTCCGGGATGCATAACATAAGGGCTACTATGCGATTCCCGAAGAATTTTTTGCCTAAGCTCCTCGTCCTTTGGCATACAGACCTTACCCTTGAAACACAATACTCCTTCATCGTTAATACCATAGTTTTCCAACTCTCCATTCTGCGCTTGTCGCAACTTATCACTTAGATCCTCATCCACCAACTGTCCCTCTTTCACTTCATTCAACCACGTTGGCTTAATTTGTAGCTCTGCCAGGAGACTTCCATCATCATACAAGCTTAGATGTACGAACATCGCCCTCAGATCCGTCACTACCTTTCGACTTTGGGCATTCGCCACTACATTTGCTTTGCCAGGGTGATACTCTATCGAACAATCATAATCCTTCAATAGTTCCACCCACCTTCGCTGTCTCAGATTCAACTCCTTCTGAGTTAGCAGATACTTAAGGCTTTTGTGGTCTGTGTAGATCACCGACTTTTCTACATAAAGATAATGCCTCTACACCTTAAGGGCAAAGACCACTGCCGCCAATTCCAAGTCATGCGTCGGGTAGTTAGCCTCGTGTGGCCTCAGTTGTCGAGACGCATACGCAACTACTTTCCCATCTTGCATTAATACGCATCCCAATCCTGTATGGGAAGCGTCACAATACACCGCAAAATCCTTCCCGCCTCCTACTGAATCGAATCGAGCTTGGTCAAGACCCTTTTAAGCTTCTCAAAGCTCTCCTGTTGCTTATCGGTCCATACGAAAGGCACTTCCTTCCTTAACAACTTTGTCAGTGACTCGGCAATTGACGAGAACCCTTCCACAAAGTGTCTATAATAGCCTGCCAATCTTAAGAAACTCTGAACTTTTGCCACAGACTTAGGGGGTTTCCAACCCAAAACTGCCTCATCTTCCGTTGATCCACCCTTATTCCTTCAGTAGATACTACATGTCCTAAAAACGTAACCTCCTTAAGCCAAAATTCACACTTGCTGAATTTGGCGTAGAGCTTCTTCTCCATCAACACTTGCAACACAACTCGGAGGTGCTCATCGTGTTCTTTCTCCGACTTCGAGTACACCAAGATAACGTCTACGAACACAACGACAAACCGATCTAGATAGGGTTGGAAAATCCAGTTCATCATGTCCATAAACGCGGCTGGGGCATTAGTCAAGCCGAACGGTATTACCAAAAACTCATAATGCTCGTACCTTGTTCGGAAGGCCGTCTTATGGATATCAGCCTCCTTCACCTTAAGCTGATGATATTCAGACCTCAGATCTATCTTTGAGAAAATCGCGGCTCCTTTAAGCTGATCGAACAAGTCATCTATCCTTGGCAGAGGATACTTGTTCTTGATGGTCAGCTTGTTCAACTGTCGATAATCTATGCACATGCGCATAGTTTCGTCCTTCTTTTTCACAAACAAGACCGGTGCTCCCCATGAAGACACACTGGGTCGGATAAACCCACGGTCTAGTAATTCTTGGATTTGAGCCTTGAGCTCAACCAACTCCTTTGGTGCCATTCTGTACGGGGCAATGGACACAGGAGCTATACCCGGTAGCAAGTCGATTCCAAACTCCACCTCCCTGTCTGGGGGTATTCCGGGTAATTCCTCCGGAAAGACATCCTCAAACTCCCTTACAGTTTTAACTCCACTAACTCCCTCTTCTTTCTCATCCAAAGTACTAATGAAAGCTAAAAACGCCTTGCATCCTTTCCGAACCATCTTATCAGCCTTTAAAGCAGAAACTACATTCGATAGGTAGTTTCTTCTTTCTCCTATCATAACCACTTCCTCATCCTTAGGGGTTCTTAATTCCATTCGTTTGGCTGCACAATCCAATACAAATTGCGATGCTCCACTAGCCAATCCATGCCAAGTATAAGATCGAATTCCTCGAAGGGTAATTCCATTAAGTCGACAAGAAATACCGCTCCCTGAAGTTCCAAAGGTACTCTCCGAAACATCTTATTCACCACTATAGTTTGACCTAGTGGGCTTACTACAGTCATCTCCCTACTAGAAAGTTCAGAGGCTATGTCTAGTGTTTCAACTACACTACATGCAACATAAGAATGGGTTAAGCCCACATCAATTAAAGCAACATAGGGTTTACCAGATATAAGGAACGTACCGGTTATGACGTCCGGTGCGTCTCCATCTTCCCTCCGACGAACCGCGTAAACCAAACCTGGTTGCCTCACCTCCGTGTTACCAACACCTCGGCCCGGTGTTCCTCGTCCTCTACCAGAACCATTACCTCTGCCAGCCGAACCACGACTTCACGGTGGCTGCTGTCCTCCTCTTCTCGCCTAGTTAGGTCCTTGACCTACTGGTCGTCCCTCTTCAGTTCTCTCGGGACAATCCTTAATCATGTGGTCCTTGTACCCACAATTGAAGCATCCTCCCGTCTTTTTCCAACACTCACCCAAGTGCTTTTTCCCACACTGATCACAAGTACAATACTGCCCTCTAGTAGCAGCTTACTGACCTCGCGGCCTATCAACTCTAGGCCTCTTTTGCTCATTCCTAGATGGCCTTGATGATCCAAAATCTCTTTTCTGCCTATTCCGATCAGTGTTCTGCCTTACAGAATCCTTGATACCCTCGGCTACCTTAGCCTTTCCACTAACACAGTAAATTCTCGCTCTTGTTGTGGGGCTATTAATAATCTTAGGTCATCCCTCAGTCTGTCCTCAAAACGAACACACCGCTCATGCTCAGTTGACACTATGCCTCGAGCATAACGGCTCAGCCTTAGAAATTCAGCCTCGTACTCAGCTACGAACTTGTTCCCTTAAACCAGCCCTAGAAATGCCTTCCTCTGAGCATCGATATAATGAGTACCCACATACTTCTTCTGGTATGCCGCCTTAGCATATTCCCAAGTGAGTTCCTCAACTGTAGCACCATCCCGCACCGTGAGCCACCATTGATATGACTCATCGCGGAGAAGCGACACCAACCCTTTCAGCTTTTCCTCGTTAGTTAAGTCGAGCTCATCGATAATCCACTCAGTCGCCTCTAACCAATATTCAGCAGTACTGGGTGCCACACCTGATACACCACGGAACACCTCAGCTCTGTTGGCTCGGAGTTGCTCGGTAATCGACTTCGAGCTCCCATACCCCACCGCTCCAAACCACCTTTCTAAAACCCACAAGATCGCTCAGTGACACGTGATCATCCCTGGTCCGATCCTCGATATTCCACATCAGCGGCTGGTGGTGGCGGTGGTGGCATTTTATTCTCAGATCCTTGACCCGATCTAACGGGTTCAGACATGGTCATTCGGCCTCTTCCACGGCCACGCACGTTACGACCACGTCCCCTTGAATTCATACTTCCGCTTAGCGTTTATCTGATTAAAGAATTTTATGTATTAGTTTTGTTCCACTGATTTAACACGAACAATTTTATGTTTAATAGTTTTAAGAAGTAGTTCTTTCGATTCATACACATACAGTCTCACATCATTCATTTAGTCACACACATGAACTTACGTCTATTACAGAGAAATGTTGTAATTGTCATTATTTGTTGCTTTCCACTACCCAGGGGTATTTTCGTAATTTTGTCCTACAGGGGTATTTTGGTAATTTTCAAATTAGGGTATTTGAAAATGTTGCAAAATAGTGATTGATGATATTTCACAAAATTAAAATACTTGCCGAAAAATTTCAAGGATGGAATGATAATTTTATACATTGTGGTATTTTGTAATTTTACAAGCCAGGGTCTTTTCGAAAATTTTTCACAAAATATGGTTCCTGGTGACTTTTCAAAACAAGGGTGTTTATAAAGGTTTTTAATTTGAGGGTACTTCGTTGATTTTCCTTACTGAGGGTATTTTGGTCATTTGTATAGGTTAGGGGTAATTTGGTCATTTTACAAATCAAGGGTAATTTTGTAAATTTTCCAAATCAGGGTGTCTTGATATTTTGTAAAGTTTTTGGATATTCTTGCAAAGTAGGGAAATTTTATTGAAATCAAGGGTAATATGGAAATTTTAGAACCAAGGGCATTTTAGTAATTTTACCACTAGGGGTATTTAGGTAACTTGTAAATTAAAAATTCTTAGAAAGTTTTTCCAAAATAATAATTTTCACAATTCAAAAGGGTAGTTTGTTGACTTTTAAAACTAGGGTTTCCATAAAAATGTGGCTAGTCCCTTTCGGGTTTTAATTAGTGGGTTTAGCCTGTGGCTGAGTCCTCTTGGTTAGGGTGAACCGAAGCTACGCACCAGGTAGGGTTCAAGTGGAGAGGAGGTGAGTCACACTGACCGCTTAAATACCAAGCTCCCACGAAACCAATCCTAGACATGCGCACAATGGTTGCCACACCCTAACTCGTGACTTAACCACGTGTTTGTTTAATTAGGCACTTAAAATTTTATGTAATTGTTGGGGTAACCTAGTCCTAGGGTTCAAGTACTTATCATACTAATCTATGTTCCATTTCTACCCTTCTACAAATCATACAATAATTCACACAATGGATAGGGGTACTTACCTGGTGGACTTGGTAGAGACTCAAAGCCATGCCGTAAAACCCGCTTATTTCTTAGAAAACCCAACTTTCCAAAAGAAAATGTTTTGGGCCCTAAAAGCCCCCAAGGTCGAGTTTTGAACTGGGCTCTGATACCAAACTGAAACACCCCAAACCTGGCCCACAAGCCCTGACCGGATCTGGTATGCTTCTAAAGAAAAACCTTTCAAATTTTATTTGGGCTTTGCCAAAAACTTATGTGATTTTGAAAACAGTTGATTTGGGCTGGGCTTAAATTAAAAAAAAAACCATGTTGTTTAGATGTTAATACATTCAACTCTAGTATTTATGAGAAATTTACTTTAATTAGATAATAATCGTATCATACTAAGAAGTTTGAAAGCATGCATAAACAATTTAATCCTTTGGCCTTATTACATCAAATAAAAACCCGAAATCATTCAAAACTTAAATAGAACTAATAAAATGAAAACAGTTTCTGAGCTTTGCATGGCCACCGCTGAGCTCCTGCCGACCCGGTCCATCACTGATCATCACCTGAAAAATATTCCCACCACGGGGTGAGTCAAACAGACTCAATGTGCACAATCAACACTAAGTCTCAATAGATATGGCATATCAAATCATACATATTCACATAGCATTTAAATAAATGATGCAAACCCGAACCCAAGCCTATATAACCATCCGCTACATATCACCCGTACCAACCATCACACCGTGGGGACTACTAAGTCAACCCTCCATCCGCTACACACCATCGAAGGCAATCGCTGCAGTCGACGTGCACATCTCCCTTATAATTTTGTGGCATAGCCACCAGATATATATTCATGACATAAGTCACCACATTCATATATTGTGACATAAGTCACCACATTCGGATATTGTGACATAAGTCACCACATTCTTATATTGGGGTATAAAACCCCCAATTCACTTCCCCTTTACATATCACCCATATACCCCATGTCATGCAAAACATGCAAAAATTATGCCTTATGCTTTATTCATATTCTTATAGTTGCACTTATGTGCCATAATAGATCGTATTATATTCCTAGTAGGAGTAGGAAAAACGTACCTGAGTACTTTGTACCATCGTATGGTAACTTAACCACATTCACATTATTATAACTTATATATTAAATCTTACCTTACATCTATTAAGAGATAGTGTAGAGTACACACCTGATTTACTTAGAAAATTCACTCCAAATCCCGAAAATCCAATCTACTGCTTTAGATCTTTACTGCCTATATTCGGCCAACCCCAATCTTATTAGTAAAAAGCCATTCGGCTATAAAACCAAATCCTAATAGGATTATTGTAATCAAATTCTTACCTTGATGCCGATTCCACTACTAATCAAATCCCGAAACGTTGAAATCCTTCTACCTTGTAATCGGCCAACATTAGTTCACTTAAAGGGTTAGTTTTGGCTTTTGAATAATTAAGAACTAAATCTATAACACCACACATGGCCTTGGCGAATCTTACCTTATAGCTTACCTTGGATATTGAAATCCCGAAATTGCTATTTGCTCTTGATGATGTCAAGACCCTTAAAAGTATATGTTAGATCCAATTCTAACATTCAAATAAATGGCCTTCACCTAAACTTACACCTTACTTACCTTAGATCGATATCCCAAATGCTCCTTCTTATAGTCGACACTAGCGAGATCCCAAATCTCTTCTTAAGATTTCGGTCAAAGAATAGTAATAGGAATTAGTCTTTAAATTTCGACAAGTCCTAAAAGAAAAGAATAAAAATCAAACTTGATCTCACCTCTACTGAAGAAATTGACAGCACCTATCTTTGTCACCACAAGGATATTCGGCTTTGTGGCTTAATAGAGAATCGGCTAGTGGTACCTTGTATATTCGGCTTTAGAAAAGGGGTAGCAAGGGGTTATGGATTCGGCTCCCACAAGAGGCACAAAAGAAGAGGTATGAAGCCTTAAAGGTTTCAGAAATGGTGAGAATAGGGGAAAGGAGATTTCGGCTAGAGCAAATAAAAGAAAAAGAAAGACTTTGAGAAATAAAGTAGAAATTCGACTAAAAAGAAATAGAAGAGAAAACTTTGGAGAGAAAATAACAAAAGAGACTAATTTTGCTTTGAACAATTTGACATACCCCTTAACACACTACAAAGCCGAAATTAATCACCAGGAGAGTCCCTTGGCCGGCCACCTCTTCCTCTCACTATCAAATCCCTTAATTCACTCTTCCTTATCACCTATCTCCTACCTTAGCCAAAATTTCTAAGAGAATTAGACCTCATCTCAAACTCCTTCCATATACTCCCCATGCCGCCCACTACTGCTCCTAGTTGTCGAAAAATAAAAACTTTCCTTTAGCTTCCCATGCGACTCGAACCTTGGGCCATTTACCCTGCTGGTGGCGTCATTCCCAGAGGCCTTAGGTGGTGCCTCCAAGCCACTTTTTCAAGCCCAATTGTGTGTTATGTTTTTCATACAATTTCTCTTAAGGCCTATTCTGCCTAGCTTCCTCTTTTAAAATTGAATTTGAATAATTTCTAAGGCACTCTCCTATTTTCTAGAGTTCAAAAATTTCATAATACACAATCACAACATACTCAAGCATGCTATTTCATATAATTTAGCATTGATGCATAAGCCCTAATCCGGGATATCACATTAAGCTTATTGCTTACCCCTTTTTCATTGCCCTTCTTTCTTTTAGTATTGCCAAGATAACTCAAAGATCGAAGATGCAGGGGTTCGAAAATCACACTATCAACAACACTTTGCTATGACTTGTTTTGAATATGGCATGTATAGGACTAGGGTGTTTTGTCAAGTTGTAATTGTTAGTTAAAGTGTTGGTGGTAAATCATTTTGTAATGGGTTCTTAATTCAGGCAAATGTTTGACAAACTCTTCTTTTTGCAATAAAGATGATATTAATGAGGTGTATGTCCCTTTTAATTATTCTTTTGTATTGACTATTTGACTGGCCAGAATTGTCTATGTATATAGGTTTATTGAGGTCAATGTAGTATGTATTATTATTTATGAAAAATGTATTAGATTGATCCTGATTTTAGGGTGGCAAATGGCTTGGTTAATAGCCCCTAAGTGCCAGCACGGTTGGACATACGGGCATGTGTCAAGGCCGTGTTAACCCTGCACCTTAGTATTATTATTCGAATAGGCCACAGGCAAATCCCACTACCGTGTGTGTATGCCGTAATACGCACAGATTTGGACATGGGCGTACCTGCACCATGTTAATTTAGTCAAGATATCAGCGTTAGCACAAGGTCTAAGCCCACGGACGTGTCATGGCCGTGTGAAATTAGTCAGTAACTTCCCACGGTTGGAAGACATGGGCGTGCTTAAGGGTACACGGGCATGTTCCATGTCACACGGGCGTGTGAACCCTGCTTCAAAAAAATGAGTTATTTGATTTAATTCCGAAAGTTTTCTGACATGAATTAAAGGCCTCGTAGGCCCTTGTTATATGTGTTGACTAAGAAAGGAAAGTTTTTAAGTCGGAACAAAATTTTATATCCCGTAAGTACATATTTTAGTGAGTTTAAGCATAGTAATTTCTCGTATCCAGACCTAGTATCGGTCTTGTGTGTGGGGTGTTACATTTCGATTGCTGTCTTGTGCAACCGCAATCAGAAGTATTTGCGTGTATTTACCATAGAGCCAGGTTTCGTCCACTTGCACCAATGACTTGTAGTGAGTCCAAAAGAATCAATGGAAAACTTGTTTCCTCGATTCTATCTTGCTGTTTGGGCCTTTATGCGAGAGTGTTTCCAAATCAGTCACCATTCCCGACACATACTCCCACATTGCGGCTGGCCACCCTTAAAGTTCGTTGTATATGTATCCCAGTCACCATACAACTGCTGCATCACCATTTGCTTCACCCACCATGCCTTTATGTAGGAAACCTTGTATTTAAATCGAGTATGCATGTTTGCAATAAGGCTCGATATAGGGATGGTGGGCATATATTTCACCAACAAAATGATGCAGTTGCATATAGTTTTTGCATCTAATTTTCGATGGTCTTGCGACATACGAGTGACCGTGCATGTGTGAGGACCTTCTATTTTCTTGATTGTCCACATTTGAGTCTGCTGCATTAATGTAGCTCAAACACGTTAGTTACAACCACTTGAGGCTTTCCAACATTCTTCGACATATAAATATTGCGTTGACTTCAGGATTTTGTAGTCAACAGACAGATTCACGCTGTACTGCTTTATTGTATGTAAGTAGTCTTTATTGTTATTGAATTGTTGTCCTATGAACAACAGTTCAACGTCCAATTCTTTATCCAGTAGGTGAGTCAAAAATATATTTGGATATTTGGAGAACTCGCGTGCAAGTGCCGCATCAGGAACTACATCAGTCATGAAGGCCCCTAGATTATTACAGATAACTATACTGGATCTCGTGTTCTCGACCAAATGGAGGTGTACATCTTCACCCTTCACCGCGCCTTCATCGTCTATGTCTTTAGGGATGTCATCCAAATCGGGGTCACTGAAACCTTCATTATCATGGTGGGACTGCTCTTCATTATCAAACCTTTCATCACCATCTTCTATGGTGGCTAACACCTTTAGATGAATCTCTAGACAAGGACACAGGATTGACATGTTATATGAACATCCACCGTAGTTTGAATTTTCGAGAGTTTGTAATGACCCTCCACAATCCATCTGGTCTTCCTAGCAAACATTAAGATCAAAATCAATTCTAGAACGTTGACTTACTAGAATTACAACTTGAAAAGGTTCCAGTTCAGCTATCTCTATGAACAACTCAATCGGGCCGGGATTATCCATCTCAGGGGGCAATAAATTGCTATCATTGTCACTAGATCATCATCATTTTCAAGCTTCATTTTCGAGAACTTGAGCAGATCTATTGAAATTAGAAATTTGTAAAATATTCTTAACATTTACTTCCCACAACGGGTAGCTATATTTGTGCTGATCTTTTATTTCAAATCCACTAGCAACAACCTTCTTCAGTTGTATTTATCATTTTTTCTTCGAAATGAACATAAACAAATAGAGTTTGGAAACTCATCTTCAACAATTTTTGCTTCCTCTTTAACAAACAAAACACTAATATTCTTAATATCAATTTTCAATTGATAAAGCAACCAAAAAGCTCAAATGGGAGACAAAACACATCTATCTATTGAAGGGGGTGCCGGCCATCAGTGTCCTAGCACCCAAAAAAATATTTATTTTTTAAAATCTAGCACTGGGGTACCAACCATCAGTATTTCAGCACCCAAAAAAAATATTTATTTTTTAAAATCTAGCTCTGGGGTACCGACCATCAGTATTTCAGCACCCCAAATTTTTTTAAATCTGGTACTGGGGTGTTGGCCATCAGTGTCCCAACACCCTAATGTTTTTCTAAATCTGGTATTGAGGTGTCGACCGTCAGTGTCTCAGCATCCGATTTCTATTAAAATCTATTGCAAGGGTACCGACCATCAGTGTCCCAGCACCCAATTTTTTTTAATTTTAAAAGGGATGCTGATCGTTGTTTTGTCGAGTCTTAAAATTTATATAAATAATGATCAAACTTGTAAACTAACTAAGACAACGATGGAGGCAAGCACACCTATCGAACAGTAGTATAGTTTAGGCAAGACTGGAATGTCAAATCCCAAAGGAACCAAAAGTACTAATACTAACTCTCTTTTTATTATCTAGCCTAAGAATTAAGGAAATTTGTTGTTTAATCTAAATTAACTAACTACTAAACTAAAGACTTCTAAGACAAAGAAGAATGAAATTTGGAAAATAACTTCAGGAAAAACCAATTGATTAAGACGACACCCAAGGAAGAATCCACCTAGACTTCACTTGTTATCTAACACTGAACCAGACGATTTATTTAATTGACTTGATCCGTAAGATTCCCTAACATATATTAATCTCTCTCGAGGCGACTAATGTCTAACCCTAGGTTGATTAATTGAAATCTCTTTCTAATAAAAACCCTTAGAATCGCATTAACTCGATCTATGGACTTCCATATTAGGTTTCACCCTAATCCGACAAAATCTCGTCACCCTATCTCTAGGCGCACGATCAACTCCGTTTAATTATGCTATATCTACTCTTAGCAGGGACTTTTGCTCCTCCACCTAAGTACATCATACTTGAATTAATATCCCAGAAATATCAACACAAGAATTAAGAACACATAATTAAGAACAAGTCAAATATTTATCATATAGTTCAAAAAACAATAATAAGATTCATCTTAGGTTTCATCCCCCTTAGGTATCTGAGGGTTTAGTTCATAATAATAAAGGAATACATCTCAAAAGAAAAGATAAAACAAAACATAAGAAATCCCTAAAACCCCCTGAAGGAATTGAAGGAGAGATCTGCCGTCTTGAGTATAATTCTGGCTTCTTGAGATGAATCAACTGGCTATCTTCTAGTAAATCTCCACAAATCTGCCCTCTTTGGCCTAGATGGATGCCCCCTGACTAAAGCCTTGGGTTCTCCCCTTTTTAGGTTATACTTAGGGTGTTTATATAGGCTTCGAAATATGTTTCTTCGCCCCTAAATATCCTAATCCGAGTGAAACTTCTCTTTGTCACGACAGGGACACGCCTATGGCACACGCCCGTGTGAATAGATTTTAGGTCGTGGTCGAGTCTGCTGAAGAGACACGCCCTTGTGTTTCGGGGTCTTGGCCGTGTTAGAGTAAATTAGGGAGGCACGGCCATATGGTCTTGGGCCCAGGCCGTGTCGATTTCTATTTTGACCCAATTTGGTCTATTTTAAGCTCGTTTCTCATTCTTTTCATCCTCCGGTGCTCTCCTGAGCATAAAACATGAAAACAACAGATTAAGATCACCATATTACATAATTACAGGGATAAATCATTCAAAAGTATGCTATATGTGGGCCTAAAATATGTTACTTTTACGATTTATTAGGTGCTGACCATTGGTATGGCAACACCCAAAAAAATATTCATTAATCTGATAAAGGGGTGCCAGCCATCAGTGTGCCAACACCCCAAATTTTTTTTCAAATACTAGTATAAACGTATACTAGTATGATATGGGGTGAAAAAAACACAAGGGTGCCGGCGATCTACTCCCCAGCACCCAAAAAATTATTATTTTTAACACCTAACACAATCATCAAAAAATGATTGTGTCAAAATAATGTTGATGCTGATCATTTAGTCCCCCTACCCAATTTTAGTGTTCATTTCAGATCATTTGGGTGGTTTTTTTGAACCAGGATCATTTATGTAAATAATTATTTTTTGGGACATTTGGATAAATATAGCGTATATAATCTCTTTTCACACTTGTCCTATGTTGGTTTGAAACATGTTACACCAACTATTGTGTAACGGCCCATTTAAGGCCTAGTCGAAATAGTGGTGCGAGACCATAAATTCTAAGTAGAAATATCTGTTTTATGATTTTTATGAGGCTTATGATGTGTTTGCATGATTGTGTGAAAATCTCATGAGGAAAAATTTATTAGTGATCAATTTGTTTATTAGGACTAAATTGCAAAGATTAGAAAATATGAGATTTTAGAAGATTTAAGTATGAAATAGAATCATAAAAATTATTAAAAGTCCTTATTTAGCAATTAGACCATTAAATGTCAAGATGGACAAAAATGGGCATGGGAAGGAAAAATCTCAAGAAAGGGACTTAACGACATTTTAGTCATTTAGTTAATAAAAGATTAAAAAGGGAAAAATGAACCAATATTTGCTCATCTTCTTCAAGCTAGGGTCAAAAATTTCAAGTTCTCCATAGCTAGGGTTTCTTCAACTTCCAAGCTTGATAGTAAGTGCACTCTAGCCCCGTTTTTAATGTTCTTCGTATTTTTGAGATCCTCGTAACTTGATTTAGCTATTTCTAGCTATATTTTGAGCTAGGGTTCATATTCAAAAATTTACCCATGTATGACATGCATGTATTTTGATGTTTTATGGAAGAATATGAAAGTTTGATGTATAAACTTATTTTTCTAAGTGATTTTCATGAAAAATTCATAAAAAGGACCAAATTATAAAAGTTATAAAAATGATCATAGATGAGTGAAATAGTGGATATTGAAGGTTGTTTTAGTTAATAAAATAATTCGACTAGGCTTAAAATACAAGAAAGTTGCATAAAAATCATTTTACGAGCCTAGAGGCAAAAGTGTAATTATGTGAAAGTTTAGGGGCAAAATCATAATTTTTCCAAAGCATGAATTATGAGTCAATTTAGTCAATATGAGTATTAAACAAGTGAAATTACTATTATAGATCAAGAAACATGAAGCCCAGACAGAAACCGAGGCAAGAACAAAGTGTTGGACTAAATCAAACATCTATACCCATTTTGAGTACCAAGGTAAGTTTGTGTGAAATTAAGGTTATATATGTTTTATGTTTAAATTAATTATTATTATGAGAAATGCACATTATTATTTCCATGAAATTTATTAATTATACCTCGATGAGAAAGTGAAGAGAATATGACAAGTTGAAGTCCCGATTGAAGATTCAGAATAACGAGGATACCTATGTCACGGCATGAGATAAGGACGGTCTCGTAGAAGACCATGTCTGGGACATGGCATAGGCACCGAATGTAGATCCCGTATAAGACCATGTTTGGGACATGGCATCGGCATCGAATAAGGAATGTCCCGTATAAGACCATGTCTGGAACATGGCTTCGACACCAAAAGAAGATCTCGTGTAAGACCATGTCTGGGACATGGCATCGACATCTATGTACAATCTCGTATAAGACCATCTCTGGGACATAGCGTCCACATCGAGCTAAGAGATCCCGCGTAAGACCATATCTGGGATATGGCATCGGCATCAAGAGGTGATCCCATGTAAGACCATATCTGGGATATGGCATTGGCATCGTGATACATGTATGATAAGATTGAGTATCCTCTAATATTTCGAGTAGTTCAACGGGCAAAAGAGCTAAGTATGTAAAGATGACAATAAGCTAAATATTATGTAAGGATGATAGAGAGTTCCAATTAAGTTAAGGATGTTAATGATTTAGTTCTATGATCAAGGTAGCATAAGTGCTAAATTATGGGCTGAAGTGGTACAGGTACCATGAGTAAAATGTGAGTTATGAAATCAGTAATGTGACATATGATGGGTAAGAATAAGTATGAGTAAGTATGGCAAAGTACTTGAGAACTTGTGTTGCTATTGTTCCATGATGAATGGATTTTACTATGAGTATTTATGTTGCTATATTAATTCATGCAAACTTACTAAGCTATACACTTACCTCTTTCTTTTCCCTTCTTCATTGTAGTATCGCCAAGCTAGCTCGGGGATCGTAGAACGTCGGAGCTCGGATCACAATATCAATCATTCTTTTGGTATAGTAAAGTTGATTTACTTTGAGTATGGCATGTATAGGAACTTGGTCATCTTGTGTTATGTCATATTTGAAAACCAAAGTGTTGGCTACTAAGGTTATATACGCATTTTGTAAATGGCCATTGTGAATTGCCCAATATTGGTCAAGTTTTCATACTTTAATGATGATTAGTTTTATGAAGTGAAACTTCATGCAAATGATGGAGTAAAATGTGAAATGTATAGATGATAATTAATGATTCTTTATAGTGCATTATTTCCATGTTATGTGTTGCTTGTGATGGTATAATTGTGATTATGTTTCAGGGTGTGGCTTGGAAAATAGCATTATAATTGTCAACACAGGTAGACACACGGTTAGCCCCATCAGTGTGTTGATAGGCCGTGTGTCCCCTGTATCAAAATGCGAGAATTTGGTTCATCACACGGGCGTGTACCCCTTAAGAGATTAATGATGTCATAAATAGAACACCTAGGTTTTCACACATGGACGAGGACACGGGCGCGTTTAGGCCGTGTGATGGACACGGGCGTGTCTAGGCCATGTGATGGACATGGGCTAAAGACACGGGCGTGTGTCCGGCCGTGTGAAAACCCCTGTAGGTTTGAAATGAAAAATAAATCCTACACGGGCTAGAAACATGGGCGTGTGTGACAACACAGCCTGCCCACACGGGTATGTTCCATTTCACACGGGCGTGTGGCCCTTGTTTAGGCAAAAATTTTCTAAGTGCATAAAAGTTTTCGGTTTAACTCCAAAACCTTCCGGATCTATGTTTAAGGCCTCGTAAGCCCATAATAAGGATGTTATGAATATTAATGAAAAATTTGAAGTTTGAAATAAAATTTTATAGCCTAATAATGTATGTCCAAGCAAGTTAAGTCTGGTAATGCCTCATATTCAGTCCCGACGTCAGACACGGGAAAAGGGTGTTACATTTAGTGGTATCAGAGCTATAGTTTAGTCGATTCTCAAACTAACGTAGCATATGCATGAGTCTAGCTATACATGCCATACTTATGAGTATTTATATAATGATAGTGTGACGACTCTTGACGATTTAAATTGTGGGTTTATATAGTAAATGGATCTCGATAGAGCTGTGGCGGATGATGTAGAAAGTAACGTGCCGGCTCTCGCTGAAGGGACGGTGTTGAATGAAAATGAGAATAGACCTATGACTGTGAGTTAGAAAGAAGGAGAAGAGGCTAGGGAAGCTTTTCTCCATATAATGAATGCATGGTATACGAAGTTCGTTCGTACGAACCCGAATACACAACCCCCTTTACCTCGTCTATTCCTCATCCTACCCCTGTAGATCCTCAAGTGGTAAGAATAGAAAAGCCTCCGGTTGATAGAATTCAAAAACAAGAGGCTGAGGAATTTCGAGCCAGTAAAGATGATGATCCAGAAAGAGCAAAATTTTTGCTTGAAAACACCATTCGGGTATTTGATGAGTTATCTTGCACACTTGAAGAGTGCATGACATGTGTAGTTTCTCTTCTGAGAGATTCCGCTTATCAATGGTGGAATACCCTTGTGTTGGTTGTACCAAGGGAAAGGATCACATGAGAATTTTTCCAAGAAGAATTCTGGAAAAAGTACATAAGCCAGAGATTTATTGATCAAAAAGAAAGGAATTCCTTAAACTAAAACAATGTAAGATGACAGTAACTGAGTATGAGCGTGAATTTGTAAGGCTTAGCAAATACGCTCGAGAGTTTGTATCCACTGAAGCTATTATGTGTAAATGATTTGAGGACGAATTAAATGAAGATATTAGATTATTTGTTGGTGTCCTCGAGTTGAAGGAATTTGTTGTGCTTGTGGATCAGCCTTGTAAAGCCGAGGAATTGGTGAAAGAGAAAAGAAAAGCTGAGATGGAGTCTCGTGACTCAAGAAAGAGCAGATGAATAAGTCATTTCAGTCCTCGTCCAAGAAATCGAGAGAATTCCCTACCCGATTAGCTATTTGATTTTCAAATAGGAAGTCTCCTCGTGATAAGGCTTAAAGTACTTCAGTTGCTTGTGTTGGGAACACTCGACCTAATAGACCGAAATGCCTACAGTGTGGCAGACGTCATCCCGATAAGTGCCGAGCCTTTAAGTGTGGTTCCCAAGATCATTTTATTAGAGAATGCCCTGTGATGGACTCGAAACTAACTCTTATTTTGACAAAGGCAAGCGCACCTATCGAACAGTAGTATAGTTATGGCGAGTCTGGAATATCGTATCCTCAAGGACTAAAATTACTAGTAATAACTATCTTTTTATTATCTAGCCTAGTAATTAAGGGGATTTATTTTTAATCTAAAATTAACTAACTAATTTAACTAACTAAATGACTATGAATGTGACAGAGAGTGAATTGGGAAAATACTTTTGGACAACTTATATGAGATAGGCAATACCTAAGGAAGAATCCACCTAGACTTCACTTATTACTTTTGATTCATATGATTTATTCACTTGACTTAATCCGTAGAAATCCCTGATTTATGTTAATATCTCTTTGAAGACTAAAAACAACTGACTCTAAGTTGATTAATTGAAATCTCTTTCTAATTAAAACCCTTATTATCACATTAACTCAATCTATGGATTTTCTTATTAGATTTGACTCTAATCTGACAAATTTTCGTCGCCCTATTTCTAGGGTTGCAATCAACTCCACTTAATTGTGTTGATCTACTCTTAAACATGGACTTTTTCTTCACTGAATAAGCACATTTGACTTGAATCAATCACCTGCATTATAAAAACAAGAATAAAAACTCACAATTAAGAATAAGAACAAGTATTTATCTTTTAAAGCAAATAATAATAAGATTCATCTAGGTTTCATCCCCTTAGATATTTAAGGGATTTAGATCATACTAATAGAGGGAAACATATTAGAACAGGGAAAACAACAAAACATAAGAAAACCCAAAAAACTTTTAAAGAACTTGATGGGAGATCCTTGGTCTTGATAGAGATCCTTCTCCTAAGCTATTCCCGACGGCTGTCTTGGAGTATTTTCTATCTTCTACTCAATGTCCTATTCAACGTCTCCCTTTTAGGTCACCCCCTAGGGTGTTTATATAGGCTTTGGAACACCTCTCTTGGCTCATAAGTAACTTATTATGAATAAAATTCTTCTTTGCTACGACAGGGACACGGCTGTGTTCGGCTCCTTAGATCGTGCTCGCTTCTGCTCGCCACATAAGGCCATGTGGTCAGGCTATGTACGTTGATCCAGGCCATGTCTGATAGCTTAGGCCGTGTGAGTTCCTACGGTAGACCCATTTTGTCTCGTTTTGGCCCGTTTCTCGTTCTTTTTGACTCCTTAAGCTCTATTGAGTGTAAAACACGAATTTAAAGGATTAGGAGCATCAAATTCATCAAATCTAATGAGAATTAATCCAAAAATAAGCCAAGCATGGGGTTAAAATATGTGTAAATTGAGGTTTATCAAATATCCCCATACTTAAGCTTTGCTTGTCCTCAAGCAAAATCCTTAATTCACAATTAAAATTAACTTCCCTCAATTCATAATTCTCATCAATAATGTCTTATCATAATTCACAGATAAGTAATACATGGATAATTTAACTCAAAGAGTCCTAAATATTCAAACAATCTAAGTCATAAATTTTTATAGCACGAAAACATAGGTGTTTCCCCTTACCTAAATAATTACCTTTGATTCAAAACTGACAAGGATTGACATCCTCACTAAGGATTCACTCAAATCACTCAAAGTGCTTAAGGTTCAAGATAAAGCACTCAAAAGTCAAACATGAAGAGTTATTACCATAAGCTTGCTTGAAACCCAAATCTCTACCAATATAAAATGAGATGATACACAAATCAAAAGGTCTTTTAAAAGGGTTGTAATGGGGCTTGGGTTAAAGGTGTGGTTAAAGGTTGGATTAAAGGGTTAGAATCGAGATTGAATTGTTAAATTACCTAACTAGAGCAATAGACTAATACTGAATAATTACATCAATTGAAAACTTAAAATAATAAGACGAGCTTCTTCTCAAAATATGAAATTAACTGCTTAAGCTCAAATAACATAGAACTAATTCCAAATTTTTTTAAGAATAAGAACAATAAGAAAAAAATTTAACAACTGAAATAAAGAAAATAGTTAGGCAACTGATCAAATCAAATCTCGACATAAGGGGAGTCAAGAAAATGAAAGAAACAAACATTTAGTTTTGGGTTAATATTGATGGGTAAGTCAAGAAACGGTCTATTAGGCTCAAAGGGTTTCACTAGGGGTTAAGTATGAAGGTAAGATTTTTGGTGGAATAAGTGGGTTAGATATTAGGTGCCTTTATCATCTCAGTATATCAAATCAAAAGTGTGGTCTCGACATGCATAATCGAAGCAAGTTCCAGAATAACAAATCAATGTTTGACACACTCACAATCAATAAAGTGAGCAAGAAAAGATATATGTTCTAAAGGCTCAAAATATCACAAAAAATTATGGTTTTTAATGTCAACCGTGCAAATTTCAAATTTCAAAGTAATATTTAAGATTAGGGAAACAACCTAATAAATTTTAATTATGAAAATATACTTATCATGCTTGATTCTCTAATATCTTAAAGTTTAGACTATTAATGCACAATTATCTATGACTTAATCCAAAACATATCAACAAAACTCATAAATCAATAGAAGTTTCATTTTATTAGAAATATGAGAAAATTACTTTAAGAATAAGACATAATTCAGGGATTTTTCTGATAATCAGTTAAATAACCTCCCCACACTTAAGATGTACATTTTCCTCAATGTACAAGGATGGATAATAACAATATAGTAAGAAATCATAAGAGAGAAAGAGAAGTGAAACTTCCTGAATTATGGATGAAATCCTTAGGGAGATAAGCACGATGTACTAGGTAGAGGTGCACGGTGGGGGAATGCTCTGGTGGTGTAGTCATTCCTTAATAGTGCTTTGAACCCTTAGAAACTACGTGGTCAAAGAAAAGAAACAGTAGTTAGACATAGATGAATGCGGAGGTGGATACTCCGGTAGAGGTGTGGTGATTCCCTAACAGCCTTTTGAACCTAAATTAAAGAAATTAAAATATAATAATATAAATTAAGCACAAGAAAGATAAAGGGAAGGAAAATAAAGGAGAAGAGAAAAGAAAAAGAAAAAAATAAATAGAATCAAAGGTCCTTGTCTTGTCGAGGGAATGAAACGGCCAGCATGAACTTATGTAGAGTGGTTGCGCAAGGGGAAACCGTGCTAGGATCCTTTCGCTTCTTCAACATGGGGATGGTGGTGAAAAGAAAGAGTGAGGGAAAGGGGGAAAGGAAAATGAAAGGAGAAAGATAATAGAGAAAGAGAGGGGTGTAGTGGTCAGGGTTTGGAAGAAGAAGAATTTAGGGAAAAGGTGAGAAGAATGGGGGTTTTAAATAGGAATAAAGGATCTAGTGGCTGCCCATCCCCGTGTACCATAGGCGTGTTAGGTCACACGGCTGTATCGCACGGCCGTGTGGTGGCTCATTCGTTTCTCCCACGCCTGTGTAGAGGTTTTTATGCCCGTGTAGATTTCTCAGTATAGTCTACGGCCGAATCGTACGGCCGTGGCATTTTATCGCAGCCCATATTTTGGGAAAAGTTTTGCCTTGTTGCCACACGGCCACGGCCATGCCCGTGTGGAAGGCCGTGTGAGTAGGGAAACCTGCACCTAAAAAATTTGGTTAGTTTTTAGTTAGATGCTAAAATTTGAAAATATGGATGTTAGTGGGGTTAGTGCTCAGGTTGCCTCCCTAGAAATGCTCGTTTGAAGTCTTAAGCTAGACATACCTTTCATTCGCATACTCATGGTGGTTTGAGGAGTTGAAACTCGTCTCTCCGGCTATCAATTCTAACATCATAGTAAGGTTTAAGTCGAGTACTATTTACCTTAAAAGTGCCAAACTTAGGATTATTTACCTCGACTGTTTCGTATGGGAAGACATTAAGTACCTTAAAAGGGATCTCTTCATTTGTATCAAGGTCTGAAGTGGCGATCCAAGGGTCTGTTTTATCCAATAATACCTGATCTCTGATCTTAAATTGGTTTCGCTCATCCTCAGGCTTGTCATGGAGTCGCTTTAGTTCATCGTGTTTTTTTGGTTTCTCCTTGACATGTGTCTTCCACTCGTCTAGTTCATCGATCTGAAGCCTTCGCTCCTCATAAGCTATTTCTTTGTTGGCATTAGGTCTAGGATATGGCTCAGTTGTGTAATTTCGTGGTGCTTCCTGAAAAGAAGGTTGAACAGAATGGTCATTAATAGAATTTATGTTCTCACCTTTATTACTCGATGTCCTAGCTGAGTCAAGATCCTAAAGAGTGATTGATCATGTTAAACAGTCGAGTTTTAATATTTATAAAGAATGATCGAACCTGTAGACTGACTACGACAACAATAGAGGCAAGTGCACCTATCGAACAGTAGTATAGCTCAGGCAAGAATATCTTATCAAACCCAAGGGAACCTAAAAGTACTACTACTCACTTTCTTTCTATTATTTAGCCTAAAATATGGAGTGATTGGATTATTAAACTAACGAAATATTTAAACTAAATGCAAAGACAAAAGAATGAGTTGGAGAAAGACTTTAAGAAAACTCAGTTGATAAAGACGATACCCTCAGGAAGAATCCACCTATGACTTCACTTATTATTTATTCTCCAAACCATATGATTTCTTTACTTAGCTTGATCCGTGAGACTCCTTAACCTATATTAAACCCTCTATCGAGGCGAATAACGTCTAACCTTAGGTTAATTAGTGGAACTCTCGTTCTCTTATAATAACCCCCTAAAGAAGCAGTAAATCGATCAATGGATTCCCATATTAGGTTTCACCCTAATTCGGCAAAATCTCATAACCCTATCTCTAGGCGCCCGATCAATTCCGCTCAATTATGCTAGATCAACTCTTAGGCAGGGTCTATTCCTCCTCCACCTAAGCACATTAGATTGAATTAAACAACATAATTAAGAACAAACCAAGTACTTATCATATAATTTAGAAATCAAATAACAAAATCCATCATATGTTTCATCCCCTTCAGGTATTGAAGGGTTTAGTTCATAACAAAGTAGGAAAACATCTCAAGAGAAAAGATAAAACAAAACATAAGAAATCCCTAAAACCCCCTGAAGGAATTGAAGGAGAGATCCTTCGTCTTGAATGGAGCTCTGGCTTCTTGAGATGGATCAACTGGCTATCTTCAAGTGATTCCTAAAGATGAAAGCTTGAAAAAGCCTCCGCCAAAAGCCGCCTGCTTTGACCGCCTAACCCCTTTTTAGTTGCTACATTGGGTGTTTATATAGGCTTTGAGGTGCTTTACTTGGCTCCTAAGTATCCTAATTCAAGTAGAATTCTCCTAGGATGTTTAAGTAGACTTAGGAATGTGTTTCTTTGCCTCCAAGCATCCAAATCCGAGTGAAATTGCTCTTTCCCGGGGTAGGGGCACGCCCATGGCACACGCCCGTGTAAGTCATCTTCAGGCCGTGTCTCGATTCTATTGATTGAGGCACGGCCGTGTAAATCGTGGCATGGCTGTGTTGAGTAAATGGCAAGGCACGACCATGTGGCTTGAAGTCCAAGCCGTGTTGATTTCTTGGGTTGGCCCAATTTGGTCCGTTTTAAGCCCGTTTTACGTGCTTTTTATCCTTAGGTGCTTTCCTGAGCATAAGACATGAAAATAAAAGATTAAGAGCACATTTTTACATAAATTAGGAATAAGTCATCCAAAAGCATACTAAATGTGGGATTAGAATATGTTACTTTTACGATTTATCAAATACGCCCACACTTAAGCTTTTGCTTGTCCTCAAGCAAAATTCTCAACTTACAATTAAAACAAACTTTCCATAATTCATAATTCCTATCGACAATGTCTCATCATAATTCATAGATAATTTATACATAGATAATTCAACTCAAAGAGTCCTAAAGATTCGCCATTCGATAAGTCATACCTTTGTAGTAAAAAACATAGGTGTCTCCCTTATCTAAGTAATTACCTTTAATTCAAACTCGACAAGGATTGACATCCTCACAAAAGATTCACTCAAATCACTCGAAGTGTTTAAGGTTCAAGAATAAGCACTCATAAGTCGAACCTGAAAAGTTAATCCCATAGGCTTGCTTGGAAATCAAATCTCCACCACTGTATATGAGATGATACACAAATCAAAAGGTCTTTAATTAGGGTTGTAACGGGGCTTGGGTTAAAAGGTGTGGATAAAGGCTAAATTAGAAGGTTAGAATCGAGACTGACTTGACAATTTACCTAACTAGAAACAATGAACTAAATATGAATATTTACATCGAATGAAAACTAATAATACTTACTATTGATAATTACTCTATAATAAAGAGTGTTTTCATCACTTGAAATTTGATAATACTTTAATATGAGCTTTTTCTTCAACAATTGGAGTTTTAAATGCTCTAAGCTTCTTTTTTTTTTTAAGAACAAACTAAGATATTACATCATAAATGATAATGTAACTACTGAACTAATATAATTTGATAACTTAATCAAATCAAACCTTGATTAAAGGGTAGTCAAAAGAAAGGGTGATAACAAATACAAAGGGGTTTTGGGTTAATATTAGTGGGTGTGTCAATAAAAAGGTTGTTAGGATTCAACGGGGTTCACTAGGGGTTAATTTGTAAAGGTAGGCTTTTTATAGAGTAAGTGGGTTAAATCCTGGTGCCTTTATCATCTCAGTGTATCAAATCATTAATGTGGTCTCGACATGTATAAACGAGGCAAGTTCTAGAATAACAGTTCAAAGTTGACACACTCATAATCAATTAAAGTGAGCACGAAAAAGAATATATGCTCTATAAGGCTCAAAATATCACAAAAATTATGGGTGTTTTTGACCTCAATCCTTGTAAATTTCAAACTTCAAAGTAATACTCAAATTCAGTTCAACGACCTATTAATTTTTAATTTTTAGAAAGTAGACTTATCATGCTCGATTCTCTAGTATCCTTTAGATTTAATCATCAATGCACAATTAACTCTGACTTACTCTAAAACATATCAATAAATATCATACATCATAAGAAATTTCATCCTAATTAGTAATATGAGAAAAGTACTTTCGAACAAGACTAAATTCAGGATTTTGAGAATAATGCAAAAAGTCAGGTACTTTTACCCCCCCACACTTAAGATTTACATTGCCCTCAATGTACAAAGATAGATAAACAATTATGTAATAATAAAATCAAAAGAGAAGGGAGAAGTAACACTTCACGAATTTTTGGATGAAGTCTATGAAAAGAAACCGGATAAGATTGGAGGTGAACGTGGGAAGCGTCTCGAACCGCTTGAAATTGAATCCTCAAGTAGCCAACTTGGTTTTGTTGTATCCTAAGCTAAATCTAAATATCATAAAGTATAAGAAGAAGAAAATAAAATAAAATAAAATAAAGTAAAGTAAAAAAATAATGATTAAATAAAATAGAAACAAAAATAAATAATGGAAAATGAAAGACAACTAGAAAAATGGGGAATGAGGTTTAAATAGAGATGTAGTCCGTGTTTTGGGATTTTGAATTTTGAACGCATTCAGGGTGTTCGGGCATGACTGTGGGTGTCGTGGCATGCCTGTGTCTTTCTTCACACAGTCATTCAATATAGGCGTGCTCCTCCGGTGTTCGATAAGTCAGAATGTTGGCACGGTTGGGAGGCACGACCATGTTTATCCCGTGCTTGACGAGTCAGTAACCTCTCATGGGGCATCGACACGGGCATGGACTAGTATCACAGCCCGTGTTGGAGAAAGAAGTTTATTCCTTGTTCGTGTACGGCTAACGGCACGCCCATGGTTCAGCCCCTAGCTTTCACATGGCCACGGGCACGCCCGTGTGTAGGGTCGTGTGGCCTAGAAATCTGCTCTTTGGTTAGTTTATGGTTAGGTGCTAAGGAAAAAAATTAAAAAATAAAAAATAAAAAAATGTAAAAATAGGGTTAGTGCTCGGGTTGCCTCCTGAGAAGCGCTCGTTTATAGTCTTAGCTAGACTGTACCTATCATTCGTATGGTCATAGTGGTTTGAGGAGGTGGAAATCCTTTCTCATTTGATTAACTCGGTTATAGAAATAAAGTTTAAGTCGAGTAATGTTTACCTCAAAAGTCTTGAATTTAGAATTGCTTACCTCGATCGTGTCTTAGTATAGGAAGACATTAAGTACCTCAAAAGTGATTTCTTCGCTTGCCTTGAGTTCGAATTGGTGATTCGAGGTCTTCCTTATTCAACAATACCTAATCCTCTATTTTGATGTGATTTTTGTTCCTATCGACTTGTCAGGGTTTCTTCGGTTTCACTTCGTGTGATTCGGTTCCTCATGTAATTCTTCTTTATTAGTACGAGGTCTATGATCCGCTCAGTTTGTAGCTTTGTGGTGTTTCCTACAATGAAGGTTGAACAAGTTGGTTATCAACTGAATTTACTTTCTCACCTTTATCACTTGATGTTCGCCGAGTCAAGAGCTTGAAGAGTGACTATCTAAATCGCCTACTCAAGTATGAGTTCTCCTACATAGATATCAATTTTAGCTCTGGCAGTTGCTAAAAAGGGTCTTCCTAAAATTAAGGGGATCGTATTGTCCTCATCCATGTCTAAAACGACAAAGTCTACTAGGAATACGAATTTATCAATTTTGATTAGAACATTTTCTATTATACCCCTAGGAATTCTTATAGTTTTATCAGTTAATTGAATGCTCATCCTAGTTTGTTTCGGTTTCCTTAGACCTAGTTGTTTAAACATTTTGTAAGGCATAACATTGATCCTTTCCCCTAAATCCGCTAATGCATTATCAATAGATAAACTACCAATTAAACATGGAATTGTAAAACTCCCTGGATCTTTTAATTTTCGTGGCAGTTTATTTTGTAGAATTGCTAAGCACATTGCGTTTAGCTCCACGTGGTGCTCTTCGTCTAATTTGCGTTTGTTGGTCAAGAGCTGTCTGAAAAATTTCCTCGAGTCTGGTATCTGAAAAAGAGCTTCAAGGAGAGGGAAGTTAATATATAATTTCTTTAAGAGTTTAAGAAACTTATCGAATTGTTCTTCTGAATCGTCTCTTTTCATTGCTTCGGGATAAGGTATACGAGGTTGTACTCCTTGATTACCAATTTTTGCTTTTCTTGTGTTACCTCTATCTTACCTTCGTCTACCTTGTTTTCTTGTATTGAGTTTGGTTCTAATCCCTTACTATCTTGAGCTGAGATGGCTTGAATTTGCTCCTTTGGGTTAACCTTGGTGTTACTTAGTAGACGTCCTAGCAGTCGTATTAGCTTTGCGAGATGTCCCACTGACCTAGTAAGTTCTCCAACTTAATTCTCGATCCCTTTGATCGATTTTTGTTGTTCATCAAGTGTTGCTTCAGTCTTTTGGAGACGAGAATCTATGGCTGCCATGAAATTCGTCAGTATCTCTTCAAGATTCGGCTCTTCTTCTTGTTGGTGAGGTGGTTGTTGAAAATTTGGAGGAAGGTCCGATCTTTGGCTATTTTGATAATTCCACGAGAAATTGGGATGGTACTTCCAACCCCCATTATAAGTGTCACTATAAAAATTATTTTGATATCTAGAATAGTTACCCGTATAGTGAGCTTGCTCGTTTTCCATGCCATATCCGTAGGGTGGGTACTCAGGATTCGCCACGCCTCCTAGATTCAAATCATATTTTATTTCTGGATGTACTTGCGAGGGGCTATACCAATCATCAATCTTTTTATTCATCATCTCTAACTGATTAGATAACTTGGTGACCACGTCGAGGTTGAAAACACTGGTTGCTTTAGTAGGAATTACCCCCATGCCTTGCTACTGATAATTATTCAGTGCCATCTTTTTCATACACAAAAATTTTCTGCCAAAATCAAAATAGAGGAAAAAAAATAGCAAAGTAAAAAGAAATAATAATAAAGAATAATATAATAAATTGCAAATAAAATTTTTTCTGGCTAAAGTAATAGAAATAGAGTTTTCTTAATATTTTAGTGTTCCCCGGCAACGGCGCCAAAAACTTGGTCGTGTCAAATAGTCAAGTTTTAATATTTATAAAGAATGATCGAACCTGTAGACTGACTGCGACAACAATAGGGGCAAGTGCACCTATCGAACAGTAGTATAGCTCAGGCAAGAATATCTTATCGAACCCAAGGGAACCTAAAAGTACTATTACTCACTTTCTTTCTATTATTTAGCCTAAAATATAGAGTGATTGGATTATTAAACTAACAAAATACTTAAACTAAATGCAAAGAAAAATAATGAATTGGAGAAAGACTTTAAGAAAACTCATTTGATAAAGACGATACCCTCAGGAAGAATCCACCTATGACTTCACTTATTATTTATTCCCCAAACCATATGATTTCTTTACTTGGCTTGATCCGTGAGACTCCCTAACCTATATTAAACCCTCTCTCGAGGTGAATAACGTCTAACCTTAGGTTAATTAGTGGAACTCTCGTTCTCTTATAATAACCCCCTAAGGAAGTAGTATATCGATCAATGGATTCCCATATTAGGTTTCACCCTAATCCGGCAAAATCTCATAACCCTATTTTCAGGCGCCCGATCAACTCCGCTCATATAACATCTTGATTAAATGGGCCCATGCATTATGTGTGTCGATGGTTTAAAATATTAAATTGAGGGTTAGGGGTCTAGATTTGGCTCAGGAATGGGCTGAAACCTTGGTTAAAATATTCCGTTTAGTCACCATAGGATTTGAAGGTAGGTATCTGTGTTTAAAAATATTGAGTTGGGCTTGAGGCCGAAAGTAGGATGGCGCCATAAGGGAGTGAAGGGTGGCGTCACTAGTGGATGGAGAGGGCCCAAGTTGCGGTTGCTTGGAGCCCAAGTTATTAGGCCAAATTCGGCACTTAAAAGGGAGTAAGGGGGGACAGCAACAAGGCTAATATTTAAGGATTTTTAATGTTTAAAATATGTGGATATTAAGCTGATAAAGGAGGGAGGAAGTGGTGTGATGTAGGACTCTTTTGGATGTGAGTTCGGATAAAGATAGGGGAAAAGATGAGAGGCTATCCAGGAGGCTAGAGGTGGCCGAAATTTGGACTGTGTGTGTAAAGGGGGGACAGCTAGATAGAGTCAAAGAATGCCGAATTTTCATTATTTTTCCTGAAGCACAGTCTTGATCATCTTTCTCTTTTCTCTTTTCCTCCTAATTTCGGTAAAATAGGCTCTTTTTTCTTCTTTTCTTTTGCTACCAAAAATTGAAACCCTCTAAAGCTTCACAGTTGCCGAAACACTGATATTTTCTGTCTCTTCTCTTTCAAACACATTGACCGAATACCCCTTATTAGACAACATTCTTCTTGTCCATCTTTACCGTGATTTTCTTAAAAGCCGAATCCCTAGATCTCACCTACTGTGATTGCCGAATCTTGAAGGAAACTGTAGGTAAGTGTCGATTTGCGTGGTTCAATCATTTTTTGACTTTTAAAGATCTTAGCCGAATGGCTATAGGGTTAACTAATCAGGTGTTTTTCTTTAATTTACAACATTCCAGGATTTGAAGGGGGTTCAATCGCTTAGAGTTCAGTAGCACTCGGATCGTATTACTTTCAGGATTTCAAGGTAAGGAGATCTGTATATTTAAACGTATAAATTCAGGTACATAATAATCCTTGGCCGAATGTAGGGGAAGCTTTATCTTCGCGCTTTTGAGCAAAGTTGTAGACAAAGGGTAGTAGATCTGATTAGAGAGGGTATCGACATAGAGGGTAGTCCTACGTATTTATCAGGTGTGTAACTTTTCACACCATTCAGATTTGTAGTACATGTATATAAATCTTCTATATTCTGTTAAATGCCTAAATCCCGACATAATGGTTGAAACCCGAAGAGGGTAAAGGCGAATCACCAGGTTAGTGATTTCTGTCATTCATAAATGAATGTTTCTATTGAGATGATATGTTTTACATGTATGCAGATTTCTGTGATTGCACGGGGTTGGGTGATTAATGAAAGGGGAAGTGATCATTTGTCGTGGCTTTTGCCATGATCTGTTGTAGTGGTTTCTTGCCATGATCTGTTGTAGTGGCTTCTTTCCATGATCTGTTGTAGTGGCTATTGCCATGACCTAACGATGAGCAGCTAACTACAGCATGACTACCATAAAGGGTGTGTAGCGGTGTGGGTTGATTGTAGAAATCCTCAATGGTGTGATTGACAGGTAAGGGTGGTGTGTAGCAGATGGAAACCTAGGATTGGGTTGGGCTTTGTATAATTTCTGATACATTGTGCTCTGTTATCTGTTCTGTGGGCCTAAGGTCCAATCTGATGGTACAGGAGGGTTGCACACTGAGTCTTGCGACTCACCCTATTATTTAACATCTTTCAGGTAACACCTAGTGCATTGGACCGGGTTGGAGAGGAGCGCAAGGTGGCCATGCGAGATAATATCTTGATTCAGCAAAAGACTCTACTTAGTTTAATTATTTTTGTTATTTTTAATTAGTGGGTTTTAAATTTTGTTGTAATAAGGCCATTGGCCATTAGCTTTACATTTTTTTCCTTTTCTTTTTTGGTTTTATTTTGGGCTTTTATTATTATTTGACATTTAAATTTTACGTTTTAATTAAACTAAGGCATTAATATAAAATTTATATCTCTTACAAATAATTTAACCATTTAGTTTTCCCGAATAAAAGGTTAAACTCAAGAAAAATATTTTTTCCAAAATTTCGACATTTTTTTTAAAATCTCCTTAGTGACATGCCAGATCCAGTTATGGTGTTTGGGCCAGGTTTGGGGTGTTACAAATTAGTATCAGAGCTCGGTTTAAAACTCGACTTTGGGGTTTTTGGGCTCAAAACGTTTTCTAAAGATGGGTTTTGAAACATGCATTTTTATAAATGATACAGGTCTGTTAGCTCGGCATGGCACCTGCGTCTCCGGCCCAAGTCCGCCAGGTAAGTATTCTGAACCATTGTACGTTATGCATGTGGGCTTAATGGGTTTTATGTGGCCATAGGTTAGTAAGATAGAAATTATTGGACCCTAGGCCTAGCTTACACCAAACAATAAACTCCATAAAACTTAATCTAATTAAACAAACCTGGGAATAAGTCACTGAGTTATGGTTGTGGCAACAAGCATACACATGTCTAGGATTGGATCCAGAGAGAGCTTGGTATTTAAGCAGTCCTAGTGACTCACCTCTTCTTCGCTGGAATCCTACCTGGTGCGTAGTAACTGTTCACCTTAGCCATGAGGACTTGTTGACGGGCCAAAATTTATAATTCAAACCCGAAAGGTACTAGCCACCTTATTTTGTAAAATTACTAAAATAACCTGTAACACCTCTACCCCATACCTGTCGCCGGATTAGGGTTATGAGGCATTACCGAACTCGACTCAGATCATCACAATCATTTATCACAAATCATACATTTATCAAACCCAAAAGAGACTTAATTCATGCTTGTACAATTCAAACCATAGAATCATCGAATATATGTTATTCAAATGTTCGTTACAAGTTTGAGTATGCACTTTTCACTTTATACATATAAAGTAAATATAAATACATTTATTACTTATTCAGTTATCAACTTATCATTTCACATATTATACCCATATACCTATTTAAACGTAAACTCTCACAGCACTCTATGGTGTATCCATTCATCTATGAAAGATTCAGTCTAGGTTCGCATATAACATAACCAACTTCTTTCATCTTCATTTATAACATTTAAAACATATATTTTCGGGCATTTCTAACCCCAACCTAACTATTCAAATGGTGTAGCCGAACATACAATGCATGCACACATATATATATATACCAACTTTCCCTATTATAACAAGGATATCTCATAACTCATAGATTCATGGAACATAAATCTAAGACTCGACCATTCAATATCATATCATGCAAATTGAGACATTTGATCATCTTTACACCCAAGTTTTATCATACAATACACTTCCAAATAAGTTCATTTCATAACCGAACCACTATATTACTATTTACTACTTAAAACTTACTTATAACCCAATCGTTTCAAGTATATAAGTCATAAAGTCTACCTGTTCAGCATGAAACACATATGAATATGAGTATGTACATATATATAACACATACTCATTCATTTCCCAAACCAAACATACACGCATCTCTCATCAAAGATAGATTATATCATCGAACATTAACATTAAGAATTAGCCACTTTCACATGGCTTTTATACATTATCAAAATATCATTCAAAAACTTAGCTAGCCTATACATGCCTTAAGAACCAAAAGTCTAAGCATTTTAGGTACCAACAAGAGTAGATAGTGTGAATGACTTCGTTGACGATCCCCCCTGAGCTCGTAGCTTGATCAAAATCTATAAAACAGAACGATGAACACACGGAGTAAGCTAATTTAGCTTAGTAAGTCTTAAGCAGTCATGAAATACCAATTGTACATACAAGCATTTAAAAAAAACAATCAAGTAATAACGTTGAATAAATTAGCTTAACTCGAAGGTCCTCCAAAACCGAATGCCTTTACCTCACTTAACATAACGTTTATCATTTCCTTACCATTAACATCCAACTTACCAACTCAGCATTTTAACCAAAATATAAAGCATCCTCTCTTTATGATCTATTCATAACATGCACATATAAAACTCAATAGGTTCACATAATTATTCGAACAAGTAAAGGGCCACGTACATCTAAATCACCTCTTTAATTACATAAACACAAGTTCGTTTAGCTTAACCATCATCACTATTTTACCTTTAAACCTCCATTTATAATCTCATCATATAATTCACATATAGATTAAATACTGCTTCCAACTACTCATATTTTCGATACACATATTTCCATAGGATCACATATATATATGTATATACAATAAGTATATACTTTACACTTAGTAAATTTCACATAAAAGGAAATATATTCACACACACACACATATATATATGTATATCCATTTGACATTTCATGCATTCGTATACATGGCATCAAAGTAATCCCAAATATCATGTAAACATAAGCATAAGGCCAAATATACAGGATCAATTTGTATCATTCATATCAATATACTTATACGATTACCTTTAACCACATTTTGCTTTCATATACCAATTTCCTCATGGCATAGTTTATACACAATTTGCATCTACCGATTGTATATCTCACTTCCTTCATCAATTCATTTACTTATCATCAACACACACATATATATATGTATAATACATGAATATGAATAGCACATACCTTGTAGCCGAATTAACAAATTCATTTTCAAATGCTTAGGCTCACTTGATTCATTTCATGACTTTACTAGTACACAATCTAAGCTTGGAATTTCAACTCACCGGTATAAAAACACGCTAGGCATTTTCCGAATCTCACATACGGCATTAGACTTGCTAGACTCAAGGTCCGTAGTTCAAACACCTAGCATTTAGCTTTCTAGGCAATACGCCCAATATATCACCTAAGACTAAGGCTGCTAGGCACGAAGCCCTAATATGTCACCTAAGACTAAGCTTTAGGCACGAAGCCCAAATATGTCACCAAGACTAAGCACGCTAGGCACGAAGCTCTAATATGTCATCGGCACTAAGCACCGCTAGGCAATAAGCCCGAATATATCATCGCACAGAGGCACATTAGGCATAAAGCCCGAGTATCAACGTAGTCAATCATTCCACACATTTCACAATTTATCACATATCCAATTCAACTAAGCTTATTCACATTACACAAATAGAATCATTACGTCATTGTAAAACCCACAATTCATATCGAGATACTCATTCATATCACATTATTAAATTATGCATTCAATCTAATTTACTTATATAAATTCGGCTATGACATAAACATGTACTCAAATTTATCGAACATCATCATTTAATATGTTCATAAATAATTATTTGATATATTTTAGCTTAATGATTTACCTCAAATATCGATGGACGACGAAGACCAGCTATTCGATAACCTTCGCCTTTCCCCGATCCAAATCTGTTTTTCTTTGCTCTTGATCTAAACATATTTAAAATAAGATCATTCAAGTACATTTCATCTCAATTTAGTCCCAAAATACATAAATGGGCAAATTACCATTTTGCCCTTATTATTTCACATTTTTACAATTTAGTTCTAATTGCTTAAAACACAAAATACACAATTTGTATAAATACCTTAAGGGCCGAATATCTATAGCATTCATACAAATCCATATATTTCATTTATTTCACATTTAAGTCCCTATAAAATTTTATTTTCACAATTAAGCCCTAATCTATCAAAATCACCAAAAATCCAAGGACAAAACATATCAATCTAACATATATCTTTCATAATCCATCAACTAACATCATAAAACTCATGAAATCATCAATGGTACATTTCAAAATATTGATCAAAATCAAAAATTCAAGCATGGGTCTTGAAGTATTCGAAGCAACGATTTCAAAAACGTAAAAATTATCAAAAACCGAAAACTACACATACCTTAATCAAGGTAATTTGTTGCTGAAATTTGAAGCTTTTCTAAGCTCTTTTCTTTAGCTAACATTCGGCTAAGAGAGAAGCAAAAATGATAATGGTTTCTTTTCATGCAATTTTAACATATATTAATCATTTATTAAATTACTATTTTAACCTTTTAATAAATAATAAACATAACATATAACTTAAGGTCATATTAGACCTTTGTCACCACTATCATTGAAAATGGGCTATTTGCCCTATTAGTACCTCATAGTAAAAAGCCACTATCACTTTACCACTTTTCACTATAGTAAGCAACTTTTACACTTTACGCGATTTAATCCTTTTGTCAAATTAAACACTCAAACGATAAAATTTTCTTCTTAAACTTTCACACATTAATTCACATATAATAAACACCGAAAATAATATCTAAAAATTTTTTAGACTCAGATTCGTGGTCCCGAAACCACCATTCCGATTAGGGTCAAATTCGGGCTGTTACAACTCTCCTCCCTTAGGGATTTTCGTCCCCGAAAATCTTTCCGCTGAACAATTTTCGATATTGTTATCTTATTGAATCTTCAGGCTGCCATTTCTTATTTCTCAACTCCTTTACCTCACGGCTAAGATATGGATCAGCTCTCTTCATATGTCATATAAGATCGGATCTCTGTTTCAGATGAGGCAATCACATGTGACGGATCAGGCCGATATTTACGAAATATTGAAACATGAAATACTTTATCGTCGGTCTCAAATTCTATATATTTTTGTTTCAAGTCTATAAAGGATTTTTGACGATCAAATATTGCTTTCAAACAATCTCGTATCAATTTCACTTCCTGTTCTGTATCCTTTATCAAATCAACCCAGTGTAACTTATTCTCACCGAGTTCGGTCTAATCTGAGGTATACGATTTTACGTCCGTACAAATCTTCATACAGTGCCATTTTGATATTCATCTGAAAACCACTATTATGCGCAAATTTTTTTAATCAATGGTAGATACTGTTCCCATGAGCCATAAAACTCTAATGTGCAGCACCTTAGTATATCTTTAAGAATCTGAATAGTTTGTTCGAATCGCTCGGATTGATCATCTGCTTACAAATGAAAGGTCAGATCTTGAAATGCAATTTCGTGCCCAAAGCTTCTTGCAAATTTCTCTAGAATCGTGATAGGAATCTCGTACCTCTATCTGACACAATAGATAGTGGTACCCCGTGCAATCTCACAATCTCATTAATATAAAACTCGGTCAATCTCTCTAGTGAGAAATCAGACCTAACCAAAATGAAATGGGTAGATTTAGTTAATCGGTCAATTACGACCCATATCACATCTTTCTTTCTCGGAGTCAGGGCCAATCAAAGACAAAGTCCATTGTTACTTTATCCCATTTCCACTCAAGAATCAAAATTGGCTGTAATAATCCAGATAAAACTTGATGTTCGACTTTCGTTTGTTGACAGACTAAACATTTTAAATCCAAATCAGAAATGTCTCGTTCCATACCGAACCACCCGTAGTGTTGCTACAAATTATGATACATATTAGTACTTCCCAGATGAACAGTTAAACGACTATTATGTGCTTCATTCAAATCAATGGAATTAACTCTGAATTTCTCAGAATACAATCATGATCCTGGAATCTCAGACAATCATCAAAAATTTTGAAATTCGGACTCGTAATTCACTTCACATCGAGCTCGATTCACTAACAATTTATTATCAATTTTCGAGCTTTATATATATACATTGTAAAAACATCGGTTCGCTCTCAATTCCTCTATTACAAAACTATCATAAGACAAGTCCAACTAAGTATTCAAAGCCTGTAATGCAACGATGACTTTCTATTCAGACCATTAGTCACAACATTTGTTTTACCCGAATGATAATCTAACAATAGCTCATAATTTTTCAATATCTCAAGCCATTTTCTCTGATGCAAGTTCAAATCTTTTTAAGTCATCAATTATTTTAAACTTTATGATCTGAATAGACATGACATTTCTCCCCGAACAAGTAATAACGTCAAATCTTCATCGCGAATTTAATAGCTGCTAGTTCCAAATCACATGTCGGGTAATTTCTTTCATGCAGCTTCAATTGTCTCGAAGTGTAGGCTACGACTTTGCCTTCTTGCATCAAAACACAATCCACAAAGAAGCATCACTAAAACAACAAATTCTTTACCGATTCAAAGCTAAACTAACACCGAGCTTCAATCAAAAGGGCTTTCAACCGATCGAAACTTTTCTAACACTTTTCCGACCATTCAAACCGACATCTTTCCAAAGCGTCTAATCAATCTGAGTAACTATCATCGATCTAATCTGATTCCAAAAGTGACGAAATATGTCCCGAAGACTAACCGCACAATCGAATTCACATTCTCTGAATATCATATATATAATTGTTCTTCTCTCAAAGTTTGCAAAAAATTCTCAATGTTCAAGATGCTCCTTTTCATTAAGTGAATAAATAAAGGGATCATCCACAATTTCCACAACAACTCAATAACAGATTTAACTTCACAAATCAGAGGCAACCCCGGTAACTCTTCAGGAAACATATCAGAAAACTCACAAACAATAGGCATTGATTAAATTTTCTTCCCAGATACTTTCAAATCAATCACGTAGGCAAAATATGACTCATAACCCCTTTTTTTTCATATATTTTCGAGCTTTCAAAACAGATATTACAATAGTCAATCTACTCAAACCATTAGACTCAATTCGTACTTTCTTATCTTTCAGACATCTCAAATTTATAGTCTTTCTTTTGCAGTTCACAACAACATCATGCATAACAACCAATCCCTTTCCAAAATAATATTAAACTCATCAAATGGTAAATGCATCAAATTAGCGGGGAAACAGATATCTCGAAACATTAATGGACAGTTCTTGCATACTTTATCAACCATGACACTTTTATCTAGGGATTCAATACTTTTATAGCAAACTCAGAAGATTCTGCAGTCAAAGTCTTGCTGAATACTAAATTCATGCATACATACGAATATGTAGAACCAAGGTTTATCAAAACAATCACAGAAGTATCATAAAGAGTAAATGTACCAGTTTTGACATCAGGTGATGAGGCATCCTCTAGAACTCGAATAGTATACACTCTGACTGGCACTCTGGCTTCAAATATGTTAATATTGTCTTCTAATGAAGATATGGTACACTTTAAATATTGATCCGGAATATAAGATAGCTCGTTGAACACACAAATAGTATTGTCAAACTACAACTCAGCCCACTCCACATCATTATCATCATCATCATTAGTTTTAAATTCTTCAGCCCTGTGTTTCTCAATTTTATCTACAGGAGGCCTACCAAATCTTATCAGATCCACTATCGGAGGTACCATAGGTATCGGAGATGGATTATTCGGGGGTAGAGGTTGTTGCACAGTCAGGTTAGTCCAGATATATTGAGTAAACCATTCGTTTATCATCTGGTAGAAGGCTTACTTAGCCTTCCCCCTCATGACTACTCGAGATAGGTCGAGAGTCTATTGGCACTGACCTATATGCGAAATCAGGCGCTACGCTCTCAACATCATCAGCTACGGCTCTATCGGGATCCATTTACAATATAAAATCACAATTCAGATGTCAGAAGTCACCACACTATCATATTGTAATTTAAGGCATGTATAGCTAGACCCACACGTGCTACGGTAGTCCTAGAATCGACTAAATCGTAAGCTCTGATACCAATCAAATGTAACACCTCTACCCCATATCTGTCACCGAATTAGGGTTATGAGGCATTACCGAACTTGACTCAGATCATCACAATCATTTATCACAAATCATACATTTATCAAACCCAAAAGAGACTTAATTCATGCTTGTACAATTCAAACCATAGAATCATCGAATATATGTTATTCAAATGTTCGTTACAAGTTTAAGTATGCACTTTTCACTTTATACATATATTCAGTTATCAACTTATCATTTCACATATTATACCCATATACCTATTTAAACGTAAACTCTCACAGCACTCTATGGTGTATCCATTCATCTATGAAAGATTCAGTCTAGGTTCGCATATAACATAACCAACTTCTTTCATTTTCATTTATAACATTTTAAACATATATTTTTGGGCATTTCTAACCCGAACCTAACTATTCAAATGGTGTAGCCGAACATACAATGCATGCACACATATATATATACCAACTTTCCCTATTATAACAAGGATATCTCATAACTCATAGATTTATGGAACATAAATCTAAGACTCGACCATTCAATATCATATCATGCAAACTGAGACATTTGATCATCTTTACACCCAAGTTTTATCATACAATACACTTCCAAATAAGTTCATTTCATAACCGAACCACCATATTACTATTTACTACTTAAAACTTACTTATAACCTAATCGTTTCAAGTATATAAGTCATAAAGTCTACCTGTTCAGCATGAAACACATATGAATATGAGTATGTACATATATATAACACATACTCATTCATTTCCCAAACCAAACATACACGCATCTCTCATCAAAGATAGATTATATCATCGAACATTAACATTAAGAACTAGCCACTTTTGCATGGCTTTTATACATTATCAAAATATCATTCAAAAACTTAGCTTGCCTATACATGCCTTAAGAACCAAAAGTCTAAGCATTTTAGGTACCAACAAGAGTAGATAGTGTGAATGACTTCGTTGATTTATCCCCCGAGCTCATAGCTTGATCAAAATCTATAAAATGTAACGATGAACACACTGAGTAAGCTAATTTAGCTTAGTAAGTCTTAAGCATCATGATATACCAATTGTACATTCAAGCATTAAAAAAACAATCAAGTAATAACGTTGAATAAATTAGCTTAACTCAAGGTCCTCCAAAACCAATGCCTTTACCTCACTTAACATAACGTCTATCATTTCCTTACCATTAACATCCAACTTACCAACTCAGCATTTTAACCAAAATATAAAGCATCCTCTCTTTATGATCTATTCATAACATGCACATATAAAACTCAATAGGTTCACATAATTATTCGAACAAGTAAAGGGCCACATACATCTAAATCACCTCTTTAATTACATAAACACAAGTTCATTTAGCTTAACCATCATCACTATTTTACCTTTAAACCTCCATTTATAATCTCATCATATAATTCACATATAGATTAAATACTGTTTCCAACTACTTATATTTTCGATACACATATTTCCATAGGATCACATATATATATGTATATACAATAAGTATATACTTTACACTTAGTAAATTTCACATAAAAGGAAATATATTCACACACACACATATACATATATATGTATATCCATTTGACATTTCATACATTCGTATACATGGCATCAAAGTAATCCCAGTATATCACGTAAACATAAGCATAATGCCAAATATACAGGATCAATTTGTATCATTCATATCAATATACTTATACGATTACCTTTAACCACATTATGCTTTTATATACCAATTTCCTCATGGCATAGTTTATACACAATTTGCATCTACCGATTGTATATCACACTTCCTTCATCAATTCATTTACTTATCATCAACATACACACATATATATATATATATATATATATATATGTATAACACATGAATATGAATAGCACATACCTTGTAGCCGAATTAACAAATTCATTTTCAAATGCTTAGGCTCACTTGATTCATTTCATGACTTTACTAGTACACAATCTAAGCTTGGAATTTCAACTCACCGGTATAAAAACCTGCTAGGCATTTGCCCGAATCTCACATACTGGCATTAGACTTGCTAGACTCAAGGTCCGTAGTTCAATCACCGACATTTAGCCTGCTAGGCAATAAGCCCGAATATATCACCGGCACTAAGTCGGCTAGGAACGAAGCCCTAATATGTCACCAAGACTAAGCACGCTAGGCACGAAGCTTAAATATGTCACCTAAGCACTAAGCACCGCTAGGCACAAAGCTCGAATATGTCACTAAGACTAAGCACGCTAGGCAATAAGCAGAAATATATCAAACACGAGAGGCACACTAGGCATAAAGCCCGAGTATCAATGTAGTCAATCATTCCACACACATTTCATAATTTACCACATATCCAATTCAACTAAGCTTATTCACATTACACAAATAGAATCATTACGTCATTGTAAAACCCACAATTCATATCGAGATACTCATTCATATCACATTATTAAATTATGCATTCAATCTAATTTACTTATATACATTCGGCTATGACATAAACATGTACTCAAATTTATCGAACATCATCATTTAATATGTTCATAAATAATTATTTGATATATTTCAGCTTAAGGACTTACCTCAAATATCGATGGACGACGAAGACCGGCTATTCGATAACCTTCGCCTTTCCCCGATCCAAATCCGTTTTTCTTTGTTCTTGATCTAAACATATTTAAAATAAGATCATTCATGTACATTTCATCTCAATTTAGTCCCAAAATACATAAATGGGAAAATTACCATTTTGCCCCTATTATTTCACATTTTTACAATTTAGTTCTATTTGCTTAAAACACAAAATACACACAATTTGTATAAATACCTTAAGGGTCGAATATCTATAGCATTCATACAAATCCATATATTTCATTTATTTCACATTGAAGTCCCTCTAAAATTTTATTTTCACAATTAAGCCCTAATCTCTCAAAATAACCAAAAATCCAAAGACAAAACATATCAATCTAACATATATCTTTCATAATCCATCAACTAACATCATAAAACTCATGAAATCATCAATGGTACATTTCAAAATATTGATCAAAATCAAAAATTCAAGCATGGGTCTTGAAGTATTCGAAGCAACGATTTCAAAAACGTAAAAATTATTAAAACCGAAAACTACACATACCTTAATCAAGGTAATTTGTTGTCAAATTTGAAGCTTTTCTAAGCTCTTTTCTTTAGCTAACATTCGCTAAGAGAGAAGCAAAATGATAATGGTTTCTTTTCATGCAATTTTAACATATATTAATCATTTATTAAATTACTATTTTAACCTTTTAATAAATAATAAACATAACATATAACTTAAGGTCATATTAGACCTTTGCACGCCACTATCATTGAAAATGGGCTATTTGCCCTATTAGTACCTCATAGTAAAAAGCCACTATCACTTTAGTACTTTTCACTATAGTAAGCAACTTTTACATTTTACGCGATTTAATCCTTTTGTCAAATTAAACACTCAAACGATAAAATTTTCTTACGAAACTTTCACACACATTAATTCACATATAATAAACACCGAAAATAATATCTAAAAATTTTCTGGACTCAGATTCATGGTCCCAAAACCACCATTCCGATTAAGGTCAAATTCGGGCTGTTACATAACCTCTAGTTTTGAAAATTTTTGAAATACCCCTAATTTTTAAAAATTACCAAATTACCCCTAATTTGAAAAATAACCAAAATACCTCTGATTTTTAAAATTACCAAAATACCCTTGAATTACAAAATTACCAAAATACCCTTATTTTGAAAAATCACCAAGATACTCTATTTTGAAAAATTACGAAAATACCCCTAGGAGAGGAATATGAGTTCATGGATATTGCTTGTGTGGTTGATGCGTGTATGTGATGTTCTTATTGATGATGATTGAATGAGAATTCTAGAATTAGGAAATATAGACTTGAGAACTGAACTTGTAGATAGAATTCGAATTCGAAAGAACTACTATCGAAATAATTTTACATAAGATTGTTTGCGGTTAATAAGTGGGAAGAATTAATTATTCATAAAATTCTTAATCAGATAAATGTCAATCGAAAGAATGAGTACAAGGGGTCGAGGACGTCCACCACGTGGTCGTGGCAGGGGTAGGATGACCGTGTCTGAACCAGTAAGGTCTAGTCACGGGTCAGGAAACGAGATGCCGGATCTGCCAGCTGTGGAGGGAGAATTTTAGGACCAAATGGATAGAGATAATGTAGTGTCTCAGGCGATACTGCGGGTCCTTAAAAGAGTGGCTGGAGTAGGCACGGGTTTAGGAGCTCGGAAGTCTGTGTCTGAACGACTTTGAGCCAACAGGCTAGAGATGTTTAGGGGAGTTTCTAGCGTAGCCCCTAACACAGCTGAGTGTTGGTTAGAGGCAACTGAGCGCATAATAGATGACCTTGACTTCACTGTGGAGGAGAAGTTGAAGGGGTCGTGTCTCTTCTTCGAGAAGAGGCCTATCAGTGGTGGCTCACGGTGAAGGAGGGTACTCCCGCAGATTGTATTGATTGAGACTTTTTTTAGGAGTCGTACCAGGGAAAGTACATCGGGGCTAGCTATGTGGATGCACAGAGAAGGGCATTCTTAAACTTGGTGCAGGGAAGTAAGTCTGTGTCAGAATATGAAGCCAAATTTCTACGATTGAGTCATTACGCTCGAGGGATTGTAGCAACTGACTATAAGCGTTGCGTGCAATTCAGGGATGGACTAAGGGATGGATTGAGGGTATTAGTGGCACGGCAGCGAGAAAGGGACTTTGCGATTCTGGTCAAGAAAGTTAAAATATCTGAGGAGGTGAAATGGACTGAGAAGCAGAATAAGGATAAGGATCAGAATCGAAAGAAGAGGAATTTTGGGCCGTCGGGATCATCTGGGAATTTTCAGAAAAGGCCTAGGTCTGATGGGCCAACTCATGCTCCGACGGGTCAAAATCGATCATGTCTTTCATGGGGGAAGGTGCATTATGGGGAGTGTAGAAGGAGAACCAGTGGATGCTTTAGGTGTGGATCCACGGAGCATATGATTAAGGACTGTCCACAGATGGAGCAGGCACAGCCCGCGGGACGAGGTTCTGATCAGGTTAGGAGAGGTGGTCAGCTAGTATCAAGGGGTCATGGCACGGCCAGAGGAGGAAATGGATTCGGTCAGGGTCATGGAGCACCTGGTAGGGGTGTTGGAAATGTAGACGCAAGGCAGCCGGGTCTGGTCTATGCAGCACGTCGACAGAAGGATGGTGACGCACTGGACGTCATAACCGGTACGTTTCTTATTGCTAATAGCCCATACCTTACTTTGATTGATATTGGGTAAACCCACTCCTATGTTGCATGTTCGGTATCTGAGACCCTAAGTTTAGACTCTGAAACAACTACTAGGAAGATGACTGTGGTTAGCCCTCTGGGACAATCTAGGGTAGTGGACAAACTGTTTAGAGACGTACCTTTAGAGACTCAAGGAGTAGTGTTCCTGGCAGACTTAATGGAGTTACCGTTTGGAGAGTTTGATCTTATCTTAGGAATGGATTGGTTGACTAAACATCGTGCTAAGTTGGATTGTGAGACTAAACGCATGGTGTTGAATACCCCGAAAGGTAGGGAGATGGTTGTGTTAGGAGGAAGAAGGAATTATTTGTCCAATGTAGTGTCCGTATTTCTAGACTAAACGCGTTTCTAGCCTTTATCAGTGTTTTGGATGTTAAGGAGGTGACTGTCGATGAGGTTCGAACAGTCAAGGATTTCACAGATGTCTTTCCTGAGGAATTGCTAGTATTACCCTCAGATCGCGAAGTGGAGTTTAGAATAGAGCTACTTTCAGGTATAGCTCTAGTGTCTATTGCTCTGTACAGAATGGCGCCGAAGGAGCTGGTGAAACTCAAAGCCCAGATCCAGGAACTGTTAGATCGTGGATTTATCCGACCGAGTGTGTCTTCTTGGGGAGCCCCAGTCCTATTTGTGAAGAAGAAGGACGGATCCATGCGTATGTGTGTAGACTACCGTCAATTGAATAAGTTGACGTTAAGAACAAGTACCCACTGCCAAGAATCGATGACTTATTCAATCAGCTCAAAGGAGCTTTGGTCTTTTCTAAGATTGACTTAAGGTTGGGATATCATTAGTTAAGGGTAAAAGAAGGAGACATTTATAAGACGGCGTTTCAGACTCGATACGGTCATTACAAGTAGTTGGTGATACCATTCGGGTTGACGAATGCGCCAGCGACATGGATATGATGAATTGGGTAGTTCAATCGTATCTTGATTGGTTCGTCATGGTGTTTATCGATGATATTTTGGTTTATTCTAAGTCTGAGAAGGAGCATGATGCACATCTTCGTGTGGTGTTACAAATTCTAAGGGAGAAGCAGTTGTACGCAAAGTTCAGTAAGTGTGAGTTCTGGCTGAAGGAAGTGACTTTCTTAGGGCATGTAGTTTTCGCAGATGGAATTAGGGTGAACCCTCGAAGATAGAAACCGTTTTGGATTGGAAACCGTCGAAGTCTGTGATGGAGATTCGAAGTTTCTTGGGATTGGCTGGGTACTACAAAAGGTTTGTTGAAGGGTTCTCATTGATAGCAGCACTTTAACTAAGTTGTTGAGGAAAGGAGTATCGTTTGTATGTATCGACAAATAGCAGGAGAGCTTTAAGAAGCTGAAGAGAATCTTGATGGAAGTGCCAATGTTAATTCAGCCAGAGGCAGGAAAAGAATTTACCGTCTACTGTGATGCGTCACACAAGGGTTTAGGATGTGTGTTGATGCAAGATAGTAAAGTTGTTGCATATGCATCTCGACAGTTGAGACCGCATAAATTGAACTACCCTACGTAGGATTTAGAATTGGCGGCAGTAGTGTTTGCTCTGAAGATTTAGAGGCACTACCTGTATAAGGAGAAGTCAGTTATTTACACAGACCATAAGAGCCTGAAGTATCTCCTTACCCAGAAGGAGTTGAATCTGAGGCAACGTAGGTGGATTGAGCTCTTGAAGGACTATGACTGCTCGATCGAATATCATCCGGGTAAGGCTAATGTGGTGGCAGATGTGCTGAGTAGGAAGGCGATAGTGGATTTGAGGGCGATGTTCGCTCATCTTAGTCTGTATAAGGATGGAAGTTTGGTAGCTGAGCTCCAAGTAAGACCTATGTGGACAAGTCAGGTCAAAGAGAAGCAACTTCTAGACGATGTTTTGAGTGCTCGACTCCGGTAAGTGCGAAGTGGTGAAGGAGAGGACTATAGTTTGAATGGTGATGGAGTCCTGTGTTTTTGTAAGAGAGTTTGTATGCCAAAGGATGTGGAGTTAAGGCAGATGATTCTTCAGGAGGCGCATAGTAGCCCTCACGCTATGCATCCTAGAGGGGTAAGATGTACCGGGATTTGCGAGAATAATTCTGGTGGCCAGGTCTGAAGCGAGAGAGAACAAAATTTGTGAGTAAGTGTTTGATGTGCCAGCAGATGAAAGTGGAACATCAATTTCCTTCGGGGTTGTTGCAGCCGGTAAAGATTCCGCAGTGGAAATGGAAGAGAATCATGATGGATTTTGTTAGTGGGTTACCCTTTACGCCCACTAAGAAGGATTCAATTTGGGTGATTGTGGATCGGCTGACGAAGTCTGCTCACTTCATACCGGTTCGTGTCAACTTTTCTCTGCAAAGGTTGGCTAAGCTGTATGTGGCTGAGGTGGTGAGACTGCATGGTATACCTGTGTCGATTATATCGGATAGAGACCCTAGGTTCACGTCACGATTTTGGAAGGCTCTGCATCAGGCAATGGGAACAAGGCTAGACTTCAGCACCGCTTTTCATCCACAGATTGATGGTCAGTCTAAGAGGGTAATTGAGATCTTGGAGGATATGCTAAGGGGTTGCATCATCTATTTTAGGGGAAGCTGGGAGGAGCATTTGCCTTTGGAAGAATTCACGTACAATAATAGTTATCAATCTAGTATTCAGATGGTGCCTTATGAAGCGTTATACGGAAGGAGATGTTGTACCCCAACTCATTGGACAGAGTTGGGTGAGCGTCGGTGTTGGGTCCAAAACTAGTGTTAGAAACGGAAGAGAAAGTTGAAAGGAGAAGTTGAGCGGAATATTTGGTGTGGCCCCAAACGTAGCGGAATATTGGTTGGATACAATTGAGCGGATTATGGATGATCTGGATTGCACGGTAGAGGAATAGTTGAAAGGAGCAGTGTCTCTCCTTCGAAATGAGGCATACCAGTGGTGGCTTGCAGTGAGTGAAGGTACTTCAGCAGATCGTATCACCTGGGGCTTCTTTAAGATAGCGTTCCAAGGAAAATATATTGGGGCAAGCTAAGTGGATGCCCAGAGAAAAGCATTTCTGAATTTGGTTCAAGGGGGTAAATCTATGGCTGAATACGAGGCGGTGTTTTTACGCTTGAGCCGTTATGCTAGGGGTATCGTCGCAACAAACTATGAGCGTTGTGTTCGATTTGAGGATGGTCTACGGGATGAGCTGCGGGTACTGATAGCTCCGCATCGAGAAAGAGATTTTGCCATTTTGGTTGAGAAAGTAAAAATAGTTGAAGAGGTAAAGTAATTTGAGAGGCAAAATCGGGATAAGGATAGGGGTAAGAACAAAAGGAGTTTTGGGTCGTCAAGATTTGCTGGGGGCTTCCAAAAAAGGCCTAGGTTTGAGGGGTCGGGTCGAGGTACAATGCCAATTACCGTTGGTCAGTCTCGACCGTGTGCTCGATGTGGGAAATTACATTCGGGGGAGTGCTGGGTAAGAAATAGAGGATGTTTCAAGTGTGGATCTATAGACCATCTAATAAGGGACTGTCCACAAGAGTTGGCTAGAGCGCGGTCTGTAAGCCAGGGTTATGCACAATCGATAAGAGTGGGCAGAAGCCACCAAGAGGTCGTGGTCCGGTCAGAGGAGGAAATGGAGTTGGTCGAGGGCGTGGAGCACCGGGAAGAGGTGCTTGTAATACAAATGCAAGACAACCTGGATTGGTTTATGCAGCCAGACGACGAGAGGATGGTGACGCATTAGACGTCATAATCGGTACATTCCTTATATTTGGTGTACCATTTATAGCTTTGATAGATATTGGGTCTACACACTCATATGTTGCTAATACTGTGTTTGGGACTTTGGGTATAGTATATGAGATCGCTTCTAGTAAAATGACTGTGATTAGCCCTTTAGGACAATCTGTAGTGGTGAACAAACTATTTAGGAGTGTGCCTTTAGAAGTGCAAGGGGTTGTTTTCCTGGAAGACTTGATGGAATTGTTGTTCAGCGAGTTTAACTTGATCTTAGGTATGGACTGGTTAGTTAAGCATCGGGCAAACTTGGATTGTGCTGCTAAGCGCATGATATTGAAGACTTTCGAGGATGAGGAGGTGCTGGTGATAGGTGAGAGAAGGAATTATTTGTCCAATGTGTTGTCTGCAATAAAGGCTGAAAGGATGGTGCGAAAAGAGTGTAAGGCATTCTTAGTTTTCATCAGTGCTTTGGAGGACAAAGAATTGTCTGGAAGGGATGTTAGAATGGTGAAAGAGTTCTCGGATGTCTTTCTAGAATAGCTTCCAAGGTTACCTTCGAATCGCAAGGTAGAGTTCAGTATTGACCTACTTTCGGGAACGGCTCCGGTGTCCATCGCCCTATATAGGATGGCACCGAAAGAGCTGGTAGAACTTAAAGCTCAGATCCAGGAGCTGTTGGACAGTGGTTTTATTTGACCAAGTGTGTCTCCATGGGGAGCGCCGGTGTTGTTCGTGAAGAAAAATGACGGGTCAATGTGTATGTGTATTGATTATCGTCAGTTGAACAAGTTGACGATTAAGAACAAATACCCACTCCCAAGGATTGACCACCTATTCGATCAGCTGCGAGGAGCTTCGATTTTCTTGAAGATAGATTTGAGATTTGGGTATCATCAGTTAAGGGTAAAGGAGGCGGATATTCATAAGACTGCATTCTGAACACGATATAGGCATTACGAGTTTCTAGTGATGCAGTTCAGGTTATGAACTTATAATCTATAATCTGATGATCGAGTCGATTCCATGATTATAAGTTCATTCCATACCGGACTAGACCGGAATAGGGCTATATACATTCTCATTATGAGAAGGGGTCATTCGAGCGTATCTAAATGGATACTATATTTACATATGGATCCCTACGTCGTTACATTCCATTTAGGATTAGGAATGGGAGTAATTGGGCTTTCTTTTTACATATCTCTCATTATTTGGGTCGCTTTATGGACATGATGAATTGGGTCTTCTAACCTTAGTTAGACAGGTTCATGGTGGTATTCATAGATGACATCCTGGTGTACTCAAGAACGAAAGAGTAGCATGATTCGCATCTTCGGGTTGTTCTGCAGATATTAAGAGAGAAGCAATTGTATGCCAAATTTATCAAGTGTGAATATTGGCTGAAGGAAGTTACCTTTTTGGGGCATGTTGTTTCTACCGAGGGGATTAGGGTTGATCCCCGAAAGATCGAAGCTATTCTGGACTGGAAGCCGTCAAACTCTGTAGCAGAAATTTGAAGTTTTCTTGGATTAGGTAGGTACTGCAAAAGGTTCATTGAGGGATTCTCGTTGATTGCTGCACCATTAACCAAGTTGTTATGGAAAGAGGTACCGTTTGTTTGGGCTAATAAGTAGCAGGAAAGCTTTGAGAAGCTAAAGAGGATTTTGACTAAGGCACCAGTGTTGATTCAGCCTGAGGCTGGGAAAGAGTTTGTCGTCTATTGTGATGTATCACACACAGGGTTAGGATGTGTGCTAATGCAAGAAGGGAAGGTAGTAGCATATGCATCTCAGTAATTAAGACCACATGAAGTAAATTATCCCACCCATGATTTGGAGTTAGCTGCTGTGGTGTTCGCTCTAAGGATATGGAGGCATTATCTGTATGGGGAAAAGTCTGTTATCTACACCGACCATAAGAGTCTGAAATATCTCCTTACCCAGAAGGAGTTGAATTTAAGACAACAAAGGTGGATTGAATTGCTGAAAGACTATGATTGTGCAATCGAATATCACCCAGGTAAAGCTAATGCAGTGGCAGATACGTTGAGCCGTAAAGTGATAACGGATTTGAGGGCAATGTTTGCTCATCTTAGTCTGTATGAAGATGGTAGCCTGTTAGCTAAACTTCAGATAAAGCCAACATGGGTAAGCCAGATTAAAGAAAAGTAGTTGTTAGACGAAGTGCTAAGTTCTCGACTTTAGCAAGTGGAAGGTGGTGAGACAGAAGATTTTGGTCTGAACAGTGAAGGAGTATTGTGTTTTCGTGGAAAGGTTTGTATGCCGAAGGACTTAGAGATGAGGCAGATGATTCTGCGGGAGGCGCATAGTAGTCCATACGCTATGCATCCTAGTGGGAGTTAGATGTATCGAGATTTGCGTGAACATTATTGGTGGCCAGGTCTGAAGAAAGAATTTATCGAGTTTATGGGTAAGTGTTTAACTTGTCAGCAAGTGAAGGTAGAGCATCAATTGCCTTCGGGATTGCTACAACCGGTAAAGATTCCACTCTGGAAGTGGGAGAGGATAACGATGGATTTTGTTAGTGGGCTACCTCTTACGCTTACTAGGAAAGATTCGATGTGGGTGATTGTCGATCAGTTGACGAAGTCCGCTCACTTCATGCCGGTTCGTATCGACTATTCGTTGCAGAAGTTGGCCAAGCTGTATGTAACAGAGATTGTGAGGTTACATGGAGTACCAATGTGTATCATATTAGATAGGGATAATAGGTTTATATCACGATTTTGGAAGGCATTGCATGAATCTTTGGGTACGAGGCTGGATTTCAGCGCAACGTTTCATCCACAGATTGATGGTCAAGCAGAGAGAGTAATTTAGATTCTAGAAGACATGTTAAGGGGCTGTGTAATCGGCTTTAGAGGGAGTTGGGAGGATTTTCTACCATTGGCAGAATTTACGTACAACAACAACTATTAATCCAACATTCAAATGGCACCCTATGAGGCGTTGTATGGTCGTAGGTGTTGTACTCTTACCTACTGGACAGAGTTGGGTGAGCGACAGTTATTAGGTCCGAAATTGATTTCAGAGACGGAGGAAAAGGTTAAGTTGATTCGAGCTCGATTGAAGGAAGCTTCCGACAGGCAGAAATCATATGCAGATCTGAAGCGTAAGGAAATAGAATTCTCAGTGGGTGATGAGGTCTTTTTGAAAGTTTCACCTTGGAAGGTGGTTTTTAGATTTGGACGGAAAGGCAAGTTGAGTCCCAGATTCATCGGGCCTTATCGAGTATTGAAACGTGTGGGACCAGTGGCTTATCAGCTTGAGTTACCTCCGGAGTTGGGTTAGATACATGATGTATTCCATGTTTTGATGTTAAGGCGTTATCGTTTGGATCCGTCTCACATAGTGCCAGTGGAAGAAATTGAAGTAAGACCTGACCTATCTTATGAGGAAGAACCAATGCAGATCTTAGATCAGATGTTAAGGTGTTGAGAAGGAAGTCGGTTCCTTTGGTCAAAGTGTTGTGGCATAATCACGGTTTAGAGGAAGCCATGTGAGAGTCGGAGGAGGCAATGCGACAACAATACCCTTATCTCTTTTGACCAGGTAAATTTTGAGGCCGAAATTTCTTTAAGGGGGTAGAACTGTAACATCCTAAAATTAGGGGTTCTCCATTCTGCATTATTTCATGCATGTGGCTAGCTATGCTTGTTGTTTTGGTGTGTTTGGGGGTCTTGGGGAGGCTCGGGTTCGAGCCAGGGCTTTAGAAAAATTTTGCCTTTTAGGGCACTTTAGGGAGAGAGCTTGTGGAAGTAGGCCTTAAGGGTAATTATGTGCGTTTGATGACAAGAAAGGAGCTCTTGGTGGAGTGGTGTTGGTGTCACTTGTGAGGCATGGGGTGAGGAGTTGGAATCCCATCTACTGCATTATGGAGCTTTATTTTTGTGCCAGGATGGAGAAGAGGTGGCTTTCGGCTGGGACTCTACCATGGTGGTTGTAGAATGAGTCAAAAAAATTCAAATGGATCGATGAGAGGAGCTTGAGGAGTTTGAACTGGTCAACCAATTTGAATTGGTGGATGGAGAGTGAATGGAGGAGAAAATAGTGGGAAGTGGGGAGTGAGAAGGAGTTTGGCCGAAAGTGGAGTGGTGCTAAGGGGAGAGCAATTCAGTTTTGGCAAGTGGAGGTGTGTGTCGAAATTTCTTTTAATCCTTAGGCATGTTCATCTTAGCATATTCGGTCATAGTGTGTAGGGGGAGTGCCGAAATTTCCATTAAGTGCTTTTAGCTTTTCTTTTTGCTTTTCGTTCAATTGGTGCATTTTTGTTTTCTTGAGCATTCGGGTTCTTTGTGCCTCTCTTCTTGTCGAAACCCCAACTCTCCATTTGTTTCTTTTCTTCTCTCTTTGTAAACATTTTTCCCCTTGCCGTGGTAATTGTCGAAAAACCATTGCTGAATCCTCTTCTAGCCTTTCCTCTTCTTTTAGCCGAATCTTCTCAACATTTTGTCTCATCTATTTCTTTCTTCTTTTGACCGAAACACTTTCTGCACCTTTCCATTTTCTTTAACTTTTTTATACCTTAGCCGAATAATTCTTCTTCTGTACCCTTTTTCTTCCATAGCCGAATCTCTGCTTACCATTTTCCTTTCTTTCCATTTCTTCTTGTCCTTGTCTTGAGCCGAAACCTTCTTGGCATCTACTGCTTGTGCCGAATCTTATTAGACTCCATTTTGCTTCTCTCTGTCTAAGGTAAAGAACTTTTCTTTTATTCTTTTCATCTCCTTACTTCTTCTAAGGAAGCCGACCACTCATTCTTTAATCACAAACTGGGTTTGGTTCCTCTTCCGTAGCGATTACTCTATCTTTTGTAACTCATTTCTTTCATCTTTTATTAGTAGCTGAATATCGAGAAGAAAGGTGCTAGTTGGCTACCGAAGGTCCCTCTTCAATCAGTTTTTGTTTGTGCAAGGTAATGGAAATTCTTTCATCTCTTTCTCTATCTTTCGGTCTTATGTGGTCATAGCTGAAGTGGCTATGTCATCTCTTAATGTTAGTTCGCGGCTAATTTCTTCTATTTTTCTCTCAACGTGGCATGTTCGCATCGGAGTAGATTCTACAACTAAATCTGTCAGTGTTCGATTCTTCTTTGGCCAAGGTAAGGAGGTTTCTTTGACTTCGGCTTGTCTATTCTCTTTTCTCTTTTCTCTTTCTCTATCATAACCGAACCTCTTGTTTGACAATTGCCGTTTTCACTATGATACTTTACTGTTCAAAGATTCTCTTCATGGATGCGAGTGTTAGCCAATCTAAGGAGGGGAGTGGACTCGTAGTCTCTGCTCTCAAGTTCAAACAACGTGCGGTGTCGGCAAGTCGAGATTTTTCGTCGGGTTGTGGTAGAGAGCTGACATCCGTTTGGGATAGGCAGATAGTGGTTATTCCCGCTAGTGAGAATAGTAACGATCAGGAGTGTTTAGTTCTTTGCGTAATCAGGTGTGTAATTCTCACACCATCTTTTGTTTGACTAATAATAAGTATGTGAATTGTTTAAAAGCCAAAACGTCGGTAACGGCTGTTGAGTTACTCTTGAGGGGGTAAAATCGGAGACACCAGGTTAGTTACCTTTTGATTGTGTCATGTAAATACTTTATCGTAAATAAATGTATGCTCTGGTTATTCAATTCACATTGACATATGTTGCATTCATTATAATATGATTATATGTTGCATGGGATTGGGATATGATATTGATGAAAAGGGGCAGTGTATATTGGTGACTCTGTCTCATTATGAAACACCCCACACCCGGCCCACGAGCCTGAACCGGATCTGGTTTGTTCCTTAAGTTAACCGGTTTTCAAGTTCTTTGTTACTTAGACAAAATTTGTATAATTTTTGGAAAAATGTTGTTGTGGATTGGGCTCAGATTGGGAACCCATTTAATCTATTTGAAAATCAAATTTTTATTAAGGTGACAAAATAATTTTTAAGGTTTATTAAAAATATATATATATCTTAAACTTTAGTCTTAAATAGTTCGCAACGTAATAGTTAAGAGTAAAGCAAAATAAGAAAAATCCACTGGGCCTTATGGCCTTATTACATCAAGTAAAATCCAAAAATAAAATTAAAGGTACTAAAAGAAATAAAGTCCAAATTAAATAAAATCTTCAAATGAAGCATGGCCACCTCAAGGTCTACCGTCCCTGGCCATCCACTGCTCATCACCGAAAAAAAGTCCCACAATGGGGTGAGTCAATGCACTCAATGTGTACACAATACTAACATTCAATGATCAAGCATACATGTTCATATTCATATAAAATGATGATGCAACCCAAACCCAAGCCTATTTGACCATCCGCTACACACCACCCGTACTCGCGGTCACACCGTGGGACTACTAAGTCAACCCTCCATCCGCTACACACCATCGAAGGCGATCAATGCAATGACGTGCTCATCGCCTATATAATTTGTGTCATTAGACACCATATTCAAATAATGTAACCGGTTACCAAATTCGGATAATGTAACTGGAGTTACCATATTCAAATTTTGTGACCGTAGTCACTATATTCGCTTAGTGAGACCAAGTCGAGACCTTCTTCCCTTTCACATAGATTCCAATGCCCCATAAATTTTATATCATGCATAACATACTTAATTCTCATTCATGTTACTATTCATATGTTCAAAATATATCATATTCGTAATCCTATCGAAGTAGGAAACGACTGGTACTCTTACCACATCGTGGTACTTAGCCACATTCACATTCTTATGCATATTCATATATTAAAATAATTGCCATATGATATATCGAAAGCTAGTGTGAGTACACACCTGATTCGCTTAATAGGTTCCTTGAGATCTCGAAAATCCTGATCTAACTTTAGATCTATTAATTCCTATATTCGGCCCATCATATAAAACACATTAATAACTTTTTCGCTTCTAAAACCAAATCCTAATAGGAATGGTATTACTAATACTTACCTTGCTTGCCGATTTGATTGATCAAGTTCCAAAAATTGCTAGTATCCCTTTTCCTTGAAATCGGCTAACACTAAATCATGTAACCATGTGAGTTTCCGGCTTTTGAAATAATGAAAAATAATTCCAAATATAAAAAATAAGCCTTGGCCGAATATCACTTACCATACAAATTCCAAATCTGAAGAGGATTCCTTTATATGACCTGTTAAATCCCTATAACTTCATGTTAGATTAAATCTAACTTTGAAAACATGAATCATAACCCTTAACCGAATATTCATACATCTTACCTTAGATCCTCAGATTTCCCGAAAGATTCCCCCTTGTATTCGATAGTTATAAAAAGATCTTGAGAGATCCTTGCAGATTAGGCCATGAACAAGAATAGGGATTAGACCCTTCTCTTTCGGCAAAATAGAAAAGAAAAGGATTTGAATAATGCTTAACCTTACCTTTAATGCCTTTAATTGATTGCTTCCTTGCCTAGAGTCACAGAGATTCGGCTATGGAGTTTTAATCAGAGATCAAAGGAAAAGGTTTTGGCTTGACAGATGAAGAAAAGAGAAGAAGAAAAGATGAAAAGAAAATTTGGTAGAGGGAGTTTTGCTATGGAATTTTCGGCAAAGCCTAGAAAAGATGAGAGAATAGCCTAAATTCTCCTCCTTTAGCCGAAATTGCTAGGCCAAGAATCCTTTGCTTGGCCACCAGTCTTCCTTGTGATAATATTATCTCTTTTATTTAAAATAAAAGCCTTTAATCCATCAATTATCTTCTCAAATAATCCAATTAAAGAAAATCCTTTATTTATCACTTATTATTCACATATTTATGCAAATAAAACACCTCCTTTTCTAGAAATCAAGTTGCCCACCTCAAATATACGGAAGCAAAAATAAAACTTATTTATTTACTTTTCAAGTGACTCGAACTCAGCCTATTTCCCTGCATGTGACGCCATTTCCATAGGCCCTAAGTGGCATCTTCAGCCACTTTTCCAAGCCCTGTTTGTGTGTCAAAATTCTCCAACTTTTTCTTTTAAGGCCCTCTTGCCCTTATTTCCTATTTTGAACTTTAAAATTTGACATTCTGCATCATTTCTAAGTTTCCTAAAATTTTCGATCGGCTCAGAAACTTGCCATTTTCTTACATTTCCAAGTTTCGAAATGTTTACTTTCCATTTTGAATCATTTCAAAATGTTCGAGTTTCAAAATGTTCGTGTTTCCAAAATGTTCAAGTTTCCAAAATGTTCAAGTTTCCAAAATGTTTAGGTTTCCAAAATGTTCAAGTTTCCAAAATGTTCGTTTCCATTTTCATTTCCATTTCCATTTCCATTTTAGGTTTCCAAAAGTATCAAAATTTATTCATAGTACCGAGACTTGACATTTCGTACAATTAAACTGAAAATGCATAGACCCTTTTCAGGATGTTGCACATTATTTCGATGGCTCAGTGCCACATATATCGGTGACTCTGTCACATTACTGCAGTGGCTTGGCCACATACATCAGTGACTCTATCACATTATATTGGCTTTGAGCAGCATGACTGTCAGCATGACTGCCAATGAGAAGTTTAGCGGATGGAGGGTTGATTGTAGAAATCCCTCAGGTGTGTTGAGGTTGGACATATGGAGTGGTGTGTAGAGGATGGAATACTAGGTTGGGCTGGGTTGCATTGCATTCACTATTTATGGCATGTTGTTTGGGCTATGACCCAGTTCGATTCGTATGGGCTTCGGCCAAATTCATTGCTGTGGGAGCTAAGGCTCAATGTGCTTCTGTGGGCTTAGACCCAGATTCCGTTTGTAAGGGGAATTATACATTGAGTCCTTGTGACTCACCCCTCTGCTTAATTTTGCATGTAATCCCTAGTTTGAGGATTGGGAGCCGAGGAGGACTCTGTGGTGGCCATGCGTTATTTCTTTAGTAAACTCCATTTTCTTTACTTAAACTTATTTTTAATTTAGGAATATTTTATGTAATGAGGCCTCCAGGCTTTTAATTTGGTTTTTTTGATTTAATGCGGTTATTTTATATTATGAAATGTTAAGTACAGAGTTTTTCTAAAAATATAAATAATCATTTTCCAAAATATTAACAAACGGATAACAAGCAAATAAATAATTAAATTCGAGATTTTCTTAAAACTACAAAAACTATTTTTTTTTCCAAAATGTCATGTTTTTTTTTTTGGAATCCACTAACTTTGGTTTTTCGTATCACAAAATCTGTTTTTGACTGTTGGTATTAACAATAAAAGTTTGTAAGAAAACCTTAAAACTGAATTTGGATTTCAAAATGAAAACAAAATGCAAATTTTTTTTAAATTGCAAAGTTTCTTTAAACAATCTTTCCATGTGACATACCAGATCCGATCGTAACGCTTAGGCCGGGTTTAGGGTGTTACACTACTAATTAAGCAAGGAATTGTAAAACTCCCTAGATCTTTTAACTTTTGTGATAGTCTATTTTGTAAGATTGCCGAGCACACTGCATTCAATTCCACATGAGACGCCTCGTCTAACTTCTGTTTGTTTGTCAAAAGCTCATTTAATTTTTTTTTGAATTGGGCATCTGCGAAAGAGCTTCAATAAACGGTAAGTTAATATGTAATTTTTTTTTGGAGTTTAAGAAATTTATCGAATTGTTCATCTGTGTGGTCTTTCTTCATCGCATTGGGGTATGGCACACGAGGTTGATACTCTGTAATTATCGATTTTGGTTGATCATGGCTTACCTCAACCCTACCTTCCTCTACCACATTCTCTTGCCTCAATTTTGGCTCATCTAACCCTTCGCCATCGTGAGTAGTAACGGCATGAAGTTGCTCCTTTGGGTTAGTTTCAGTGTTTCTTGGCAAGCTACCTTGTGGCCGTTCAGATATGAGTTTAGCGAGTTGTCCTAATTGGTTCTCAAGCCCTTGAATCGATGCTTGCTAATTTTTTAGTGTTATTTCGGTGTTTTGGAAATGGGTTTCTGACACCGCGATAAATTTTGTTAGCATCTCCTCAAGGTTCGACTTTTTCTCTTGTGGTTAGGGTTGCTGTTGAAAGCCTGGAGGGGGTTGTTGTCTCTGAATTCCTTGGCCACCCCATGAAAAGTTTGGGTGGTTCCTCCAACTTGGATTGTAAGTGTTACTATAAGGGTTATTTTGAGGTCTAGAGTTATTACCCATATAGTTCATCTGTTCATTCTCTATGCTCGGATTGTAGGGTGGGTATTCTGTAATGTTCGTCCCTCCTCCATTTGTATTGCACTGCATCACTGGATGTACCTGCGAAGAACCATACAAACCATCAATCTTTTTATTTAACAGTTCTACCTGGTTTGATAGCATGGTCACTGCGTCGAGGTTGAAAACATTAGCGGCTTTTGTTAGCTTTGTCCTAATAACTTGCCACTGATAGTTATTCAGTGCCATCTCCTCTACAAACTCATAAGCCGCTTCAGGGGTCTTGTTATTTAGGGTTCCACCGGTAGCTGAATCAATCATCTACCTTGTTGATGGGTTTATGCGTCGTAGAGTGTTTCTAGATCCATCTGCGCAAAAGAAGAAATACTATTCCTCAACTTAGCTGTTTTAGCCGGCGGGAAATATTTTATAAAATTTTTTCGATCATTTGGTCCCATGTAGTGATTGATCCTTGTGGTAACGAGTTCAACCACTATTTAGCTTTGTTCCTCAACGAAAAGGGAAACAACCGAAGGCGAATGACATCATCAGAAACGCCATTAATTTTGAAAGTGTCGTAAAACTCTAGAAAATTTGCAAAGTGATTGTTTGGATCTTCATCCTGCAAACCATCAAACTGAGCAAATTGCTGAATCATCTGTGTAGTGTTAGGTTTCAGTTCAAAATTATTTGCAGTAATAACGGGTCTAACAATACTTAAATTGGTTCCTGTTAAATTAGGTTTAGCATTATCATACATAGTACGAGGAGCAAGATTTTGATTCACAGAGTTTGTGGCAACCACAAGAGGTAGCGGATTATTATCAGCCATCTCTTTGGTATTATTAGTATTGTTCTCTTGCTCTTCTTGTATGTATTGTAGGCTTCGCCTTATTTCTCTTCGGTTTCTGCGAGCGGTACCTTTTATGTCACCGTAAAAAAGAAATGGTCCTGACGGGTTCCTTCTAGTCATAAACTAGAGTCAGCTGCCAGAAGCGAATAAATGGAAAAATTAGTAAAGAATAAAAATAAATTGTAAATAGTAAAAAATGGCTAAAGTAATAAAAATTTAGTGTTCCTAATATCTTAGTCCCTAGCAACAGTGCCAAAAACTTGATGGGCTCGAAACTAACTATTATTTCGACAAAGGCAAGTGCACCTATCGAACAGTTGTATAGTTATGGCGAGTTTGGAATATCGTATCCTCAAAGACTAAAATTACTAGTAATAACTATCTTTTTATTATCTAGCCTAGTAATTAAGGGGATTTATTTTTAATCTAAAACTAACTAACTAATTTAACTAACTAAATGACTATGAACGTGACAAAGAGTGAATTGGGAAAATACTTTTGGACAAGTTATATGAGATAGGCAATACCTAAGGAAGAATCCACCTAGACTTCACTTATTACTTTTGATTCATATGATTTATGCACTTGACTTAATTCGTAGAAATCTCTGATTTATGTTAATATCTCTTTCAAGACTAAAAACAACTGACTCTAGGTTGATTAATTGAAATCTCTTTCTAATTAAAACCCCTATTGTTGCATTAACTTGATCTATAGATTCCCTTATTAGATTTGACTCTAATCTGACATATTTTCGTCGCCGTATTTCTACGGTTGTAATCAACTCTACTTAATTGTGTTGATCTACTCTTAAACAGGAACTTTTGCTCCATTGAATAAGCACATTCAACTTGAATCAATAACCTGAATTATTAAAACAAGAATAAAAACTCACAATTAAGAATAAGAATAAGTATTTATCTTATAAATCAAATAATAATAAGATTTATCTAGGTTTCATCCCCTTAGATATTTAAGGGATTTAGTTCATACTGATAAAGGGAAACATATTAGAATAGGGAAAAAAACAAAACATAAGAAAATCGAAAAAACTTCTAAAGAACTTGATAGGAGATCCTCAATCGTGATGGAGATCCTTCTCCTAAGCTGTTCCCGACTGCTATCTTAGAGTATGTTCTTTCTTCTACTCGATATCCTATTCAACGTCTCCCTTTTAGGTCACCCTCTAGCGTGTTTATGTAGGCTATGGAACACCTTTCTTGGCCCACAAGTAGCTTATTTCAAATAAAATTTTTCTTTGCTGCGGCAGGGACACGCCTGTATGACACGCCTGTGTTTGACTCCTTAGATCGTACTCGCTTCTGCTCTCCACACACGGCCGTATGGTCAGGCCATGTATGTTGATCCAGGCTGTGTCTTAGTTTTGCTCAAAACACACGGCCGTGTCTGATAGCTCAGGCCGTGTGAGTTCCTAAGGTAGGCCCATTTTGTCCCGTTTTGGCACGTTTCTCGTTCTTTTCAACTCCCTAAGCTCTCATGAGTGTAAACCATGAATTTAAATGATTAGGAGCATTGAATTCATCAAATCTAATGAGAATTCATCCAAAAATAAGCCAAGCATGGGGTTAAAATATGTGTAATTTGAGGTTTATCACCCTGAGATGGTTGAGAAAGAGAAAATACAGAGTGCGAGATCGGAAGTACTACTAGAGTGAGACAATAGAGAAACCTGGGAAGTGGGGCGAGTAGTAAGAATACTCCTAGAGAGTAGGCTGCAACATCTGAGAGTAGAGTGCCTGCAAGGACCTATGCCATTCGCGCTCGCGAAGAGGTGTCATCCCCTGATGTAATTACGGGTACATTTTCTCTCCGTGATACTAATGTTGTTGCTTTAATTGATTCGGGGTCTACCCATTCATACATTTGCATAAAATTAGTATCTAACATGAGCATGCCTGTTGAGTAAATTGTGGTATGCAAAGATTGCCCATTGATGATTAGAGGTCATTATTTTAAGGCAAGTCTCATGCTATTTCCATTTGATGAATTTGATATAATTCTTGGCATGGACTGGTTAACCACTCGTGATGTGACAGTAAATTGTGGAAAGAAATACATTGAATTGAGAAGTGAAAATAAGGACACTCTTTGTGTAGAATTAGATGAACAAGGCAGATCGCCTATAGTGATCTCTCACATGTCTACTCAAAGGTATGCAAGAAAGGGGTATGAGGCATATCTTGCTTTTATAATGAATGCCAAAGAAACTGAGTTAAGAATTGAATCAGTACCGATAGTATGTGAATATCTAGATGTTTTCCCCGAAGAATTGCCAGGGTTGCCTCCAGTTAGAGAGGTTGAATTTGGTATCGAGTTAGCTCCTAGTACGGCACTGATGTCGATTGCTCCATACAGAATAACTCCAACTGAGTTGAAGGAATTGAAGGCACAGTTGCAAGAGTTTTCAGACAAAGGTTTTGCAAGATCGAGTTATTCTCCGTGGGGTGCTCCAATGCTATTTTTGAAAAAGAAAGATGGTTCCATGAGACTTTGCATAGATTATCGGCAACGTAATAAGGTAACCGTGAAGAACAAGTACCCATTGCCAAGGATTGATGATCTGTTTGACCAATTGAAAGGAGCCACTGTGTTTTCCAAGATAGACTTGAGGTCGGGATACTACCAGTTGAGAGTAAAAGACTCACATGTGCTAAAGACTGCATTTCGAACAAGGTATGGGCACTATGATTTTGTAGTCATGCCTTTTGGCTTAACAAATGCCCCTGCGGTGTTTATGGATTTAATGAACTGTATATTTTGGCCATACTTGGATAAGGTTATTGTGGTTTTTATTAATGATATACTGATTTATTCTCGTGATGAGCATGAGCATGCCGAGCATTTGAGTACTATTTTATAGATTTTACGAGATAATCAGTTGTATGCCAAGTTTAGTAAAAAGTGAGTTTTGGCTCAAAGAGGTTGGATTTTTGGGGCACATTGTCTCGGGAGATGGAATCCAAGTTGACCCAAGTAAGATTTTAGCTATTGTTGATTGGAAACCGTCGAAGAATGTATCTAAGGTTAGAAGCTTTCTGGACCTATCTGGCTATTACCGACTGTTCACCAAGGGATTTTCTATGATAGCTACTCCAATGATGAGGTATTATAGAAAGATGTGAAGTTCGAGTGGACAGAAAAGTGCCATCGAAGTTTTGAGAAACTAAAGGCATCGTTGATAGAGACTCCAGTTCTAGTGCAACTTGAGCCGAGAAAAGAATTTGTGATTTACAGTGATGCATCCTTGAATGGATTGGGCTGTATGCTTATGCAAGAAGGCAAAGTGATAGTATTTTCCTCTAGACAATTAAAGCCACATGAGAAGAATTACCTAGCGCATGATTTAGAGTTGGCTGCCATTATGCTTGCAATAAATATTTGGAGACACCATTTGTATGGTGAAAGATGTCGAATATTCACCGGTCATAAGAGCCTAAAGTACTTGGTGACTCAGAAGGAATAAAACTTAAGGCAAAGGAGATTGCTAGAGTTGATAAAAGATTATAAGTTAGTGATTGACTACCACCCGGGAAAGGCGAACGTAGTCGCTGATGTTTTGAGTAGAAAACCCTTATTTACTTTGAGGGCAATGAATATGCGGGTGACTTTGTCAGATGATGGTTCCATTCTAGCCGAGTTGAGAGCTAGGCCGATGTTTCTTCAAGAAATTTACGAAGCTTAGAAAGATGACAGTGACTTGCAAGCCAAAAGAGTTCAGTACGAGTTAGGTGTTGTGTAACACCCTGACTTTTGGGCCTAGAAGAAATGGGCTTCGCGTATCGGAGGGATTGGAATTTAGCTGTGCAAGTGAATAACACAAAATTATGTTTGCTTTAGTGGTTAAGAGTCTTGAGAAGTATTGGAGAAGTCTTGGGTTCAAACCTGGGCTTTAGCAAAAATTTTGGTTTTAAGTGGATAAAACCCTAGATGCTTGGATGTAGGCCTTTTAAATTATTGTGTTAAAAAAATGACACAAGGAAGCATGTGGTCTAGTGGTTGTGGCGTCATTAAGGTTGAAAGGGAGCCTGGGTTCAAGTCTTGGCTCTTGTAATTTGTTTTGGTTTTTCTTTTAAAGGAACCTGGAGTTTGGCCTTTAGACCTTTTAATTTATTGAAGGTAAAATGTGACACAAAGAGAGTGGGTGATCTAGTGGCAAGGTGGCGCTACATGTGTGGAAAGGAGTCTGGGGTTCGAGGCTTGGTGTGCGCAATTGAATGCTTATTTTGCTGCTTGAGCTGGGGAGGTGTTGGAACTGGACTGGAGCTCTGTGGTTGAATTGGTCATAAGAATTTGAATAGGGAGTTGGAGTAAATCAAGGAGAAAATTCAGTGGAGGGATTGGTGGAGATTTTTAAGGAATTTGAAAACGGGAGAAGTTGTAGCCGAATTGGGTAGCTAGTATGTGCATATTCGGCTAAGGAGTCCTTTTGTGCATTTTCGCCAATTGTAAGTGCTTGGAATGGATTTCTTTTCTCATTTTGGCAAGTGGTGCCGAATTGGTATTTTTGTTCTTCTCTTTCTTTTTGCAAGTATAGCCGATTTTGAGTGTGACTATTTGGGCAGTCTTATTACTTCTCTGTTTCTTTCGAGGGCCCTTCTCTTCTCTTCTTGTTTTCGACATTACTCTTGTGGTAATTGGCCAAGCCTGTATTTTTCGTCTCTTTCAACCATAATCGACTACATTAGCCCTTCTCTCCCTCTTCAACTACTTTTCTTCTACCCTTAATAACCTTCCCATTGTTGGTTGGATTTAACCTCTCTCTTGTACTCTGATTCTGTCTTGACTGATTCTTCGTGGAGTTTCTTTTGGTCTCTTTCCCAGTTGAACCCCTTCTTCATCTCATTTCCCATCCCTTTTCTATTTTCTTTTGATACACTCACGTTTTGTTAAGCCGAATACTCTTCTTTGATCGTTTCTCTCTGACTCAACACATTACCCAACACTTGTGTGTTACTCCTTTAATTTGGAACCGATTCTGGGTTGGTTGTGGTTGAGGGGGGGCTGACAATTGTTTGAAAGTTGGGGAAACAAGTGTTTTATTGTTGGTAAGGTCACAGTAGAAGATTTAGTTTTCTGTCGGTTTCTTTTTGTATTGTTTTGGATAAATAATAGTTATGATGTTTTAATCTAGGTGCGAGGATATTTAGGATGCGGTCCATTTCACGAGCAGGTGTGTAGCCACACTCCTTCTGATCGTAGATTGACAAAATGTCGAAAAGGCGAAGTACCGGTGAATGATGGCACACGAGTGTGCGATCGCACGTGTGGTGGACCGAGCCCACGAATATGGGCGTAAGATGGTTAAGGCCACTATGAGCATTCTCATGGGCTTAGGTCATTTTGGGCTGCGTTGGGGCCAAAATGGGCCGTGTGGGCCCAATGGGCCTATGGGCCCCACATGAAGTAAATTTGCATAATGTGGTAAATGTTAGACCGAGCCGTATAGTTCATATGGCTAGGGTCATTTTTGGGCAATAGTAGTGTGGGCCCAATTTGGTCAGTGGGCCCCACATGATAAAATGCATGTTATATGGTTACTATTGGTTTGAATCAGGTTGTCAGATAGCCGGCTATTTACGGGCTAATTGGGCCACACGAGCGCAGGGCCCACTTGTCGAGTAATGGGCCTCGCCCATTTACTCCAGATCAATTTACGTTACTTAAGTCGCCGAGGCGACGGTGGACCTTCTATTGGGTCGTTGAGACCCTCGATTTGTGAAATTATCACAATACCCCCAATTTGTAAAATTATTAAAATACCTTTAATTTGTGAAATTACTGAAATACCTCCGATTTGTAAAATTACTGAAATACCCTCGATTTATAAAATTATCGAAATACCTTCGATTTGTAAAATTATCGAAATACCCTCGATTTGTGAAATTATCGAAATACCCTTGATTTGTAAAATTATCAAAATACCCCTAATTTGTAAAATTAACGAAATACCCTTAATTTATAAAATTACCAAAATACCCCCGATTTGTAAAATTATCAAAATACCCCTGATTTGTGAAATTATCGAAATACCCTCGATTTGTGAAATTATGGAAATACCCATGTGTAGGGTTACCGAAATACCCCTGTATGGTAGAATTACCGAAATACCCCTGAAGGGTAAGATGACCGAAATACCCTTACAAGGTAAGCCCTTGTGGGTAAATGACTAATTTAGACTATGAATTTGATTGATTTGACTGGATCGTATGATTGTGTTTAAACTGACATGACTGCGGTCGTGTGACTGATACGCTTTTAATATATGTCTAAATGACTGTTACTGAGCATGACCATTTTGCATACACGTGTAATGATTGAGCATGACATACACGACATATTGCATGGGGTTGGGACATTGATACGGAGGAAGTTCTGATAGGGTAGCACGGGTTACATGAGACAACTTTGGATCCAGTATTGATCTATTAAGGTCACACGGGTCACATGAGACGACTGTGGACCGACGGACTGCTTAAAGCTGCGTATTCTGATTTTGGCTCTATGCCATCTTGATTATGGCTTTGTGCCAATCATATTTACCGTGGCTATGTACCTAACATATATATTGATGACTCTGTGTCGATCATAATTACCCGTGGCTGTGTACCGATTATCTTAACGTCACTGATGGCTATGTGCCAAACTTATTACAGTTACCGATAGTATTATACCATCTGATTATGGCTCTGTGCCATCTTGATTATGGTTTATAGCCATTCCGTTTATGGCTTTTAGCCATTCTGTTAACTGGTAGCGTTGCTGTGATATTTATGGCTTTTAGCCGTTCTGCTCATGGCCCGAGCTATTCTATTGACTTAGTGCCGCAACCGGTGCTAAGCTTGGTACGGGTGGTGTGTTGGTTGGATCGGGGTGGGATGCATCCTCATACTATTGCATAACTGTTTATGAGATCTGTCACTGCACTGGGCTTAGGCCACTTGTTCTGTTTTTGGTTTGGCCTAGGCCCAATTGATTCTGTTATGGGCTGTGACCCAAATGATATTGTAGTGGGCTTTGGCCCACGTATGCTCTAAACTGGACTGTACTATTACTGTTATGGCCCAAAGTGTTTCAGTTTCTGTTTCTGTATACTGACTATTACTCTAGTAAGGGGATTACACGCTGAGTTTTTGTAAACTCACCCCGTTTTTAACTGTGCAGGTAATCCCTAGCATTAGGAGGATCGATGCTGCGAGGGACTCGGAGGTGACCACACGACTGCGGCTATTATGCTTTGGGCTTTATATATGTTTTAAATTCTATTTTGGGTTTTAATTTCTATAATAAGGCCTCTCTAGATTTAATTTTGAATTTGGGATTTTGTTACGTTTTATATCTGTTAGACGTAGACGAGTTTTCAACCCAATTACCGTTTAAAACATACGTTTTAAGCTTCTTTACCTTAAATTAGCTTTCGCAAGTAAATGATATTTTTAATGAAGTTAATAACGTTTTTAAAAGTGATTAACTTTTCAATGAACCACGTTTTGAAATTGAACGAACACAAACTGAGACTTTAGTTTTTAAATATTAAGGAGGGTTTTCAATGAAAACATGGTTTTCAAAAAACACTTTAATGTAACACCCCAGATTTGGGCCTAACTTCTGGGCCGGGTTTGGGGTGTTACATGTTGAGTCTAACTTTCAGATTAATTTCGATGGATGTCTGATATTCAGAGATAGAGTCTGTGTATAGAGAAATGATGAGCTTATTCAAAAGATTTTTCACGAGGCACATAGTGGATGTTTATCTGTACATCTAGGTAGCACAAAGATGTATAATGATTTGAAGAAATGGTATTGGTGGCCGAGTATGAAGAAAGATATTTCTGAGTTTGTATCAAGATGCTTGATTTGTCAGCAAGTAAAGGCCAAACACCAAGTATCTTCGGGCTTGCTTCAACCTATTATGATTCCCGAATGAAAATGGGACAGTATTACTATGGACTGTGTAAAGGGTTTTTCATTGACACCGAGCAAAAAAGATGCAGTATGGGTTGCGGTAGATAGACTTACGAAGTCGGCCCATTTCATTCCAGTATGTGTTGATTATTCACTTGATAAGTTGGCAGACTTGTATGTTTTTGAGATCGTGAGGCTACATGGAGTGCTTTTATTCATTATATCGGATAGAGATCCGAGATTCACATCCTGATTTTGGAAAAAGTTGCAAGATGCTTTGGGCACAAAGTTGAGTTTTAGTACGGCCTTTCACCCCCAAACCGATGGAAAATCGAAGAGATTAATACAGGTATTTGAGGATATACTCCGATGTTGTGTTCTTGAGTTTCAGGGTAGCTAGGAAAAATATTTATCGTTGGTGGTAGAGTTTACTTACAATAATAGTTTTCAGTCGAGTTTGAAAATGGTGCCTTATTTGGCTTTGTATGGACGTAAGTGTTGAACGCCTTTATATTGGACTGAACTCAAAGAAAATCAGATTCACGGGGTCGATCTGGTTAGAGAAATTGAAGAGAAAGTAAGGGTGATTTGAGATTGTTTAAAAGCTACTTCTGATAGACAAAAATCCTACTCGAATTTGAAACGAAAAGAGATCGAGTTTCAGGTAAGTGATAAAGTATTCTTGAAAGTGTCACCATGGAAGAAAGTTCTCAGATTCGACCGAGAAGGCAAATTGGGTCCGCATTTTATCGGACCATATGAGATCACCGAGAGGATAGGGCTGGTAGCCTATCGATTGGCTTTGCCTTTTGAATTGGAAAAGATTCATGATGTGTTTCACGTGTCTATGTTACGTCATTACTGATCAGATCGTTCGCATGTAATCACACCTACAGAGGTTGAAATTCAACCCAACATGACATATGGCGAAAAACCGATAAAGATTTTAGCACGGGAAGTTAAACAGTTAAGGAATAAAAGTATAGCTCTTGTGAAAGTATTATGGCAAAGACATGGGGTAGAAGAGGCTACATGGGAACCCGAGGAGGCTATGAGGAACCAGTACCCAAACCTTTTTGCTGGTGAGATTTTCGGGGACGAAAATCCCTAGGGGAGAATTGTAACAGCCCGATTTAGGGCCTAGTCAGAATAGTGGTGCGAGACCGCAAATTCGAAGTAGAAATATGTGTTTTATGATTTTTATGAGGCTTATGATGTGTTTGCGTGATTGTGTGAAAATCTCATGAGAAAGTTTTATTTATTAGTGATCAATATGTCTATTAGGACTAAATTGCAAAGATTAGAAAATATGAGATTTTAGAAGATTTAAGTATGAAATAACATCATAAAAATTATTAGATGCCCTTATTTTGTAATTAGACCATTAAATGTCAAGATGGACAAAAATAGGCATGGGAAGGAAAAATCTCAAGAAAGGGACTTAAGGGCATTTTAGTCATTTGGTTAATAAAAGATTAAAAAGGGAAAAAAGAAGCAAAATTAGTTCATCTTCTTCAAGATAGGGCTGAAAATTTCAAGTTCTCCATAGCTAAGGTTTCTTCAACTTCCAAGCTTGATAGTAAGTGCACCCTAGCCCCGTTTTCAATGTTCTTCGTATTTTTGAGTCCTCGTAACTTGATTTAGCTATTTCTAGCAATATTTTGAGCTAGGGTTCATATTCAAAAATTTACCCATGTATGACATGCATGTATTTTGATGTTTTATGGAAGTATATGAAAGTTTGATGTGTGATAAACATATTTTTCTAAGTGATTTTCATGAAAAATGCATAAAAGGACCAAATTGTAAAAGTTATAAAAATGGTCATACATGAGTGAAATAGTGGATATTGAAGATGCACTTGCCTTTTTCGTATTTTTAGTTTGTCACGTGAGACACATCATGCATTATTAATTCTAATAATCTTTGGACATGATTGTTACTAAACTGGGTAAATTTTTACTATTTTAAACAAGTGCAATTTCTTAGTAGAGCTATCACATAAGCAAAGAGCCTAGAGTGGGCTTCCACCTCTATCGAAGCGTAGAACAAAATGTCACCAACCTGAGGTTGTTGATCTTGCAAAGTGTTGGAAAATTGTATTTGAAAAACGCAATGGAAAATAAATTTAGGGAAAAGCCATAGTTAAATTTTTTTTTTCCAAAACAAGTTGGTTGTGATATTTAAGTAATACACTTAATCAAAATTGTACCTTTTCGATTCGTCTAGGATGAAAGCTTCGATCGAGTAGTCTTCTCCACTATCCTCAATCTCACGTCTGTCGAGTGTGGGCTCGCTTCAAATCAGAAATTTCTTTACAAAAGTTACCAGTGGGGTAATTTTATAATTTCTTTAGAAAATTTTCTTTTTACAACTTTCTCTTGAATTCAAGTGTGTGTAAATAATGATCCAAAACTCTATTTATATAGGAAAAGTTTAGAGAGCTCAACTATAATTAAACTTAATCACTTTAATATTAAACTAATAGAATATTTATCTACAAGATAAACATTAAATTAACTTTAATATTAAGATAATCACTTTAATATTAAATTAAACTTAATATTAAATCTATTAAAATAATATTATTTTTTAAATAGTTAATCTGAAATCAAATTCTTTAGTAGGGTCCTAGTAGGAGTGTAATTCTTACACTACTCAACCATCGAAGACTTATTGTTGTCGACCATTTTCCAGCTACCAGGATGCCACCGTCACAATAGTCAGCACCCCAAGCTGGTCCGGTTCGGGGCAGTGATGACCCAATCAGTGATTTCACATACAAGGCCCGATTCGACTAGCTTTTAGGTCTTGGTCTCGGTTTTGGGCTCTCGAGCTCAATTTACAATCTCAGGTCCAATTTTCAAGTTCAATTACTCATTAGGACAATTATCTGACTTGAAAATTAATTTCCAAAATATCATATTAATTTGATTAATTTAATTTTATTTGATCAAAATTAGTTTTTCCAAAATCACTTAGATTTTCAAAATTAATTTTTCAAAATAATTCTTTAATCAAATTCTCTAGTTGAACAATTCTTATGAGCGCCCAATTTAATTCCACATCAAGTAAATCGACTCAATTAAATCATTTCAAAAGTCATAGAATTTGTAACACCCCTCACTCATATTCAATGCTAGAAAAGGGCTACGGAGCATTACCAGACTTATAAAATAATTAAACAATAATTTCACATACATTTTTAAATTTCATGCAATCATCATTCAAACTCAATCACATTGTCCCTAATACGAGCCTGCGAGGCCCTAAACATGCTTTAGAAGTGGTTTGGGACTAAACCGATAGCTCAAGAAATTTTTGAAACACTTAAAAAAATTTTCAAATTTCAGGGGATACACGCCCGTGTTCTAGCCCGTGTCCAACCCTGTGTAACTGTCGGACTTGGGTCACACGGCCAATACACACGCTAGTGTGGCTAGCCCGTGTGCCCTAAAAATGGCCACACATGCCCGTGTGCCAGGCCGTGTACTAAGCCGTGATAAACCTGTAGGGTATACTGACTTATGCCACACGGCTAATCACATGCCCGTGTGCTAGGCCGTATGGAGCATACTGACTTGATTTTTAATTCAGCACTAGGGGATACACGTGTGGACAAAAATAGGCTATTTACCAAGCCAATTTGCGACCCAAATTTATATACACCTACATCAACCCAAATGGCATAAAACATGACATAACTAGGCATATAAATCAACTCCAATCCAACTCAATTTATACTATTTCAATACCAACCCTTCCAAGTCACACAATTACCACAGTTAAATTCATACCAAAGCTCACTTTTACAAAACATCAAAATGACCAATTCCAAATATGCATTATTTTCCTAGATTCACTAGCATACCAATATTATAACTCAACCATTTTCTATCCTTATTACCTATTATCAACAAGCATCACTAATCGTTGTTTTGTCGAGTTTTAAAATTTATAAAGAGAATGATCGAACCTAAAACTAACTCTGACAACGATTAAAGGCAAGTGTACCTATCGAACAGTAGTATTGCTCAAGCAAGACCGGATTGTCGAACCCAAAGGAACTAAAAGTACTAATACTAACTTTCTTTTTGTTATTTAGTCTAAAATAAGTGAAGTTTCTTTAATCTAAATTAACGATTACTAAACTAAAGACGCAAAGACAAAAGAATGAATTGGAAAATAACTTGAAGAGAAACTCAATTGATCACGACGATACCCTCAGGAAGAATCCACCTAGACTTCACTTGTTATTTAACATTGAACCATATGATTTATTCACTTAGTTTGATCCGTAAGACTCACTAACGTATATTAAACCCTCTCTTGAGGAGAATAATGTCTAACCCTAGGTTAATTAGCAGAAATCTCTTTCTCGAATAATAACCCCCTAGAATAGCAGTAAATCGATCTATGGACTCCCATATTAGGTTTCACCCTAATCCGACAAAATCTCGTCACCCTATCTCTAGGCGTGCGATCAACTCCGCTTAATTATGCTAGATCTACTCTTAAGTAGGGTCTATTCCTCCTCCACCTAAGCACATTAGATTTGGATTAAGCATGCATAATTAAGAACAAACTTAGTATTTATCATATAATTCAGAAAATAATAACAAGATTAATCTAGGTTTCATCCCCTTCAGGTATCTGAAGGGTTTAGTTCATAATGAATACAGACAACATCTCAAGAGAAAAGATAAAACAAAACATAAAAAATCCCTAAAAATCCCTAAAGGAATTGAAGGAGAAATCCGCCGTCTTGAGTAGAATTTCGGCTCCTTGAGATGGATCAACTGGATTACTCTCTCTCGCTACAGGGGCATGGCCATGGTACACGCTCGTGTAAATCATTTTTAGGCCGTGTCTCGATTCTGTCGATTGGGGCATGGCCATGTAAATTGTGGCATGGCCGTGTGAAGTAAATTGACGAGACATGGCTGTGTGGCTTGAAGTCTAGGCCATGTCAATTTCCTCTTTGGCCCAAATTGGCCCGTTTTAAGCCCATTTCTTGTTCTTTTCGTCCTCGGGTGCTTTCCTGAGTATAAACATGAAAAGAAAGGATTAAAAGCACCTTTTTACATAAATCAAGGGCTAAATCATCCAAAAGCATACTAAATGTGGGGTTAAAATATGTTATTTTTACAGTTTATCAAATACCCTCACACTTAAGCTTTTGCTTGTCCTCAAGCAAAATTCTCAACTTACAATTAAAACAAACTTTTCATAATTCACAATTCCTATAAAAAATGCCTCATCATAATTCACAGATAATTTATAAATGGATAATTTAACTCAAAGACTCCTAAAGATTCAAACAATTCTAAGTCGTATATTTGGTAGCTCGAAAACATAGGTGTCTCCCCTTATCTAAATAATTACCTTTAATTCAAAACCGACAAGGATTGACATCCTCACTAAAGATTCACTCAAAGCACTCGAAGTGTTTTAAGATTCAAGAATAAGCACTCATAAGTCGAACTTGAGAAGTTAATCCCATAAGCTTGCCTAAAAATCAAATCTCCACCACTGTAATATGAGATGATACACAAATCAAAAGGTCTTTAATAGGGTTGTAATGGGGCTTAGGTTAAAGGTGTGGATAAAAGCTGAATTAGAAGGTTTAGAATCAAGATTGAATTGACAAGTTACCTAACTTTCAGAAAAATAATTGAACTAATAATCTGAATAATTACATCACATGAAACTTTGAAACAAATAATACTACGAGCTTTTTCTTTGATAATTGAAAATTAAATGTACAAGCTCACTTTTTATACTACTAATGCTGAGTATACTTTGATTTGATTTTTTTAAAGAACAAACTAAGTAGAAACATACTAAAGAAAGAACTTTATCAACTGAAATAAACTAAATCGGTAATTGATCAAATCAATTCTCGATAGAAGGGTAGTCAAAAGAATGGTGATAACAAATACAAAGGGTTTTTGGGTTAATATTAGCGGGTAAATCAATAAAAGGGTTGTTAGGATCAACGGGGTTCACTAGAGGTTAATTATGTAGGTATGCTTTTTTAGTGGAGTGAATGGGTTAAAACCTAGGTGCCTTTATCATCTCGATATATCAAATCATTTAATGTGGTCTTGATATGTATAATCAAGGCAAGTTCTAGAATAACAATTCAGTGTTGATACACTCATAATCAATAAAGTGAGCATGAAAAAGAATATATGCTCTATAAGGCTCAAATCTCACAAAAATTATGGGTATTTGACATCAATCCTGTAAATTTCAAATTTCAAGGTAAAATTCAAATTTAGTTTAACAACCTAGAAAATTCTTGATTCTTGAAAAATAGACTTATCATGCTTGATTCTCTAGTATTCTTCAAGTATAAATCATCAATGACTTACTCAAAAACATATCAATAAAAATCATAAATCATTAGAAATTTCACCCTAATTGATAATATGAGAAAATTACTTAGGAACAAGACTAAAATTCAGGATTTTGGAATAATGCAAAAAAGTTAGGTACTTTTACCCCCACACTTAAGATGTACATTGCCCTCAATGTACAAAGATAGATAAATAATAATGTAATCAAAAGAGAAGGGGAGAAGTGACACGTCCTGAATTTTGGATGATTCCTGGAGTTGGCAGAGGCCGTGGTAGAAGGTGGTAGGAGGAGGCGGTGGTGGCGTTTTCTATGGGCTTGGTGGGGTGGCTACCGATGAGCTTTGTGCTAGATAAAAAAATTGGGTAGCCTACAAAGATATAGCCAAGAAATCTAAAGAAACATTAATAATATACTAATACTATAATTAAAGACAAAGAAAAATAAAGAGAAGGAGACTAAGAAGAAAACTGAAATTAAAAGAAAAGACTAATGGACTAGGTAGTCCTTATTGTTGGATGGTTCGCGAGGTGGGTGTGACCTCTAAGGCTGTGGTGCATGATTCCAAAGCAGCCTTTCAAACTTGACACTAAGAAACTAAAATAAAGTAAACTAGATTAACCAAAAAAGAAGTAATAATAAGGAAAATAAAAGAGATGAGAAAAATAAAATCAAAACTAAATAGTCTCTAAGACCTTTATCTTGTTGAGTCGCTAAAGCTATCGGCATGACCTCATGTGAATCGGTCTCCTTTGAGGAGACTATGGTTGGCCTCTTACACTTTTTTGACATAGCTTTGGTGTGGCTTAAGGGTTGGAGAGACTTGTGATGAAGAAGAAATCTGAGAAGAAGGAGGAAGAGAAGAGGTGGAAAGTAGAAGAATAGGGAGGGGGAGGTTGGTGTTTAAATAGAGGCTTGATGCTGGTATATTCCCTCACCCGTGGACCGAGGGTGTGTTGAATTACACGGCCACATCGTACTGCCGTGTGTCTAGTCGTGTTGGGAGTTAAATGCTCGTGGTCAGATTGCCATGCCCGTGGTCGATAAGTCAGTGTCTTCACACGGTCACATTGCATGGCCGTGTTCTAGGCGTGTTGGTTTGCCACGCTCGTTTGTTCAATGCCATGACTATTTTTAAAATGGCAATATCGGTCCATGGTCACCTTGCACAGCCGTGAAAGATTTTGTCAGTGCCCGTGTGGTAGTGGTTGGGTCCGTGACTTAAATAGTTGGTTGGGGCAGGCTTTGTACCGTCTCTGCCATATCAGTGTGGAGATTCTGTACCACCAAACGGCCATGGCCACGGCCGTGTGCTAGGTCGTGTGGTCTGGGAATCTGTACTTTATTGAAATCCTAAAAAATAAAACTAAAACCACAAAATAGAATTTAATGTTAATGCTCGGGTTGCCTCTTGAGAAGCACTCGTTTATAGTCTTAAGCTAGACTTTTCCTTGTACTTGAATTAGGGAGGTTTAAAGGTTTGAATATCTTCCCTCTTGCTTAAAGTTCTATTTTCTTGACAAAATTGAAGTCAAGAAGCGTTTACCTTAGAGGTGTCGAATGTTGGGTTGCTTACCTCGACTGTTCCGTGTGGGAAGATATTGTGTACCTTAGGAAGGATTTCTCCCTTTGGCTTCAGGTCTATTGTGATGATGTGCGGATCTGCTTTGTTTAACTATACCTGGTCTCCTATTTTGTAGTGGTTTGATGTTCCTACAAGCTCTTCCGGTGGTTCCTCTGGTTTTACTTCGTGCGGTTCCGGTTCTTCTTTGACTTGTGTCCTCTGCTCTTCTAAATTGTCGACCCTAAGGTCTTGTTCCTTGTGTGATTCTTCTTTGTCGATTTGGGATCTATAAGTCGGCTCAGGGTTGTGTCTTTGCGGTGTTTCCTGTGATAAAGGTTGAACAAATTGATTATCATCTATATTGACTTTCTTACCTTCATCGATTGTTTGGACATATCCGAGTCAAGAGCTTGAAGACTGATTGATTCGTCACCTACACAAAGTATGAGTTCTCTTGTGGCAACATCAATTTTAGTCTTGGCAGTTGCTAGAAAAGGTCTTCCTAAAATTAAGGGGATTGTATTATCCTCATCCATATCTAAGACAACAAAATCTACTAGGAAAACAAATTTTTCTATTTTGATAAGAACATCTTCAATAATGCCCTAGGAATTCTAACAATTTTATCAGCTAATTGTACACTCATCCTAGTTTGTTTGGGCTTCCCTAGACCTAGTCGTTTAAATAATGTATAAGGCATAACTTTTATGCTTGCCCCTAAATCAGCTAATGCATTATCAATAGCTAAACTACCAATTAAACATGGAATTGTAAAACTCCCAAGATCTTTTAGCTTCTGTGGTAGTCTATTCTGTAACATTGCTGAGCATGCTGCGTTCATCTAATTTACGTTTGTTAGTCAAGAGGTAAGTTAAAATGTAATTTTTTTATGTGTTTAAGAAACGTACCGAACTATTCTTCTGAATCGTCTCTTTTCATCGCTTCAGGGTAAGCTATGCGAGGTTGGTACTCCTTGATCACCAGTTTTGGCTTTTCTTGTGTTACCTCTACCTTGCCTTCGTCTACCTTGTTTTCTCATATTAGATTGGGTTCATCTAACCCCTTACTGTCGTGAGCTGAGATGGCTTGAATTTACTCATTTAGGTTAATCTCAGTGTTACTTGGTAGACGTCCTTGTGGTCGTTCTAACATTAGCTTTGCGAGTCGTTCGACTGCATTAGTGTCTTCCTTAACTGACTTAGTAAGTTCCCCAACTCGATTTGTAACACCCCAAACCCGATCTAGACGTTTCGACCAGATCTGGAATGTCATAGGGAAAAGTTATAAAAATAACTTTTTAAAATCTTCAGAAAATATTGTAAGTTTGAAAACTTTTGGTCTAGGGTGATGTTTGAAAACTAGTGATTTAATGTTTAATAAAAATTTAAGATTTGAGTCAAATTCCATTTGTTAACTTAGGTGAGGTTTAAGAAAATGATTGCTTAATGTTGCTTAGATTTTGAAAAATCCAATTTGATTATCATGTTAAAATGTAAAAATGTCATACTTAAATAAATAATAAAATAATAAAACACAAAAACTATCTTAGAGAGGCCTTATTACATAACAAAATTCCCAAATTTAATAATTACTAGAAAATAAATGACTTTGCAAAAAGAAATACTTTATGGCCTCCACGAGTCCGCCCTGGCTCCTTGATCCACGATCTACTGATTACCTGCAAGATTTTAGCAGAGGGGTGAGTCACCGAGACTCAGTGTGTAAATCCCCCTTATGTCATACACATGGCTTGAAGCCCACAATCACATATTGGGCCTCAGCCCACTCATAATATCATACACAATTATGTTATGCAATATGTGTCCCATTCCAACCTATTTTTTCCATCCTCTACACACCACCCGTACCAGCCCATCATACCGTGGGGATTTCTACAATCAACCCTCCATCCGCTACACACCTCATATGTGGCATTAGGCCACTCGTGGTTCTAGACCACCGTGATACTAGATCACCATGAAAAATTCACTATTAATATGCGTGGGGCCAACCTATCGTGGTAACAACCACCGTTTCAATCCCTAGTGATTATACGTGGGGCCAACCCACTGTGGTAACAACCACTAGGATGAGTCACTAGTCATATATAATTGTGGTATAAACCACCGTGGCACCAAGCCACCGAGACATGGTCACTATTATCATATATGTATCCGTGGGGCTAACCCACCGTGGTTACAACCACCGTGACAGTCTCAAATACTTCCCCTTTCACATCATTTCATAACCCATATAGAACTTACAATCATATGAATGCACATACATTTTACAATGCTTATTCCATACCCATCAAGAGATCAATAACATCACATACCTCGTATTCCCATTTCTATCCACAAGTGTATTACGACTGCTTCTCAGTCGTTCCGGCTTTTCAGCCCAAACAGTAAATAGCACAAAAAAATAAATAATTAAGAAGTGTGAAGTTTACACACCTGATAACACGTAATACAACGCTTTCTATATCGACACTATCGCTAACAGGGACTACTGCTATTTGCTTACTATTCTGTTCTGAAGTCGGTCTACAACCTGGTGGCCAATCTCGAACCGTAGACACCGCTAGTTTTTTGAACTTAGGGGCTGAGACTACAGGTCCAACCCCTTCCTTAGATTGGCTGGCATTTGAGTCCATGAACGATCTTGGTCAGAAGATGCTATATTGAAATAGTGATTGCTTAACGTAACATTGGGTTAAGATAGCGAATAACGAAAGGAAAACCCGATAGAATAACTAGAGAAAAACCCTTACCTAGAGATCCCGAATGGGGGGATAAGATTTGACTGATTCTCCGACTTGGAATTCAATTGATTCGGCTTAACAAGATTTCCCAGAATAGGTGCCCCAAAGAGAAAAGAAAGGCAAAAGAGTGTAAATCACAATAATAGCATCACCAAGCCAATTAGCCATTCGGCTTTGGCTACCAAAAATCGAAAGAAGAAAAAGAAAAGATGACAGTGTCCCTCTTACTCAATTCGACAAAAACCGATTGTCCCTCAAGCCCCCTTCAATCAAAGGCCAGATGCCGAAAAAATATGAAGACAGAGCCCTACCTACATTCGACCAAAAGACCAAGGAACCAAGTTCATCCCTTCGACCTAACAACTAATCAAGAGGAAGAAATACCGAAAGAGGAGAAGAATCTTACCACAATTAAGAAGAAGCTGAATGAGAAGGCTAGAAGAATAGTGGGCGGCGATCCAAAAGAAAGAAAAGAGTGAGTGATTAAAGAAGGAAAAAGAAATCGAAATAGAGATGATTTTGACTTTTGCAGGAAAGTAGAGAAGAAAAGAATAAGGGAATGATGGAAAGAAGAAATCGGTGTGGTGCTTTGGGCTATGAGGCTTAAGAGTATGAGTGGAGAGAAGGAGAGATTTTGTAGAGGCTAGAAAAGGTTACGGCTTAGAAGTCTTTGGTGAAAAGAGAAAGTGAAGAAGAAAGAGGTGCACCAATAGTCTCACCAATTCGGCTAGAGAGCAAAAGAAGGGAGAAAAGAAGTTGGCTCAGCAAATTTGACACTCACCCCTAACAACTGAAAATGCACAAATGACAACAAAGCAACAAAGCCTAAGACCTATAAACTTTCGGCACACCCACAACAAGCCAAAATCGATTCCCCCTCCCTACACCAAGTGTCCAAGATTCGGCCACCACATTCACCCATATGCTATCCCATGTTTTCCTCCTAGTTTCACTCTGGTTCACATATTCAAACAATTTGAATAATTCAAATCTCCAAAATAGCTCTCCACTACTAGTTTGAATTGTTTGACCAGGTCTTGTCTCTCTCCTCCAAAGTCTGATTACCATCCAGCTACCTCCCTTGCTTGAGCCAAAAAAATAATACCCCCTGCTTTCCAAGAGATTCGAACCCTCTCCCTCTCAGCTTCTCTTGTGACGCCACCTCCCTGTATGATAGGTGGCGTCTCCCTGCCACTTTACCACTGCAACTCTTATGTCTTCAACCATAAGCAAAAATTACTTAAGACCTGCCTCCGCTTGCTTTCCCCTAAAGGTACCCAAAATTGAAATTTTGTCCAAGGCTTCGGCTTAACCCCAAGCCTTCTAGGGGACCCCAAGCATACCCAAACAATAAATAAGGCAACCTAAACACACCAAATTAACACACAGAGCTTAGCCTACCCACCAAAACATATTAAATGCAAAGCCCCTAATTCAGGATGTTACAGTTCTACCCCCTTAAAAAAATTTTGGCCTCGAAATTACCTGATCAAAAGAGATGAGGGTACTGTTATCGCATCGCATCCTCTGGCTCCTATGTAGCTTCCTATGAACTGTGATTTTGCCATAAAACTTTGACCAAAGGGACTAATTTCCTTCGCAAGACCTTAATGTCGCGATCTAAGATCTGTACTGGCTCCTTTTAAAAGGATAGATCAGGCCTTACTTCGATTTCTTCAACTGACACAATATGGGGATCCAAACAGTAGCGCCTCAGCATTGAAACATGGAACACATCATGAATTTGACTTAATTCCGAAGGTAGCTTGAGCTGATAAGCTACCAGTCCCACATGCTTCAACACACGATAAGGCTCGATGAACCTGGGGTTTAGCTTACCCTTCCGTCCAAATCTTAGAACTTTCTTCCACGGTCACACCTTTAAGAAAACCTGGTGATCCACTGCAAATTCTATGTCCCTCTGCTTCAGATCAGCATAGGATTTCTGCCTGTCAGAAGCTTCCTTCAACCTAGTCCGGATCAACTTAACCTTGTTCTCTATTTTCGAAACCAGTTTTGGACCTAATAACTGCCGCTCACCCAACTCTGTCCAACACGTAGGAGTAAGACACTTTCGACCATACAACACTTCATATGGCACCATCCGAATACTGGACTGATAGCTGTTGTTGTACGCGAATTCTGCCAAAGGTAGAAACTCCTTCCAACTACCCCTGAAGTCGATGATACAACCTCTCAACATATCCTCCAAGATCTGAATTACCCTCTCTGACTGTCCGTCTATCTGTGGATGAAACGCTGTACTGAAATCTAACTTTGTACCCAATGCTTGATGCAATGCCTTCTAAAATCTCGACGTAAACCTAGGATTTCTGTCCGAGATGATAGACGCTGGTACTTTATGCAACCTCACAATCTCTGCTATATACAACTTAGCCAATTTCTGTAGAGAGTAGTCGACACAAACTGGTATGAAATAAGCGGACTTCGTCAATCGATCATCAATTACCCATATCGAATCCTTCTTAGGAGGCTTAAGGGGTAGCCCACTAACAAAATCCATAGTGATCCTCTCCCATTTCCACTGTGGAATCTTTACCGACTGTAATAACCCTAAAGGCAACGATGCTCTATTTTTACCAGCTAACATGTCAAACATTTACCCACAAATTCGGTTACCTCTCGCTTCAGACCTGGCTACCAAAACTGTTCTCGCAAATCCTGATACATCTTGCTTCCTCCAGGATGCATAGCATATGGGCTACTATGCGCTTCCTGAAGAATCAACTGTCTTAACCCATCGTCCCTCGGCATGCAAACCCTTCCATGAAAACATAAAACCCCATCACTGTTCAGACTATAATCCTCTACCCTACCATTCTGTACTTGAAGTAGTCGAACACTCAAGACATCATCCAACAACTTCTTCTCTTTAATCTGACTTATCCATGTCAGTTTCACCTGAAGCTCAGCTAACAAACTCCTATCATCATATAGGCTGAGATGGGCAAACATCGCCCTCAGATCCGAGATTACTTTCTAACTTAGCACATCTGCCACCACGTTGGCTTTACCAAGATGGTATTCAATCGAGCAATCATAATCCTTCAATAGCTCAATCCACCGCCACTGCCTCAAATTCAATTCCTTCTGGGTAAGGAGATACTTTAGACTCTTGTGATCCACATAAATAATAGACTTCTCCCCATACAGGTAATGCCTCTAGATCTTCAAGGCAAACACTATTGCAGCCAATTCCAGATCATGCGTAGGATAATTCACCTAATGCGGTCTCAACTAACGAGATGCATATGCCACTACCTTTCCTTCTTGCATCAACATACTCCCAAACCTGTGTGTGACACATCATAGTAAAGAACAAACTCTTTTCCGGCCTCAGGCTGTATCAAAACTGGAGCCTCTGTCAAAATCCTCTTCAACTTCTCAAAACTCTCCTATTGCTTATCAGACCAGACAAACGGTACACCTTTTCGCAGTAGCTTGGTTAATGGCGCTGTAATTAAAGAGAATCCCTCAACAAACCTTCTGTAGTACCCCGCTAGGCCAAGAAAACTTGATTTTGCCACTGACTTAGGTGGCTTCCAATCCAATACAGCTTCAATTTTTCGGGGATCAACTCTAATCCCCTCAGCAGACACAACATGGCCCAAAAAGGTAACTTCTCTTAGCCAAAATTCACACTTACTGAATTTGGTGAACAATTGTTTCTCCCTTAGGATTTGTAAAACTACTCGAAGATGTGAATCATGTTCCTCCTCCGATCTAATAAACCAGAATATCATCTATAAATACTACAACAAACCGGTCTAGATAGGGTTGGAATACTCGGTTCATCATGTCCATAAACGCTATTGGTGCATTAGTAAACCCAAATGGCATCACTAGGAATTCATAATGGCCATAGCGAGTCCTGAAAGCCATCTTATGAATTTCTACTTCATTGACCTTAAGTTGATGATATCCTGATCTCAAATCTATCTTCGAGAAGACTGAAGCCCCTTTCAGCTGGTCGAACAAATCGTCAATCCTCGGCAGCGTGTATTTATTATTGATGGTCAACTTATGCAACTGACGGTAGTCAATGCACATCCGCATTGATCCATCCTTCTTCTTAACAAATAGCACTGGTGCTACCCAAGGCGATACACTCGGTCGGATAAAACCCCGATCTAATAGTTCTTGAATCTGAGCTTTCAATTCCACTAACTCTTTTGGCGCCATTCTATATGGAGCCATAGATACAGGAGCTGTCCCTGGAAGAAGATCGATTTCGAGTTCCACCTCACGATCCGGAGGTAGTCTTGGAAACTCTTCTGGGTAAACATCAGGAAACTCCTTCACTGTTCTAACTTCCCCCACAGTTAATTCCTTGGCCTCCAGAGTACAAACAAAGGTTATGAATGCCTCAAAGCCTTTCCTCACCATCCTTCCAGCTTTTAGAGCGGACACCACGTTAGACAAATAGTTTCTCCTTTCCCCTAATACTACCACCTCATCATCCTTAAGAGTTCTTAACACCATGTGCTAGGCTGCACAATCCAAATTTGCTTGATACATCACTAGCCAGTCTATACCTAAGATTAAATCGAACTCCCTTAATGGTAGTTCCATCAGATCAGTCGGAAACACTACCCTTGCACTTCTAAAGGCACCCTTCTGAAGAGTTTATTCACTACAACTGATTGTCCTAAAGGGCTAAGTACAGTCATCTCCCTAGAGGCAATCTCAGATTCTATGCTTAGAGTTCCAGATACCATACTAGCAACATATGAATGCGTCGACCTAATATCAAATAATACAGTATAAGGCAATCCAAAAATAAGAAATGTACAGGTTATGACGTCTAGTGCATCGCCCTCCTCTCGGCATTTGACTGCATAAACCAACCCAGGCCATCTTGCATCTAGACTCTCAGCACCTCTACTAGTGCTCCACGCCCTCGACCAGAATAACCTCCTCCCCTGGCGGGACCACGGCTCTCTGTGGTTGCTGTCCACCCCTACCGACTGAGCATAACCCTGTTCTACTGGTCGCACTTTACCTGACTCCTATGGACAATCCCTTACTAGATGTTCAGTAGACCCACATCAAAAACATCCTCTACTACCCATCCAACACTCGCTTGAATATGATCTTCCATATCTAGCACACCTCTGAGGCCCACTATCAACAACAGATCTCGCGACATGACTTGGCCCATCCAACCTAGGCCTCTTTTGAAAACCCCCAGCTGAGCCTGACGATCCAAAATTCTTTTTATTTCTGACTCTATCCCTATCCTGATTCTGCTTTTCGGACCGCTTCACCTCCTCAGCTATCTTGGATTTTTCCACTAAAACCGCAAATTTCCTTTCTCGCTGTGGAGCTATTAACACTCGCAGCTCATCCCTCAGACCATCCTCAAACCAAACACAACGCTCATGATTTGTGGCCACCATACCCCGGGCATAACGACTAAAATGTAAGAATTCTGCCTCATACTCAGGAATTGATTTATTACCCTGAACCAAATTCAAAAAAGCCCTACGCTGCACATCCACATAACTCGATCCAATGTAGTTCCCCTGGAATGCCGCCTTGAAGAAATCCCAAGTAATGCGGTCAGCCACTATTCCATCTCTGACCGTGAGCGACCACTGATACGCCTCATCCCGAAGAAGAGACACCACTCCTTTCAACTTTTCCTCTTCCGTGAAGTCCAAATCATCCATTATACGCTTCACTGCCTCTAGCCAATACTCAGCTGCATTAGGAGCTACGCCAGATATGCCCCTAAACATTTCCGCTCCATTGGCCCTAAGTCGTTCTAACACGGATTTCCGTTGCACCCATGCCTGCTCCAGCAACTCTTTTCAATACTCGTAACATTGCTTGAGACACAACATTGTCTCCGCCTGTTTGATCCTGAAATTCCACTTCTGGAACTGGCGGTGCTGATACATCACTTTCTGACCCATGACTAGATTCCAACGGTTTTGACCCAGCACTCCGACCTCTACCACGGCCACGCATAATACGTCCACGCTCCCTAGTACTCATGACTATTACTGCAACTTAATCTGATTAAGAGTTTTATGAGTTAGTATTTCTTTTCACTGTTAAATATCAAGCAATTTTATGAGAAATAGTTTTAGAGAGTAGTTTTCGCGAAACATATCTCAACCTAGAGGTTTCAGTCTTTAAAGTTTGGATCTCCTAGAGATAACAAGCATATTTCTTCATGCTAACAATCATTTCATGCATACATCATCAAATAATTAAAGCACTTACTTGCGTGGATTGGGTGCCGGTAGACTCGGATGCCATATTCCAATCAGAACATTTCCTCTAAAAATCATTTATATCAACTTTATAAAATATTATTGAACCTACTTCACAACCCGAGTTTTGCAACCAGGCTTTGAAACCAAAATTGTAACACCCCAAACCCGGCCTAGACGTTACGACCATATCTGGAATGTCACAGGGAAAAGTTGTAAAATAACTTTTTAAAATCTTAATAAAATATTGTAAGTTTGAAAAACTTTTCGTCTAGGGTGATGTTTGAAAACCAGTGATTTAATGTTTAATGAAAATTTAAGATTTGAGTCAAATTCCATTTGTTAACTTAGGTGAGGTTTGAGAAAACGATTGCTTAATGTTGCTTAGGTCTTGAAAACTCCAATTTGATTATTATGTTAAAATGTAATAATGTCATACTTGAATAAATAATAAATTAATAAAACCTAAAAACTATCTTAGAGATGCCTTATTACATAACAAAATTCCCAAATTTAATAATTACTAGAAAATAAATGACTTTACGAAAAGAAATACTTTATGGCTTCCACGAGTCTGCCCCGGCTCCCTGATCCATGATCTACTGATTACCTGCAAGATTTTAGCAGAGGGGTGAGTCACCAAGACTCAGTGTGTAAATCCCCCTTATGTCACACACATGGCTTCAAGCCCACAATCACATATTGGGCCTCAGCCCATTCATAATATCATACACAATTATGTTATGCAATATGTGTCCCATTCCAACCTAGTTTTTCCATCCTCTACACACCACCGCATTCACCCCATCACACCGTGGGATTTCTATAATCAACCCTCCATCTGCTACACACCTCATACGTGGCATTAGGCCACTCGTGGTTCTAGACCACCGTGATACTAGATCACTGTGACAAATTCACTATTAATATACGTGGGGCCAACCCACCGTGGTAACAACCACCGTCACAATCCCTGATGAATATATGTGGGGCCAACCCACTGTGGTAACAACCACTGGGACAAGTCACTAGTCATATATAATCGTGGTATTAAACCACCGTCGCACCAAGCCACCGAGACATGGTCACTATTATCATATATGTATCCTTGGGGCTAACCCACCGTGGTAATAACCACCGTGACAGTCTCAAATACTTCCCCTTTCACATCATTTCCCAACCCATGCAGAACTTACAATCATATGAATGCACATACATTTTACAATGCTTATTCCATACCCATCAAGAGATTAATAGCATCACATATCTGGTATTCCCATTTCTATCCACAAGGGTCTTACGACTGTTTCTCAGTCGTTTCGGCTTTTCTACCCAAATAGTAAATAGTACAAATAAATAAATAATTAAGAAGTGCGAAGTTTACACACCTGATAACACGTAATACAACGCTTTCTATGTCGACACTATTGCTAATAGGGACTACTGCTATTTGCCTACTATTTTGTTCTGAAGCTGGTCCACAATCGGGTGGCCAATCTCGAACCGCAGACATCGCTTGTTTTTTGAACTTAGGGGCTGGGACTACATGTCCAACCCCCTCCTTAGATTGGCTGGCATTTGAGTCCATGAACGATCTTGGTCAGAAGATGCTATATTGAAACAGTGATTGCTTAACGTAACATTGGGTTAAGATAGTGAATCATGAAAGGAAAACCCGATCGAATAACTAGAGAAAAACCCTTACCTAGAGATCCCGAACAGGGGGATAAGGTTCGACTGATTATCTGACTTGGAATTCAATTGATTTGACTTAACAAGATTTCCCAGAATAGGCACCACCAAAGAGAAAAAAAAAGGTAAAAGAGTGTAAATCACAACAATAGCATAACCAAGCCAATTAGCCATTCGGCTTTGGCTACCAAAAATCGAAAAAACAAAAAGAAAAGGTTATAGTGTCCCTCTTACCTTAATTTGATAGAAACTGATTGTCCCTCAAGCCCCCTTCAATCAAAGGCCAGATGCCGAAAAAATATGAAGACAGAGCCCTACCTACATTCGGCCAAAACACCTAGGAACCAAGTTCATCTCTTCGGCCTAACAACTAATCAAGAGGAAGAAATACCGAAAGAGGAAAAGAATCTTACCACAATTAGGAAGAAGCCGAATGAGAAGGCTAGAAGAATAGTGGGCGGCGATCCAAAAGAAAGAAAATAGTGAGTGATTAAAGAAGGAAAAATAAATCGAAATGGAGATGATTTTGGCTTTTGCAGAAAAGTTGAGAAGAAAGGAATAAGGGAATAATGGAAAGAAGAAATCGGTGTGGTGCTCTGGGCTATGAGGCTTAAGAGTATGAGTGGAGAGAAGGAGAGATTCTGTAGAGGCTAGAAAAGGTTACGACTTAGAAGTCTTTGGTGAAAAGAGAAAGTGAAGAAGAAAGAGGTGCACCAATAGTCTCACCAATTCGGCTAGAGAGCAAAAGAAGGGAGAAAAGAAGTTGGCTCAGCAAATTCAATACTCACCCCTAACAACCGAAAATGCACAAATGACAACAAAGCAACAAAGCCTAAGACCTCTAGACTTTCGGCATACCCACAACAAGCCAAAACCGATTCCCCCTCCCTGCACCAAGTGTCCAAGATTCAGCCACCACCTTCACCCATATGCTATCCCACGTTTTCCTCCTAGTTTCACTCTGGTTCACATATTCAAACAATTTGAATAATTCAAATCTCCCAAATAGCTCTCCACCACTAGTTTGAATTGTTTGACCAGGTCTTGTCTCTCTCCTCCAGAGTCTGATTACCATCCAGCTACCTCCCTTGCTTGAGCCAAAAAAATAATACCTCCTTACTTTCTAAGAGATTCGAACCCTCTCCCTCTTGTGACGCCACCTCCCTACATGATAGGTGGCGTCTCCCTGCCACTTTACCACTGCAACTCTTGTGTCTTCAACCATAAGCAAAAATTACTTAAGACCTGCCTTCGCTTGCTTTCCTCTAAAAGTACCCAAAATTGAAATTTTAACCAAGGCTTTGGCTTAACCCCAAGCCTTCCCGGGGACCCCAAACATACCCAAACAATAAATAAGGCAACCTAAACACACCAAATTAACACACAGAGCTTAGCTTACCCACTGAAACATATTAAATGCAAAGCCCCTAATTCAGGATGTTACACGATTCTCGTTGCTTTTAATTATTTTCTCAGTTTCGTTGAAACGATTTTCTGTGTTTGCCATGAATTTTGTCAGTATCTCTTCGAGGTTTGGCTTCTTCTCTTGCGGATATGGCTGATTTTGGAAATTTTGAGGAGGTTATTGTCTTTGATTTCCTTAGTTTCCTTGGCCTCCCCATGAAAATTTTGGGTGGTTCCTTCAACCTGGATTGTAGTTATTGCTATAAGGATTATTATTGGATCTGAATTTATTACCTATATAGTTCATCTATTTGTTCTCTGCGTCCGGTTAGTAGGGTGGGTACTCAGCATTCGCCACAGTTCCACTTGCGTTGCATGCATGACTGGATGTACCTGCGAAGAACACAAACTATCAAGCTTTTTATTCATCATCTCTACCTATGTTGATAGCATGGTTACTGCGTCGAGGTTGTAAACTCTGACTGATTGTGTCAGCTTTGTCCTTGTAACTTGCCACTGATAGTTATTTAGTGACATCTCTTCAATAAACTCGTAGGCTACTTCAGGAGTTCTATTGTTCAGGGTTCCACCAGCGGCTGAATTGATTAGTTGCCTAGTTGAGGGGTTTATACCATTATAGAAAGTTTGGACTTGTAGCCACAAGGGTAGACCATGGTGTGGACACCTTCTTAAGAGATCCGTGTATCTTTCCCATGTGTCTATAATGTTTCTAAATCCATCTGCACAAAGGAAGAGATATCATTTCGTAGTTTGGCCGTTTTGGCCGGTGAGAAATATTTTAATAAAAATTTTTCAGTCATTTGGTCCCATGTAGTGATTGACCCTCGAGGTAACGAGTACAACCACTATTTGGCTTTATTCCTTAATGAAAAGGGAAATAACCGAAGACGAATGGCATCATCAGAAATGCCATTTATTTTGAAGGTATCACAGAACTCTAAAAAATTAGCTATATGAGTGTTCGGGTCTTCGTCCTGCAAACCATCAAATTGAACAAATTGTTGAATCATTTGTATTGTGTTAGGCTTTAATTCAAAATTATTAGCAGCTATAGCAAGCCTAACAATACTAGATTCTACTCCTGTTAAATGAGGTTTAGCATAATCATACATAGTACGCGGAGCATTATTTTTTGCCACATCTCGTGGTGGATTATTCTCGTCCATCCCTTTAGTAGGATTGGATATGCCTTCTTGCTCTTCTTTTGTGTAGTTTAGGGTTCACCTAATTACTCTGCGATTCCTACGAGCAGTAGCTTCAATATCACTATCATATACTAGAGGTCTTGTCGGGTTCCTTCTAATCATAAACTAGAGGTACCTGTTAGGAAAAGAAGGAAATAAAATTAATAAAATAATAAAATAAAGTAAATTGTGAAATAAAAATAAAATAATGGCTAAAGTAATAAAAATAGAGCTTTCTTAATATATTAGTTCCCCGGCAACGGTGCCAAAAACTTGATCGTTTTTTTGTTAAGTTTTAAAATTTATAAATAGAATGATCGAACCTGGAAACTAACTCTGACAATGATTAAAGGCAAGTGTACCTATCGAATAGTAGTATAGCTTAGGCAAGACCGGATTTTCAAACCCAAAGGAACTAAAAGTACTAATACTAACTTTCTTTTTATTATTTAGCCTAAAATAAGTGAAGTTGCTCTAATCTAAATTAACGATTACTAAACTAAAGACACAAAGACAGAAAGAATGAATTGGAAAATAACTTGAAGAGAAACTCAATTGATCACGATGATACCCTCAGAAGAATCCACCTAGACTTCACCTGTTATTTAACATTGAACCATACGATTTATTCACTTAGTTTGATCCGTAAGACTCCCTAACGTATATTAAACCCTCTCTTGAGGCGAATAATGTCTAACCCTAGGTTAATTAACAGAAATCTCTTACTCGAATAATAACCCCCTAGAATAGAAGTAAATCGATCTATGGACTCTCATATTAGGTTTCACCCTAATCCGGCAAAATCTCGTCACCCTATCTCTAGGCGTGCGATCAACTCCGCTTAATTATGCTAGATCTACTCTTAAGCAGGGTCTATTCCTCCTTTGCCTAAGCACATCAAATTTGGATTAAGCATGCATAATTAAGAACAAACTAAGTATTTACCATATAATTCAGAAAATAATAGTAAGATTCATCTAGGTTTCATCCCCTTCAGGTATCTGAAGGTTTTAGTTCATAATGAATAAAGACAACATCTCAGGAGAAAAGATAAAACAAAACATAAGAAATCCCTAAAACCCCCTGAAGGAATTGAAGGAGAAATCTGCCGTCTTAAGTAGTATTTCGAATCCTTGAGATGGATCAACTGACTATCTTTGAGTAATTCCCACAAATATAGCCTTCTGGCTCGCTCTCCTTGGCCTAGCTAACCGCCCCCTTTCAGGATACACTTAGGGTGTTTATATAGACTTTTATAATGCTTTACTTGGCCTCTAAGTGTCCTAATTCAAGAATACTTCCTACTCGGTGTTTGAATAAGCTTTGGAAAGTGTTTATTTACCTCAAAGTATCCAAATTTGATTGAAATTTCTCTCTCCCGCGGTAAGGGCACGGCCATGGTACACGCCTGTGTAAATCATTTTCAGGCCGTGTCTCGATTCTGTCGATTAGGGCACGACCATGTAAATCGTGGCATGGCCGTGTGAAGTAAATTAATGAGACACAGTCGTGTGGCTTGAAGTCCAGGCTGTGTCGATTTCCTCTTTGGCCCAAATTGGCCTGTTTTTAGCCCATTTCTTGTTCTTTTCGTCCTCGAGTGCTTTCCTGAGTATAAACATGAAAAGAAAGGATTAAAAGCCCCTTTTTACATAAATCAAGGGCTAAATCATCCAAAAGCATACTAAATATGGGGTTAAAATATATTATTTTTATGGTTTATCAATGACATATCCATTATCAAACTCACACACAAACCATATGCACAATCATATACACAACCAAACCAACCAAATTAAGCCAACTTCCATGGCTATATACAAAACCAAAATTTAGACATTTATAAGCCAATTCAAATGGCTAAATTCATTATCAAATCATAACCAAAATGAACATAATCCTATACATGCCATATACTCAAAATGCTTCAGATCAAAAGTACCAAAGTGATAGTAGGATAGTGTGATGAAGTCTCCGACGATTATTGAAACGCCCCAAAAATATAGTGTCTTGAATTTTGCATGTTCTGACATAAATTTCTTGTTTGCTTTAATGGCTAAGTGATTTGGGTGTGTTTGGGGGTGTGTGAGAAGCCTGGGTTCAAGTCTTGGCTCTTGTGAAAAATTTTAGTTTTTCTCTTAAATGAATTTGGACACTGGCATATAGGCTTTATTAATAATTGTGCTTGTTTATGACACAAGAAGAGCTTGTGGTCTAGTGGCAAGGTGGCGTGTAGTTCAAACACAAGGTCTGAGGTTCAAGTCTTGGGTTGCACAATGGGTATTTATTTTGTTGCTTGAGCTGTGTAGGTAGTAGAGTTGGACTGAAACACAGCTAAGGGGACTTTAAAATGATTTGAATGGTGTTTGAACTGGTCATAGAGAGATTCAAGGAAGGATAAGGGGAAAGAATCAAGGTGTTTGAGTGAGAGGAGAGTTGTGCCATTTGGGGGATCTTGTTCCTTGAGATTTCGGCTAGGGGGAGGGTTGTGGGTCATTTCGGCATTTGAGTTAGCCTTTGCCAAATTTGGTCGGCTCTGACACTTTTTCTCTGAACACTTTTACATTTTTTCTTTCATCTCCCTACCAAATCTCATTTCCTTCCCTCCATTCTCTGGCTTTTGGTTCATTTGCCTTTTTCCTATTGATCAATAGGTGAATTTTGTGAGCAATCCTTCCTTTATTTTCTTCCTTTTCCTCTCTTCGCCAAGCTGTCCCCTCTTTGCCAAATATACCATCTCGGGATCATTTGTGCTTTCGCCTCACTTTCTCTTTTCCTAAAGAAATAGTTGAATCCTTAAAACATTTTGGTAAGCCGAATATTTCATCTTATTTTTCCCTCTCTTTTGTTTCTCTGCTTGTTCAATAGTGACTGAATATCTATCTTGTCTTGCTACCTTTTGGAGGTTAGACTTTGACAAGCGGTAGAGCATCGACTGCCTTACTTCTCTGCACATCTCTTCCTTCTGCTTCGAATACCTCTTTGGCCGAATACTGTGGGGTAAGTAGATTGTTTTGTAGTATTGGCAGAATACCCAATCTGCTTTAACTCTAACTCTTTGGACTATGGGCATCAATTCAAGCCTTGTATTACACAAGTATGGCTAATGAAATCTGTCTTATGCACAGTAAATCAGGAAGAAGGGTGCGATCGTTTCCAACCAGTGATCTAAGAGTAAAATAACTGAAATACCCCTAATGAGTAAAATGACTGAAATACCCCTAATGAGTAAAATGACTGAAATACCCTTAAAGAGCAAAATGACCGAGATACCGCATAGGGTAAAATGATCAAAATACCCCCATAGGGTAAAATGACCGAAATACCCTATAGGAGAAAATGACCATTATACCCTAAGGGTAGTTTGACTGATGTGTTCATGATTTGTATATGATTGTTACTGAGTATGACATTTTGCATATACGTATGATTTATGACATGACATACTGCATGGGGTTGGGATACTGTTATGGAGGAAGTATACTGTACTGGTGGCTCTGCCACATATACTGTTACTAGCAACTCTGCTACGTTACTATTACTGGCAGCTATGCTGCGATATTGGTGTGTTGGCTAGGTGGGTCGATTTTATCCCCACATGGTCTGTTGGTTGGTACGGGTGGTGTGTTGGCTGGATTGGGGTGGGTTGCATATTTGCACCGTACTGATACTGTATTGGGCTTAGGCCTACACTATTACTGTAATGGCTAAGGCCCATACTGCACTGTTTTTGAATAGGGCTCAAGCCCGTACTGTTATTGCATATTGTTACTGACTGACTGATGGGGGATTACACACTGAGTTTTCATAAACTCACCCTTTCTTTTTGAACTGTACAGGTAATCCCCAACCTTAGATGATTTGGTTCTATAAGGGACTCAAAGGTGGCCACATGATCCCTGATATTCTATTTTAGACTTAGTTATTTAATTTCAATTTTCATATTGGGCTATTGATTATGTAATAAGGCCATTGGTGGGTTTAACTCTTAACAGGGCTTTGATTTCTTGTTTTAAACTGCCAAACGGATACAAAAGAGGTTTTCAAAATAACAATGGTTTTCAAGAAAAAAACACATTCTAAAATTCAAGGTTTTAATTAGAAAAGCTTCCATGGTTTTATTCAGTTTAAAGAAGTCAACATTAATAAATATGGAAATCGTTTTGATAAGACGGTTTCAAAGTGTAATAACTTAATTTGCTGAATTTTCACAAGCAATAAAAACTAAATGGGTTTTAACCTAAATACGAAGTTTTATCAACAAGTCCAACTTTTGAAAATCACTTTGATGTGACACGTCAGATTCAGTCGTAACGTCTAGGCCGGGTTTGGGATGTTACAATTCTTGAATCCGAGCTAGCTTTGAATTTACTATAAAACACGGAAAAAATAAACTATGTAAGCTATAAAACTTAGTAACCTCGTATGAAAATAATAAGTAAAACTCACCATTTAATTACCATTCAAAATATGAATATAACATATTAAAAAATGTTTAATCACAATGTTAACATGTATTCAATCACCTATTTAACCATGAACTCAATTCGTTCATATGTTCGATGCATATACAATTTTTGTACATACCTATACTGATACATATCTATTTCCCACCATTTCATATCTTCGATTTACCCGTTGAACCATTCGAAATACTATCGGATACTCGGGAATCTAGCACCCTAAGTGCCACATACATAGCCGAAGCTATCTCAATCTCGTATCACATATAATGCTCACTTTCGAGATATCAACGGGCCAGCTCATACAAGATGATGATCATGACGAAGCTACATGGTGCTGCTCACACAAGCTGACAAGTATTCGCAACACATGCTGGATAACTCAGCCACCGGTAGGACGTACGGACCAGCACCCAAATCACATAACCCCTAATGACATGTCATTCATATCCTAATCTATTCCTAAGGTTCAACCTGGACTTCACACTTGCCAAATTATCGTCAAGCATGTCCGTAGAGTCATAATCACATTTTATGCAATATCAAAGAATCTAAAATACAATTATAACAAAGCTTATTACATACGAACTTACCTCGAATGTAAAAACAGCGAATTAATTCGATTAATCTAAAACCTTATTCTTTCCCCAATCTAAATCTGTATTTTTCCTTTCTTGATCTAAATATAATCAAAATTAACTTATTTAATAATCTCTCTATTCAATTTAATCCAAAAACACACATTAAGGCACTTTTACATTTTTGCCCCTAATATTTCACATTTTTACAATTTAGTCTTTATCTTATAAAAATAAAAATTCATGCAATTGAATCAAAACCCATGCTAGCCAAATTTCAATTAAGTCCCTAGTAGCCCATATTTTTCATTTATTTCACAATTTAACCACAAAATTTACACATTTCCCAATTTAATCCCTAAATGACAAATTTATCAAAAATCACTTTATAAATTTATCTAAAACCAAGCATGCATTATCTACCATTAAACATCAAAATACATCAACACTCATCACTAGAAAACCCTAAACCTTTAACATTTTTGTAAATTAGTCCCTGGGCTAGCTAGATTAAGTTGTAACGATCTCAAAAACATAGAAATCATTAAAAACGGGACAAAAATGAACTTACAATTAAGCTAGCAAGTGATCGAATGCTTCAAACCCTAAAAATAGTTTCTCTTCTCTTCAAATTTCGGCACTAGGAAGAAGATGGACAAAAAAATTGGACTTTGGTTTTACTTATTTTAGTTTTATTTAATAATTTACTAATATAACCTTAAGTAAATCATACTAATGATGTCCATAAATGTCCATTACCACTATCAATGGTTTAATTATCATTTAAGTCCATACATATGAAAAATCCATAGTAATTTGATACTTTATTCTCATAGAACTTAAATTTTGCACTTTACGTAATTTAGTCCTTTTTATCAAATTAAACATCAAACGATAATATTTCTGAACGAAACTTTCACACAACCATTTTATCATGTTGTACACTTTAAAATAATAATAAAATAATTATTTTAACCTTGGATTTGTGGTCCCGAAACCACTGTTTCGATTTGACTAAAAATAGGCTATTATAGAATTTACTTTTAATTCAAATGCAGTCTGATCGAGCTTTTATGAGCTAGCGAAGGGACCAATTAGACATATACGGTTAGAATCTAGTAATTGTAATTATGTCCAGAAGCATCATTTCGATAATTCACAGTTACTTAATCATGGATTCAGTCCACAAGAAGTATCATGATTGAAAGCTCCTTATTATATACTCTTTACGAAAGCAATTCAGCCAACTACTTTGTCCAATGAACTCGTCGTGTGTGTGTTACCTCATATGATATCATCGATTCCTTTGAGTTAGATCCTTTCACTCAATACAATCCTATTTTATCTCATTGTCACCATTGCGTCTTCTTAATAATTATTATGGCCACGTTTCATATTTATCAATCAACACAATGCCAATGAGAGGATATCGTTAACTCTTTAATTGAGTTATGAATTCCAATATTGCTAGTAAAGCGATGCTATGCACAAGTCATATACCCAACATACCAGCTATCATCTCGATCATCTTTAGAGCACAAGCATCCACTTATATCAAAGCACATGAGTTACATACGCATGGTCAGTGACTAACTCAAGATTTAAGTGAATCACACTATGAATGTAACAAGTGAATTAATTCACAAATGGATTCAGAATTAATTTATTTTGGGTCTAGTCCAATGTATCATTCTGGCAATGAATACATCTATGTCTTTACCCGTAGAGTCAACTGGTCCGATAACCAAGACTAGCCATCTCCTCAATTGGAATTGTAGACGATATAATGATCCTTCTTACTATTTGAATCAAATACTTCCTTTGATTATTTTACGGGATTATGAACTTTTTTAGTTTATCTATTGAAGTAAGTTGTCTTTCTCGCAATGTAAATGTTCTTACAATGCCACTTATCATCAATTTGAACTTAGACAATAAATGAACTAATATTTGCTTGTTATAATTTTGCTATGCATACAAGATATGAAAGGATAAAAAAAAACATAATAGTGAAACATGAAATTTATTTATTTATCGTTCAAATACATGGAAAACAATTATATGTTTACTAGAATATGGACACATTTCCCAACAATCTCCCACTTTCCCTAGTGAAGTAAATGTGTCATGTTTTGCATTCCTATATCCTCAACGTTTTTTGTTAAAACTCTTAGATACCAGATTCTTAGTAAAAAGATCCGTAAGGCTATCTTTGGAAGCTATTTTCACCACATATATAATGGCTTTGGCTACTGCCTCTCGTATAAAGTGGAACTTCCAATCAATGTGTTTCAGCCTCATAAGGTGTCTTTCAACTAGACTTGGTTGGCACATCCTTCAAACTATAGCAAGTCATTTGTATTACATATCTTTAAAAGAAAGTAGGGAGTTGTGAATAGCTTAAAATTGAATGAACCATGTCAAGAAAAGTTTTATTTCCTTCTCTCAATTATGCCATTCTGTTGTAGAGTGCTCGTCCCAGTCAACTGGGATAAAATCTCATTCTCTATGAGGTATCCTAAGAACTCGTTGACAAGTATTCCCCACCTTGGTTAGATCAAAGATTTTTATGGATAAACATAATTACTTTTCCACTTCAGCATGAAACTCTTGAAATTTATCAAAGGTTTTGCTTTTGCGGTGCATTAGATACACATATCCATATCAAGAATAGTCGTCGATGAAAGTCAAGTATAATTGTAACTTCCTCGGGTACTGATGCTTATGGGACCACATACATCAATGTGCACAAGTTCTAAAGGTTGGTTGGCCCTTGTACTTTTCGCATTAAAAGACCTCTTAGTCATTTTACCTTCAAAGCAGGATTCACATTGTAGATGACTAACTTCCTTAAGCATACTTAAGGGACCATCTTTCACGAGTCTAGTGATTCTTTCTTGATTAATATGACCAAGTCTTAAGTTCCATAGGTACCCATCATTAGAGTGAAAAGTTTTAAGCTTTTTATTCACTATTTCAGTTTGAAGCATCGAATAGTTATTTGGTTTGATAAAGAACAAATTATTTTCCATCCAACCATTACAGATTAAAGAACGATTTATGTGAATAGCAATCCCTTTATTGAATGTCACGGTATAACCGTCATAAAATAAACATGGTACAGAAATTAAATTCCTCTTAAAATGAGGTATATAAAATATGTTCCTTAAAATAAATATCCAAAAATTATCAAAATATAAAATAAATTCTCCCACTGTTTCAGTTGAAACATAGCTCCCACCTCCAGTCTATAATAAGAGGCTACCGTCATGCAGACTTCTCGTTTCCCTGAACCCTTGTAAAGAAACACACACATGGTTATGTGGCTCCAGAATCAATAAGCTAGTTGTCAATTGATTCTTTCACTAAGCAAGCTTCAACAACAAAGTGTAACAGCCTGGTTTAGACCCTAGTCGGAATAATGGTTTTGAGACCATAAATCTGAGGTCAAAAAAATATTTTAATATTATTTTCTGTGTTTACAGTGTGTGATAAAGTATGTGGAAAGTTATGTGTGAAAATTTTATCGTTTGTGTGTTGAATTGTGAAGAAGGACTTAATCGCATAAAATGAAAAAGCTGTGTGCTAATTATCATGGCTTATTAAATAAGAAGTCCTTATGTTGTAATTAGACCCTTGATAGTGGGGATGGACAATTATGGACATGAGTTATTATAACTAAAATAAAATAAATGTTATACATTAAGGTTAAAATTGGTATTTGATTATTAAAGTTATTATAACTAAAATAAAAGAAATTTGGAAGCCATTATCATCATCCTCCCACTGAATTTGAAAGAAAAAATGAAGTGTTTGAGCTTTTAACATTCGGCCATTGTCTAAGCATCAATCGGGTATGTGTTTTTGATCGGTTTTGGATGATTTTTACATTTTTTGTGATCGTTGCTTTGTGCTCTAGCTAGCCCATGCTCTAATTTTAGAACTTGATGATGATTTTGAGATGTGCCATTGATGAACGCTTGAGCTTTGTGATAGTTGATGATGAAATATGAAAGATATGTGATAGATTAACATATTTTATCTTTGAATTTTTGATGAATTTGACTATTTTAGGATAAATTGTGAAAATCAAAAATTGGAGGACTAAAATGAAAAATAAATTAAATATGTGGACTTGTATAAACATGAGGAAGATTCGGCCTAAGCATGGTGTAATGAAATTTTGAGTATTTTGTGATTTTATGAAATAGGGACTAAAATGTCAAAATGTGAAAATATGAGGGCTAATTTGTAAAATGCCCTAAATATGTGTATTTGGATTAAATTGAATGTTTTGGTGAATGAGTAAGTTATATTTGAATATGTATAGATCAAGAAAAGAGAAATTCAGACTTAGATCGAGGCAAGAACAATGTGCTCGATTAATCGACTTGTATCGTGTTTCTGCATCCGAGGTAAGTTCAGGTATAATACATGTTGTTTAAATGATGTTTAATGTATTAAAATGAATGGAATTATGAGTATGAAACTTGGAAATGTGAGGTGTGATTTTAAAGTTATATGGCACTAACTGTGCGTAAATAGGATTGATACTGGGATGATCGGCACTGTGTGTGCGAAGTAAAGAAAGCATCGACTATATTAATTGGCACTATGTGTGCGATATCAAGTTAAATTCTGTTTAATATAGAGGCACTAAGTGTGCGATGATATTAAAGCTTCGGCTAAGAAATTGGCACTAAGTGTGCGATAATATTGTGGCTTCGACTAATTATTTGGCACTGAGTGTGTGAATTCATCGAATGTTTAAAGTGAATTGAATAAGTAATGGCTTGGAGCATTGAATGGTAAATGTTGTTATTGAATACGTGATGGTACATGTACGTATATAACCTATGTGGTTGATGAAGTTGTGTTTGAGATAAATGGATATTTATGTAAATGAATGATGGAATGAATGAGACTAAACATCTTGGTAAATGCTTGTACATTGAATATATAGTTATGTATGAAAGTAAGGGATTGTTATGGATGAAAATTGAGTATTGAGATGAATTGAACTAGGTGTTGGTAATTTTGTTTGTTAAATTTGAATTGTTGAGTTAATTGTGTTATTTTACAAACTTATTAAGCTTTAAAGCTTACTGTGTAAAGTTTATCTCTGTTTAACAGTGTCATTAATGCTAGCTCGGATCTAGGGATCGTCAGTGACTCAATCATACTATCGGCCATCTATTTTGGTACCTTTGGAAGTTGTATATTTGGTATATGGCATGTATAGGCTAGTAACTTTGGTATGTTTGAGATGTATAGCTCTTGCCATGTGGTATGGCTTGAAAGTTAAATGCTTTTAGTATATATTTTGAGTATGTGAAGATGGTGGTTATAATGTGTAAATTTGGTTGTGTGAATGGTTATTATGGTATGAATTAGAGAAGATGAAAATGTATGTTTTATGCTTGAATTGGTTGGTGGAAATGATGGTTAAAATGTTGTTTTGGATGCATTTGAGGCGTGATTTTGGAATGGTTTGATGGTTGTAGGTGTTACCCAAAGTGTGGGTGGGAAATTGGCCTTGCAAATGGCCTATAATTGCCCACACGGTTGACCACACGGGTGTGTGGCTCGACCGTGTCTCTTAAGTTTTCAAATTAAAGCAAGTCAGGCTCACACACGGGATGGACACATGGGCGTGTGACTGGCCGTGTGAAATAAGTCAGTGTCGACCAAGGGATAAGCACACGAGCATGTCTTCGGCCGTGTGGACAAGTCAGTATGTATGCCCTATTTTGCCACGGCTTGGACACACGTGTGATCTTCCCGTGTGCTATAGTCCAGGCTGTGTTGATTTTTGAGGTAGGCCCATTTTGTCCATTTTTGGCCCGTTTATCATTCTTTTCGACTCCCTAAGCTCTCATGAGTGTAAAACATTAAATTAAAGGATTAGGAGCATTGAATGCATCAATTCTAATGAAAATTCATCCAAAAATAAGTCAAACATGGGGTAAAAATATGTATAAATTATGGTTTATTAAATATCCCCACTCTTAAGCGTTTGCTTGTCCTCAAGTAAAATCCTCAACTCACAATCATAATTCTCATCAATAATGTCTTATCATAATTCACAGATAATTCATACATTGATAATTTAACTAAAAGAGTCCTAAAGATTCAAACAATTTAAGTCACAATTTTTTATAGCACAAAAACATAGGTGTTTCCCTTTACCTAAATAATCACTTTTAATTCAAAACCGACAAGAATTGACATCCTCACTAAATATTTACTCAAATCACTCAAAGTGTTTAAAGTTCAAGATTAAGCACTCAAAAGTCAAACATGAAAAGTTATTACCATAGGCTTGCATGAAAATCAAATCTCCACTACTAAAAAAATGAGATGATACACCAATCAAAAGGTATTTGAAAGAGTTGTAATGGGGATTGGGTTAAAGGTGTGGATAAAGGCTGAAAAAGAAGGTTAAAATTGAGATTGAATTGATAGTTTACCTAACTAGAAAAATAAACTAATACTGAATAATTACATCAATTGAAAACTTATCAATAATAACACAATCTTCTTCTCAAAATGTGAAATTAACTTCTTAAGCTCAAATAACATAAAAATAATATTTCCACTTTTTTTTTAATAATAATAATAAGAAAGAATTTAACCACTGAAATAAAGAACATAGTTAGGTAACTGCTCAAATTAAATCTCAACAAAAAGGAGTTAAAAGAAAAGGAAAAATTCTCAATGAATCAATGATCGTGTGTCAGAGTCTTAAAAATTTATAAAAAGAATTATCAAACCTGGAAACTAACTAAGACAACGATGGAGGCAAGCGCACCTATCGAACAATAGTATAGTTTAGTGGCAAGACCAGATTGTCGAACCCAAAGGAACCAAAAGTACTAATACTAACTTTCTTTCCATTATTTAGCCTAATAATTAAGGGAATTGATATCTAATCTAGAATTAACTAACTACTAAGCTAAAGATGTGAAGACAAAGAGATTGAATTGGGGAAATACTTGTGGGAAAATCCAATTGATTAAGACAACACCCGAGGAAGAATCCACCTAGACTTCACTTATTATCTAACTCTGAACCCGACGATTTATTCACTTGACTTGATCTATAGGATTCCCTAATTTATATTAATAACTCTTTCAAGGCTACTAACGTCTAACCCTAGGTTGATTAATTGAAATTTCTTTCTAACTAAAACCCCTAGAATTGTATTAACTCGATCTATGGACTCCTATATTAGGTTTGACCCTAATCCGACAGATTTACGTCATCATATTTCTAGGGTCGCGTTCAACTCCGCTTAACTATGCTAGATATACTCTTAGGCAGGGACTTTTGCTCCACCACCTAAGCACATCAATACTTGAATCAATATCCTGAAAATACCAAAACAAGAATTAAGAACACACAGTTAAGAACAAATCAAGCATTTATCATACATCTCAGATAACAATAACAAGATTCGTCTTAGGTTTCATCCCCCTCAGGTATTTGAGAGGTTTAGTTCATAATTATAAAAGAAAACATCTCGAAAGAAAGTATATATAAAAAAAGAAAACCCTAAAACCCCCTGAAGGAATTAAAGGAGAGATCCTCCGTCTTGAGTATGATTCTGGCTTCTTGAGATGATCAACTGTCTCTTTTCGAGTTAATCCCACAATTTTGGCCCTCTGGCTTGGCTCCTTGGCCTAGATAAACGCCCTGTTAAATGCCCCTCTAAAGGTTGTCCTCTAGTGTAACACCCTACACCCAGCCCAAACACTACAACCGGATCTGGTATGTCACCAAGAAAAATTTTATCGAAACATGTCGCATTTTCGGAAAAGCCCAAATATGTTTTATATAGAATATGCTTAAGTAATGTAAAATACAAACTTAAAAACATGCCTTTTTAATTAAAATAAAAATATTAAACGACTTAAAGTAATAGAAGCCCATAATAAAACATAATAGCCCATGGCCTTATTACAACGAGGTTTGAAGTCCATTAATTAAAAATATAAAATAAAACTTGAGTCTCTTTTTGGCCAAATCTACATATTCTTCTGCATGGCCACCTTGTGTTCCTCTCCACCGATGCGAATCACTAGGTATCACCGAAATGTTAATTAAAGGGTGAGTCACGAGACTCAGTGTGCAACTCTCATGCACCACTAGAGTTTGGGCCTTAAGCCCATTAAACAAAATAAACAGTGTAATAATCATAATAAAAATTAATAGCAATTAATATGTAAGGCCCAACCCGTTTGCCTAGGTTTCCATCTGCTACACACCCCCGTACCAACTGTTCACACCATTGGGGATTTCTACAATCGACCCACACCACTACACACCATGATGGCAATCATGCTTCTCATTCACATATGATGGTTGAAGCCCTTATAACATATAATGGCCGAAGCCCGTATAACATTTAATGGTCAAGCTCAGTATAATGATTCACGGCATTAGCCGCTACACATGTAACGTATAACTTCCTCCTTTCATCAACCCAACCCATGCAATCACATACAAGCATTTTACTTATAACATTTAAGCAGTTATTTACTAACACAGGGATCCGCTTTTTCCCTCCTTGGGCTTGCATCAATAAACCGAGATTTCAACATTTATCAAAACATAAAAAAAAACACATGAACGTACAATAATAGGCAGATCTAGATGGTGGGGAGGTATTACACACCTGGTTACCGCGAAAATCTATTATCCCTAACGTAGAGCCTTATTTGTCGAATCCCGAAAATCCCTAAGACAACGTCACCTTCCTACCTTTGGCTTTTCCACTAAATCGGCACAGGAGAGTTTTAATGGGACAGATTCGACTACTAAAAGCAGAGAGGGAAAATCGACAAGCCTTAAATAAGTGTTTCGGGTTAGATTTGAATGAAAAGAATGAGTGAAATCGCATAGAATAAAATCCTGAAACTTACCAAATTACTAAGGAGTATGTGGCTTATGGTGCACCTTCGGGAAAATAGAGATCTCACTTGTAGATTCGGCTATGGGAGATAAGGGTATGAACAAAGGAATTCGGCTTTTAGAAAAAGAAAAAGAGAAACTATAGAGAAGGGTTGGAAATTTAGGCAGAGAATGAGAGAAGAATAGGGTTTCAGAATACCGAAATTGAAGAATACTGCTCCCTATTTATAGAGAAATTTTGGCATACCCACACACATAGAGTTGGAATTTCGGCCAACTCTCCCCTCTCCTGATAGCCTTCATCTCATCTGATAACTCAATCCTTATCTTACCTTTAAGAGAGCCCACATTAAATCCAACTCCTCCTTATTAATTATCAGCTTTTTAACAGTTAAAATAAAAGAAATAACTCCTAAAAGGTAGCCTAATTGCCGTCCACCCCCTTCCCATTTAAGTGCCGAATTTGACCCATCTTTTAGGGCCCAAACGGCCACACAAGGGCCCAAATTCCTCCCCCCTTATGGCGCCACCTTATGCCCCCTTAATGCACTTTAATTCTTTGGGCCACAAGCCCAGCTTGTCACTTAATTAACCATTTTCTTAAATTATAAGCTAACACCATTTATTAGCCACCTAACCCAATTTTTTTTTAAAAGCCCAAAATATCACTTAATTTAAACTCTAATCCATATATTTAATCAAAAAGTCAGCCCAACCTTTACAATCCCAACTTATCATATTAGACTATCATATAAATGAGTAGGCCCACTTTGATGATGTTACATCTAGGGTCTTTATATAGGCTTTTGGAATGTCTTTCTTTGCCTCTAAGTACCCTATTGTGAATAGAACTCTTCTTTTCTGCAGTAGGGTCATGCCCATGTGCCACGTTCGTGTAAGTTGAAGCCAGGCCGTGGTCTATCCTGTGAAAGAGGCACGACCGTGTATTTCAGGGGACAGGCCGTGTGTAATTTGTACTTGGCCCATTTTCTTTGTTTTCAGATCGTTTCTCGTTCTTTTCATCCTTTGGTGCTCTCCTGAGTACAAAACATGAAAACAAGGGATTATGAGCACCTATTTCAATAATTAAATGGATAAATCATACAAAAACATGCTAAATGTGGGATTAAAATATGTTCATATTATAGTTTATCAAATACCCCCACACTTAAGCTTTTGCTTGTCCTCAAGAAAAATTCTCAACTCACAATTAAAATAAACTTCCTCAATTCATAATATTCATCGATAATATTTCATCATAATTCATAGATAATTTATACATTGATAACTTAACTCAAAGAGTCCTGAAGATTCAAACAATCAAAGTCATAGTTTTTGTAGCATGAAAATATAGGCATTTCCTCTCATCTGAATAATTATCCTTGATTCAAAACTGACAAGGATTAACATCCTCACTAAAGATTCACTCAAATCACTCATGGTGTTTAAGGTTCAAAATGAAGCTCTTAAAAGTTGAACATGAAAAGTTAACCCCATAGTCTTGCATGAAAATCAAATCTTCACCACTGTAAATGAGATGATATACAGATCAAAAGGTCATTAAAAAGGGTTGTAACGGGGCTTAGGTTAAAGGTGTGGATATAGGTTGAATTAGAAGGTTAGAATCGAGATTGAATTGACAATTTACCTAACTAGAAAAATGAACTAATCCAAAATAATTACATAAATTGAAAACCTAAAATACTAATAATACGAGCTTCTTCTAAATATGTTGAATTTAAACGTATAAGCTTACTTAATCACAAAACTAATAATGAATATACTTCATTTTTTAAGAACAAATCAAGTAGTGCATAATATAAGAAAAGTTCAACTACTGAAATAAAATAACTAGGTAACTGATCAAATCAAGTCTCAATAGAAGGGTAGTCAAAAGGAATGGTGATAACAAATACAAGATGGGTTTTGGGTTAATATTAGTGGGTGAGTCAATAAAAAGGTTGTTAGGATCAACGGGGTTTACTAGGGGTTAATTACGAAGGTAGGCTTTTATGGAGTAAGTGGGTTAAATCCTAAATGCCTTTATCATCTCTGTATATCAAATCAATGATGTGGTCTTGACATGTATAATCGAAGCAAGTTCTACAGTAACAAATTAATGTTGACACACTCATAATTAATAAAGTGATCATGAAAAGAATGTATACTCTAAAAGGTTTAAAATATCATAAAAATTATGGGTTTTTGATGACAACCTTGTAAATTTCAAACTTCAAGTTAATTGATAAACCGTAAAAGTAACATATTCCAATCCCACATTTAGTATGCTTTTGGATGATTTATCCCTGATTTATGTAAAAAGTGCTCTTAATCCTTTCTTTTCATGTCTTATACTCAGGAAAGCACCTAAGGATAAAAAGAACGTAAAATGGGCTTAAAATGGACCAAATTGGGCCAACCCAAGAAATCGACACGGCCTGGACTTCAAGCCACACGGCCGTGCCTTGCCATTTATTTAGAACATGGCCTCACCTCAATTTACACGGCTGTGCCTCGTCGACAAAAGTCCAACACGGTCTGGCCACGACTTACACGGGCGTGTGCCATGGGCGTACCCCTGCCACGGGAATGAGCAATTTCACTTGGATTTGGATGCTTGAAGCAAAAGAAACATACTCCTAAGTCTACTTAAACACCTTAATAGTAATTCTACCTGAAGGAGGTACTTAGGAGCCAAGTAAAGCATCTAAAGAGCCTATATAAACAACCCAAGGCAGCCGTTCTAGAGAATGAAGTTTTAGGCAAAAGTTTTCTGCCAGAGCTTTTATTCAGGGAGTTACTCGAAGATAGCCAGTTGATCCATCTCAAGAAGCTGGAGTTCTACTCAAGATAGAGGATCTCCTCTTTAATTCCTTCAGGGGGTTTTAGGGATTTCTTATGTTTTGTTTTATCTTTTCTCTTGAGATGTTTTCTTATTTTGTTATGAACTAAACCCTTCAGATACCTGAAGGGGATAAAACCTATGATGGATTTTGTTCTTTGATTTCTAAATTATATGATAAGTACTTAGTTTGTTCTTAATTATATTACTTAATTTAATCTGATGTGCTCAGGTGGAGGAGGAGTAGACCCTGTCTAAGAGTAGATCTAGCATAATTAAGCGGAGTTGATCGCATGCCTAGAGATAGGGTGACAAGAGTTTGCCTGATTAGAGTGAAACCTAATATGGGAGTCCATTGATCGATTTACTACTTCCTTAGGAGGTTATTATAAGAGAACGAGAGTTCCACTAATTAACCTAATGTTAGACATTATTCGCCTCGAGGGAAGGTTTAATATAGGTTAGGGAGTCTCCCGGATCAAGCTAAGTAAAGAAGTCATATGAATTAAAAGTTAGATAACAAGAGAAGTCATAGGTGGATTCTTCCTGAGGGTATCGTCTAAAATCAACTGAGTTTTTCCACTGTCTTCTCCCAAAGTTTTATTCTTTTATCTTTACATCTAGTTTAGTTTTTCATTAGTTTTTTTTTATTAATAAACCAATCACTCCATATTTTAGGCTAAATAATAAAAAGAAAGTGAGTAGTAGTACTTTTAGGTTCCTTTGGGTTCGATAAAATAATCTTGCCTAAACTATACTATTGTTCGATAGGTGCACTTGCCCCAATCATTGTCATAGTTAGTCTACAGGTTCGATCATTCTTTATAAATATTAAAACTTGACTATTTGACACGATCAAGTTTTTGGCGCCGTTGCCGGGGAACACAAAAATATTAAGAAAGCTCTATTTATTTTACTTAAGCCATTATTTTATTATTTTTTTGCAATTTACTTTTATTTTTAGTTTAGGTTAAATTTTTATTTACACTAAATTTCTTTCTTTCTTCTCCTAGCAGGCACCTCTAGTTTATGACTAGAAGGAACACGAGAGGACCTTTAAGCGTCTGAAAGTGACATTGAAGCTACTCATGAGAAATCACAGAGAAACTGGACGAGCTCTAGACTACCAAAGAGAAGAACAACAAGACAGATTCAATCCTACTGAAGGGATGGACGAAACAATCCACTGCCAAATATGCAAGAACAGAATGCTCCACGTACTACGTATGATTATGCTAAACCTAATTTGACAGGAGCAAAATCTAGTATTGTCAGGCCTGCTATAGCTGCTAACAATTTTGAATTAAATCCTAACACAATAAAAATGATTCAATAGTTTGTTCAATTTGATGGTTTGCAGGACGAAGATCCTAATACTCATATAGCTAATTTCTTAGAGTTCTGTGATACCTTCAAAATAAATGGCATTTCTGACGATGCCATATGTCTTCGGTTATTTCCCTTTTTATTAAGGAATAAAGCAAAACAGTGGTTGAGCTCGTTACCACGAGGGTCAATCACCACATGGGATCAAATGACTGAAAAATTTCTTTTAAAATACTTTTCACCAGCCAAAACAGCCAAATTTAGGAATGGCATATCTTCTTTTGTGCAGAATGACGCTGTAACATCCTAAATTTATGGGCCTATGCATTTAGTATGGGGATATGTTTAATTTTTTAATTTAAGTGATAGGGTTCAAAATTGGGCTTAGGATTAGGCAAGGGCCTTGATTGAATTATTTTAAGGTGGCATCATTAACAATAAAAGAGGCCCAAGTTTTGGTCGCAAGGAGCCCATGTTTTTAGGGCCATTTTCGACACCTAAAATGAAGCAAGGAGTGACGCCACACACAAGGAGTTAAGGGCCCAAAATTTAAGTTTAATAAAGCCCAAATCTTTTAATTTAAGTAAGTTAAATTTTGGCATTAGGGTTAGTAGAGGTGGACGGCTACAAGGCTCAAAAATAGGAGAAATTATGTGGATTTTATAAGTGATAATATCATAGATAAAAAGGAGAAAAGTTAAGAGCTTATCTTCAAGAGAGGTGTTGGTCGAAAATCCACTACCTAGAGGAGTGTAAAATTCGACTACTGCATGGCAAAGAGGGTGCCGAATTTCCCCTCTCTTTTAGCTTGAATTTTAATTAATTAGGAAGGGCATTTTCGATTTTATACATGAGGTGTCAAAATATCTATAAATAGGGGGATAGCTCCTTGATTATGACATTGAAAATGTAGCATCCGGGATTTAGGGGTCTCACATTTTAATTTATCTCTATGTGCTAGTATGCTCTGTATGTTGTTTGAGTTGGGGGTTTCGGGAAACCTTGGTGTTAGGTAGAAGCCTTAGTAAAATTTTGGGTTCCAAGCTTTTAAGGGAGAGCTAGTGGCGTTAGGCCTTAAGAGGTTTTATGTGGGATTTATGGCACAAGGGAGCTAGTGGTGGAGTGGCAGGGTAACGCCTAGGTGCTAGGGGGAGTGTTGCGTCACAAGGGGTGTCAAGGCGAGGTTCGAATCACGCCAAGAGTAAAGGAGCTTTGTTTTTGGTGTTTTGCGTCAAGGAGGGGGGAGTGTTGGACGGCAAGCAAACTCTAGGGAAGACTTGGTCAAGGTTTTTGAATGTGTGGTGGAGAGTGGAGTTGAAGGTTTGAATGAGTCAAACTCATTTGAATAGGTGAAGGAGAGAGTTTTTGGGAGGAAAAGGAGGGATTTGGGAGAGAGGCAAGGGGTTGGCCGAATGTGGGATGCTAGGAAGGGTAGCATTTTCGGTTATGTATAGGGGGTTAGGTGCCGAAATTTAGTTCTTTTTCTCCTCATTCTCTTTTGTACCGAAAAACATTTTTAGTATCTCAATTTTTTTCCTCTCTTTTTGACTCTCTAGCCGAAGCTTAGAAGGCCAGTTAGGGTCACTTTTACTCACTTTTCCTTCTCATCTTCAAAAGCCGAAAGTGCCATATCTTCTCCTTTTTCACTTCAAGTTTCATTGTTTCTTTCTTAAAGCCTCTCTAGTCGAGTCTCTTAACCTTAAAATTTCTCTTTTCTTTCACGAAGTTCATCATCATCAGAAGCCAAATAACATTTTCTTGCCTAGGCCAAATCTGTCAGAGCCTGTAGAGGGGGTGTCATCATTCGTCTCCTATCAATCTTCTCAAATCGGGTTAGTATTCGTTGGTAAGGAGTTCTCTTTTATTTGGATCGCTCTCTTTTCTTTCTTTGGTTGCCAAAAGCAATAGCTAACTTTGTTGCCCATGTGTGGCCGAATCCATTGAGTGTTGGTTTCGGGATCTCAGTTGGGCTAACGTTAAGGGAGTAGAGATCTTTCGAGATTTTAGCGATCGAGGTAAGCAGGGTATATCATTGGGCCGAAGGCCATTTCATGTGTTCATATGTGTTAGAGCCGATTCTAACATGACTTATGCAGGGTTTTCGACAGACTGTTAGGTTCAAACATATAGTTCTGGGATTTAGTTAGTTTCGATAAGGAGTATTCTATTCTCAGTATTTTATGGTCATCGCTATTATTCGATTTAATGTGTTAACCGGGTCTTCTGACCAAGACTTTATTTCATGGAATCGAATACCAGCCAAGTGGAGAAAGGGGTTAGACACGTAGTCCCTACCCCTAAGTTTAAGAAACAGTCAGTTTCAGCGGTTTGGGATTGGCTTCCGGGCTGTGGGCGAGCATTCGACATCAATAAGCCGATCACTGTGATAGCTTCGAGTGAGGACGTTAGGGAGGTCGAGAGTTTAGTTCTTCAGGTTCTCAGGTGTGTAATTAACACACTGTTTGAGTATTTACTTTAATTATAAAATGAAATATGTGTGGTAGCCAAAATAGTGGCTGTGGTGATGTTATTACCCACATTGGGGTAGTCTGGAACCATGTTAGTAACTCTCTGATATTGAAATTTTGGATGGATATATGTATGTAATGTGAAATTGTGGTAAGCATGTTATGTATGCATATCTGATATGTTCATAATGATTATGTTATCATTTCGTCATAATATGTAATGCATGTGCATGGGATCGGGATATGTATAAAGAAGGAAATGGTGTACATTTATGTACATGGTTGATGTTAGCCTTGAGCTGCATCGTGGATTGATGTTGGTTTCATGCCTCATCATGGATTGGTGATGACCTCGAGTCACATTGTGGATATTTGTGATTTTAATCACGTAGATCAGTGGCTAGACCACAAATGAACTTTGAGCAGCATGACTGCCAAAGAGGTGTGTAGCAGATGGAGGGTCGATTTAGTAATCCCCTGGTGTGTGGTGGCAGGATACGGGGGTGTGTAGCGGTTGGATACTAGTTGGGGTGGGTTAACATGTTGCATCTTTATGTGTGGTATGTGGATTAGTGTGGTTGTGGGCCATGCACATTTGTGGAAACATGTGGAATAATTGCACACTGAGTCGGTTTGACTCACTCTATTTTCCTAAAACAATGCAGGTGATACATGATTCTTGGACTGGGCCGGAGGGGACTCGAGGTGGCCATGCAGAAACTGCTTTTATTTCTTTAAGTTTATATTTTAGATTTTCAAGTACTTTCTAGAATAGATTTTATTGTAATAAGGCCACTTCAATTGTTTTGGGATTTTATTTATCGTTTTAAGTTGGAGTTACTATTAAAATATTAACTAAAAATAACTATAAAGCTTTTATGACTTAAAAATCGAAATAAAGTTTTCAAGTTCGGATTTCTCATAAACAACTCGTTTCCCACGGAACTTCCGTTTCCAAATATCCACTTAAACGTACTTAAGACCTTTGTTTTAAAACCCGTAAGTTGTCCTTACTTCCAAATTAAATTCTTCTTTTTAGCAACTACTCCAGTGACATTCCGGATTTGGCCGTGGTGTTTTGGGCTGGGTTTGGGGTGTTACAGAAAACCCTAATTTCTTCTCCCATTATGTCGAAATTCCTTAGCCTCTCCCTCTCCAATTTCTTTTCTCAAATTTCTTCAAAAGCCTAAACTCTTCTCCACTTTTTCCTCCTTGTGCCGATTTCTCCAAAAAGCCGAAGCATCTATAGTCTTTTCTTTTATTCATCCTATTTGAAAATCAGTTCTATTCTTCCGGCATTTAAAACTTTCCTTTGGCATTGTCGAATCTCCTTTCTAAGTGTTAGCCGAATTCCCTATACTAAGGTAAGTGTCGATTTCTGTTAGATCTCATATTCTATTTCGATTCTTAAAAGGCAAAAGCCGAAAAATTAACAGTTCAATGATTCTATGTTGGGCGACAATTCGGGATTTGAAGGAAGCTTGGTCAATTAGATCTATAAGCCGAAAATAGCTAGTCTCCACTTTCGGGATTTTTAAGGTAAGAAGATTTCCCTAGATTTCTATTAGATTTGATCATTATATGTAAGATCTTAAGGTTATAATGAGAATTAACTATTAAATATTATGATAGTAGTTCTGATAAGGACTTGTGATGGAATTAAATATGGATTAGGCAAAGGAGAAAATCCCCAAGTTTAGGAAAAGAGCAGTATCTGCCATTCGAGATTGGCCACTTGGTTGTGGATCGACTTCTGAACAACACCTTAGGAAGATAGCAGTTGTGTCGACTAAGGATAGCATCGACATAGAAAGCACCGTTTTATCGGTAATCAGGTGTGTAGATCTCTAACACACTAATAAACCTATATGTATGACTATATATATGTTATGGGCTTAAAAGCCAGAATGAAATTGTTTAGGCAATGAATGGAACCTAAAAGGGTTAGGCAAGGATGCAGTGCGTAAACATAGAACTCCCTATGTGTACCGAAAAATATATATGACTGCATGATGTTTTCTTTATGTGTATGCATGGGGTGGGAATATGATATTGAAGGGGAAGTGCATGATAGGTCACTTGGTGATCGGTGGTGGAAATCCCACATATACAAATGTTAGGTCACATAGTGATCGATGGCTATGCCACATTCAATGATTCCTAATTAATAGGAATAGGCAGTGCGGCTGTCGTTTTGGTGTGTAGCGGATAGAGGGTTGATTGTAGAAATCCCCAAGGTGTAATGGTTGGTACGGGTTGGTGTGTAGAGGACGGAAACCTAGGATGTGTTAGGTTATTCATTATTTATCGTTTACCATGTAATTATGATTGTTACCTTCATGTATGGGCCAGGGCTCATAATGTGTTTGTGGGCACGGGTCGTTGTGTGTTTTGAGATTTATACACTGAGTCTTGGTGACTCACACTTTCCTTTTCCCTACTCTTCCAGATGAGCAGTAGATCGTGAACATGGGAGCTGAGACGGACTCGAGGGGCCATCAAGTTTTATTTCTACAAATTGTTTTTGGGATTTCTTTAAGTTATATTTTATTTTATTTGGGAATATTTATGTAATAAGGCCCCTATTTTTATTCAACTAAGAAGTTTTCAATGTTATGCAACTTATGAATTCATAATAAGGTTTATTTATACTTAATAATAGTAATACAAGGGATTTTAAATTTTAAAATGTCACTTATTTATCCAAATAATGTCCAATTGACTTACGATTTCCATAACGAACAAAGCAAAAGTTTTCAATGTACAACTCGTAGCGTACCAGATTTGATCGAAATGTATGGGCCGGGTGCGGGGGTGTTACATCTTGGTATCAGAGCCCAATTCAAAACTCGGGCTGTGAAATGGGCCTAGAGGTGTTTTGGAAAAAAAATTTAGAAAAAAATTTTGGTTTGAGGATATGGCTTTCGAGTCTACCGGCACCCGATCCATGCAGGTAAGTATTCTGAACTCTCTGTGTGTTATATATTTATGTGGGCTTGATGGGCTTTATGGGACAAAGACTAATTAGATTTAGAACTTGATGGACTATAGGATTAGCTGAAACAACTCCTTAAATTTCATAAGACTTAACCTCACTAAACAAAACCCATAAACGACTCGCAAGACTAGGGTGTGGCAACGGGCATACGTATGTCTAGGAATAGATCCGGAAGAGCTTGGTATTTAAGCAATCCTAGTGACTCACCTCCTCTTCGCTGAAATCTTACCTGGTGTATAGTGGCTGTTCACTCTAATTATGAGGACTTGTTGATGGGCCAAACCTATAATTAAAACCCGAAAGGGACCAGCCACCCTATTTTGCAAACAAAAACCCCTAAGTTTTGTAAATTTCCAAAGAACTACACTTGATTTGTGAAAATTTCCAACCAACAGTGAATTTGTAAAATGCCTATGTTTTGAAAATTTACCCAAAAACCGTATGTTTACAAGAGCAACTCAGATTGTGAAACTAGATTTTCCAAAGTACTCCTGTTTTTTTATAAAAAAAACAACATCATCGTCAAAATAACCCTGATTTGTAAAATTACCAAACTACCCATGATGTCCAAAATTACTGAAATACCCTCGAATCTCAAAAATTACTGAAATACTCTGGATTGCAAAATTACCAAAATACCCTTATTTCAAAAAATCACCAAGGAACCTCATTTTGGAAAATTACGAAAATACCCCTGTAGGATAAAATTACAAAAATACCACTGGGTAGTGAAACAACGAAAACACCCTTAGGTGATGAATGTATGTTTTTCTTAGAGGATACGAACTTGAGACTGAATTGTGAATGCGAATTTGAAAGAACTACTCTTAAAACTATTATTCATAAGACTGTTCGTGGGTAATCATTGGAAGAAAACTACTAATTCATAAAAATTCTAATCAGATAAACGTGAAGCGGTAGAATGAGTACAAGGGGACGAGGGCGCTCTAGATGTGAATATCGGTGCGTACCCTACCATAGTATACTAAGTGTTTACTTTGGCTTTAGAATAAGAGTCTTGTGAAAGCATAGTAGTGAGACTTAGGTAGTTTGATTACTAGTTAATTGGAAATTTCGAGGACGAAATTTCTTTAAGAAATAGAACTGTAACATCCTAAATTTATGGGCCTATGCATTTAGTGTGGGGATATGTTTAATTTGTTAATTTAAGTGATAGGGGTTCAAAATTGGGCTTAGGATTAGGAAAGGGCCTTGATTGAATTATTTTAAGGTGGCGTCATTAACAATAAAAGAGGCCCAAGTTTTGGCATAAGGAGCCCATGTTTTAGGGCCATTTTCAGCACCTAAAATGAAGCAAGGAGTGACGCCACACACAAGGAGTTAGGGGCCTAAAATCTAAGTTTAATAAAGCCCAAATCTTTTAACTTAAGTGAGTTAAATTTCGGCATTAGGGTTAGTAGAGGTGGGCGGCTACAAGGCTCAAAAATAGGAGAAATTATGTGGATTTTATAAGTGATAATATCATAGATAAAAGGAGAAAAGTTAGAACCTTATCTTCAAGGGAGGTGTTGGCCAAAATCCAAGACCTAGAGGAGTGTAAAATTGCCTCTTGCATGGCAAAGAGGGTGCCGAATTTCCCCTCTCTTTTAGCTTGAATTTTAATTAATTAGGAAGGGCATTTTCGGTTTTATACATGAGGTGTCAAAATATCTATAAATAGGGGGGATAGCTCCTTGATTCTGACATTGAAAACCCTAATTTCTTCTCCCATTGTGCCGAAATTCCTTAGCCTCTCCCTCTCCAATTTCTTTTCTCCAATTTCTTCAAAAGCCGAAACTCTTCTCCACTTTTTCCTCCTTGTGCCGATTTCTCTAAAAAGCCAAAGTGTCTATAGTCTTTTCTGTTATTCATCCTATTTGAGAATTAGTTCTATTCTTTTGACATTTAAAACTTTCGTTTGGCATTGTCGAATCTCCTTTCCAAGTGTTAGCCGAATTCCCTATACTAAGGTAAGTGCCGATTTCTGTTAGATCTCATATTCTATTTCGGTTCTTAAAAGGCAAAAGCCGAAAAATTAACAGTTTAATGATTCTATGTTGGGCGGCAATTTAGGATTTGAAGGAAGCTTGGTCAATTAGATCTGAAAGCCGAAAATAGCTAGTCTCCACTTTCGGGATTTTTAAGGTAAGAAAATTTCCCTAGATCTCTATTAGATTTGATCATTATATGCAAGATCTTAAGGTTATAATGAGAATTAACGATTAAATATTGTGATAGTAGTTCTGATAAGGACTTGTGATGGAATTAAATATGGATCAAGCAAAGGAGAAAATCCCTAAGTTTAAGAAAAGAGTAGTATCTGCCATTCGAGATTGGCCACTTGGTTGTGGACCGGCTTCTGAACAACACCTTAGGAAGATAGCAGTTGTGTCAACTAAGGATAGGGTCAACATAAAAAGCATCATTTTATCGGTAATCAGGTGTGTAGATCTCTAACACACTAATAAACCTGTATGTATGACTATATATATGTTATGGGCTTAAAAGCCAGAATGAGGTTGTTTAGACAGTCGAATGGAACCCTAAAAGGGTTAGGCAAGGATGCCATGTACGTAAACATAGAACTCCCTATGTGTATCAGAAAATATATATGACTGCATGATGTTTTCTTTATGTGTATGTATGGGGTGGGAATATGATATTGAAGGGGAAGTGCATGACAGGTCACTTGGTGATCGGTGGTGGAAATCCCATATATACAAATGTTAGGTCACATAGTGATCGGTGACTATGCCACATTCAATGATTCCTAATTAATAGGAATAGGAGGTGCGGCTGTCGTTTTTGTATGTACCGGATGGAGGGTTGATTGTAGAAATCCCCAAGGTGTGATGGTTGGTACGAGTTAGTGCGTAGAGGATGGAAACCTAGGATGGGTTGGGTTATTCATTATTTATCGTTTACCATGTGATTATGATTGTTACCTTCATGTATGGGCCAGGGCCCATAATGTGTTTGTGGGCTCGGGCCGTTGTGTGTTTTGAGATTTATACACTGAGTCTTGGTGACTCAAGCTTTCCTTTTCTCTACTCTTCTAGATGAGCAGTAGATCACGGACATGGGAGCCGAGACGGACTCGAGGGGCCATCAAGTTTTATTTCTATAAATTATTTTTGGGATTTCTTTAAATTATATTTTATTTTATTTGGGAATATTTATGTAATAAGGCCCCTAGTTTTATTCAACTAAGAAGTTTTCAATGTTATGCAACTTATGAATCCATGATAAGGTTTATTTATACTTAATAATAGTAATACAAGGGATTTTAAATTTTAAAATGTCACTTATTTATCCAAATAATGTCCAATTGACTTACAATTTCCATAACGAACAAAGCAAAGGTTTTTAATGTACAACTCGTAGCATACCAGATCTGGTTGAAACTCATGGGCCGGGTTTGGGGGTGTTACAGACGTAGAGACATTATATGATGCATGGGAAAGATATAAAGATCTCCTAAGAAGATGTCCACACCACGGATTACCTTTGTGGCTTCAAGTCCAAACTTTTTACAATGGTGTGAATTCTTCAACGAGGCAAATGATTGACTCATTAGCCGGTGGAACTTTGAATGACAAAACTCCTGAAGCGGCTTATGACTTTATCGAAGAGATGTCTTTGAATACCTATCAATGGCAAATTATAAGGGCCAAATTGACAAAATCAGCCGGAGTTTTTAACATAGACGCAGTAACAATGCTGTTAACACAGGTGGAAATGATGAATAAAAAGCTTGATAATTTATGTTCTTCACAGGTACACCCGGTAATGCAATACGAAGCGAGTGGGAATATGGTGAATCCTGAATACCCACCCTACCAACCAGGAGCAGAACATGAGTAGACAAACTATATAGGTAACAATTTTAGATCCAATAATAATCTTTATAGTAACACTTATAACGCAGGTTGGAGGAACCACCCAAATTTTTCGTGGGGAGGACAAGGAAATCAAGGAAATCAAAGGTAGCAACCTCATCCAAATTATCAAAATCAGCCATATCCACAAGAGAAGAAATCAAACCTGGAAGAGATGTTGACAAAATTCATGGCAGCCACAGATTCTCGTTTCCAAAAGACTGAAGCAGCACTTGATGAACAACAAAAATCGATCAAAGGGATTGAGAATCAAGTTGGAGAACTTACTAGGTTAGTGGGACATCTCAAAAAGCTTATTTCTGAATGTCAACAAGGACGTCTACCAAGCAACACAGAAATAAACCCAAAAGAACAGATCCAAGCCATCACAGCTCAAGAGGGTACAAAGGTAGACGAGCCCACCACGACACAAGAAACCAAGGAAGAAAAAGGTAAAATAGAGGTAGCACATGAAAAGACAAAACCAATAATCAAAGAATACAAACCTCACATACCTTATCCCGAAGCATTGAAAAGAGATGATTCAAAGGAACCATTCGGTAAGTTTCTTAAACTTTTAAAGAAATTACATATTAACTTACCCCTTCTTGAAGCTCTTTTCCAGATGCCAGACTCGAGGAAATTTTTAAGATAACTCTTGACAAAAAAATGCAAAATAGACGAAGAGCACCATGTGGAACTAAATGCAACATGCTCGGTAATGTTACAAAATAGACTACCGCAGAAACAAAAAGATCCAGGGAGTTTTACGATTCCATGCTTAATCGGTAGTTTAACTATTGATAATGCGTTAGCTGATCTAGGGGTAAGTATAAATGTCATGCCTTATGCATTGTTTAAACGACTAGGTCTAGGGAAGCCCAAACAAACTAGTATGAGTATTCAGCTAGCTGATAAAACTGTTAGAATTCCTAGGGGCATTATTGAAGATGTTCTTGTAAAAATTGATAAATTTTTTTTCCCAGTAGATTTTGTTGTTTTAGACATGGATGAAGATAATCCAATCCCCTTAATTCTAGGAAGACCTTTCCTAGCAACTGCTAGAACTAAAATTGATGTTGCCACAGGTGAACTCATACTTCGCGTAGGAGATGAATCGATTAAGCTTCAAGCTCTCGACTCAACCAAAACAACGGATGATGAAGGTAAGAAAGTCACTTCAATAGATAATCAAATTGTTCAACCTTCACTACAAGAAACATCACAAGGCATCAAACCTGAGCCAACTCATAGCCCCCAAATCGACAAAGAAGAATCACACAAGAAACAAAACCTTAAGGTCGACGATTTAGAAGAGCAGAAGATACAAGTCAAAGAAAAGCCAAATCCACACGAAGTAAAACCAGAGAAACCACCAGAAAAGCTCGTAGGGACATCAAATCACTTTAAAATAGGAGATTAGGTACTTGATCCCCACATCACTTCAACAAACCTGAGGGCAAAGGGAGAAATTCTTCTTAAGGTACACGATATCTTCCCACACGAAATAGTCGAGGTAAGCAATCCAATATTTGGCAATTTTAAGGTAAACGCTTCTCGACTTCAACTTTGTCACAAAAATAGAACTGTGAGCATGAGGGAAGATATTCAAACCTTTAAAACTCCCTAAAATTTTCAAATACGAGGACATTCTAGCTTAAGACTATAAATGAGCGCTTCTCGGGAGGCAACCCGAGCACTAACTCAATTTATTTTCAAATTTATTTTTAGTCTTTTCTTTTCATCTTTCTCTTCTAAATATTTATTTTTAAACTAACACAAAAGTATAGATTTTTAGGCCATACAGCCTTACACATGGCCGTGTCCATGGCTGTGTGGACCACCGAACCATCGCACTGACAGAGTAGAGGCTATGCAATTCAGGCCAACCACCATCAAACTTCACGGGCCCAACCTCCCTTCCCCACAGCCATCGAAAGATCAACACGGTCGTGCCCATAAACCGTGTGAAGCTACTGACTATCTTCCAATGGGCGTGGCCGACTGAGAAACGGGCGTGGGAGACTCAACACGCCTGTACCCACGGCGTGTGACGCGATCGTGGTCGACACTGACTACTCAGACAAGGGCATGGCACATCAATAACGGGCGTGGGAAATGCAACACGCTCCACACCACGGCCATGCGAGGCAGTCGTGTGAATCGACACACCCTTGAACCACGGGCGTGGGAACGTGCCAAATTTGAAATACTATTTAAACCCCACAGCCCTTCCTCTTCTTCCCATTCTATTTCTTCTTTCTTTTTTCTTTTTCCTTCAAAATTTTATTTTTTCCTTTAGAAAAAGTGTCAAGAATCTTGAGCAACACCAAAACCATTTCGAAGAAGTGAAAGAAGGCAAGCATAATCTCCCTATGGGAGACCGATCTACATAAGTTCATGCCGGCCACTTCATTCAAACAACAAGCCAAGGGTCTTTGAGACCATATAGTTTTTATTTTCCTTTTCTCTTTTGCTTCAATTTCCTTCTCTTTAACAATCTTATGCTTAGTTTAGTTTATTTTAATTTAGTTTCTTAGTATTAGATTCTAAAGGTTGCTAGGGAATCACGACACTTCCACCATCACCAACACTCCACAACCTTAGAAATCACTCCCGCTTCGTGAACCATCTGTCAATAAGGACTATTTAGACCATTAGTATTTTATTTTAACTTTAGTTTTCTTCTTAGTCTCTTTCTCTTTATTTTTCTTGTCCTTAATTATATTATTAGTATATTCTTAATATTTCTTTAGATTTCTTGGTTATATCTTCCCAGGCTACCCAATTTATTCATCTAGCAAAATGCTTTTCGGTAGCCACCCCACCAGGCCCAGAGAAAACACCATCACCACCACCAAAGACACCGCCTTGCAAGTTATCCGCCATCACGACCACTGCCAACTCCTGAAATCATCCAAAATTTAGAAAGTGTTACTTCTCCCTTCTCTTTTTAATACATAATTATCATTATTCATCTTTGTACATTGAGGGCAATGTACATCTTAACTGTGGGGGGTAAAAGTGTCAAACTTTTTGTATTATTCTCAAAATCCTGAATTTTGTCTTGCTTCGAAAGTATTTTTCTCATATTACTAATTAGGATGAAATTTCTAATGATTTATGATTTTTATTGATAGGTTTTAAATTAAGTCATAGTTAATTGTGCATTGATGACTAAATTTGAAGAATACTAGAGAATCAGGCATGGTAAGTCTACTTTTTAAAAATTAAAATTGATGGGTCGTTGAACTGAATTTGAGTATTACCTTGAAATTTGGAATTTATAAGGATTGATGTCAAAAACACCCATAATTTTTATGAGATTTTGAGCCTTATAGAGCATATATTCTTTTTCATGCTCACTTTATTGATTATGAGTCTGTCAACTTTGAACTATTATTCTAGAACTTGCCTCGTTTATACATGTCAAGACCACACTTTTGATTTGATATATAGAGATGGTAAAGGCACCTAGGTTTTAACCCATTCACTCCACTAAAAAAAACTTACCTACATAATTAACCCCTAGTGAACCCATTTGATCCTAACAACCCTTTTTTATTGAATTACCCACTTAATATTAACCCAAAACCCTTTGTATTTGTTATCACCATTCTTTTGACTACCCTTCTATTGAGAATTGATTTGATCAATTGCCGAATTAAGTATTAAAATTCTCTCTATTATGTTTCTAGTTTGTTCTTAAAAAAAACCCAAGTATATTCAATATTAGTAGTATATAAAAAAAGCTTAGAGCATTTAAATTCCAATTGTTGAAGAAAAAGCTCGTATTAAAGTATTATCAAATTTTAAGTGATGAAAATACTCTTTATTATAGAGTAATTATCAATAGTGGTATTATTAGTTTTCATTCGATGTAAATATTCATATTTAGTTCATTATTTCTAGTTAGGTAATTTGTCAAGTCAGTCTTGATTCTAACCCTCTAATTCAGCTTGTATCCACACCCTTAACCTTAGCCCCGTTACTACCCTGATAAAGACCTTTTGATCTATGTATCATCTCATATACAGTGGTGGAGAATTGATTTTCAGGCAAGCCTATGGGATTAACTTTTCAGGTTTGACTTATGAGTGTTTATTCTTGAACCTTAAACACTTTGAGTGATTTGAGTGAACCTTTAGTGAGGATGTCAATCCTTGTCAGTTTTGAATTAAAGGTAATTATTCAGATAAGGGAGACACCTATGTTTTGTACTACAAAGGTATGACTTATCGTGATTGAATCTTTAGGACTCTTTGAGTTGAATTATCCATGTATAAATTATCTATGAATTATGATGAGACATTGTCGATGGAATTATGAATTATGGAAAGTTTGTTTTAATTGTAAGTTGAGAATTTTGCTTGAGGACAGGCAAAAGCTTAAGTGTGGGGGTAATTGATAAATCGTAAAAGTAACATATTTTAATCCCACATTTAGTGTGCTTTTGGATGATTTATCCCTGATTTATGTAAAAAGGTGCTCTTAATCCTTTCTTTTCATGTCTTATACTCAGGAAAGCACCTAAGGATAAAAAGAACGTAAAACGGGCTTAAAATGGACCAAATTAGGCCAACCCAAGAAATCAACACGGCCTGGACTTCAAGCCACACGGCCGTGCCTTGCCATTTATTTAAAACACGGCTTCACCTCGATTTACAAGGCTGTGCCTCGTCGATAAAAGTCCAACACGGTCTGGCCACGACTTACACGGACGTGTGCCATGGGCGTGCCCCTGCCACGGGAATGAGCAATTTCACTTGAATTTGGATGCTTGAATCCAAAGAAACATACTCCTAAGTCTACTTAAACACCTTAGTAGTAATTCTACTTGAAGGAGGTACTCAGGAGCCAAGTAAAGCATCTAAAGAGCCTATATAAACAACCCAAGGCAGCCGTTCTAGAGAATGAAGTTTTAGGCAGAAGTTTTCTGCCAGAGCTTTTATTCAGGGAATTACTCGAAGATAGCCAGTTGATTCGTCTCAAGAAGTCAGAGTTCTACTTAAGACATAGGATCTCCTCTTCAATTCCTTCAGGGGGTTTTAGGGATTTCTTATGTTTTGTTTTATCTTTTCTCTTGAGATGTTTTCTTATTTTGTTATGACTAAACCCTTCAGATACCTGAAGGGGATGAAACCTATGATGGATTTTGTTCTTTGATTTCTAAATTATATGATAAGTACTTAGTTTGTTCTTAATTATGTTGCTTAATTTAATCTGATGTGCTTAGGTGGAGGAGTTATAGACCCTACCTAAGAGTACATCTAGCATAATTAAGTGGAGTTGATCACACGCTAGAGATAGGGTGACGAGATTTTTCCAGATTAGGGTGAAACCTAATATGGGAGTCCATTGCTCGATTTACTGCTTCCTTAGAGGGTTGTTATAAGAGAACGAGAGTTCCACTAATTAACCTTAGGTTAAACGTTATTCGCTTCGAGAGAGGGTTTAATATAGGTCAGGGAGTCTCGCGGATCAAGCTAAGTAAAGAAGTCATATGAATTAAAAGTTAGATAACAAGAGAAGTCATAGGTGGATTCTTCCTAAGGAAATCGTTTAAAATCAACTGAGTTTTTCCACAGTCTTCTCCCAAAGTTTCATTCTTTTGTCTTTGCATCTACTTTAGTTTTTCATTAGTTATTTTTTTTTTTTAGATTAATAAACCAATCACTCCATATTTTAGGCTAAATAATAGAAAGAAAGTGAGTTGCAGTACTTTTAGTTTCCTTTAGGTTCGATAAAATAATCTTGCCTAAACTATACTATTGTTCGATAGGTGCACTTACCTCAATCATTGTCATAGTTAGTCTACAGGTTCGATCATTCTTTATAAATATTAAAACTCAATTGTTTGACATGATCAGTAATAATTAGATTCAGGTAGACAACCTAAAAAAAATTAATTTTTGAAAATAGACTCATCATGCTTGATTCTCTAGTATCTTAAAGTTTAAATTATCAATGCACAATTAACTATGACTTAATCTAAAACATATCAATAAAAATCATGAATCAACAGGAATTTCATTCTAATTTAGTAATTTGAGAAAATTACTTAAGACAAGATATCATTTAGGGATTTGAGAATAATGCAAAAAATTAGGCACTTTTTCTAAATAATTTTCACCCCCCACACTTAAGGTGTATATTCCCTCAATGTACAAAGATAGATAATAATTATATAAGAAGAAAATGAAAAGAGAGGGAGAGAAGTGAAACTTCCTGAATTCTTGGATGGATTCCTTGAGTTGGAAGTGTGGAAACTTGATTCAGAGGGGAAATATAAGTTGGAGGGGGTGCCTCGAATTCCTACGCTAGATTGAAGAAATTGGGAACCTCGTGAAGAGTTAGCCAAGAAATAATAAAAATAATTCTAAATATACTAATTATATAATTAAAGAAAAAAATGAAAATAGAAAGTGTAAAAAGTGAAATAAGCCTAAAAGAACCGATTATTGGATCGAAAGGTCCTTATTGTTAGATGGTTCTTAAGGTGGGTGTCATTTCTAAGCCCATGGTGTGTGATTCCCAAGCAACCGGAAGAACCTAAGACCAAGAAACTAAAATCAAATAAACCAAATTTAGTAAAAGAAAAATAAAGATAAGGAAATTAAAAGAGGCGAGAAAAGAAAAAGAGAAAATAAATGGACTCAAAGGTCCCTTTCCTGTCGAGTTAATGAAGCGGTCGGCATGAACTTATGTAGATCAGTCTCGCACAGGGAGACTGGGATAGTATCCTTCCATTTCTTTGACATAGATAAAGTGAATATCAAGGATTTGGAAGATGAAGAAGGAGAGAAATAAAAGGGGAAAAACTTTAGAGGGTGTGGAAGAAGAGAATGGAGAGTGGGTGAGAAGGGGAGTGGGTGGGTTAAATAGAAATTCAGGTCTAGTACATCCCCACGCCCCTATACTGTGGGTGTGTCGAATCGCACGGTCGTGTCTCACGGCCATGTTAGGCTTCCTTCATTTCTCCCATGCCCATATGTAGGTCACCACATACGTGCTTCTAAAATAGTGTCGGCCACGGCCGCATCGCACGACCGTGGTGTTTAGTTGGAGCCCGTGACTTGAAGATATTTTTCCGTCCTTTTTCGTACTATCTCTATCATGCCATTACAAAAATCCGTAGCATCCACACGATCACGGCCACGACCATGTGGTACGAAAATCTGTGCTTCATTAACTTGGTTAGTTTGTAGTTAGGTGCTGAAAGAAAGAAAATAAAAATTAATGGGGTTAGTGCTCGGGTTGCCTCCCGAGAAGCGCTCGTTTAAAGTCTTAAGCTAGACTTACCTCTCATTTTCACATTCATGGTGGTTTGAGGGGTGAGAAATCCTTTCTCATGCTATCATTATATGGTTTAATTTGAGTAGCATTTACCTTAAAAGTGCCAAAAGTAGAATTGCTTACTTCGACTGTGCCGTATGGGAAGACGTCAATTACTTTAAAAGGGATCTCTTTGTTTGTATTGAGGTCTAAAGTGGTGGTTTGAGGGTCTGTTTTCTCTAATAGTACTTGATCTCCTATTTTGAAGTGATTTGATGTTCCTTTAAGCTCATCTGGAGGTTCCTTCAGTTTCACTTCGTGTGGTTTCGATTCCTCCTTGAAGTGTGCCTTCCACTTGTCTAGTTCATCAATCTGAAGCCTTCGTTCCTCATGAGATATTTCCTTGTTGGTGTGAGGTGTAGGATCTGACTCAGTGGTGTAGTTTCGTGGTGCTTCCTGTAAAGATGGTTTAACCGAAGGGTTATTAATAGAATTTACGTTCTCACCTTTGTCGCTTGATGTCCTAGCTGAGTCGAGAGCTTGAAGACTGATTGATTCGTCACCTACACAAAGTATGAGCTCACCTGTACTAACATCAATTTTAGATCTGACAGTTGCTAAAAAGGGTCTTCCTAAAATTAAGGGGATATTATTGTCTTCTTCCATATCTAAAACAACAAAGTCTACTGGGAGTATGAATTTGTCAACTTTAACTAGTACATTTTCAATTATACCCCTAGGAATTTGAATAGTCTTATCAGCTAGTTGAATGCTCATCCTAGTTTGCTTGGGTTTCCCTAGACCTAGCTGTTTAAACATTTTAGAAGGCATAACATTGATGCTTGCCCCTAAATCAGCTAAAGCATTATCAATAGATAAACTGCTAATTAAAAATGGAATTGAAAAACTCCTTGGATCTTTTAATTTCATGGTAGTCGATTTTGTAACATTTCTGAGCATACTGCGTTTAATTCCACATGCGATGCCTCGTCTAATTTCCGCTTGTTTGTCAAAAGCTCTTTTAAAAATTTCCTTGAATATGGCATCTACGAAAGAGCTTTAAGAAACAGTAAGTTAACATGTAATTTCTTTAAAAGTTTAAGAAACTTACCGAACTGTTCGTCTATGTCATCTTTCCTCTTTGCATTGGCATAAGGTATACGAGGTTGGTATTCTTTAATAATCAGTTTTCGCTTTTCTTGGCTTACCTCAACTTTACCTTCCCTCACCACAGGTTCTTGCCTTGGCTCAGATTCAAATTCTACTAACCCTTTACTATTTTGGGCTGTTATGGCTTGAAGTTGCTCCTTTGGGTTAGTCTCTATGTTACTTGGCAAGCTACCTTGTGGTCATTCGGAGATCAGCTTAGGAAGTTGCCCTAACTAGTTCTCGATTCCTTTAATCGATGCTTGTTGATTTTTAAGTGTTGTTTCAGTGTTTTGGAACTGTGTTTCCGACACCGATATGAATTTTGTCAGCATCACTTCAAGGTTCGACTTCTTTTCCTATGGATAGGCCTGTTATTGGAAGTTTTGAGCGGGTTGTTGTCTCTGATTTCCTTGACCACCCCATGAAAAATTGGGGTGGTTCTTCCATCCCGGATTATAAGTATTACTATAAGGGTTATTTTGAGATCTAAAATTGTTACCCTTATAGCTTATTTGTTAGCTTTCCACGCCCGGATTGTAGGGTGGGTACTCAGGATTCGCCACGCCTCTTAGATTTGGATCACATTGCATAACTGGATGTAACTGCAAAGAACCACATAAACCATCAACCTTTTTATTTAACATCTCTACCTGGTTTGATACCATGGTGACTGCGTCGAGGTTGAAAACTCCGGCTGTTTTTGTTGGCCTTGTCCTTGTAACTTGCGACTGATAGTTGTTCAATGACATCTCCTCTATAAACTTATAGGCTGCCTTAGGAGTTTTGTTATTAAGGGTTCCACTGGCTGCTGAATCAATTAATTATCTTGTTGAAGGGTTCACACCGTTGTAAAAAGTTTGGACTTGTAGCCACAAGGGTAAAACATGGTGTGGGCACCTTCTCAAAAAATCCTTGTATCTTTCCCATGCATCGTATAGTGTTTATAAATCCATCTGCACAAAAGAAGAGATATCATTCCTTAATTTGGCTGTTTTGGCCAGCAAAAAATATTTCAATAAAAAATTTTCGGTCATTTGATCCCATGTAGTGATTGAACCTCGTGGAAGGGAATTCAACCACTGTTTAGCTTTATTCCTTAAAGAGAAGGGAAATAACCGAAGACAGATGGCATCATCAGAAATGCCATTAATTTTGAAAGTATTGCAAAATTCTAGGAAATTCGCCAAGTGATTATTTGGATCTTCATCCTACAAACCATCAAACTGAACAAATTGCTGTATCATTTGTATAGTGTTAGGTTTCAGTTCGAAATTATTAGCAGCTATAGCATGTATAACAATACTTGACTCAGTTCCTATTAAATTAGGTTTAGCATAATCATACATAGTTCGAGGAGCATGATTTTTGGCCACTTCTGGATGTAGCAAATTATTCTCAGCCATCTCTTCGTTTGTATTGATGTCGTCTTCTTGCTCTTCTTGTATGTATTGTAGGCTTCTCCTTATTTCTCTTCGGTTTCTACAAACTGTACTTCCAATTTCACTATCGTAAAGTAGTGGTCCTGTCGGGTTCTTTCTAGTCATAAACTAGAGGTACCTACCAGGAAAATAAAAAAGAAAAAGAAAATTAGACAAGTAAAAATAAATTTTAATTGCAAAATAAAATAAATTATGGCTAAATTAATAAAAATTGAGCTTTCTTAATATTTCAGTTCCCCGGCAATGGCGCCAAAAACTTGGTCATGTGTCAGAGTCTTAAAAATTTATAAAAAGAATGATCAAACCTGAAAACTAACTAAGACAATGATGGAGGCAAGCGCACCTATCGAAAAGTAGTATTGTTTAGTAGCAAGACCGGATTGTCGAACCCAAAGGAGCCAAAAGTACTAATACTAACTTTCTTTCTATTATTTAGCCTAATAATTAAGGGAATTGTTATCTAATCTAGAATTAACTAACTACTAAGCTAAAGATGTGAAGACAAAGAGATTGAATTGGGGAAATACTTGTGGGAAAAACCAATTGATTAAGACAATACCCGAGGAAGAATCCACCTAGACTTCACTTGTTATCTAACTCGAACGCATTTATTTATTCACTTGACTTGATCCTTAGGATTCCCTAATTTATACTAATACCTCTTTCGAGGCTACTAACTTCTAACCCTAGGTTAATTAATTGAAATTTCTTTCTAATTAAAACCCCTAAATTGCATTAACTCGATCTATGGACTCCTATATTAGGTTTGACCCTAATTCGGCAAATTTACGTCATCCTATTTTTAGGGTTGCGTTCAACTCCGCTTAACTATGCTAGATCTACTCTTAGGCAGGGACTTTTGCTTCACCTAAGCACATCAATACTTGAATAAATATCCCAGAAATACCAAAAAAAGAATTAAGAATACACAGTTAAGAACAAATCAAGTATTTATCATGCAGCTGAGATAACAATAACAAGATTCGTTTTAGGTTTCATCCCCCTTAGGTATTTGAGAGGTTTAGTTCATAATTATAAAAGAAAACATCTCGAAAGAAAATATAAAACAAAACATAAGAAAACCCTAAAAACCCCTGAAGGAACTGAAGGAGAGATCCTCCATCCTGAGTATGATTCCGGCTTCTTGAGATGATCAACTAGCTTTCTTCGAGTTAATCCCACAATTTTGGCCCTTTGGCTTGGCTCCTTGGCCTAGCTGAACGCCCTACTAAACGTCCCTCTAAAGGTTGGCCTCTAGGGTCTTTATATAGGGTTTTGGAATGTCTTTCTTTTCCTCTAAGTACCTTATTCTGAATAGAACTCTTCTTTTCTGCAGCAGGGACACGCCCATGTGCCATGCCCGTGTAAGTCGAAGCCAGGCCATGGTCTATCCTGTGAAAGAGGCACAGTCGTGTATTTCGGGGGACAGGCCATGTACAATTTGTACTTGGACCATTTTATCTATTTTTGGCCCGTTTCTTGTTCTTTTCATCCTCCCGTGCTCTCCTGAGTATAAAACATGAAAAAAAAGGATTAGGAGCACCTATTTCCATAATTAAAGGGATAAATCATCCAAAAACATGGTAAATGTGGGATTAAAATATGTTCATATTATGGTTTATCAATAAAAAAGAATGGGTCTTTGGTTAATATTAAGGGTAAATCAAGAAATGGTTTATTAGGTTCAAAGGGGTTCACTAGGGGTTAATTATGAAGGTAGGCTTTTTGGGGTAAGTGGGTTAAATCCTAGGTGCCTTTATCATTTGAGTATATCAAATCAAAAGTGTTGTCCCGACATGCATAATCGAAGCAAGTTCTAGAATAACAAATCAATATTGACACACTCATAACCAATAATAAAGTGAGCAAGAAAAATATATGCTCAAGAAGGCTCAAAATCTCACAAAAATTATTGTTTTTGATGTCAACCTTTCAAATTTCAAACTTCAAAGTAATATTAAATTCAGGGAAACAACCTAAAATTATTTAATTTTGAAAATAGACTTATCATGCTTGATTCTTTAATGTCCTAAAGTTTAAATGATCAATGCACAATTAGCTATGACTTAATCCAAAACATATAAATGAAAATCATAAGTTAATAGAAGTTTCATTTTAATAGTAATATGAGAAAATCTACTTACGAACAAGACGTAATTCAGGGATTTTCTAATAATACTATAATTAACCTCCCCACACTTAAGATGTACATTGTCTTCAATGTACAAAGATAAATAATGACAATATAGTAAGAAAATCATAAGATAGGGAGAGAAGTGAAACTTCCTGAATTTTGGATGGAGTCGATGAAAAGAAACCTGATAAATTTGGGTAGAGGTGAACGTGGGGGAGGATACTCCGGCAGCACCTCGAACCTTTTAAAATCGAATTAATGAAGCAGCCGACATGAACTTATGGTACCCTAAGCTAAATCTAAATGGCATGAAGAATAAGAGCAAAATAATAAAAAAAGTAAAAATAAATAATGGAAAATAACTATGAATTCAAAATAAAGGAGAAAAAGAGTGACCAACGGTGGCACGGATGGTGGCTGGTGTGGTGGCGGTGTAAAGAAAGAATAAGAGAAAGGGGAAATGGGAGGTAGAGAGAAATAGGGAAAGAAGAGGAGGGGAAGAGTTTCGGGTTGAAGGAGAAAGAAAAAGGAGGAAGGAGGGTGGAGGTTGGTCAACGGTGGCTGAAAGTGGGAAGGGGGAAAGCTGCGGTGGCTAGGGTTGGGGGGAAATTTGGGGGAAAAGATGAACAATAAAAGGGGTTAAGTAGGGATTGGGGCACACAGTCGTGGCTGACGCCCGTCTTCCTTGGGCGTGTTAGGTCACATGGCTGAATTGTACGGCCGTGTGATGCTTCGTTCGTTTCTCCCACACCTGTGTAGAGATTTCTATGCTCATGTTGATTGATCAGTATCGACCACGGCTTATAAGCACGAGCGTGTCGCACGCCCATGTGCTTTGCTTAGCTTTGACCACGACTTTTAGGCACGGGCGTGTCGCACGCCCGTGTCATTTACTCAGTATCGCCCACGGTCTTAAGGCACGCCCGTGTGGGGTTATCGCATGCCGTGTGCGTTAGTCAATGTCAGCCATGACCAAATCTCACGGCTGTGGCATTTTATCGCAGCCCGTGTTTTGGGGAAAATTTTTGTCCTGTTCTCGCATGGGCTCTACCACGCCGGTGTACCTACTCATGGTGTCCACACGGCCACAGACACACCCGTGTGCAAGGTCGTGTGGGTAGGGAAACATGCGCCTATTAATATGGTTAGTTTTTAGTTAGATGCTAAAAATCGAAAATATGGACATTAATGAGGTTAGTGCTCGAGTTGCCTCCCAAGAAGCGCTCGTTTAAAGTCTTAAGCTAGACTTACCCTATTTTCATCTCTGTATGAAGGTTCACGGAGCTGAAGCTCCTCTCTTATATTCCTAAATTCTTCACCATTATATAGTTTAAGTCGTTGACTGTTTACCTTGAATGTGCCATAAGTCGGATGAGTTACCTCAATTGTACCATAGGGAAAAATTATTTTGATTACGAATGGACCTAACCATTATGATTTTAGCTTTCCAGGAAACAATTTGAGCTTTGTATAGTAGAACAAGATCTCCAACTTCAAATTGCTTTGGTTGCTTCAAACGAGCATCATGGCATCGCTTTGTTGCTTCCTTGTATAAACGTGAGTTCTCGTAGGCATTAGTTCGCCACTCATCCAGCTAGTTCAACTGCATCAATCTTTTCTCACCTGTAATTTTAAGATCATAGTTTAAAATTTTTATAGCCCAAAATGCTTTGTGCTCTAATTCAAATGGTAGATGACAACTCTTTCAGTAGACAAGTCAGTATGGGGATGTTCATATGGGAGTTTTAAAAGCGATTCTATAGGCCCATAAAGTATCGCCTACTTTTAATGCCAAATCTTTCCAGTTTGATTTTACGGTTTTCTCTAGAATACGCTTAAGCTCTCGTTTGGTTACTTCAACTTGTCCACTGGTTTGAGGGTTATAAGGGGTAGCTGTTCTGTGGTGTACTCCATATTTCTTTAAAATTTTATCAAATTGAGTATTACAAAAATGAGTACCCCTATCACTAATAATTGCTCCAGGTGTTCCAAATCGAGAAAAGAGTTTCTTAAGGAATCTCACTACTACTCTAGCATCATTAGTAGGTAAAGCTTGAGCTTCCACCTACTTTGACATATAATCAACCTCTACTATGATGTATTTATTCCCAAACGAGCTAGGGAATAGACCCATAAAATCAATACCCCATACATCAAATATTTCACATGATAGCATGTATGTTTAAGGCATTTCATCGCGTTCACAGATATTACCTGTTCTCTGACATCTATCACACGAAGAAACATACCTGTTAGCAATTTATGTCCTTTGTCCGAGATTTGGTGAACCACATCGATTTCAACCAATTCCCATTAGTTATTTGCTAGATAATCCCTTTAGTTTTACATTTCTTGCAGTTTAGTCTTTAGAGTAGCATATTTAATTTTCTAGCAAACTTATCTTTTTATGAATTGCCGTACTATAAAATCGTATTAGTAGCGACTTAGACTCTATTGCGTATGGTAGTTATTGCTCAACCACCTCTTTCTTTGGGTTCGATCCTTGGAATTCTCCAGTGTTCCATTATTACACTTTAAATATTACAACTGACCTACACGCTTGCAGTAAAACCGGACTTTAAGAGTAGTTTCATAAATTCTGTGTTTTAATGCGCATGCGCAGCCGATCAATTACTACAATTTCTCAAATACTAGTATAAGACATTAAAACTTAGATTTTTATAAGCAAACATAATAATAGATTAAAAACACTGTTAGTCATATTTCCAAAATTTCTTTGTATGCATAATATCTCCCTACGAACAAACACCAAGGCACGTTCTTGGCTTGATCCCTTTTGGCAATTTGACTCAATCCCAAGAACCTGCACTACAAATAAACACCTATAAGTTCAATGGGACTTAGTGAGTCTCAACCAGTTTTACCTTTAAATGATGATGTTGAATTCCTCGACTTAAGAATTCTAGACTTCCTTTTAAATTTTAGAGGATACATTTCTGATTCTTGGCGGATACTTATACGGCAATCTCCAACTCGATCACCTTGTACACATTTCACTCCATTGGCAGATTGCAGACTTCACACATTATAGCGGATCCTATATTACAGTCGTCTTGAAGATAAAAATTTAATAAAATTCTTAGATTGGTATTAAAACAGATGATACTTTCAGCGAATTCTTATACCGACTCTGGTGTTTACCAGTCGCATTGTATCTTCAAATCGGTCCAAACAAAAAACTTATTCTTGATAAATTTGATGTATTAGATCATTAAATAGAATCTCAGATGGCTTCAACACCTAACAAGAGAATTCCCAGATTTGTCGAACACTTACATCACCCGCAATTCTAGATACACCAAGCTTTCTGTTCTAGCGGATGGTGAATGGCGGGTTTATTAGTCGGGTGTGCTATTGAGAATTCTTTCAGAAAATGCCCCAAGGACATACCAAGATCTCACCACAAAGGCAGAATGTGTAACAGCCTGATTTAGGGCTTAGTCGGAATAGTGGTGCGAGACCATGAAACCGAGATGAATTTATAAGTTTACAAAGTTTATGTTATGTTTGCATGCTAGTATGAAAGTTTCATGAAGCAATTTTGTTAAATTGTTGTTGAATGGTCCAAAAGGACTAAATTGCAAAAGTTGCAAAATATGAGTTTTTAGAAGCTTTTTGTATGAAATAGCTTTAGAATAATAATTAGGATCCCTTAAATAGCGATTTGCCCAAAATTTAATTTTTTGGACAAAAATTGGCCTTGAGATGGTGTTATAGAAATTTTTAGTGATAAAGGCATTTTGGTCATTTAGGAATTAAATGATTAAAATAGGAAAAAGATGAGAAAAATCTACTCATATTCTTCCCCCATTGCCGAAAATTTGAAGGAAGCCATAGCTAAGGTTCTTCAATTTTTCAAGCTTGCTAGTAAGTGATCCTAAGCCCGGTTTTTGGTATTCTTCGTATTTTCGAAGTTCTCGTATTATGAATTAGCCATTTTTAGCTATTAAATGAGCTAAGATGCATGTATAAAAAAATTTACCCATGAATGACATGCATGCTATATGATGTTTTATGGAAGTTTAAGAGAGGTTGATGTTAGATAAACATCTTTTCTTTAATGAATTTCATGAAAAATGATAGTATGGACCATTTTGTAATAGTTATAAAATTTTGTCATACCTACTAGAAAGAGAGAGATTTGATTATTTTTATAGTAGAGAAAATGATTCAGCTAAGTATGAAGTTTAAGAAAGTTGCATGAAAATCATATTACGAGCCTAGGGGCAAAAGTGCAAATATTAGAAAGTATAGGGGCAAAATAGTAATTTTTCCAAAGTATGAGTTATGAGTCAATCTGGTCAATATGATTATTAAATGATCTATTTATGTTTATAGATCAAGAAAAACGAAGCCTGGATCGAAACTGAGGCAAGAACAAAGTCGAGGACTAAATTGCACAACTACATACATTTTGTATATTGAGGTAAGTTTGTATGATTTCTAAGCTTTATGATTTCTATCATTGAATTGCTTAGTATAATGTACATTGTTATCAGGAAATGTTTAATGTTTTGCTAAATAAAGAAATCAATGAGATTAATTACGAGCAAGTCCCGATGGAATAAGAATTGCCCAGGATACTCGATCCATCACATGAGACAAGTCCGTATAAGACCATGCCAAGGCATGGCATCGGCAATCAAGCAAGTTATCATGTAAGTCCAAGGCAAGCTTGGCATTGAATAGAGATATCATGTAAGTCCAAGGCAAGCTTGGCTTTGAATAGAGATATCATGTAAGTCCAAGGCAAGCTTGGCCTTGATGCAAAAAGAGATATTCCATGTAAGTCCATATTTAGAATATAGCTTTGGTATCAAGATCATGGCAATAGATTTAGTATCCTCAGTTAATCGCTGAAATTCATTGGGTAAATGAGTAAAGTTAAAATGTGATAACAAGAAAGCTAAGAAAGCAAAGTTATTATGTAGTTGAAATTGAGTATTAATTATGTTATGAATGATGAGTTAGAGATCATAAATATTATGTTTAAAAAAATGCTGATCAATGTGATCAAGTGATATAGGTACCTTGTTTACCTTACAAGTATGAGAATAGTAAATATCATGAAACAAGTAAGAATCATGTATGAGTATGTAAGCTTAATAGCTAAAAATTATGATACTATTGTTATGTTAAATGGATTATATTCATCAAGTTATTCTCTTATGAATTGTACATGCAAACTTACTAAGCTAAATGCTTACGTCTTTAATTCTTTCTTTCTATGTAGTCCCGCCAAGATAATTTGTGGATCATCGAAGTCGGAGCTCGTAGCACACTATCAACCCTTATTTTGGTATAGCCAAATTATTTTACTAAGTATGGCATGTATAGGAAGCATTCATTTTGAAAACATGTTTTGAGAAATGCCATTGTATAGACTATCAAGTTTATTATTTTTTGTATATGGCTAAGTGGTTTGCCAGATGGTTTAAGTTGGTTTATATATAGAAATCAATGGAATACGTAGTATTATTCATGGAAGATGTGTTATTGTTGATTTGAGTATGATCTTTATTTCAGGGTGGTAAATGGCTTGGTAAATAGCCTTTAAGCGCCCACACGGTTAGACACATGGGCGTGTGTCTAGGCCGTGTAAACCCTACACTTTAATGTTTTAATTCAGGATATGCCACGATTATCTTACACGGCCGTGTGTATGAACCGTGTAAGACACACAGTCAAAGCATGGGCATGTGCCCAGGCCATGTGATAGAAGTCAGTAACTCCCCACGGTTGTAGGCATGGGTGTGTCTAAGGGTACACGGGCGTGTCCCAAGTAACATGGGCGTGTGAACCCTACTTCAAAATTTAGTTTTCGATTAAGTGTCTGAAAGTTTTCGGATAGGTTTTTAAGGCCTCGTAAGCCCATAATATGTAAGATTTGACCAAGAAAGAAAAGTTTTAAGTCAGATCAAAAAAATTATAACCCGTAAAAGTATGTTCTAGTAAGTCAAGCATAGTAATGTCTCATATGTAGTTCTAGCATTGGACTCAGGTATGGGGTGTTACAGAATGACAACTCACCACTTTGGTGTAATGGGATTTGCCATACAGAATTTCCAGATAATACACCACAAAGGCTTTCTAATTACCTATCGTATTTGGCGGTATAGATTTGCCTAAACTTAGCATTACTTGAGGTTTTCCCATCATCGCCCCAGTGTAACCATAGAAGATGAATGTGACTCATCTGCCTTTTCCAAAATATGCCATGACTATGGTCTTTTCACATAATTGCCACTCTGGCCTTTTCTCATGTTTACTATCCCGATGGACCTAGTGTTTATGGTCCTGACGGACTATATACTTGCCATAATGGCTTTGCATTTATTGCCCCGGACGACTAACACCACCTGGGGTCCATTATCGTATCTTATATTTTTCCTGATACTCTGTAAACTCAAAATTATATAGATTTTTTTATATATATAATTACCACCTTTTTACTTAATAAATATGTTTATCTTGAGTAATTGTTATTAAAATAAGTAAATTTTACTTAATTAGTAATATTGGGCATGAATTTATGAAGTATGTGAAATTGTGCTTAATTACATGATTTTTGTACATAGTTTATATTATTTCATATTAATTTATTAATATGTGATTTTTCACTATGTAGGAGGACCATTGAAGATGTGATTAATGTGAATGAAACATGGAAATGCACAAATCAATTCATGTGGATGACAAGACCATGCAACTTAGGTCATGAATTCGATAATTTGACCCAATAAAAGATGTGCTAAAAGATAGACATGTCTCCTAATTTATTGGACTGAGAAACCATCCAACAATTAAAGTCCAGTTTCGCCACAAGTAGATGGTTGGCCAAAAACAAGCTTTGGGGTATTTAATTGAAGGTCCTTATAGTTGGAAAAGAAGCATAAATTAGCTCAACAAATTTGATGTTGAAACCGTCCACCTTATGGCTATTAATAGCTTTGGTTTGAATTCAAAATGAGGAGACTAAGTCATCCCCTTCTCCTTGAAATGTGGCCGACCATGTGTGATAGAAAAAGAAGGAATTCAAATTCTATTTTTAGCAAACTCTACCCCTTACCTTCACCTACAAATACCATGCATCAAACCCTTATTCCCTCATCCCTCACAACTCATCTCTCTTCTCTCATTAGCATTTTCTTTACATTCCATTTCCCTTTTCCTTCCCCTTGCATAGCCACTCATTTCCCTTCCCTTCTTTAGCCACAAAAGCTTTGTCAAAAGCATTCTTTGGTTGGCCACCTTAGGAACTCCTTAGTAAAGAAGCATCGAGCAGAACGGAAAAGTGCATCAGTCAGAATAGACCCGAAAGGCTGCTGAACTGAATAAATTTTACTATTTCCTCTTGTTATTTATTTTAATTATGTTTTCTTTGAGTTTATTGTTTTTGACATCAATTATGGTGTTTTAAATCCTATCTACTAGGATGATTATGTTAATTCAATAAGATCTATTTTGTTCATGTTTAATATGTTTAGGCTGCAGTCAATCATGTTTTCAATTAATATCATGATGCATTTCATTCATACGTGATTGGGTGCATTCAAATTAGCTGAGCGATCTTAACCAGACGACGGCTAGTAGACACATAATTGAAAAGTGCAATGCTTAATTTAGATCCTTAAACCTGACTAAGCTGAGGTTCATAATATCTTTAGTTAGCCCTATTATCTTTCATAGTTTTTAGGAATATGTAATTAAATTGTTGCAAACGTAAATGTCCCTGTGACCTTACATAAATGCTAAGAAACCCTTAGTTAATATGATCAATAAAATACATATTTAACTGAGTAAGAGACTTCGAAAGGACTTAATTTGGTTTCCAAACTCATGAAAGATCGAGTTGCCATGGAAGTATTTCCAAAATTGTTAAGCATGATAAAGTAAATTGAATTGATTAATATAATTATCCTAGCCCATTTAATGTTGATTGTTTTTGTTGCTAAAGTCATTCATTCAAACATTTAGGTAAATTGCATCTAGATTAGAATTGCATATGAATCAATCTCTGCATCTAGTTAATTTAATCATCAGTATCCAAAAATTATTTAGTTTTTTACATCAAATTGTGAATTTATAATTTTAAAAATAATTGATTAACATACATAGTCCCTGTGGAGACGATAACTCATTTTTACTTACTTATTACTTGAACAGCTGTGTACACTTGCACAAACCACGTTACACACTTCGCCCGAACCCCCTTATCGCCAACACACATTGTCATGCATCACTCAAATGACATAATGAACAAATTTACAAGATTTCACTCATACTCTTAACCAAACCTTTCTTCCCAATACATAAGTTCCCAGTATATTTACTACTCATCGTCATTACTATGAAACACATCATACATGTCAATTCATACATATAAATGCTTTACAAGTAACACATGAACAAGCATACATACTACAACTTCTTTAAAAGACATGCTTATTTATGTGTACGACGATCATACAAGAAATCATGATAACATTACACACAAGGGACGGGTCTAGAGACTCACCTCTACCTAGACTTGGAGCTTCCATTTCAATTGTCCTTTCCAATCCAGCAGTAGCAATTGTTTAAAAGAGCATAAAATTCCTATTAGAATCCCCATTACACATACCTTACTATTATTCAACCGCATGTGACCCCCAAGTAGGGCTTTCCACTCATACCCTACTATTGTTACATCATTTGACATCCTTACTCTTCGATAGTTGTAACATATAGAGTTATAATACTTACTAGAACATTGAATCATCCACAAGTTAACAAATCGTAACTCTAACTTAACGAAGAAGAAGAGAACATTTTGGTCAGAAGGAAGGGCCAGAAAGTAGAGTATAAAGAAAAGTCATTTGAAATGCTTACTCCCTTATTAGATATATACTCCCTATCCCCTTACTAGGGACTTTGAAAAGTGACGATTCTCACCTAACACAATCTCCTAGTTTTCCCACAATATTCGAGGGAAGCTAAAAAACTCTGGTGAAGATCTTTGTTACTGTTTGACTAGTAACGGAGAGGGTCTAATGAATTCAACTGATTCCCAAATAATCTCGTCAGGAGAACCAACTTGAACAGTGCTCAAGTAAACCAAGTTTACTATACTTTGGCATTGATCCACATATGGCATGACCTTAAAAAAATTAAGTCTTTTATAGCATTCTCATACACTTCGTAGGCTCTCATGCCCAACCAAAACTCTAAGGTGTACTCTTCCTTAGGTGTACCCATTCTCGAGCGAAGTCTTTCTTCACTTGAAGATACCCTAGAATTAAATCCTTAGATACTGCCAACGGCCAGATTCTTTGTTAGTATGCACCAATGCTGTGACTCGCCATCAGACCAACATGGTGGCAGGTTATGCTACTACAGCATGCCAAATGGTTTACATACATACTTTACTCATCTTTCTAAATTCACTAATTTTTAGGCTATGACAAAGCACCGTCCACTATTAATAAAAATAAAGAAAACCCCTCTCAAGCTTTATATCATTCAACCAAGGAGAAATTAAGGTAATTAGGTCTTTTTTCATTAATTTTTTTTATATTTGAGGCCATGGGAGCTTGATTTAGTTAGCCCACGTACCAATTTTTTAAATTGTTAAAGTTTTAAAAAGTTACTTGTAACCTTCCAAACTTGGCTTAGACGTTATGACCGAATCCTAAAGATTACATTGGCCATTAGATTGGCACGGAAAATGTTCCGATTTTAATTCTTTCTTTAAAAATCATTCACCTTTCTAATTTAAGAATTGTGTTTCCATATTTTGTTTTGAGAAACTAAATTAATTTTCAAAAAGGAATAATCTCGTTAAGTGTCTTTAGAGTTACTTTTGTAAAGATTGAATATTTTAGAAAAAAACTTCATTGCATATTTAAAGAAAACAACAAATTTTGATATGTTGTAGTAGAAATTTTGCTAAAACCATATTTTGTTAAAATTAATATTGCGAAAAATCAATAAAACATCAATTAATTTCAAATAAGATAGATTAAATTTAGTTAAAATCAACTTCATAATAATGTAGTGAAAAATTATTTTGAAAACACAACTTTGCTAACAATCGGTTTTTCATGCATATTTGATAAAACAATAATGAGTAGTTTAAAACCTTAAGTCATGCAAGAATAAATTAAAAATCCCTAAGAAACAATATCCTATGCCACAGCCCATAAAATCATAATACAGTTCCAAAATACCATATAATAAAGTTTTGATTAATAAAAATAAAAAATATCCGAGTACTCCTCCAATAGTTGCGTTCAAGTCCTAACCTCGAGGATTATCTAAAATGTCAATGAACTAAAATGTGAGCTATATAGGCCTAGTGTGAGTTTTAACTTATGTAAAAATAGGAATTATAGCATACATTTCAGAATATAGCAGAAAATATATACGTAGTCCAATTTCATAGTTATCAATATGCATGATGATGTTGATGCAAAGTTTTTTCTTTTCAGAAATCATTGCAAAAATTTCAGAAAAAGTTCCTACCCAACTCCGTTACACACAAAGAGTTCCCAGAACTCAGCCATCCATTAACACACCAAAATTATGGACAAGCCACTAGATATTGCAGACAAGCTGCTAGGACAGACAAATATGTGGACAAGCCACTAGAATTGTAGATATACTACTAGAATGTGTGGATATACCACCAAAATGTGCTAATCATTAAACTTTTAGAATCTTCCTCCTTTATAAATTGTTCTAACCCTATCCAATGTAATATGACATATAGAAACAGACTTCTCTCAATGGGCATGTTTAACATGTTATCAGATTTTATTAATAGAAACAGTAGGCATGGATTTTCTTTTCACGCTTATCAGAACAGAGATAACAGTACAATATCCATGATTTATCATGATATAACATTTATTTAATAAAATATGTGTTATATGATCACGTAACATGAGATTCAGGTCAAACATATAATTTCATCCAACATATTTGTGGCATTATAGATTTAACATATCATAATTATTTACTTTGTAACAATCCATTTAAGGGATTTGTCAATCACCGTGAATACTCATTTTATTCAATTAACCACATTTAAAATTATGTTATATATATAATAATTATAAATAAATAATCATTTAGTAAATAATTATTCAAACTTTGTTTGATTAAACCCACACGTGACAATTTGGCTTTGTCACTAGATCTATGCTTCACACTTCAGTGATAGCAAAACTAGATAGATCTCGCTTGATATGATTAAACAAGAACGATATGACACCAAAGAAACATTCATTAGTTTTAGCCTTCAAAGAAACATTCATTAGTTTTAGCCTTGAACCAAATTATTTATTATTGAGGAACCATATAAGGAACTCACTCTAAATAACTTTTTATGAGATAATCCAATTGATTCTCTATAGTTAGAAGGAATTTGAATGGTTTGGGTTAAATCCTTCAATAATAAATCACGCAACATTAGTCCCCATACTAGACTATCATAATAAAAGAGAGGATTGATATAATTTTTATCCATCAATATTTACGCTAATATGGTTGGATTGGAAAGATCGACAATTCATCGGAGATTCAGTTCGATGGAGGAGTAGTGGCTAAGATGAAATCAACATCAAAATAAAAAGCATAAGTATAAAATTTTTATTAATAATTTAAGAAAAGCAAGAGAAGGGATGAATAATTCTGATATAACTAGAAAGTTGAAGAGAGGATGAGAAACAGAGAAAAGCGTTGGTGACAGTAGTGGTGGTGTGGTGGTGCGACGGGGGAGGAGGGTCGACGGTGGTAAGAAAAGAGTTAGAGAGGAGGAATGATTGTTTATTCATGGTGCTTAGTTTGAAATATGGTGGTTAAATGTGGTGCAATGGCAGCCAAAATCAAGAACAATAGTTGTTCGAGCTAGTGCAAAGAGGTGGATGAGAGAAAAGAGGGGCAGATAAAACAACAAAAGATTAAACAAAATGCTTTTGTTACTTCTCATGCAAAGGACGACTAAAGGTTCCAAAGGAAGGAAACTTGGAAAGTAGTGAAAGATAGAGAATAAAAGGAAGGAATGGGGATATGTGGAGTAAAAAGTGGGCCAATGAAGAAAATGATATCAAACTAACGGAGGAAAGGATCTCTACCATATTGAAATTAAGGGGGACAACATAAGGGGGATTTTGACCAAATTTAAATGTAAAAGTTAAATAAAAATATTGAGGAGTTGGGGATTCAAACATGGAACCTAAGGGAAAAGTAGTTATGCTCTTAACCACTGGCCAAATTAATTACTTGCTCATAAACTAGCAAAATTTAAATAAAAGAGATGTGGCATGAAATTACCATTATTGATTTCTTGAAGAATTAAGCTTGAATTTAATAGATTTTAAGCTTAGAATATGAAAAGAATTAGATTGTAAAGTTAATTTAGCTTATTGTTAACTTTGTTATATTAGGGATTGAATACATGTGAAACTTTTCATGAAATTATGTTAGAAATTGGATGTATAAGATCCCTAACGAGAATATATGAAATCAGATTTTAATCAGAACCTAGGAATTGAAAGTTATGCTTATCTCAAGTTTAGGGACTAAATTAAATAAAATATAAATTTTAGGGATGATTTTCCATAATTTCATGTAGCAGATTAAACTAGTTTTCAACTTTAGGAGCTTGAATACAAGCACTTTTGTTAAGTTTTAGTTAAAGTTCTTTATAATATTACTTAAATTCAATGAAGTGTGTAATTTGAGTCTTTTATTGACCTTAAGGGTGGAATAAGGCCTAAGAGTGAGCTAATATACTTTGTGAGTGTGAAGGAGACCATTAAAAGGTGAGCTAACTCAATATTGGTCGCTGTGTTGTGACACAAAGAGCTGGGTTTCGCAACGTAGGGAGCAGAATAGAAGAATTTCAAGATTGCCTTTGGTGTCGCGACATAGTCTGAGGATTTCGTGACACACCCCTGAAGACACCTTGAAGATGAAGCATACTTCCCTCAATGTCGCGACATAGGACTTAGTGTGTCGTGACATCACCTCTGTATGGGAAATAATTACGAGTAAGGGGCGTTTTGGTCTGTAAAATCAAACATTAAGCACGAGAACGACATGTGACTTAGGGTTAAGGATGATGGCCACTCTAAAGTCTGTAGATAAGGTCAATTAACACATGTTATAGAGGAGATAAACCACTTTCCCATTATATCAACAATCCAACCGAGGACGTGAATTACATTGGGAATATAGGTGGAAACCCTTATTCAAATACCTAGAACGCTGGATGGAGAGATCACCCGAACTTGAGATGGGGAGGAAATCAAGGACGTAATATGTCAAATTAGGTTAAAAATACTAATTATCAACCTCCTTATTTATAGAAACCTTAAGAAAGTTTAACCTAAATGCCTAGAAATTTTGGCATGAGAGGAGATAATAGAGAATGCAGAAGATCTTCAAGAAGACCTCCGAGAAGCTGATGAAGAACCAAGAAAATAGAAGGTAATTGAATTGGCAGCTGAGCCAGAGAAAAATGCAACCAAAGAACTGGCTAAAACACAAGCACCATTCCCTTCAAGGTTAGAAGAAAAACAAAAATAGGATGAAGATGCATTTGTAAGCTTTTTGAACTTGTTTAAAACATTAAATATTAACCTACCTTTGATTGAACTAATTTAAAAAGTCCTTAAGTACGCTAAATTTTTAAAAGAAATCATGTCTAGGCATATGAAAATTAAGGCAGGTGAACAAGTTAATATGAGCGCTTCTTGTAGTGCTATTATATCTAGATAGGTTCCCCAGAAGCTGAAAGGCTCGATAAGTTTTACAATTCCCATAGAGATAGGGAACATTCATTTCAATAGAGCTCTATGTGACTTAGGAGCTAGCATCAATTTAATGCCTTTATTTATACATGAAAAACTCAGACTAGGTGGTTTGTCGTAATTCGATGTAGCAGATTAAACTAGTTTTTACATCTAAGGAGCTTGAATACAAGCATTTTCGTTATGTTTTAATTTAGTTTCTTTAGTTTTGTTTACATTCAATAAATGTGCACATTGAGTCTTTTATTAACTTTAAGGGCTTAATGAGGCCTAAGGGAAAGCTAACATGCTTTGTGAGTGTGCAGGAAACCCATAGAGAGCATTTCAAGTCAATACTAGATGCCATGTGCGGAGCCGATGTCACAACATAGAGAGCAAAATAGAGAAAGTGAGAAAATGCCTTCAATGTCGCGACACAGGTTGAGGGTGTCGCAACATACCCCTAAAGATGGCTATAGAGTAGCATATTGGTTACTGTGTTGCAACACATGACCTGGTGTGTCGAAAAACCTCAGAATGTTATAAGCCGAAAAACCCTATATGACCTAAATATCCTTATTCATGAATGGGCATACTAAATATTCATAAAAATGACTATTTGTATTCTGATCGGATAATCAAAGTACTTAATGATTTTGTTGATGGATTCCTATAGGTGAGAACCTTAATACTTGAATATTTTGTAACATACTGAACTTAGATATTTGTGATCAAAAGTGGTAAGTCACTTACTCATCATGTTGAAATTGTTAGTAAATGTGAAATGTTTAAGTCATATGCTCCGAAACCAATACTTATATCATACTTGCTCAAGATTCGTCAGTTTTATTTTGTCATCACTGTTTATATTGCTTGAGGACAAGCAATGACTTAAGTGTGGTAGGGTTTGATCTGCCGTAATTCATTGTAGCAGATTAAACTAGTTTTCACATTTAAGGAGCTTGAATACAAACATTTTCACTATGTTTTAATTAAGTTTCTTTAATTTTATGAACGTTCAATAAAATGTGCAAATAAAGTCTTTTATTGACCTTAAGGGTCGAAAGAGGCCTAAGGGAGAACTAACGTAATTCATGAGTGTGCAGGAGATCATTAGAAGGCATTTCGGGCCAATAATAGATGCTACATTGCAACATGGGAGATCCAATGTCGCAACATAGAGAGTAGAATAGAAAAAGTGAGAAACTGCCTTCAATGTAGTGACACAGCCCGAGGATGTTGCGATATACCCCTAAAGATGGCTGCAGAGGAGCATACTATTTGCTTTGTTGCGACAGGTCCTAGAGTGTTGCGACATCGAATCTGTGATGAGAATAAAACACAAAGTAGGGGCGTTTTGGTCTACGCAATTGAACTTAAAGCTCGAGAACGTCAGCTAACCTAGGCTTAAGGATGAAGACTACCTAAAGGCTATAAATAGACCTCTCTGATACACATTATTGGGAGGATTCCATTAGCTCAGATTCTTTTCATAGGTTTTTAGATTTGTTTTCTAGTTTCTCTTAGGTCTTCATAGTATAGTTTATTTGTTTCTTCAAGAAATTTGATTGTAAAGCAAGACCAACTTCTATGGATTTGTATTATTCAATATCAATCAGGCTTTTTTAAACTATATATTCCGCTTCATTTCCCATGATAAATTCTTCCATTCTTTCATTTTGTTTATGTAACAGCCCGATTTAGGGGCTAATCAAAATAGTGATCTTGGAGTTACTAAATCGAGGCTATAGAAAATTATTTTCATGTTATGTTAAGTGTTATAACATGTTTATAAGGGTGCATGAAAATTTTGGTGCCTTAATTTTAGCAATTTCTAGCTAAATTGTGAAAAAGGACTAAATCGCATAAAATGCAAAAGTTCTATTTTATTTGCTAGAGGTGCCAAATAGCTATGAATTATAAGTTGGAGGTCCCAAATGTGCAAATTGCCCTTATTTAAGTGAGTTGGCCGGCCATACTAAAGCATAGGGCACAAGAGCATTTATTATGTTAAAAAGTTAGTGATATTAGTTGGGAAAATGAATAAAATAATATGATATAATAAAAAGCTAGCATCTTTTTCATTTATTCTCCTTCTCCACCGAAAATATCAGCCATAGAAGGGCTTTGGAAGCTTGAAATTTCAGCAGCTTATTTTCTCTTCAAGTAAGTCCTTCTGATGCTCTTTCTTGATGAAAATTGCATTTTTGGAGTCCCCAAAGCTTAATCTAGCTAATGAGAGGATTAATTTGCAATATGGTAGAAAGTCTAGGGACTTGCCATGAGAGATTTATTACTGATTACTAAGTTTTTATGGAAGTAAATGAATGTTAGAAAGATGAGAAACAACTTTTGTGAAAGGTGTTGCCATGAAAACACCTATTTGGGGCTAAAATGCAAAAGTTGTAAATTGTTCATTAACGCATGAAATAGTTGGAATTGTGGATAGATCTAAGAGGATTAAATGTTCAGCTAGGCTTGATTAACAAGAAAATGTGATGAAAATTTATTTACGAGCCTAGGGGCAAAATCATAATTTTGCCAAAGTGTAGGGGCAAAATAATCATTTTGCCTAAATTGTAGATTAAGGTATTTTATGGTTATTAAATGAATAAATCAGTAAATTTCATTGTTCTAGATCAAGGAAAGCAAGTTTTGGACCTAAAACGGATGAAAAGAGAAAGGTGGGCTAATAATTATTTTTGGCTATTTCGACAACGAGGTAAGTTCATGTAACACCCCAAACCCGGCCTATGCGTCATGACCGGATCTGGTATGCTACGGGTTGAATCTTGAAAACTTTACTCTGAAGGGTTTTGGAAAAACTTAGTTTATTATAGTCGAACAATCAATTAAATGTGAAGTTTTGAAAATAACTTTAATATTTGCGTTGATTGGGTTTGAAAAGCCCATTTTTCATTTCATTTTATATTTGAGACTTTGAAGAAAAACATAAGTTTGTAAAACCAACATAACAAAAAAACTAAATCGAAACCTAAGTTATGGAGGCCTTATTACAAAAATATTCCCACAAAATTAAAACTTAAATGAAAACAAAACCAAAAAAATAGTCTATGTAGATAATAGTCTTAATGGCCCCTCGAGTCCGCCTCGGCTCCCATGTCCATGAACTACTGCTCATCTGAAAAGTGGGAAAAATAAAAGGGTGAGTCACAAAGACTCAGTGTGCAAATCTCAAAATCACATAAAAGCCTTGGCCCTACAAACACATTATGGGCCTTAGCCCATTCACAATGGTAACAAAATATTTCATGCAACGTGGCCCATCCCAAACCTAAGAGTCCATCCTCTACACACCCCCATACCAACCATCACACCGTTGGGATTTCTACAATCAACCCTCCATCCGCTACACACCATATCGATCACTATGTGACCTATGTGGAAAAGCCACCGATAGCTTATGCGAACCTCAGAAAATACATTATAGTATTTCGATAGCTATGCTGCCTGTCATAAAGACTGATCACTATGTGACCTATGTGGCAAAGCCACCGATCGCCTCGCGACTTGCTCCCCTTCCATAAATCAATCAATCAATCACATCCCATGCATACACACATGCAAGAATCAAAACATCAAGCCATTTAAACAGATCTCAGACTTTCACATACATCGATACTCATAGAGAAGTTCCTATGATTACGTACCTGGCATCCTTTGCCTACCCTTTTTGGGTATTACGATTGTTCATACAGCCTCTCTTTCCGGCTTTTAGCCCATATCATACACATATATTACAACAATACTTATGTGTTGAGGATCTACACACCTGATTACGGTTATGATGACACCCTCAATGTCGACACTATTAGAAGTCGATACGACTGCTATCTGCCTAATATACTGTTCAGAAGCCGATCCACAACCCAGCGACCAATCTCAAACAGCGTACACTGCTCGTTTCTTAAACTTAGGGATTGGGTTTACAGTCCCAATCCTCTCCTTTGCCTAATCCATATTTGATTCCATCAAAAGTCCTTGTCAGAACTACTATAACGAAGTAGGGTTTTTAAACCATATTATATGATTTAAGATCTCAAATATGATAGTGAATCTAATAGGAATCTAAAGAAAACCCTTACCTTGAAATCCCGAAATAGATAGGATACTTATTAACAGTTTTTGACTTTTGAGATCTGGATGATTCGATCTACTCTGATTTCCCGAAGTGCCACCCAAAAGAACATGAGATTAGTGGAAATGTCAAACTAAATATGGCCTATCAACCAACTAGCCATTCAGCTATGGTCTCAAAAAATCGAAAGAGAAGGGAAAAAGAACAGAAGAAATTGGCACTCACCTTAACACAGAGAATTCAGCAACTCCTAGGGAATTTCGGCTTTTGAGAAGATTAGAAAGAAAGGATGATCTCAAGAGATCTATGAAGATTCAAATTTGATGAAGAAATCAACAGAAGAGAATAGGAGGTATTCGGCTATGGAGATGAGAAGAAAGTTCAAAGTTTCGGCTTTTGAATGAAAGTGAAGATGAGAGAATAGGCTTAGAGATTTTGGCTTTATAGAGAAATCGGCACAAGAGGAAAAGAATGGAAAAAGAAAGTGAAGACTTAGAGATTTCGGCTTTTGAAGTAATCAAAAGAAAAGAAATTGTAGAGACTGATTGAGAATTTTGGCACAAAGAATGAGGAAAAGAATAGCATTCAAATGCCGGAATTGAAGAGATACCACCCCTATTTATAGAGAATTTTTGGCACTTACTTATCAAAACCCGAAAGTGCCCTTCCTGATAACTAACAGTTAATCAAATAGTAGGGGAAATTTTGACACCCCTTTGCCATAAAGAAATCGATTTCCTTCCCTTTCTAGGAGATGGAATTTCAGCCAACAGTGCACTCAGCTGATAACTCCTATCTTTTCTTCTTTATCTTAATCTATTCATACCTTTAGAACAGGCCTAAATAACAGCACCTCTCCCAACTATTATCAGCACAATATCCACATTATCCAAATAGATAAATCTTCCTATTTTAAAGCATCCTAGCCGCCCCCATTCTCCTCTCCTTTGACGCCAAAAATAATTAAAAACAAGTGGGTAATGCGACTTGAACCTTGGATCCCCTTACTGCTTTTCACGCCACTGTCCACTGGGCCACAAGCTTCCTTGTGTTTTAATTCACGGATAATACCTTTTAAGCCCGGACCTATCTAGCTTTCCACTAAAGTTCCCAAACCAAAAATTTGATTAAGGCCTTAGCCCAAACCTGAGCCCAATCTGAACCCCTTAAACACTCTAATTATCACATTGAATGTAACACATATCAAATGAAAAGGCCCATTAATTCAAGATATTACAGTTCTACCCCCTTAAAGAAATATTGTCCCCGAAATTACTTGATCTGAATAGATGAGGGTATTATTATCGCATCACTTCATTCGGTTCCCACGTAGCCTCCTCAGAGCTTTGACTCTACCATAGAACCTTAACCAATGGAACTTTCTTCCTTCGTAATACTTTGACATCAAGATCCAAGATTTCCACTGTTTCTCTTCAAAGGATAGGTTAGGTCTTACTTCGATTTCCTCTACTGACACCACATGGGACGGATCCGAATGATATCGTCTCAGGATAGAGACATGAAACACATTGTGAATCTGGCTTAGCTCAGAAGGTAGCTCTAGCTGATACGCTACTGGTCCAACTCGTTTCAACACCTGATAAGGTCCGATGAATCTAGGACTTAACTTACCCTTCCGTCCAAACCTTAATACTTTCTTCCATGGCGACACTTTCAAGAACACCTTGTCACCCACTGCAAACTCTATGTCCTTGCGCTTCAAATCAGCATAGGACTTCTGTCTGTCTGGCGCTTCCTTTAGTCGAGCTCAAATTAATTCAACCTTCTCCTCCATCTCAGTAACCAACTCCGGACCCAAAATCTGGCGTTCCCCTAATTCCGTCCAACAGGTAGGAGTACGACACTTCCGCCCTTACAATGCTTCATAGGGTGCCATCTGAATACTAGACTGATAGCTATTGTTGTACGCAAACTCTGCCAATGGCAGAAACTCCTCCCAACTACCTCTGAAATCAATGACACAACCCCTTAACATGTCCTCCAAGATCTCAATCACCCGCTCAGACTGTCCATCGTTCTGAGGATGAAATGCTGTACTGAAATCCAACTTCGTACCCAACACTTGATGCAACGCCTTTCAAAACCTTGACGTAAACCTAGGATCTCGGTCTGAGATAATGGACACAGGTACTCCATGCAACCTTACAATCTCTGCTATATACAACTTAGCCAACTTTTGTAAAGAATAATCGACCCAAACCGGTACAAAATGAGCAGACTTCGTCAACCGATCAATGATCACCCAAACTGAATCTTTCCTAGTAGGCGTGAGAGGTAGCCCACTAACAAAGTCCATTGTGATCCTTTCCCACTTCCATTGAGGAATCTTTATCGACTGCAATAACCCTGATGGTAACTGATGCTCTGCCTTTACCTGCTAACAGGTTAAACACTTCTCCACTAATTCAGTCACCTTTTGTTTTAAGCCTGGCCACCAAAACTGTTCTCGTAAATCTTGGTACATCTTACTCCCTCCAGGGTACATAGCGTATGGTTACTATGCACTTCTTGCAAAATCCTATGCCTCAATTCTGGATCTTTTGGCATACAAACTCTCCCTTGGAAACATAACAGTCCTTCTTCATTCACACCAAATTTCGTCAATCCATCACTTGATCCCACATGAAACTTGTCCTTTAGCAACTCATCGGTCTAATGCTTCTCCTTAACCTGACTGACCCAAGAGGGTTTCACTTGAAGTTCGGCCATTAAACTCCCATCATCGTATAGACTAAGGTGAGCAAACATTGCTCTCAAGTCAGTGATCACCTTACGACTTAAGGTATCTGCCACCACATTAGCCTTACTCGGATGATACTTGATCGAGCAGTCATAATCCTTTAACAACTCGATCCACCTTCTCTACCTTAGATTCAACTCCTTCTGGGTCAAAAGGTATTTTAGGCTTTTATGATCCGTGTAAATGATAGATTTCTCCCCGTACAAGTAATGCCTCCAAATTTTCAAGGCAAACACTACCGCCGCCAATTCTAAATCATGGGTGGGATAATTTACTTTGTGCGGCCTTAATTGCCGAGATGTATATGCAATAACCTTTCCATCTTGCATCAACACGCATCCTAGTCCCGTGTGTGAAGCATCACAGTAGATTACAAACTCCTTCCCAGCCTCTGGCTGAATCAATATCGAAGCCTCCGTCAAAATCCTTTTTAAATTCTCGAAACTATCTTGCTGCTTATCAAACCACACAAACGAAACTCTTTTTCGTAACAGCTTAGTCAACGGTGCTACAATCAGAGAAAATCCTTCAACAAATCTTTTGTAGTACCCGGCCAAACTAAGAAAGCTCTAAATTTTTGCCACAGATCTAGGTAGCTTCCAATCCAACACCGCTTCTATTTTCCAAACCAAGTGTATGCCTCTTTTATTATTCTTTTGTATTTGGCTAAGTGATTGGCCAAAATTGTCTATGTATGTGTGTTTATTTAGGTCAATGAAGCATGTAATATTGTTTATGAAAAATGTATTGAATTGAGCTTGAGTTGATATTGATCATCCAGGGTAGCAAATGGCTTGGTAAATAGCCTTTAAGTGCCCTCACGATTAGACCCACGGGCATGTGTCTAGGCCGTGTGTACCCTGCACCTTATTGTTGTAAGTCAGGATAGGCCACGGTCAAACCCCACGGCCATTTGTATGAGCCATGTGTGACACACGGTTTGGACATGGGCGTGTGCCCCAGACCGTGTGATCAAGTCAGTATATCAAGGATTAGTACACGGTCTAAGTCCACGGGCGTGTCAAGGCTATATGAATATAGTCAGTAACTGCCCACGGTTTGAAGACATGGGTGTGTCTAAGGGTACACGGGCGTGTTCCAAGTCACATGGGCGTGTGAACCCTACTTCAAAGAAGATTTTTCGATTAAGTATCAAAAGTTTTTGAATAAGTGTTTAAGGCCTTGTAGGCCCATGAAACATATGATTAGACTAAGAAAGATAATTTTTTAAGTCGGAACGAACATTTTTTTCACTTTTTTTAAGTTGGAACGAACATTTTTTTCGCTTGTAAGTGTATGTTTAAGTGAGATCAAGCATGGTAATGTTTCGTATCCAGTCCTAACATCGGTATCGAGTACGGGGTGTTACATTTATTAGTATCAGAGCTACATTTTAGTCAATTCTAGAACTAACGTAGCGTAAGTACGAGTTCAGCTATACATGCCATATGTAAGGGTGTCTAAGTAATGATAGTGTGATGACTCCTGACGTATAAAATTGTGTTTTATATAATAGATAGATTCGGATTCGATGAACTTCACCTGATGATGCTGCGAGTAATGCGCAGGCTCTTGCTCAAGGGACCGCGGCCGCTAACAATAGACCCGAGACCTTGGGTCAGGGAGATGAGGCTCGAGAAGCTTTTCTCTACATGATGAGCAACTGGTATACTGAGTATACCCAAGCAAATCCCAATGCTCAGCCCCCTCTGCCACCACCTATTCCTTAACCCGCTCTAGTAGCTCCTCAAGTGGTTAAGGTAGGGAGGAGAGAAAGGCCTCCAATGGATAAGATCCAAAAATAGGGAGCCGAGGAATTTTAGGCAAATAAGGATGATGACCTGAAGAAAGTGGAATTCTGGCTCGAGAATGAGTTATCCTGCACGCCTGAGGAGTGTTTAAAGTGTGCGATATCTCTCTTGAGAGACTCAGCCTACCAATGGTGGAACACCTTGGTGTCGGTGGTGCCAAGGGAGAGAGTTAGTTGGGAATTCTTCCAAGAGGAATACCAAAAGAAGTATATTAGCCATAGGTTCATCGACCACAAGAGGAAGGAGTTCCTGGAACTAAAGTAAGGTCGTATTTCAGTGACCAACTACGAACGGGAGTTCGTGAAGCTTAGCAAGTATGCAAAAGAGTGCGTGTCTACTGAGGCCACCATGTGTAAGAGATTCGAGGACGGATTAAATGAAGATATCCGCCTATACGTGGGAGTTCTCGAATTAAAAGAGTTTATAGTATTGGTGGATAGGGCCTGTAAAGCCGAAGAGTTGGCTAGAGATAAGAGAAAAGCTGAGTGCGAATCACGTGACTCGAGGAAGAGACAACTGAACAAGTCTCACCAGTACTTGTCTAAGAAATCGAGGGATTTTGCTACTCGATCAGTTACTTCAGTGGGGTTTTCAACCCGAAATAAGGGCAAGCGATTGTCGGGATCAAAAGGGAAAACTACATCAGTTGTTAGTGTGGACAACGTCCGTCCAAATTGATCGGAATGCCCTCTGTGTGGCAGTCACTATTTTGGTGAGTGCCGTGCTAATGAGAAAGGTTGTTTCAGATGTGGGTCCTTGGACCATTTTATCAGAAATTATCCTGAGGTGAACGAGAAAGGAAGGCCTTAGAATGCGAGATCGGGAAATACCACAAAGGGAAGACCATTGGAAAACCCGGGGATTGAGATGGGAAACAAGGATCCACCTAAAGAGAGAGCTACTAAAGATGAGGGTAGAACACCGACGAGGACATATATCATTCGTGCTCGTGATGAGGCATCTTCCCCTGACATAATCACAGGTATCTTTTCTCTCCAAAATACTCGTGTTATAGCTTTAATTGACCCGGGATCTACCCACTCGTACATATGCATGAAACTAGTCTCTAGCATGATTATGCCTATAGAGTCTACTAAATTCATTATAAGAGTGTCCAATCCCCTAGGTAAGTGTGTGTTGGTTGACAGAGTTTGTAAAGAGTACCCTTTGATAATTAAGGGTCATTTTTTCCCTGTCGATCTTATGTTATTATCGTTTGACGAGTTTGATGTCATTCTCGAGATGGACTGGTTAGTTAGCCATAATGTAATTGTGAATTGTGGAGGAAAGCATATCGAGTTGAGAGATGAACGTGGTAATCTTATTCGTGTTGAATCAGATAAATTGGATAGTTCACCAATAGTGATATCAACCATGTTAGCTCTGAGACACCTAAGGAAGGGGTATGAGGCTTATCTTGCTTTTGTGTTGAACACTAAAGAGATCGAATTGAAAATTGAGTCAGTACCCATAGTATGTGAATACCTAGATGTTTTCCTAGAAGAGTTACCAGGGCTACCTCCGGAGAGAGAAATTAAATTTGGAAATGATCTAGTTCCGGGTACTACCCCTATTTCTATTGCTCTGTATAGAATGGCTCCAACCGAGCTAAAAGAGCTAAAAGCACAATTGCAAGAATTAACGGATAAGGGTTTTCTGAGGCTGAGTTTTTCTCCATGGGGCACTCCTGTTCTATTCGTGAAGAAGAAAGATGGTTCCATGAGACTATGTATAGACTATCGGCAACTCAACAAGGTGACAGTGAAGAATAAGTACCCGTTGCCGAGGACCGACGATCTATTTGACCAATTGAAGGGAGCTACAGTATTTTTCAAGATAGATTTGAGGTTGGGGTACTATTAGTTGAAAGTTAAGGATTCAGATGTGCCGAAGACCGCATTTAGAACTAGGTACGACCACTATGAATTTTTGGTCATGCCTTTTGGTCTAACGAATGCCCCAACTATCTTAATGGATTTGATGAATCATATTTTTCGATCGTATTTGGATAGATTTGTTGTGGTCTTCATCGATGACATACAGATCTACTTTCGAGATGAGAATGATCATACTGAGTACTTGAGTATAGTTCTACAAGTTTTGAGAGAGAAACAATTGTATGCCAAATTTAGTAAGAATGAATTTTGGCTCAAGGAAGTGGGATTTCTAGGGCACATTGTTTCTGGAGATGGGATTAGAGTTGACCCGAATAAGATTTCAGCAATTGTTGAATGGAAACCCCTGAGGAACGTAACTGAAGTAAGGAGTTTTCTAGGCCTAGTCGACTATTATAGACGTTTTGTCAAGGGGTTTTCCATGATAGCCACGCCAATGAGAAGACTTCTACAGAAAGATGTAAAGATCGACTGGACAAAAAAGTGTCAATGGAGTTTTGAGAAACTGAAGACACTGTTGACTGAAGCTCCTATTTTGGTGCAACCGGTACTAAAAAAATAATTTATCGTTTACAGTGATGTGTCCTTAAATAGGTTGGGCTGTGTACTTATGCAAGAGGGTAAAGTGATTGCATACACCTCTAGACAGTTGAAGCTGCACGAGAAGAACTACCCGACTCATGATTTAGAGCTGGCTGCAATCATGTTTGCATTGAAAATTTGGAGGCATCATTTATATGGTGAAAGGTGTCAGATTTTTACCAACCACAAAAGCCTAAAATATTTGATGACTCATAAGGAATTAAATTTGAGAAAACGAAGATGGTTAGAATTGATTAAAGATTACGAGCTAGTAATTGACTACCATCCGGGAAAGGTAAATGTAGTTGTCGACGCTTTGAGCAGAAAATCATTGTTTGCACTAAAAGCTATGAGCACCTAGATGACCTTGTTAGATGATGGTTCCCTATTAGCCGATTTGAGGGCTAAACCATTGTTCCTCTAAGAGATTTGCGAAGCTCAGAAGGATGATAACAGTTTGAAAGCCAAAAGATCTTTATGTGAGTCGAGCGTTGAGTCAGACTTTAGAGTAAATCCTGATGGATGTCTGTCATTTTGAGATCAGGTCTGTGTACCCAAGAATGATGAGCTTATTCGCAAAATTTTGCAGGAAGTACATAACAAATTTTTGAAAGTGCATCCAGGCAGCACAAAGATGTACCAAGATTTGAAGAAATGGTATTGGTGGCTAGGTATGAAGAGAGATATTTCTGAGTTTGTATCAAAATGTCTAATTTTTCAACAAGTGAAGGCTGAACATCAAGTACCTTTGGGTTTGCTTTAGCCTATTATGGTTCCTGAGTGGAAATGGGACCGTATTACTATGGATTTTGTGGCAGGTTTACCATTGAATCCCAAGAAAAAAGATGCAGTTTGAGTAGTGGTCGATAGACACACTAAGTTAACCCACTTTATAGCAATGCAAGTCGACTACTCACTTGATAGATTGGCAGACTTGTACATGTCTGAGATAGTGAGACTTCACAGTGTACCGATGTCAATCATTTCAGATAGAGATCCGAGATTTACGTCACGATTTTGGAAAAAGTTGCATAAAGCTCTGGGCACGAAATTAAGTTTTTGTACCGCCTTCCATCCCCAAACCGATGGGCAGTCAGAGATAACAATTCAGATATTAGAAGCATGCTTAGATGTTGTGTTTTGGAATTCCACGGTAGTTGGGAGAAATACTTACCATTGGTGGAATTTGCCTACAACAACAGTTTTCAGTCAAGTTTGAAGATGGTGCCTTATGAGGCATTATATAGTTGTAAGTGTCGAAAGCCCTTGTATTGGTCAGAACTCAGAGAGAAACAGATACATGGGGTTGATTTGGTTAAAGAAATTGAAGAGAAAGTAAAAGTGATTCGTAACTGCCTGAAAGTTGCCTCAGATAGACAGAAGTTCTATTCAGATTTAAAGAGGAAAGAGATAGAATATGAAGTCGGTGATAAAGTGTTCTTAAAAGTATCACCTTGGAGAAAAGTCCTCAGATTTGGTCAGAAGGGCAAATTGAGTCCATGCTTTATCGGACCTTATAAAGTTACCGAAAGGATAGGACCAGTAGCTTATCAGCTAGCTTTGCCGCCTGAGTTAGAAAAGATTCATGATGTCTTCCATGTATTTATGTTGTGTTGATACTGTTCAGACTCTTCACATGTTATAGAGCTGACAGAGGTAGAGATACAACCAGATTTGACTTATGGTGAAGAACTAGTTAAAATATTGGCTCGTGAGGTCAAACAGTTTAGAAATAAAAGCATAGCCCTAGTGAAAGTCTTATGGCAAAGGCACGGAATAGAAGAGGCTACATGGGAGCCCGAGGAAATGATGAGAAACCAATACCCCAATCTTTTCACTGGTAAGATTTTTGAGGACGAAAATCCTCAAGGGGGAGAATTGTAACAGCCCGATTTAGGGGTTAGTCAAAATAGTGATCTCGGGATCACTAATCCAAGATTTGAGAAATTATTTTTTTAATTTATATTATGAGTTAGAACATGATAGCATATGAGCATGAAAATTTTGGTACTTTAATTTTAGCATTTCATGTTTAATCGAGAAAAAAGACTAAATTGCATAAAGTGCGAAAGTTCCATTCTATATGCTAAAAGTACCAAATGGCCATGGATTGTTAATTGGGGGTCTTTAATAGGCAATTTAGCTTGTGGAAGAGGCTTGTCCGGCCATAAGAGAGCATGGGAGACAAGATTGCCAATTTTATCAAAGTTAGTAGTAGTAGGTGGACTAATTTGACTTGTATGAAAAATTTAAGGAGAGAAAGTTATCATCTTTTCTCCTATCATCTTCCACTAAAAATTAGCAGCAAATAAGCGGTAGAAACCTTCAAAAATTTCAGCAAGCTTTCATCTGTTCAAGTAAGTGTTCTAGTGAACTTTTTTTGAAAATAATTGTACTTTTGAGACCCCTAAAGCTTAAGCTTTCAAATGAGGGGACTATTGTGCAATGTTGTGAAAGGTGTAGAGTTCTACCATGAGAGCTATCTTAGTTAATTGCTGCATTTTTATGGAAGAACTTGAGTATCAGTTGTTAGATGAACAACTTTTAAAAAGGGTGTTAGCATGGGAACACCAAATAGAACCTTAATGGAAAGGCTATAAATTTTGTAGTAAGTATGTGCAATATTAATTTTTGATGATAGCTTTAAGAGCATTAAATGTTTTCCTAGGCTTGTTGAGGATAAAAATGTGAATTAATTTCCGAGCATAGGGGCAACATGGTCATTTTGCCAAAATCGAGGGGTAAAATGGTAATTTTACTTAAGCATGATTTTGAGATGCTCATGTTAATATGGCGATTAAAATGAGCTAATTTGCTATTATAGAGCAAGAGGAGACGAGAATCCACCTCGATCGGGGAAAGGATAAAGTCATGTACTAAATCGAAGAACTAGCTCATTTTGAAAACGAGGTAAGTTGTATGTGATTTAATGTAATATTATATTAGCATATTTGAGAATGCTTAATGTCATATTGATGCATGATACTTGATAAACTGTAAAAGTAACATATTTTAATCCCACTTTTAGTATGCTTTTGGATGATTTATCCCTGATTTATGTAAAAAGGTGTTCTTAATCCTTTCTTTTCATGTCTTATACTCAGGAAAGCACCTAAGGATAAAAAGAACATAAAATGGGCTTAAAACGGGCCAATTTGGGCCAAAGAGGAAATCGACACGGCCAGGAGTTCAAGCCACATGGCCGTGCCTCGTCAAATTACTTCACACGGCCATGCCACGATTTACACGGCCGTGCCCCAATCAACAGAATCGAGACACGGCCTGAAGACGATTTACACGGGCATGTGCCATGGGCGTGCCCTGCCACGGGAATGTCAGATTTGGATGCTTGAAGCCAAAGAAACATACTCTTAAGTCCACTTAAACACCTTAATAGTAATTCTAATTGAAGGAGGAACTTAAGTGCCAAGTAAAGCATCTAAGCAGCCTACATAAACAACCCAAGGCAGCCATTCTAGAAAGGATGTTTTGGGCAGAGTTTTCTGCCAGAGCTTTTATTCAAGGAATTACTCGAAGATAGCCATTTGATCCATCTCAAGAAGTCGGAGTTCTACTCAAGACAGAGGATCTCCTTTTCAATTCCTTCAGGGGATTTTAGGGATTTCTTATATTTTGTTTTATCTTTTCTCTTGAGATGTTTTCTTATTTTGTTATGAACTAAACCCTTCAGATACCTGAAGGGGATGAAACCTATGATGGATTTTGTTATTTGATTTCTAAATTATATGATAAGTACTTAGTTTGTTCTTAATTATGTTGCTTAATTTAATCTGATGTGCTTAGGTGGAGGAGGAATAGACCCTGCCTAAGAGTAGATCTAGCATAATTAAGCGGAGTTGATCGCACGCCTAGAGATAGGGTGATTTAGATTTTGCAGATTAGGGTGAAACCTAATATGGGAGTCCATTGATTGATTCTTGCTTCCTTAGAGGGTTATTATAAGAGAACGAGAGTTCCACTAATTAACCTAAGGTTAGACGTTATTCGCCTCAAGAGAGAGTTTAATATAGGTTAGGGAGTCTCACGGATCAAGCTAAGTAAATAAGTTATATGAATTAAAAGTTAGATAACAAGAGAAGTCATAGGTGGATTCTTCCTGAGGGTATCATCGTAATCAACTGAGTTTTTCCACAGTCTTTTCCCAAAGTTTCATTCTTTTGTCTTTGCATCTAGTTTAATTTTTCATTAGTTTTAGATTAATAAAACAATCACTCCATATTTTAGGCTAAATAATAGAAAAAAAGTGAGTAGTAGTACTTTTAGGTTCCTTTAGGTTCGATAAAATAATCTTTCCTAAACTATAATATTGTTCGATAGGTGCACTTGCCTCAATCGTTGCCATAGTTAGTCTACAGGTTCGATCATTCTTTATAAATATTAAAACTCGACTGTTTAACATGATCAAGTTTTTGGCGTCGTTGCCTGGAAACACTAAAATATTAAGAAAGCTCTATTTCTATTACTTTAGCCATTATTTTATTATTTTTTTGCAATTTACTTTTATTTTTAGTTTAGGTTAAAATTTTATTTACACTAAATTTCTTTCTTTCTTCTTCTAGCAGGTACCTCTAGTTTATGACTAGAAGGAATCTGAGAGGACCTTTAACGTACAAAAGTGACATTGAAGCCACCACTCACAGAAATCACAAAGAAACTAGACGAGCTCTAGACTACCAAAAAGAAGAACAAGATAGATCCAATCCTACTAAAGGGATGGACGAAAACAATCCCCCGCCAAATGTGCAAGAACAGAATGCTCCGCATACTATGTATGATTATGCTAAACATAATTTGACAGGAGCAGAATCTAGTATTGTTAGGCCTGCTATAGCTGCTAATAATTTTGAATTAAAGCCTAATACAATACAAATGATTCAAAAATTTGTTCAATTTTATGGTTTGCAGGACAAAGACCCGACACACATATAGTAAATTTTTTAGAGTTCTGTGATACTTTCAAAATAAATGGCATTTCTGATGATGTCATAATCTTCAGTTATTTCCCTTTTCATTAAGGAATAAAGCAAAGTAGTGGTTGAACTCGTTACCACAAGGGTCAATCACCACATGGGATCAAATGACCGAAAAGTTTCTTTTAAAATACTTTCCACCAGCCAAAACGGCCAAATTTAGGAATGACATATCTTCTTTTATGCAGAATGACGTAGAAACATTATATGATGCATGGGAAAGATATAAGGATCTCCTGAGAAGATGTCCACACCACGGATTACCTTTGTGGCTTCAAGTCCAAACTTTTTACAATGGTGTGAATTCTTCAACGAGATAAATGATTGACTCATCAGCCGTGGAACTTTGAATAACAGAACTCCTGAAGCGGCTTACGACATTATTGAAGAGATGTCGTTGACTACCTATCAATGGCAAATTACAAGGGTCAAACCATAAAATCAGCTAGAGTTTTTAACATAGACGCAGTAACAATGCTGTCAACACAGGTGGAGATGATGAATAAAAAGCTTGATAATTTATGTTCTTCGCAGGTACATCCAGTAATGCAATGTGAAGCGAGTGGGAATGTGGCGAATCCTGAGTACCCACCCTACCAACCAGGAGTAGAACATGAGCAGACAAACTATATAGGTAACAATTTCAGATCCAATAATAATCCTTATAGTAACACTTATACCGCAGGTTGGAGGAACCACCCAAATTTTTCGTGGGGAGGACAAGGAAATCAAGGAAATCAAAGGCAGCAACCTCCTCCAAATTATCAAAATCAGCCATATCCATAAGAGAAGCAATCAAACCTCAAAGAGATGCTAACAAAATTCATGGCAGCCACAGACTCTCATTTCCAAAAGACTGAAACAGTACTTGATAAACAACAAAAATCGATCAAAGGGATCGAGAATCAAGTTGGAGAACTTACTAGATCAGTGGAACATCTCACAAAGTTAATTTTTGAACATCAACAAGGACGTCTACCAAGCAACACAGAAATAAACCCAAAAGAACAGATCCAAACCATTACAACTCAAGAGGGTACAAAGGTAGACGAGCCCACCACGGCACAAGAAACCAAGGAAGAAAAAGGTAAAATAGAAGTAGCACACGAAAAGCCAAAACCAATAATCAAAGAATACAAACCTCGCATATCTTATCTAGAAGCATTGAAAGGAGATGATTCAGAGGAACAGTTCGGTAAGTTTCTTAAACTTTTAAAGAAATTACATATTAACTTACCCATTCTAGAAGCTCCTTTCCAAATGCCAGACTCGACAAAATTTTTAAGACAATTCTTGACAAACAAACATAAAATAGACGAAGAGCACCACGTGGAACTAAGCGCAACATCCTCGGCTATGTTACAGAATAGACTACCGCAGAAACAAAAAGATCCAGGGGGTTACGATTCCATGCTTAATTGGTAGTTTAACTATTGATAACGTGTTACTTGATCTAGGGGCAAGTATTAATGTCATGCCTTATGCATTGTTTAAACGACTAGGTCTAGGGAAGTCCAAACAAACTAGGATGAGTATTCAACTAGCTGATAAAACTGTTAGAATTCCTAGGGGCATTATTGAAGATGTTCTTGTAAAAATCGATAAATTTGTTTTCCCAGTAGATTTTATTGTTTTAGACATGGATGAAGATAATTCAATCCCCTTAATTCTAGGAAAACCTTTCCTAGCAACTGTTAGAACTAAAGTTGATGTTACCATAGGTGAACTCATACTTCGTGTAGGAGATGAATCTATTAAGCTTTAAGCTCTTGACTCAGCCAGAACAACGGATGATGAAGGTAAGAAAGTCACTTCAATAGATAATCAAATTGTTCAACCTTCACTACAGGAAACATCACAACGCATCAAACCTGAGCCAACTCATAGCCCCCAAATCGACAAAGAAGAATCACACAAGAAACAAAACCTTAAGGTCGACAATTTAGAAGAGTAGAAGATACAAGTGAAAGAAAAGCCGAATCCACACGAAGTAAAACCAGAGGAACCGCCAAGAAAACTCGTAGGGACATCAAATCACTTTAAAATAGGAGACCAGGTACTGTTAGACAAAGCCAATCCCCACATCACTTCAACAGACCTGAGGACAAAGGAAGAAATTCTTTTTAAGGTACATGATATCTTCCCACACGAAATAGTCGAGGTAAGCAATCCAATATTTGGCAATTTCAAGGTAAACGATTCTCGACTTCAATTTTTTCACAAAAATAGAACTGTGAGCATGAGGGAAGATATTCAAACCTTTAAACCTCCCTAAAATTTTCAAGTACGAGGACAGTCAAGCTTAAGAGTATAAACTAGCGCTTCTCGGGAGGCAACCCGAGCACTAACTCAATTTACTTTCAAATTTATTTTTAGTTTCTTTTTTTTCCATCCTTCTTTTCTAAATAATTAGTTGTAAACTAACACAAAAGTGCAGATTTCCAGGCCACAAGGCCTTACACACGGCCATGTCCATGGCCATGTAGACCATTGAACCACCACACTGACAGAGTAGAGGCCGTGCAATTCAGGCCAACCACAGTTAGACATCACAGGCCCAACCACCCTTCCCCACGGGCACTAACAGATCAGCACGGCCGTGCCCTTAAACTGTGTGAAGCTACTGACTATCTCCCAACGGGCGTGGCTGACTAAGGAACGAGCTTGGGAGACTCAACATGCCTGTACCCTCGGCCGTACGATGTGGCTGTGGTCAACACTGAGTACTCAGACACAGGCATGGCACATCAAGAACGGGCATGGGCAATGCAACACGCTCCACACCAGGCCGTGTGAGATGGCCGTGTGAATCGACACACCCTTGAACCACGAGCGTGGAAACGTGCAAATTTGAAATACTATTTAAACCCCATAGCCCTTCCTCTTTTTCTAATTCTATTTCTTCTTTCTTCTTTCTTCTTTCTTTTTCCTTCAAAATTTTATTTCTTCCTTTAGAAAAAGTGTCAAGACTCTTGAGCAACACCTAAACCATGCCAAAGAAGTGGAATAAGGCAAGCATAATCTTCCTATGGGAGACCGATCTACATAAGTTCATATCGGCCGCTTCATTCAAGCAACAAGCCAAGGGTTTTTGAGACCATATAGTTTTTATTTTCTTTTTCTCTTTTGCTTCAATTTCCTTCTCTTAACAATCTTATGCTTAGTTTAGTTTATTTTAATTTAGTTTATTGGTTTTAGGTTCTAAAGGCTGCTTGGGAATCACGCACCACAGCCTTAGAGGTCACACCCACCTCACGAACCATCCAACAATAAGGACTCCTTAGTCCATTAGTCTTTTCTTTCAATTTCAATTTTCTTCTTAGTTTCCTTCTCTTTATTTCCTTTGTCTTTAATTATAATATTATTATATTATTAATGTTTCTTTAGATTTCTTGGCTATATCTTTGCAAGCTACCTAATTTCTTTATCTAGCACAAAGATCATCGGTAGACACCCTACCAGGCCCAAAGAAAATGCCACCAACACCTCCTCCACCTACTTTCTACCACCAAAGACGCCAACTCCTGGAATTATCCAAAATTTAGGAAGTGTTACTTCTCCCCTTTTCTTTTTAGTACATAATTATTTATCTATCTTTGTACATTGAGGACAATGTACAACTTAAATGTGGGGGGTAAAAGTACCTAACTTTTTGCATTATTCTCAAATCCTAAATTTTAGTCTTGTCCATAAGAAATCTTCTCGTATTATTAATTAGGGTGAAATTTCTAATGATTTATGATTGTTATTGACATGTTTTTGAGTAAGTCATTGATAATTGTGCATTGATGATTTATACGTGAAGAATACTAGAGAATCAAGCATGATAAGTCTATTTTTCAAGAAATTGTCTAGGGTGTTTAACTGAATTTGAGTATTACCTTGAAATTTGGAATTTATAAGGATTGATGTCAAAAACACCCATAATTTTTGTGAGATTTTAAGCCTTATAGAGCATATATTCTTTTTCATGCTCACTGTATTGATTATGAGTGTGTCAACTTTGAACTGTTATTCTAGAACTTGCCTCGTTTATACATGTCGAGACCACATTAATGATTTGATATACTGAGATGATAAAGGCACCTAGGTTTTAACCCATTCACACCACTAAAAAGCCTACCCACATAATTAACCCTTAGTGAAGCCTTTTTAATCCTAACAACTCTTTTTATTAATTTACCCGCTAATATTAACCCAAAAAACCCTTTGAATTTGTTATCACCATTCTTTTGACTACCCTTCTATCGAGAATTGATTTGATCAAATTGCCTAATTAGTTTATTTCAGTTGGTAAAATTCTTTCTTTATTATTATGTATTTATTTATTTTGTTCTTAAAAAAAATTCAAAAAATCAAAGTATAATCAATATTAGTATAAGAAGTGAGCTTGTGCATTTAATTTTCAATTATCAAAGAAAAAGCTCGTATTATTATTAGTTTCAAAGTTTCAATTGATGTAATCAGTTATTTCTAGTTCATTATTTTTTAGATTAGGTAATTAATCAATTCGATCTCGATTCTAACCCTCTAATTTAGCCTGTATCCACACCCTTAATCTTTGCCCCGTTACAACCCTGATAATGACCTTTTGATCTATGTATCATCTCATATACAGTGGTGGAGGTTTGATTTTCAGGCAAGCCTATGGGATTAACTTTTCAAGTTTGACTTATGAGTGCTTATTCTTGAACCTTAAACACTTTCAGTGATTTGAGAGAACCTTCAGTGAGGATGTCAATCCTTGTCGGTTTTTAATTAAAGGTAATTGTTCAGATAATGGGAGACACTTATGTTTTCATACTACAAAGGTTTGACTTATCGTGATTGAATCTTTAGGACTCTTTGAGTTGAATTATCCATGTATAAATTATCTATGAATTATGATGAGACATTGTCGATAGGAATTACGAATTATGGAAAGTTCGTTTTAATTGTAAGTTGAGAATTTTGCTTGAGGACAAGCAAAAGCTTAAATGTGGGGGCATTTGATAAACCGTAAAAGTAACATATTTTAATCCCACATTTAGTATGCTTTTGGATGATTTATCCCTGATTTATGTAAAAAGGTGCTCTTAATCCTTTCTTTTCATGTCTTATACTCAGGAAATCACCTAAAGATAAAAAGAACATAAAACGGGCTTAAAATGGACCAATTTGGGCCAAAGAGGAAATTGACACGACCTGGACTTCAAGCCACACGGCCGTGCCTCGTCAAATTACTTCACACGGCCATGCCATGATTTACACGGCCGTTCTCCAATCGACAGAATCGAGACACGACCTGAAGATGATTTACACGGGCGTGTGCCATGGGCGTGCCCCTGCCACGGGAATGAGCAATTTCACTCGGATTTGGATGCTTGAAGCCAAAGAAACATACTCCTAAGTCCACTTAAACATCTTAATAGTAATTCTACTTGAAGGAGGTACTTAAGAGCCAAATAAAGCATCTATGGAGCCTATATAAACAACCCAAGGCAGCCGTTCTAGAAAGGAAGTTTTGGGCAGAGTTTTCTGCCAGATCTTTTATTTAGGGAATTACTCGAAGATAGCCAGTTGATCCATCTCAGGAAGCCGGAGTTCTACTTAAGACAGAGGATCTCCTCTTCAATTCCTTTAGGGGTTTTAGGGATTTCTTATGTTTTGTTTTATCTTTTCTCTTGAGATGTTTTCTTATTTTGTTATGAACTAAACCCTTGAGATACAGAAGGGATGAAACCTATGATGGATTTTGTTATTTGATTTCTAAATTATATGATAAGTATTTAGTTTGTTCTTAATTATGTTTCTTAATTTAATCTGATGTGCTTAGGTGGAGGAGGAATAGACCCTGCCTAAGAGTAGATCTAGCATAATTAAGCGGAGTTGATCGCACGCCTAGAAATAGGGTGACAAGATTTTACCGAATTAGGGTGAAACCTAATATGGGAGTCCATTGATCGATTTACTGCTTCCTTATGGGGTTATTATAAGAGAATGAGAGTTCCACTAATTAACCTAAGGTTAGATGTTATTCGCCTCGAGAGAGGGTTTAATATAGGTTAAGGACTCTCACGGATCAAGCTAAGTAAAGAAGTTATATGAATTAAAATTTAGATAACAAGAGAAGTCATAGGTGGATTCTTCCTGAGGGTATCGTCGTAATCAACTGAGTTTTTCCACAGTCTTTTCCCAAAGTTTCATTCTTTTGTCTTTGCATCTAGTTTATTTTTTCATTAGTTTTAGATTAATAAACCAATCACTCCATATTTTAGGCTAAATAATAGAATAAAAGTGAGTAGTAGTACTTTTAGGTTCCTTTGGGTTCGATAAAATAAGCTTGCCCAAACTATACTATTGTTCGATAGGTGCACTTGATTCAATCGTTGTCATAGTTAGTATACATGTTCGATCATTCTTTATAAATATTAAAACTCGACTGTTTGACACGATCAATACTTCACTAAATTGAGAAACTTATGTGAATCTTATATTGAAGTCCTAATGGACTATGATGAATACGAAAATTACTACCATCGATTATGAGGGTCAGTGTAAGACCATGTTTGGAACATGGCATCGACCGTATTATGAGGGCCAGTGTAAGACCATGTTTGGAACATGGCATCGATCGTATTGTGAGGGTTAGTGTAAGACCATGTTTGGAACATGGCATCGACTGTATTATGAGGGTCAATGTAATACCATGTTTGGAACATGGCATCGGCCGTATTATGAGGGTCAGTGCAAGACCATGTCTGGGACATGGTAGCGGCCACATTATGAGTGCCAGTATAAGACCATGTTTGGAACATGGCATCAGCGATTGATACGTGTGCCAGTGTAAGACCATGTTTGGAACATGGCATCGGCATTCAGACAAGAGCTGGTATAAGACCATATCTGGGATATGGCATTAGCACATAAAGGTAATTCCCTATAAGACCATGTCCGGGACATGGCATCGGTACCTAGAGGAGACTCCATGTAAGACCACCTATAGAATGTGGCATTGGTTTTATACTTATCGTAATGATTATAAAAACATGTCTTTGATTATTTTCAATGTATGGGGGATAAGCAGATGAATTTAAAAGTAGAGGTGTGAATTAATACAAGTGCTAATGAATAAGGCACGAGAAATTGGCTCTATATGTGTTACGGTAAATGTTAGATAAGGGCAATTGTAAGTAAGTATTGTCAAAAAGTCTTGACTTGTGTACGAGTAGCTAATGTCATAGATGAATTATTCGTTTATGAGTATTATGATTGCTATTTATTTCCATACAACTTACTAAGCTTAAATGCTTACCCTTTTTCATTGCCCATCTTTCTTATAGTATTGCCAAGATAACTCGAGGATTGTAGACACAGGGGTTCGGGAATCACACTATCAACAACACTTTGGTATAACAATTTTAGACTTGTTTTGAATATGGCATGTATAGGACTTGGGTATGTTGACAAGTTGTAATTGTTAGTTAAAGTGTTGGCTGTAAGTCATTTTTGTAAATGGTTTCTTGAGTTAGGCAAATATTTGGTAAACTCTTTATTTTCAATGAAGATGAAATTAATGAAGTGTATGCCTCTTTTATCATTCTTTTGTATTTGGCTAAGTGATTGGCCAAAATTGTCTATGTATGTATGTTTATTTAGGTCAATGAAGCATGTAATATTGTTTATGAAAAATGTATTGAATTGTGCTTGAGTTGATATTGATCATCCAGGGTAGCAAATGGCTTGGTAAATAGCTTTTAAGTGCCCTCACGATTAGACGCACGGGCGTGTGTCTAGGTCGTGTGTACCCTGCACCTTATTGTTGTAAGTTAGGATAGGCCACGGTCAAACCCCACGGCCATTTGTATGAGTAGTGTATTACACATGGTTTGGACATGGGCGTGTGCCCCAGACCGTGTGATCAAGTCAGTATATCAAGGATTAGTACACGATCTAAGTCCACGGGCGTGTCAATGCCATGTGAATATAGTCAGTAACTGCCCATGGTTTGAAGACATGGGCGTGTCTAAGGGTACACGGGCGTGTTCCAAGTCACATGGGCGTGTGAACCTTACTTCAAAGAATATTTTTTGATTAAGTACCGAAAGTTTTCGAATAAGTGTTTAAGGCCTCGTAGGCCCATGAAACATATGATTAGACTAAGAAAGAGAAGTTTTTAAGTCGGAACAAACATTTTTTTCGATTGTAAGTGTATGTTTAAGTGAGATCAAGCATGGTAATGTATCGTATCCAGCCCTAACATCGGTATCGGGTACTGGGTGTTACATTTATTGGTATTAGAGCTACGGTTTAGTCAATTCTAGGACTACCGTAGCGTAAGTACGAGTTCAACTATACATGCCATATGTAAGGATGTCTAAGTAATGATAGTGTGATGACTCCTGACGTATAAAATTGTGTTTTATATAGTAGATGGATTCAGATCCGGATCGAACCGCACCTAATGATGCTGCAAGTAATACGCCGGCTCCAGCTCAAGGGATTGCGCCCGCTAATAGTAGACCCGAGACCTTGGGTCAGGGAGATAAGGCTCGAGACGATTTTCTCTACATGATGAGCAACTGGTATACTGAGTATACACGAGCAAATCCCAATGCTCAGCCCCCTCTGCCCCCACATATTTTTAACCCGCTCCAGTAGCTCCTTAAATGGTTGAGATGGCGATGAGAGAAAGGCCTCTAGTGGATAAGATCCAGAAATAGGAAGCCCAGGAATTTCAGGCAAATAAGGATGATGACCCAAAGAAAGTACAATTCTGGCTCGAGAACACCATCCGAGTATTCGATGAGTTATCATGCACTCTTGAGGAGTGCTTAAAGTGTGTGATATTTCTCCTGAGAGACTCAGCCTACCGATGGTGGAACACCTTGGTGTCGGTGGTGCCAAGGGAGAGAGTTAGTTGGGAATTCTTCCAAGAGGAATATCAGAAGAAGTATATTAGCCATATGTTCATCGACCACAAGAAGAAGGAGTTCTTGGAACTAAAGCAAGGTCGTATTTTAGTGACTGACTACAAACGGGAGTTCGTAAAGCTTAGCAAGTATGCAAGAGAGTGCGTGTCTACTGAGGCCACCATGTGTAAGAGATTCGAGGATAGATTAAATGAAGATATCCCCTTATATGTGGGAGTTCTCGAATTAAAAGAGTTTGTGGTATTGGTAGATAAGGCCTGTAAAGCCGAAGAGTTAGCCAGAGATAAGAGAAAACTAAGTACGAATCACGTGACTCGAGAAAAAGACAACTGAACAAGTCTCACCAATACTCATCTAAGAAATTGAGGGATTTTGCTACTCGATCAGTTACTTCAGCGGGGTTTTCAATCCGAAATAAGGGCAAGTGATTCTCGGGATCAAAAGGGCAAACTACATCAGTTGCTAGTGTGGGAAACGTTCATCCAAATAGATCGGAATGCCCTCTATGTGGTGGGGACCATTTTGGTGAGTGCCGGGCTAATGAGAAAGGTTGTTCCAGATGTGGGTCCTTGGACCATTTTATCAGAAATTGTCCTGAGGTGAACGAGAAAGGAAGGCCTTAGAATGTGAGATCGGGAAATACCACAAAGAGAAGACCATTGAAAAATCCGGGGATTGAGATGGGAAACAATAATCCACCTAAAGAGAGAGCTACTAAAGATAAGGGTAGAGCATCGGCGAGGACATATGTCATTCGTGTTCGTGAAGAGGCATCTTCCCCCGACATAATCACAGGTATCTTTTCTCTCCATAATACTCATGTTATAGCTTTAACTGACCCGGGATCTACCCACTCATACATATGCATAAAACTAGTCTCTAGCATGAGTATGCCTATAGAGTCTACTAAATTCATTATAAGAGTGTCCAACCCCCTAAGTAAGTGTGTGTTGGTTGAAAGAGTTTGTAAAGGGTGCCCTTTGATAATTAAGGGTCATTGTTTCCCTGTCGATCTTATGTTATTACCCTTTAACGAGTTTGATGTCATTCTCGAGATGGACTAGTTAGTTACCCATAATGTAATTGTGAATTGTGGGGGAAAGCATATCGAGCTGAGAGATGAACATGGTAATCTTATTTGTGTTGAATTAGATAAATTGGATAGTTCACCAGTAGTGATATCAACCATGTTAGCTCTGAGACACCTAAGGAAGGGGTATGAGGCTTATCTTGCCTTTGTGTTGAACACTAAAGAGATCAAATTAAAAATTGAGTCAGTACCCATAGTATGTGAATACCTAGATGTTTTCCCAGAAGAGTTACTAGGGCTACCTCCGGAGAGAGAAATTGAATTTGAAATTGATCTAGTTTCGGGTACTACCCCTATTTCTATTGCTCTGTATAGAATGGCTCCAACCGAGCTAAAAGAGCTAAAAGCACAGCTGCAAGAGTTAACGGATAAGGGTTTCCTGAGGCAGAGTTTTTTTTCCATGGGCGCTCCCGTTCTATTCGTGAAGAAGAAAGATGGTTCCATGAGACTATGTATAGACTATTGGCAACTCAACAAGGTGACAGTGAAGAATAAGTACCCACTGCCGAGGATCGATGATCTATTTGACCAATTGAAGGGAGCTATAGTATTTTTCAAGATAGATTTGAGGTCGGGCATTATCAGTTGAAAGTTAAGGATTCAGATGTGCTAAAGACCGCATTTAGAACTAGGTACGGCCACTATGAATTTTTGGTCATGCCTTTTGGTCTAACAAATGCCCTCACTATCTTAATGGATTTGATGAACCACATTTTTTAACTGTATTTGGATAGATTTGTTGTGGTCTTCATCGATGACATACTGATCTACTTTCGAGGTGAGAGTGATCATGCTGAGCACTTGAGTATAGTTCTACAAGTTTTGAGAGAGAAACAATTGTATGCTAAATTCAGTAAGAATGAATTTTGGCTCAAGGAAGTGGGATTTCTAGGGCACATTGTTTCTGGAGAAGGGATTAGAGTTGACCCGAATAAGATTTCAACAATTGTTAAATGGAAACCCTTGAGGAACGTAACTAAAGTAAGGAGTTTTCTAGGCCTAACCGACTATTATAAACTTTTTTTCAAGGGGTTTTCCATGATAGCCACGCTAATGACGAGACTTCTACAGAAAGATGTAAAGATCGACTGGACAAAAAAGTGTCAACAGAGTTTTGAGAAACTGAAGACACTGTTGACTGAGGCTCCTATTTTGGTGCAACCAAAACCGAGAAAATAATTTGTCATTTACAGTGATGTGTCCTTAAACGGGTTGGGCTGTGTACTTATGCAATAGGGTAAAGTGATTGCATACGCCTCTAGACAGTTGAAGCTGCACGAGAAGAACTACCCGACTCATGATTTAGAGCTGGCTGCAATCATGTTTGCATTGAAAATTTGGAGGCATCATTTATATGGTGAAAGGTGTCAGATTTTTACCAACCACAAAAGCCTAAAATATTTGATGACTCAGAAGGAATTAAATTTGAGACAACGAAGATGGTTAGAATTGATTAAAGATTATGAGCTAGTAATCGACTACCATTCGGGAAAGGTAAATGTAGTCGCCGACGCTTTGAGCAAAAAATCATTGTTTACACTAAAAGCTATGAGCACCTAGATGACCTTGTTAGATGATGGTTCCGTATTAGCTGAGTTGAGGGCTAAACCATTGTTCCTCTAAGAGATTTGCGAAGCTCAGAAGGATGATAACAGTTTGCAAGCCAAAAGAGCTTTATGTGAGTTGAGCGTTGAGCCAGACTTTTGAGTAACTCCTGATGGATGTCTGGCATTTTGAGATCAGGTCTGTGTACCTAAGAATGATGAGCTTATTCGCAAAATTTTACAGGAAGTACATAACGGATGTTTGAATGTGCATCCAGGCAGCACAAAGATGTACCAAGATTTGAAGAAATGGTACTAGCGGCTCGGTATGATGAAAGATATTTCTGAGTTTGTATCAAAATGTTTGATTTGTCAACAAGTGAAGGTTGAACATCAAGTACCTTCGGGTTTACTTTAGCCTATTATGGTTCTTGAGTGGACATGGGACTTTATTACTATGGATTTCGTGACAGGTTTACCGTTGACTCCCAAGAAAAAAGATACAGTTTGGGTAGTGGTCGATAGACTCACTAAGTTAACCCACTTTATAGCAGTGCGAGTCGACTACTCACTTGATAGATTGGCAGACTTGTACATGTCTGAGATAGTGAGACTTCACAGTGTACCAACGTCAATCATTTCAGATAGAGATCCCAGATTTACGTCACGATTTTGGAAAGTTGCATAAAACTCTGGGCACAAAATTAAGTTTTAGTATCGCCTTCCATCCCCAAATCAATGGGCAATCAGAGATAACAATTCACATATTAGAAGACATGCTTATATGTTGTGTTTTAGAATTCCACGGTAGTTGGGAGAAATACTTACCATTGGTGGAATTCGCCTACAACAATAGTTTTCAATCAAGTTTGAAGATGGTGCCTTATGAGGCGTTGTATGGACGTAAGTGTCGAACGCCCTTGTATTGGTCAGAACTCAGAGAGAAAGAGATACATGGGGTTGATTTGGTTAAAGAAACTGAAGAGAAAGTAGAAGTGATTCGTAACTGCCTGAAAGTCGCCTCAGATAGACAGAAGTCCTATTTAGATTTAAAGAGGAAAGATATAGAATATGAAGTCAGTGATTAAGTGTTCTTGAGAGTATCACCTTGGAGAAAAGTCCTCAGATTTGGTCGGAAGGGCAAATTGAGTCTGTGTTTTATCGGACCTTATGAAGTGACCAAAAGGATATGTAATATCCCAGATTTGGGGTTATGTGTTTGGAGCATAACTCAAGTGTTAGTAGGCTTTAAGGGTGTTTGGAGGTGTTTTAGGAGTTTTTAGAACTCTAGGATGAAGATGGAAGCTTTGGAAAAATGTTGGATTTTAAGTACAAAAGGGGGAGCTGGGTGAAGGAGCCCTTAAGGAAAAACTTGAGAGTTTTTGGACATAAGAAATGGGCTTGGTAAAGTGGCTGGAATGCGCCACTTAGGGCCTTGGAGAATGACGCCAGGAGTAGTGGGGAAGGGCCTTGGTTCGAATCACCTTGGCAGCAAGTAGTGTGATTTTATTTTTCTTTTGGCGCTAAGACAAAGGGAACTGGGCTAAGTAAGTCTTAAAAGAAATTCTGGGTGCAGCAAGTCACAAAAAGCGCCTTGGCAAAGTGGCCTAGGATGCTACCTAAGGTGCTAGGAGAATTGCGCCAGCAGGGGATCCAAAGGAAGGAGTTCGAGTCTTGTGGGCAGCAAGGGGAGTGTTTTTATTATGCATTCTGGCATTAAGACAGGAAGCTAGGTGAAGGAGGCTTTAAAAGAAATTATGGGGAGTTGATGACACAAAGGAACCAGCAGAAAGGTGGCTTGGGGCATTTGCGTCAAAGGGGCTTCAGGAGGGAGAGGTTCGAACCTTGCTGGCCGCAAGGAGGGTGGTTTTTATTTTTAGCTTTTGGCGTCAGTAGGGAAGAGAAGAGTTGGACGGTACATGGGGTGTTGCAAGGAGGTGATAAGTTTTGTTTTTTTATTATTATTTTCGGCTAAGAACAGGATATATGTGAAATTATTTTTGATTATTTTTATGGGGTGATAAGAAAATAATTGTGGCCCTATTTTATTTGTTTTAAAAGGGTAAGATAAGAGTTAATATAATAATGTGGTGGATTATTTTATTAAAGAGATAATATAGGAGAGAACTTTGGGATGTGATCATGAATTGATAAGGTGGCCGAATGTGGGACTCCTTGGGGGGTGCCTAGTCGATTTTGAAGCTAGATAAGAAGGGAGTACCGAAATTATTTATGGTTCTTTTAGTCTTCTGCCGAATTTCTTCTCAATCCTCCTTCTCATTCTTTTTCTTTTCTTCAACCCTAATTCTACTAAGTTCTTGCCGTAATAGGTAGCATTATTTTCTTCTTTCTTCGCTTGTGATTCTCAAAGCCGAAACACTCCTCATGAAAGCCGAAAATTTCTTCTTTGGAGGACCATAGCCGAGCCTTATAAGCCTTATTTCCTTTTCTTCTTCATCATTATTTTGAGCCATAGCCGAATGTGCAGTTACCATTTGAAAGGCTAGCCGAATCTTGTTGTGGAACCTTTCCTCTTTAGGTCTCTTCAAGCAACGAGGTGGTAAGTAGATCCTTCTCTAGTAATCGATTTTGGATTCTCCTCATGAGTGTGCCAAAACCATATGGTTAGGCCTTGGTTATATGGCTGGCCGAATATGTTTAAAGGCCATAGTAATATATGTTCTTTTATGTGTAGCCGAAGGGAGGAAGCACTAGGGATTCTTTCGGGATTCGATTTATCAAGGTGAGTCTATAAGGTATTCGGCCAAGGGCTATTTGTTTAGATGTTTATTTATGGCCGATTCTAATTGTGACTATAGGGATTTCGACAGGCTTTTGGGTACAAGTGTGTGATTTCGGGATTCAGAAGAAATAGGTAAGAGGTTGCTAATATTCGGCCATAGGCCATTATGTTTATTAGTGTTGACCGATTTGGGGTTATGGATGTTTAGGCAAGTTGATAGTGATTAAGAGGAGCTTTCGGGATTTCGATTCGTTTTGGAAAGAATATTAAGTGTGGATTCGGGATTTGGTAGAAGACCAAATCGGCATTAAGGGAGGAGGAAAACCACGTTCCAAGATCTGGTTAGATTCAAATAGTTCGAGATTTAGCTAAATAGTCAGGTGCGTAGTTATCGCACTGTTCTCTTGTTGTGTATATGTGTTATATTTATAAATATGTATATGATGTGAATGATAGCCAAAATAAGGGCTAAAAAGATGGATACCCATGATGGGTAATCGATTAACAAGGACAGTATTTTATGACGTTAATTTATGTATGATATATGTATGAAAATGTGATGGCATGTGATGTATGCTTATTTTAATGATACTATGGCATGATACATGGGGCTTGGGATGTGACTATCGAAGGAAAGAGTGTACATTATGTACATGGTCTAATGTTAGCCTTGTGCTACATTGGCGCTTGATGTTAGCTAGGTGCTTCATTAAGGATGTTGGCTAGGTGCCCATAGTATAGTATGTGCATCACCGTGGGTGATTGATATGTGGGATCACTTATGTGATCGGTGGCTCAACAACGACCTTGTGCAATGTGTGCGCCCAAGGTAAGATATGTGGGATCACTTAGGTGATCGGTGGATTAGCCACGGCCTTGAGCAGCAGGTCTGCTAAGGTAGGTGTAATGGATGGACTTAGGTTGGGTTGGGATGCATTTTTTTTTTTTACATGACTGATTATGTGGACTGTGTGGATACGGGCCAAGCTCATATATGTGGAGACATGTGAAATAGCTATGCACTGAGTCTGTTTGACTCACCCAATATTTTATTAAACCTTACAGGTGATGCATGATGCTTGGACCGGGTTGGAGTGGATACAAGGTGGCTCATGCAGAAGTTGATTTTCTTATTTTTATACATTTTATATTATTAGTATTTTGGGAATTTATTTGATGTAATAAGGGCCACTTATGGTATTTGGGAAACTTTATATATGGTTTGAAGTTTATTTTATTAATTAAACTAATAATGGAAAAATATTTTTGAATCGATTTATATTATATTAACTTATGTAAAAGTTTTAATCTGGGAATTTATAACTAAATTTTAACGGGCTTTTAAATAAACAATGTTTTATTAAAGTTCACAAATTTTCACGTTTTCACCTTTAAGACAAATTCTTCGCAAATGTTTTCCGCCGTGACATACCAGATTCGGTCAAGGCTCGTGGGCTGGGCTTGGGGGTGTTACAGTTTGGTATCAGAGCCCAGTTCAAAACTCAACTTTGAGGGATTTGGGCCTAAAAACATTTTTTTTAAGATGGGCTTTCATAGATTTTTCAGGTATTCTGGCATGGCACCTGTATCTCCGACCCGAAGTCCACCAGGTAAGTACCTCTGACTATTGAAGTGATTTATATGTGAAATGTTATGGGCTTATTTGGGCTCGTAGATTAGAATATTAGGGCTATTAAACCCTAGGACTAGTCTACTCAAACACAAGTACATAAGACTTAAGGACTATTAAACAAACCTATGATTAGGTCACCGAGCTAGGGTGTGGTAACTGTTGTGCGCATGTCTAGGAGTGGATTCAGTAAGAGCTTGGTATTTAAGCAGTCCTAGCGACTCACCTCCTCTTTACTCGAATCCTACCTGGTGCGTAGTTACGATTCACCCTAACCAAGAGGACTTATTCACGGCTAAACCCAATAACTAAAACCCGAAAGGGAACTAGCCGTAATTTTTATAAAAACCTTAGTTTTAAAACTCTTAAAATTACCCTTTTGATTTGTACAAACTATTTTGAAGGCATTTCTCAAAATATTTTGATTTACAAAATTACGAAAATACCCCTGTGTTGTAAATTACCAAAATGCCCTTGGCTAAAAAAATTCATATTACCCTTGACTTTTATTAAAATATTCTTATTTTATAAAATATCAGAAAATCCTATTTTGCAAAATATTGAGATACCCAGTTTGGAAATTTACAAGAATACCCCAGACTTGCAAAATTACCAAAATAACCCCTAATTTAAAATTTCATGCGACACTTTTAATTTGGAAATTTCCAAAATACCCTTAAGTTTTGAAAATTTTGAAATACCTCTGATTTGTGAAGATTTTCAAATTGACCCCGATTTATTACCAAAATACCCTTGTAAGGAAAATGATGAAATTACCCCTGGGTTGGGAATGGTCAAAATGCCCAAAGTAGTGAAGTGAATGTTATGGATGAATGCGAATGTGAATGTGAATGTGATTCTCTGAATTAGAATAGTGAACTTGAACTGAAACTTTGAGTGATCGAACGAACTACTTCTGGAAACTTCTTATCATAAAATTTACTCGTGGATAAACAGTGAAACAAATTTCTAATGCATAAAACTTTTTAATCAGATTAAATCGCAAAGTAGACATGAGTTCTAGGGGACATGGTCGTCGTGGATCGCGGTAGAGGTAGAATGGCTGTATCGGAACCCGTTAGGTCGGGTCAGGGATCTGAGAATGAGGTACCACCACCACTAGCTTTTGGTGTTGAGCAGCAAGATCAGATGGGGGATGATGTTGTATCGTAGGTAGTGCTACGAGTTCTTAAAATGGTGGCTGGAGCAGGTGGAGGTATGAGAGCTAGGAAGTCTGTACCTGAGCGACTCCGAGCCAATAGAGCTGAAGTGTTTTGTGGAGTATCTGGTGTGGCACCCAGTACTGCTGAGTATTGGTTGGAGGCGACGGAATGAATTATGGATGAGTTGGATCTGACCCATGAGGAGATAGTGAAAGGAATGGTGGCGCTACTACGCGATGAAGCGTATCAATGGTGGCTCACAGTTCGGGATTGTGCCACAGCTGAGGATCTTACTTGGGATTATGTTAAGGTGGCGTACGAGAAGAAGTATGTTGGCACGCATTATATCGATCATAAGGAAGGCGTTTAAGAAATTTGGTTCAAGGAATAAGTCTCATGGCGAATCTGGTGAATTCGAGGTTAAGCCGATATGCTCGAGGAGTAGTGGCTACGGAGCATGAGCAGTGTGTCCGGTTCGAGGACGGACTAAGGGATGACTTGAGGTTGTTGGTAGCTCCGCAACAAGAGCGAGAGTTTGCCGTATTGGTGGAAAAGGCTAAGGTAGTCGAAGAAATTAAGGATTCTGTGAGACAGAACAGAGATAAGGATAGGAACCGGGATAAGAGGAGTTTTGGATCATCAGAATCATTTGAGAACTTTCAAAAAAGATCGAGGGTCAGAATTCTGTTCGTGTTGCTAAGCCAGCTACTAGAAATCCGGACCGTCCGTGTGCTCGGTGTGGAAGGTATCATGTTGGCGAGTGCTGGAATCGGGATCGAGAATGTTTTAGATGTAAGTCTAAGACTCATTTGATTAAAGACTATCCTCAGGATCCGAATAGGGCTCGGACAGAAGGTCAATGAGGAGTGCAGCTGGGCAGGAATGATCAGCAAGCAACAAGGGATCGTGGTCTGAACCATGGAGGAAATGGTTCCGGCCGAGGTCATGGAGCACCGAGCGGAGGTGCTGTGGGTACAGACGCGAGGCAACCAAGGTTCGTTTATGCAGTTGGCCGTCGTGAGGAGGAAGATGTGCCAAATGTGACAACTGGTACGTTCCTTATTTCTAGAATACCCTTAATTGTTTTGATTGTTGTAGAGTTTTCTTGTATTGCTAGTGAAGTGTTCAAAGCCTTGCATATGAACTTAGAGATTAGGAAGTATGATAGTTTTATAAGATTAAAGTGCGCAGCGTAAGCATAGTGTGGTGAGTAGGAGTGCAATTAGCTAAGTAATTTCGAGGACGAAATTATTTTAAGGGGGTAGAACTATAATATCCTAAATTTAGGGTTATGCATTTGGAGCATAACTCAAGTGTTAGTAGGCTTTAAGGGTGTTTGGAGGTGTTTTAGGAGTTTTTAGAACTCTAGGATGAAGATGGAAGCTTTGGGAAAATGTTGGATTTTAAGTATAAAAGGGGAGTGGGTGAAGGAGCCCTTAAGGAAAAATTTGGGAGTTTTGGACATAAGAAATGGGCTTGGTAAAGTGGTGGAATCGCCACTTAGGGCCTTGGAGAATAGCCTTGGGAGTAGTGGGAAGGGCCTTGGTTGAATCACCTTGGCGACAAGTAGTGTGATTTTATTTTTCTTTTGGCGCTAAGACAAAGGGAACTGAGCTAAGTAAGTCTTAAAAGAAATTGCAGGTGCGACATGTCACAAAAGTGCCTTGGCAAAGTGGCACAGGGGCGCTACCTAAGGTGCTAGGAGAATTGCGCCATGAGGGATCCAAGGAAGGAGTTCGAGTCTTGTGGGCGACAAGGGAGTGTTTTTATTTTGCATTCTGGCATTAAGACAAGAAGCTAGGTGAAGGAGGCTTTAAAAGAAATTATGGGGAGTTGATGACACAATGGAACCAACAAGAAGGTGGCTTGGGCGTTTGCGTCAAAGGGCTTCGAGGAGGAAGGGTTCGAACCTTCTGGCCATGAGGAGGGTGGTTTTTATTTTTGGCTTTTGGCGTCAGCAGGAAGAGAAGAGTTGGACGGTACATGGGGTGTTGCAAGGAGGTGATAAGCTTTGTTTTTTTATTATTATTTTCGGCTAAGAGCAGGATATATGTGAAATTATTTTTGATTATTTTTATGGGGTGATAAGAAGATAATTGTGGCCCTATTTTATTTGTTTTAAAAGGGTAAGATAAGAGTTAATATAGTAATGTGGTGGATTATTTTATTAAAGAGATAATATGGGAGAGAACTTTGGGATGTGATAATGAATTGATAAGGTGGCTGAATGTGGGACTCCTTGGGGGTGCCTAGTCGGTTTTGAAGCTAGATAAGAAGGGAGTGCTGAAATTATTTATGGTTCTTTTAGTCTTCTACCGAATTTCTTCTCAATCCTCCTTCTCATTCTTTTTCTTTTCTTCAACCCCAATTCTACTAAGTTCTTGCCGTAATAGGTAGCATTATTTTCTTCTTTCTTTGCTTGTGATTTTAAAAGCCGAAACACTCCTCATGAAAGCCAGAAATTTCTTCTTTGGAGGACCATAGCCGAATCTTATAAGCCTTATTTCCTTTTCTTCTTCATCATTATTTTGAGCCATAGCCGAATGTGCAGTTACCATTTGAAAGGCTAGTCGAATCTTGTTGTGGAACCTTTCCTCTTTAAGTCTCTTCAAGCAACGAGGTGGTAAGTAGATCCTTCTCTAGTAATCGATTTTGGATTCTCCTCATGAGTGTGCGAAACCATATGGTTAGGCCTTGGTTATATGGGTGGCGAATATGTTTAGAGGCCATAGTAATATATGTTCTTTTATGTGTGGCCAAGGGAGGAAGCACTAGGATTCTTTCGGATTCTATTTATCAAGGTGAGTCTATAAGGTATTGACCAAGGGCCATTTGTTTAGATGTTTATTTATGGCCGATTCTAACCGTGACTATAGGGATTTGACGGGCTTTTGGGTACAAGTGTGTGATTTTGGGATTCAGAAGAAATAGGTAAGAGGTTGCTAATATTCGGCCATAGGCCATTATGTTTATTAGTGTTGACCGATTTTGGGTTATGGATGTTTAGGCAAGTTGATAGTGATTAAGAGGAGCTTTCAGGATTTCGATTCATTTTGGTAAGAATATTAAGTGTGGATTCAGGATTTGGTAGAAGACCAAATCGGCATTAAGGGAGGAGGAAAACCACGTTCCAAGATCTGGTTAGATTCAAATAGTTCAGGATTTAGCTAAATAGTCAGGTGCGTAGTTATCACACTGTTCTTTTGTTGTGTGTATGTGTTATATTTATAAATATGTATATGATGTGAATGATAGCCGAAATAAGGGATAAAAAGGTGGATACCCATGATGGGTAATCGATTGACAAGGACAGTATTTTATGACGTTAATTTATGTATGATATATGTATGAAAATGTGATGGAATGTGATGTATGCTTATTTTAATGATATTGTGGCATGAAACATGGGGCTTGGGATGTGACTATCGAAGGAAAGGGTGTACATTATGTACGTGGTCTAATGTTAGCCTTGTGCTACATTGGCGCTTGATGTTAGCTATGTGCCTCATCAAGGGAGGTGTTGGCTAGGTGCCCATCTCGGCGGTTGATAGCTGTGTGCATCACCGTGGACCGATTGATATGTGGGATCACTTATGTGATCGGTGGCTCAGCCACGGCCTTGTGCAACAGGTCTGCCCAAGGTTAGATATGTGGGATCACTTAGGTGATCGGTGGATTAGCCACGGCCTTGAGCAGCAGGTCTGCTAAGGTAGGTGTAACGGATGGACTTAGGTTGGGTTGGGATGCATTATTTTTTTTTTGCATGACTGATTATGTGGACTGTGTGGATACGGGCCAAGCCCATATATGTGGAGACATGTGAAATAGCTATGCACTGAGTTTGTTTGACTCACCCAATATTTTATTAAACCTTACAGGTGATGCATGATGCTCGGACCGGTTTGGAGTGGATACAAGGTGGCTCATGCAGATTTTCTTATTTTTATACATTTTATATTGTCAGTATTTTGGGAATTTATTTGATGTAATAAGGGCCACTTATGGTATTTGGGAAACTTTATATATGGTTTGAAGTTTATTTTATTAATTGAACTAATAATGGAAAAATATTTTTGAATCGATTTATATTATATTAACTTATGTAAAAGTTTTAATCTGGGAATTTATAACAACTAAATTTTAACGGGCTTTTAGATACACAATGTTTTATTAAAGTTCACAAATTTTCACGTTTTCACCTTTAAGACAAATTCTTCGCAAATGTTTTCCGCCGTGACATCCCAGATCCGGTCAAGGCTCGTGGGCCGGGTTTGGGGGTGTTACAGAATAGGACCGATAGCTTATCGGCTAGCTTTGCCGCCTGAGTTAGAAAAGATTCATGATGTCTTCCATGTATCTATGTTGCGTCGATATCGTTCAGACCCTTCACATGTTACAGAGCCGACAGAGGTAGAGATACAACCAGATTTGACTTATGGTGAAGAACCAGTTAAAATATTAGCTCGTGAGGTCAAACAGTTTAGAAATAAAAGCATAGCCCTAATGAAAGTCTTATGGCAAAGGCACGGAATAGAAGAGGCTACATGGGAGCCCGAGGAAATGATGAGAAACCAATACCTCAATCTTTTCACTGGTGAGATTTTTAAGGACGGAAATCCTTAAAGGGGAGAATTGTAATAGCCCGATTTAGGGGCTAGTCGAAATAGTGATCTCGGGATCACTAATTTGAGATTTGAGAAATTATTTTTTTAAGTTATATTATGAGTTAGAACATGATAGCATATGAGCATGAAAATTTTGGTACTTTAATTTTAGCAATTTCATGTTTAATCGCGAAAAAAGACTAAATCGCATAAAGTGCGAAAGTTTCATTCTATATGCTAAAAGTACCAAATGGCCATGGATTGTTAATTGGGGGTCTTTAATAGGAAATTTAGCTTTTGGAAGAGGCATGGCCGGTCATAAGAGAGCATGGGAGACAAGATTGTTAATTTTTGTCAAAGTTAGTAGTAGTAGGTGGACTAATTTGACTTGTATTAATAAAATAAGGAGAGAAAAGTTATCATCTTTTCTCTTATCATCTTCCACTGAAAATTAGCAGCAAATAAGGGGTAGAAACCTTCAAAAATTTCAGCAAGCTTTCATCTATTCAAGTAAGTGTTCTAGTGAACTTTTCTTGAAAATAATTGTACTTTTGAGACCCCTAAAGCTTAAGCTTTCAAATGAGGGGACTATTGTGCAATGTTGTGAAAGGTGTAGAGTTCTACCATGAGAGCTACCTTAGTTAATTGCTGCATTTTTATAGAAGAACTTGAGTCTCAGTTGTTAGATAACAACTTTTAAAAAGGGTGTTAGCATGAGAACACCAAATAGGACCTTAATGAAAAGGCAATAAATTTTGTAGTAAGTATGTGAAATATTAATTTTTGATGATAGCTTTAAGAGCATAAAATGTTTGCCTAGGCTTTTTGAGGATAAAAATGTGATTAGAATTAATTTTCGAGCCTAGGGGAAAAATGGTCATTTTGCCAAAATCTAGGGGTAAAATGGTAATTTTGCTTACGCATGATTTTGAGATGCTTATGTTAATATGGTGATTAAAATGAGTTAATTTGCTATTATAGAGCAAGAAGAGTCGACAATCCACCTAGATCGGGAAAAGGATAAAGTTGTGGACTAAACCGAAGATGTAATATCCCGAAATTGGGCCTAGTAGGATTGGGCCGACTGGGCCTTGGGCTTTAGGAAAAATTTGAGTATCATCTTGTTGATTGTGTTAGCTCGGATATGATTTTATTGTATGCCTAATATAGTCTTGAGAAGGCTTGGAATTAATTGGTTTAGAATAATTTTTAGTATGGAGAATTTAGTGAAGTGGATCAAGTGATTATGATGCTTAAGTTAATTTAAGTGTTTAATGTTAGCATAAATGAGCTAGTAGTAAAGTGGTGTTGGCGCATGAGTAATTGCATGAGGGAAGAGGTTCGAATCCCATGAACGGCAATAAGGTGACTTTTATTTTTGCATGTGTATGGCATGTGTCTGTCAACTCTAATTAAGATAAGGTTGGACTTTATCATTTATAGATAGTAGACTAAAAGAATAAGGCAAGTTATTAGTTAAGGTATGGAATCAAGAAAATATGGTATGATAAGGGGACAAAAGGCATGGATTAAGAGATGAGGTTTGGAAACTTTTTAATGGCATTTTGTCCATGAACATGGACGATTTCATGGACTAGGGGGAGTTGGCCGAAGTTTTTTTTGGAAGGAATTAGGAGGAAGATTAGGAGGAAATAAAGAGGAAATTGTGGGATTTGTGATGAATATGTGAGTTGGATGGCTAAGGGGATTTCTTGGATGACCATTTCGATTTTGTGGGTAGAGGGGAGTAGCCGAAATTCTCTTAAGGGGTTTAGGTGTTTATTTTCGGGTTTTCTTTTTCCTTCTCTAGTGTGGTGCCGAAATCCTAATGCCATCAAAGTGTCATTTTGGCCATTTTCTTTTGACAAAATTTGCTCCATTCTCTCTTAAACCTCACCCTTTTCTTTCATAAGTTGAACCACATCAAAATTTACCAATTATTTTTCATTTGTACACTTTGGCCGAATCAATCTTTGATCATAAGAGTCATTTGTTATTTTTCATTTCTTCTCTCTTTCTTCTCATCTTTGCCGATTCTTTTTTTTTTGTTTCATCCCTATTCTTTTTCTTTTCTTTTACCTTGCTAAGACCGAAACTTCTCTCTTCCATTTTCACCATTGTCGCAACACCATAAACCTTCTATATCTCTTTTCTTTTTCATGTTTTGTTGTTAAAGCCGAAACACATCACCATCTAGTCGATTTCTTATTTCTTTTTCTTCTGTGAACGTTAGATTTTGGGCAAACAAATGGGTTTGAAAAGAGCAGTAAATAGTGTTTGGAAGAGGGGTGGTTCTGCTATACCATCAAATTTCAAACGAAGGGCTGTGTCGGGAGTCCGAGACTTTCCACACGGATGTGGACCCTCTATCGGTGAAGATCGATTATTTGAAGTCGTACGTACCCCCGAGCCATTGTTTGTTCGTGGTTCTTCATCGGGTTATGAACCGTCAATCGGAGAGAAATCGCATATAGTTGTTGTTCAAGATTCCGAGGGTAAGGATTTAGATCACTTATCATTTGTATAGTTTTATAAGTGTTAGTGTTCTAATCAAGCGTGATAAATATTTAGGTATCGACGAGCGGAAAGTGTAGTTATCTACATTATCGGTGCGTAGTTATCGCACTAATCTCCCGTTATTTGTATGTTGTTATATCGTATGTTATGATGTGTATGTTAGGCGAAATAATGGCTAAGATGGTGGATACCGTAGTGGGTAATCGAATAATCGGTCGATGCTCTATGATATTATTTTGCCTATGGTATATGTGTGATATTTGTGATGAGCATACTCTAAATGTTAATCATCATGATACACATGTATGCATGGGGCTTGGGATGTGACTATCGAAGGAAAGGTTGTACATTATGTACGTGGTCTAATGTTAGCCTTGTGCTACATTGGCGCTTGATGGTAGCTATGTGCTTCATCAAGGAGGGTGTTAGCTATGTGCCACCTCTGGCGGATGATAGTTGTGTGCATCAACGTGGATTGAGGATGACCTCGAGTCACCTCGTGGATATTGACATGTGGGGTCACTTATGTGATCGGTGGCTTAGCCACGGTCTTGGTAGCAGTGTCCGCAAGGTAGGATATGTGGGATCACTTATGTGATCGGTGGATTAAACACTGACCTTGGGCGTGGGTCTACCAAGGTAGGTGTAACGGATGGACACTAGGTTGGGTTGGGCTTCATGTTGCATATTTACGTAAGTGGCCTGTGTGGATATGGGCCAAGCCCATATGTGGAGACATGTGAAATAACTATTCACTGAGTCTGTTTGACTCACCTAATTTTACCAATATCGCGGGTGATTCATAAAGCTTGGGCCGGGTTGGAGTGGATCTGAGGTGGCCCATCTGAAGATGTTTTAATTATTTACGTATTTTATATTTTCAGTATTGTTAAGTAAGGTTTATTGTAATAAGGGCCTTTTAATGGATTTGAGGTTTATTATTATGTTTAAAGTGGATTGACGATTAAAGTATTATTTGAAAATGTTTTTATTCTCGGTAATTTATACCTTAAAAATATGCATTACGATTTTCAATTCGGACAATTTGTAATAATAAAGTTTTACTTAGAATTTTAAACAAACAATGTTTTACAAAGGACAATAAATTTTATGTTTTTAACTCTAAGTCAAAAGTTTTTCAAACGTTTTCATGATGGCATTTCAAATTTGGTCTCGTGAATGGGCCAATTTTGGGGTGTTCTGATTTAGTATCGAGCCGGTTCAAAACTCGACTTTGAGGGTTTTGGGCCCAAAAACATATTTTTTATGGGCTTTTCAAAAATATGGATTTTCACAAAATTTTTCGGGTTTATTCTGGCATGACACCTGTATCTCCGACCCGAAGTCCATCAGGTAAGTACCCCTGACTATTGAAGTGATTTGTATATGTGAATGTTATGGGCATATTTGGGCTCGTAGATTAGTGAACTAGGATTTATTGAACCCTAGAACTAGTCTACTCCAACATAGAATGCATAAGACTTAAGGACAATCAAACAAACCTGTGAAATAAGTCGATGAGTTAAGGTGTGACAACCGTTGTACGCATGTCTAGGAGTGGATTCGGTAAGAGCTTGGTATTTAAGCAGTCCTAGTGACTCACCTCCTCTTTACTCGAATCCTACAAGTGCGTGGTGACGGTTCACCCTAACCAGAGGACTATTATTGGCTAAACTTAGATAATTAAAACCCGAAAGGGACTAGCTACACTGTTTTATAAAAATCTTAGTTTTAAAATCACCAAATTACCCCTTTGATTTGTAAAAACCATTTTAGACTTTGAAAAAAAAAATTTGAAAAATTCCCGATTTGCAAAATTACCCAATTACCCCTGGTTTGTAAATTACTACAATACCCTTGGTTTATAAAATTTCCATACAACCCTCGACTGTTACTAAGATTTTCTTACCTTACAAAAATACCAAAAATCCATATTTTGCGAAATAGCAAGATACCCAAATTTGAAAATTACTAAATTACCCCTGACTTACAACATTACCAAAATAACCCCGATTTCAGAAATTTTTGCGATACCGTTAATTTGGAAAATTTTCAAAATAACCTCGAGTTTTGTATATTTTGGAATGCCTTTGATTTGGAAAGATTTTCAAAATGACCTCGATTTCTTACTACAATACCCTTGTAGGTTGGGAATGGATGAAAATGCCCAAAGTACTGAAGTGAATGTTATGGATGAATGTGAATGTGATTCTCTGAATTAGAATAGTGAACTTGAGCTGAAACTTTGATTGATCGAAAGAATCACTATTAAACCTCTTTTCATAAAATTTCTTGGCATGGTGTCGGTGGAACAAAGACTAATGCATAAAACTTATTAAGGCAGATTAGATCGCGATCGTAGACATGAGTTCTAGGGGATGTGGTCATCGTGGATGTAGTAAAGGCCGAGGTGCTAGGGCTAGATCTTCGGCACCGAGGCATATTTCTGGAAAGGAGGCGTTAGCATTGCTAGTGGCTGAGACGGGGTCTCATGATCGAGTTGGGATTGACGAGCTGACTCAGACAATTAAGGAAGTATTGTAGGAGGTTAAAGGAATCGGTGAAGCACTTCGAGTTGGGTCTGTGGACTGTAAGAAAAATTTTTGGTATAAGTGGTAGATAACGGTTTGCCGTTGTGGTTAGATGTTTGGTTGTTTGAAAAAAAAAGATTCAAGATTATGTTAAAAAGTACATTGTAGTTTTTAAGGGCAGAGTGAGCAGCGAAATCATAGTGGTGTGATTTGAGTAGTGTGTTAGTTGTTGATTGGAAATTTCGAGGATGAAATTTTTTTTAGGAGGGTAAAATTGTAATATCCCGAAATTAGGCCTAGTAGGATTGGGCCAATTGGGCCTTGGGCTTTAGGAAAAATTTGAGTATCATCTTGTTGATTGTGTTAGCTCGGATATGATTTTATTATATGCCTAATATAGTCTTAAGAAGGCTTGGAATTAATTGGTTTAGAATAATTTTTAATATGGCGAATTTAGTGAAGTGGATCAAGTGATTATGATGCTTAAGTTAATTTAAGTGTTTAATGTTAGCATAAATGAGCTAGTAGTAAAGTGGCGTTGGCCCATGAGTAATTGCATGAGGGAAGAGGTTTGAATCCCATGAATGGCAATAAGGTGACTTTTATATTTTTGCATGTGTATGGCATGTGTCGGTCAACTCTAATTAAGATAAGTTTGGACTTTATCATTTATGGATAGTAGACCAAAGGAATAAGGCAAGTTATTAGTTAAGGTATGGAATCAAGAAAATATGGTATGATAAGGGGACAAAAGGCATGGATTAAGGGATGAGGTTTGGAAACTTTTTAATGGCATTTTGTCCATGAACATGGACGGTTTCATGGACTAAGGGGAGTTGGCTGAATTTTTTTAAGGGGTTTAGGTGTTTATTTTTGGGTTTTCTTTTTCCTTCTCTAGTGTGGTGCCGAAATCCTAATGCCATCAAAGTGTCATTTTGGCCATTTTCTTTTGACAAAATTTGCTCCATTCTCTCTTAAACCTCACCCTTTTCTTTCATAAGTTGAACCACATCAAAATTTACCAATTATTTTTCATTTGTACACTTTGGCTGAATCAATCTTTGATCATAAGAGTCATTTGTTATTTTTCATTTCTTTTCTCTTTCTTCTCATCTTTGCCGATTCTTTTTTTTTTTTGTTTCATCCCTATTCTTTTTCTTTTCTTTTACCTTGCTAAGACCGAAACTTCTCTCTTCCATTTTCACCATTGCCGCAACACCATAAACCTTCTATATCTCTTTTCTTTTTCTTGTTTTGTTGTTAAAGCCGAAACACATCACCATCTAGCCAATTTCTTATTTATTTTTCTTCTGTGAACGTTAGATTTTGGGCAAACAAATGGGTTTGAAAAGAGCAGTAAATAGTGTTTGGAAGAGGGGTGGTTCTGCTATACCCTCAAATTTCAAACGAAGGGCTGTGTCGGGAGTCTGAGACTTTACACCGGGATGTGGACCCTCTATCGTCAAAGATCGATTATTTGAAGTCGTACGTACCCCCGAGCCATTGTTTGTTCGTGGTTCTTCATCGGGTTATGAACCGTCAATCGGAGAGAAATCGCATATAGTTGTTGTTCGAGATTTCGAGGGTAAGGATTTAGATTACTTATCATTTGTATAGTTTTATAAGTGTTAGTGTTCTAATCAAGCGTGATAAATATTTAGGTATCGACGAGCGGGAAAGTGTAGTTATCTATGTTATCAGGTGCGTAGTTATCGCACTAATCTCCTGTTATTTGTATGTTGTTATATACGTATGTTATGATGTGTATGTTAGCTGAAAATAATGGCTAAGATGGTGGATGCCCGTAGTGGGTAATCGAATAATCAGGTCAGTGCTCTATGATATTATTTTGCCTATGGTATATGTGTGATATTTGTGATGAGCATACTCTAAATGTTAATCTGTCATGATACACATGTATGCATGGGGCTTGGGATGTGACTATCGAAGGAAAGGGTGTACACTATGTACGTGGTCTAATGTTAGCCTTGTGCTATATTGGCGCTTGATGGTAGCTATGTGCTTCATTAAGGAGGGGTGTTGGCTATGTGCCACCTCCTGGCGGATGATAGCTGTGTGCATCACCGTGGATTGAGGATGACCTCGAGTCACCTCGTGGATATTGACATGTGGGGTCACTTATGTGATCGGTGGCTTAGCCACGGTCTTGGTAGCGAGTGTGCCAAGGTAGGATATGTGGGATCACTTATGTGATCGGTGGATTAATACGACCTTGGGCGTGGAGTGCGCCAAGGTAGGTGTAATGGATGGACACTAGGTTGGGTTGGGCTTCATGTTGCATATTTACGTAAGTGGATTTGTGTGGATATGGGCCAAGCCCATATGTGGAGACATGTGAAATAACTATGCCTTTGAGTCTGTTTGACTCACCCAATTTTACCAATATCGCGGTGATGCATAAAGCTTGGACCGGGTTGGAGTGGATCTGAGGTGGCCCATCTGAAGATGTTTTTAATTATTTACGTATTTTATATTTTCGGTATTTTTAAGTAAGGTTTATTGTAATAAGGGCCTTTTAATGGATTTGAGGTTTATTATTATGTTTAAAGTGGATTGACGATTAAAGTATTATTTGAAAATGTTTTTATTCTCGGCAATTTATACCTTAAAAACATGCATTCTGTTTTCAATTGGACGGTTTGTAATAATAAAGTTTTACTTAGAATTTTAAACAAACAATGTTTTACAAAGGACAATAAATTTTATGTTTTTAACTCTAAGTCAAAAGTTTTTCAAACGTTTTCATGATGGCATTTCAAATTCGGTCGTAGCGAATGGGCCGGGTTTGGGGTGTTGCAGTTTGGTATCAGAGCCTGGTTCAAAACTCGACTTTGAGGGTTTTGGGCCCAAAAACATATTTTTTATGGGCTTTTCAAAAATATGGATTTTCACAAAATTTTTCGGGTTTATTCTGGCATGACACCTATATCTCTGACCCGAAGTCCATCAGGTAAGTACCCCTGACTATTGAAGTGATTTGTATATGTGAATGTTATGGGCATATTTGGGCTCGTAGATTAGTGAACTAGGATTTATTGAACCCTAGGACTAGTCTACTCCAACATAGAATGCATAAGACTTAAGGACAATCAAACAAACCTGTGAAATAAGTCGATGAGTTAAGGTGTGGCAACCATTGTACGCATGTCTAGGAGTGGATTCGGTAAGAGCTTGGTATTTAAGCAGTCCTAGTGACTCACCTCCTCTTTACTCGAATCTTACCTGGTGCGTAGTGACGGTTCACCCTAACCAAGAGGAACTATTGATCGGCTAAACCCGATAATTAAAACCCGAAAGGGACTAGCTACACTGTTTTATAAAAATCTTAGTTTTAAAATCACCAAATTACCCCTTTGATTTGTAAAAACTATTTTAGACTTTGAAAAAAAAAATTCAAAAAATTCCCAATTTGCAAAATTACCCAATTACCCCTGATTGGTAAATTACTACAATACCCTTGGTTTATAAAATTTCCATACTACCTCATTTATTACTAAGATTTTCTTACCTTACAAAAATACCAAAAATCCATATTTTGCGAAATAGCAAGATACCCAGATTTGAAAATTACTAAATTACCCCTGACTTACAAAATTACCAAAATAACCCCGATTTTAGAAATTTTTGTGATACCGTTAATTTGGAAAATTTTCAAAATAACCCCGAGTTTTGTATATTTTGGAATGCCTTTGATTTGGAAAGATTTTCAAAATGACCCCGATTTCTTACTAAAATACCCTTGTAGGTTGGGAATGGACGAAAATGCCCAAAGTAATGAAGTGAATGTTATGGATGAATGTGAATGTGATTCTCTGAATTAGAATAGTGAACTTGAGCTGAAACTTTGATTGATCGAAAGAATCACTATTAAACCTCTTTTCATAAAATTTCTTGTGGTGTCAGTGAACAAAGACTAATGCATAAAACTTATTAAGGCAGATTAGATCGCGATCGTAGACATGAGTTCTAGGGGACGTGGTCGTCGTAGATGTAGTAAAGGCCGAGGTGCTAGGGCTAGATCTTCGGCATCGAGGCATATTTCCGGAAAAGAGGCGTTAGCATCGCTAGTGGCTGAGACGGGGTCTCATGATCGAGTTGGGATTGATGAGCTGACTCAGATAATTAAGGAAGTATTGGAGGAGGTTAAAGGAATCGGTGAAGCACTTCGAGTTGGGTCTGTGGACTGTAAGAAAAATTTTTGGTATAAGTGGTAGATAACGGTTTGCCGTTGTGGTTAGATGTTTGGTTGTTTGAAAAAAAAAGATTCAAGATTATGTTAAAAAGTACATTGTAGTTTTTAAGAGGCGAGTCTTGTGAAAATCATAATGGTGTGATTTGAGTAGTGTGTTAGTTGTTGATTGGAAATTTCGAGGACGAAATTTTTTTTAGGAGGGTAGAATTGTAATATCCCGAAATTAGGCCTAGTAGGATTGGGCCGATTGGGCCTTGGGCTTTAGGAAAAATTTGAGTATCATCTTGTTGATTGTGTTAGCTCGGATATGATTTTATTGTATGCCTAATATAGTCTTGAGAAGGCTTGGAATTAATTGGTTTAGAATAATTTTTAATATGGCGAATTTAGTGAAGTGGATCAAGTGATTATGATGCTTAAGTTAATTTAAGTGTTTAATGTTAGCATAAATGAGCTAGTAGTAAGGTGGCGTTGGCGTGATTAATTGCATGAGGGAAGAGGTTCGAATCCCATGAATGGCAATAAGGTGACTTTTATATTTTTGCATGTGTATGGCATGTGTCGGTCAACTCTAATTAAGATAAGGTTGGACTTTATCATTTATGGATAGTAGACTAAAGGAATAAGGCAAGTTATTAGTTAAGGTATGGAATTAAGAAAATATGGTATGATAAGGGGACAAAAGGCATGGATTAAGGGATGAGGTTTGGAAACTTTTTAATGGCATTTTGTCCATGAACATGGACGGTTTCATGGACTAGGGGGAGTTGGCTGAATTTTTTTAAGGGGTTTAGGTGTTTATTTTTGGGTTTTCTTTTTCCTTCTCTAGTGTGGTGCCGAAATCCTAATGCCATCAAAGTGTCATTTTGTCCATTTTCTTTTGGCAAAATTTGCTCCATTCTCTCTTAAACCTCACCCTTTTCTTTCATAAGTTGAACCACATCAAAATTTACCAATTATTTTTCATTTGTACACTTTGGCCGAATCAATCTTTGATCTTAAGAGTCATTTATTATTTTTCATTTCTTTTCTCTTTCTTCTCATCTTTGCCGATTCTATTTTTTTTTGTTTCATCCCTATTCTTTTTCTTTTCTTTTACCTTGCTAAGACCGAAACTTCTCTCTTCCATTTTCACCATTGCCGCAACACCATAAACCTTCTATATCTCTTTTCTTTTTCTTGTTTTGTTGTTAAAGTGAAACACATCACCATCTAGCCAATTTCTTATTTCTTTTCTTAGTGAGCGTTAGATTTTGGGCAAACAAATGGGTTTGAAAAGAGTAGTAAATAGTGTTTGGAAGAGGGTGGTTCTGCTATACCTCAAATTTCAAGCGAAGAAATTGTGTCGGAGTGCGAGACTTTACACCGGGATGTGGACCCTCTATCGGCAAAAATCGATTATTTGAAGTCGTACGTACCCCCGAGCCATTGTTTGTTCGTGGTTCTTCATCGGGTTATGAACCGTCAATCGGAGAGAAATCGCATATAGTTGTTGTTCGAGATTCCGAGGGTAAGGATTTAGATTACTTATCATTTGTATAGTTTTATAAGTGTTAGTGTTCTAATCAAGCGTGATAAATATTTAGGTATCGAAGAGCGGGAAAGTGTAGTTATCTCTGTTATCAGGTGCGTAGTTATCGCACTAATCTCCTGTTATTTGTATGTTGTTATATACGTATGTTATGATGTGTATGTTAGCCGAAAATAATGGCTAAGATGGTGGATACCCGTAGTGGGTAATCGAATAATCAGGTCAGTGCTCTATGATATTATTTTGCCTATGGTATATGTGTGATATTTGTGATGAGCATACTCTAAATGTTAATCTGTCATGATACACATGTATGCATGGGGCTTGGGATGTGACTATCGAAGGAAAGGGTGTACATTACGTACGTGGTCTAATGTTAACCTTTTGCTACATTGGCACTTGATGGTAGCTATGTGCTTCATCAAGGAGGGGTGTTGGCTATGTGCCACCTCCTAGCGGATGATAGCTGTGTTCATCACCGTGGATTGAGGATGACCTCGAGTCACCTCGTGGATATTGACATGTGGGGTCACTTATGTGATCGGTGGCTTAGCCACGGCCTTGGTACGGCAGGTTTGCCAAGGTAAGATATATGGGATCACTTATGTGATGGGTGGATTAGCCACGGCCTTGGGCAGCGGGTCTACCAAGGTAGGTGTAGCGGATGGACACTAGGTTGGGTTGGGCTTCATGTTGCATATTTATGTAAGTGGATTTGTGTGGATATGGGCCAAGCCTATATGTGGAGACATGTGAAATAACTATGCCTTGAGTCATTTGACTCACCCAATTTTACCAATATCGCGGTGATGCATAAAGCTTGGACCGGGTTGGAGTGGATACGAGGTGGCCCATCGAGAAGATGTTTTTAATTATTTACGTATTTTATATTTTCAGTGTTTTTAAGTAAGGTTTATTGTAATAAGGGCCTTTTAAGGGATTTGAGGTTTATTATTATGTTTAAAGTGGATTGACGATTAAAGTATTATTTGAAAATATTTTTATTCTCTGCAATTTATGCCTTAAAAATATGCATTACAGTTTTCAATTCGGACAGTTTGTAATAATAAAGTTTTACTTAGAATTTTAAACAAACAATGTTTTACAAAGGACAATAAATTTTTATGTTTTTAACTCTAAGTCAAAAGTTTTTCAAACGTTTTCCGCAGTGGCATTTCAAGTTCGATCGTAGCGAATGGGCGGATTTGGGGTGTTACAGAAGAACTAGCTTATTTTGAAAATGAAGTAAGTTGTATGTGATTTAATGTAATATTATATTAGTATATTTAAGAATGCTTGATGTCATATTGATGCATGATACTTCAATAAATTGAGAAACTTATGTGAATCTTATATTGAAGTCCTAATGGACTATGATAAATACGAAAATTACTACCATCGATTATGAGGGTCAGTGTAAGACCATGTTTGGAGCATGGCATCGACCGTATTATGAGGATCAGTGTAAGACCATGTATAGAACATGACATCGACCGTATTATGAGGGTTAGTGTAAGACCATGCTTGGAACATGACATCGACCGTATTATGAGGATCAGTGTAAGACCATGTTTGGAACATGGCATCGACCGTATTATAAGGGTCAGTGTAAGACTATGTTTGGAACATGGCATCGGCCATATTATGAGGGTCAGTGTAAGACCATGTCTGGGACATGGCAGCAGCCACATTATGAGTGCCAGTATAAGACCATGTTTGGAACATGGCATCGGCGTTGATACGTGTGCCAGTATAATACCATGTTTGGAACATGGCATCGGCGTTGATACGTGTGCCAGTGTAAGACCATGTTTGGAACACGGCATCGGCATTGAGACAAGAGCTGGTATAAGACCATATCCAGGATATAGCATTAGCACATAGAGGTAATTCCCTATAAGACCATGTCTGGGACGTGGCATCGGTACCTAGAGGAGACTCCATGTAAGACTACCTATAGAATGTGGCATTGGCTTTATACTTATCGTAGTGATTATAAAAACATGTCTTTAATTATTTCTAGTGTATGGTGGGATAAGCAGATGAATTTAAAAGTAGAGGTGTGAATGAATACAAGTGCTAATGAATGAGTCACGAGAAATTCGCTCTATATGTGTTACGATAAATGTTAGATAAGGACAATTGTAAGTAAGTATTGCCAAGAAGTCTTGACTTGTGTACGAGTAGCTAATGTCATGGATGAATTATTCGTTTATGAGTATTATGATTGCTATTTATTTCCATGCAACGTACTAAGCTTAAATTCTTACCCTTTTTCATTGCCCATCTTTCTTATAGTATTGCCAAGATAACTCGAGGATCGTAGACACATGGGTTCAGGAATCACCTATCAATAACACTTTGGTATAACAATTTTAGACTTGTTTTGAATATGGCATGTATAGGACTTGGGTATTTTGTCAAGTTGTATTTGTTAGTTAAAGTGTTGGCTGTAAGTAATTTTTGTAAATGGTTTCCTGAGTTAGGAAAATATTTGGAAAACTCTTTATTTTCAATGAAGATGAAATTAATGAAGTGTCTGCCTCTTTTATTATTCTTTTGTATTTGGCTAAGTGATTAGCCAAAATTGTCTATGTATGTATGTTTATTTAGGTCAATGAAGCATGTAGTATTGTTTATGAAAAATGTATTGAATTGAGCTTGAGTTGATATTGACCATCCAGGATGGCAAATGGATTGGTAAATAGCCTTTAAGTGCCTACACAGTTAGACGCACGGGCGTGTGTCTAGGCCGTGTGTACCCTGCACCTTATTGCTGTAAGTCAGGATAGGCCACAGTCAAACCCCACGGCCGTTTGTATGAGCCGTGTATGACAACAGTTTAGACATGGGCGTGTGCCCCAGACCTTGTGATCAAGTCAGTATATCAAGGATTAGTACACGGTCTAAGTCCACGGGCGTGTCAAGGCCGTGTGAATATAGTTAGTAACTCTCTACGGTTTGAAGACATGGGCGTGTCTAAGGGTACACGGGAGTGTTCCAAGTCACATGGGAGTGTGAACCCTACTTCAGAGAAGAGTTTTCGATTAAGTACAGAAAGTTTTCGAATAAGTGTTTACGGCATCGTAGGCCCATGAAGCGTATGATTAGACTAAGAAAGGGAAGTTTTTAAGTCAGAACGAACATTTTTTTCACCTGTAAGTGTATGTTTAAGTGAGATCAAGCATGGTAATATTTCGTATCCAGCCCTAGCATCGGTCTCGGGTACGGGGTGTTACACGGACTAAAACATTGCGCTAGCCAAGCATGCGAATGCCTAGTCGATAGTGCCCCACTGTGTAAGCAAGTTGTTCAATCAGCCTGCTAGGGGTCTTAACCAACCCCATCGGCAGCATTATGCTAGACTTGCGAACGCCTAGTCGAAGGATGCTGCACCCCGTGTGGTTGGTACTTGTCGATTGGGAAAAAGGGGAGGCTGGGCCGAGTCAGTCAGGACCATTCAGGAAAAAACAACGACGGCTTGGGGTGTCAGAAGGAAGTTGCGTCGGAGATGGCACCATGAGGCATGACGGCTGCGATAGCGACAATCTGACGGCTGATAGATGGTCAACGACGGTGGTTCTTCGACAATAAAGTAATGTAAAAATTATACTCATTATAGGACTCTACCGGATAACTTGATTTCAAATTAACTTTTCTAAAAAAATATTATTTTAATAAATTTAATATTTAATTTAATTTAATATTTATCTTGATATTATTTTATTAATTTAATATGAATGTGAGATATTAAATTTGATTTAATATTCATCTTGATAGTGTTTTATTAATTTAATATTAATGTAAGTAATTTCAATCCTAGTTGAACTCTCTCTAAACTGAGAGCCTGGGTCATTATTCTCACACATTTGAATTCAAGAAAAGCTGTAGAAAAAAAATCTTTGAAGAAACTATTCCAGAAAATTTCTAGAGATTTTTTTGTTATTTACAACTTAACCCCAGAAGTTTAGAGAAATTGTGAAATTGCCTCACTGGTAATTTTGTGAAAAAATGTTTTTGATTTGAAGCGAGTCCACATTTAACAGACGTGAGCTTGAGGATAGCGGAGAAGACCACTTGGTCAAAGCATCCATCCTAAACGAATAAAAAAGGTACGAATAACAAAACCAAGTTCTTGTTTTGGAAAAAAAAATTAAAACTCTAATTTTCCCTTAAACCTATTTTCCGTTGCATTTTCCAAACCCAATCTTCCAACAAGATGGTCATGCAGTACGTTGAAGTAGAAGAAATCAAATTGGCTAAAATAAAAATTAAGTGAGTGGATAAAAGCCAAAAAAAGGATAAACCATATCATCTAAATAGGAAAATGGACAGAATTAGTTACAAAAATGATAGCAAGGCCACAAAAGATCAACAATCTCAGGGGAAGAAGCGAGATTAGAATTCCTTCTATTCAAAGTTTGAGTAGTGGATATCCTACAATGGGATGCTTTTCACAAGATGGGGTTTACATAATCAAATTGACTTAAGGATCGAAGGGTGCATCAAAGATAAAACTCCAACACCTTTCTGACCCTTTTTTCCTTTTTGTAGATTTCACCAACCATCATTTCAAACCAACCTTCAAAAGTTAGCCTCAACAAGTATATAAAATGTACAGTTCCTAAGTAACAAGTTAAGTATTAATAAACGTAATAGGGGAAGTTGGCATTTTGCAAGCACTGTGAAAATATAAAGTAAATAGGGGGACAACAAAGTTTGTTTACTCAATTCGATTTTCCTACATCTATTAAGCCTAGCTCAATGAGAAGTATCAACTATCTTCACACACTTATAACCAGTTATTCTAAACTTATAACACCCCAGTGACAATTTCCTCACTATTATACATTTGAAGATTAGAACTCTCACTACTAAATTCTCCCCCATGAGGACTTAACTTGTAAAACCATAAAACATAGGTTTTACAATCAAATCCACTCTTACAAGAAAATGTTCCTCACTTGAATAGATTAAGCGCTCTCAATAAAAGTACATCAACCTATACAAGTCTCTTAATCATATAGTGTTTTCGAGACTTGCTAACATAATGTAGATCAATCATGGTCCCTTCTAAAATGCAGCTAAAATAGCTTAATAATAATAACAATAATAATAAAGGTAACATAGATGTAGTTTGAACCAATCCAACTTCCTCAATGCAAGGGATTAAATAGACTTGATCCGATCTAATTCTTCAATTAAGTTTCCCCCAAGTAATATGATCTTCATTGATGAACTAAATATAATCCACAATCTTAGCTCAACTTAAAGATATGGTTCAATAAATTGTCAATCTTCTAATATGACAAATTGCTGATTGTCGCAGTAATAAAAGAAGTGGGCACTTCCTCAAATATATTTCAACAACTCCAAATATTTCAAGATAGAACTATCTTGGTTGCTTAAATAGCTTATATATTCTGTTTTCTTTTTCTCAATTTTAACAAATGATATATAAATGATATATGGCCAGCTGCTGCCTTCTAATATATATCTAAACGTTTCCTAGGTGAAAGGGAAATATGTATGTATAGTTATATATGTAAAAATGAAATTATATAAGGAGCATGATATCGTCAGTGGTGAAAGAACATGTATTAATTCTAAGGTTCATGATTATGGCAATTGGCAAAGTTGTGGGGTGCTGCATTTGTCTCTTGCCTGAACAATGCATTGAATGTTTTTTTGGCAATACTAAGGTAGTGAAGAATGGATATATATCACATGTATACATATATGTCTTTCTCATGAAAACTGTAGCCATTCTCTTCTAGTACTCATATTTATGTATGCACCGCATGCTTCAATTTTCCTTATATAAAATATACCCTCATATAGAACTAATACTACAATATACATATCTGAAGATATAATGCTCTTTGTATTCTCTGACTGTATCATGCGTCACCATATCTGTCATCGTACTAGTAAAGAAAAAGGCTTAACCAATTTAATCCTATGGTTCACCATAATGCTAATTTACAGTTTAATAAAGATTCATAGAGAAATTAAATTATTGTGTTATTGTAATACTTGTAATTAAGATTAGAATTTGTGTGAAGACGATCAGATTTTGGGTCAATAAATTATATATATATTGTATATAGTACTAACTAACATGGAGGTCACAATCTGTGAGAAAATCACAATTGGGATCAATATTTGTTTTATATGTTTAAATTAATGAAATATTATATGATTAATTTGTGTGGCTATCATGAAATATTGAAAGAAGTTTATCTTTTCTGTTCTTTCGAAATGACATCAAAAGGTGAGTAAAAATTCCTGCAGATAGGGTTTTTTTTTTTTTTTTTAAATTTATTATTATTCCTTTAAATATTTCTGAATAGGATGGAGCAGTAGCATAGCATTCCATACTTCTCCTTTTATTTCCTTTTTGTCTTTTTTAAACATGTTGGTTCAGGTCTCTCATATATATCAAATCACGTGAACGTCTTATTTCTTTGCTCTCCCTCTCTCTCTAAACTGGTTTACTCTTCAATAGCATAATTCCCCTCTTTTTTTTCTTTGCCTTTTTTTTTTTTCGATCCTCCACTTTTACTGGACAACACCAACAACATATCATTGCTGTTCATCACCTGATCTCTCTCCCTAATGTCGTCTAGTAATTGCTATTCATCCCTTTATCCTTTTCCTTTTGACCTTAACGAAGATGATCAACACCAACACCACCACCTTTTTACCTTTAAATCTCAACCTTCTTCATCTTCTTCTTCCTCAACTGTTCATCACGTAGCAGCAGGTTCTTGTCAAAGGGAACCCCAGGAGTTTCAAGATCAGGTGATATTATAATTACCACTTCACTCTTTTATTTTATTAAAATTTAATGTGATGATCACTTAGGGTTATGATATGATCATTTTGTTTAGGCTAAGATATATGTTTCAAAAGATGGGGCATTGGAGAACAGTGACTGCGGACTCAAGTTATCATTATGGAAAAAAGAAGAAAGGGTCGAAAGTGATCATCACCATGAGGACAGTTCTACTAAGTGGATGCCTTCAAAGCTGAGGATTTTGAGGAAGATGATGAGTTCCCATCACACCGATTTATCGAAAAGCTCTTCGCCGAAAATCGAAGACCAGAAGCTTCAGAATCAGCCCTCACCATCTCCAGATAACAGCTGCAACTCTTCCTACAATAATGATATCAACAACAGTCCAATTAGGGTTTGTGCTGATTGCAACACAACTAAGACTCCTCTTTGGAGGAGTGGTCCTAGAGGTCCCAAGGTATAGTTGAATTTCCACTCTTTTCTAATCAATACCCTATAAAATTGCTACATAACTTTTGAGATAATTAATTAACTCTTTGTTTTCTTTCTGTTTTTCACCTTTTGGTCGCACTGCAGTCTCTTTGCAACGCCTGCGGAATTCGACAAAGAAAAGCGAGACGAGCAATGGCTGCAGCGGCAGCGGCAACAGCATCCAATGGAACTATTGTTGCAACTGAGACAACGACAAGCATGAAGAATAAGGTTCAGAACAAGGCCAAGAGATCAAGTAATGGTTGTGTTGCAAAGTTAAAGAACAAAAAGTGCAAACTCAGTTCCCAATCCCAAGGTAGAAACAAGCTTCGTTTTGAGGACTTGAGGATAATATTGAGCAAGAGCTCGGCTTTTCATGGAGTTTTCCCTCAGGATGAGAAAGAAGCCGCGATCCTACTGATGGCCTTATCGTATGGACTTGTTCATGGTTGAATTTCTCAAAGTCGCTAGCCCAGCTTTTATGTTGTTGGTTTTATTCTTAATTAGCTTTAATAATAATGTTATAGTAACTGAGTTCGTATGTCTGAGTTTCGAGGAAATTAAGATATGAAATTGGTGTGAGGGAAACAAAAAACAGCAATGTTTGGAGCTTGAATCTTTTATTAAATTATATATATATATATATATATATATATTATGTTGTGAACTTCATAATAAATTACATTTCAAGGCTTTTATTTCCACACCTCTCTCCCTCTCTTTGGTTTCATTATTTTTTTATCATACAACTTTTAAGGATTAGGGTTCAAAAATCAATAAACCGTCAAGAGTACTTAATTAATAATTATTAGATTTTGGCCATGAAAGAGTCAACTTGTAGGGTCACGTGAAGAACCATTTTCCAGTTATACAGTTTTATTCATTGTTATTGTATACAAGTAGAATGATATGAATAGCAATTTAGGAAGAAAACAATAAAGGTCTGATAATGGGTTTCGCAGAGGAACTTTATTCATGGATAATGGTGATGAATCAAAGGGTAGCCTAGCTAGGGTTAGCAGCTTTGGGGGTTTTCTTTGGTGATGTTGGACGATCTAAAAGTCGCTCAGAAGACAGTAGGTGTTTTGTCTTAGACATTGTCTTCATCATGTCATATTAAATAATTAAAATAACAAAAACAACTGGATTTGTACCGGATATTGGAGACTGAGATCTGCCATTATCTTGTGGATACAGCTGGCCGCTGGTATTAGTAAATTTAGTGAGTATGAAACTACAGTTTTGTTTGACCTCATGTTGAATCCATGATGCTAGCTCTTTTTTTTTTTTTTTTTTTTAAAGGACACTCTGGCCATTTGGATTGCTCTTACTAATTATATTTTATATTTAAAATAGGGTTTGTTTTCTTTGTATTAATGGATTTTAGGTTTAAATGTTTAATTATGTAACATGCAGTATGTATATATGCATGCTTAAGTTGCACGAAATGTGTAATATAGATAAATGTATGATTATGTATTATGTGAATAAATTATTACATATAGTCAAAAAAATTATTACAGAAAAATAGATAAAAGAAGAGAAAGGAACGAGGCAAGCAGAAATTCTGAAAATAGATTCGGGTTTTTCCATCCCCTAAAAAGGTAAGAATTATGGTTTTGTTATTTTATTTCATGCATTTTTTTGCTCAGCTATTTTATTTCAAGCATGGTAGAGAAAACCCCAAACTTGTATCCATTACAGGTGACTTCCCAGCACGTCCAAGTACTCCATTTTTAAGAAGACTGAAATAAATTTCGCTTGATTTTGTTGGATAGATTTATAATTTCTGATTTTGCTTTTGGGTTTTTATTATGGTGAACAGCCACTGTTGAAGCTCCACCGTCCAGTGCTGGAATTAGTCGATTCATGGGTCAAATTTTTATTAGGAAATGTGAACTTTAATATGGGACCAGTGTCTTCAGCCAAAACAAAGCCAAATGACCATCAAACTCAAATTTTTGGTTAAATCAGATTCAACCGGCCAACTTGTGGCCTTCAAATATTGCATCTCCAGCCTTCACAGTTTCCATCTTAGACTTATAAGTTGAAGTGTTACATCTGAGCTTCATTTTGGTACAAAATACACATTATGAAAGCTCAAAGTAAGCTAGACGAACAATGAATTTAAAATTTTAGAGAAGCTCAAAATTATATTATTTTCTAGTATAATTTTTTTTTACCTTTTAGAATTAATTAAATGTATAAAATGCACATAAGTATTTACTTTTATTTTAATATATAGCCTGTAAAAATTTATCTAGTGTCGTTTGTATTAGAGGTGTGCATGGGTCGGGCCGGGTTCGGGCCGGGTTCAACTAAAAATTTAAGCCTATTTATTGGGCTAGGGCGGGCGGGCCCAAAAATGGGCTTAAAATTTTGCCAAAACTCGGCCCATATAAAAATGCTAAAACTAAGGCCCGACCGGCCCTTTGTATTAATTTTATAATATTTTATATAATTTTAAATATATATAATACATCAAAAATACTAAAAAATCAAAATAAATATTTTTCAACAAATTGAAAATAAATTTTAAAAATATGTAGACTTAAATAACACTAAAATAGATGCAATTTAACAAGCAAATGCCTCTAAAATAATAACAAAATTAACAAATGTCTTTAAAATAATAACAAAATTAACAATAAAATAAGTTTTATATAATATCTAAACAATAACAACAAAATAATAGAAACATAATAGTAAAATGGTAGTAAAATAAGGAGAAAACAATAAGAAAATATTATTAAAAAACAAATTTTTTTCATTTAATGAATTGAATTAAGTAGGGCAGAACAGACAAAAATGCCTTACAGAGCTCATTACATTTTTAAGCGGGCTTTATTTTTTGTCCAAGCTCATTTTTCGGGCCTATATTTTTGCCCAAACCCTCCCACATTTCGGGCGGGCCTTCGGGCCGAGCCGAGTCGCTTGGCCCATGCACACCTCTAGTTTGTACGCTCTCTTTTCATTTTTTTTTCCGTTTGATAGTAAATCCTTTCTTATTTTATTTTTCCTTCTTGCTCTTTGATTCCTTTAATTTTAACTCCCAAGTCTGAGATTTTGTTTCTTCCTTTCCTGGACATCCTTTCTCCAATTTCTTTTTCTTAGGCTTTATGTTCTTTTTCCTCGTTCAGGAACTCATGAAGCAAGCAAAACCCTTTTAAGGTGTTGATTGTGAAAGTGATGGGTATGAATTTTGGACCTGGATCACCTTCCATGTAGATATGATGGTTTGGATAGTAAGTAAGTTTGTTTTCTTGTTTGTTTGAAGCTTTATATGTTTTAGTAAATCTTCTTTCTTTCTTTTGTGTTTTAATAACAAAGAATTTATGCATTTGTCAATCTTTCTCACTATGGGAATAAGCCATATAATTTCCAATGCACTATGCAAGTTCTAACGATTGAGTTCCAAAAATTATCAAAATATAGATTGAGATATATCATGGATTTAAGTGCGGCCTCAAGTTTTCACTTTGAAATTGCTCAAGACAGAACCAAAAAAAATGAACAACTAGTTATTAGCTATGCCGTGAGGGCTTGTAGAGAAAAATAACTTCTTAAAAAAACTTTCTTTTTACTTCTTCTTCTCTATTTTATATCAATTGCTTACAAATTATTTATAGGCTATAGTCTGCCCTTCAAAAACTGAAAGTATTAAAATCTAATAATAGCCATAAACCAAAATTAAAACCCATTAAAACTGCTAAATTAACTGCTGACTCTTGACCTTTCATTCTCCTAAAAAACTGGTAAATTAAACCTATTAAAATAGAACTAACATTTAACGTTTATTCAACAAAACTCCTTGTAAACTTAAATGCTTCTGCCATCCTTCATGCCGATTAGTTTCTTGCAGTTGTTGAGAAGTACCATCGGTAGCGGTTTTGTGAAGATATCTGCAACTTGGTCCCGGCTTGCCACGTGCACTAGTTTCACACTTCTTTCCTTTACATGATCTCGGATGAAGTGAAAGCGAATGTCAATGTCTTTGCTTCTCTCATGATTCACCGGGTTCTTTGCCAACTCAATTGTTGATTTATTGTCAACTCCTATCCAGTCGCACCGAGTTGTTGTTGCTCCAACTCGCCCAACAAATTTCTGAGCCATATAGCATGACACACACACCAAGATGCTGCCACATATTCAGCTTCACATGTCGAGAGCTTCACGATTGGTTGCTACTTTGAAAGCCAAGTAAATGCCGTTATCCATAAAGAACACATATCTCGATGTACTTTTTCGATCGTCTAAGTCTCCGCTGTCGGAGTACCCAATCAAGTTATAATCTTCCACATTTGAATAGAATAATCCGAGTGTCACCGTTCCTTGGATGTACCGTAGGATTTGCCTCAATGTTTTCCAATGTGTAACACCCCAAACCCGGTCCAAACACTACAACCGAATCTGGCGTGCCACGGAGAAGAAAATGTTTGGAAAACCGATTTGTCGACTTTATTTTCGAAAGAAAACCAATGTGAGATTTTAGAGAAAACGAAGTTGAATCTTGTGACATCTAAAAAGCGTTAGAACTTGTTTTAGAATTTCTTAATTGCCTAATTGTTACCTCATAACTCTTACTTAGTCATCACTTTAGAAAACAAGTGTTTTATTAGGTTTCGAAAACAACCACTTCATAACATTTGAATATGCTTAAAATAAATTAAAGAACCAATTAAATAAAACATCCCAAAAATTAAACTTGAGCGGCCTTATTGCAGTATTGAAAACCAAAATTAAATAAAACAACCAAGTCCGAATGGAAAACTGCTTAATAACCCCAATGCTGAGCATGGCCACCTCGAGTTCACTCCGGCTCCATATCTACGATCTAAGGATTATCTACAAAATATAATGGAAGGGGTGAGTCACCTAGACTCAATGTGTAAGTCCCCATCCCAAATGGAAATATGCTCTTACACAAATTCAGATACAAATATGCATGTCATGCAACCCATCAACCTAGGTATCCATCCGTATCTCCCAAAAAGTATCCCTTGTGGTACCAAACCACTGGTGGTGCCAAACCACTGGTAATCGAAGTTACAAAGATATTATATATGGTACCAAACCACTGGTAACCAAAGTTACAAAAATAGTGTATGTGGTACCAAACCACTAGTAACCGAAGTTACGAAAATAGCGTATATGGTACCAAACCACTGGTGGTGCCAAACCACTAAGACTTAGTTACAATTTATTTATAATATGTAGGGCCAACCTACTGTGTGATACCAAATCACTGGTGACAGTCGATAGATCATACTTCCCCCTCCTCTCATCACCCATAACACATATATATGCCAACAATATCAGTATGATCATGCTTAACATACAAGATTTATAATTACAAAATAACATGCTTTCATAGATCTCAATTACCGCGAGAAACAATAACAACTTACCCGGCATCCTCGCTTTTACTCACATGGGTATTTAGTAACCATTGCCATCATTCCGCTTTTAACAACACATAACATATAACATATTTAGCATAGAAAGTGTGTAAGAGTTACACACGGTTTTTCATACTAACGCTTTTCTCGCTTCTACGCTCGTCAGCCGACACTACCACTATCGACCTCGATCTACTTGGATGTCGGCCCACACTCCAAAGGCCAATCTCGCACTCCGATCTTGATCGTCTCTTGTATTTCGGCATTGGTTCTCTGAGATCCAACTTCCTTTGCTTGATCGTTATTCGAGTCCAAAACAATCTCTTAATCACTAAACCATTTAAACGATGAGATCTAATTACTCAAACAATTATAACGCTTAAAACGAACTCTTACCTGATTAATCGAATCCCGAATGTCCTTGAGAAAACACCACTACCAACCTACCTACATTCGGCCATTCCACCAAATATTAAACGAATCAAAAATCACAACCATCCCCACCTATATGTCATTCGGCTAAATGGAAAGAATCAAGAAAGGCCTTTCGGTCAAACCTACCACCACCTACCTTCGGCTTTTCCACCAAATTGACACTTCTGACTATAGATAGGCAGGATTCGGCTTCTATGGACAGAGAGGGTGTAACATCCTGAATAGGGCCTATGCATTTCCAGTTTAATTTATGAAATGACAAGTTTCAAGTACTATGAATAAATTTTGATACTTTTGGAAACCTAGAAATGCATGAAAATGAAAAAACATGGAAATGAAAATGGAAATGGAAATGGAAAAACCCGAACATTTTGGAAACTTAGACATTTTGGAAACTTAGACATTTTGGAAACTTAGACATTTTGGAAACCTAAACATTTTGGAAACTTGAACATTTTGGAAACATGAACATTTTGGAAACACGAAGATGTAAGGAAAATGGCAAGTTCTGAGCATGCGAAAATTTTAGGAAACTTAGAAATAAGGCGAATGACAAATTTTAAAGCCCAAAATAGGAAATAAGGGCAAGAGGGCCTTAAAAGAAAAAGTTGGTGAATTTTGACACACAATCGGGCTTGGAAAAGTGGTGAAGGTGTCACTTAAGGTTTATGGAAATGGCCTCGAGTTTGAGTCACTTGGAAAGCAAATATTGAAGGTTTAATTTTGCTTCCCAAGGCTAGGGGTGGACGGCACTTGTTTGCTTAGAAGGAAGAGTTTTATTTTTATTAAAACTTGTCAAAATAAAGTGATAAATAAAAGATTTTCTCTACTAAGATAAATGAGGAATTAAAGGATGGATTAAAGACTTTTAATTTAATTAAGTGATAATTAATGGAGATTAAATTATCACTTGGGAGAGTAGTGGCCAAGTTTTGGACTCTTGGTCTAGCAATTTCAGTTAAAAGAGGAAAATTGAGACCTTTCTCTCATTCATCCTACCTTGCCGAAATTTTGCTCTCTCTTTCCCCTCTCTTTGCCGAAATTTCCCCTAAGCAAGGACTCCATCTTTTCTTTTCCTCTCTTTTGCCATTGCTAAGTCAAAACCTTTCTCTTTCAATCACGGTTAACTCTCCATAGCCGGATCTCAGTAACTCAAGACAAGGAAGCAAGTGATTAAAGGCTTCAAGGTAAGTTAAGCCATTCAATTTCCTTTCTTTCTAGTTGCCGAAAGTAAAAGAGTCTAATCCCTATTCTTGATCATGGCCGAATATACAAGGGATCTCAAGTTTCCACAATCGTTGAACATAAAGATCAAGGATCTAAGGTAAGAACAATTGATTCTTGTTCTTTTAAATCGTTTAATCTAGGCTTAAGAAAATAACCTCTCTTATGTCTATGGTCGAATGTCAAAGGAGGAGGTTCGGGATTTCAGATTCGAGGAAATTAAGGTAAGACATATTCGGCCAAAGGCCAGTTACAACTTATTAAAGTTAGATCGGATCTAACATATGAATTTTAGGGATTTCGACAGATATTCAAGACAAACGGGAACTTTCGGGATTTGGAATCTATAAGGTAAGCCTCTAAAATATTCGGCCAATGGTTGTGAGATTATCTAGATCAATTCCTTAATTTTTGAAAAGCCGAAAAACTAACCCATATTGAAATACAAGGTTGGCCGAATATCAGGTAGAGGAAAAACCAAACTTTGGGATTTGTATAAACACCAAATCGGCAAAGGTGAGTTTTTTACAAATCCTACTAGGATTTGGTTTTGTTTTAAGCCAAATAGGTTTATTAATGTGACTTATATGATGGCTATAGGAGATAATGATCTAAAGATTAGATCGGGATTTTCGAGATCTCAAGGAATTTTTATTTAAGCGAATAAGGTGTGTACCCTTACTATCCTTCGATATTTTATGGCTAAATATTTTAATATATGATTATGAATAAGAATGTGAATGTGGCTATGTACCACAAATGTGGCCAAAAGGTACCCAGGTACGTTTCCTACTTCTGATAGGATTGTGAAATATGTTATTTAATAACATGCGAATATATGTATATGGACATGAAATTAAGTTATGCACAATATATATATTTTTGGGGCATTCGGGATTTATGTGAAAGGGGGAGAATAGGTGTTGACTTCGGTCTCACCAACGAAGGTGTTGACTTCGGTCTCACCAACGAAACATGTTGACTACGGTCACATTGCGAAATTTTGGTAACTTCGGTTACAATAGTGTCTAATGACACAACGTATAAATTTGATTATAGTGTCTAATGACACAACGATATGGGCGAATGCCTTTGATGGAGAGTAGCGGATGGAGGGTTGACTTAGTAGTCCCCACGGTGTAAATGGCAGGTACGGGTGGTGTGTAGCGGATGGACCATTAGGATTGGGTTTGGGTTGCATCATAAATTCATTATTATATGGACTGATGATTTGAACATGAATGCCCGATTTATTGAATGTTAGTATTGTGTGCACATTGAGTCTGCATTGACTCACCCCATTGTGGGAATTATTTTTTCGGTGATGAGGTGTGATTGGGCGGTGGACCATGAGGTGGCCATGCTACATGCGAAAATTTCATTTAGTTTGGACTTAATTTTATTTTTAGTCACGTTTGTTCTATTTTGGGTTTTACTTGATGTAATAAGGCCTTAAGGCCCAGTGGATTACTCTTTATGTTTGCTTACTGTTAAGTTTCAAGCTAAGAACTATATTGGATGTATTTAATTAAATGGGCTTACAAGATTAAATAAATGGGTTTCCAATCTAAGCCCAGCTCAAAATAATAGTTTTTCTAAAAATTTACAATTTTCTCTAAGTATCGAAAATGATTTTGAAATCGGTTTACTTTAGGAACATACCAGATCCGGTTCAAGCTCGTGGGCCGGGTGTGGGGTGTTTCAGTTTGGTATCAGAGCCCAGTTTTAAACTCTCGGCCTGTGGGCTAAGGCCCAAAATGTTTTCAAAGCGAGCCCAAATGATTTTTTTTTGAAAATAAGCAGGCTTTTGGCATGGCCCCTAAGTCTCAAACCCATGATCCACCGTAAGTACCCCTAACTATATGTGTGATTCTATGATTTATATAAGGGTAGAAAAGGCATGGAACGTAGAATAGAATGATAGGAACTTGAACCCTAGGATTAGTCTACTCAAACACAGATACATAAGACTTAATACAATGAATCAACCTATGGCTAAGTCATTGAGCTAGTGGTGTGGTAACCCCTGTACGCATGTCTAGGATTGGATCCGGAAGAGCTTGGTATTTAAGCAGTCCTAGTGACTCACCTCCTCTTCGCAGGAATCCTACCTGGTGCATAGCTTCGGTTCACCATAACTCAGAGGGCTCAGTGGTGTGGCAACCTCTGTACGCATGTCTAGGAATGGTTTCGATGGGAGCTTGGTATTTAAGCATCCACGTGACTCACCTCCTCTCCACACGAATCCTGCCTGGTGCGTAGCTTTGGTTCACCCTGACCAAGAGGGCTCGGTCATAGGCTAAACATAATGACTAAAACCCGAAAGGAACTAGCCATGTTTTAAAAAAAAAAGAGAGAGAGAACAAAACAACAAACCCTAGTTTTTCAAACCTTTAAAACTTTTCTTTTAAATCTGAGAAAATTATTTTTACAACATTCTCTGAAAAACTCCTGATTTGCGAAAATTACAAAAATGCCCTTAGGGGTGAAATTACCAAAACGCCCTTGGTTTATAAACTATTCAACTACTCAACAGCTTTACCAAAATTTCAACATTTCATAAACATTCAAAAACCCTAATTTGTAAAATACCAAAATACTGTGATTTTGGAAAAAATTACAAAATTGCCCCTAACTTACAAAATTACCAAAATGACCCTAATTTCCAAAATTTTTGCAACATCCCCATTTTTGAAGGAACACTTTTCGAAAAGAACCCTCAAAGTTTTACAACTTTTGAAATACGCTAAATCTATAAAATTTTACAAATTTACTCTGATTTGTGAAAAATTACCAAAATACCCCCGAATTTCTAAATTTTTCAAATCATCCCTAGACTTCAAAATTTAAAAAAAAATAACTTTTGACAAAAACCTCAAGAAATGTTTTTCTTACGAAAATACCTCAGAGGACAAAATTACGAAAATACCCCGGGTAGTGGAAAACAACAACAAACAACAAAACTACAACGCTTCTCCGAATGAACGGAAGTTCATACTTGTTTGATGAATGAATGGAAGAATGGAAAAGATCGTGTGCTTGTATGATACGAAAGAACCACTCTAAAATCCTTCTCATAAAACTTCTTCACGATAAATAAGTGGAACATTGACTAATCCATAAAATTTCTTAATCGGATCTCGACGTTAGAAAATGAGCTCTAGAGGACGTGGTCGTCGTGGTCGAGGAAGAGGAAGGATGACCGTGTCGAACCCGTTAGGTCGGGTCAAGGTCCGACAATGAGATGCCACCGCCACCACCACCCCAATTTTTAATGTTGAGCGCAGAGCTCGAGACGGGGAAGAGGGCATGTCGCAGTCAGGCTTCTTGAGTTTTGGAATTGGTGGTGGTGCGGTGGAAATGGAGGAAATCGAAAGTCGGTACTGAACGGCTTGAGCTAATGGAGCGGAAATGTTTCGAGGAGTATCAATGTGGCACCCAAGACAACCGAGTCTTGGTTGGAAGCAACGGGCGTATCATGGATGAGCTTGATTTGACTCGGAGGAAAAGTTGAAAGGGATGGTGGCGTTATTCTGCGATGAAGCGTATCAATGGTGGTTGATATGCTCGTGATGGTACCACAATTTTAAAATTTGACACGGGAATATGTTAAAGAGGCCTTTCGGAAGAAGTATGTGGGAACCGGTATACAAATGAACAAAGGAAGGCTTTTCTAGGGTTAGTACAAGGAGTAAGTCCGTCGAGAATATGAGGCGAATTTTTGAGGTTGAGCCGCTATGCTCGAGGGTAGTGGCAATCGAGCATGAACGCCGTGTCCGTTTGAGGACGGTGAGAGATGACCGAGGTCGTTGATAGCACCGCATCGAGCGGAATTCTCGACTTTGGTAGAAAAGGCCAAGGTGGCGAGGGATTAAGGATGCTACTAAGCGGACCGTGGATAAGAATAAGGCCAAAGAGGGTTTGGGCCATCGGGAAAGGGTTACTGAAGGCCTAGGGTTGATGGGCCACGGAATCAACAAAATGGCACGGTGGCGATTCGCCCTTGTGAGTATTGTGGAAAGAGGCATCTAGGGAGTGTTGGAAAAGATAGGAGCATGTCTTAGGTGTGGGTCCAAGGACCATATGTTTAAGGATTGCCCCAAACAATCGAGACGAGAACCGATCGGTAGTTCGAATGTTAGCGGGAGCCAGGTGAGGCGACGAAGACCTCAACGGGTCGTGGTTCGAGTAACCGTGGTAGTGAGTGCAGTGCAGAGGCCGTGGAACACAGGTCGAGGTAATACTAATACCGATGCAAGACAACCGGTTTGGTTTATGCGGTTCGCCAAGGGAAGATGGAGACGCACGGATGTTATAACCCAGACGTTCTTTATTTTGACAAACCCTACTTTGCTTTGATTGATGTGGGCTCGACCCATTCCTATGTTGCAAGTAGTATAGTAAAAACACTAGGCCTAGACTCGAACTCTCGATAGGCGGATGACCGTAGTAAGCCCATTAGGCCAAACTATAGTGGTAGACAAGATCTTTCGGAATGTACCCTAGAGATTCGTGGAGTGAGCTTTCGGCGGACTTAATGAAGTTACCCTCTGGAGAGTTTGAGCTTATACTCGAATGGATTGGTTAGTAGAACACCGAGCCGTGTTGGATTGTCTTGACTAAACGTATGGAACTAAGAACCCCGGAAGATGAAGTGGTAATAATGATCGGAGAAAGGAGGAACTATTTATCTAATGTAGTTTCGGCACTGAAGGCTGAGAAGATGGTTAAGAAAGGTTGCAAAGCGTTCTTAGCTTTTGTAAGTGCGATAGGTGGAAAAGAGGAAGGTATTAATGGAGTTAGAACGGTAAAGGACTTTGTGGATGTGTTTCCAGAGGAGTTACCGGGAATACCCCCAGACAGGGAGGTGGAATTTGGGATTGATTTGCTACCGGGGATAGCTCCTGTGTCAATCGCCCCATACCGAATGGCACCAAAGGAGTTAGTGGAGCTCAAGGCTCAGATACAAGAACTGTTGGACCGTGGGTTCATCCGACCCAGTGTGTCTCCGTGGGGAGCACCGGTCTTATTTGTAAAGAAGAAAGACGGAACTATGCGTATGTGCATAGACTACCGTCAGTTAAATAAGCTGACCATTAAGAACAAGTATCCCTTGCCAAGGATCGATGACTTGTTCGATCAGCTGAAGGGAGCCGCAGTGTTTTCGAAGATCGATTTACGGTCGGGATACCATCAGTTGAAGGTAAAGGAGGCTGATATCCATAAGACCGCTTTTAGGACAAGATATGGTCACTTCGAGTTTGTGGTAATGCCGTTTGGGTTGTGAACGCTCCAGCCACGTTCATGGATATGATGAATCGGGTTTTCCAACCCTACTTGGATAGATTCGTCGTTGTGTTCATCGATGATATTTTGGTGTATTCAAGTCGGAGAGGAGCATGATGAGCATCTCCGAGTCGTGTTGGAAGTGTTAAGGAGAAGAAGCTCATGCCAAATTCAGAAGTGCAAATTTTGGCTTAGGGAGGTGGCATTCTTAGGGCATGTGGTATCCGCAGAAGGAATAAGAGTGGACCCTAGGAAGATCGAAGCAGTGTTGGATTGGAAACCACCTAGGTCCGTGGCTGAAATCCGAAGTTTCTTAGGCTTGGCAGGCTATTATAGAAGGTTCGTGGAAGGATTCTCGTCAATAGCCGCGCCCTTAACCAAGTTACTAAGGAAGGAAGTACCCTTCAAATGGACTAATAAGCAGCAAGAGAGCTTTGAAAAGCTTAAGAAGGTTCTGACAGAGGCTCCAGTGTTAATTCAGCCGGAGGCAAGAAAAGAATTTGTGGTGTACTGTGACGCTTCGCATACGGGGTTAGGTTGTGTGTTAATGCAAGAGGGCAAAGTGGTTGCTTATGCGTCACGGCAGCTAAGGCCTCATGAGCTTAACTACCCAACTCATGACTTAGAGCTAGCAGCGGTGGTTTTCACCCTTAAGGTTTGGAGGCACTACCTTTATGGAGAAAGGTCAGTTATCTACACAGACCACAAGAGCCTTAAGTATTTATTAACTCAGAAGGAGTTGAACTTGAGGCAACAAAGGTGGGTGGAATTGCTGAAGGACTACGACTGTTCAATAGAGTATCATCCGGGCAAGGCGAATGTAGTAGCCGATGCCCTAAGTCGAAAGGTTGTATCGGATCTACGAGCTTTGTTCACTCATATAAGTCTCAGATGATGATGGAAGCTTGCTAAGCGAGTTACAAGTCGAGCCCACATGGCTAAAGGAAGTGAAGGAGGGACAGTTATCGATAATGACTTAAGTACCAAGTTGCGCAAATAACACAATCAAGGGATTAGAGGATTATGATGTCAACAATGAAGGAGTATTGTGCTACAAGGGTAAAGTCCAGTTTGGGTCAGAGAATAAGGAGTTGAGACAAAGGATTCTTTGAAGGAAGCGCATGGTAGCCCTTGTGCTATGCATCCGTTTGAGGCATCAAGTATTCCTAAAAGTCTCGCCTTGGATAGAGATCTAAGGGAAGTTAAGCCCAAGATTTATAGGGCCTTATCAAGTACTGAAGCGCGTTGGGCCAGTGGCATACCAATTAGAGTTGCCACCAGAATTGCAGCAGATGCATGACGTATTTCATGTGTCCATGTTACGTCGCTATCGATCGGATCCATCTCATGTGGTACCGATTGAAGAAGTGGAACTAAGGCCAGACTTATCCTATGAGGAAGAACCGATTCGGATCTTGGAACGTGATGTGAAAGTACTACGAAAGAAGACAGTTCCTCTAGTCAAAGTGCTATGGCGCAATCATGGAACGGAAGAAGCTTCATGGGAGTCAGAGGAGACCATGAGACAGCAATACCCTCAACTATTTTAGTTAGGAAATTTCGGGGACGAAATTTTGTTTAAGGGGGTAGAACTGTAACATCCTGAATAGGGCCTATGCATTTCCAGTTTAATTGTATGAAATGACAAGTTTCAAGTACTATGAATAAATTTTTGATACTTTTGGAAACCTAGAAATGCATGAAAATGAAAATGGAAATGAAAATGGAGATGGAAATGAAAATGGAAATGGAAATGGAAATGGACATTTTTGGAAACTTAGACATTTTTGGAAACTTAGACATTTTTGGAAACTTAGACATTTTGGAAACTTAGACATTTTGGAAACTTAGACATTTTGGAAACCTAAACATTTTGGAAACTTTTGAACATTTTGGAAACACGAAGATGTAAGGAAAATGGCAAGTTATGAGCAGCGAAAATTTTAGGAAACTTAGAAATAAGGCCGGAATGACAAATTTTAAAGCCCAAAATAGGAAATAAGGGCAAGAGGGCCTTAAAAGAAAAAGTTGGTGAATTTTGACACACAATCGGGCTTGGAAAAGTGGTTGAAGGTGTCACTTAAGGTTTATGGAAATGGCCTGAGTTCGAGTCACTTGGAAAGCAAATATTGAAGGTTTAATTTTGCTTCCCAAGGCTAGGGGTGGACGGCACTTGTTTGCTTAGAAGGGAAGAGTTTTATTTTTATTAAAACTTGTCAAAATAAAGTGATAAATAAAAGATTTTCTCTACTAAGATAAATGAGGAATTAAAGGATGGATTAAAGACTTTTAATTTAATTAAGTGATAATTAATGGAGATTAAATTATCACTTGGGAGAGTAGTGGCCAAGTTTTGGACTCTTGGTCTAGCAATTTCAGTTAAAAGAGGAAAATTGAGACCTTTCTCTCATTCATCCTACCTTGCCGAAATTTTGCTCTCTCTTTCCCCTCTCTTTGCGAAATTTCCCTAAGCAAGGACTCCATCTTTTCTTTTCCTCTCTTTGCCATTGCTAAGTCAAAACCTTTCTCTTTCAATCACGGTTAACTCTCCATAGCGGGATCTCAAGAACTCAAGACAAGGAAGCAAGTGATTAAAGGCTTCAAGGTAAGTTAAGCCATTCAATTTCCTTTCTTTCTAGTTCTAGAAAAAGTAAAAGAGTCTAATCCTATTCTTGATCATGGCCGAATATACAAGGGATCTCAAGTTTCCACAATCGTTGAACATAAAGATCAAGGATCTAAGGTAAGAACAATTGATTCTTGTTCTTTTAAATCGCTTAATCTAGGCTTAAGAAAATAACCTCTCTTATGTCTATGGTAGAATGTCAAAGGAGGAGGTTCGGATTTGATTCGAGGAAATTAAGGTAAGACATATTCGCCAAAGGCCGATTAAACTTATTAAAGTTAGATCGGATCTAACATATGAATTTTAGGATTTTGACGGATATTCAAGACAAAAGGAACTTTCGGGATTTGGAATCTATAAGGTAAGCCTCTAAAATATTCGGCCAATGGTTGTGAGATTATCTAGATCAATTCCTTAATTTTTGAAAAGCCGAAAAACTAACCCATATTGAAATACAAGGTTGGTAGAATATCGGTAGAGGAAAACCAAACTTTCGGATTTGTATAAACACCAAATCGGCAAAGGTGAGTTTTTTCAAATCCTACTAGGATTTGGTTTTGTTTTAAGCCAAATAGGTTTATTAATGTGACTTATATGATGGCGAATATAGGAGATAATGATCTAAAGATTAGATCGGGATTTTGAGATCTCAAGGAATTTTTATTTAAGCGAATAAGGTGTGTACCCTTACTATCCTTCGATATTTTATGGCTAAATATTTTAATATATGATTATGAATAAGAATGTGAATGTGGCTATGTACCACAAATGTGGCAAAAAGTACCCAGGTACGTTTCCTACTTCTGATAGGATTGTGAAATATGTTATTTAATAACATGCGAATATATGTATATGGACATGAAATTAAGTTATGCACAATATATATATTTTTGGGGCATTCGGGATTTATGTGAAAGGGGGAGAATAGGTGTTGACTTCGGTCTCACCAACGAAGGTGTTGACTTCGGTCTCACCAACGAAACATGTTGACTACGGTCACATTGCGAAATTTTGGTAACTTCGGTTACAATAGTGTCTAATGACACAACGTATAAATTTGATTATAGTGTCTAATGACACAACGTATATGGGCGAATGCCTTTGATGGAGAGTAGCGGATGGAGGGTTGACTTAGTAGTCCCCACGGTGTAAATGGCAGGTACGGGTGGTGTGTAGCGGATGGACCATTAGGATTGGGTTTGGGTTGCATCATAAATTCATTATTATATGGACCTGATGATTTGAACATGAATGCCTGATTTATTGAATGTTAGTATTGTGTGCACATTGAGTCTGTTGACTCACCCCATTGTGGGAATTATTTTTCAGGTGATGAGCAGTGACGGACCGGGCCGGTGGACCATGAGGTGGCCATGCTACATGCGAAAATTTCATTTAGTTTGGACTTAATTTTATTTTTAGTCACGTTTGTTCTATTTTGGGTTTTACTTGATGTAATAAGGCCTTAAGGCCCAGTGGATTACTCTTTATGTTTGCTTACTGTTAAGTTTCAAGCTAAGAACTATATTGGATGTATTTAATTAAATGGGCTTACAAGATTAAATAAATGGGTTTCCAATCTAAGCCCAGCTCAAAATAATAGTTTTTCTAAAATTTACAATTTTCTCTAAGTATCGAAAATGATTTTGAAATCGGTTTACTTTAGGAACATACCAGATCCGGTTCAGGCTCGTGGGCCGGGTGTGGGGTGTTTCAGAGGGGAAGTCGACAGAGCCTAAGTACAAGTGATTCGCATTAGAAACTCGATAGAAATAGAGAAATCACATAGGAAAGATATCCTGAAACTCACCAGATTACAGAGGAGTATTTGGCTTACGGTGCACCTTCGGGAAACAGAGATCCCACTTGATGATTCGGCTTAAAGAGAAAGAAAATGTGCACAAGGAGTATTAGATTTTCAAAGGGTTTTCGAAAAGAGGAGAAACAATTAGGGAGTTTCGGTTTTGGGAAGAACTAAAGAAAATGGAAGAAAAGAATTCGGCTTCAGAGAAAAGATGAGAAAAACTAATGAAAAGAGATGATAACTAGCTACCAATTTTGGCTACACATGCACACACCTCAGAGTTGTAGTTTCAGCCAACTCTCCCCCCTATCCTGATAGCCCTTATCCCTTATCTCCTCCATCTACTATCACATCCCTATCTCACCCTTTGAAGAGCCCACAATAGAACCAACTCTTCCCTCTTAACTATCATCTTTTAATTACACAAAATAAAAGAATTTAAGGCTCCTAAATTAAAACCAAAGTGCCGTCCACCCCCTTCCCTTCTTAGTGCTGAAATTGACCCATCCATTTGGGCTTCAAGTGGCCACACATGGCCCAATAATCCCCCTAAGTGGCGCCACCTTAATGCCCACTCAAAGCACTCCAGATTTTTGGGCCACGAGCCCAGCTTGCTACCAAACATAATTATTTAGATTTAATTACTATCAACATTATTTTTAAACAATCTATCCCCGATTTTAAAGCCCAAATCTGAGCCCAATTCACACCTTAAAGCCTTAACCTACTAATTTTAGCCATGCAACATACCAAATGCACAGACCCACAAAATCAGGATATTACACAATGTGAATAAACTGGCTCTTCCATGAACCAACTTACAATGCCAACTCTTAGCGAAAGGTCAGGCCTTGTGCAAGTGAGATAGCGAAGGATTCCCACCAAACTCTAAAATTTTCTCGCGTTTACTCATTCTCCTCCATCGAATTTCGAGAGTTTTACACATGGTTCTATTGGTGTTGATACCGGGTTGCAATATGCCATCTTGTACTTCTTCAAAATTTCCTTTGCATATGCCTCTTGTGACACAAAAATACCAGTCTCTTCTCGTCTTACCTCCAAACCAAGGAAAAACTTCATCAAACCCAAATCTGTCATCTCAAATTCCTGTGTCATTGTGCTCTTAAAATCTTGTATCATCTCACCATTGTTCCCCATAAAAATGAGGTCATCAACATAAAGAGCAACAAATAGCATATTACCTCCATTCTTCTTCACGTAAAGGGCATGTTCATAGGGATATTATTCGAACCCGTTCTCCTTGAAGTATGTATCGATATGAGTATTCCATGCCCGCAGTGCTTGCTTCAACCCGTAAAGTGCCTTTTTCAATTTCAGTACCTTCTTCTCTTCTCCACTTTTCATGTAACTGGGTAGTTGTTTAACGTAGACTTCTTTTTCGAGCACACCATTCAAGAATGCCAACTTGACATCTATTTGAAATATCAGCCATTTGAATTGAGCCGCTTGTGAAAAGAGCAATCAGATTGTCTCCATTCTTGCAACGGGAGCAAACACCTTGTCATAATCGATTCTCTCATTTTTCTTGTATCCCTTTGCGATAAGTTGCACCTTGTACCGTTTTATCTCACCTTGAGCATTCATTTTTCTCTTGAACACCCACTTCACACCAATGGGCTGACTTCCTTTCGGTAATTCCATTAACTCCCATGCGTTCTTACGGTCAATTACTTTAATCTCCTCGTCCATGGCAGTTTTCCACTTCTTGTCTAGCACCGCCTCTTCAAAACTTATATTCTTAGAATCTACCAAAGGACATACAATGTGTACCTCATTTGTTGAATCATACAAATCTTGCAAACTTTGTATTTTGAGTTGTTGCGGTTCATCTTCATCATCGGTAATTTCAGGAATTGTCGGTATGATTGTTGGTGTAGCGGTTGATGATCCTCCATCTTTGATGATAACCTCTGTTGAGTTATTCCAATCCCACTCACTTGCTTCATTAACTTGTACATCACGACTCACCACAACCTTCTTGCTTATTGGGTCAAGTAGCTTGTATCCTTTTGTTTTCTCATCATACCCAATAAAAATAAACCTTTTTCTTTTATCTTTGAGCTTCGCTCTTTGTTGATTCGGCACGTGTACATAGGCCTCACTACCGAATACTCTAAGATGAGAAACTGTCAGTTTTTGTCCACTCCATGCCTCTTGTGGTGTTTGATCATCCAACTTTGCATATGGACACCGATTTTGCACATAGATGGCACATTGCACGGCTTCCGGCCAAAATTCCTTCGGCATCTTCTTACTCTTGAGCATTGACCGAACCATGTCGAGAACAGTCCAGTTCTTCCTCTCGGCCACACCATTTTGTTGGGGAGAGTACGATGCAATTAGGGATCGTCTTATGCCTTGCTTCTCACAATACTCCATGAAAGCCGTCAAAGTATACTCACCACCTCTATCGGATCGTATAGATTTGATGTGTCTACCAATTGCCTTTTCCACCATCACTTTGAACTTTATGAACACATCGAACGCCTTGGATTTTTCTTTCAGAAAATAAACCCAAGCTTTTCGTGAGAAATTATCAATAAAGGAAATGAAATACCTTTTCCTGCTAAAAGATTCGGGGGTGATTGGTCCACATATGTCAGTATGAATCAATTCGAGAGGTTGCTTAATTCGATATTCTACCTTCTTTTGAAATGAAGTTCTCCTATGCTTATCGAGCACACATTCTTCATAAAATTTTCCCTCGTAATCCATGTCCAGTAGCTCGTGCACCATGTTCTTCTTCGCCAAATCATTTAGATCACCATAATGTAGGTGACCAAAATGGAGATGCCACAGCGGCGCCTTGTCTACTACGTTGACTCGTAAACATTTTTCTCAAGCTCTTCTGAAATTCAACTTGTACATGTGATTTCTCCCCATTTCAACTCGAGCGACAAACGCCTTTGCTTATCTTTCAAGTGTAACACTCGATCTTTCATAAGTATCGAATAACCTTTTTCCATGAGTTGCCCTATACTCAAAATGTTGCTCTTGAGGTCTGGTACGTAATACACATCTTGGATTGACCCAACTAACCTATCCTTTTGTAAATAACAAATGGTACCTTGGCCTTTTACCTCAACCTTCGACGCATCTCCAAACGACACATGTCCCGTTTCAACCATTCGTATCTCTTTGAATAGGTGCTTGTGCCCACACATGTGGTTGCTTGTACCCGTGTCAAGGTACCAGACCATGCTATTGTTGGTGTTAACTTCGTTGTGTGCCATCAAGAGAAAACCTTCTTTCGCCTTCTCATCTTCCGTGGTTAGGTTGGTTGTCTCTTCCACCTTTTTCAAGACGTGACATTCTTTCGTGAAATGCCCCACCTTGCCACAGTTGTAACACTTATGAAAGTTGCAATCCTTCGCATAGTGACCATATTTGCCACACTTGTAGCACTCGATGTTGGAATAATTTCACCGACCGCCTCTTCCACGACTGCGTCCTCTTCCATGCCAATTTTGTTGGTTTGATTGCTCCTCCTCATAATGCCCTTATTGACCGCGACCTCTTCCACCGCGACTATTTCCTCTACTTCCACGACCATGCCCTCTACCTCAAAAGTTTTGAGAATAAAGAACCTTTTCGTCTTTGATTGATGCCTTAGTTTGAAGTGCTTGCTCGAGTGTCTCCTCTTTCTTCTTCTTTTTACATTGCTCATGTGCCTCGAGAGAACTGGCGAGCTCGTCGACTGTGAGCATTGTTAGATCCTTTGACTCTTCTTTGGCACATACAAAATTCTTGAAACAGTCAGTTAACGACCTCAAAATCTTCTCCATAACTCGTACATTGGTTAACGCTTCTCTGTTTCGGTTGAGTTGGTTCACCATAGTTTGAACACTTGTGATATAGTCAGAGACACCTTTCGATTCCTTCATCTTCATGCATTCTAACTCATCGCGAAGAGTTTGAAGGTAGACTTGTTTAACTTGGTCGATCCTTTGTACACCTTCACCAAAATGTCCCACGCTTCTTTTGAAGTTGTCACACTCGTAATCTTCTCAAAGCCCAACTTGTCAACAGCTCAGAACAACAAGTACAATGCCGCCTTATCTTTCGATCTCATCTCTTTCAATGTCTTGTTTTGAGCCACCGTATATCCCGCGGTAGTTTTCAGTTCTACGAAACTTTCTTGGACTACCTCCCAACCATTTTGAGACCCGAGAAGAGTTTTTATTTGGATGCCCCAATTCTCGTAGTTCACCTTCGTTAGTCGAGACAGTGACACATTACTGGTCACACTCTCTATAACTCTGATACCAATTTGTTAAATCACTCAAGACAAAACAAAAAAAATGAACAACTAGTTATTAGCTTTACCGTGAGGGCTTATGGAGAAAAAAAACTTCCTAAAAAAATTCTTTTTACTTCTTCTTCTCTATTTTATATCAATTGCTTACAAACTATTTATAGGCTATAGTCTGCCCTTCAAAAAATGAAAGTATTAAAATCTAATAATAGCCATAAACCAAAATTAAAACCCATTAAAACTGCTAAATTAACTGCTGACTCTTGACTTTTCATTCTTCTAAAGAACTGCTAAATTAAACCTAATAAAACAAAACTAACATTTAACGTTCATTCAACATTCACAGCCTATTTTTATACATTTGAACTCTACCAACCAAAAATGGTTGAGATCGTATTTGGGTTTGGAATCCATGTGGTGGATTCAAGCTTAGAGAGAAGGGAGAGACTTCAAAAGAGATGAAAATAGAGGAGGGAGAGACTTCAAAAGAGATGAAAATAGAATTGAGAGAAAGAAAGATTGAATTTCATTTCATAGCTGACAAGAATGTATTATATTCCTTCAATATATTTCGCTTAGCTGAGGTAACTAACCATAGGACAATTAGATAGCCATAAAAACAATATGTAACTAACAAAAAATATTTATATATGTATTAGTCATATTCCAATTCAGCTTTTAACTCAGCTTATTACCTTGTATTCATTAGCCACCGGCCTTTTATCTTTCTTACAAGCAACCTTCCAAAGGACTTTATTGTTGGGTTTTTGGCCCTTCATATCGTAGTTTATATCTGCACACTTGTTAGGCCATTCTTTATTCTTAACCATCTGGGTCATCTATTTAAGCATTATGTTTAGACCCATGCCCATACTCATTCTCCTTCCAATTGATCCTTGTCCTCAAGGATTGAAAGCATGAAATTGAGATGGAAAAATGAAAATCTTTATACGTTGTATTCTTTGACCCTAACTTACCAGGTTCAGACATAGTAAAGATTGACAGATTGATAGCTCTTTCTTAATTCTATGGGTGGTGGTGCATGGTCGTTCTTAGTTGGTGGATCGATATGTCTAGTTAATTCTATTAATGAATGAGACCTCAACCTACTAACTAGCTACATAAAAGTGATTCTCTGTGGCTAGCTTTTTAGAGGGGCTATGGCTTTTAGGTTAAGGAAGTTTGAAGTAAAAATAGATCTGTGATGCCTTTAGATGTTCTAGGCCGTACACGTGCTATAATGATGTATTCAACAAGTCTATAGCCTTGGCTGACAGGCCCAGGTAATCTTTCAAATTTTATCGTGATGGGGATAGATAATTGCAATTTTTGGTCTTCAATGAGGAATTCCTAGTAAGCATGAGTCATAAACTCGAGTTGACTATGTCCCTGCCCTTTGTACACACTGCCCATTGCTCCTACCGATTTAATGGTCTATTGAAGTGTTTGGATCATTGTGGCATGGATGGTTCATTGCACGCGACGTCGCGAGAATTCCATTGGACCTTATCATTTAAAGGAAGGAAAAGTCATAACAAGGTTTCCGTAAGTGAACCTGCAGAAGGATCATTATTGAAACCTGCCTAGTAGAACGACCCGTGAACACATTGTAAACAACACCAGAGGTGGTGCAGGTGCATCCTTGCCTCTCGCCACCCCTCGCATCTCAAAGCGGTTGGTCTTGTTGTCCATTTGCCTATCGAGTGAGGTAAGATGTCAAGATCAACATCTTCAAGAAATCATGTGTACTTTCATACTAACATGAAATAGAAAGTAATCACCAGTGTTAGGTAGGAAAAATAAAAGAAAAAAGTAGAGAATACTATTCCTAGACAACTCGACTTGAATCTATCTATTCCTTCTTGTGTCACGCTCAGGGCTCCTTGTTAAGAGCTAAGCTGCATCCTTTTCACGTCAGTTCACTTGTCGGAGCTTAAGCTGCCATAGCGGAAAGCTTCAAGGGATAGGTTAAAGAAGTTTATCCAAAAAGCTCTCATTTTTCTTTTATTTTGTGAATATTTATATATTTTTCCCAAATAGCCTAGGTGTCTTTTCATCAGAATCATGCTACCTCTGTACGTACAAGTTAGTTGTACTAGATTGGACAGCTTACGCATTTTTGTTCCTATACGGACAGGTTTCAGGTGCAACAACAATTCTCGACACAATTTGAAATCACTCATGCAGCGACATCAGTACCAAAATATGATAAAATTGAGGGTAAATAAGCCAAGATCCAGTGAGTCATAAAATGTAAATTACTGAACTGAAATACTAAAATATGTGTTAAAGATAACTAAATAGGAACAAATTAACCAATAAGTAAGGAAAAAATTATGTTCGTTCTAGTACTATCACACCCCCAAACTTGAGTTTTACTTGTCCTCAAGTAAAACAGAAACTGACAAGGCTACACAGGAATTCATTAAGCCAAATGATCATTTTAGCAACTTGAATCACCTAAAATCCCAATGAATGATTCACATTCAAATGACAGAATATTACATGGACAATACATAAGTATGAATGACTAAGATTGCATCTTCATCAAAACTAGCATCGTGCTTCAAATTTTAAATTATATCTACCATTACAAAATTTATTGTATATATATTTATTGTGAATAAGGGATATCATTGAATTACTGTACCCTTGTTCCTGAGAAGTAATGATGGAGTGCACCAAACCCCTAGGAAGTGCGTAATTGTGCCGACACACACTTATGTAGAGACAGCCTTTGGCTAGATTCATTTTTCTAATGCTTGCATTGGAGTGTTCCCTTTTTAGCATTCCACAATACACCCACTTTGGAGTGTCACTTATTCATAACTATATATACATATGAGTAGCTGTAAAAGGCAGATTCATTCAATATTCAAGGAATGCTACTAGTCATCCATTACTAATGCAGCCTAAATCATTCATCAAAGAATTGAAGATACAACATTCAGTCAATTTTATCCAACTTATTCATTGATAGTTCACATGATTCAAGAATTAAGCATCAATTGTAACAAAAAAAAATTCAACACATTTTTATTAACCACAAATAAACCTTGCATGCTTCATTAATTTTTTTTTTTTGAAATGTGGGTGTATTTCCAATCCCTATATGCATTCCTCCATACTTAAAGTTTGCATTGTCCCCAATGCATTAAAATGCGATGACAATAACAATGCAACGATAATGTTCACTAACAAAATGAAAATTACAGCTACATGCAATGAATGAATACTACAGCTAAAACTTGAAATAAACTAACTCAGTTTTGTCAACCATCAATGTGGCTGCACGATGTTTTTTCTTCCTCATCTTTTTCTCCTCCTTCTTGCGATTTTTTGTCTTTAGAGCGCTTTCACTTTTCTTTGGGCTTTGCACGGTACTCGAATCGCTCCTCAAGTTCCAGCTCTGCCCCGGCATCATCGGCTGCTATTGTGTAGGAGGGGTCACCTTGAGTGGTCTGGTAAAGACAACTATAGGCAATGAATTGTGGTGCTCCTCACTTGTTACCTCTATATCTTCCACCGGTCTAGCTCCATCTCGCTCCAGATTATCTTTAGTTGCATCCACAAACTTGGATGCATTGACAATATCCTCAACAGATTCTTTCTCAATGGCTTTTGTCTTAGTATTTTCTTCCTCGGCCTTCTCATTCAGAACTTCAACATGGACATCCTCCTCTTCCACAGCAACTTCCTTCTGAACAGCAGACACCTCTTTACCAGTAATTACCCTCAACCAGGTTATCAATCCTTCGCATGTACTCCTCAACGTCCCTTGATTCCTTTTCTTTCTCAACATTAGAGACGCGCACAATGGGAGGAGATTCCACCGATCTATCTTGGTCCCCTAAGTCATCTTCCTCAAAAGAGGGTTCACACTCTTGGATAATCAATGGGAACATTAGAAATTCTGAGAGTAGGGTTGGGCTTAACTGACGTAATGTGGATATAATAGAGTTGTTATAGGCCCTAGTATAAGCGTATAACAAATTGTGTGATCTGCACATATCCTTTATTGTAGTGGCAAGGCTGATCTACTTATTGCTGATGGAATTGGCTAATTTCTCGATATCATTAATTTTGTGCAGCAATCATGTCTTTGCATTCAAGTTTATTCCCTTGCTTTCTGCTTTGGTTTTGCTATTCCTTGTCTTGCTAGTTTTTGCCTTCGTCATTGTCGGTGTATCTTTGCCATGGGACATTCTTTCAATAGACGCTTAATTGGTTGAGCCCTTATTTTTCAAGATCTCTTCATCATCACGGGGTACGATCCCTTTCTGTTGGCACAGTAGCATCACTAACGACGGGAAAACCAAAAATTCCATTTTGACTCGCAGCTCAGTCAATAATTTCCTGGTAGAGTATTGCACCGACATCAATCTTTCTACCCTTGACAATTGAATGTATCAAGTATATTTTATCAAGGTTGACTATGGTGCTGTGCGTAGAGGGCAGTAGACTACAGTTGGCAAAATAAAACCAGATTTTACTTTGTAGTGTTAGGAAGTGGAGGTGCATCGTATAATTCTTTTGATGTGAACTCGTCAACAATGCTCCTTCGTCACATAAATCTTTCACCATCAGGTCCCTTTTGTTGTCTGTGATATCTTCAATAAACTTGGAATGTTCATCGACATCCACCTTAGTGTTGTATTGTAACAACCCGATTTAGACCCTAGTTGGAATAATGGTTTGAGACCACTAGTCTGAGGTTGAAATGTTATTTTAATATTATTTTCTTTGTGAATAGCATGTGACAAAATCTATGTTAAAATTCTGTGTGATGATTTGATCGTTTTAGTGCCGAATTAAGAGAAATGACTTAATCGCGTAAAGTGCAAAAGCTGTGTGCTAATTGTTAAAGTGTCTAATTGTCATGGCTTATTAAATGGAAGGTCCTTAATTGTAATTAGACCATAGATAGTGGAGATGGACATATATGTGCATAGTTAGTGGGAATTTTTAATGTATTAATGAAATGGCAAATTGGTAAAAAGCCTATTAATGTTTATTAAATAAAATAAAAAGATGAAACATGTTCATCTTTGTTTCATTTCAACCGAAAATAGGAGAAATAAAAAGGGTTTGGGAGATTTGTAATATTTAGCCACTTCAAGCTTCAATTGGTATGTGATTTTTTGTCCGATTTTTGATAATTTCTATGTTTTTGTAATCGTTGGTTCGTGCTCTAGCTAACCCATGTCTTTATTTTGTGAATTGATGGTGTTTTTGAAATATGCTATTGATGAACAAGTGAGTTCTTGAATGTTTGATGGTGGAAAATGAAAGCTTGGTGTTGGATTAACATAGTTTGTATTGGGATTATTGATAAAATTGAGTATTTTGGGCTAAATTGTGAAAAGTGTAAATTGAGGGACTAAAATGCAAAATAAACAAAATGTGTGGGATTGTGTGAGTATAGTGATATTTCAGCTAAGCTTGTACTAGGTGAAATTATATGATTTGATGATTTTGTGAATTAGGGACTAAAGTGTCGAAATGTGATAACGTGAGGGCTATTTTATAAAATGCCCTAAATATGTGTATTTGGATTAAAGTGAATGAATTGATGATTGAATGGATTGACTTTGAATGTGTATAGACCAAGAGAGGAGAGGTTCGGATCGAGATCAAGGCAAAGATAAAGTGTTCGATTAATCGACCGTATCGATAGTTCGACGTTCGAGGTAAGTTAGGATATAATACATGCATTTGAGATGCGTTTTAACATTATGAAATGAATATGTATATGTGTATGAAAGTAAGATGCTATGTACACAATTTTGGTTGATGGCACTAGGTGTGTGAAATTGAAATCGAAATAAAAATGAATAGCACTGTGTGTGTAATGATACGAAAGCTTCGGCTTATTGAATTGGCACTATGTGTGCGACATTGAGACAAGTCGGTTAAAAGAATAGGCACTAAGTGTGCGATAAAAATTATGCTTTGATTATGTATGTGGCACTGAGTGTGCGGTTAGAATAAATGGATATCAAAGAATGATCAGAATGTGATATCGAGCATTGAGTAGCTTGGAAGTTGAATGACTAAGTGTTAGCTAAGGTATGTATTGAACCTTTGTGGTTGATGAGTTATAAACAAGCTGTGATCGAATGAATGGGTATTTTAACTATAGATGAGATGATATGAATATGAGATAGGTGATCTAAGTGATTGATTACTATGCACATATTTAAATTGATGAGTTATTTGTATTGTATATCGAACTTACTAAGCATTGGAAAGCTTACTGTGTGAATTGTTTCTCTGCCTTGTAGTGTCAGTAAAGCTAGCTCGGATCTGGGATCGTCAGCTTCTCAATCACACTATCAACATTATATTTTGGTGCTTTTGAAAGGATATATATAGTTGAAATATGACATGTATAGGCTAGTTATGTGTATAAGTGTATGAAGTGAACTTAGTCGTATGTTTTGGCAAGTTTTGAGTTGATAAATGCTTGGATGAATAAGTTATATGATTACAAATTTTGGTATGGAGTGATGCATATGAAATGGTTAAGTTTTGGCTAAGCAAATGAATGATAAATGCTTGTGATGATATGAGTTTTAGTCTTTGAAATTGTCATGGTAGGAATTGGCATTGAATGCATGGGTTGGATGACTATTTTGGTATGTTTTTGGTGGTAAGATGTGCATAAGATGTCTTGGTTAATATGGCTTGGAGGTTTGACCCTTATGGGTGGCATTTTGGCCTTGTATATGGCCTAATATGTCACACGATTGTGGCAGACGGGCGTGCCTATAGACCGTGGGTGAATTGGCAGAATTTAGCTTAGTAGCACACGGCGTCGACATGGGCGTGCTTGGTGGTCGTGTGAGAAATGACAGTATATGATCTAGTAGTACACAGCCTTAGCACACGGGCATGCTTGGTGGTCGTGTTGATTTTGGCAGTATATGACCACGGGAAGGACGCATGGGTGTCAAATAGCCGTGGGTGAGGCACGGCCTACCCCCACGGGCGTGTATCCCCTGTATTTTGGTTAAGATGTTATGTTTCTAAGAACTTTCATATGTGTTTAGTTTATTCCTAACCCCTGTTTAGCATGTGATAAAGGTCTCATAGACCTTGATAAGGGACAACATGATTGTAAATGAAGATGATTGACTTCGTGTTGTAAATTTAGATGTTAAATGTTTTGATTTATAGGTAATGCCTCTTAACCCTATTTCGACGATGGTCTCGAATTAGGGGTGTTACATTTTATTGGTATCAGAGCTACGATTTAGTCGATTCTCAAACTAACGTAGTGTGTGTGAGTCTAGCTATACAGGCCATATTATGAAATTGCGATAGTGTAATAATTCTGACAGTTGAAATGTGTTTTAATTTAGTAATGGATCCCGATCGAGCAATTGCTGACGACGTAGAGAGTAATGCGCCTGCTCCCGCTCAAGGGACAACATCGGCCGCATTTAGGCCGAATAAAAGTAATGAGGGAGGAGAGGCTAAGCAAGACTTCTTTCGTATGATGAGTAAATGGTTTTTAGAATTTGTTAGAATGAATCCGACTGCTCCACAACCTCCACCCCCACAAGTACCTGTTGTGCCTCAAGTTGTAGATCCGAATAGAATGAATAAGCCACCAGTAGACAAGATTCACAAGTACGGGCCAAAGAGTTTAGGGCCACATCTGATGACGATGCTGAGAGAGCCGAGTTTTAGCTTGAGAATACAATCAGAGTATTGAATGAGATGTCGTTGACTCCGGACGAATGTATTAAATGTACCATTTCGTTGTTGAGGGATTCAGCTTATAACTGGTGGAAAACATTGATATCTGTGGTTTCGAGAGAGAAATCACCGGGGATTTCTTTCAAGTTGTGTTCAGAAAGAAGTATATCAGCCAGTGCTTCATTGATTAGAAACGTAAAGAGTTTCTAGAGTTGAAACAGTGTAGTTTGTCTATTACTGAGTATGAGCGGGAATTCATACGATTGAGTCAATATGCTAGAGAGTGTGTTTCTACTGAAGCTACTATGTGCAAACGTTTCATTAAGGGATGGAATGAAGATATTAAGTTGTTGGTTGGGATATTGGATATAAATGAATTTGTTGTGTTAGTTGAAAGAGCATGCAAAGATGAAGAGTTCAGAAAAGAAAAGAAGAAAGCCAATTCTGAGGCTCGTGATGAAAGAAAGAGATCGTTGAATAAATTCTCTCAACCTTTAGTGAAGAGATACAAATATGCAAGCAATCGTTCAAATGCCTCGTTTGGACATCTAAATAGAGATCATTCGAGACAAAGTAGTGGTTTACGAATTCAAGCTCTGAATGAAACAAGTGTTGGCAGTGTTAAGAGTAACAAGCCCGAGTGTAGACAATGTGGGAGATGACATGTGGGAGAGTGTTGGGGCAAGTACAACAATAGAGTTTGTTATAAATGTGGATCCCGAGACCATTTTATCTGAGACTGGCCAAAGATGGTCGAAGAAGAAAATGTTCAGAATGAAAGATCGAGTAACGTGACAGCTAGGGCTAGACAATCCAGAAACACTAGAAATTTGAGTGAAATCCAGAGAGGGACAACTGATACAGTTGTGAGGTCAAAAGTAAGAGCACCTATCCGAGCCTATACTATACGTGCACGGGAGGAAGTATCTTCTTCAGACATCATCACCGGTATTTTCACTTTATTAGATACTGATGTCATTACATTGATAGATCCAGGATCAACCCATTCCTATGTGTGTGTGAATCTAGTATCGAGTAAAACTCTACCAGTTGAGTCTACTGAAATTGTGGTTAGAGTGTCAAACCCCTTAGGCAAGTGTGTTTTGGTGTATAAGGTGTGCAAGAATTGCCCATTGATGTTTCATGATTTATGTTTTTTGATTAATTTGATGTTGTTACCATTCGATGAGTTTGACATAATTCTGGGTATGGATTGGCTTACTTTGCATAATGCCATTGTGAATTGTAAGAGAAAGTGTATTGAATTGAAGAGTCAGAATGGTAAGATAGTTTGAATTGAGTCCAGTGATATGAAAGGATTACCAGCTGTTGTATCTGCGATGAAAGCTATGAACTATGTGAGAAAGGGTTGTGAAGTTTATTTGGCGTATGTGATTGATACAAAAGTGTCAAAAGTGAAAGTTGAATCTGTGCCTGTAGTATGTGAGTTTCCAGATGTGTTTCCAGAAGAGTTACCAGGATTACCTCTGATTAGGGAAGTTGAATTTGGTATTGAATTAGTGTCGGGAACTACTCCTATTTTGATAGCTCCATATAGAATGGCCCTAACTGAATTGAAAGAGTTGAAATCTTAGTTGCAATAATTAACTGACAGAGGATTTGCACGACCTAGTTTCTCACCCTAGGGAACTCCTATATTATTTGTGAAAAAGAAAGATGGAACTATGAGAATGTGTATTGATTATCGACAACTGAACAAAGTGACGATAAAGAAAAAATATACATTACCTCGGATCGATGATTTGTTTGATCAGCTGAGAGGAGCTACTGTGTTTTCTAAAATAGATTTGAGATCGGGCTACTATCAGTTGAGAGTTTAAGGATCTGATGTGCCGAAAACTGCCTTCGAATGAGGTACGGACATTACAAGTTCTTAGTGATGCCTTTTGGACTAACAAATGCCCCTGCAGTGTTTATGGACCTGATGAATCGGATATTCAGACCGTATTTGGATCGCTTTGTGGTGGTGTTCATTGATGATATTTTGATCTATTCGCATGATGAGACGCAACATGCCGAGCATTTGAAACTTGTACTACAAACTTTACGTGAGAAACAGTTGTATGCAAAGTTTAGTAAGTGTGAATTTTGGTTGCATGAGGTCAAATTTCTGGGGCATATCATATCAGCTGCAGGGATACGAGTTGATCCACATAAAATCACTGCTATTTTGGAGTGGAAACCTCCGAGAAATGTGTCTTAAGTCCGTAGTTTTTGGGATTAGCGGGATATTATAGACAATTTGTGAAAGGCTTCTCGATGATTGCAACTCCATTGACAAAGTTGTTACAAAAGGATGTTAGATTCGAGTGGTCAGAAAAGTGTCAACAGAGTTTTGAACAGTTGAAAGTGTTGTTAACGGAAGCACCAGTATTGATTCAACCTGAATCAGGCAAAGAATTCATAGTTTATAGTGATGCATCTTTGCATGATTTGGGCTATGTGCTGATGCAAGAAGGGAGAGTCATTGCCTACGCTTTGAGACAGTTAAAACCGCACGAAAAGCACTATCCAACACATGATCTTGAATTGGCTGCGATTGTGTTTTCATTAAAGATTTGGCGTCACTATCTATTTGGAGAGAAATGTCACATCTATACTGATCATAAAAGTTTAAAGTATCTGATGACTCAGAGGGATTTGAATTTGCGTAAGAGAAGATGGTTAGAATTGTTGAAAGATTACGAACTTGTGATAGATTACCAACCGGGTAAAGCTAATGTGGTAGCGGATGCCTTAAGTTGTAAATCGTTTTATGCTTTGCGAGCTTTGAGTAATCAGATAAATCTATGTGATGATAATGTGGTTGTAGTTAAATTGAGAGTAAAACCGTTGTTTTTACAACAGATATGTGAGGCTCAGAAGTCTGATAATGAGTTGTTAGCAAAAAGAGTTCAGTGTAATACGGATGCTGTATTAAAATTTCGAGTTGATAGTAATGATTATTTGAGATTCAGGGATCGGATTTGTGTTTTGAGAAATTCAGAGTTGATTCAAATGATTTTGAACGAAGCTCACAATAGCCATTTGACTGTACATTCGGGGAGTATGAAAATGTATAATGATCTAAAACAGTTCTATTGGTGGCATGGTATGAAAAGAGACATTTCTGACTATGTGTCGAAGTGTTTAGTTTGTCAACAAGTTAAGGCTGAGCATCAAGTTTCGTCCGGTTTATTACAACCAAATTTGATTCCTGAGTGGAAATAGGAGAGGATTACGATGGACTTTGTGTCGGGTTTGTCTTTATCTCCAAACAAGAAAGATGCGATCTGGGTGATAGTTGATAGATTGACGAAAATAGCTCATTTTGTTCCGGTGAGAACCGATTACTCTTTAGATGAGTTGGCTGAATTGTATATCGATGAGATTGTGAGATTGCACGGAGTACCGTTATCTATAGTGTTTGACAGAGATTCGAGGTTTACCTTTCGATTTTGGAAGAAATTACAAGATGCTTTAGGAACAAAATTGCATTTCAGTACTACATTTCATTCACAAACGGATGGTCAATTCGAGCGAATCATTCAGATTCTAAAAGACATGTTGAGATGTTGTATACTTGAATTTGAAAGTTCGTGGGAAAAGCATTTATCATTGATTGAATTTGCGTATAATAATATTTTTCAATCAAGTATGAAAATGGCACCATATGAGGCTCTTTACGGTCGAAAGTGTCGAACTCCATTGTATTGGACCAAACTGAGTGAGAATAAGATTCACGGGGTTGATCTTATAAAAGAGACTGAACAGAAAGTGAAAGTAATTCGTGACAGTTTAAAAGTAGCCTCAGATCGTCAAAAGTCTTATGAAAATTTGAAACTAAAAGATATCAAATTTAAGGTTGGTGATAAAGTGTTTTTGAAAGTATCTCCTTGTAAGAAAATACTTCGATTTGGCCGGAAGGGCAAGCTGAGTCCGAGGTTCATTGGACCATATGAGATTATTGAACGAGTTGGTCCGGTTGCTTATAGATTGAGATTACCATCAGAGTTAGAAAAGATCCATAACGTGTTTTATGTGTCAATGCTGCGACGATACAAATCAGACTCGTCTCATTTGATTGCCCCTACTGAAGTTGAGATTAAGTCAGATTTGTCGTATAGTGAACAACCGATCTGAATTTTGGCACGAGAGACTAAAGAGTTGAGAAATAATAAAATTTATTTAGTGAAAGTACTATGGCACAAACACAGAATTGAGGAGGCTACGTGGAGCCTGAAAATGTTATGAGAGAACAACATCCACACCTATTCACTGGTATGATTTTTGGGGACGAAAATCTCTACGGGGGGAGAGTTGTAACAGCCCGATTTAGGCCCTAGTTGAAAAAGTGATTCGAGACCACTAATCTGAGGTCAAAATGTTATTTTAATATTATTTTCTGTGTGAATAGTATGTGACATATTCTGTGTGAAAATTTTGTGTGATGATTTGATCGTTTTAGTGCCGAATTAAGAGAAAGGATTTAATCGCGTAAAGTGCAAAAGTTGTGTGCTAATTGTTAAAGTGTCTAACTGTCATGGCTTATTAAATGGAAGGTCATTAAGTTGCAATTGGACCATAGATAGTGGAGATGGACATATATGTGCATGGTTAGTGGGAATTTTTAATGCATTAATGAAAGGGCAAATGGGTAAAAAGCCTATTAATGTTTATTAAATAAAATAAAAAGATGAAACATGTTCATCTTTGTTTCATTTCAACCGAAAATAGGAGAAATAAAAAGGGTTTGGGAGCTTTGTAATATTCGGCCACTTCAAGCTTCAATTGGTATGTGATTTTTTGTCCGATTTTTGATAATTTCTACGTTTTCGTAATCGTTGGTTCGTGCTCTAGCTAACCCATGTCTTAATTTTGTGAATTGATGATGTTTTTGAAACATGCTATTGATGAACAAGTGAGTTCTTGAATGTTTGATGGTGGAAAATGAAAGTTTGGTGTTCGATTAACATAGTTTGTATTGGGATTGTTGATGAAATTGAGTATTTTGGGCTAAATTGTGAAAAGTGTAAATTGAGGGACTAAAATGCAAAATAAATGAAATGTGTGGGATTGTATGAGTATAGTGATATTTCAGCTAAGCTTGTACTAGGTGAAATTATGTGATTTGATGATTTTGTGAATTAGGGACTAAAGTGTCGAAATGTGATAACGTGAGAGCTATTTTGCAAAATGCCCTAAATATGTGTATTTGGATTAAAATGAATGAATTGATGATTGAATGGATTGAATTTGAATGTGTATAGACTAAGAGAGGAGAGGTTTGGATCGAGATCGAGGCAAAGATAAAGTACTCGATTAATCGACCGTATCGATAGTTCGGCGTCTGAGGTAAGTTTGGATATAACACATGTATTTGGGATGTGTTTTAGCATTATGAAATGAATATGTATATGTGTATGAAAGTAAGATGCTATGTGCACGATTTTGGTTGATGGCACTAAGTGTGTGAAATTGAAATCGAAATAGAAATGAATAGCACTGTGTGTGCGATGATACGAAAGCTTCAGATTATTGAATTGGCACTGTGTGTTCGACACCGAGACAAGTCGGTTAAAAGAATAGGCACTAAGTGTGCGATAACAATTATGCTTTGAATATGTATGTGGCACTGAGTGTGCAGTTAGAATAAATGGATATCAAAGAATGATTGGCATGTGATATCGAGCATTAAGTAGCTTGGAAGTTGAATGACTAAGTGTTAGCTAAGGTATGTATTGGACCTTTGTGGTTGATGAGTTATAAACAAGCTGTGATCGAATGAATGGGTATTTTAACTATAGATAAGATGATATGAATATGAGATAGGTGATCTAAGTGATTGTTTACTATGCACATATTTAAATTGATGAGTTATTTGTATTGTATATCGAACTTACTAAGCTTTGGAAAGCTTACCGTGTTAATTGTTTCTCTGCCTTGCAGTGTCAGTAAAGCTAGCTCGGATCTGGGATCGTCAGCTTCTCAATCACACTATCGACATTCTATTTTGGTACTTTTGAAAGGATGTATATAGTTGAAATATGGCATGTATAGGCTAGTTATGTGTATATGTGTATGAAGTGAACTTAGCCGTATGTTTTGGCAAGTTTTGAGTTGATAAATGCTTGGATGAATAAGTTATATGATTGCAAATTTTGGTATGGAGTGATGCGTATGAAATGGTTAAGTTTTGGCTAAGCAAATGAATGATAAATGCTTGTGATGATATGAGTTTTAGTCTTTGAAATTGTCATGGTAGGAATTGGCATTGAATGCATGGGTTGGATGACTATTTTGGTATGTTTTTGGTGGTAAGATGTGCATAAGATGTCTTGGTTAATATGGCTTGTAGGTTTGACCTTTATGGGTAGCATTTTGGCCTTGTAAATGGCCTAATATGTCAACGGTTGTGGCACACGGGCGTGCCTATAGACTGTGGGTGAATTGGCAGAATGTAGCTTAGTAGCACACGGCCTCGACATGGGCATGCTTGGTGGCCGTGTGAGAAATGGCAGTATATGATCTAGTAGTACACGGCCTTAGCACACGGGCATGCTTGGTGGCCATGTTGATTTTGGCAGTATATGACCACGGGGAGGACGCACGGGTGTGTCAAGTAGCCGTGGGTGAGGCACAGCCTACCCCCACGGATGTGTATCCCCTGTATTTTGGTTAAGTTGTTATGTTTTCGAGAACTTTCGTATGTGTTCGGTTTAGTCCCGAGCCCTCTTTAGCATGTGATAAAGGTCTCATAGACCCTGATAAGGGACAACATGATTGTAAATGAAGATGATTGACTTTGTGTTGTAAATTTAGGTGTTAAATGTTCTGATTGATCGGTAATGCCTCCTAACCCTATTCCGACGATGGTCTCGGGTTAGGGGTGTTACATGTATAGCTCATTGATTTTTGTAGCATCCCATGGGATTAAACCTTATCGAACAAAGATAAACTCCAACTCATGGTCATAAAGGTTAGCGTAAAACTCACATACCAATGAAGGAGAATAGCTTCCAGGATGCATGCAGGAAGTCACCTACTTCAACTTAGAGATGGTTCTAGATACTTGTTTTCCCAAATCTTGCTATTCCGAAAGGAGAATGCCCTGTTCTGGGTGGAAGTTTCACTTTAAGATGTTATTTTGAAATTGGTCTTTGCCCGCTTTCATTAAAAAGATCACCGAATTCTTTTTCTCCATTGGCATGGAAGATTCCAACTCACGTTCTTGCCATATTTTTCTTATTTTGTGGAGTGAAGATGGTTTAAAAGTGTAAAGGTACGAACTTAGGGAAGAGAAAGTGAATAAAAATTACTGCTTAGGTGTTTCGCAGTCGGCACAGTGAATAAGGGTTTATAGTGAGTGAAAGAAAAATATGGAAAGACATGATTTTCTGAAGGGAAATAAAGCTGGCGGGAATAATTACGGCCAATGAGAATTGTGCCCGCTCAGACAGATCAGATGGCTAGGTGACTTTTGATCAAACGGTGGGATATGAATTTCCTAAGCTGCCCTTATTCTTGCTGAGTTAGAAGTGATAGTACAGTAGTACAAACTGTATTAACAATAGAGTCCAAGTGCGTCAACAATGATACCTAATTATTCTACAAAAATAAGATAAAAAAATAAAAACAAGCGTGAACAAAAACAAAATAAAATTACATAATAAATTTCATAAGAAATAAAAATTTTCAACCAATTTAATAGTCTCTACTTGCTTGTGATCAATATTCCCAAGATAATGTTTCAATCGATGGCCATTCACTTTGAGTTGGTGTCCATCATTTAAATCTCTAATTGTAACTGCACCATGCAAAAATACTTCGACATATTCAAAAGGTCTAGACTAACGTGAGCGCAATTTACCCTGGTGCAGCTTTAGTCTAGAATTGAATAATAAAACTTGTTGACCCGCAGTAAATTATCACTGCAAAATAATCTTACGATGCCATCGTTTGGTCTTTTCCTTATAAATTGCAGCATTTTCAAGGCATTTTGCCAAATGTGATATCCAACAACATTTTCTTTCCAATAGCTTCATAGTCCATTTTCACTTGTTTAATTGCCCACATTGCTTTGTGTTCCATTTCAACTGGCAAGTGACATGCATTTCCAAAAACCAATTGATATAGCAACATCCCTAATGGAGTTTTGTATGCTGTCCGCAAAGCCTATAAAGCATCATCTAGTCTGGAAGATGAATCTTTCCTTGAAAGGTTCACAACCTTTTCAAGAATGTTTTTAAGTTGTCTATTCGACACTTTGACTTGTCCATTAGTTTGCAGATGATAAGTAGTATCCATTCTATGATTTACTCCATATATTTTCAGTGCGGCTACCACTTGGTTACAATGAAAGTGTGTACCTTGATCACTAATCAATGCCTTTGGTGTGCCAAAGTGATTTATTATATTATTGTGAAAAAAATTAAGCATGGTCTTTGCATCATCCTTTGGGACTGCAACGGCTTCAACCCATTTCGAGACGTAGTTAGCAACTACTAATATATAAAGATTTCCAAATGAACTTGGAAATAGTCCCATAAAATCCATACCCCAAATATCAAACAATTCAACCTCCATAATTGGCTGTTGCAACATTTTATTGAGTCGGGATATAGAACTTGTGCGTTGACACTTATTGTATTGATTCACAAAATTGTGGGCATCTTTGAATAATAAAAGCCAGTAGAATTGTAATAGCCCATTTTTGGTCAAATTGAAACAGTGGTTTTGAGACCATAAATCTAAAGTAAAAATATTTATTTTATTATTTTAATAAGGTCTACAGCATGATAGAATTATTGTGTGAAAATTTAGTAAAGAAATTTTACTATTTGAATGGTTAATTTGAGAAAAAGGACTAAATTGTATAAAATGCAAAAGTTGCATTCTGCTTGTTAAAGGTGTCAAATAGCTTTGGCTTTTAATTATAGTTGTGTAATGCCCTAAATTTTGGGCCTAGAAGAAATAGGCTTCGCGTGCAAAGGAATTGGAATTTAGTTGTGCATGTGACTAACATAAAAGCATGTCTGCTTTGGTGTTAAGGGTCTTGAGAGGTATTGAAAAGGTCCTGGGTTCGGACCTAAACTTTAGCAAAATTTGTGGTAAATGTGAATTAAACCATTGGTACTTGTTAGTAGGCTTTAATAATAGTTGGGGTGGAAATGTGACACAAGGAAGCATGTGGTCTAGTGGTTGAGGCGTCATGGTGTGGCAAGGGATCTTGAGTTCGAATCGCATGGGATGCAAAGGGGATTTTATTTTATTTCCATGAGGTGAAAGAGGTAAAGTTGGATTAAAACTCTCTTGAGGTGGTTGTTGACTTGGTCTTGGAAGAATTTGTTGGAGAGTTTGAATTGGCCTGGTGAGTTGGTTGTGGAGGATATTAAGGAGGGATAAGGGGAGAGGATCATGGAGATTTTCAAGGAGTTTGAGATTAGGGGAAATTGTAGCCAAATTGTGGAACTGGTTGGTGCAAAATTTGGCTAAGGGGTTTGGGGATCTGCATTTTTGACACTTGGTTTTTGAATAGGTGCCGAATTTTCTCTTAGGCTTTTGGGGGTGTGCGTTTTATCATTTTAAGAGCGGGGGAGTTCATTTCTTGGTGTAGTTTCGGCTAAGAGAAAGTGGTGCCGAATTGGTATTTTTTTTCTTCTCTTTCTTTTTGCAAGTATAGTCGATTTTGAGTGTGACTATTTGGGCAGTCTTTTTACTTCTCTATTTCTTTCGAGTGCCTTTCTTTTCTTTTCTTATTTTCGGCATTACTTTTGTGGTATTTGGCGAAGCCTGTGTTTTTCGTCTCTCACAACCATAGTTGACTACATTAGCCCTTCTCTCCCTCTTCAACTACTTTTCTTCTACCCTTAATAACCTTCCCATTGTTGGCCAAATTTAACCTCTCTCTTGTGCTCTGATTCTGTCTTGACCGATTCTTTTTGGAGTTTCTTTTGGTCTCTTTCCTAGCCGAACCCCCTCTTCATCTTATTGCCCATCCCTTTTCTATTTTCTTTTGATACACTCACATTTTGTTAAGCCAGATACTCTTCTCTGATTGTTTCTCTCTGACTCAACGCATTACCCAACACTTGTGTTCTACTCCTTTAGTTTGGAACCGATTCTGCGGGTTGGTTGTGGACGAGGGGGGTCTGACAATTATTTGAAAGTTGGGGAAACATGTGTTTTATTGTTGGTAAGGTCACAGTAGTTGATTTAGTTTTCTGTCGGTTTCTTTTTGTTTTGTTTTGGATAAATAATCTTTATGATGTTTTAATCTAGGTGCAAGGATATTTAGGGTGCGATTCATTTCACGAGCAGGTGTGTAACAGTACCTTGTATTTGATAGTCGGCGAGCCGATAGAGTGTGTGTAACCACACTCCTTTTGATCGTAGATCAAAAAAATACCGAAAAGCCGAAGTAGCGGCAAATAATGCCACATGAGCGTGCGATCGCACTTGTGGTAGACCGAGCCCACGAATATGGGCTTAAGATGGTTGAGGCCACCATGAGCGTTCTCATGGGTTTAAGTCATTTTGGGCCGCGTTGGGGCCGAAACGGGCCGTGTGGGCCTAGTGGGCTTGTGGGCCCCATGCGGATTAAATTTGCATATTGTGGTAAATGTTAGACCGAGCTGTGTAGTCCACATGGCTAGGGTCATTTTTGGGCAATGGGTCGTATGGGCCCACTAGATTGTGGGCCCTATGGATAAAATGAATGTTATATGATTTTTATTGATTTGAACTGTACTGTTCGTATAGCTAAGGCCATTCCTGGGCTAATTGGGCCACATGAGCGTATGGACCCATTTGGGCTGAGTAATAGGCCTTAGGCCCATTTATACTTGTGACTGTTTGGTTACTTAAGTCGCTCAAGGCGACGGTGGACCTTCTATTGGGTCGTTGAAACTCGATTTGTAAAATTATTGAAATACCCTTAATTTTTAAAATTACCGAAATACCCCTAGTTTGTAAAATTACTGAAATACCTTCAATTTGTGAAATTATCGAAATACCTTGATTTGTGAAATTATCAAATTACCTCCGATTTGTAAAATTACTGAAATACCCTCGATTGGTGAAATTATCAAAATACCCCTGATTTGGAAAATTACTGAAATACCTTTGGTTTGCAAAATTAGCTAAATACCCTTGTAGGGTAGAATTACCAAAATACCCTTGAAGGGTAGGATTACTGAAATACCCTTATAGGGCAAAATGATTGTTTTGCCCTTGTGGGTAAATGACTGACTTAGGCTATGAATTTGACTGATTTGACTGTGATCGTTTGACTGTGTTTAAACTGACTTGACTGTGGTCGTGTGACTGATATGCTTTTAATATATATTTAAATGACTGTTACTGAGCATGGCCATTTTGCATACACGTGTAATGATTGAGCATGACATACACGACATATTGCATAGGGTTGGGACATTAATACGGAGGAAGTTTTGATAGGGTCGCATGGGTCGCATGAGACGCATTTGTGGATCCAAAGATGATCATTAAGGTCACACGGTCGCATGATACGATCATCTGACCGACCGACTATGACTTAAAGCCGCGTAATCTAATTATGGCTCTGTTCCAACCTAGATATGGCTCTGTGCCATCTTGATTATGGCTTTGTGCCATCCTGATTATGGCTCTATGCCATCCTGATTATGGTTTATAACCATTCTATTTATGGCTTTTAGCTGTTCTATCCACGGCACCAAGCCATTCTGTTGACTTAGTGCCGTAACCGGTGCTAAGCTTAGTGTGTTGGCTAGGTGGGTCGATTTAATCCCCACAAGAGTGTAAGGTTGGGATGGGTGGTGTGTTGGCTGGATCGGGGTGGGATGCATCCTCATACTGTTGCATACCTGTTTATGAGATCTGTCACTGTATTGGGCTTAGGCCCACTTGTTCTGTATTGGTTTGGGTTGGGCCCAATTGATTCTATTATGGGCTATGACCCAAATGATATTATAGTGGGCTTTGGCCCACGTATGATCTGAACTGAACTGTACTGTTACTGTTAAAGGGCTTTGGCCCAAACTGTTTTAGTTTCTGTTTCTGTATAGTGACTGTTACTCTAGTAAGGGGACTACACACTGAGTTTTTGTAAACTCACCCCGTGTATAACTGTGCATGTAATTCCCATTGTTAGGAGGATCGGTACTACGAAGGACTCGGAGGTGACCACACGACGGTGGCTATTATGCTTTGGGCTTTATATATGTTTTAAATTTCGTTTTGGGTGTTAATTTTTGTAGTAAGGCCTCTCTGGATTTAATTCTGAATTTGAGATTTTGTTACGTTTTATATCTGTTAGACATAGATGAGTGTTCAACCCAAGTACTATTTTTAAAAACATACATTTTAAACTTCTTTACCTTAAATTAGCTTCCATAACTAAAAGAGATTCTTAATGAAGTTAATAACGTTTTAAAAGTGATTCACTTTTCAATGAACCACGTTTTGAAATTGAACGAACACAAACTGAGAGTTTAGTTTTTAAATATTAAGGAAAGTTTTCAATGAAAACATGGTTTTCGAAAAACACTTTAATGTGACACGCCAGATTCGGGCCTAACTTTTGGGCCGGGTTTAGGGTGTTACAGGTGGCCTTAAATGGTAATTAAACCATTTGATTTATGAGTGGACTTATACAGACGCATTTTATGTGTTTTAAATGGTTTATAATTAAGGTTAATATAGTAGTTTAGTCAATAAAGTAATATTAATAAAACAAAAAGCTATATATTTTCATTCTTCATCATCTTGGCCAAATTTAGGGTTGGATAAAATCCATTTTTATGCTTTTAATTTAGGCAACTTCAATCTTTACAATTAAGTATGTATTTTGCTCGATTTTTGGTGATTTTTATGTTTTTATAATCGTTGCAGCTCAATCTAGCTAGCCCGTACCTTCGATTTCAAAACTGTTAACATTTGTGAGAGTTTCCATTGATGTATATATGTGTTCTTGGATGTTTGATGTTGAAATATGAATATTTGTTATAAATTATACAAGTTTTGTAAAGTGATTTTTAGTGAAAATGCAAAATAGGGATTAAATTGAGAAATGTGTAAATTTAGTGGTTGAAATGTTAAATAAATGAGACATATGGACTAATATGAGAACTAGAGAAATTCGGCTAGCATGGCTATGTTTAAATTGCATGAATTTGTGATTTTATGAAATAAGGACTAAATGGTAAAAATGTGAAACTTTAGGGGAAAAAGTATAAATGTGTTTTAAAGTGTATTTTGGACTAAATTGAATGAATAGATGATTGAATAAGTTAATTTTGAATACATTTAGATCAAGAAAATCGAATTCAGTTCTAGATCGGGGAAAAATGAAAGTTATCGACTAAACGAATCGATTCACTATTTTAGCATCCGAGTAAGTTCATATGCAATAAGCATTATTATAATTATAATTTTTAATGCTTTGATATTGCATAAATTGTATATACGGGACTACATTTATGTTTGAGGACAAATCGACTATTTGTGGCACTTAGTGTGCGATTCGATATAGCTTCGGCTAAATATGGCACTTAGTGTGCGATTTGAGATAGCTTCGATTATGTACGGCAGTTTGTGTGCGAAACATCGAGTATATCACTTAGTGTATGAGACATTGAATATAGCACTTAGTGTGCAATATATCGAGTATTCAACGACATTCCATGTAAGTATGAACTTGTTATGGATTAGAACAGGTATGTATATGTATATTATGAGCTTAAAGTTGAAGAAGTTACAAAGTTTGTATATAAGCTTATGAATAAGCATGTGAAAGGTTTGTTAGTAATATTGAATTTCATGATAATACGTTTAGATTGATGAATGTGTATTTGTGATTAGTTAAGTTTATATCATACGAGCTTACTAAGCTATAAAGCTTACTTTGTTTATTTTCCATGTCTTATAGTGATTTCAAAGCTAGCTCGGATTCGGGGATCGTCAAAGATTACGTCACACTATCCAACCATCACTTTGGTACTTTTGAGCTCTTGGTTTGGTCATATTACATGTGTAACACAACAAACCTAGCCCAAACGTTATGGCCAAATCTGGCGATGTCACGTGATAGTGCTTTAGAAAACATACCTATGATAAGACCATTTTTCGTTATCTTAAGCTACCTTCAAAACGTGTCGTTTGTTTCAATCATTATCCACTTCTAAAATATTTTCCATTTTCCAATATATTTATATTTAGTGGAAGCATTTAAATCAGTTTGCATAATCGTAGTGTTTTGGTAAAGCATTTGTTTATTTTGAAAACTCGAGCTTTCCTACTGCTAACAGTAAAACCATAAACATTGCAAATCCCAAATTTAAACATAATACGTAAAGGCCATATTTACATAAAACTTCCCTAGATATCATCAAAACGATAAAATAAGTATAAAAATTGTGAGGCCAAAGCAGTGGTCATCGTCGAGTCCTCCGCTGCACCGATCCGTTTAAAGCTGGGGATTGCCTGAACAGATTAAATAGAAAAGGGTGAGTTTTCGCAAACTGATCATTCTTTTGTCGAGTTTTAAAATTTATAAAGAGAAAGATCGAACCTGAAAACTAACTCTGACAACGATTAAAGGCAAGTGTACCTATCGAACAGTAGTATAGCTTAGGCAAGACCAGATTGTCGAACCCAAAGGAACTAAAAGTACTAATACTAACTTTCTTTTTATTATTTAGCCTAAAATAAATGAAGCTGTTTTATTCTGAATTACGAATACTAAACTAAAGACACAAAGACAGAAAGAATGAATTGGAAAATAGCTTGAAGAGAAACTCAGTTGATCACGACGATACCCTCAAGAAGAATCGACCTAGACTTCACTTGTTATTTAACACTGAACCATATAATTTATTCAGTTAGTTTGATCCGTAAGACTCCCTAACGTATATTAAACCCTCTCTCGAGGCGAATAATGTCTAACCCTAGGTTAATTAGTGGAACTCTTGTTCTCTTATAATAACCCCCTAGAATAGCAGTAACTTGATCTATGGACTCCCATATTAGGTTTCACCCTAATTCGACAAAATCTCGTCACCCTATCTCTAGGCATGCGATCAACTCCGCCTAATTATGCTAGATCTACTTTTAAGCAGGGTCTATTCCTCCTCCACCTAAGCACATCAGATTTGGATTAAGCATGCATAATTAAGAACAAACTAAGCACATCAGATTTGGATTCATCTAGGTTTCATCTTTTTCAGGTATATGAAGGGTTTAGTTCATAATGAATAAAGAAAACATCTCAAGAGAAAAGATAAAACAAAACATAAGAAATCCCTAAAACCCTTTGGAGGAATTGAATGAGAAATCCACCGTCTTGAGTAGAATTCTGGCTCTTTAAGATGGATCAACTGGCTATCTTCGAGTAATTCCCACAAATCTGGCCTTCTGGCTCGGCTCTTTGGCCTAGCTAATCGCCCCTTCTCAGGATACACTTAGGGTGTTTATATAGACTTTAGGAATGCTTTACTTGGCCTTTAAGTGTCCCAATTCAAGTATACCTCCTACTCAGTGTTTGAATAGGCTTTGGAATATGTTTCTTTGCCTTAAAGTATCCAAATCCGAGTGAAATTGCTCTTTCCCATGGCAGGGGCATGGTCATGGTGCACACCCGTGTAAATCATTTTCAGGCAGTGTCTCGATTCTGTCGATTGGGCCACGGCCGTATAAATCGTGGCATGGTCGTCTACAGTAATTTGACGAGACACGGCCATGTGGCTTGAAGTCCAGGCCATGTCAATTTCCTCTTTGGCCCAAATTGGCCTGTTTTAAGCCCGTTTCCTCCTCGGGTGCTTTCATGAGTAAAAACATGAAAAGAAAGGATTAAGAGCACCTTTTTACATAAATCAAGGGCTAAATCATCCAAAAGCATACTAAATGTAGGCCTAAAATATGTTACTTTTACGGTTTATCAAATACCCCCACACTTAAGCTTTTGCTTGTCCTCAAGGAAAATTCTCAACTTATAATTAGAATGAACTTTCCATAATTCACAATTCCTATCACCAATGCCTTATCATAATTCACAGATAATTTATACATGGATAATTTAACTCAAAGACTCCTAAAGGTTCAAACAATTCTAAGTGTTTAAGGTTTCTAGAGAAAGCACTCATAAGTTGAACATGAAAAGTTAATCCTATAGGCTTGCCTGAAAATCAAATCTCCACCATTGTAATATGAGATGATACACAAATCAAAAGGTCTTTGACAGGGTTGCAATGGGGCTTAGGTTAAAGGTGTGGATAAAGGCTGAATTAGAAGGTTAAAAATCAAGATTAACCTAATAAATTACCTACTAAGAATAATGATCTAGAAAATAAACGATTGCTTTGAAACTAGTAATACTACTATTGATAATAGTTTTAATAGGAGCTCTTCTTCAACAATTGGAATTTAAACACATAATCTCCTTTAATCATATACTAATACTTGAATATACTTTGGTATTTTTAAGAACAAACTAAGTAGAAACATAATAAAGAAAGAACTTTATCAACTGAAATAAACTAACTCGGCAACTAATCAAATCAATTCTTGATAAAAGGGTAGTCAAAAGAATGGTGATAACAAATATAAAGGGTTTTGGGTTAAAATTTAGGGGTAAATCAATAAAAAGGGTTGTTAGGATTAAAAGGGTTCACTAGGAGTTAATTATGTAGGTAAGCTTTTTAGTGGAGTGAATGGGTTAAAACATAGTTGCCTTTATCATCTCAGTATATCAAATCATTAATGTGGTCTCGATATGTATAATCTAGGCAAGTTCTAGAATAAAAATTCAGTGTTGACACACTCATAATCAATAAAGTGAGCATGAAAATGAATATATTCTCTATAAGGCTCAAAATCTCACAAAAATTATGGGTATTTGACATCAATCCTATAAATTCCAAACTTCAAGGTAATATTCAAATTCAGTTCAACAACCCAGAAAATTGTTTGATTCTTGAAAAATAAACTTATCATGCTTGATTCTCTAGTATTGTAACATCCTAAATTAGGGGTTGTTTGTAATTTAATTATTTTCCCATGTGTGTGCTTGAGAAATGAATACTATGTTTGCTAGACATGTTTTAGGGTCTAGTTATAACCCCGAACTAGGTCAAATTTAGAACTAAAAATTTCTTTTTAAGTGTTTAAAAGGAGGGAGCTGGGAGATAGGGGTTAAGAGAGATTTCGGGAGAAACATGACACAAGGAATAGCTTGGCAAAGTGGCTTTCATGCGCCACTTAAGTGCTATGAAGGTGGCGTCAAAGGGAGCTTCAAGAGAGGAGGTTCGAGTCTTGGGAGTTACAAGGGGGGAAGTGTTTTATTTTTTTGGGCTTTTTGGCATTAAAGGAAAAGGGGCCAGGTATGAAGGCCTTAAAAATTAAATAGTGACGTTTAAGAGCATGAAAGTCGATTGGGAAGAATGGCATGGGGCGTTGAAAGGGGGTCTGCGGCAGTGAGGTCTTATGTTCGAACCAAGGGAGCAGCAATTGGGGTTTTTATTTTTTTTCAAAGCTGGCGTTAGGGGGGGAGTAATGGTTTGATTTTGGACTATTAAGGTGCTAAGGATAAACATTATTTTTCCTTTTAATTTTTAGGCTGGAAGAGTTTTGATGTTGATATACTATATTTTATTTTTATTTTATTTGTTTAAAGAGGAGATTAAGGGATAAATGGAAGATAAATGTTGTTTTCTTGGGTGATAATTAAAGGGTGGAAATTATCACCAAAAGGAGGGGTGATGGCCGAATTTGGGACACCTTAGGGGCCATTCACTTTCGGTTTTATCACCTAAAGAGAGGGGCCGAAATTCATAAAAAAATTCTTTTCTTTTCTCCTCTTGTTGCTAGCCGAATTCTTCATAACCACAATTGCTAAAATTCTTCAAAAAATTCTCTTCTTCTTTTCTTCTACTTAGCCGAACCTACCCCCCTTCTACTAAAAATTTTACCTTCCTTGCTAGCCGAATATCTCTTCCATAAAGGGCTTAGGCCGAATCCCCCTAGTAAGGTGCTATCAATTTCCAAAGGGTGGTAAGTGTGTCACTTTAACATTCGGCTTCTTCTCTTTTCCTTTTTGTGTGTCGAAAGCTTGAGAAACAAGCCTTGGTAAGTTGGCCGAATGTGGTTATGGTTCTAATGGTGTACGTTTTGTGTAGATAACATTAAGGTACATTGAGGGAGCCTATCAGGATTTGATTTTTCAAGGTAAGGCTTATACATCATTCGGCCAAGGGCCATTTGTTGAGAATTAGTGCCTAAGGTTGAAACTAACATGTGCCATGAATTTAGGGGCTAATCGGCCAAAGGAAACAAAGGCTTCGGGATTTGGTTGGAAACCAAATCGACAACCAAGGTGAGTGTTATTTCAAGTACAACATATCCTTCGGGATTATTTGGTTTGGCCGAATAGGCCTAAGTCCCTAACCCTGATGTTGGCCGATTATAGGGTCAAGAATCTAGCATCGTAGATCGGATCTTCGGGATCTAGGAATTTCGGTGGTAACAGGTGTGTAAAACTCTTTACACACTTTATTAATTAATATTTCCATATTGTTGTCTTTTAATCTATTTGGCTAGTGATTTGCTTGTGGGCATAATATTGGATTCCGGGTAAGTCCCCTATTTTGTGATCTATAATGTATGTTTGAGTATGCCATCACATGCTGTTATATGCTATGCTATACATAAATGCATGATATATGATAATTGTTATGTAAGCATGATGATGGTGGGATTGATGAGAGGAGGGGGATGATTTCTATGGACTGTCACTAGTGGTTTTGACCACAAGATGGGTTGGCCTCATCAGATTTATTGTGACTTCGGTCACCAGTGGTTTTGACCACACTGTTGTTAAATTGTGACTAAGTCCCAGTGGTTTGGTACCACCAGTGGTTTTGACCACATTATGATATTTGTAACCTATGGTCATCAGTGGTTTTGACCACACGATGGGTTGGCCCCATCATTTGATTTGTGACTCTAGTCACCAGTGGTTTTGACCACCTGTGGTTTTGACCACACGGGGTAGTAAAGGAGTACGGATGGTTAGTTGGGTTGCATGTTGCATGTCTATTAATAAATTGTGTATGAGTTGTATTTTCGGGTGGGGGGATTTACACACTGAGTCTTGGTGACTTACCCCTTCCCATACTATTTTGCAGATGAGTAGATCGCGGAGATGGAGTCGGGGAGGACTCGAGGCGGCCATGCTTGTTTCTCAGATTTGGAACTTTATTTAAATCAATTTCAGTTCATTTATATTCTAAGTTTTTTTTTTGGGTTGTAATAAGGCCGTTAATTATTATTTGGATGTTTATTTTATGGTTTTATTTACTTATGTTATACTACAAATGAAATTTATAAATGTTAAGTGAACCGGTTAAAAGTAACTTTTTCAAACTTAATAACTTCTACGGGTTTTCAAAGATGTTACCATCGGGTAACAAAAATACACCAAGTCAACTATAACCTTGACAAATATTAAAATCTACATGATCAAACGTTTTCAAAGGGTTTATCAACACAACCATGTTTAAAAAAATAATCCCAACTGAGTTTTATCAAACCCTGTTTTAATACCTTAGCCATATTTTAACAAGTTTTCACCAAACTCTCAAAATATTTTAAATCATTTTACTCCGTGACATACTAGATCTGGTCAGGACTAATGGGTCGGGTTTGGGGTGTTACATTTTTGGTATCAGAGCCCGGTTCAAAACTCGACTGTGGGGGGCCCAAGGCCCAAAATGTTTTATTTATGTTAGTAGGCCTTATTGAAATGTTTTGGGAAACTGTTTGTGGTTTGAACATCATGGCACCGAGTCTCCGGCACCAATCCGCCCAGGTAAGTACTTCTATCTATTTTTGTGAATATTTGATAGGGGTAGAAGGGTAAATGCTGAACGTAGAATATTAGAATAGAAATTGTTGAACCCTAGGGTTAGCATACCCCAACAAACAATGCATAAGATTTAATAATTTCTTAAACAACCCTGTGAGTTGTCACTGGGCAAGGGATGTGGCAATCGTTATACGCATGTCTAGGATTGGATTCGGTTGGGAGCACAGTATTTAAGCGATCTAGTGACTCACCTCCTACTAACTTGAATCCTACCTGGTGCGTAGTAACGATTCTCCTAGCTGAGACGGCACACTCACAGGCTAAACTTGATAACTAAAACCCGAAAGGGACTAGCCGTTTTGTTTTTGAAGTAATTAAAACCTTTGTTTTAAAAAAAAAGACCAAAATACCCCTGGTTTGTAAACTACCAAAATACCCTCCGTATGAAAAATTTCCCAAATAGAAAATTTTCAAAATATCTTTCTTTTGTGAAATCCATTAGAACCAAATTTTGGAAATCATGTTATGGAAAAAATTACTAAGATACCCTTAGTGGTAAAATTACAAAATTGCCCCTAACCAACAAAATTACTAGAATAACCCTGATTTTCAAAATTTTGCAACATCACTGTTTTGGAAAATGTAATTCTCAAAAAGAACCATGAAAGTTTTACAACTTTTGAAATAACCCTGATTTATTAAATTTTACAAATTCACCCTGATTTGTGAAAAAATTTACCGAAATACCCCTGAGGTCTAAAATTACCGAAATACCCCCGGATTTCAAATTTTTTTCAAGATACCCCAGGAATTTTAAAAGTTCCAAAATACTTTTTGACAAAATCATCCAAGAACTTTTATTTTTGGAAAATTACAAAAAATACCCCTATAGGATAAATTACGAAAATACCCCTGGGTAGTGGAAAAACAATCCCAATGAAATCTACAATGTCTCTTTGAATGAATGAATGGAAAACTGTGTGCATGTATGATTACGAAAGAACCACTCCTAAAACTCTTATCATAAAATTTCTTCGCGGATAACCAGTGAAACAAGTACTAATGCATAAAATTCTTAATCAAATAAACACGAACGAGAATAATGAGTACAAGAGGTCGGTGGACGCCCGCCCGTGGTAGTGGTAGAGGTAGGATGACCTTGTCGAGCCAACAGGTCAGGTCATGGGTCTAGAAATAAGATGCTGGATCTGCCGTGATGCAAGTTTCAAGATCGGATCGGTGGTAATGATGTTGTATCTCAAGTCAGACATTCTGAGTATTGGAACGAGTTCTTTGGCAAAGGTGCGTGGAGCCCAAAATCCGTGGTTGAACGACTCCAAAGCTAACGGAGCGGAGGTGTTTAGAGAAGTTTCTAGAGTGGCACCCAAAAGCTTGGCGAGTATTGGTTGGAATCAACCGAGGGATCATGGGTGACCTAGATTTTGCAAAGGAGAAGTTGAAGGGCATAATATCTCTGCTTCGGGATGAGTCATACCAGTGGTGGCTCACTGTAAGAGATGGAGCGATGGCAGAGGATCTCACGTGGGAATTCTTTAAGGCCGCCTACCAAAAGAAGTACATAAGAGCTAGTTACGTGGATGCACAATGAAGGCTTTCTTGAACTGGTTCAAGGCAATAAGACGATGGCGGAGTATGAGGCTGAGTTTGAAGCTCCAGTTGAGTAGGTATGCTCATGGTATTGTGGGTACCGAGCATGAACGCTGTGTTAGATTCGAGGATGGGATGAGAGATGAGTTGAGGATGATGATAGCTCCACAAGAGAACGGAGTTCATTGCCTTAGTGGAGAAATCAAAGGTTCTTTGAAGGGTAAGACAGTCGGTTAGACGGAATCAAGATAGGAGTTGGAATAAGAGGAGCTCTGGATCTTCAAGGTTCTCTGGTAATCAGCAGAAGAGAACAAGGTTTGGTGGGTCGGATCAAGCTGCTTGGTCTGCTACTACTGTTAATTCTCAATGGCCGCCACGGTGTGCCCAGTGTGGGAAGTCTCACACGGGGGAATGTTGGAATGGTAATCGGAGATGCTTCGAATGTGGGTCCATGGAGCATCGAGTTAGGGACTGTCCAAAAAAGGCAGCTAGACTGAGATCAGAGGGTGAGGATCATGCGCCAAACAGGAGGGATAACCAACAGCCACAGAGAGGTCGTGGTGCAGGAAGAGGAGTTAATGGTGCTGGCAGAGGTCGTGGGGCACCGAGGGGAGGTACCGGTGGTACTGAGGCTAGGCAACCTAGTTTGGTCTATACCACGAGGCGTCAAGAAGAGGGCTATGCACCGGACATCATAACCAGTATGTTCTTGATCTTTGGTGTACCCTATAGTACCTTGATTGACATTGGCTCAACCCACTCATACATTGCTAGTAGCGTAGTAGAAACTTTGTACTTAGACTCTGAGCTTACTTCTAGGAAGATGACTATATTAAGCCCCCTAGGTCACTCTGTGAAAGTAAGTAAACTCTATAGGAATGTACCCCTAGAACTCTAAGGGGTCGTGTTCTTGGTCGACTTGATGGAACTACTGCTTAGGAGTTCGACCTAATCATCTGGATGGATTGGCTAGTAAAGTATCGAGCTAGCTCGGATTGCACAAATGCGCATGGTAATAAAGACCGTGAAAGGTGATGAGGTGGTGATGATAGGTAAAAAGAGGGATTACCTATCTAATCTGGTTTCTGCGTTGAAGGCGGAAAAGATGGTTAGGAAGGGTTGTGAAGCTTATGTGGTGCATGTCTGTGCTTTGGAAGCTAAGGATGTGGTTGTGAGAGATGTCCCACGTAAGGGACTATGTTGATGTGTTTCCAGAGGAACTTCCGGGTCTACCTCCAGACCGTGAGGTTGAATTTGGTATCAACTTGCTACCCAAACCGCGCCAGTATCTATAGCTTCGTATCGGATGGCGCCAAAAAATTGGTAGAGTTGAAGGCGCAGATTCAGGAATTGTTGGATAGAGGGTTCATCCCACCAAGTGTATCACCTTGGGGAGCTCTAGTGCTTTTTGTGAAGAAAAAATGGGACAATGAGGATGTGTATAGACTATCGGTAGCTGAACAAGTTGACAATAAAGAACCGATATCCTTTGCCCAGGATTGACGATCTGTTCGATCAACTCAAAGGGCATCGGTGTTCTCTAAGATTGACCTTAGGTCAGGGTACCATCAGCTTAAAGTGAAGGAGGCTGATGTCCACAAGACGGCATTCCGTACTCGGTATGGACACTACGAGTTTTTGGTAATGCTTTTTGGTTTGACAAATGCACCGACCGTGTTTATTGACATGATGAATCGAGTTTTCCAACCCTATCTGGATCGGTTCGTCATGGTCTTCATAGACGACATTTTGGTGCACTCGAAGTTGGAGGAGGAGCATGACGCACATCTTTATGTGGTTTTGCAAGTTTTAAGGAAGAAATAGTTGTACGCCAAATTCAGCAAGTGTGAGTTCTGGCTCAAGGAGGTGACCTTTCTAGGGCATGTTGTTTTAGCTGAGGGCATCAGGGTGGATCCCAGTAAGATTGAGGTGGTATTAGAGTGGAAACCACCCAAGTCTGTTACGAAAATTTAGAGTTTTCTGGGGTTGGCAGGATATTATAGGACATTTGTGGAAAATTTCTCCTTAATCGCAGCACCGTTGACTAAGATGCTGAGGAAAGGAGTTTCATTTGTATGGTCTAAGAAGCAAGAGAGTTTCGATAAGTCAAGAGGATTTTGATGAAGCACCGGCCTTGATTCACCAGAGGCGGGAAGGAATTCACTGTGTATTGTGATGCATCGCATACTAGTTTAGGGTGTGTGTTGATACAAGAAGGGAAGGTGGTCGCTTATGCATCACGGCAGTTGAGGCCTCACGAAGCTAACTACCCGACACATGACTTGGAATTGGCTACTGTGGTATTTGCCTTGAAAATCTGGAGGCACTATCTGTATGGGGAGAAGTCGGTAGTGTACACAGATCACAAAAGTCTGAAGTACCTCCTGACTCAGAAAGATTTAAATTTGAGGCAGCGGAGGTGGATTGAGTTGTTGAAGGACTACGACTACTCGATCGAATGCCATCTAGGGAAGGCTAATGTGGTAGCTGATGTATTGAGCCGAAAGGTGGTAGCAGATTTGTGAGCAATGTTTGCTCATCTAAGTCTCTATGAGGATGGGAGCCTTTTGGCAGAATTGCAAGTGAAGCCGTCTTGGATTAATGAGGTCAAGGAAAGACAGATGACCGATGAAACTTTGAATACTCGGAGGTTACAAGTCATGAAATGGTGAGGCCAAGGTTTCGGTTTGGCGATGATGGAGTGTTGTACTTTCGGGGAGAGTATGCATGCCTAAGGATGATGAGTTGAGGCAATAATCCTTAGGGAAGCTCATAGCATCCGTCACGCTATGCACCCGGAAGCGAGAAGATGTATCGAGATTTAAGGGAGCAATTTTGGTGGCCGGGTCTTAAGCGGAAGTGACCGAGTTGGTAGGCAAGTGTCGACATGCCCGGCAAAGTGAAGGCTGAGCATCAATTGCCATCGGGCTATTACTGACGAAGAAAGATCCCACAAAGAAAGTGGGAGGAGATTACTATGGATTTCGTAAGTGGGCTTCCCCTTACGCCCAGTAAGAAAGATGCTGTTTGGGTGATAGTAGACCAGTTGACTAAGTCGGCCCATTTCATACTGGTGAGGGTTGACTACTCGCTTGAGGCTAGCCAAGTTGTATATCGCAGAGATAGTACGGTTGCATGGAGTACCTATGTCCATTATCTCGGATTGGGATCCTCGGTTTACATCGAGATTCTGGAAGGCTTTACATCAGGGGTTAGGCACGAAGTTGAATTTCAGCACGACTTTTCATCCGCAGTCTGATGGACAATCTGAGAGGGTCATCCAAGTGTTGGAAGACATGTTAAGGGGCTGTGTTTTGGATTTTCGTGGTAGTTGGTAGGAGTACCTACCTTTGGCAGAGTTCGCTTATAATAATAGTTATCAAGCGAGTATTCAGATGGCACCGTATGAGGCGCTGTATGGTCAGAAATGCCGTACTCCTACGTACTGGATGGAACTAGGAGAGCGACAGATGTTGGGTCCAGAGTTAGTGGCAGAGACGGAGGATAAGGTTAGAGTAATTTGGGCTCGTCTTAAGGAGGCATCAGACAGGCAAAAATCCTACGCTGATCTTAGGCGCAGAGAGGTTGAATATGCAGTGGGTGATAAGGTCTTCTTGAAGGTATCACCTTGGAAGAAGGTGCTGAGGTTTGGCCGGAAGGGCAAGCTAAGCCCTAGATTCATCAGACTGTACACGGTGTTGAAACGTGTGGGACCGGTAGCTTACCAGCTTGAGTTGCCAGCAGAATTGAGCCAAATCCATGATGTCTTCCATGTTTCGATGCTGAGGCGCTATCGATCAGATCCCTCACACGTTGTGTCGGTTGAGGAAATTGAAGTGAACCCGAACTTGTCTTTCGAGGAGGAGCCGGTACAGATTTTGGATCGAGATGTCAAAGTTCTACGAAGGAAGTCAGTGCCTTTGGTAAAAGTACTATGGTGAAACCATGGTACGAAGGAGGCCACATGGGAACTCGAGGATGTGATGCGGCAGCAATACCCCCAACTCTTCTGATCCAGGTAATTTCGAGGCCGAAATTCTTTTTAAGGGGGGTAGAACTGTAACATCCTAAATTAGGGGTTGTTTGTAATTTAATTATTTTCCCATGTGTGTGCTTGAGAAATGAATACTATGTTTACTAGTCATGTTTTAGGGTCTAGTCATAACCCCGAACTAGGTTAGATTTAGAGCTAAAACTTCTTTTTAAGTGTTTAAAAGATGGGAGCTAAGAGATAGGGGTTAAGAGAGATTTCGAGAGAAACATGACACAAGGAATAGCTTGGCAAAGTGGCTTCCATGCGCCACTTAAGTGCTATGAAGGTGGCGTCAAAGGGAGCTTCAAGAGAGGAGGTTCGAGTCTTGAGAGTTACAAGGGGGGAAGTGTTTTATTTTTTTGGGCTTTTTGGCGTTAAAGGAAAGGGGGCCAGGTATGAAGGCCTTAAAAATTAAATAGTGAGGTTTAAGAGCATGAAAGTCGATTGGGAAGAATGGCATGGGGCGTTGAAAGGGAGGCTGCGGCAGTGAGGTCTTATGTTCAAACCAAGGGGCAGCCATTGGGGTTTTTATTTTTTTTCAAAGCTGGCGTTAGGGGGGAGTAATGGTTTGATTTTGGACTCTTAAGGTGCTAAGGATAAACATTATTTTCCTTTTAATTTTTCGGCTGGAAGAGTTGTGATGTTGATATACTATATTTTATTTTTATTTTATTTGTTTAAAGAGGAGATTAAGGGATAAATGGAAGATAAATGTTATTTTCTTAGGTGCTAATTAAAGGGTGGAAATTATCACCAAAAGGAGGGGTGATGGCGGATTTGGGACACCTTAGGGGCCATTCACTTTCGATTTTATCACTTAAAGAGAGGGGCCAAAATTCATAAAAAATTCTTTTCTTTTCTCTTCTTGTTGCTGGCCGAATTCTTCATAACCACAATTGCTAAAATTCTTCAAAAAATTCTCTTCTTCTTCATAACCAAGGTGAGTGTTATTTCAAGTACAACATATCCTTCGGGATTATTTGGTTTGGCCGAATAGGCCTAAGTCCCTAACCCTGATGTTGGCCGATTATAGGGTCAAGAATCTAGCATCGTAGATCGGATCTTCGGGATCTAGGAATTTCGGTGGTAACAGGTGTGTAAAACTCTTTACACACTTTATTAATCAACATTGCCATATTGTTGTCTTTTAATCTATTTGGCTAGTGATTTGCTTGTGGGCATAAGATTGGATTCCGGGTAAGTCCCCTATTTTGTGATCTATAATGTATGTTTGAGTATGCCATCACATGCTGTTATATGCTATGCTATACATAAATGCATGATATATGATAATTATTATATAAGCATGATGATGGTGGGATTGATGAGAGGAGGGGGATGATTTCTATGGACTGTCACTAGTGGTTTTGACCACAAGATGGGTTGGCCTCATCAGATTTATTGTGACTTCGGTCACCAGTGGTTTTGACCACACTGTTGTTAAATTGTGACTAAGTCCCAGTGGTTTGGTACCACCAGTGGTTTTGACCACATTATGATATTTGTGACCTATGGTCATCAGTGGTTTTGACCACACAATGGGTTGGCCCCATCATTTGATTTGTGACTCTAGTCACCGTGGTTTTGACCACTGTGGTTTTGACCACACGGGTAGTAAAGGAGTACGGATGGTTAGTTGGGTTGCATGTTGCATGTCTATTAATAAATTGTGTATGAGTTGTATTTCCGGGTGGGGGGATTTACACACTGAGTCTTGGTGACTTACCCCTTCCCATACTATTTTGCAGATGAGTAGATCGCGGAGATGGAGTCGGGGAGGACTCGAGGCGACCATGCTTGTTTCTCAGATTTGGAACTTTATTTAAATCAATTTCAGTTCATTTATATTCTAAGTTTTTTTATTTTGGGTTGTAATAAGGCCGCTAATTATTATTTGGATGTTTATTTTATTGTTTTATTTACTTATGTTATACTACAAATGAAATTTATAAATGTTAAGTGAACCGATTAAAATTAACTTTTTCAAACTTAATAACTTCTACGGGTTTTCAAAGATGTTACCATCGGGTAACAAAAATACACCAAGTCAACTATAACCTTGACAAATATTAAAATCTACATGATCAAACGTTTTCAAAGGTTTTATCAACACAACCATGTTTAAAAAAAAAATAATCCCAACTGAGTTTTATCAAACCCTGTTTTAATACCTTAGCCATATTTTAACAAGTTTTCACCAGACTCTCAAAATATTTTAAATCATTTTACTCCGTGACATACCAGATCTGGTCAGGACTAATGGGCCGGGTTTGGGGTGTTACAAGTATTCTTCAAGTATAAATCCTCAGTGCACAATTATCAATGACTTACTCAAAAACATATCAATAAAAATCATAAATCGTTAGAAATTTCACCCTAATTAATAATATGAGAAAATTACTTAGGAACAAGACTAAAATTTAGGATTTTGGAATAATGTAAAAAGTTAGGTACTTTTACCCCCCACACTTATGATGTACATTGCCCTCAATGTATAAAGATAGATAACTAATAATGTAATCAAAAGAGAAGGGGAGAAGTGACACTTCTTGAATTTTGGATGATTTCGGAAGTTGGCAGAGGTTGTGGTAGAAGGTGGGTGGAGGAGGCGGTGGTGGCGTTTTCTATAGGCATGGTGAGGTGTCTACCGACGAGCTTTGTACTAGATAAAGAAATTGGGTAGCCTACAAAGATATAGCCAATAAATCTAAAGAAACATTAATAATATACTAGTACTATAATTAAAGACAAAGAAAATAAAGAGAATGATACTAAGAAGAAAACTGAAATTAAAAGAAAAGACTAATAGACTAAGGAGTCCTTATTGTTGGATGGTTCGCGAGGTGGGCGTGACCTCTAAGGCTGTGGTGTGTGATTCCTAAGCAGCCTTTAGAACCAAAAACCAATAAACTAAAAGAAGTTAAAATACATTAAGCAGAAGAGAAGTATAGATAAGAAGGATAAAGGGGAAAATAAACGTAAAGAAAAATTTAAATGGTCTAAAAGACCCTTGGCTTGGTGTTTGGATGAAGCGGCCGGCATGAACTTATGTGTTGGGGTCTCTTTTGAGGAGACAATGCTTGCCTTCTTACACTTCTTCGGCATGATTCTAGTGTAGCTCAAGAGTCTGGACACCTTTTCTAAGGAAAGAAAGAAAAAGAGGGAAGAAAGGATGAAGGGAGAAGGAGAAGGGCTGTGGGGTTTAAATAGGATTTCCAATCTGGCACGTTCCCACCCCGTGGACTGAGGGTGTGTTGAATTACACGGCCGCATCGTACGGCCGTGTGTCTAAGGGTGTTGGTTCACCCACGCTCGTTTTCCAAATGCCATGCCCGTTCCTGAAAAAGTAGTGTGTTAGCACGGTTGGGTAGCATCGGCGTGTTTTTCCCGTGTCTGGTAAGTCAGTAGCTTCACACAGTCGTGGCGGACAACCGTGCCGGTGCCCGTGGGGGAGTGGTTGGATTCGTGACGTCAAAAAGCGATTGGGATTTGATTCGTATGGCCTCTGCTATGTCAGTATGGGGATTTCGGTGGTCCACACGGCCACAGACACGGTCGTGTTTCCTAGAAATCTACACTTTTAGTTTACAAAGAGAAAGAGAACGAAAAGAAAATAAAATGAAAAAAAATGTAAAAAGAAGTAGGGTTAGTGCTCATGTTGCCTCCCGAGAAGCGCTCGTTTATAGTCTTAAGCTAGACTTTCCTCGACATTGAAAAAAATCAGGGAGGTTTAAAGGTTTGAATATCTTCCCTCATGCTTATAGTTCTATTTTCTTGACAAAGTTCAAGTCAAAAGTGTTTACCTCAAAAGTGTTGAATGTTGGGTTGCTTACCTCGACTATTTCGTGTGGGAAGATATTATGTACCTTAACAAGGTTTTCTCCCTTTATCTTCAGGTCTGTTGTGATGATGTGCGGATCTACTTTGTCTAACAGCACCTGGTCTCCTATTTTGTAGTGATTTGATGTTCCTACGAGCTCTTCTGGTGGTTCCTCTGGTTTTACTTCGTGCGGTTGTAGTTCTTCTTTGACTTGTGTCCTCTGCTCTTCTAAATTGTCGACCCTAAGGTCTTGTTCCTTGTGTGTTTCTTCTTTATCGATTTGGGATCTATGAGTCGGCTCAGGGTTGTGTCTTTGCGGTGTTTCCTGTGATAAAGGTTGAACAATTTGATTATCATCTGTATTGACTTTCTTACCTTCATCGATTGTTGTCCTGGCCGAGTCAAGAGCTTGAAGACTGATTGATTCATCACCTACACAAAGTATGAGTTCTCCTATGGCAACATCAATTTTAGTATTGGCAATTGCTAGAAAAGGTCTTCCTAAAATTAAGGGGATTGTATTTTCGTCATCCATATCTAAGACAACAAAAACTACTAGGAAAACAAATTTATCGATTTTGACAAGGACATCTTCGATAATGCCCCTAGGAATTCTAACAATTTTATCAGCTAATTGTATACGCATCCTAGTTTGTTTGGGCTTCCCTAGACCTAGTCGTTTAAATAATGTATAAGACATGACATTTATGCTTGCCCCTAAATCAGCTAATGCATTATCAATAGTTAAACTACCAATTAAACATGGAATTGTAAAACTCCCTAGATCTTTTAGCTTTCGTGGTAGTTTATTCTGTAACACTACTTAGCATGCTACGTTCAACTCCACTTGGTGCTCTTCGTCTAATTTCTATTTTTTCATTAAGAGCTGTCTTAAAAATTTCCTCGAGTCTGGAATCTAAAAAAGAGCTTCAAGAAGAAGTAAGTTAATATGTAATTTCTTTAAGAGTTTAAGAAACTTACCGAACTATTCCTCTGAATCGTCTCTTTTCATCGCTTCGGGATAAGGTATGCGAGGTTGGTGCTTTTTGATTACTGCTTTTGGCTTTTCTTGTGTTATCTCTACCTTACCTTCGTCTACCTTGTTTTCTTGTATTGGACTGGGCTCATCTAACCCCTTATTGTCATGAGCTGAGATGTCTTGGATTTGCTCCTTTTGGGTTAATCTCGGTGTTACTTGGTAGACATCCTTGCGGTCGTTCTGACATTAGCTTTGCTAGTTGCTCGACTGCATTAATGACTTCCTTGACTGACTTAGTAAGTTCCCCGAATCGGTTCTCTTTGCTTTTAATTGTTTTCTCAGTATATTGGAAACGATTTTCTGTGTTTGCCATGAATTTTGTCAGCATCTCTTTGAGGTTTGGCTTTTATCTTGTGGATATGGCTGATTTTGGAAATTTTGAGGAGGTTGTTGTCTTTGAATTCCTTGGTTTCCTTAGCCTCCCCATGAAAAATTTGGGTGGTTCCTCCAACCTGGATTGTAAGTATTACTGTAAGGAATATTATTAAATCTAAAAATATTACCTATATAGTTCATCTGTTCGCTCTCTGCGTCCGGTTGGTAGGGTGGGTACTCAGGATTCGCCACAATTCCACTTGCGTTGCACTGCATGACTGGACCTGCGAAGAACACAAACTATCAAGCTTTTTATTCATCAACGCTACCTGTGTTGATAGCATGGTTACTGCATCGAGGTTGTAAACTCTGGCTGATTTTGTCAGTTTTGTCCTTGTAACTTTCCCCTAATAGTTATTCAGTGACATCTTTTCAATGAACTCGTAGGCTACTTCAGGAGTTCTATTGTTCAGGGTTCCACCGGCGGCTGGATCGATTAGTTGCCTCATTGCGGGGTTTACACCATTATAGAAAGTTCGGACTTGTAGCCACAAGGGTAGACCATGGTGTGGACATCTCCTCAAGAGATCCTTGTATCTCTCCCATGCGTCGTATAACGTCTCTAAATCCATCTGCACAAAAGAAGTGATATCATTCCGTAGTTTGGCCATTTTGGCCGGTGGGAAATATTTTAATAAAAAATTTTTGGTCATTTGATCCCATGTAGTAATTGACCCTCATGGTAACGAGTTCAACCACTGTTTGGCTTTATTCCTTAATGAAAAGGGAAATAACCGAAGACGAATGGCATCATCAGAAACACCATTTATTTTGAAAGTATCACAGAACTCTAAAAAATTAGCTATATGAGTGTTCGGGTATTTGTCCTGCAAACCATCAAATTGAACAAATTGTTGAGTCATTTGTATTGTATTAGGCTTAAATTCAAAATTATTAGTAGCTATAGCAAACCTAACAATACTAGATTCTGCTCCTGTTAAACTAGGCTTAGCATAATCATACATAGTACGCGGAGCATCTGCCACTTCTCGTGGTGGGTTATTCTCGTCCATCCCTTCAGTAGGATTGGATCTGTCTTCTCGCTCTTCTTCTATGTAATTTAGGGCTCACCTAATTTCTCTGCAATTTCTATGAGCGGTAGCTTCAATATCACTATCGTATACTAGAGGTCTTGTCGGGTTCCTTCTAGTCATAAACTAGAGGTACCTGCTAGAAAGAGAAGAAAATAAAATTAATAAAATAATAAAATAAAATAAATTATGAAAAAGAAAACTAAAATTAAAATTAAAATTATAAAATAATGGCTAAAGTAATAAAAATAAAGCTTTCTTAATATTTTAGTTCCCCGGCAACGGTGGCAAAAACTTGACCATTGTTTTGTCGAGTTTTAAAATTTATAAAGAGAAAGATCGAACCTGGAAACTAACTCTGACAATGATTAAAGGCAAGTGTACCTATCGAACAGTAGTATAGCTTAGGCAAGACTGAATTGTCGAAGCTAAAGGAACTAAAAGTACTAATTCTAACTTTCTTTTTATTATTTAGCCTAAAATAAATGAAGTTGTTTTATTCTGAATTACGAATACTAAACTAAAGACGCAAAGATAGAAAGAATGAATTGGAAAATAACTTAAAGAGAAACTCAGTTGATCACGACGATACCCTCAGGAAGAATCAACCTAGACTTCACTTGTTATTTAACACTGAACCATACGATTTATTCACTTAGTTTGATCCGTAAGACTCCCTAACGTATATTAAACCCTCTCTCAAAGTGAATAACGTCTAACCCTAGGTTAATTAGTGGAACTCTCATTCTCTTATAATAACCCCCTAAAATAGCAGTAAATCGATCTATGAACTCCCATATTAGGTTTCACCCTAATCCGGCAAAATCTCGTCACCCTATCTCTAGGCGTGCGATCAACTTCGCTTAATTATGCTATATCTACTCTTAAGCAGGGTCTATTCCTCCTCCACCTAAGCACATCAGATTTGGATTAAGCATGCATAATTAAGAACAAACAATGTATTATCATATAATTCAGAAAATAATAACAAGATTCATCTAGGTTTCATCTCTTTCAGGTGTCTGAAGGGTTTAGTTCATAATGAATAAAGAAAACATCTCAAGAGAAAATATAAAACAAAACATAAGAAATCCCTAAAACCCCCTGGAGGAATTGAAGGAGAAATCGTCATCTTGAGTAGAATTCCGGCTCCTTGAGATGGATCAACTGGCTATCTTCGAGTAATTCCCACAAATCTGGCCTTTTGGCTTGGCTCTTTGGCCTAGCTAACCGCCCCCTTCTCAGGATACACTTAGGGTGCTTATATAGACGTTTGGAATGCTTTACTTGGCCTCTAAGTGTCCCAATTCAAGTATACCTCCTACTCGGTGTTTGAATAGGCTTTGGAATATGTTTCTTTGCCTCAAAGTATCCAAATCTGAGTGAAATTGCTCTCTCCCGTGGCAGGGGCACGGTCATGGTACACGCCCGTGTAAATCATTTTCAGGCCTTGCCTCGATTCTTTTGATTGGGGCATGGACGTGTAAATCGTGGCATGGCCGTGTGAAGTAATTTGACGAGACACGACTGTGTGGCTTGAAGTCAAAACCGTGTCGATTTCCTCTTTGGCCCAAATTGGCCCATTTTAAGCATGTTTCCTATTCTTTTCATCCTTGGGTGATTTCCTAAGTAAAAACATGAAAAGAAAGGATCAAGAGCACCTTTTTACATAAATCAAGGGCTAAATCATCCAAAAGCATACTAAATGTGGGCCTAAAATATGTTACTTTTACGGTTTATTACAAACTCAGTGTGTAATCCCCACAGAAAACAAGCACACAACATATCATAAAACAATCATGCATTTATAGTTTGGGTCTGAACCCATTACAGAATCAGTGTGTTCCTTAGCCCACTTAGATACAGAATATACAGAACAGAACAGAATATCAGAATCCTACCCACCAGCCTCTACACACCAACTCAGTCCAATCCTACACACCATGTGGGGATAAAATCAACCCACCCAACCCTACACACCATGCTGTACCGTGAAATGCGGCACATAATCATAAATTTACAGCTGTGTTGCCAGATAATAGACGTAAGAGCCTTTTAGATACTTCCTCCAAATATAATCAAAGCACCCCGATGCAATGCAACATACAAAGGATGTCATGCTATTATACAATTAAAAGTACATACATTCAGATATCATAATTCATGTTTGGTATAGATAGATCACTCCCATAGGTGTCTAAGTAATACTTACCGACCCTACAGTAGGTCCACAGTCAACTTGGACGACCCGTGCAACCTTACAAAACTTTTCAGAAAAAGGGGCTCACATGCTCATGTGGCCTACCCGTATGGCCCACACGGCCCAAATTGGCCTTGGCCTGTATGGATCACACTGTCTAACCTAGAATCCCACATGCCTGTGTGACCCACACAGCCCAATCGGTCGAGCTTGTGTCTCACACATGGCCTCGTTCGGCCATCACACGGCTATGTCACCTGCGCACGGCCTGGCTTATCAATCACACAGTCGTGTTGTGGCTCACAGCCTTGCATAGGGCCTACCACACGGTCGCGTAGCGTCAACAGAAAGGTTTTTGGCTTTTGTCAAAAACATGTTTTCTTTCGATTTGGGTACACACCTGGTTTCGATTGAAGCTAAAACGATTCCCGAGCACTCTAAAACCTAAAATTGACAATCCCGAGTCCAAAATCAGTCACTTAAAACGAGTTATTATGAACAAATAAAACCTAAATCTCAACGAAAACACTTACCTTTGAGCGGACACCAACTAACACGTACTTAGTCGGCACAGTTTGGGAACCACAACCACTTACATCACTCCTAAACACAAAAACACTCCTCTTTAGTAACCATTCGAGAGGAACAAATAAACTTAATCAAAAGCATAACTTATCGACCACGGGCTAGCATAGTGTGGAAGAGATAAAAAGAAAACAGAATCAAACACGAATGGGATGGGGCAACAAAAGAATTTGGCAACAAACGGTGGGGAGAAAATGAAGAAATCGGCACAAAAAGAGGAATTTTGATCAAAATTTCCAAAAAGAAAGGAATATTCAAATGGAGAAGACTGAGTATTACGATAACCACCCAAGTCCCATGTTTTTCAACTTCACTTCCCACTACAACTCTAGTTCTCAGCATTTCACTACACTTTAAACTCCTACATGGCCCAAATAGCAAAAATAATGCTCATGTCGCAACTCGAACATAAGACCTTTTCCATTCCCACTCCTCTTAACCATTAGACCAGCAAGCCCATTTTGACATAAACTTACTAACACTAAAACTTAAGCCTATCTGGACAAAAGTAAGGATTTATTCATTTAGAAACATAAAATTCTGTTTAAGTAAAGGCTTGAACCCAATACTTCTCAGACACTCCCAGAACACATAAGCACTAAAGCAGAAAGATATTTTTGTAACAAATTTACAAAAGCCGAAATTGAGAAAAATTGGGGCGTTACAACTCTACCCCTAAAAGAAAATTTCGTCATCAAAATTTTACCTGATCAAAAAAGGTGAGGATACTACTGACGCATCGAACCCTCCGGTCCCTAGTGGCCTCTTCATTGCTATGATTCTGCCACAACACTTTCACTAAAGGGATAGACTTCCTTTGTAGAACTTTAATGCGCGATCCAGAATCTGGATGGCTCCTCCTCAAACGTCAGGTATGGTCTAACCTCAATGTCCTTAATAGGAACAACGTACGTGGGATCAGAGTGGTAGCGTCTGGAACACATCATGAATGCAATCCAACTCCAGAGGAAGTTCCAACTGATATACGACTGTCCCCACTCATTTCAAAATACGGTACGGCCCAATAAATTGAGGGCTCAGCTTACCCTTGTGATCGAACCTCAAGACCTTCTTCCATGGCGAGACCTTGAGAAAAACTAAGTCCCCCACATAATACTCAATATCTTTTCTCTTCAGATCAGCATAGGACTTCTACCTATCAGATGCTGCTTTCAGTCTATCTCGAATCAAGCGGACCTTACCTTCAGTTTTCAAAACAAATTCTGGACCTAGAACTCGTCGCTTACCCAACTCAGTCCAACAGAAGGGAGTGCTACACTTACGACCATACAGGGCCTCGTATGGTGCCATCTGAATGCTAGACTGATAGCTGTTGTTATAGGCAAACTCTGCCAATGGCAAATACTCCTCCCAACTGCCTCGGAAATCTATAACATAGCTCCTCAACATATCTTCCAGTACTTGAATCACCCTCTCCGACTGACCATTTATATGAGGATGGAAAGCAGTACTGAAGTCCAACCTTAAACCTAGAGCCTCATGCAACTTCTTCTAGAATCGAGACGTGAAGTGGGGATCCCTATCGAAGATGATTGAGACAGGAACCCCATGTAGTCTTACAATTTTAGATATATATAATTTATCCAATTTCTAGAGAGAAAAGTGTGTCCTGACCAGAATGAAATGAGCAGACTTGGTCAATCGATCTACGATGACCCAGGCAGAATCCTTTTTAGTGGGTGTTAAAGGCAATCCACTAACGAAGTCCATCGTTACTCGTTCCTATTTCCATATTGATATCTTTATTGACTGCAGCAACCCCGAAGGCAACTGATGCTCAGCCTTAACCTACTGACAAGTCAAACAATGAGCAACAAAGTCAGTAACCTCACGCTTCAACCCTGGCTACCAGTACAACTCTCGAAGATCTTGGTAATCTTATTCCCACCGGGATGCATACCATAGGGACTATTATGCGCCTCCCTTAGAATCGACTTTCATAACTCCTCATCACTCGGTACATAAATTTGACCGCGAAAATAAAGTACCCCATCACTGTTAATCCCAAGATCAGTAGCATCACCAGTCTCAACCTGATGAAAATGCAACTCAAGAGACTTATCCCCCATTTGTTTACCCCTAATCTGATCAATCTATGTAGGCTTAACCTGAAGTTCTGCTAACAGACTCCCATCGTCGAATAAACTGAGTCGAGCGAACATCGCTCTCAGATTGGTCATAGCCTTACGGCTCAAAGCATCTGCCACCACATTGGCGTTACCAAGATGGTACTCAATGGTACAGTAATAATCCTTCAGCAGTTCAACCCATCTACACTACCTAAGATTTAACTCCTTCTGAGTGATGAGGTATTTGAGGCTTTTATGATCAGTGTAGATAGTACACTTCTTATCTTACAAGTAGTGCCTCCAAATCTTTATAGCGAATACCACAGCAGTCAGTTCCAAATCATGCGTCAGGCAGTTAGACTCATGGGTTTTGAGCTGACGTGATGCATAAGCTACCACCTTACCATCCTGCATCAGTACGCAACCCAGACCCATATGCGATGCATCACTGTATATGAGGAAATCCTTCCCAGATTCAGGCTGTATCAGAACTGAAGCCTGCGTCAAAACAGATTTGAGCTTCTCAAAGCTCTCTTGTTTCTTATCAGTCCAGACAAAGGGAACTCCCTTTCGTAGAAGCTTGGTCAATAGTGTTGCGATCAAGGAGAACCCTTCTACGAAGCATCGATAATAACCTTCTAGCCTCAGAAGGCTATAGATTTTGGACACATTCTTTGGCTGTTTCCAATCCAACACAGCCTCAATCTTACGAGGATCAACACGAATCCTCTTTGTAGAAACCATATGCCCTAGAAAGGTTACTTCTCGAAGATAGAATTCACACTTACTGAACTTTATGTACAACTGTTTCTCACGAAGAGTCTTTAATACCACTCGGAGATGCTCATCGTGCTCGTCCTTAGTCTTGGAGTACACTAGGATATCATCAATGAATACCACCATAAACTGGTCCAGATAAGGCTGGAACACACGGTTCATCAAATCTATAAATGTCGTTGGTGCATTGGTCAACCCAAAAGGCATAACCAGGAACTCGTAATGTCCATAACGAGTCCTAAATGTCGTCTTATACACATTGGCCTCCTTAACCCTCAATTGACGATATCCTAAACGTAGATCAATCTTGGAGAACACAGAAGCCCCTCTGAACTAGTCAAATAGATCATATATTCTTAGTAGTGGGTACTTGTTCTTGATTGTTAGCTTGTTCAGCTACGATAGTCGATACACATCCTCATTGTCCCATCTTTCTTCTTCATAAACAACATCGGTGCTCCCTATAGAGACACACTGGGATGAATGAATCCACGATCTAACAGTTCTTGAATTTGAGCCTTAAGCTCTGTAAGCTCCTTCGGTGCCATTCAGTAGGGCGCAATAAACGCCGGAACTGTACCTAGAATGAGCTCAATCCCAAATTCTACTTCTCGACTTGGAGGCAGACCCATAATTCCTTAGGAAAAAATTAGAAAGTCCTTTACGGTTCTAATGTCCTTAACCGAAGAGTCCCCAGAATAAAAAACACTGATGTAGGCCAAGAATGCCTCACATCCCTTTCATACCAACTTTTCTACCACCAACGCAGAAATCACATTAGCCAGATAGTCTCGATGTTCCCCAATCACCACTACCTCATTGTCCTCTTCGGTTCTTAAAACAACCCTTTTTGTCGTATAGTCCAGATTTACTCGGTGCTTGACCAGCCAGTCCATTCCCAGAATCAAATTGAACTCCTTGAATGGAAGCTCCATCAGATCAGCCAGAAAATACTGTCCCTTGAACCTCTAATGGGACTTCTCTAGACAATTTACCTACTCGGATAGACTGCCCCATCGGACTCATGAAAGTTACCTCACTAGAAGTACTCTCAACCAGAATCCCTAGAGTTTCAGACACATCACTAGCTACGTAAAAGTATGTAGAGCCTATGTCTATCAATGCCAAATAAGGTATATTATAAATTAGAAACATACCTATGATGACGTCCGGGGCATCTCGGTCCTCACGACGACGGGTAGCATAAACTAGTGTGGGCTGCCTCGCCTCAGTTGATCCAACACCTCTGCCTGATGCTCTCTGTCCTTTACCCATACCGTTACCACCCCTGGCCTTACCTTGGCCCCTAGGTGGTTTCTAAACTACTCTCGGTGGCTGTGCAATAACGGTACCCGTAGCTTGCTTCTAATCGATTCTCAGTGGATAATATCTGACACGATACTCAATAGAGCCACATCTTAAACAAGCCCGAGTCCTCCAACATTCACCTGGATGGCGTCTACCACAGTGCCCACAAAGTGCCACCCCAGTAGGTGCAATAGAAGGCCCAACTCTCACTGGGCCATCAGATCTGGCATTTTTCTTAGGCCTCATCATAGAACTCGAGAGCTCTGATTCCCTCTTATTCTTTCATCTCTCTCAGTTTTGGCGCTCTGCACGCTTGACCTCCTCGATGATCTTCGCCTTCTCAACTAGTGTAGCAAACTCACACTCCCTCCACGAAGCTATTAGAACTCGCAAACTATCCCTGAGTCTATCCTTAAAAGGGACACTTTGCTCATACTCGCTAGCCACCATGGCCTGGGCATAACGACTCAATCTTAGGAACTCAACCTCATACTCGACGACTGAGTGGTCCCCCTATGTGAGATTAAGAAACTCACGCCTCCTAGCATCAATATAGCTGGCTCCCACATACTTACTCTGGAAATTTGTCTTAAAGTAATCCCAAGTCAGTCGGTCATGCTGACTACCCTCCTTGACTGTCAGCCACCATTGGTAAGCTTCATTGCAAAGTAGAGAAACAACCCCCTTAAGCTTCTGCTCAGCGGTAAAATTCAGGTCGTCTATAATTCTTTCTGTGGCCTTCATCCAATATTTGGCAACATTAGGGGTGACTCCAGTGACACCCCTAATAATTCAGCCTAGTTGGACCGGAGTCATTCTGTAATCGACCCACGGCCCTCAAATCTAGTGTTAGGCCCGACGACCCTCTCTAGAATCTGTAACATGGCGTGGGATAGTGCGTCGTCCCCAGCTGCACGATTATGAGGCCTAGTCTCTGTAGCAAGTAAAATCGGCATTTTGCTCGTATCCAAATTAGGTAGATTTCCAGATAATGAGGACCCAGCTCGAGCCCCTCTACGGCCTCTACCACGACCTCTAGTACCCCATCCGCGGATACCTCGTGCACTCATTGTAAATTCAAAGTTTATATGTATTAATAGTTTTATGCATTAGTTTACAGTTCTAATATTCATTAACAGATATTTTATGCAGATAGTATCAAAAGTGTAGAATTTGTTATCGCGAATCGCAGTCTTACTACAATTTTCATTTTACACTACCTAGAGTGTTTTCAGTACAATATACTACCTATTGGCTATTTCAAGCATGCTAGTAGTATTTTCAGACAAATTTAAATAGGATTTTAGAACATTTACAGGATCGACGTCGGAGACTCGGTGTACCATATACTCAGACCAAAAACTTTTCAAAGCACTTAAAAATTATTTTAAAACTAATATTTAAAACCCAATCCACAGCTGAGTTTTACAATCTAACTCTGATACCACTAAATGTAACACCCCAAACCCGGCATAGACGTTATGGCCGAATCTGGCGATGTCACACGATAGTGCTTTAGAAAACATACCTACGATAAGACCATTTTTCATTATCTTATACTACTTTCAAAATGTGTCGTTTGTTTCAATCATTATCACTTCTAAAATATTGTCTATTTTCCAAAATATTTATATTTCGCGGAAGCATTTAAATCAATTTGTGTAATCGTGGTGTTTTGGTAAAACATTTGTTTATTTTGAAAACTCGAGCTTTACTACTACTAACGATAAAACCATAAACGTTGCAAATCCCAAATTTAAGCAAAATACGTAAAAGGCCATATTTACATAAAACTTTCCCAAATATCATCAAAACCATAAAATAAGTATAAAAATCGTGAGGTCAAAGCAATGGTCATCGTCAAGTCCTCCGCTGCATCGATCCATTTAAAACTGGAGATTACCTTAATAGATTAAACAGAAAAGAGTGAGTTTTCGTAAACTCAATGTGTAATCCCTATAGAAAACATGCACACAGCATGATATCATAAAATAATCGTGCATTTACAGTTCGGGTCTGAGCCCATTATAGAATCATGTGGACCTTAGCCCACTCAGATATAGAATATACAGAACAAAAAGAATATTAGAATCCTACCCACCAGCCTCTACACACCAACTCTGTCCAACCCTACACTCCATGTGTAGATAAAATCAACCCACCCAACCCTACACACCATGCTGTACCGAAATGCGGCACATAATCAGAAATTGTAGCTAAGCTGCCAGATAACAGGTGTAAGAGCCTTTCAGATACTTTCTCCAAATATCATCAACCCACCCCGATGCAATGCAACATATAAAGGATGTCATGCTATTATGCAATTAAAAGTACATACATTCAGATATCATAAATCATGCTTGGTATAGAAATCAGACAGACAAATCACTCCTATAGGGGTCTAAGTAATACTTACCGACCCTATAGTAGGTCCACAGTCAACTTGGGTGACCCGTGCAATCTTACAGAACTTTTCAAAAAAATGGGCTCACGTGCCCATGTGGCCTGTCCGTGTGGGTGATAAACCATAATTCACACATATTTTAACCCCATGCTTTGCTTATTTTTGGATGAATTTTTATTAGATTTGATTAATTCGATGCTCCTAATCCCTTAATTTTATGTTTTATACTCAGGAGAGCTTAGAAAATCGAAAAGAATGAGAAATGGGCCAAAACAGGAGAAAATGGGCCTACATCAGAAATCACATGGCCTGGACTATCAACTACGGGCAGATCACACGGCCGTGTGCAGTGAGCAAAATCGACCACGGCTGAAGGAGTCCACCACAGGCGTGTCACATGGGTGTGTCCCTGCCATAGCAAAGAAGAATTCTATTCGTAATAAGCTAATTGTGGGCCAATAGAGGTGTTCCAAAGCCTATATAAACACCTTAGAGGGCAACCTAAAAGGGAGACATTGAATAAACGCCGAGTAGAAGGCGAAAAATACTACAAGACAGTCATCGGGAACAACTTAGAGAAGGATCTCCATCAAGATTAAAGATCTTCCATCAAGTTCTTTAGAAGTTTTTGGGTTTTCATTATGTTTTGTGGTTTTCCCTATTTTATGATGATTCTTTCTAATAGTATAAACTAAACCTCTCAAATACTTGAGGGGATGAAACCTAGATGAATCTTATTATTATTTGATTTATAAGATAAATAATTGTTCTTATTCTTAATTGTGAGTTTCTATTCTTTTTTTGGTAATTCAAGTTATTAATCTAAGTCGAATGTGCTTATTCAATGGAGCAAAAGTCCATGTTTAAGAGAGGATCAACACAATTAAGCGGGGTTTATTGCAACCCTAGAAATAGGGCGACAAAAATCTGACGGATTAGAGTCAAATCTAATAAGAGAATCCATAGATCGAGTTAATGCGACAATAGGGGTTTTAATTAGAAAGAAATTTCAATTAATCAACCTAGAGCTAGTTGTTTTTAGTCTCGAAAGAGATATTAACATATCAGGGATTTCTATAGATTTAGTCAAGTGAATAAATCATATGAATCAAAAGTAATAAGTGAATTCTAGGTGGATTCTTCCTTATGTATTGCCTATCTCATATAGGTTATCCAAAATTATTTTCCCAATTCACTCACTGTCACGTTCACAGTCATTTAGTTATTTAAATTAGTTAGTTAATTTTAGATTAAATGTAAATCCCATTAATTATTAGGCTAGATAATAAAAAGATAGTTATTACTAGTAATTTTAGCCTTGAGGATACGATATTTCGAACTCGCCATAGCTATACTACTATTCGATAGGTGCGCTTGTATTTGTCAAAATAATAGTTAGTTTCGAGCTCCATCAAGTTTTTGGCGACGTTGCCGGGGACTAAGATATTAGGAACACTAAATTTTTATTACTTTAGCCATTTTTACTATTTAAAATTTATTTTTATTTTTGATAAATTTTCTTTTATTTGCTTCTGGCAGGTAATTTTAGTTTATGACTAGAAGAAACCCGTTAGGACCATTACTTTTTGACGGCGATATAGAAGCTACCGCTCGCAGAAACTGAAGAGAAATAATGCGAAGCTTACAATACATAGAAGAAGAGCAAGAAGACGAAACCAATACTATCGAAGAGATGGCTGATAATAATTCGCTACCTCCTGTGGTTGCCACTCCAGTGAATCAAAATCCTACTCCTCGTACTATGTATGATTATGCTAAAACCTAATTTAAGAGGAACTGAATCAAGTATTGTTAGACCTGCTATTGCTGCAAATAATTTTGAACTGAAACCTAACACTATACAGATGAATCAACAATTTTTTCATTTTGATGGTTTGCAGGATGAGGATCCAAACAATCACTTGGAAAATTTTCTAGTGTTTTGCAACACATTCAAAATTAATGGCGTTTCTGATGATGCCATTCGCCTTCGGTTGTTTCCCTTTTCGTTGAGGAACAAAGCTAAATAGTGGTTAAACTCGTTACCACGAGGATCAATCATTACATGGGACTAAATGATCGAAATTTTTTTGTTAAAATATTTTTCGCCAGCTAAAACGGCTAAGTTGAGGAATGATACTTCTTCTTTTGTGTAGATGGATCTAGAAACACTCTACGACGCATGGGAGAGATATAAAGATCTACTAAGGAGATGCCCTCACCATGGGTTACCTTTGTGGCTACAGGTTCAAACCTTTTATAACAGTGTGAAGCCCTCAACTAGGTAGTTGATTGATTCAGCCACCGGTGGAACCCTAAATAACAAGACCCCTGTAGCGGCTTATGAGTTTATAGAAGAGATGGCATTGAATAACTATCAGTGGCAAGTTATGAGGACAAAGCCAACAAAAGTCGCCAGTGTTTTCAATCTTGACACAATAACCATGCTATCAAACCAAGTAGAACTGTTAAATAAAAAGATTGATGGTTTGTGTGGTTCCTCGCAGGTACATCCAGTGATATAGTGCGATACATAAAGAAGAGGGATGAACAATATAGAATACCCACACTACAACCCTGGCATAGAAAGAGAATAGATGAACTATATGGGTAATAATTCTAGACCTCAAAATAACCCTTATAGTAACACTTACAATCCAGGTTGGAGGAACCATCCCAACTTCTCATGGGGTGGCCAAGGAAATCAGAGGCAACAACCGCTCCCAGGCTTTCAACAGTAACCCTACCCACAAGAGAAAAAGCTGAACCTTGAAGAGATGCTAACAAAATTTATCGCGGTGTCATAAACCCATTTCCAATACACCGAAACAACACTAAAAAATCAACAAACATCAATTCAAGGGATTGAGAACCAATTGGGACAACTCACTAAACTCATATCTGAAAGGCCACAAGGCAGCTTGCCAATCAACACTAAAACTAACCCAAAGGAGAAACTTCATGTCGTTATTGCTAACAATAGTGAAGGGTTAGATGAGCTAAAATTGAGGCAAGAGAATGTGGTAGAGGAAGGTAAGGTTGAGGTAAGCCATGATCAACCAAAAATGGTAATTACAGAATACCAACCTCGTGTGCCATACCCCAATACGATGAAGAAAGACCGCACATATGAACAATTGGGTAAATTTCTTAAACTTCTAAACAAATTACATATTAACTTACCATTTCTTGAAGCTGTTTCTCAAATGCCCAATTCAAGAAAATTTGTAAAAGAGCTTTTGATAATCAGAAGTTAGACGAGGTGTCGCATATGGAGCTAAATGCAGTGTTCTCAGCAATCCTACAAAATAGACTACCACAAAATTTAAAAGATCCAGGAAGTTTTACGATTCCTTGCTTAATTGGTAGTTTATCTGTTGATAATGCTTAAGTAGATTTAGAGGCAAGCATCAATGTTATGCCTTATAAAATTTTAAACAGCTAGGTCTCGGAAACCCAAACAAACTAGGATGAGCGTTCAATTGGATGATAAAACTATCAGAGTTCCTAAGGGTATAATTGAGGATGTACTAATAAAAATTGATAAATTCATATTCGCAGTAGACTTTTTTGTTATAGACATAGATGAGGACCACAATGTTCCTTTAATGTTAGGAAGACTTTTTTTAGCAATAGCTAAAACTAGAATTGATGTTGGTACAGGTGAACTCACACTTTGTGCAGGTGACGAAACGATCACTCTTTAGGCTCTTGACTCGGCTAAGACAACGAGTAATAAATTTGAGAACATAAATTCTATTAATGACCATTTGGTTCAACCTTCTTTTCAGGAAGCACCATGACCCAACTGAGCCAAATCCGAGACCTTGTGCTAACAAAGAAATAACTCATGAGGAGAGAAGGCTTCAGATCGATGAGCTAGATGAGTGGAAGACACATGACAAGGAGAAACCGGGGAAACACAATGAACCAAAGCAAAACCATGTCAAACTAAAGGTTGGGACAACCTAATTTAAGATCGAAGATCAGGTATTGTTGAATAAGAAAGACCCTCGGATCGTCACTTTGAAGCTTAATACAAACGAAAAGATCCCTTTCACGGTACTGAATGTCTTCTCATACGAAACAGTCGAGGTAACTAATCCTACATTTGGCACTTTTAAGGTAAACACCACTCAACTTAAATTATATATCAATAACCGAAATGATAGCAAGAATGAGGAGTTTCAACTCCTCAAACCACCATGAATATGCGAATGAGAGGTAAGTCTACCTTAAGACTTTAAACGAGTGCTTCTTGGGAGGCAACCCAATCACTAAGCCAATTAATTTTTATATTTTTAATTTTTAGCACCTAACTAAAAACTAACCAAATTAATAAAACGCAGATTCCCTACCACACGGCCTTGCACACGGGCATGGCCGTGGCCGTGTGGACATCACGAATAGGCACATGGGTGTGGCAGAAACCATGTGAACCAAGGATGAAACATCCCCAAACCATAGACAAAAATAAAATGCCACGGCCTTGGTCGACATTGAGAAAGTAACATGGGTGTACAACACGTCCGTGTCCCCAGACCGTGGTTGACACTAATTAATCAACATGGGCATGGCAACCTCTACACAGGCGTGGGAGAAACGAACAAACCACCACACGGTCGTACGGCACGATCGTGTGATCAAGCACGCCCATGACATACGGGTGTGGGTAGTAATCAGATGCCATAATTCCTATTTAAAACCCCCTTCTTCTCACTTTCTCCCCAATTTCTTCTTCTAAACCCTAACCACCACACCCCTCTCTTTTCCCACTATCTTCCTTGATTTTCCTTTCCCCCTTTCCCTCATTCTTCCTTTACACCACCACCACACCTACCGCCATCCTTGCCACCGTACACAATGAACACTACTAGAGGTAAGACCAATACCACCATCTCCATGTCAAAAAAGCGAAAGGACCCTAGCACAGTTTCTATGTGTGCGACCACTCTACATAAGTTCATGCTGACCGCTTCATTCCTTCGACAAGACAAAGACCTTTGAGTCCATTTATTTTTTCTTTTTCTTTGCTCTTCTCCTTTATTTTCCTTCTCTTTATCTTTCTTGTGCTTAATTTATATTATTATATTTTGATTTCTTTAATTTAGGTTCAAAAGGCTGTTGCGGAACGACCACACCACCGGAGTATCCTCCTCCAAATCGGCCCAAATTTCCTCTATTTCTTTTCTTTGATTTCATCCATAATTCAAGAAGTTTCACTTCTCTCCCTATCTTATAATTATCTTATTTTATTGTCATTTTTATCTTTGTACATTGAGGACAATGTAAATCTTAAGTGTGGGGAGGTGTCAACCATATTCGTATTAGAAAATCCCTGAATTATGCTTTGTCTTAAGTGATTTTCTCATATTACTAATTAAAATGAATCTTCTATTGATTTATGAGTTTTGTTGGTATGTTTTGGATTAAGTCATATATACTTGTGCATTGATAGTTTAAACTTTAAGATATTAGAGAATCAAACATAATAAGTCTATTTTTAGAATTAAAATTTCTAGGTTGTTTTCCTAAATTTAAATATTACTTTGAAGTTTGAAATTTACAAGGTTGACATCAAAAACCATAATTTCTGTGAGATTTTGAGCCTTTAAGAGCATATCCTTTTCTTGCTCACTTTATTGTTGGTTATTAGTGTGTCAACATTGATTTGTTATTCTAGAACTTGCTTTGATTATACATGTCGAGACTACACCTTTGATTTGATATACTGAGATGATAAAGGCACCTAGGATTTAACCCACTCACTCCACAAAAAGCCTACCTTCATAATTAACCCCTAGTGAACCCCTTTGAATCCTAATAAACCATTTTTGATTTACCCTTAATATTAACCTAAAACTCACTCTTTTTGATTCATTAAGAATTTTCCCTATTTGAATGAACCCCTTTTTGTCGAGATTTGATTTTAACAGATGCCTTACTATGTTCTCTATTTTAGGTTAAATTCATCTTATTCATGTATGTTCTTACTCTTAAAAAAAGTTGAAGTTCATTCATTATTAGCTCTATGTTATTTGAGCTTAAGCAATTAATTTCATATTTTGAGTAGAAGCTCGTGTTATTATGATAAGTTTTCAATTGATGTAATTATTCAGTATTAGTTTATTATTCTAGTTAGGTAAATTGTTAATTCAATCTCGATTCTAACCCTCTAATTCAAATTTTATCCACACCTTTAACCCAAGCCCCATTACAACCCTTTTAAAGACCTTTTGATTTGTGTATCATCTCATTTTATAGTGGTGGAGATTTGATTTTCATGCAAGCCTATGGTAATAACTTTTCATGTTTGACTGTTTAGTGCTTTATTTTGAACCTTGAACACTTTGAGTGATTTGAGTGAATCTTTAGTGAGGATGTCAATTCTTGTCGATTTTAGATCAAAGGTAATTATTTAGGTAAGGGGAAACACCTATGTTTTCATGCTATAAAAATTTATAACTTAGATTGTTTGAATCTTCGGGACTCTTTGAGTTAAATAATCCATGTATGAATTATCTATGAATTATGATAAGACATTATTGATGAGAATTATGATTTGAGGAAGTTTAATTTTAATTGTGAGTTGAGGATTTTGCTTGAGGACAAGAAAAGGCTTAAGGATAAACCATAATTCACACATATTTTAACCCCATGCTTGGCTTATTTTTGGATCAATTTTCATTAGATTTGATGAATTCGATGCTCATAATCCCTTAATTTCATGTTTTATACTCAAGAGAGCTTAGGAAATTGAAAAGAACGAGAAATGGGTCAAAACAGGACAAAATAGGCCAACATCAAAAATCACACGGCCTGGACTATCGACCACGGGCAGATCACACGGTCGTGTGTGGCGAACAGAATCAACCACGATCGAAGGAGTCCACCATGGGCGTGTCCCTGCTGTAGCAAAGAAGAATCCTATTCGTAATAAGCTACTTATGTGCCAATAGAGGTGTTCCAAAGCCTATATAAACACCCTATGGGGCAACCTAAAAGGGAGACGTTGAATAGACGCTGAGTAGAAGGCAAAAAATACTCCAAGATAGCCGTCGGGAACAACTTAGGAGAAGGATCTCCATCAAGACTGAATATCTCCCATCAAGTTTTTTAGAAGTTTTTGGGTTTTCATTATGTTTTGTGGTTTTCCCTATTTTATGATGTTTCCTTCTAACAGTATGAACTAAACCTCTCAAATACTTGAGGGGATGAAACCTAGATGAATCTTATTATTATTTGATTTATAAGATAAATACTTGCTCTTATTCTTAATTGTGAGTTTTTTTTGATAATTCAGGTTATTAATCCAAGTCGAATGTTCTTATTCAGTGGAGCAAAAGTCCCTATTTAAGAGAAGATCAACACAATTAAGCGGAGTTTATTACAACACTAGAAATAGGGCAAGGAAAATCTACCAAATTAGAGTCAAATCTAATAAGGGAATCCATAGATCGAGTTAATACGACAATATGGGTTTTAATTAGAAAGAAATTTCAATTAATCAACCTAGAGTTAGTTGTTTTTAGTCTCGAAAGAGATATTAATATAAATAAGGGATTTCTACGGATTAAGTCAAGTGAATAAATCATATGAATCAAAAGTAATAAGTGAAGTCTAGGTGGATTCTTCCTTAGGTATTGCCTATCTCATATAAGTTGTCCAAAAGTATTTTCCCAATTCACTCTCTGTCACGTTCATAGTCATTTAGTTAGTTAAATTAGTTAGTTAATTTTAGATTAAAAATAAATCTCCTTAATTATTAGGCTAGATAATAAAAAGATAGTTATTACTAGTAATTTTAGTCCTTGAGGATATGATATTCTGGACTTGCCATAGTTATACTACTGTTTGATAGGTGCGCTTGCCTTTGTCGAAATAATAGTTAGTTTTGAGCTCTATCAGTGAGCCTACGCACGACCTGGCTCATCAATCACACGGCCATGCTGTGGCTCACAACCTTGCGTACGGCCTACCACATGGCCATGTGGCGTTGACAGAAAGGTTTTTGACTTTTACCGAAAATGCATTTTCTTGCGATTCGGGTACACACTAGTTTCGATTGAAGCTAAAACGATTCCCAAGCACTCCAGAACCTAAAATCGATAATCCAGAGTACAAAATTAGTCACTTAAAATGAGTTATTATGAATAGATAAAACCTAAATCTCATTGAAAACCCTTACCTTTGAGTGAACACCGACAAACACGTACTTAGTCAGCACAGTTTGGGAACCACAACCACTTACAGCACTCCTAAACACGAAAACACTCCTCTTTAGTAACCATTAGAGAGGAAAATATAAACTTAATCAAAAGCATAAATTATCGACCGTGCGCTAGCATAGAGTGGAAGAGATGGAAAAGAAAACGGAATCAAACGCGAAGAGGGTGGGGCAACAAAAGAATTCGGTAGTAAACAGTGGGGATAAAATGAAGAAATCGGCACAAAAAGAGGAATTTTGATCAAATTTGCCAAAAAGAAAGGAAGATTCAGATGGAGAAGATTGAGTATTATGATAACCACCCAAGTCCCATGTTTTTCTCCCTCACTTCCTACTACAACTCTAATTCTTAGTATTTCACTACACTTCAAACTCCTACACGGCCCTAATAGTAGAAATAATGTTCATGTCGCAATTCGAACACAAGACCTTTTCCATCCCCACTCCTCTTAACCACCAGACCAACAGGCCCATTCTGACATAAACTTACTAACACTAAAACTTAAGCCTATTGGACAAAAGTAAGGCTTTATTCATTTAGAAACATAAAATTCTGTTCAAGTCAAGGCTTGAACCCAAGACTTCTCATACACTCCCAGAACACATAACCACTGAAGCAGACAGATATTTTTGTAACAAATTTACAAAAGCTAAAATTGAGAAAAATTAGGGTGTTACAACATGTATAGGATTATGGTTATTTTAGTTATGTTTTGAAAGTGAATATTGCCATTTGAGATGACTTGTGAATGGTTATGTTTTGTTTGTATTTATAGCCATAAGATTTGTCTTAATTTGGTTAGTTTGATTATGTATATATAAGTGTGCTTATAGCTTATATTATGAGGTTTGTGGAATTGGTATTATGCTTGTGAACTGGAACAAAATGATGTATGTTTGGTAAATTTTTTAGATGAGTTAATGTCATTTATGAAGTGTTTAATGTTACTTGGAAATGGTTGATAAATTGATGGTGATTGAGATTGAAGTTTAGGCTAAGAAATGCTAGATGAAATGGTAAGAATTATGGTTGATTTGGATGTTATGGATTGCCTATTTTGCTTTTTTTTTTTGTGCCATATGTGTAGGTGAAGGTGTATACCAAATTGGGTGGAAAAATGGCTTGGTTAATAGCCTATTTTTGTCCACATGGTCAAGTTACAGGTAGTGTGTCCCCTGGTGTTGAAATTAAATTGAAGTCAGTATGCTCCACACAGCCTAACACACGGGTGTGTGACTCATCGTGTGGTACAAGTCAGTATAACCCCTAATTGGCACACGGCCTAACACACGAGCATTTTGCTTGGCTGTGTTGCATAAGTCAGTAAACCATACAGTTTTGGCATGGCCTAGCACATGGCCTGGCACACAGACGTGTGTGGCCACTTCGAAGGGTACACGGGTTAGACATACTGATCGTTGTTTTGTCGAGTTTTAAAATTTATAAAGAGAAAGATCGAACCTAGAAACTGACTCTGACAATGATTAAAGGCAAGTGTACCTATCGAACAGTAGTATAGCTTAGGCAAGACTGGATTATCGAAGCTAAAGGAACTAAAAGTACTAACACTAACTTTCTTTTTATTATTTAGCCTAAAATAAATGAAGTTGTTTTATTCTGAATTACGAATACTAAACGAAAGATGCAAAGATAGAAAGAATGAATTGGAAAATAACTTGAAGAGAAACTCAGTTGATCACAACGATACCCTCAGGAAGAATCCACCTACACTTCACTTGTTATTTAACACTGAACCATACGATTTATTTACTTAGTTTGATCCGTAAGACTCCCTAACATTTATTAAACCCTCTCTCGAGGCGAATAACGTCTAACCCTAGGTTAATTAGTGGAACTCTTGTTCTCTTATAATAACCCCCTAGAATAGAAGTAAATCTATCTATGGACTCCCATATTAGGTTTCACTCTAATCCGGTAAAATCTCGTCACCCTATCTCTAGGTGTGCGATCAACTCTGCTTAATTATGCTAGATCTACTCTTAAGCATGGTCTATTCCTCCTCAACCTAAGCACATCAGATTTGGATTAAGCATGCATAATTAAGAACAAACTAAGTATTATCATATAATTTAGAAAATAATAACAAGATTCATCTAGGTTTCATCTCCTTCAGGTATCTAAAGGATTTAGTTCATAATGAATAAAGAAAACATCTCAAGAGAAAAGATAAAACAAAACATAAGAAATCCCTAAAACCCCCTGGAGGATTGAAGGAGAAATCCACCATCTTGAGTAGAATTTTGGCTCCTTGAGATGGATGAACTAACTATCTTCGAGTAATTCCCACAAATCTGGCCTTCTGGCTCGGCTCTTTGGCCTAGCTAACCACCCCCTTCTCAGGATACACTTAGGGTGTTTATATAGACTTTTGGAATGCTTTACTTGGCCACTAAGTGTCCCAATTCAAGCACACCTCCTACTCGGTGTTTGAATAGGCTTTGGAATATGTTTCTTTGCCTCAAAGTATCCAAATTCGAGTGAAATTGCTCTCCCCTGCGACAAGGGCACGGTCATGGTACACGCCAATGTAAATCATTTTCAGGCCGTGTCTCGATTCCGTTGATTAGGGCACAGCCGTGTAAATCATGGCATGGCCGTGTGAAGTAATTTGACGAGACACGATCGTGTGGCTTGAAGTCCAGGCCGTGTTGATTTCCTCTTTAGCCCAAATTGGCCCATTTTAAGCCCGTTTCCTCTTCTTTTCATCCTCGGGTGCTTTCCTGTGTAAAAACATGAAAAGAAAGGATTAAAAGCACCATTTTACATAAATCAAGGGCTAAATCATCCAAAAGCATACTAAATGTGGGCCTAAAATATGTTACTTTTACGGTTTATCACAAATGGACGTGTGGTCGGCCGTGTGACCAAAGTCTGTAACACCCCTTACCAGTATTCAACGCTGGGATCGGGTACGAGGCATTACCAGACTTAACTTACTTAATCATTCAAAATCGGGCCATAAATTTTCATTACAACTTAAAACTTTTCATTCGAAATCATATTGTCCCTATTAGAGGCCTACGAGACCCGAAACATACATATAGAGCGGTTCGAGACTGGACCGGAAACTTACAAACACTTAAAAATTTTTGCTCAAAACAGGGCCACACGCCCTTGTGGAAAGGAACACGCCCGTATGGGTAGGTCGTGTAGCCACACACGCCCATGTTCCCAACCCATGTGGATTTTATTTTTCATTTCGAACCTATAATGGTTTTCACACAGCCCTGGCACACGCTCGTGTCTATGGCCCATGTCTTTCACACGGCCATGACACACCCGTGTCTTCACCCGTGTGTGAAAACCTTGACATTCTGTTTATGACGTCAGTAGACACTTAGAGGCACATGTCCTAGTCACACGCCCGTGTGCTAGCACATGTGACGAACTAAATTTTTTGCAAATTACATGTAAGGGACACACGACCTATCAACACGCCCATGGGGCTGACCGTGTGTCACACATGGCTTAGACACACACCCGTGTGCCTACTCGTGTAAACAATTATAAGGCTATTTACCAAGCCAATTGCCACCCTGAAAAGCAACCATACTTATTCCACTTCAATACAGAACACATCATGACAATAAGGCACCTCCAATATCCAAAATCAAGACATCCACACCTTAATTCCACACTACATTCATCATGTATATACTTTACTCATTACTCATCCAATTGCACAAGCTTGCACTTCATGAATATCATCTTCATTGAATAGATATAACTTAACTAGTATTGGCCAATTCCAATGACCATTTACAAAACGAATTGAGTGACATTAATAGCCAACATCTTGGCTAACCAATATGACATATAACAAAATAACCAAGTTTCTATACATGCCATACCCAAAATAATCAAACCTTACTATACCAAAAGAATAGCTTGATAGTGTGAATCAAACTCTAACGTCCTTTGACCCCAGAGCTAGCTTGGCGATACTACAAGGAAAGGGAAAAGAGAAGGGGTAAGCATAAAGCTTAGTAAGTTTGCATGCAATAGATAACAACATAGAATCTTATGATATATTCATACTAAACTTTAAGTAATAACATAAGTTCTTAAAACATGACTTACTCATGCTTACTCTTACCAATCAAATAACACATATAGGACTTATTTCTCGTAAATATCTCCTATGTACATGTATCACTACATCACACAACTTTATCACTTTTACCATCTTGAACATAAACTTGGCTCTTTTCCATATTTAACATAAACTTAGCTCTTTACCCGTTAAACCACTTGAAATGTCGAAGTATACCCGAAATTCGTCATACATGTAATAAGATGCCAATGCCATATCCTAGATATGGTCTTACATACGATCACATGTCAATGCCGATGCCATATCCCAGATATGGTCTTATACGAGATCTCATATCGATGTCGACGCCATATCCCAGATATGGTCTTATACGAGATCGTATATCGATGCCATGTCCCAGACATGGTCTAACACAGAATCTCTTATTCGATGCCGATGCCATATCCCAAATATGGTCTTATACGAGATCTCAATTTGCTACTGAAGCCATATACCAGATATGGTCTTATACAGGACTTTATAAATCTCATGTCTTGACAATGGTATCCTCTCATTTTCTAGGGTTCAACCGGGACTTCAACATCATAAATCTTCATTATACTCTCATAAAACATCATTAATCAATTTCATTGAAATAATATACATCATCACAAAATGACAAGCATTTTATAGCATAATAAGATGATGTTGAATTACTACACACAAATTTACCTCATTATCAAAATGTGCATAATTATTTGATTTAGTCCACCACCTTGTTCTTGCCTTGGTTCCTGTCCAGACTTCATGTTTCTTGATCTATAATGAAAATTTCACTTATTTAATGTAATATTCGGGATTTATGGCTTATGAATTTTTGCTTATGTGTGAAAGCATGTCTATGTGTTCTGAATTATGTGGCATGAATTTTGGAAACTTTAAAGTGTAGTAAATGCCTTAGAAATTATTCGATTTTAAGTTTAAAAGAGGGAGCTAAGCCTAAGAGGCCTTAAGAAAATTAGTAGGGGAAATAAGACACAAAAACGGGCTTGTTTAAGTGGCATGAAGGCGCCACTTAGGGCCTTAGAGTGTGACGCCACAAGCAAGGGGAAAGGGCCTAGGTTTGAGTCACAAGAGGAGCAAATAGAAGTTTTATTTTGCAGCAAGGATGAGTAGTAGTGGACGTCATATGGACTCTGGAGGAAGGAAGTATAGATTGGGTTGGAGTGTTGAGGATTTGGCTAAGGAGGAGGGGATCAAGGGATAAGGTAGAGAGGGAAAAGAGGTGGCCAGCCTAGGGACTCTCATGAGGTGACTTTCGGCCAAGTAGCAGGGGAGGGGTAGCCGAATTTTGTAAAAGGGTTTTATGGTTTCTTTTTCTCACCTTTGCCAAAATTTAGCCCCCCTCTCTTCACTCTTTTCTCTCATCTTTTCTTCCATTGTTAAAATTGAATATCCCTCTCTAAGTTCCATCATTGTCGATTCTTCTTAAGCCTCATACTTCTCATTTCTTTTCTTGTGATCCTTAAAGCCGAATATTCCTTTCTTAAAATCCACCATTGCCAATTCTTTCTAAGTCTCATACACTTTTTTCTCTTTTCCTTTTTTATTCTCCAAAAGCCGAATCTCAAGGTACCCTAGCCGATTTCTTCATAGCTTCAAAAGCCAAAACCTCTCTACTATTGATCACCATTTTTGAATCTTTCAGCCTCTCATCCTCTCTTCTATTTCACAAATCTTTGAGGCCAAATCTTCTAGAGTGGTGCCGTTGACTACTTTCTTGTAGTTTCTTCGAGCAGGCGTTAGTGGTAAGCAATATAGTGGTAAGTGATCTCCTCTTTAAGCAATCGATTTTGGGTTCTTTTCATTTGGTGTGCCGAATCAGGTGATTAGGGCCTTGGTTTAGGGATGGCCGAATATGCTTAGTGCCATAATGAGTGTTTCTTTTGTGTAGCCAACGTTCAGGAGCATCAAAGGAGTTTCTTGGATTCGAGTCTTCAAGGAAAGTGATAGGTAGTATTTGGCCAAAGGCCATTCTCATAGATTTATGCTTAAAATCGATTCTAACACTTGACAAATAGGGATTTTGACAACTTCAAAGCAAGTAACCACTTTCGGGATTTAAAATCGCAAGGTAAGTACACATGATATTTGGCCAAGGCCTATTTAGTGAATTAGATCTATTTCGTATTTATTCAAGAGCCGAAACTAACCAAGTCCAGTGAACTAGTGTTGGCCGATTGCAAGGAAGAAGTATCACGGAGTTTCGGGATTTGATTAGTAATCAAATCGGCAGCAAGGTAAGGATTTGGTCATGATAATCCTTCGGGATTTGGTTATATAGCCGAATAGGCTTTTGCTAAAATACTAAGTGGTGGTCGAATGTAGGAACTAAGGATCTAAAGTATTATATCGGGTTTTTGGGATTTCAGTGAAAGCATTAAGTAAACCAGGTGTGTACCACACACTAACTTTTAATAGATTTACGGCATCAATTTAATATATGTGTTTATAATGATGTGAAATGTGGCCAAAGGTACCATGCAATGGTACAAAGTACTCAGGTACGTAACCTTAACATTATGTTAATAAATATTTGGAATATGGCACATATGTGAATATTGATAAGAATGTGAAATAAGGCATAAGGCATGATGTTGCATGATTTGTATGACATGGGGCATATGGGAAATTGTTTAAAGGGGAAGTGATCTGGTGGTTTTATACCACAATATCCAAATGTGGTGACTCATGTCACAATATCCGAATGTGGTGACTCATGTCACAAAATCCGAATGTGGTGTCTTATGTCACAAATAATTATCTGGTGGCTATGCCACAATATATATAAGGGCGATGAGCATGTTGTCTGCAGCGATTGCCTTCGATGATGTGCAGCGGATGGAGGGTCGACTTAGTAGTCCCCACGGTGTGATGGTTGGTACGGGTGATGTGTAGCGGATGGTTATCTAGGTTTGGGTTCGGGTTTGCATCATTAATTATATGTGTTTTATATGTGTGATTTGAAATGCCTAAATTGTTTGAGGGTTTGTGTTTGGTGGTTACACGTTAAGTCTGTTTGACTCACCCCATTGTGGGATCTTTTTCAGGTGACACTCGAGAATGGACCTGGTCCAGGGAGCTCGATGATGGCCACGCCATTTCGAGACTATTTTATTTTTATTAGTTTTTAATATTTAAGTTTTGGATTTATTTCGGGATTCCTTTGATGCAATAAGGCAACTAGTATGAAACTGTTTGTGCATGCATTTTAAAATTATTTTAGTAGGATACAATTTTTATCAAATTAAAGTTTAAGTAACCTTTCTTAAAAAAAGTTAAATGTTAAATGTTTTGACACCTAATCAACACCGTTTTAAATTTGAACCCAACACCAAATCAAATGATCTTCAAAAACACACAAAATTTTGGCAAAGTTTGAATAAGTTTTGAATGGTTTTTCCCAAGGAACATACAAGATCCGGTCAAGGCTCGTGGGCCGGGTTTGGGATGTTTTAGTTTTGAACGTTTTCTTTCTTTTGAAATGGGATTTTTCTAAGAAATAAAGGTTTTCTGGCATGGCACCTGAGTCTCCGGCCAAAGTCCACCAGGTAAGTACCCCTAACTCCTTTGTGACTTGTATGGGGGAAATCATAGGGACGTAGATTAGTAGATTAGGAGATATTAAACCCTAGGATTAGTCTACTTCAACACCAAGTTACATAAAACTTAAAGCCTAACCAAACAAACACATGTCTAAGTCATTTGAGTTAAAGGTGTGGCAACCACAGCGCATGTCTAGGATTGAATTCGGTGGGAGCTTGGTATTTAAGCAGTACTAGTGACTCACCTTCTCACCCCTTGAATCCTACCCAGTGCGTAGTGACGATTCACCTTAGCCAAGAGGACTCAAACACATGTTAGACCCAATAATTAAAACCCAAAAGGGACCATCACTTTGTTTTGTGAAACTCAAAATTCAAACCATAATTTTAAAATTCCAAGTACCCTCGTTTTAAAAAAATGAAATGACCAAAATACCCTTGATTTGGAAAATGACCAAAATACCCTCAGTGTGGAAAGTTACCGAAGTGCCCTCAAATTAAAATTTCTAAAAATACCCTTGTTTTGAAAAGTCACCAGGAACCATATTTTGCGAAAAGTTATCGAAATGACCCTGGCTTGTAAAATTACAAAAAATATCCCTAGTGTATAAAATTACCATTTTACCCTTGAAATTTTCTTGTCAAGTATTTCAATTTTGAAAAAAAACTATATACCAAAGAAAAAAATTTTACTTTGTGAAATTTTCAAATACCCTAATTTGGAAAATTACCAAAATACCCCTATAGGATAAAATTACGAAAATACCCCTAGGTAGTGGAAAACAACAAATAATGACAACTACAACATTTTCTGTAATGAACGCAAGTTCATAAATGTGATTGAATGAATGAATTGAGACTGTATGTGTGTGGAATCGAAAGAACTACTCCTTAGAACTATTGAACATAAGACTGTTCGTGATAAATCAGTGGAACAAAAACTAATTTATAAAATTCTTTAACCAGATAAATGCGATTTGGAAGTGTGAACTCTAGGGGACGTGATCATAACGTGCGAGGCCGTGGTAGAGGCCGAATGACCGTGTCGGAGCCCGTTATGTTCGGACAAGGGTCTGAAAACGAGATGCCACCACCACTAGCCACTGATGTGGAATATCAAGATCAGATGGGGGATGATGGAGTATCACAAGCGATGCTGCGAGTTTTAGAAAGGGTGGCTGGAGCAGGCGGAGGCATGGGAGCTAGGAAGTCGGTACCTGAGCGACTTCGAGCTAATGGAGTTGAGTTTTTTCGTGGAGTATCTGGTGTGGCACCCAATACGGATGAGTATTGGTTGGAAGCAACAGAGCGGATTATGGACGACTTAGACCTGACTGTCCAGGAAAAACTGAAAGGGGTAGTGTCGCTACTCCGTGATGAGTCATACCAATGGTGGCTCACAGTTCGAGAAGGTGCTTCCACAGACGATCTTACTTGGGAATATTTCAAGGCAGCATATCAGAAGAAGTACATTGGAACTAGCTATGTTGATGCATACAGGAAGGCATTTTTGAGGCTGGTTTAAGGAAATAAGGCTGTAGCAGAATACGAGGTGGAATTTCTAAGGCTGTGCCATTATGCTCGAGGTATTGTGTCGACGGAGCATGAGCGGTGTGTCCGAGACGGACTGAGGGATGATCTAAGATTGTTGATAGCTCCACAGCAGGAGCGAGAGTTTACCGTGTTGGTGGAGAAGGCTAAGGTAGCTGAAGGGATTAAGGACTCGGTGAGACAGAATATAGACCAGAGTAGGCAAAAGAGAGGCTTTGGATCATCAAGGCCTTCAAAGAATGAGCAAAAGAGGCCTAGAGTTGATGGGCATGAGGTCGCTAGCGACTATTGGAGGCGATGTCGTACTTGTGCCCAGTGTGGAAAGATGCACTTAGGGAGTGTTGGTAAAAGATGGGAGGATGTTTTAAGTGTGGGCCCAAGGACCACATGATTAAGGATTGTCCTATGAGAACAGAAGGGGGTCAACCAGTAAGCCAAGGTCCTAACTAGACTAGAAGAGGAGGACAGCAGCCACCGCGAGGCCGTGGTTCGGTTGGCAGAGGTAATGGTGCTGGTAGAGGATGGGGAACATCGGGCCGAGGTGTTGGTAACATGGAGGCAAGACAACTAGGTTTAGTATATGCAGTTCATCGAAGGGAGGACGAAGACGCACCGGACGTCATAACCGGTATGTTCCTTATATTTGGCAAGCCTTACTTTGCTTTGATTGATGTTGGCTCTACCCACTCTTATGTTGCATGTAGAGTAGTTGAAACTCTAGGAATAGCCTCGAACTTTCTAGTAGGGAGATGGTGTAGTAAGCCAATTAGGTCAAACGTAGTGGTGAACAAGATATTTGAAAAGTACCTCTGAGATTCAGGGAGTGATATTCCTCCGACTTAATGGAACTACCCTTCAGAGAATTCGATCTTATTCTTGGCATGGACTGGCTAGTGGAGCATCGGGCTGTATTGGATTGTGCAGCTAAACGAATGGAGTTAAGAACTCTAGAGGATGAGGCGGTAATTATGATAGGAGAGAGAAAAAATTACTTGTCTAACGTAGTTTCGGCATTAAAGGCTGATAAGATGGTTCGAAAAGGGTGCAAGGCATTTTTGGCTTTCGTTAGTGCTTTGGATGCGAAAGAAGGGGGAGTTAGTGGAGTTAGAACCATAAGGGAGTTTGTGGATGTCTTTTCGGAGGAGTTGCCTGGAATACCCCAGGACAGGGAGGTGGAGTTCAGAATTGACTTGCTGCCATGAACAACTCCTGTGTCAATTGCCCCGAACAGAATGGCACCAAAAGAGTTGGTTGAGCTCAAGGCTCAAATCCAAGAGTTGCTTGATTGTGGGTTTATCCGACCCAGTGTGTCTCCTTGGGGAGCACCGGTCTTATTTGTGAAAAAGAAGGACGGAACTATGCGTAGTGCATAGATTATCGTCAGTTAAATAAGCTGACCATCAAGAACAAGTACCCTTTGCCAAGGATTGATGACTTGTTCGATCAGCTTAAGAGGGCGGCAGTATTCTCAAAGATAGATCTAAGGTCTGGATATCATCAGCTTAAAGTGAAGGAGACTGACATCCATAAGACAGCTTTTCGTACAAGGTACGGGCATTTTGAGTTTGTAGTAATACCGTTCGGATTGACAAATGCCCCAGCCGCGTTCATGGACATGATGAACAGGGTTTTCCAACCCTATCTAGACTGGTTTGTTGTTGTGTTCATAGACGATATTTTGGTGTATTCGAAGTCTGAGGAAGAACATGATGAGCATCTCCGGATAGTGTTGCAAGTGTTAAGGGAGAAAAAGTTATATGCCAAGTTCTGCAAATGCGAATTTTGGCTGAAAGAGGTTACGTTTTTAGGACATGTGGTATCTACTGAAGGAATAAGGGTGGATCCTCGGAAGATTGAGGCAGTGCTAGATTGGAAGCCACCTAAGTCTGTGGCTGAGATTCGTAGCTTCTTGGGATTGGCAGGCTACTACAGAAGGTTTGTAGAAGGATTCTTGTCGTTAGCTACACCTTTGACAAAGTTACTAAGGAAGGAGGTACCTTTCATATGGACTGCTAAGCAATAGGAGAGCTTTGAGAAGCTTAAGAGAGTCTTGACTGAAGCTCCAGTTTTGATTCAGCCTGAGGCAGGGAAGGATTTTGTAGTGTACTGTGATGCTTACTATATAGGATTGAGGGCTGTCCTTATGCAAGACGGGAAGGTAGTTGCTTATGCGTCTCGACAACTAAGGCCACACGAGGTTAACTACCAAGCATGACTTGAAATTGGCGGCGATGGTCTTTGCTCTTAAGGTGTGGAGGCACTACTTATATGGAGAGAAGTCTAATCTACACGCACCACAAAAGCCTCAAATATCTCTTGACTCGAGAAAGAGTTGAACCCGAGAGAATGAAGGTGGGTGGAATTGTTGAAGGACTACGATTGTTCCATAGAGTATCACCCGGGCAAGGCAAATGTAGTGGCAGATGCTCTAAGTCGGAAAATAGTGTCAGATCTAAGGGCGATGTTTGCGCATCTGAGCTTGTATGACGATGGAAGTCTATTGGTAGAGTTGCAAGTTAAGCCGACGTGGTTGAATGAGGTGAAAGAGAGTTGGCGGATGATGATCTAAGTGCTAAGCTACTGCAAGTACAGGTGGGGAGTTGAAGGATTCTGGTGTTAACAGTGATAGAGTATTGTGTTTTAAGGGTAAGATCTGTATGCCGAAGAATGAGGAGTTAAGGCAGAGGATTCTTCAGGAATCGCATGGTAGCCCCTATGCTATGCATCCCGGAGGTAGTAAGTCGATAGAGACTTAAGGAGCAGCTTTGGTGGCTGGTCTTAAGCGGAAGTTACCGAATTTGTAGGCAAGTGCTTAACGTGTCGACGCCATTAAGGTTGAACACCAAGTTCTGTCAGGATTGCTTCAACCGATACGGATTCCGCAGTGGAAGTGGGAGAGAATCACCATGGACTTCGTTAGTGGGCTTCCCCTTACGCCTACTAAGAAGGACTCGGTATGGGTGATAATGGATCGGCTGACAAAGTTCGCACATTTCATTCCAGTGTGGGTTGACTATTCTCTGCAGAGGTTAGCGAAGTTGTATGTGGCAGAGATTGTGAGGTTGCGTGGAGTGCCGATGTCGATTATCTCGGATAGGGATCCGAGGTTTACGTCTCGATTTTGGAAGGCACTACATCAAGCTTTAGGCACCAGATTAGACTTCAGTACGGCTTTCCATCCATAATCGGATGGTCAATCTGAACGAGTAATCCAAGTGTTAGAGGATATGCTAAGGAGATGTGTGATAGACTTCAGAGGAAGTTGGGAAGAATATTTGCCTTTAAGCTAAGTTTGCATACAACAACAGTTATCAGGAAAGTATTAAAATGGCACCGTACGAGGCGTTGTATGGACGGAAGTGTCGCACTCCTACATGTTGGACGGAATTGGGAGAACGTTAGATTTTGGGTCCAGAAATTGTGGTAGAATCGGAGGAAAAGGTTAAGATAATTTGGGCACGGTTGAAGGAGACGTCTGACAGGCAGAAGTCATACGCAGATCTCAAACGGAAGGACATAGAATTTGCTGTGGGAGATCAAGTGTTTCTCAAAGTTTCATCTTGGAAGAAGGTGATGAGATTCGGTCAAAAAGGGAAGCTAAGCCCAAGGTTTATAGGACCTTATCGGGTGTTGAAGCGAATTGGACCGGTGGCATACCAGTTGGAGTTACCTTCAGAGTTACAGCAGATGCACGATGTATTCCATGTTTCGATGCTACGTCGATACCGATCGGATCCATCTCATGTAGTACCAGTTGAAGAGGTGGAGCTGAGACCAGATCTGTCTTATGACGAAGAGCCGATTTAGATTCTGGAATGAGATGTGAAGGTGCTTCGAAGGAAGTCGGTCCCTCTGGTCAAAGTGTTATGGCGTAACCATGGATCGAAGGAAGCTTCTTGGGAGCCAGAAGAAGCAATGCGGCAACAATCCCCCACCTATTCTAGCCAGGTAATTTCAAGGTTGAAATTATTTTAAGGGGGTAGAACTGTAATATCCGAGGATTTATGGCTTATGCATTTTTGCTTAAGTATGTGTGAAAGCATGTCTATGTGTTCTGAATTGTGTGGCATGAATTTTGGAAACTTTAAAGTGTAGTAAATGCCTTAGAAATTATTTGATTTTAAGTTTAAAAGAGGAAGCTAAGCCTAAGAGGCCTTAAGAAAATTAGTTGGGGAAATAAGACACAAAAATGGGCTTGTTTAAGTGGCATGAAGGCGCCACTTAGGGCCTTAGAGTGTGACGCCACAAGCAAGGGGAAAGGGCCTAGGTTCGAGTCATAAGGGAAGCAAATAGAAGTTTTATTTTGCAGCAAGGATGAGCAGTAGTGGACGGCATATGGACTCTGGAGGAAGGAAGTATAGATTAGGTTGGAGTGTTGAAGATTCGGCTAAGGAGGAGGGGATCAAGGGATAAGGTAGAGAGGGAAAAGAGGTGGCCAGCCTAGGGACTCTCATGAGGTGACTTTCGACCAAGTAGTAGGGGAGGGGTAGCCGAATTTGGTAAAAGGGTTTTATGGTTTCTTTTTCTCACCTTTGCCGAAATTTAGCCCCCCTCTTTTCACTCTTTTCTCTCATCTTTTCTTCCATTGTTAAAACCGAATATCCCTCTCTATGTTCCATCATTGCCGATTCTCCTTAAGCCTCATACTTCTCCTTTCTTTTCTTGTGATCCTTAAAGCCGAATATTCCTTTCTCAAAATCCACCATTGTCGATTCTCTCTAAGTCTCATACACTCTCTTCTCTTTTCCTTTTTATTCTCCAAAAGCCGAATCTCAAGGTACCCTAGCCGATTTCTTCATAGCTTCAAAAGCCGAAACCTCTCTACTATTGATCACCATCGCCGATTCTTTTAGCCTCTCATCCTCTCTTCTATTTCGCAAATCTTTGAGGCCAAATCTTCTAGAGTGGTGCCATTGACTACTTTCTTGTAGTTTCTTCGAGCAGGCGTTAGTGGTAAGCAAAATAGTGGTTTAAGCAATCGGTTTTGGGTTCTTTTCATTTGGTGTGCCGAATCAGGTGATTAGGGCCTTGGTTTAGGGATGGCCGAATATGCTTAGTGCCATAATGAGTGTTTCTTTTGTGTAGCTAACGTTAAGGAGCATCAAAGGAGTTTCTTGGATTCGAGTCTTCAAGGTAAGTGATAGGTAGTATTCGGCGAAAGGCCATTCTCATAGATTTATGCTTAAAACTGATTTTAACACTTGACAAATAGGGATTTCGACAACTTCAAAGCAAGTAACCACTTTCGGGATTTAAAATTGCAAGGTAAGTACACATGATATTCAGCCAAGGCCTATTTAGTGACTTAGATCTATTTCGTATTTATTCAAGAGTCGAAACTAACCAAGTCTAGTGAACTAGTGTTGGCCGATTGTAAGGAAGAAGTATCACGGAGTTTCGGGATTTGATTAGTAATCAAATCGGCAGCAAGGTAAGGATTTGGTCATGATAATCCTTCGGGATTTGGTTATATAGCCGAATAGGCTTTTGCTAAAATACTAAGTGGTGGCCAAATGTAGGAACTAAGGATCTAAAGCATTAGATCGGATTTTCGGGATTTTAGTGAAAGCATTAAGTAAACCAAGTGTGTACCCCACACTAACTTTTAATAGATTTACGGCATCAATTTAATATATGTGTTTATAATGATGTGAAATGTGGCCAAAGGTACCATGCAATGGTACAAAGTACCTGTCGTAACCTTAACATTATGTTAATAAATATTTGGAATATGGCACATATGTGAATATTGATAAGAATGTGAAATAAGGCATAAGGCATGATGTTGCATGATTTGTATGACATGGGGCATATGGGAAATTGTTTAAAGGGGAAGTGATCTGGTGGTTTTATACCACAATTTCCGAATGTGGTGACTCATGTCACAATATCTGAATGTGGTGACTCATGTCACAAAATCTGAATCTGGTGACTTATGTCACAAATAATTATCTGGTGGCTATGCCACAATATATATAAGGGCGATGAGCATGTCGTCTGCAGCGACTACCTTCGATGATGTGTGGTGGATGGAGGGTCGACTTAGTAGTCCCCACGGTGTGATGGGTGGTACGGGTGATGTGTAGCGGATGGTTATCTAGGTTTGGGTTCGGGTTTGCATCATTGATTATATGTGTTTTATATGTGTGATTTGAAATGCCTAAATTGTTTGAGGGTTTGTGTTTGGTGGTTATACATTGAGTCTGTTTGACTCACCCGTTGTGGGATCTTTTTCAGTGACACTCAAGAATGGACCGGCCGGCAGGAGCTCGATGGTGGCCACGCCATTTCGTAGACTATTTTATTTTTATTAGTTTTTAATATTTAAGTTTTGGATTTATTTCGGGATTCTTTTGATGTAATAAGGCCACTTGTATGAAACTGTTTGTGCATGCATTTTAAAATTATTTTAGTAGGATACAATTTTTATCAAATTAAAGTTTAAGTAACTTTTCTTAAAAAAAAAATAAATGTTAAATGTTTTGACACCTAATCAACACCGTTTTAAATTTGAACCCAACACCAAATAAAATGATCTTCAAAAACACAAAATTTTGGCAATGTTTAAATAAGTTTTGAATGGTTTTTCCCAAGGAACATGCTAGATCTGGTCAAGGCTCGTGGGCCGGGTTTGGGGTGTTTCATTTAATGATCACATTGACTAAATCAACCCATGAATCATAATTTGGCAAAATTATGATTTTACCCCTATACTTTCTCATAATTACAAAATGGTCCCTAGGCTCTTATAATGAAATACACTCATTTCCTTGGTTACCCAAGCCTAGCTAAAACTATCTTAATCTTATAGTAGCTCATATTTTCCTTCAAAACTGATTTTTACTACAAATTTTGTCACTTTTACAATTAGGTCCTTTTTATGAGCTTTCCATGAAAATCACTTAGAAAAATATGTTTATCATACATCAAACTTTTATATTCCTCCATTAAACATTAGAATACATGCATGTCATTCATGGGTAAATTTTTGAACATGAACCCTAGCTCAAAATATAGCTAGAAATAGCTAAATCAAGCTACGATGATCTCAAAAATACAAAAAACATTAAAAACGGGGCTATGAGGTACTTACAATCAAGCTTGAAAGTTGAAGAAATCCTAGCTATGGTGTCCTTGAGAATTTCGGCCAAGCATGGAGATGATGGGCACCATTTTTGACTTCTTTTTCCCTTTTTTATTAGTTTATTAACCACATGACTAAAATACCCTTAAGGCCTCTTCCTTGAGATTTTTCCTTCCCATGTCTATTTTTGTCCATTTTGACATAAAATGGTCTAATTGATAAATAAGGACCTCTAATAATTTTTATAATGCTATTTCATACTTGAATCTTCTAGAATCTCATATTTTTCAATCTTTCCAATTTAGTCCTAATGGATAAATTGATCACTAAATTATAAAATTTCTTCATGAAATTTTCACACAATCATGCAAGCATGCAATAGACCTCATAAAAGCCATAAAACACATATTTCTACTTTGAATTTGTGGCCTCACAACCACTATTCTGACTAGGCCCTAAATTGAGCTGTTACACAGTCAATATGTATGCCCTGTTTTCACACGGCCTGAGACACGGATGTGTCTACTAGTAGTGTGAGGCACACGGCCTGTTCATACGGATGTGTGACCCTTGTTTACATGAAAATTTTCTAAGTTTCTAGAATTTTTGTATGATATCAGTTTAGTCCCGAGCCACTTCTAAAGCATGTTTAAGGCCTCGTAGACCTTTATAAGGTACAATGAGTTTGTGTTGAATGATTTATGAGAATGTATGCATATTGTTGCATAAATGGATGCTATATATCTTGTGAATTGATCGCTAATACCTCGTAACCCAATTTTGGCATTGAATACGGGCGAGGGGTGTTACAAGAATCCTGATTGGAGAACCTTAGTAGCAGCTCGCATGCCACCGAAATGACCTCCATAAGGAGCATCATGACAGTGCTTCAGGATTGAAAGCATATCCTCTTTCGGAGCACAATACCGAATAATGTTATCATTGCATACCTTGAATAAATACGATTTGTTCCAATGATACTTCATTACTTCACAAAGAAATCTTTCCTTTTTATGGCTTGTGACACCCAATGGGAGTTTTGATAAACCGTAAAAGTAACATAATTTAATCCCATATTTAGCATACTTTTGGATGATTTATTCCCTGAATTGTGTAAAAAGGTGCTCTTAATCCTTTCTTTTCATGTTTTATACTCCACCTAGGGATGAAAAGAACGAGAAACGGGCCTAAAACAGATCGAATTAGGCCAAAGTAGAAATCGACACAGCCTGGGCCCAAGACCACATGGCCGTGACTCCCTAATTTACTCTAACACGGCCTGGACCCCGAAACACACGGGCGTGTCTCTTCAGCAGACTCGACCACGGCCTGAAATCGATTCACACGGGATATTGATTCTTGTTATAGTTTTTTGAACTATATGATAAATACTTGATTTGTTCTTAATTATGTGTGCTTAATTCTTGTGTTAATATTTCTAAGATATTGATTCAAGTTGAATGTGCTTAGGTGGTGGAGCAAAAGTCCCTACCTAAGAGTAGATCTAGCATAATTAAGCAGAGTTGATCGCGCGCCTAGAGATAGGGTGACGAGATTTTGCCAAATTACGGTGAAACCTAATATGGGGGTCCATAGATTGAGTTAATGTGATTCTAGGGGTTTTAATTAGAAAGAGATTTCAATTAATCAACCTAGTGTAATAGTCCAGTTTATACCCTAGTTAGAACAGTGGTTTCGGGACCACATATCCAAGTCTGTATAATATTTTAACATTATTTTCTATGCCATTGATATGTGAATTAGCATGTGCTAAATTTTCGTAAGCTAACTTGATTGTCTGTGTGTTTAATTTGACAAAAGGATTAAATTGCATTAAATGTGAAAGTTTCTTGCTATTTATTAAAGTACCTATGTATTGTGGCTTTCTAAAGTTATGGCCTTAAGTGGCAATTGAACCACTATTTAGTTAGTGGGTGGTTCTGGTAAAAAATGACCTTGTTATTTATGTTATAAAAATTTTGTTTTAAAAGGCTAGAATAGGAATTTTGTTACTAATATGTTTTTAATGAAATAAAGCATGAAAATGAACATTTTCTTATCCATTTTTTCTACCGAGTTTGGGAAAGAAAAAGAAAGAACTAAAGCTTTCAAATTTTCGGCTATTACAAGCCTAAATGAAAGGTTAGTTTTTGATCCGTTCTTGATAATTTTTACATTTTTACAATCGTTGCTTTGAGAGCTACAAAAACCATGTCTTGATTTTGTAAATTGATGATGTTTGTGTGAGATGCTATTGATGATATGTCAAGCTTTTTGGTGATTTTTGGTGTTAAATGAAAGATATGAGTTAGATAAACATACTTTGTTCTTGAAGTTTTGATAAATTTAGTTAAATAGGGCTAAATTGTGAAAGTATTATTTTGGAGGACTAATTTATGAATTTGATGAAAAATGTGGACTTGTATGTGATATATATATATATATCCGATTAAGCATGTGTATGTGGAGATTTTGTGAATTTGATGTTTTGAGAAAAATGGACTAAATTGATAAAATGTACAAATGTGAGGGCTAAATTATAAATAGCCCAAAATATGAGTGTATGGATTGAATTGAATGAATTAGTGAATAAAAGGGTTAATTCTAAATATGTTTAGATTAAGAACCGAAGAAAATGGACTTAGATCATGGGAAAGCGAAAGTAAATGAGTAGCCGTTTTCATTCTGATAAATCAAATCCGGGGTAAGTCATATGGCTAATAAATGTAACTGTAATGTATTGAGTTTATTTACATGACTGTCAATGATAATGACTGCATATGAGATACTATGTATATGAATTCTGGGATAAGATCGACATAGTGATAAGTCAGAGAAGTTTTGTATGAACTTAGGAATACAAAGGTATCTGTTCTATTTTATCATGCAAGACCACGTCCGGGACGTTGGCATTGATTTGAATATGTGTAAGACCCTATCTGAGACAGTGGCTTCGATATTTGAATACGTGTAAGACCCTATCTGGGACGATTAACGATATCTCGAATACATGTAAGACCACATGCGGACAAAGGCTTCGATATCTGAATACATGTATGACCACGTCTGGGATGTTGGCATTGATTTGAAATTTCATATAAGACCTCGTTTTGGACGTAGGCATCGATATTTGATTTAATGTAAGACCACTTCTGGGACGTTGGCGTTGATTTGAAATTTCGTATAAGACCTTGTTTGGGACGTAGGCATCAATATCTAATTTAACGTAAGACCACGTCTGGGACATTGGCGTTGATTTGAAATTTCGTATAAGACCTTATTTGGGACGTAGGCATCGATATGAACTTTATATGTAAGATCACTTCTGGGACGTTGGTAACGATATGAGCTTTATGTGTAAGACCATGTCTAGGACATTGGCATCATATTGATTCGTGTAAAAACCTGTTTGGGACTGTGGTATCGATATCTGAGTGCATGTAAGACCTCGTCTAGGACATTGGCTTTATACGACTATTCCGAGTTTTCTGAGCATATTACTAGATTTCTAAAGGTTCAACGGGCAAATTTGTGAAATGAATTGTAAATTCGAGCTATGAGTTAATAAGTAAATGAATATCCGTTTCAGGTACGTTGAATGTACATTAAGTGTGTAAGAGAGGTAAGTACCTATATGACTTTGTTTTGAAGAAAAGTAAGATTGAATATGGAAATGTGAATCTTGAAATGTTGAAAGTGGTAAATGTGATTATAAGATGATGAACTAAGTAGTATATGTGATGATTGGATAATTGTTTGGGATGTGCTAAAGTATCTATTTGCATATTATGAATTCTATTATGAGTTTGTTTGTATATGACTTACTAAGCTTTTAGAAAGCTTACTATTTATGCGTTTTCTCTGTTTTATAGGTCATTTAAAGCTACTAAAGGCTTGGGATCGTCAGGGATTTTCATCACACTACTAAACTCGTTTTGGTACCCTTTTGAAAATGTATATAGCTTAATATGGCATGTATAGGCTAGATATGTGTATATGATTTTGAAGTGAACTTAGTCATGTGTTTTGACAAGTTTTGAGTTGATAAATGCTTGAATGTATGAGCTATATGATTCAAATTTTGATATGAGTTAATGCATATGAAATGGTTAAGTTTTGTTTAAACAATGGATGATTATGATTGTATATGAATTAGGTGTATTTTGTAGGTTTTAATAACCTAAAAATGGTGAAAATTGCAGTTTTCACACGGCCTAGGCACAAGGGCGTGTGCCCAGGCTGTGTGGTAAAAGTTAGAATCAAAAGAATCACGGCTAGTTCCACGGCCGTGTGTAGTAAGCCAAAATCTGCCCACGGGCTGTCCACGGCTATGTGATTTCCCACGAGCAGGCCACACGGGCATGTGCCCCTATTTTTAAGAAAATGTTTTTAAAGTTTCTAATTTAGTCCCAAATCATTTCCTAATCATATTTTGGGTCTCGTAGGTCCATATTAGGGTCGTAATGATGAAATTTGAAAAAAAAATTAAGTTGTGCCACGGTATTATGTCCCAATTTTCTCGTTTATTTATGTTTGACTCCGGTAATATCTCGTAACCCTATTTCGGCGATGGTTTAGGGTTAAGGGGTGTTACACCTAAGGTTAGATGTTATTTGCCTAGAGAAAGGGTTTAATATAAATTAGGGAATCCTACGGATCAAGTCAAGTGAATAAATCATCTAGTTCAGTATTAGATAACAAGTGAAGTCTATGTGGATTCTTCCAAAGGGTATCGTCTTAATCAAAGTTATTTCCCCAATTCATTCTTTTTGTCTGTGTGTTATTAGCTTAGTAGTTAGTTAATTTAGATTAAACAATCAATCACTTAATATTTAGGCTAAATAATAGAAAGAAGGTTAGTATTAATACTTTTAGTTCCTTTGGGTTCGACAATCCGGTCTTGCCTAAGCTATACTACTGTTCGATAAGTGCACTTGCCTTAAATCGCTGTCAGAGTTAATTTCCAGGTTCAATCATTCTCTTTATAAATTTTAAAACTCGACAAAAAAACGATCAAGTTTTTGGCGCCGTTGCTGGGGAACTAAAATATTAAGAAAACTTAATTTTTATTACTTTAGCCATTATTTTTATTTTTCTTCAATTTATTTTTATTTTTATTTTAGTTTTAACCTTTCTAATTTTCTTTCTTTCTTTTCCAACACAGGTTCCTCTAGTTTATGACTAGAAGGAACTCGAAAGGACCACTAGTATACGACAATGATATTGAAGCTACCACTTGCAGGAATTGTAGAGAAATTAGGCGAACCCTAAATTACAGAGAAGAAGAACAACAAGGCAGATCCAATCCTACTGAAGGGATGGATGAGAATAATCCACCACCACAAGATGTGGCAGAAAATAGTGCTTCGCGTACTATGTATGATTATGCTAAACCTCATTTAACTAGAGCAAAATCGAGTATTGTTAGGCCTACTATAGCTGCTAATAATTTTGAATTAAAGCCTAACACTATACAAATGATTCAACAAGTTGTTCAATTTGATGGCTTCTAGGACAAAGACCCAAATACTCATATAGCTAATTTTTTAGAGTTCTGTGATACCTTCAAAATAAATGGCATTTTTGATGATGCCATACGTCTTCGGTTATTTCCCTTTTCATTAAGGAATAAAACCAAGCAGTGGTTAAACTCGTTACCATAAGGGTCAATCACCACATGGGATCAGTTGACCGAAAATTTTTTATTAAAATATTTCCCACCGGCCAAAATGGCCAAATTACAAAATGATATCTTTTCTTTTGTGCAAACGGATTTAGAGACATTATACGACGCATGGGAGAGATATAAAGATCTCTTGAGAAGGTGTCCGCACCATGGTTTACCCTTATGGCTCCAAGTCCAAACTTTCTATAACAGTGTAAACCCCTCAACGAGGAAACTAATTGATTCACCCATTACGGTGGAACCCGAACAATAGAACTCCCGAGGCGACTTAGAGTTTATTGAAGAGATGTCACCGAATAACTATCGGTGGCGTGTTACAAGGACAAAACCAACAAAATCACCGAGTTTTCAACCTCGACGCAAAGAACCATGCTATCAACACGGTAGAGATGATGAATAAAAAGCTTGATAGTTTGTGTTCTTCACGGTACATCCAAGAATGCAAAGGCGACACAAGTGGAACTGTGGCGAATCCTGAGTACCCACCCTACCAACTGGGCACAGAAAGTGAATAGATGAACTATATAGGTAATAATTTCATATCTAATAATAACCCATATAGTAATACTTATAATCCAGGTTGAAGGAACCACCCAAATTTTTTGATGGGTAGGTCAAGAAAATCAAGGAAATCAAAGACAACAACCTCCTCAAAATTTCCAAAATCAGCCATATCCACAAGAAAAGAAGTTGAACCTTGAAGAGATGCTGACAAAATTCATGGCAGCCATAGAAAATCATTTCCAAGACACTGAGACAACACTTAAAAACCAACAAACATCGATTGAAGGGACCAAGAACCAAGTTGGGGATCTTACTAAGTCAGTTGAGGAAATTACTAAGTTAGCTGGACAACTTGCAAAGTTAATTTCTGAACGACCGCAATGGCGTCTACCAAGCAACACTGAGATTCACCTAAAGGAGCAAATCCAAGCCATAACAGCTCAGGAAAATGTAGGGTTAGATGAACCCAATTCAATACAAGAAAGTGAGGCAGAAGAAGGTAAAGTTGAGGTAACACAAGAAAAGCCAAAATTGGAAATCAAAGAGTACCAACCTCACATACCTTATCCCGAAGCATTGAAGAGGGAAGATATAGAGGAACAGTTCAGTGACGAATCGATCAGTCTACAAGCTCTTGACTCGACCAAGACATCAATTGATGAAGGTGAGAAAGTAAATTCAGTTGATGACAAATTTGTTCAACTTTCACCACAAGATCCACCACGAAGCCACAAACCCGAGCCGAATCATAGACCTCATGCCAATAAAGAAGAATTACATGAGGAATGAAGCCTTAAGGTCAACAAACTAGAAGAGTGGAAGACACACTTTAAAGAGAAACCGAAACCGTGCGAAGAAAAACTGAAGGAACCCCCAGACGAGCTGATAAGAACAACAAATCACTTCAAAATAGGGGATCAGGTATTGATGAACAAGGAAGACCCTCGAATCACCACTTCAGACATCAAAACAAACGAAGAAATAACCTTTAAAATACTTAATGTCCTCCTTTACAGGACAGTCGAGGTAAGCGATCCTAAATTCAACACTTTTGAGGTAACACTACTCAACTTAAACTTTATATCAAAAATCGAGTTGATCGTATGAGAAAGGATTTTCACCTCCTCAAACCACCATGACCATACAAATAATAGGTAAGTCTAGCTCAAGACTTTAAATGAACACTTCTCGGGAGGCAACCTGAGTACTAACCCCATTTTTATTTTATTTATTATTTTTATTATTATTTTCCCTTTTTAGACCAAAAGTGCGATTTCTGCCTTACGGCACACGGCCGTGGCCATGGCCGTGTGGGCACCACAGGAAGGAACACGGGCGTGGGATGCATCTCTATTTAAACCCCCTTCTTCCCTTCTCTTTTTTAGCTGTGTTTCTTCTTTCATTTTCCATTATTTCCTTTTATTTTTATTTTTATTATTTTCTTCTTGTTCTTCATGCAATTTAGATTTAACCAAGGATATAATAAAATCAGAACGTCTTCTTCGAGGATTCAATTTGAAACGGTTCGAGACGCTTCCCAATGTTCACCTCCAATCTTATCCGATTTCTTTTCATTGAATTCATCCAAAATTCAGGAAGTTTCACTTCTCTCCCAATCTTATAATTTTATGATTATTTTGATATTATCTATCTTTGTATATTGAGGGCAATGCACATCTTAATTGTGGAGGGTGGAAGTTTATGTCTAACTTTTTGCATTATTCCCAAATACCTGAATTATGCTTTATTCTAAGGTAAGTTTCTCATATTACTAATTAGGAGGAAATTAGGTGTATATGAATTAGGTGTATTTTGTAGGTTTTAATAACCTAAAAATGGTGAAAATTGCAGTTTTCACACGGCCTAGACACATGGGCGTGTGCCCAGGCTGTGTGGTAAAAGCTAGAATCAAAAGAATCGCCCACGGGCTAGTTCCACGGCTGTGTGTAGTAAGCCAGAATCTGCCCACGGGCTGTCCACGGCTATGTGATTTCCCACGAGCAGGCCACACGGGCATGTGCCCCTATTTTTAAGAAAATGTTTTTAAAGTTTCTAATTTAGTCCCAAATCATTTCCTAATCATATTTTGGGTCTCGTAGGTCCATATTAGGGTCGTAATGATGAAATTTGAAAAAAAATTTTAAGTTGTGCCACGGGATTATGTCCCAATTTTCTTGTTTATTTATGTTTGACTCCGATAATATCTCGTAACTCTGTTTCGGCGATGGTTTAGGGTTAAGGGGAGTGTTATTTGCCTAGAGAGAGGGTTTAATATAAATTAGGGAATCCTACGGATCAAGTCAAGTGAATAAATCGTCTAGTTCAGTATTAGATAACAAGTGAAGTCTAGGTGGATTCTTCCTAAGGGTATCGTCTTAATCAACTGAGTTTTCCCAAAAGTTATTTCCCCAATTCATTCTTTTTGTCTTTGTGTCATTAGCTTAGTAGTTAGTTAATTTAGATTAAATAATCAATCACTTAATATTTAGGCTAAATAATAGAAAGAAGGTTAGTATTAATACTTTTAGTTCCTTTGGGTTTGACAATCCGGTCTTGCCTAAACTATACTACTGTTCGATAAGTGCACTTGCCTTAAATCATTGTCAGAGTTAGTTTCCAGGTTCAATCATTCTCTTTATAAATTTTAAAACTCGATAAAACAACAATCAAGTTTTTGGCGCCATTGCCGGGGAACTAAAATATTAAGAAAACTTAATTTTTATTACTTCAGCCATTATTTTTATTTTTTTGCAATTTATTTTTATTTTTATTTTAGTTTTAACATTGCTAATTTTCTTTCTTTCTTTTCCAACACAGGTACCTCTAGTTTATGACTAGAAGGAACTCGAAAGGACCACTAGTATACGACAATGATATTGAATCTACCACTTGCAGGAATTGTAGAGAAATTAGGCGAACCCTAAATTACAGAGAAGAAGAACAACAAGGCAGATCCAATCCTACTGAAGGGATGGATGAGAATAATCCACCACCACAAGATGTGGCAGAAAACAGTTCTTCGTGTACTATGTATGATTATGCTAAACCTCATTTAACTGGAGCAGAATCGAGTATTGTTAGGCCTACTATAGCTGCTAATAATTTGAATTAAAGCCTAACACTATACAAATGATTCAACAATTTGTTCAATTTGATGGCTTCCAGGACGAAGACCCAAATACTCATATAGCTAATTTTTTAGAGTTCTGTGATACCTTCAAAATAAATGGCGTTTTTGATGATGCCATACGTCTTCGGTTATTTCCCTTTTCATTAAGGAATAAAGCCAAGCAGTGGTTAAACTCGTTACCATGAGGGTCAATCACCATATGGGATCAGTTGATCGAAAATTTTCTATTAAAATATTTCCCATCGCCAAAATGGCCAAATTACGAAATGATATCTTTTCTTTTGTGCAAATGGATTTAGAGACATTATACGACGCATGGGAGAGATACAAGGATCTCTTGAGAAGGTGTCTGCACCATGGTTTACCCTTATGGCTCCAAGTCCAAACTTTCTATAATAGTGTAAACCCCTCAACGAGGCAACTAATTGATTCACCCATGGTGGAACCACGAACAATAGAACTCCGAGGCGACCTACGAGTTTATTGAAGAGATATCATCGAATAACTATCGCAAGCGTGTTACAAGGACAAAACCAACAAAATCACCGAGTTTTCAACCTCGACGCAAAGAACCATGCTATCAACACAGGTAGAGATGATGAATAAAAAGCTTGATAGTTTGTGTTCTTCACAGGTACATCCAGTAATGCAGTGCGACACAAGTGGAACTGTGGCGAATCTTGTGTACCCACCCTACCAACCGGGCACAGAAAGTGAATAGATGAACTATATAGGTAATAATTTTAGATCTAATAATAACCCATATAGTAATACTTATAATCCAGGTTGAAGGAACCACCCAAATTTTTTGATGGGTAGGTCAAGGAAATCAAGGAAATCAAAAACAACAACCTCCTCAAAATTTCCAAAATCAGCCATATCCACAAGAAAAGAAGTCGAACCTTGACAAAATTCATGGCAGCCACAGAAAATCATTTCCAAGACACTGAGGCAACACTTAAAAACCAACAAACATCGATTGACGGGATCAAGAACCAAGTTGGGGATCTTACTAAGTCAGTTGGGGAAATTACTAAGTTAGCTGGACAACTTGCAAAGTTAATTTCTGAACGACCGCAATGGCGTCTACCAAGCAACACTAAGATTAACATAAAGGAGCAAATCCAAGCCATAACAACTCAGGAAAATGTAGGGTTAGATGAACCCAATTCAATATAAGAAAGTGAGGTAGAAGAAGGTAAAGTTGAGGTAACACAAGAAAAGCCAAAATCGAAAATCAAAGAGTACCAACCTCGCATACCTTATCCCGAAGTGTTGAAGAGGGAAGATACAGAGGAACAGTTCAGTGACGATTCGATCAGACTACAACCTCTTGACTCGACCAAGACATCAATTGATGAAGGTGATAAAGTAAATTCAGTTGATGACAAATTTGTTCAACTTTCACCACAAGATCCACCACGAAGCTACAAACCCGAGCCGAATCATAGACCTCGTGCCAATAAAGAAGAATTACATGAGGAATGAAGCCTTAAGGTCGACAAACTAGAAGAGTGGAAGACACACTTTAAAGAGAAACCAAAACCATACGAAGAAGAACTGAAGAAACCCCCAGACGAGCTGATAAGAATAACAAATCACTTCAAAATAGGGGATCAGGTATTGATGAATAAGGAAGACCATCGAATCACCACTTCAGACATCAAAACAAACGAAGAAATCACCTTTAAAATACTTAGTGTCCTCCTTTACAAGACAGTCGAGGTAAGCGATCCTAAATTCAACACTTTTGAGGTAACACTACTCAACTTAAACTTTATATCAAAAATCGAGTTGATCGTATGAGAAAGGATTTTCACCTCCTCAAACCACCATGACCATACGAATAATAGGTAAGTCTAGTTCAAGACTTTAAATGAACACTTCTCGGGAGGCAACCTGAGTACTAACCCCATTTTTATTTTATTTTATTTTATTTATTTTATTTATTATTTTTATTATTATTTTCCCTTTTTAGCATTCAAATAAACCAAAAGTGCAGATTTCTAGACCATACGGCCTTGCACACGGCCATGGCCATGGCCGTGTGGGCACCACAGAAAGAACACGAGCGTGAGATGCATCTCTATTTAAACCCCCTTCTTCCCTTCTCTTTTTCAGTTGTCTTTCTTCTTTCATTTTCCATTATTTACTTTCATTTTTATTTTTATTTTTATTATTTTCTTCTTATTCTTCATGCAAATTAGATTTAGCCAAGGATATAATAAAATCAGAACGGCTTCTTCGAGGATTCAATTTGAAACGGTTAGAGACGCTTCCCAATGTTCACCTTCAATCTTATCTGGTTTCTTTTCATTGAATTCATCCAAAATTCAGGAAGTTTCACTTCTCTCCCAATCTTATAATTTTATGACTATTTTGATATTATCTATCTTTGTATATTGAGGGCAATGCACATCTTAATTGTGGGGGGTGGAAGTTTATGTCTAACTTTTTGCATTATTCCCAAATACCTGAATTATGCTTTATTCTAAGGTAAGTTTCTCATATTACTAATTAGGAGGAAATTTCTTTTAATTTATGATTTTTATTGATATGTTTTAGTTTAAATCATAGTTAATTGTGCATTGATGATTTAAACTTTAAGATACTAAAGAATCAAGCATGATAAGTCTATTTTTCAAGAATAAAAAATTTCCTAGGTAGGATTAAAAATTTCCTAGTCATTTAACCTCAATTTGAATATTACCTTGAAGTTTGAAATTTACAGGGATTGATGTCAAATACCCATAATTTTTGTGAGATTTGAGCCTTATAGAGCATATATTATTTTTCATGCTCACTTTATTGATTGAGTGTGTTAACATTGAATTGTTATTCTAGAACTTGCCTCGATTATACATAATAAGACCACACTTTTGATTTGATATACTGAGATGATAAAGGCACCTAAGTTTTAACCCACTCACTCCACTAAAAAGCCTACCTTCACAATTAACCCTTAGTGAACCCTTTGATCCTAACAACCCTTTTTATTGATTCACCCACTAATATTAACCCAAAACCCCACTCGTATTTGTTATCACCATTCCTTTGACTACCCTTCTATCGAGAATTGATTTGATCAGTTGCCTAATTACTTTATTTCAGTTGATAAAGTTCTTTCTTACATTATGTATTTATTGATTTGTTCTTAATTAAAAAAAATTGAAGTATATTCATTATTAGTTCTGTAATTAAGTGAGCTTATATGTTTAATTTCAATATCATGAAAAAGAAGCTCGTATTATTAGTATTTTAATTTTTCATGTGATGTAATTATTCAGATTGTTAGTTCAATTCTTTTTCTAAAGTTAGGTAATTTGTCAGGTCAATCTCGATTCTAACCTTCCAATTTAGCTTTTATCCACACCTTTAACCTAAGCCCCGCTACAACCCTGTTAAAGACCTTTTGATTTGTGTATCATCTCATATTACAGTGGTGGAGATTTGATTTTCAGGCAAGCCTATGGGATTAACTTTTCAGGTTCGACTTATGAGTGCTTAGTCTTGAACCTTAAACACTTCGAGTGCTTTAAGTGAATTTTTTGTGAGGATGTCAATCCTTGTCGGTTTTGGATCAGAGGTAATTATTTAGATAAAGGGAGACACTTATGTTTTCATGCTACAAATATATGACTTAGAATTGTTTGAATCTTTAGGAGTCTTTGAGTTAAATTATCCATGTATAAATTATATATGAATTATGATGAGGCATTATTATTGAGAATTATGAATTGTGGAAAGTTTGTTTTAATTGTAAGTTGAGAATTTTGCTTGAGGACAAGCAAAAGCTTAAGTGTGGAGGTATTTGATAAAACGTAAAAGTAACATATTTTAATCCCACATTTAGCATACTTTTGGATGATTTATTCCCTAAATTGTGTAAAAAGGTGCTCTTAATCCTTTCTTTTCATGTTTTATACTCAGGAAAGCACTTATGGATAAAAAGAATGAGAAACAGGCCTAAAATGGATGGAATTAGGCCAAAGCAGAAATCGACACGGCCTGGGCCCAATACCACACCTCCCTAATTTACTCTAACACGGCCTGGACCCCGAAACATACGAGCGTGTCTCTTCAGCAGACTCGACCACGGCTTAAAATCGATTCATACGGGCGTGTGCCATGGGCGTGTCCCTACCGCGGCCAAGAGGATTTTTACTCAGATTTGGATACTTGAAGGTAAAGAAACACATTCTAAAGCCTATTCAAACACCCTAGTAGGAATTCTACTTGAATTAGGATATGTAGGGGCCAAGTAAAGCATCTCAAAGTCTATATAAACACCCTAGGGGGCAACTTAAGCGGAGAGTTCGGCAGAAGCCTTCTGCCAGGGCTTTTGACAATTATCTCTACCAAGGAGTCGAGCCAGAAAGGTCAGATTTGTGGGAATCACTCGAAGATAGCCAATTGATCCATCTCAAGAAGCCATAATTCTACTCAAGACGGCGGATTTCTCTTTAATTCCTTCAGGGAGTTTTAGGGATTTCTTATGTTTTGTTTTATCTTTTCTTCTAAGATGTTTTCTTTTATTGTTATGAACTAAACCCTTCAGATACCTGAAGGGGATGAAACCTAAAACAGATCTTGTTATTGTTTTCTGAACTATATGATAAATACTTGATTTTTTCTTAATTATGTGTGCTTAATTCTTGTGTTAATATTTCCGGGATATTGATTCAAGTTGAATGTGCTTAGGTGGTGGAGCAAAAGTCCCTGCCTAAATGTAGATCTAGCATAATTAAGTGGAGTTGATCACGCGCCTAGAGATAAGGTGACGAGATTTTGCCGGATTAGGGTGAAACCTAATATGGGAGTCCATAGATTGAGTTAATGCAATTCTAGGGGTTTTAATTAGAAAGAGATTTCAATTAATCAACCAAGGGTTAGACGTTATTTGCCTCGAGAAAGGGTTTAATACAAATTAGGGAATCTTACGGATCAAGTCAAGTGAATAAATCGTCTGGTTCAGTGTTAGATAACAAGTGAAGTCTAGGTGTATTCTTCCTAAGGGTATCGTCTTAATCAACTGAGTTTTCCCAAAATTTATTTCCCCAATTCATTCTTTTTATCTTTGCGTCTTTAGCTTAGTAGTTAGTTAATTTAGATTAAACAATCAATCACTTAATATTTAGGATAAATAATAGAAAGAAGGTTAGTATTAGTACTTTTAGTTCTTTTGGGTTCAACAATCCGGTCTTGCCTAAGCTATACTACTATTCGATAGGTGCACTTGCCTTAAATCGTTTGTCAGAGTTAGTTTCAAGTTTGATCATTCTCTTTATAAATTTTAAAACTCGACAAAACAATGATCAAGTTTTCCACATACTAAATAATTAACCAGATCTGCACACCAAGGGGTTGCATCTACAACAAATAACTTCTCATCTGGGAATGCATTGACAATTTGAAGTATGTTTCCATCTTTGCTATGATAAACCATAAAAAGTAGCACATTTTAATCTCACGTTTAGCGTGTTTTTGGATGTTTATTTATATAATTTGGTGAATTTGATTCTCCTAATCCTTTAAATTTGTATTTCTACACTTAGGAGAGCGTAGGGAAGCGAAAATAGCAGAAAACGGGCCAAAACTGGAAAAATCGCCATCTTAAGGATCCACACAGCCAAGCCAAAACCACACGAGTAGGGAACATACCTGTGTGAAACACACGGGCTGGACGCACCTCCGTGTCCCATTCCGTGTCGATCGCGAGCCATGTAAACTCTCATACGGCCTGGGCACCCTCACACGGGCTGATCACACGCCCGTGTCCCTGCCGTACCCTACTTTGTTGTCACGTAGGAAAAGCTAATTTTTAGTGTTTTTGAGCCTTCTAAAGTCTATAAATACACACCAGAGGAAGACCTAAGGGAGCAAGCAAAGTAGAACGAAGAAATTACTCGAAGGAAGCCGTCGGATTCATCTCAGAAGCAGATCCACTCCAAGATTGAAGATCTCCATCAAGTTCCTTGGAAGTTTTTGGGTAATTTATGTCTTATTGTTTTCTTTATTCTGAGATGTTTTCCTCTTACGTTATGAACTAAACTCCCTAAATACCTAGGGAGGATGAAACCTAGATGAATCTAATTACTTAATTATCTGAATTACATGACAAATACTTGTTCTTGTTCTTAATTATGTGTTCTTAACCCTTGCTTTAATAACTTTAGGATATTAATTCAAGTTTGATGTGCTTATTTAGTAGAGCAAAAGTCCCTGTTTAAGAGTAGATCTAGCATAATTAAGCGGAGTTGATTGCAACCCTAGAAATAGGATGACATATATCTGCCGGATTAGAGTCAAATCTAATAAGGGAATCCATAGATCGAGTTAATGCGACGATAGGGGTTTTAATTAGAAAGAGATTTCAATTAATCAACCTAGAGTCAGTTGTTTTAGTCTCGAAAGAGATGTTAACATAATTTACGAATTTCTAAGGATATAGATAAATGAATAAATCATTTAATTCAGAGTCAGAATAATAAGTGATGTCTAGGTGGATTCTTCATAGGGTATGTCTTTATTCATTGGTTTAATCGATTACTTTCTTCACTCTTTGTCGCGTTCATAGTAAATTAGTTAGTTAAATTTTAGATTAAAAATCCCCTTAATTATTAGGCTAAATAATAAAAAAAGATAGTTATTACTAGTAATTTTAGTCCTTGTGGATACGATATTTTGGACTCAACATAGCTATACTACTATTCGATAGGTGTGCTTGCCTTTGTCGAAATATTAGTCAGTTTTCGAGCCCATCAAGTTTTTGGCGCCGTTTCCGGGACTAAGATATTAGGAATGCTTAATTTTTATTACTTTATCCATTTTTATTTTATTTTCAATTTATTTTTGTTTTTATTTTACTAACTTTTCTTTTATTTGCTTCTGGCAGGTATTTTTAGTTTATGACTAGAAGAAGCCCATCAGGACCATTACTTTTTGATAGTGGGATAGAAAGTACTGCTCGCAGAAATCGTAGGGAAATAAGGCAAAGTCTATAGTATATAGAGGAAGAGCAAGAAGGCGATACCAATATTACCGAGGAGATGGCTAATAATAATTCGCTACCCCTAGTGGTTGCTGAAAATCCTACTCCTTGTACTATGTACGACTATGCTAAGCCTAATTTGACTAGGGCCAAATCGAGTATTGTAAGGCCTGCTGTTGCTGCAAAAAACTTAGAGTTGAAGCCGAACACTTAGGGGTGAGCGTTCGATCGAATCGAATGAAAAAATTTTGAGTTAATCGAGTTGACGAATCATATTTTATCATCCTAATTTGATTTAAAATTTTCTTGAATCGAGTCGAGTGAGATGGGATTCGAATCAAATCGAATCGAATATTTTTGTACGAAGTTAAATTTTAAAAAAATAATTTTGGGTCCTTGTAACCACTGTCACCCATCGTAATAAAATTTGTCCACCTTAATCAAATTTTTTTATTAACTTTCGCTACCTCATAATTTATTTATTAATCTTTTATATACTGAGTTAGCTTCTTTGCTTGCTTAGTTATTTCAATTATCTTTAGATTCTTGTCATTATGCATTTTGGAATTAAAATATATATTAAACGTAAAAATGTGATTTTTAATAAAAGTTATTTTAAAGATAAAATGTGAAATTGATACCAATATAAAATTTTAATACTGAAAATTTTATGGCATAATTAATAATTTAATTTTAATATAAATATTCAATATGACTAAAAATTCAATAATATACATAATATAAAATGTGAAATTTAATTTAATAATATAAATAGTAGATATAAATAAAATTATTATTGTTTATGTTTAGTGATTTTCTTGGATAATTTTGATTTTTATTTGATAGTAAAGGGTGAGAAGTAAAATTTTAGGGGAAAAATAAAAAGTTTTGGGGAATAAAAGTTTGGGGGAAAGTAAACAGGGGGAGTAAAATTTTAGAGGAAAAATATAAAAAAAAATTGGGGGAGGGATGGGTGATAAACCGTAAAAGTAACATATGTTAATCTCACATTTAGCGTACTTTTGGATGATTTAGCCCTTGATTTGTGTAGAAAGGTGCTCTTAATTCTTTCTTTTCATGTTTTATACCCATGAAAGCACCTAGGGAAGAAAAGAACGAGAAACAGGCCTAAAAAGGACCAATTAGGCCATATCACGAAAACGGCACGGCCTGGACTTAAGCCCACACGGCCGTGCCTCTTAAGAGAAGTCCGAACACGCCCTAACCATGATTAACACGACCGTGCCTCCATCAACAGACCCAAAAATGGCCTAAAGTCGATTCACACAGGCGTGTGCCATGGGCGTGTCCCTACAGCGGCCAAGAGGAATTTCACTCATATTTGGATACTTGAAGGCAAAGAAACACATTCCAAAGCATATTCAAACACTCGAGTAGGAATTCTACTTGAATTAGGATACTTAGGGGCCAAGTAAGGTATCTCAAAGTCTATATAAACACCAAAGGGGGCAACTTAAGCGGAGAGTTCGGTAGAAGCATTCTGCCAGGGCTTTTGGCGGTTAGTTAGGCAGTCAGCTAGGCCAAGGAGCTGAGCTAGAAGGCCAGATTGGAATCTCTCGAAGATAGCCAGTTGATCCATCTCAAGAAGTCGGAATTCTACTCAAGACAGTGGATCTCTCCTTCAATTCCTTCAGGGGGTTTTAGGGATTTCTTATGTTTTGTTTTATCTTTTCTCTTGAGATGTTTTCTTTATTTTTTATGAACTAAACCCTTCAGATGCCTGAAGGGGATGAAACCTAGATGAATCTTGTTATTGTCTTCTGAATTATATGATAAATACTTGATTTGTTCTTAATTATGTATGCTTAATTCTTGTGTTAATGTTTTCGGGATATTAATTCAAGTCAGATGTTCTTAGGTGGAGGAGGAATAGACCCTGCCTAAGAATAGATCTATCATAATTAAGCGGATTCATTTGCACGCCTAGAGATAGGGTGGCGAGATTTTGCCGAATTAGGTTGAAACCTAATTTGGGAGTCCATAGTTCAATTTACTGCTATTCTAGGGGGTTATTAAGTGAGAAAGAGATTTCCATTAATTAACCTAGGGTTAGATGTTATTCACCTCGATAGAGGGTTTAATATACATTAGGGAGTCTTACGGATCAAGTCAAGTTAATAAATCGTATGGTTCAGTGTTACATAATAAGTGAAGTCTAGGTGGATTCTTCCTGATGGTATCATCGTGATCAACTGAGTTTCTCTTCAAGTTTTTTCCCAATTCATTCTTTTTGTCTTTACATCTTAGATTAGTAATTAATTGGTTAATCAACCATATCATTTAATATTTAGGCTAAATAATAGAAAGAAAGTGAGTATTAGTACTTTTAGTTCCTTTAGGTTCGATAATCCGGTCTTGCCTAAGCTATACTACTGTTCGATACGTACACTTGCCTTAAGTCGTTTTCAGAGTTAGTTTTAGGTTCGATCATTCTCTTTATAAATTTTAAAACTCGACAATTTTAGACCGATCAAGTTTTTGGTACCGTTGCCAAGGAATTAAAATATTAAGAAAACTCTATTTTTATTACTTTAGCAATTTTTTATTATTTTTTATTTTTTTTGAAATTTAATCTTTATTTTTTTTTTAGTTTGCTAATTTTTCTTTTATTCAGTTTTGGCAGATAATTTTAGTCTATAGAAAAGATGGCACTGAATAATTATCACTGGCAAGTAATGAGGACAATTCCTACTAAAGCAGCCAGTGTCTTCAACCTCGACGTAGTCACCAGGTTATCTAATCAGTTAGAGATGATGAATAAGAAGATTGATGGTTCGTATAGTCTCTCGCAGGTACACCCAAAAATACAATATGATTCGAATTTAGGAGGCCTGGCGAATCCTGAGTACCCACCCTACGGATTTGGCATGAAAAACGAGCAAGCTCACTATACGGGTAACTATTCTAGACCCCAAAATAATTTTTATAATGACACTTATAATGCAGGTTGGAGGTACCATCCTAATTTCTCGTGGATGATCAAAATAGCCAAAGATTGGAACTCCCTCCAGATTTTCAACAACCACCTCACCAACAGGAAGATGAGTCGAACATTGAAAAGATGTTGACAAAATTCATGGCAGCCACAGATACCCGTCTCCAAGACACCGAGACCAACCTTAAGAATCGACAAACATCGATTGAAGGGATCAAGAACCAAGTTGGTGAATTTACTAAGTCAGTTGGGGAAATTACTAAGTTAGTTGGACAACTTGCTAAGCTGATCTTAGAACTACCACAGGGAAGCTTGCCAAACAATACTGAAACTAACCCGAAAGAGCAAAATCAAGCCATTTACGATAGTGAAGGGTTAGACATACCAAACCCAAGGGAATAACCTATGGTAAGTGAAGGTAAGGTTGAGGTGTACCATGATATACCAAAATCGTCAACTACAGAGTACCAACCTCGTATTCTATATTCCGAAACAACGAAGAAGGATAACACAGAGGAACAGTTTGGTAAGTTTCTTAAACTTTTAAAGAAATTACATATTAACTTACCATTTCTCGAAGCTCTTTCGCAGATACCCGATTATAGAAATTTTTTAAAAGAGCTGTTGACAAACAAACGGAAGCTAGACGAGGAATCGCATGTGGAGCTAAATGTAATGTGCTCAGCAATTCTACAAATAAACTACCACGAAAATTAAAAGATCCAGGGAGTTTTACAATTCCATGTTTAGTTGGTAGTTTACATATTGATAATGCTTTAGCTGATTTAGGGGCAAGCATTAATGTTATGCCTTATAAAATGTTTAAACAACTAGGTCTAGGGAAACCCAGACAAACTTTGATGAGCATTCAATTAACTGATAAAACTATCAAAATTCCTAGGGGTATAATAGAAAATGTTCTAATCAAAATTGATAAATTTGTATTCCTTGTAGACTTTGTCATTTTAGACATCGATGAGGACAATTCGATTCCTTTAATTTTAGGAAGACCCTTTCTAGCAACTGCCAGGACTAAAATTGATGTTGGTACAGGAGAAGTCATTCTTCGTATAGGTGACGAATCAATTAGTCACAAGCTCTTGACTCGGCCAGAACATCGACTAATGAAGGTGAGAAAGTAGATTCAGTTGATAACAAATTTGTTCAACCTTAACCACAAGAAACACCACGAAGCCACAAACTTGAGCTGTAATATCCCGGGTTGGGGGTTATTTTGTTATGGCATGGTTTGCATGTGTTTGGTCTGATCATGTTGTTGTGTTTTGATGTTGTTGGGGCTTAGTTATAAGCTAGGTGTAAGCCTGAGTGGTAGAAAAAATTTTTGTTTTTAGGCTTAGGTGGGAGGAGCTGAAGGAGCTGGGGTTTATAAATATCTTTAGGTGAATTTTAGCAAAACAAATGAGCTGGTGGAGTGGCAAGCAAGGCGCCACTAAGAGCTTGGATTGGCGTCACTTGCAGGAGGGAGGAGGTCCTGTGTTCAAGCTGCAGAGTGCTCCATTTTGGTTTTTATTTTGACGGCATGGAGGGGAGGAGTTGTAGGCAGTTCAAACTCTGCCTTGGACCAAGTCAAAAGTTCAAATGGTGGGTGGAGAGTGAAGTTAGGAGGGAGACTAGTTCAAACTAGTTTGAATGGGTGGCTTGGAGTGTTTGGGGAGTGGAGGCCGAATTTGTTGAGAGATTTTGGGGGGAGTGGCCGGTTGGTAGGTGTAGTGGGGGAGTGATATGTCGAAATTCATTTGGCAATTTGGGGCATTTTCTTTTTCGGTCACTTTTGGTGTCAAGCAAAAGTTTTCTTTTTCTTATTTTTTCTTTTGGAAACCAAAGGTCTAAAGCTTACCCTTGCTGAAATTTCTTTTGTTTTTCTTTTGATGTTCTTGGTAAATCGAAACTAGTATTTTCCTTTCTCTTAAAGCTAGTGCCGAAACTTACATTCTCCATTTGCTTTCTCCATTGCTATTGAGCTGAAACTAGCTTCTCTCCCTCTCATACTCTCTTTTCTTCTCTCAATATCCTCTTGCCAAAACTCCATTCTCCAAAAAACACCATCCTCCATTTTCTTTTTCTTTAAACCGAAAACACCCTCCCTCTTTTCATCTTGATTGCCTTTCTTTTCCAAAACCTCTTAGCGAATCTTTCTTCAACCTTTGCGATTTCTTTTCTCCTTTTGAACCACATTTCTTTTGCTTGGTACTTCAAAGACTCTAGCCGAACCTTCCTTTGTGTGAAGCCGAAACTTTTCTCCTTTTGTTAAGGGTGTTAGCCGAACCTTTTCTCTCCTAATAGTTTATTTATTGCCGTATATCAGAGGAGGGTTGACCTTGTTGGATTCTTGTTTCAATCGGTCTAGTAAGAGGGCCTTTGGATTTCGAAAGCAAGCAAGAAGAGCCTTCCTTCTCTGATAATCGTTGGGGGGAGGCCGATTATCAAAAGGAACCATTGTTGGTTCGGGTTTGGTAGGAAACCAAACCATTTACGAGGAGCAAGATAATCGAGGGGTTTAAACAGGTTCTTTGGGATTAAGCGTGCGTTCTATCAGGTGTGTAAACTAACACACCTTTTTACTGAGTAATATGTTAATAACCTTGATTGTGTAAGTGAAACAAAGATGGGTAATCGATATTATACCTAATGAGGTATGGATATGGATTCGTAAGTCCGTTTCATTACGAGATCTGTGATGATATATGATATCATAATTTATGGTATGTGTATTTTGAGATGCCATATTAAGCATGTGAGCATGATAGCATGATTGCACGATTTGCATTAGTATGATATGTTATTGGGTGATATGAGAGGAGGGGGATATGATATCCGTGTCTTTGGGACACCAGAGGTTTGGCACCTCCAGTGGTTTGGTACCACAGATTGATTATTGTGACTTTAGGTCACCAAAGGTTTGGCACCTCCGCGTCTCGTCCCAGTGGCTTAGCACCACAGTGGATTGGCCCCACGATTGATTACGGGATTGACGCTAGTGATTTGGTATCACACGATGGGTTGGCCCCATCATCTTAATTGTGACTGCAGTCACCAGTGATTTGGTATCACACTTGTGTCTTTGGGACACCAAAGGTTTGGCACCTCATAGCGACTCGTCCCTGTGGTTAACGCCACCGTGGGTTGGCCCCACTTTCGAGATCTGAGATTGTCGCCATGATTTGGTATCACACGTGGGTTGGCCCCAGATGGATCTTCGTGACTTTGGGTCACGGTGGTTTAGCACCACATCTATGGATATCGTGACTTTGGGTCACCAAAGGGTTTGGCACCACCGGTGGTTTGGTACCACACGGGTAGAAAAAGTGTTACTGGATGGTTAGGATCGTGCATTAATTGTATTGCTTTGTTATGATGTGTGTTAGCATGTTGCATATACTTGGGAGAGGATTTATACATCGAGTTTTGTGACTCACCTTCTCCTTATCATTTCAGTGACACATAGATCGCAGACTTGGAGCCGGGATGGACTCGAGGTACCCATGCCATGGATAAATTCGAGTTGCATTGATTTAAATTTGGTACTTTATTTGACTGGTTTTTCATTTGGTTTATTTGGATTGTAAAAGGCCTTTTTAAACTTATGTTTTATCATTTATATGCGTGGATTGGATTTCAAGTATGCATTAATAATTAATTGGGTTAAAATTTGGCTAAAATTTGTAAAGATAAGGTTTTCAAACTACAAGCGATATGTTTTAAACTTTACCATAGGGTATCACACCGTAATTTAAGATAAACGAAACTCAAATGTTCTCCAACTTGAATGCATTCTCGTACTAAGTCAAAAAATGTTTTAAGCAACAACAAGAATTACTTGAATTTCTAAACGAGATAAACTTGTTTTACTTACATAATCGATTAAGTTTTTGTAATTTTGGGTTTTCAAATGCATCATCGATTTTAAATCACCAACCTCAAGATTTTCTTCAAGTACAAAATTTAGCAAGATGATTTTATCAAACTTTTAAACGAAACCTAAACCTCTCAAATACATTTTTCCTCAGAGCATACCGTTTCATCGTGGTGTATTGACCGGGTTTGGGGTGTTACAATTGTGGTATCAGAGCCAAGTTCAAAGGCTCGGCTGTGGGCCTGATGCCCAAAATGTTTTAAATTCTAGTTTTTAAAGTGTTTTGGCTTTAAAGAATATGGTTTGAAGGGCATGGCACCGAGTCTCTGGCACCAGTCCGCCCAAGTAAGAACCCCTTACTATTGCTTGTGATTTTGATGTTGATGTGAATGGATGACTAGCAATAGTGGATTACCTTAGAAACTGAAACTAATAGGACTCTGTGGACTTGCGAAAACAAGCTTCTTTAATAATCATAAGACTTTGCTTTTAAGCAAAGGAATAATTCTCGATGCATAAAATTCTTTAAATCGCACAAGATTTTAGTCATGAGTACACGAGGTGGACGTGGTCGTGGACTTGGTCGAGGTAGGATATGCTTTTGAACCCGTAGGTTCGGTCGGGGGTTAGAGAATGAGATACGGCACCACCACCACCGGAAGTGGTGAGTTTCGAGAATGATCGGGACGATCTGATGTCACTGAGCGATCTTGGTTCGGAAAGGGTAGTCGAGTAGGTGGAGGCGCAGAGCTAGAAAATTTATGCTGGCGACTTGAACAAACGGGTTGAGGTATTCGAGGTGTCTCGGTGTTGCTCCAAAGATCGCTGAATATTGGCGAGAAGCGACAGGCGCGAATCATGGACGATCTGGACCTGACTGCTGAAGAGAAGTTAAAGGGGATAGTATCACTTCTCCAAGATGAGTCATACCTGTGGTGGCTCACGGTTTGGAGACAATACCGCAATGAAGATCTGACTTGGGACTATTTCAGGGCTGCTTATCAGAAAAAGTACATTGGAGCTAACTACTTAATGAGCAACGGAAAGCATTTCTGAGGTTAGTTCAGGGGAGTAAATTGGTGTCAGAGTACGAGGCAGAGTTCCTCAGGCTGAGTCGGTATGCTAGGGGTATGGTGGCTACTGAACACGAGAGGTGTGTTTATTTCGAGGATGGCCTGCGAGATGAATTAAGGTTGCTGATTGCTCCCCAAAGAAGGCCTTGAATTCTTGTCTGGTTGAAAAGGCGAAGGTAGCCGAGGGTATTAAGGAGTCTGTGAGGCAAGGCATGGAAAAGAACCGACATAAGAGGAATTTTGGGTCTTCTGGGTCATCAAGTAATCCTCAGAAAAGGGCTAGACCGAGTGGGCCGAATCAATTTGGTAGGTTTGTTGCTGCTAGTTAGGGACCGCCAGAGTGTAACCGTTGTGGGAAAGCTCATTGGGGAGGATGTTGGACTGGTGGTAGAGGATGTTTTGAGTGTGGCTCGTTGGACCACCGTGTGAGGGACTGTCTGCATAAGTTGGCTAGGATTCAGTCCGAGAGTCAGGGCCGTACTCAGTTCAGGAATAATGAACCACCACTGCAGAGGGGCCGAGGTAATGGCAGAGGAGGTAATGGTTCTGGTCGGGCCGTGGAGCACCGGGCAGAGGTGCAGGTAGTTTGAGGCTAGACAGTCGGGACTAGTGTATGCAATGAGGCATCGAGAGAAGGGCGACGACCGGACGTCATAACCGAACGCGTTTTAATCTTTGGTTCTCCATTCTTCGCTTTGATTGATGTGGGTTCAACACATTCATATGTTCTGAGTAGCATAGTGAAGACCATGGATCAAGACTCGAGATATCTTCTAGGCAAATAATCGTAATAAGCCTCTAGGTCACTCTGTAGTTGTAGATAAGTCGTATAGAGATGTGCCTCTAGAACTCCAAGGGTAGTGTTTGTGGTCGATCGATGAAGCGCCGTTTGGGGAGTTCGATCGATTCTCGGATAGACCGGTGGCTAAGTACCAGCGAAGTTGGATTGCGTGGCTAAGCGCATGGTTACAAAAAACATAAAGGGTGATGAGGTAGTCTGATCGATAATAGAAGAAATTACTTATCCAACGTGGTGTCTGCTCTGAAAGCCGAGAAGATGGTCAGGAAGGGCTGTGAAGCATATGTGGTTCATGTGTGTGCCTTGGAGGCTAAAGAGTCTGCTATGGGGAAGGTCCGAACAGTTAGGAAATTTGTTGATGTGTTTCTGAGGAGCTTAGGGTTTGCCACCGATCGTGAGGTAGAGTTCGAGATAGATCATTGCAAATCGCGCCGATGTTTATTGCTCGAGATAGGATGGCGCCTAAAGAGTTAGTAGAGCTTAAGGCTCGAGATCCGAGGAGTTGTTGGACCGGGTTTTATCGAGCCAAGTGTTTCACCTTGGGAGCCTTGCAGTACTCTTTGTCAAGAAGAAAGAGCGGTACTATGCGAATGTGTATAGACTACCGCCAATTGAATAAGAAGACGATCAAAAACAAGTATCCGCTGCCCCGGATAGATGACTTGTTCGATGAAGGGTGCGTCGGTATTCTCGAAGACCGATTTAAGGTCTGGGTACCACCAGTTAAAGGTGAAGGAGGCGGATATCTGCAAGACGGCATTTCGTACTCGGTATGGGCACTATGAATTCTTAGTAATGCCGTTTGGGTTGACTAACGCACCGGCAGCATTCATGGATATGATGAATAAGGTGTTCCAGTAGTATTTGGATCAGTTTGTAGTGGTTTTTATCGACGATATCTTGGTATATTCAAGGACTGAGGAGGAACATGATGCGCATTTATGGTGGTATTGCAGATTCGAGGGAGAAACGACTTTATGTAAAGTTTAGTAAATGCGAGTTTTGGCTTAGAGAGGTGACGTTCTTGGGTCATGTAGTATCGGCTGAGGGGATTAGAGTGGATCCTCGAAAGATTGAGGTAGTTTTGGATTGGAAGCCGCCTAGGTCAGTAGCTGAGATTCGAGTTTTCTGGGTTTGGCAGGATACTACCGAAGATTTGTAGAGGGATTTTCGTTGATCGCAGCACCGATGACCAAATTGTTAAGAAAAGGGATTCCGTTTATTTGGACTGAGAAGCAGCAGGAGAGCTTCGACAAGTTGAAGAAGATTTTGACTGAGGCTCCGGTTCTAATTCAACCTGAGGCAGGAAAGGAATTCACAGTTTATTGCGATGCATCACATACGGGTTTGGGTTGTGTCTTGATCACGATGAAAGGAAAGGTTGTGGCTTACGATCTCGGCAATTGAGGCCACATGAGGTCAATTATCGGACGCACGATCCGGAGTTAGCGGTACAGTAGTTTTACTTTGAAGATTTGGAGACATTACTTATAACGAGAGATCGATAGTCTACACGATCATAAGAGTCCAAGTACCTTTTGACTCGTAAAGATTTGAATCGAGGCGTATGAGATGGATTGAGTTACTAAAAGACTACGACTGTTCGATTAAGTATCATCCGGGCAAGGCTAACGTAGTGGCAGACGCGTTGAGCCATAAGGTTGTTTTGGACTTAAGAGCGATGTTTGCCCATTTGAGTTTGTACGACGACGGAAGTATTCTGGCAGAGCTTCAAGTTAAGCCTACTTGGGTTGAGCAGATCAAGGAAAAACAGTTGATGGATGAGGTTTTGAATGCGCAGAGGTCACAAGTGCAGAATGATGGTTTGGAGGGTTACAGTTTGTCTAGTGATGGAGTGCTGTGTTTTCAGGGGAGAGCTTGTATGCCGAGGGATACTGAGTTAAGGCAGAAGATTCTTCAGGACGCACATAGCAGCCCCTACGCTATGCATCCTAGAGGTAGCAAAATGTATAGGGATCTCAGAGAGCAGTTCTGGTGGCCGGGTCTGAAGAGGGAAGTGACAGAGTTTGTGGGGAAGTGCTTGACATGTCAGCAGGTCAAAGCTGAGCATCAGTTGCCGTCAAGGTTGCTTCAGCCAGTGAAGATTCCACAGTGGAAGTGGGAAAGGATAACTATGGATTTCGTTAGTGGATTACCTCTTACGCCTAGCAAGAAGGATTCAGTTTGGGTAATCGTGGATCGTCTGACTAAATCACTCACTTTATCCGGTGAGGTGGATTACTCACTTCATAGGTTGGCGAAGTCATGTGTGTCGAGATAGTGAGGTGCACGATGTGCCGATGTCGATCATCTCGGATAGGGATCCCGATTTACGTCAAGGTTACGAAAACATTGCATCGAGCTCTGGTACGCGGTTGGATTTCAAAGACGGCATTTCACCCGCAATCGGCGGGCGATCGGAAAGGGTTATCTGATCTTGGAAGACATGTTGCGAGGTTGTGTTCGGACTTGAGGGTAGTTGGGAAGAGTTTCTACCATTAGCTGAGTTCGCCTACAACAATAGTTACCAAGCAAGCATCAAGATGGCACCTTATGAGGCGTTGTATGGTAGGAAGTGTCGCTCACCTACGTGCTGGACTGAGTTGGGTGAACGTCAGTTGTTGGGACCAGAGCTGGTTGCTGAGACCGAAGACAAGGTTAAGTTAATACAGGCTCGATTAAAAGAAGCTTCGGACCGGCAGAAGTCTTATGCCGATCTTAAGCGGAGAGATATTGAATTTGCTGTGGGAGATCAAGTTTTCTTGAAGGTCTCGCCGTGGAAGAAAGTGTTAAGGTTCGGAAGGAAAGGCAAGCTAAGTCCGAGGTTTATTGGGCGTATAAGGTCTTTGAGACGAGTGGGACCAAGAGCATATCGACTTGAGTTGCCGCGAGATAAGTCGATTCACGGCGTGTTCCATTTTCGATGCTTAGGCGATATCGCTCAGATCCATCGCACGTAGTGGCAGTGGAAGAGATCGAGGTAAACCCAAATTTGACCATGGAGAAAGAGCCTGTACAGATTTTAGATCGGGATGTGAAGGTTCTGCGTAGGAAGTTTGTGCCTTTGGTTAAGGTACTATGGCGGAATCATGGCGTGGAAGAAGCTACGTGGGAACCGGAGAAGATAATGAGACAACAATACCCGCAACTCTTCTGATCAGGTAATTTCGAGGCCGAAATTATTTTAAGGGGGTAGAACTGTAATATCCCGGGTTGGGGGTTATTTTGTTATGGCATGGTTTGCATGTGTTTGGTCTGATCATGTTGTTGTGTTTTGATGTTGTTGGGGCTTAGTTATAAGCTAGGTGTAAGCTTTGAGTGGTAGAAAAATTTTGTTTTTAGGCTTAGGTGGGAGTAATTGAAGGAGCTGGGGTTTATAAATATCTTTAGGTGAATTTTAGCATAACAAATGAGCTGGTGGAGTGGCAAGCAAGGCGCCACTAAGAGCTTGGATTGGAGTCACTTGCAAGAGGGAGGAGGTCCTGTGTTCAAGCTGCAGAGTGCTCCATTTTGGTTTCTATTGTGACGGCATGGAGGGGAGGAGTTGTAGGCAGTTCAAACTCTGCCTTGGACCAAGTCAAAAGTTCAAATGGTGGGTGGAGAGTGAAGTTAGGAGGGAGACTAGTTCAAACTAGTTTGAATAGGTGGCTTGGAGTGTTTGGGGAGTGGAGGCCGAATTTGTTGAGAGATTTTGGGGGGAGTGGCCGGTTGGTAGGTGTAGTGGGGGAGTGATATGTCAAATTCATTTGGCAATTTGGGGTATTTTCTTTTTGGTCACTTTTGGTGTCAAGCAAAGTTTTCTTTTCTTATTTTTCTTTTTGAGAAACCAAGGTCTAAAGCTTACCCTTGTTTGAAATTTCTTTTGTTTTCTTTTGATGTTCTTGGTAAACCGAAACTAGTATTTTCCTTTCTTTTAAAGCTAGTGCTGAAACTTACATTCTCCATTTGCTTTCTCCATTGCTATTGAGCCGAAACTAGCTTCTCTCCTCTCATACTCTCTTTTCTTCTCTCAATATCCTCTTGCCAAAACTCCATTCTCCAAAAACACCATCCTCCATTTTCTTTTCTTTAAACCAAAACACCTCCTCTTTTCATCTTGATTGCCTTTCTTTTCCAAAACCTCTTAGCGAATCTTTCTTCAACCTTTGCCGATTTCTTTTCTCCTTTTGAACCACATTTCTTTTGCTTGGTACTTCAAAGACTCTAGCCGAACCTTCCTTTGTTTGAAGCCGAAACTTTTCTCCTTTTGTTAAGGGTGTTAGCCGAACCTTTTCTCTCCTAATAGTTTCTTTATTGCCGTATATCAGAGGAGGGTTGACCTTGTTGGATTCTTGTTTCAATTGGTCTAGTAAGAGGGCCTTTGGATTTCGGAAGCAAGCAAGAAGAGCCTTCCTTCTCTGATAATCGTTGGGGGGAGGCCGATTATCAGAAGGAACCATTGTTGGTTCGGGTTTGGTAGGAAACCAAACCATTTGCGAGGAGTAAGATAATCGAGGGGTTTAAATCGGTTCTTTGGGATTAAGCGTGCGTTCTATCAGGTGTGTAAACTAACAAACCTTTTTACTGAGTAATATGTTAATAACCTGATTGTGTAAGTGAAACAGTATGGGTGACTGATATTATACCTAATGAGGTATGGATACGGATTCGGGTAAGTCCGTTTCATTACGAGATCTGTGATGATATATGATATCATAATTTATAGTGTGTGTATTTTGAGATGCCATATTAAGCATGTGAGCATGATAGCATGATTGCACGATTTGCATTAGTATGATATGCTATTGGGTGATATGAGAGGAGGGATATAATATCGTGTCTTTGGGACACGGAGGTTTGGCACCTCCAAAGGTTTGGTACCACAGATTGATTATTGTGACTTTGGGTCACGGAGGTTTGGCACCTCCGAGTCTCGTCCCATGGCTTAGTACCACAATTGGGTTGGCCCCACGGTTGATTATCTGGGATTGACGCTAGTGAGTTGGTATCACACGATGGGTTGGCCCCATCATCTTAACCATGATCATGGGTCACCAAAGTGATTTGGTATCACACTTGTGTCTTTGGGACACCAAAGGTTTGGCACCTCATAGCGACTCGTCCCTGTGGTTAACGCCACCGTGGGTTGGCCCCACTTTCGAGATATGGGATTGTCGCCAGTGATTTGGTATCACACGGGGTTGGCCCCACAGATGGATCTTCGTGACTTTGGGTCACCAAAGTGGTTTGGCACCACATCTATGGATATCGTGACTTTGGGTCACCAATGGTTTGGCACCACTAGTGGTTTGGTACCACGGGGGTAGAAAAGGTGTTACTGGATGGTTAGGATCGGTGCATTAATTGTATTGCTTTGTTATGATGTGTGTTAGCTTGTTGCATATACCGAGACAGGGATTTATGCACTGAGTCTTGTAACTCACCTTCTCCCTTATCATTTCAGGTGACACATAGATCGTGGACTTGGAGCTAGGATGGACTCGAGGTGCCCATGCCATGGATAAATTAAGAGTTGCATTGATTTAAACTTGGTACTTTATTTGACTGGTTTTTCATTTGGTTTATTTGGATTGTAAAAGGCCTTTTAAACTTATGTTTTATTATTTATATCGTGGATTGGATTTCAAGTATGCCTTAATAATTAATTGGGTTAAAATTTGGCTAAAATTTATAAAGATAAGGTTTTCAAACTACAAGCGATATGTTTTAAACTTTACCATCGGGTATCACACCGTAATTTAAGATAAACGAAACTCAAATGTTCTCCAACTTGAATGCATTCTCGTACTAAGTCAAAAAATGTTTTTAAGCAACACAAGGATTACTTGAATTTCTAAACGAGATAAACTTGTTTTACTTACATAACTGATTAAGTTTTTGTAATTTTTGGGTTTTCAAATGCATCATCGATTTTAAATCAGTCAACCTCAAGATTTTCTTCAAGTACAAAATTTAGCAAGATGATTTTATCAAACTTTTAAACGGAAACCTAAACCTCTCAAATACATTTTTCCCTGTAGCATACCAGATTCAGTCGTGGTGTATTGACCGGGTTTGGGGTGTTACATGAGCCAAATCATAGACCTCTTGCCAATGAAGAAGAATTACATGAGGAACAAACCTTAAGGTCGACAAACTAGAAGAGTGGAAGACACACTTTAAAGAGAAACTAGGAATACATGAAGTGAAACCGAAGGAACCCCCAGACGAGCTGATAGGAACAACAAATCACTTCAAAATAGGGGATCAAGTATTATTGAATAAGGAAGACCCTTGAATTGCCAATTTAGACCTCAATACAAATGAAGAAATCACTTTTGAGGTACTTAATGTCTTCCTATACGGCACAGTCGAGGTAAGCAATCCTAAATTCAACACCTTTAAGTTAAACACTACTCGACTTAAACTTTATATCAAAAATCGAGTTGATCGCATGAGAAAGGATTTTCACCTCCTCAAACCACCATGACCATACAAATAACAGGTAAGTCTAGCTCAAGACTTTAAACGAGCGCTTCTCGAGAGGCAACCCGAGCACTAACCCTATTTTTATTTTTTTTTTTTATTTTTATTTTTATTTTTATTCCCTTTTTAGCATTCAAATAAACCAAAAGTGTAGATTTCCAGACCACATGGCCTTTCAAACGGCCGTGGCCGTGCCCATGTGGGCACCAAAAGTAGGTGAAAGGGCGTGGCCATAGATGTGTGGCAACAGGACAAAATTTTCCCCTAAAACATGGGCCGCATCTCTATTTAAACCTCCTTCTTACTTTTTCTTTTCCAATTATCTTTCTTCTTTCATTTTCCATTATTTACTTTTACTTTTATTTTATTTTTATCTTTATCTTTATTTTCTTTATTATTTTCTTCTTATTCTTCATGCCAATTAGATTTAGCTTAGGATACAAGAAAACCAGACCGGCTATTTCGAGGATTCAATGTCAAATGGTTCGAGGCACTTTCTCACGTTCACCTCCAACCCTATTCGAATTCTTTTCATTAACTTCATCCAAAATTCAGGAAGTTTCACTTCTCCCTATCTTTTGATTTTCTACTATGTTGATATTTATCTATCTTTGTACATTGAGGGCAATGTACATCGTAAGTGTAGGGGGTAAAAGTGCCTAACTTTTTGCATTATTCTCAAATTCCTGAATTATATCTAGTTCTTAAGTAATTTCCTCATATTACTAATTAGGATGAAATTTCTAATGATTTATGATTTTATTGATATGTCCTAGATTAAGTTATAGATAATTGTGCATTGATGATTTAAACTTTAAGATACTAAAGAATCAAGCATGATAAGTCTATTTAAAAAAAAAAATTCTAGGTTGTTGAACTAAATTTGAATATTACCTTGAAGTTTGAAATTTACAGGGATTGATATCATAAACCCATAATTTTTGTGAGATTTTGAGCCTTATAGAGCATATACTCCTTTTTATGCTCATTTATTGATTATGAGTGTGTCAACACTGAATTGTTATTCTAGAACTTGCCTCGACTATACATGTCAAGACCACATTTTTGATTTGATATACTGAGATGATAAAGGCACCTAGGTTTTAACCCATTCACTCCACTAAAAAGCCTACCTTCATAATTAACCCTTAGTAGACCCCATTGATCCTAATAACCCTTTTTATTATTAACCCCTTAGTATTAACCCAAAACCCGCTCGTATTTTTTATCACCATTTCTTTGACTACCCTTCTATCGAGAATTGATTTGATCAGTTGCCTAATTACTTTATTTCAGTTGATAAAGTTATTTCTTATATTATGTATTTATTATTTTGTTCTTAAAAAAATAAAAAAATTGAAGTATATTCAGTAGTAGTAATATAAAAAGTGAGTTTGAACATTTAAATTTCAATTATCAAAGAAAAAGCTCGTATATTTAGTTTCAAAGTTTCAATTGATGTAATCATTTATTTTCTAGTTTATTGTTTGTAGTTTGGTGATTTGTCAATTCATTCTCGATTCTTAACCTTCTAATTCAGCCTTTATCCACACCTTTAACCTAAGCCCCGTTACAACCCTGATAAAAGACCTTTGATTTGTGTATCATCTCATATTATGGTGGTGGAGATTTGATTTTCAAGCAAGCCTATGGGATTAACTTTTCAGGTTCGACTTATGAGTGCTTTTTCCTAAGCCTTAAACACTTCGAGTGTTTTGAGTGAATCTTTAGTGAGGATGTCAATCCTTGTCGGTTTTGAATTAAGGGTAATTATTTAGAAGAGGGTAGACGCCTATGTTTTTCATGCTACAAATGTATGACTTATATTGTTTGAATCTTTAGGACTCTTTGAGTTAAAATTATCCATGTATGAATTATTTATGAATTATGATGAGGCATTTTTTATGAGAATTATGAATTGTGGAAAGTTTGTTTTAATTGTAAGTTGATAATTTTGCTTGAGGACAAGCAAAAGCTCAAGTGTGGGGGTATTTGATAAACCGTAGAAGTAACATATTTTAATCTCACATTTAGCATACTTTAGGATGATTTAGCCCTTGATTTGTGTAAAAGGGTGCTCTTAATCCTTTCTTTTTATATTTTATACTCAGAAAAGCACCTAAGGACGAAAAGAATGAGAAACGGGCCTAAAACGGATCAATTGGGCCATATGACGAAATGGCAAGCCCTCACGGCCATGCCACTTAAGAGAAGTCCGAACATGGCCTAACCACGATTCACACGGCCATGCCTGTAACATCCTGAATTAATGGGTCTATGCATTTAGTGTAAGGATATGTTTAATATGTTAATTTAAGTGATAAGGGTCCAAACTGGGCTTAGGACTAGGAAAAAGGCCTTGGTTAAATTATCTGATTGGGCATTATAGAGTTAAAAGGTGGTAATTGTGTTTAAAATACCAACGTGGGCTTGTGGCCTAACAATAGGTAGTGCTAGAAGGTGGCGTTACTAACAGTTAAAGAGGCCCAAGTTTTGGCCGTAAAGAGCCCATGTTTCTGGGCCATTTTCGGCACTTAGAAGGGAGCAAGGGAGACGCCACAACAAAGGTGTAAGGGGCCCAAAATTTAAGTTTTAGGGAGCCCAATTCTCTTAATTTAAGTGAGCTAAAATTTGGCATTAGGGTTAGGAGAAGAGGACGGCAACAAGGCTCTAAAATAGGAGGATTTACATGGAATTTGTAATTGATAATATAGAAGATAAAACGGAGAAAAAATATGAGCTATCAAGGAAAGGTGATGGCCGAAAATCTACCACCTAGAGGAGTGAAGAATTCGGCTACTTCATGAAGAAGGGGTGCCGAATTTTCCCTTTTTATTAGCTTGACTTTTAGTAATCAGGAAGGGTACTCTCGATTTTTAAAGTAGGTGCCAAAATCGCTATAAATAGAGGGGAGTTGCTCACCAACTCCGGCATTTGAACCCTACTTTCTTCTTCTTAACCTGTGCCAAAATTTTTAACTCTTCCTCTCCAATTTCTTTTCTTTTTATTTCTTCGAAAGCCTCTCTACTCTTTACCGATTTCTTCCACTAAAAGCCAAAACTATTCAAGATTCCTTCTTACCATCTTCTTTTTGATTTTTCTCAAAAGCCGGAATCCCCAAGGAGTTGCCGATTTCCCTCTAATTAGGTAAGTGTCGATTCTTGATTTCTCTTAAGATCTCTCTCTCGATTTTCGAAAGGCGAAAGCCAAAAAACTAATAGTCTAATGGTTCTATGTTGGGCGGAAATCCGGGATTTGAAGGAAACTTGGTTGTCTAGATTTAAAAGCCGAAAATAGCTAGTCTCCAATTTCTAGATTTTAAGGTAAGGAGATTTCCCCTAGATCTTTACTAGATTCATTCATTACATACAAGATCTAAACTTTATGATGAGGATTAACGGTCATATATTGTGATAGTAGTTCTGACAAGGACTTGTGATGGAATTAAATATGGATCAGGCAAAGGAGAGAATCCCTAAGTTTAAGAAATGAGCGGTATCTGCCATTCGAGATTGGCCACTTGGTTGCGGACCGGCTTTTGAACAACACCTTAGCGGATAGCGATTAAATCGACTACGGATAAGCGCAGACATAGAAAGTATCATTTTATCGGTAACTGTGTGTAGATCTCTAACACACACTCTCTAATTGTATTTTATGTGTAGTGGGCTAAAAAGCCAGAAAGTGGTTCTGCAGACAGTCGATTAAAACCCTAAAAGGTTAGACAAGAATGCCAGGTATGCAACCATGGAAATCTCTATGTATTGAGACTTATGAAAGCCTGTATGATGTTCTCTTTGTGTATGTATGCATGGGGTGGGAATATAATATGAAAGGGGAAGTGCAATATGGGTCACATGGTGACTGGTGGTAGAAATCCCAAGAATATAAATATTGGTCACATGGTGACCGGTGGTAGAAATCCCACCAAATTTAAATGTTAGATCACACAATGGTCGGTGGCTGTGCCACGTGTTGTGTAGCGGACGGAGGGTTGATTGTAGAAATCCCCAAGGTGTGATGGTTGGTACGGGTTGGTGTGTTGAGGATGGAATTCTAAGATGGGTTGGGCCATTCATTATGTATTGTCTATCATTTATTGTGATTGTTGCCTTTATGTATGAGCCAAGGCCCATAATGTGTTTGTGGGCCTTAGGTCAGTGTGTTCAGGATTTATACACTGAGTCTTGGTGACTCACACTTTCCTTGTCTCTACTCTTTCAGATGAGTAGTAGATCATGGACATGGGAGCCGAGACGGACTCGAAGGGCCATCAAGCTATTCGTTTTATACTTTTCGCTTTATTTCAAGTTTTAAATGTTGGAATTATTTTATGTAATAAGGCCCCGTAGCTTAGGTTTAAGTTGATATTTGTTAGTGTTTATTTCTTCCAAATTTTATGAACAATGCTTATGTTTTAAAGGAATTAAAAAGATGGGATTTTCAAATATGATTTCAATAACTTCCATTTTGAAAAAAATGAATTACAAAGATTCTCTACAAGTGCCACCTATTTAACGAATATCTACATGAATGACTAAGTTTGTCAAAACCATTCTAAGTGAAGTTTTTAACATTAAACCTGTAGCAGACCAGATCCGGTTAGAACTTATGGGCCGGGTTTGGGGGGTTACATTTTTGGTATCAGAGCCTAGTTCAAAACTCGGCCTGTGAAATGGGCTTAGCAATGTTTTGTAAAATGAGGTGAATTTGGGAAAAAAATGTTTTGGTTGAAGATATGGCCTTCGAGTCTACTGGCACCCGATCCACGCAGGTAAGTATTCTAAACTTTTGTTGTGACATACATGTGGGCTTAATGGGCTTGAGGGACGTAGGCTAGAATATTAGACATTGATGGACTTTAGGTTTAGTTTAAATCACTCACTAAATCCATAAGATTTAATCCAACTAAACAAACCTGTGAACAAGTCACTAAGTTAGGGTGTGGCAACAAGCATAACCATGTCAAGGATTGGATTCATGAAGAGCTTGGTACTTAAGCAGTCCTAGTGACTCACCTCCTCTTCGCTAGAATCTGACCCGGTGCGTAGTGACTGTTCACCCTAGCTACGAGGACTTGTTGATGGGCTAAACGTCATAATTTAAAACCTGAAAGGGACCAGCCACCCTATTTAAAAAAAAACCCAAGTTTTGTAAAAGAGATACACTTGATTTGTGGAAATTTCCAATCAACCATGAATTTATAAAGAACTATGTTTTGAAAATTTGCTCAAGAACCTCATGATTACAAGAATAACCCGAATTATGAAACTAGATTTTTCCTAATGTACTTCTATTTTTTTAAAAAAACAAACAACAACACGATAGCAACAACATCGAAATACCCTTGTTTGAAAAATTACCAAAGTACCCTTATTGAAAAATTACTAAATTACCCCTGATTCATGAAAGTTACCAAAGTTGACAAAATTACCGAAATACCTCTGAATTTCAAAATTATCAAAATACCCTTATTTCGTAAAATCACCAAGTAACCCTATTTTGGAAAATTATGAAAATACCCTAGAGGATAAATTATGAAAATACCCATGGGTAATAAAACAACTAAAATATCCTTACGTGATGAATGGAAGTTCATGGATGTTATTTGTATGTTGATGGTGGAATCTATGTGGTTCTAAGAATTAGGAGTTACAGACTTAGGATTGAACTCGTTGCGAACTCGAAAGAACTACTTTTAAATCTACTATTCATAAGACTGTTCGGGGTTAATTAGTGGAAGAAAACTAATAAATCATAAAATTTTTAATCAGATAAATCGCGAATTGTAGGATGAGCACTAGAGGACGTGGTGTGCGTGGCCGAGGTAGAGGCAGGATTGTTGTGTCAGAACCCGTAGGGTCTGGCCACGAATCCAGAAATGAGGTACTAGTGCCACTAGCTGTGGAGGCGAAATTTCAAGATCAGATGGCCGGAGATGATGCTGTATCTCAGGCTATGCTAGGGGTTTTGGAGAGAGTTGCTGGAGCAGGTATGGGCACAGGTGCCCGAAAATCTGTACCGGAGTGACTTAGGAGTAACAAGGCAGAAGTGTTTAGGGGAATCTCTAGTATAGCCCCAAGCTCAGCTGAGTATTGGTTGGAGGCGGTTGAACGCATAATGGACGATCTGGATCTCACGGAGGAAGAGAAATCAAAAGGGGTTATATCTCTCTTACAGGGTGAAGCTTACCAATGGTGGCTCACAGTTAAGGATGGTACGGTGGCTGACCGCATGACATGGGAGTTCTTCAAAATAATGTTTCAAAAGAAGTACGTTGGATTGAGCTATGTAGATGTGCAGCGTAGAGCATTTCTGAACCTCGTTCAAGGAAGTAGGTCCGTAGCGGCGTACGAATTAAAATTCTTACTCCTAAGCTGTTATGCTTAAGGGATAGTGGCCACAGAGCATGAACGATGTGTTCGGTTTGAGGATGGCCTAAAAGATGAATTACGTGTGTTGATAGCTCCGTAACAAGAACGAGAATTTATGATGCTTGTGGAAAAGGCTAAGATAGCGGAAGAGGTAAAACGATCGGAAAAGCTGAACTGGGATAAAGATAGGGGTGGAGGTAAGAGAAACTTTAGATCATCGGGAACAACTAGAGGTAATCAGAAAAGACCCAGGCCAGATGGGCCTAGACAAGATAATAGACCTGCTACTACTAGTCAGGCACCGAAGTGTACTCAATGTGGTAAATCCCATGCGGGTGAGTGTAGGGCGGGCAGTGGAAAGTGCTTTAGGTGTGGGTCTTTTGACCATCAAGTTAGGAATTGCCCGCAGCGAAAAGGCAATGAAGGGCCCACAGGCCAAGGGAATGTTCAGCCTGACAGAGGAGGTCGTGGGGCAGCCAGAGGTGGTAACAGTTCCGGTCGGGGCTGTGGAGCAGTAGGCCAATGAGTCAGAAACATTGAAGCGATATAGCTAGGGTTAGTTTATGCTGTCAGACGTCGAGAGGAGGCTGACACATTGGATGTCATAATAGTACGGTCTTAATTTTTGGCTTGCCCTATCTTGCATTAATTGACATCGGATCGACACATTCATGTGTTGCTGGTTGGGTATCTGAAACTTTAAGTGTAGATGCTAAGATTTCCTCTAGGGTGATGACTATAGTAAGCCCATTAGGACAATCTATGGTGGTAAATAAGCTTTATTGGGAAATACCTTTAGAGGTTCAAGGGATAGTTTTCCGTAAAGATCTAATGGAATTACCATTCGGGGAGTTTGATTTAATCCTAGGCATGGATTGGCTTGTGAATTATCAAGCTAATCTAGATTGTGCATCTAAGCGTTTGGTGTTAAAAACTCATGAGGGTGGAGAAGTATTGATAATAGGTGAAAGGAGGAAATGTCTGTCAAACGTGGTGACCGCTTCTGAGAGCGGAAAGGATGGTGAGGAAAAGATGTGAGGCAGTCTTAATGTTTATTCGTGCTATAGAAGCTAAGGAACTAGCAGTGGTAGACGTTAGGACGGTGAAGGAGTTTCCTGATATTTTTCCTGAGGAGCTTCCGGGATTACCTCTGGATCGTAAAGTGGAGTTTGGAATCGATCTTCTTCCAGAGACAGCACCGGTATCTATAGCTCCATATCGAATGGCACCAAAGGAGTTGGTGGAGTTGAAAGCGCAGATTTAGGAGTTGTTGGATAAAGGGTTTATTCGACCTAGTGTGTCACTGTAGGAAGCATCGGTTCTATTCGTTAAGAAGAAGGATGGGTCAATGCGTTTGTGTATTAACTATCTCCAGTTGAATAAGTTAACGATCAAGAACAAATACTCGTTGCCAAGGATCGATGACTTGTTCGATCAGTTAAAGGGGGCCTCAGTCTTTTCAAAGATAGATCTGAGGTCAGGGTACCATCAGTTTAAGGTTAAGGAGGCTAATATTCATAAGATGGCCTTTAGGACTCACTATGGTCACTATGATTTCATGGTAATGCCATTTGGGTTGACCAACGCGCCAGCAGCATTTATGGATATGATGAACCGAGTTTTTCAACCTTACCTAGATCGGTGTGTCGTGGTGTTTATAGATGATATCTTGGTTTATTCGAAGTCGGAGGAGGAGCATGATGCTCATCTGCAAATAGTTTTGCAGATTCTGAGGAAGAAGCAGTTGTATGCCAAATTTATTAAGTGTGAATTTTGGCTGAAGGAGGTTACTTTTCTAGGGCACATTGTGTCGACTGAGGGGATTAGGGTTGACCCTCAAAAAATTGAAGCGGTGTTGGATTAGAAGTCGCCCAAGTCGGTGGAAGAGATTCGAAGTATCCTTGGTTTGGCCGAATACTATCAAAGGTTTGTTAAAGGATTCTCTTTAATTATGGCACCGTTGACTAAGTTGTTACGAAAGAAGTTCTGTTTGTTTGGACGGATAAGCAACAGGAGAGTTTTGAGAGGTTGAAAAGGATTTTGACGGAGGCTCCAATGTTGGTTCAGCCGGAGGCTGGGAAGGAATTTGTGATTTATTGTGATGCTTCACACTCGGGGTTAGGGTATGTGTTGATGCAAGATGGAAAGGTGGTTACGTATGCATCTCGGTAGTTAAGACCGCACGAAGTGAATTATCACACCCATGACTTAGAGTTGGCAGCGGTGGTTTTCGCTTTGAAGATTTGGAGGTATTATCTTTACGGGGAGAAATCCGTCATCTTCAATGATCATAAGAGCTTAAAGTATCTTTTGACTCAGAAGGAGTTGGATCTAAGGCAGAGGAGGTGGATCGAGTTGTTAAAGGATTACGACTGGTCGATCGAGTATCACCCGAGTAAGGCTAACGTAGTAGTAAACGCTCTAAGTAGTAAAGTAATCTCTGACTTAAGAGTAATGTTTGCTCACCTTAGTCTATATGATGATGGAAGGTTATTAGCTGAACTTCAGGTGAAACCCTCATGGGTCAACCAGGTTAAGGAGAAGCAACAGACGGATGAGATGTTGAAAGGAAGGTTTCCGGTAGGGTCAAATGATGGATCGACAAAATTCAGTGTTGATAAGGATGGGCTGTTATGTTTCCAAGGGAGAGTATGCATGCCTAAGGATCTTGAGTTGAGACGAAGGATTTTGCAAGAAGCTCATGAAAGTCCATACGCTATGCATCCCAGAGGGAGTAAGATGTATCGAGACTTACGGGAGCAGTTCTGGTGGCCAAACTTAAAATGGGAGGTGACTGACCTAGTGGCCAAGTGTTTAACCTGTCAGCAGGTCAAGGCAGAGCATCAATTACCATCAGGGTTATTTCAGCCAGTGAAGATTCCCCAATGGAAGAGGGAAAGAATCACAATAGACTTTGTTAGTGGGCTACCCCTCACACCTATTAAGAAAGATTCGGTTTAGGTGGTTGTGGACCGTTTGATGAAGTCTGCTCACTTCATACCAGTGCGGGTCAATTACTCTTTGTAAAAGTTGGCTAAGCTATACGTAGCGGAGGTGGTGAGGTTGCATGGAGTACCGATATCGATCATATCGGATAGGGACCCTAGGTTCACCTCGCGATTATGGAAGGCGTTACATTAAGCACTGGGAACGATGTTGGATTTCAGTACAGCGTTTCATCCTCAGATCGATGGACAGTCTGAGCGGGTGATTCAAGTCTTGGAGGATATGTTAAGAGGGTGTTTCATTGATTTTAGAGGTTGTTGGGAAGAGTTCTTACCGTTAGCAGAGTTTTCTTATAACAACAGTTACCAGTCAAGTATCCAGATTGCACCCTACGAAGCTTTGTATGGACGGCAGTGTCGTACCCCTACATGTTGGATGGAATTAAAGGAACGTCAAATTTTGGGTCCAGACTTGGTCACCGAGAAGGAGGAGAAAGTGAAAGTGATATGGGCTAGACTAAAAGAGGCGGCGGATAGACAGAAGTCCTATGCTGACTTAAGACGTAAGGACATAGAGTTTACCGTGGGGGACAAGGTATTCTTAAAAGTATCGCCGTGGAAGAAAGTGCTAAGATTCGGACGTAGGGGTAAGTTGAGCGCCAGATTTATCGGACCATATCAAGTGTTGAAGCGAGTAGGACCAGTGGCATATCAGCTTGAGTTACCCCCGAAATTAAGTCAAATTCACGATGTATTTCACGTCTCTATGTTAAGACGTTATCATTCGGATCCATCTCACATAGTGCCTATGGAGGAAATTGAGGTAAGACCTGATCTATCCTTCGAAGAGGAACGGTGGAAATTCTGGATCGTGATGTCAAGGTGTTGTAAAGGAAAACGGTTCCATTGGTTAAGGTGCTGTGGCGGAATCATGGTTCTGAATAGGCTACGTGGGAACCAGAGGAAGCGATGCGACAGCAATACCCCCATCTTTTCTGATCAGGTAATTTCGAGGACGAAATTTTTTTAAGGGGGTAGAACTATAACATCCTAAATTAATGGGTCTATGTGTTTAGTGTAAGGATATGTTTAATATGTTAATTTAAGTGATAGGGGTCCAAACTGGGCTCAGGACTAGGAAAATGGCCTTGGTTAAATTATCTGATTGGGCATTATAGAGTTAAAAGGTGGTAATTGTGTTTAAAATACCAAGGTGGGCTTGTGGCCCAACAATAGGTGGCGCTAGAAGGTGGCATTACTAACAGTTAAAGAGGCCCAAGTTTTGACCAGAAGGAGCCCATGTTTCTGGGCCATTTTCACACTTAAAAGGGAGCAAGGAGACGCATACAACAAGGGTGTAAGGGCCCAAAATTTAAGTTTTAGGAGCCCAATTCTCTTAATTTAAGTGAGCTAAAATTTGGCATTAGGGTTAGGAGAAGTGGACGGCAACAAGGCTCTAAAATAGGAGGATTTACATTGAATTTATAATTGATAATATACAAGATAAAATGGAGAAAAGATATGAGCTATCAAGGAAAGGTGATGGCCAAAAATCCACCACCTAGAGGAATGAAGAATTCGACTACTTCATGAAGAAGGGGTGCCAAATTTTCCCTTTTTATTAGCTTGACTTTTAGTAATCAGGAAGGGTACTTTCGGGTTTTAAGGTAGGTGCCGAAATCTCTATAAATAGAGGGGAGTAGCTCACCAACTCTGGCATTTGAACCCTACTTTCTTCTTCTTAACCTGTGCCGAAATTCTTAACTCTTCCTCTCCAATTTCTTTTCTTTTTATTTCTTCAAAGCCGAACAATCCCTACTCTTTGCTTATTTCTTCCACTAAAAGCCGAAACTATTCAAGATTCCTTCTTATCATCTTCTCTTTTTGATTTTTCTCAAAAGCCAGAATCCCCAAGGAGTTGTCGATTTCCCTCTAATAAGGTAAGTGTCAATTCTTGATTTCTCTTAAGATCTCTCTCTCGATTTTTGAAAGGCAAAAGCTGAAAAACTAATAGTCTAATGGTTCTATGTTGGGCGGCAATCCGAGATTTGAAGGAAACTTGGTCATCTAGATCTAAAAGCCAAAATAGCTAGTCTCTAATTTTGGGATTTTAAGGTAATGATATTTTCCCTAGATCTTTATTAGATTCGTTCATTACATACAAGATCTAAACTTTATGATGAGGATTAACGGTCATATATTATGATAGTAGTTTTGACAAGGACTTGTGATGGAATTAAATATGGATCAGGCAAAAGAGAGAATCTTTAAGTTTAAGAAATGAGCAGTATCTGCCGTTCGAGATTGGCCACTTGGTTGCGGACCGGCTTTTGAACAACACCTTAGGCAGATAGCAGTTGTGTCGAGTACAGATAGCGTCGACATAGAAAGTATCGTTTTATCGGTAACCAGGTGTGTAGATCTCTAACACACACTCTCTAATTGTATTTTATGTGTAGTGGCCTAAAAAGTCGAAAAGTGGCTGTGCAGACAGTCGATTAAAACCCTAAAAGGGTTAGGCAAGGATGCCAAGTATGCAACCATGGAAATCTCTATGTGTATTGAGACTTATGAAAGCCTGTATGATGTTCTCTTTGTGTATGTATGCATGGGGTGGGAATATAATATGAAAGGGGTAGTGTAATATGGGTCACATGGTGACTGGTGGTAGAAATCCCACAAATATAAATACGGGTCACATGGTGACCGGTGGTAGAAATCCCACGAATACAAATATGGGTCACATGGTGACCGGTGGTAGAAATCCCACGAATATAAATATGGGTCACATGGTGACCGGTGGTAGAAATCCCACCAAATTTAAATGTTAGATCACACAGTGATCGGTGGCTGCCACGCGGTGTGTAGCGGATGGAGGGTTGATTGTGGAAATCCCCAAGGTGTGATGGTTGGTACGGGTTGGTGTGTAGAGGATGGAATTCTAGGATAGGTTGGGCCATTCATTATGTATTGTCTATCATGTATTGTGATTGTTGCCTTTATGTATGGGCCAAGGCCCATAATGTGTTTGTGGGCCTTAGGTCAGTGTGTTCAGGATTTATACACTGAGTCTTGGTGACTCACGCTTTCCTTTTCTCTACTCTTTCAGATGAGCAGTATATCGTGGACATGGGAGCCGAGACGGACTCGAGGGGCCATCAAGCTATTCATTTTATACTTTCCACTTTATTTCAAGTTTTAAATGTTGGAATTGTTTGATGTAATAAGGCCCCGAAGCTTAGGTTTAAGTTGATATTTGTTAGTGTTTATTTCTTCTCAAATTTTATGAGCAGGATTTATGTTTTAAAGGAAGTAAAAAGATGGGATTTTCAAATATGATTTCAATAACTTCCATTTTGAAAAAAAAAAGAATTACAAAGATTTTCTACAAGTGCCACCTATTTAACGAATATCTACATGAATGACTAAGTTTGTCAAAACCATTCTAAGTAAAGTTTTTAACATTAAACCCGTAGCATACCAGATCCGGTTGAAACTTATGGGCCTGATTTGGGGTGTTACATTTTTTGGTATCAGAGCCTAGTTCAAAACTCGGCCTGTGAAATGGGCTTAGCAATGTTTTGTAAAATGAGGTGAGTTTGGGAAAAAATATTTTGGTTGAAGATATGGCCTTCGAGTCTACCGGCACCCAATCCACGCAGGTAAGTATTCTAAACTTTTGTTGTGACATACATGTGGCTTAATGGGCTTGAGGGACGTTAGGCTAGAATATTAGACATTGATGGACTTTAGGTTTAGTTTAAATCACTCTCTAAATCCATAAGATTTAATCCAACTAAACAAACCCGTGAACAAGTCAATAAGTTAGGGTGTGGCAACAGGCATATGCATGTCTAGGATTGGATTCAGGAAGAGCTTGGTACTTAAGCAGTCCTAGTGACTCGCCTCCTTTTCACTAGAATCCTACCTGGTGCATAATGACTGATCACTCTAGCTACGAGGACTTGTTGATGGGCTAAACGTCATAATTTAAAACCCGAAAGGGACCAGCCACCCTATTTTAAAAAAAACCCAAGTTTTGTAAAAGAGATACACTTGATTTGTGGAAATTTTTAATCAATCATGAATTTATAAAGAACTTATGTTTTGAAAATTTACTCAAGAACCTCATGATTACAAGAATAACCCGAATTATGAAACTAGATTTTTCCTAATGTACTCCTATTTTAAAAAAAACAAAGAAACAACAATACAACAGCAACAACATCGAAATACCCTTGTTTGAAAAATTACCAAAGTACCCTTGTTGAGAAATTACTAAATTACCCCTGATTCACGAAAGTTACCAAAGTTGATAAAATTACCGAAATACCCCCAGATTCCAAAATTACCAAAATACCATTATTTCATAAAATCACCAAGGAACCTTATTTTGGAAAATTACGAAAATACCCCTATAGGATAAATTACGAAAATGCCCATGGGTAGTAAAACAACGAAAATATCGTTACTTGATGAATGAAAGTTCATGGATGTTATTTGTATGTTGATGGTGGAATGTATGTGGTTCTAAGAATTAGGAGTTACAGACTTAGGATTGAACTCATTGCGAACTCGAAAGAACTACTTTTAAATCTACTATTCATAAGACTATTCGGGGTTAATTAGTGGAAGAAAACTAATAAATCATAAAATTTTTAATCAGATAAATCGCGAACGGTAGGATGAGTACTAGAGGACGTGGTGTGCGTGGCCGAGGTAGAGGCAGGATTGCTGTGTCAGAACCCGTAGGGTCTGGCCACGAATCCAGAAATGAGGTACCAGTGCCACCAGCTGTGGAGGCAGAATTTCAAGATCAGACGACCGGAGATGATGCTGTATCTCAGGCTATGCTAAGGATTTTGGAGAGAGTTCTTTGGAGCGGTATGGGAGCAGGGCCCAAAATCTGTCATCAAACGACTTAGAGTAACAAGGCGAAGTGTATAGGGGAATCTCTGGTATAGCCCCAAGCTCAGCTGAGTATTGGTTAGAGGCTGTTGAACTTATAATGGACGATCTGGATCTCACGGAGGAAGAGAAATTAAAATGGGTTATATCTCTCTTAAGGGATGAAGCTTACCAATGGTGGCTCTCGGTGAAGGAAGGTACAGTGGCTGACCGCATCACATGTGAGTAGAGCATTCCTGAACCTGGTTCAAGGAAGTAGGTCCATAGCGGCGTACGAAGCAAAATTCTTTCACCTGAGCCGTTATGCTCGAGGGATAATGGCCCAGAGAATATGAGTGATGTGTTCGGTTTGAGGATGGCCTAAAAGACGAATTACGTGTATTGATAGCTCCCCAACGAGAATGAGAATTTACGGAGTCTTGTGGAAAAGGCTAAGATAGCGGAGGAGGTGAAATGGACAGAAAAGCTGAACCGAGATAAAGATAGAGGTGAAGGTAAGAGAAACTTTAGATCATCGGGAACAACTAGAGGTAATTAAAAAAGACCTAGGCCAGATGGGCCAAGATAAGATAATAGACCTGCTACTACTAGTCAGGCACTGAAGTGTGCTCAATGTGGTAAATCCATACGGGTGAGTGTAGGGCGGGCAGTGGAAAGTGCTCTAGGTGTAGGTCTTTTGACCATCAAGTTAGGAAATGTCCATAGCAAAAAGGCAATGAAGGGCCCATAGGCCAATGGAATGTTTAGCCTGATAGAGGAGGTCTTGAGGAAGCTAGAGGTGGTAATAGTTTCGGTTGGGGCCATGGAGCAGTAGGCTGAGGAGCCGAAAATGCTGAAGCGAGACAGCCAGGGTTAGTTTATGCTGTCAGAAGTCAAGAGGAGGCTGACGCATCGGATGTCATAATCGATATATTTTTAATTTTTTGGCTTGCCCTATCTTGTATTAATTGACATCAGATCGACACATTCATATGTCGCTAGTAGGGTATCTGAAACTTTAAGTGTAAATGCTGTCCATTAGGACAATCTGTGGTGGTAAATAAGCTTTATCAGGAAATACCTTTAGAGGTTCAAGGGATAGTTTTTCGTATGGATCTAATGGAATTATCGTTTGGGGAGTTTAATTTAATCCTAGGCATGGATTGGCTTGTGAAGTATCAAGCTAATCTAGATTGTGCAGCTAAGCGTTTGGTGTTAAAACTCATGAGGGTGGCGAAGTATTGATAATAGGTGAAAGGGGGAACTGTCTGTCAAACGTGGTGACCGCTTTGAGAGCAGAAAGGATGGTGAGGAAAGGATGTGAGGCAGTCTTGATGTTTGTTCGCGCTATGGAAGCTAAGGAACTAGCAGTGGGAGACGTTAGGACGGTGAAGGAGTTTCCTGATGTTTTTCCTGAGGAGCTTCAGGATTACCTCCGGATCGTGAAGTGGAGTTTGGAATCGATCTTCTTTCAGGGACAGCGCCGGTATCTATACCTCTATATCGAATGGCACCAAAGGAGTTGGTGGAGTTGAAAGCGCATATTTAGGAGTTGTTGGATAAAGGTTTATTCGACCTAGTGTGTCATCGTAAGGAGCACCGGTTCTATTCGTTAAGAAGAAGAATGGGTCAATGCATATATGTATTTACTATCGCCAGTTGAATAAGTTAAAGATCAAGAACAAATACCCGTTGCCAAGGATCGATGACTTGTTCTATTAGTTGAAGAGGGCCTCAGTCTTTTCAAAGATAGATCTAAGGTCAGGGTACCATCACCTAAGGTTAAGGAGGCTGATATTCATAAGATGACCTTTAGGACTCGCTATGGTCGCTATGAGTTCATGGTAATGCCATTTAGGTTGACCAACGCGCCAGCTTTCATGGATGTGATGAACCGAGTGTTCCAACCTTACCTAGACCGGTGTGTCATGGTGTTTATAGACGATATCTTGGTTTATTCAAAGTCAGAGGAGGAGCATGATGCTCATTTGCGAATAGTTTTGCAGATTCTGAGGAAGAAGCAGTTGTATGCCAAATTCAGTAAGTATGAATTTTGGCTGAAGGAGGTTACTTTTCTAAGGCACGTTGTGTCGGCTGAGGGGATTAGGGTTGACCCTCAGAAAATTGATTTGTTCTTAATTATGTGTGCTTAATTCTTGTGTTAATATTTGTGGGATATTAATTTAAGTCAGATGATCTTAGGTGAAGGAGGAAAAGACCCTGCCTAAGAATAGATCTATCATAATTAAGCGGAGTCATTCGTGTGCCTAAAGATAGGGTGACGAGATTTTGCCGGATTAGGGTGAAACCTAATATGGGAGTCCATAGTTTGATTTACTACTACTCTAGGGGGTTATTAAGTGAGAAAGATATTTCTGTTAATTAACTAGGGTTAGACGTTATTTGCCACGAGAGAGGGTTTAATATACGTTAAGGAGTCTTATGAATTTAGTCAAGTGAATAAATCATATGGTTCAGTATTAGATAATAAGTGAAGTCTAGGTGGATTCTTCCTGATGGTATCATCGTGATCAACTAAGTTTCTCTTCAAGTTATTTCCCAGTTCATTCTTTTTGTCTTTGCATCTTAGATTAGTAATTAATTAGTTAATCAACCAAACCATTTAATATTTAGGCTAAATAATAGAAAAAAGTGAGTATTAGTACTTTTAGTTCCTTTGGGTTCGATAATCCAATCTTGCCTAAGGTATACTACTGTTCGATAGGTACACTTGCCTTAAGTCGTTGTCAGAGTTAGTTTCCAGGTTTGATCATTCTCTTTATAAATTTTAAAACTCGATAATTTTAGACTGATCAATGGGTTTGGGGTAGATGTGAGGTGGGATGGGAAGGGTGTAAAAGTTTTAGGGGGAAAGTGGGAGGGAGAAAAAATTTGGGGGGAAAATAAAAATTTTTGAGGGTTTTTAGGAGTAAAATTTTGAGAAAAAGTAAATGAGAGAGTATAATTTTGGTGGGAAATGGATTTTGGGTAGATTGGAGGGTTGGGATGGGAGGGGAATGAAAGCTTTGGGGGGGAAAGCGGGAATGAGTAAAAGTTTTGAGGGAAAAGTCAAAAGGTTTGGGAGTTTAGGGTAAAAATGTAAAATATTATATTTTAATATTCGAATTATTCGAATTATTCAAGTTATTCGAATTATTCGAGTTATTCAAATTATTCGAATTCAAAAACTCAACTCGATTCGAACTCGACATTCAAAACAAAATTCGAGTTGAATCGAATAACTCAATTAACTCGAATAATTCGATTCGTTTAACTTGAAATTTAAATTTTTATTTTATTTTTTTGAGTCGAATCGAGTTTTGCTCTACGAACACTATACAAATGATCCAACAATGTGTTCAGTTAGATGGTTGATAAACCGTAAAATAAACATATTTTAATCCCACATTTAGCTTACTTTTGGATAATTTATCCCTTTAATTATGGAAATAGTGCTCCTAATCCTTTGTTTTCATGTTTTATATTTAGTAGAGCACCGGAGAATGAAAGGAACGAGAAATGGGCCAAAATCAAAGAAAATGGGCCATATCACGGATTTGACATGGCCGTGCCTCGTAAGAAGAAGCCGACCACGGCTTGTACCCTGAAATACATGGCCCTGCCTCATCAACAAACCCGAACACGGCTTGGCCATGATTTACACGGGCGTGTGCCATAGGCGTGCCTCTGCCGCAGATAAGAATAATTCTATTCAGATTAAGGTACTTAGAGGCAAAGAAACATATTCCAAAAGCCTATAAAAAGACCCTAGAGGCCAACCTTTAGGGGGCGATTCAGCTAAGCCAAGGAGCCAAGCCAGAAGGGCCAGATTGTGGGATTCACTCGAAGAAAGCCAGTTGATTCATCTCAAGAAGCCAAGATCATACTCAAGATGGAGGAACTCTCCTTCAATTCCTTCAGGGCGTTTTAGGGTTTTCTTTATGTTTTGTTTTATATTTTCTTCTGAGATGTTTTCTTCTACTATTATGAACTAAACCTCTCAAATACCTCAGGGGGATGATACTTAAGACGAATCTTGTTATTGTTATCTGAGCTATTTGATAAATACTTGATTTGTTCTTAACTATGTGTTCTTAATTCTTTTTTTAGTATTTTCGGGATATTGATTGAAGCATTTATGCTCTTAGGCAGGGGAGGAATAGACCCTATTTAAGAGTCGATCTAGCATATTTAAGTGGAGTTGATCGCAACCCTAGAGATAGGATGACAAAAATATGCCGGATTAGGGTCAAACCTAATATGGGAGTCCATAGATCTAGTTAATGCAATTCTAGGGGTTTTAATTAGAAAGAAATTTCAATTAATCAGCCTAGGGTTAGACATTAGTAGCTTCGAGAGAGGTATTAATATAAATTAGGGAATCCTACGGATCAAGTCAAGTGAATAAATCGTCTAGTTTAGAGTTAGATAACAAGTGAAGTCTAGGTGGATTCTTCCTCGGGTATTGTCTTAAGCAATTGGTTTCCCCACAAGTATTTCTCCAATTCATTCTCTTCGTTTTAGATTAGATAAAACAATCCCTTAATTCTTAGGCTAGATAATAAAAAGAAAGTTAGTATTAGCACTTTTGGTTCCTTTGGGTTCGACAATTCGGTCTTGCCACTAAACTATACTATTGTTCGATAGGTGCGCTGGACTCTATCGTTGTCTTAGTTAGTTTCTAGGTCCAATCATTCCTTTTAATAAATTTTTAAGACTCTGACACACGATCAAGTTTTTGGCACCGTTGCTGGGGAACTAAAATATTAAGAACACTCAATTTTTATTACTTTAGCCATATTTTTTATATTTTCTTTATTTTTGCAAATAAACTATTTTTACTTTTCTAAATTTTCTTTTTCTATTTCTCTTTTCCTAGCAGGTACCTCTAGTTTATGAATAGATGGAACCCGACAGGACCACTACTTTACGGCAGTGATATTGAAGGTACTGTACGCAGAAATTGTAGAGAAGCAAGGCGAGGTTTAAATTACATACAAGAAGAGTAAGAGGACGAAACTAATACCACCGAAGGGATGGTTGAGAATAATCCGCTACCTCAGGAGGTGGCCGATCATCATGTTCCTCGAACTATGTATGATTATGCAAAACCTAATTTAACAGGAGCCGAATCAAGTATTGTTAGGCCTGCTATAGCTGCTAATAATTTTGAATTGAAACCTAACACTATACAAATGATTCAACAGTTTGTTCAGTTTGATGGTTTGCAAGGCGAAGACCCAAATACTCATTTAGCAAATTTTGTAGAACTCTGTGATACCTTCAAGATAAATGTGTTTCTGATAATGCCATTCATCTTTGGTTATTTCCTTTTCATTAAGAAATAAAGCCAAACAGTGGTTACATTATCTTCCATGAGGATCAATTACCACATAGGACCAAATAACCGAAAATTTTTTAATAAAAATATTTTCTGCAGGCCAAAATGGCCAAATTAAGGAATGATATCTCTTCTTTTGTGCTGATAGATTTAGAAACATTATCTGATGCATGGGAGAGATACAAGGATCTGTTGAGAAGGTGCCCACACCATGGCTTACCCTTGTGGCTACAGGTCCAAAATTTTTTCAATGGTGTGAATCCTTCAACCAGGTAGTTGATTGATTCAGCCACCGGCGGAACCCTAAATAACAAAACTCTTAAAGCGGCCTACGAGTTTATAGAGGAGATGTCACTGAATAACTATTAGTGGCAAGTTACAAGGACAAAGCCAGCTAAAGCAGCCGGAGTTTTCAACCTCAACGCAGTCACCATGCTATTAAATCAGGTAGAGATGATGAATAAAAAGATTGATGGTTTATGTGGTTCTTTGTAGGTACATCCAGTTATGCAATGTGACTCAAATCTAGGAGGTGTGGCGAATCCTGAGTACCCACCCTACAATCTGGGCACGAAAAACGAATAGATGAACTATATGGGTAATAATTTTCGATCTCAAAATAACCCTTATAGTAATACTTATAATCCAGGTTGGAGGAACCACCCCAATTTCTTATGGGGTGGCCAAGGAAATCAGAGACAACAACCACCCCCTTCAAATTTTCAACAACAGCCCTACCCATAGGAAAAGAAGCCGAACCTTGAAGAGATTCTGACAAAATTCATAGCGGTGTCTGAAACTTGTTTTCAAAATACTGAGACAACATTTAAAAATCAACAAGCATCGATTAAAGAAATCGATAACCAATTAGGGCAACTCATAAAACTGATCTCTGAGGGACCACTAGGTAGCTTGCCAAGTAACACTGAGACTAATCCAAAGGAGAAAATTCAAGCCATAACAGCTCATGATAATGAAGGGTTATTAGAATTTGAATTTGAGCCAAGGTGAGAACATGTGGTAAGTGAAGGTAACATTGAGGTAAGCCAAGAAAATCCAAAACTGGTAATTAAAGAATACAAACCTCGTATACCTTACCCCAATGCGATAAAAGAAGATGACACAGAAGAACAATTCGGTAAGTTCCTTAAACTCTTAAAGAAATTACATATTAACTTACCATTTCTTGAAGCACTTTCACAGATGCCAGATTTAAGGAAATTTTTAAAAGAGTTCTCAACGAACAAGCGAAAGTTAGACGAGGAGTCACATGTGGAATTAAACACAGTATGCTCAGTAATGTTACAGAACAGACTACCACGGAAATTAAAAGATCCAGGGAGTTTTACAATTCCATGTTTAATTGGTAGTTTATCTTTTGATAATGCTTTAGCTGATTTAGGGGCAAGCATCAATGTTATGTCATCTAAAATGTTTAAATAGCTTGGTCTAGGGAAACCTAAGCAAACTAGGATAAGTATTCAACTAGCTTATAAGACTATTCAAATTCCTAAGGGTATAATTGAAGATGTACTAGTTAAATTTGACAAATTCATATTCCCCGTAGACTTCGTTGTTTTAGATATGGATGAAGACAATAGTACCCCTTTAATTTTAGGAAGACCTTTTCTAGCAACTGCCAGATCTAAAATTGATGTTAGTACAGGTGAACTCATACTTCGTGTAGGTGACAAATCAATCAATCTTTAAGTTCTCGACTCACCTAGGACATCGAGTGAGAAAGGTGAGGACATAAATTCTATCGATAATTATTCAATTAAAACTTCTTTTCAGGAAACACTGATGAACACTACAGAGCCAGATCCTATAGCTCGTACCAACAAGGAAATATCTCATGAGAAACGACGGCTTCAGATCGATGAGCTAGATGAGTGGGAGATACATTTCGAGGAGAAATCAAACCCACATGAAGTGAAAGCAAAAGAACCCCCAGAAGAACTTAAAGGAACATCAAATCGCTTCAAAATAGGAGATCAAGTACTATTAGATAGAACACACCCGTGAATCGCCACATCAAACCTAAAGACAAATGAAGAGATCCCCTTTACGGTACTTAATGTTTTCCCTTAAGGAATAGTCAAGGTAAGTAATTCTACATTCGGTACTTTTAAAGTAAACTCTAATCTACTCAAACTATATAATGATAGCATGATGAAGGATTTTTCACTCCTTAAACCATCTTGAGGGTACGAATGAGAGGCAAGTCTAACTTAAGACTTTAAACGAGTGCTTCTCGGGAGGTAACCCGAGCACTAACCCTATTTATTTATTTTTTCTTTTCTTTTAGCACCTAACTACAAACTAAACAAGTTAATGAAGTGCAGATTTTTGTACCACACGGCCTTACACACGACCGTGGCCATGGCCGTGTAGCTACTACGGATGTTAGCTCTAGCATGGTAGAGATAGTACGAGATAGGACGACAAAAATATCTTCAAATCACGGACTCAACTAATACCACAGTCGTGCGACATAGTTGTGGCCGACCCTGTTGAACCAACACGGGCATGGCAATCCAATACAAGGCATGGGAGAAGCGATTGAACCACCACATGACCGTGCAATATGGTAGTGGGACACAACACACCCATGAGACACGGGCGTGGGGTTGTACCAAAGCTAAAAATTTCTATTTAAAACACCCCTCTCCCCTTCTCACCCACTCCCTATTCACTCTTCACTCCCCTCTATCTTCACTTTCCTCCTTATTCATTCTCTAAAGTCTTGATCTACGCTTCAACAATGTTGAAGAAATGGAAAGATCCTAGTGCAGTCTCCTTGTGCGAGACTAATCAACATAAGTTCATGCCGGCCGCTTCATCTAATAGACAAGCCAAGGGTCTTTGAGGCCATTTAACTTTTATTTTACTTTTATGTTCTCCTTTATTTTCCTTTTCTTTATTTTTCTTATACTAAATTCAGTTATTTTTGTTTTATTTTCTTGATTTTAGGTTCAAAAGGCTGCTAGGGAATCACAACACCACGACTTTAGAAACGACACCCACCTCGCGAACCATCTACCAATAAGGACTTTTCAGTCCATTCATCTTTTCTTTTGGTCTTATTTTAATTCTTATTTTCTTTCTTGTTATCTTTATTTACTTTAATTATATATTTAGTATCATTTAAATTAGTATTATTATTTCCTGCTAACTCTTCACGAGGTTCCCAATTTCTTCATCTCGCACAGGAAGTAGAGGTGCCCCCTCCAACTTTTCTTTCACTTACAAGTCAAGTTTCCACACTTCCAACTCATGGAATCCATCCAAAAATTCAGGAAGTTTCATCTCTCTCCCCACTTTTGATTCTCTTATTATATGATTATTATCTATCTTTGTACATTGAGGGCAATGTACATCTTAAGTGTGCGGGGTGAAAATTATTTAGAAAAAGTGCCTAACTTTTTGCATTTTTCTCAAATTCGTGAATGATATCTTGTCCTAAAGTAATTTTCTCATACCACTAATTAGAATGAAATTCCTGTTAATTCATTATTTTTATTGATATGTTTTAGATTAAGTCATTGATAATTGTGTAATGATGATTTAAACTTCAAGATACTAGAGAATCAAGCATGATTAGTCTATTTTCAAAAAAATTAAAAATTTTGTTAGGTTGTCTACTTGAATCTAATTGTTACCTTGAAATTTGAAATTTACAAAGTTGATATAAAAAACCCATAAGTTTTGTGAGGTTTTGAGCCTTTTAGAGTATACATTCTTTTCGTGCTCACTTTTATTGATTATGGGTGTGTCAACATTGATTTGTTATTCTAGAACTTGCTTCGATTATACCTGTCAAGACCACACTATTGATTTGATATACAGAGATGATTAAGGCACTTAGGATTTAACCCACTTACTCCACTAAAAGCCTACCCTCACAATTAACCCCTAGTGAACCCATTTGATCCTAACAACCCTTTTATTGACTTAAGCCACTAATATTAACCTGAAACCCATCTTGTATTTGTTATCACCATTCCTTTTGACTACCCTTCTATCGAGACTTGATTTGATCAGTTGCCTAATTATATTATTTTAGTTGTTAAAGTTTTATCTTATATTGATTTGTTCGTAAAAAGACAAAGTATATTCATTATTAGTTCTATAATTAAATGAGCTTATACATTTAAATTCAACATCTTGAAGAAAAAGAGGGAAGCTGGTATTTTTAGTATTTCAAAGTTTTTAATTTATGTAATTAGTTTATTTTTCTAGTTAGGTAAATTGTCAATTAAATCTCAATTTTAACCCCTTAATTCAACCTTTATCCACACCTTTAACCTAAGCCCCGTTACAACCCTTTAAAGACTTTTTGATTTGTGTATCATCTCATTTTACAGTGGTGGAGATTTGATTTTCATGCAAGCCTATGGAATTAACTTTTCATGTTTGACTTTTAAGCTCTTAATTTTTGAACCTTAAACACCTTGAGTGATTTGAGTGAATCTTTAGTGAGGATGTCAACTTTCGTCGATTTTGAATTAAAAGTAATTATTTAGGTGAGGGGAAACACCTATATATTCATGCTACAAAACTATGACTTTAATTGTTTGAATATTTAGGACTCTTTTAGTTAAATTATCCATATATAAATTATCTATGAATTATGATGAAGCATTATCAATGAATATTATGAATTGAGGAAGTTCGTTTTAATTATGAGTTGAGAATTTTGCTTGAGGACAAGCAAAAGCTCAAGTGTGGGGATATTTGATAAACCGTAAAATGAACATATTTTAATCCCACATTTAGCTTACTTTTGGATGATTTATCCCTTTAATTATGGAAATAAGTGCTCCTAATATTTTGTTTTCATGTTTTCTATTCAGTAGAGCACTGGAGAATCAAAAAATGAGAAACGAGTTGAAATCGGAGAAAATGGGCCATATCATGGAATCGACACGGCCTGAGCCCAAGACTACACGATCGTGCCCTGTAAGAAGAAGCCGACCACGGCCTAGACCCCAAAATACATGGTCGTACCTCATCAATAAGCCCAAACATGGACTGGCCACGATTTACACGGGCGTGTGCCATAGGCGTGCCTCTGCCGCATATAAGAAGAATTCTATTCAGATTAGGGTACTTAGAGGCAAAGAAACATATTCCAAAAGCCTATATAAAGACCCTAGAGGCCAACATTTAGGGGGCAGTTCAGCTAGGCCAAGGAGCCAAGCCAGAGGGGCCAGAATTGTGGGATTCACTCGAAGAAAGCCAGTTGATTCATCTCAAGAAGCCAGGATCATACTCAAGATGGAGGAATCTCCTTCAATTCCTTCAGGGGGTTTTAGGGTTTTCTTTATGTTTTGTTTTATATTTTCTTTTGAGATGTTTTCTTTTACTATTATGAACTAAACCTCTCAAATACCTGTGGGGGATGATAACTAAGACGAATCTTGTTATTGTTATCTGAGCTGTATGATAAATACTTGATTTGTTCTTAACTATGTGTTCTTAATTCTTGTTTTGGTATTTTCGGGATATTGATTCAAGCATTTATGCTCTTAGGTAGAGGAGGAATAGACCATGTTTAAGAGTAGATCTAGCATAGTTAAGTGGAGTTGATCACAATCCTAGAGATAGGATGACGAAAATATGCTGGATTAGGGTCAAACCTAATATGGGAGTCCATAGATCGAGTTAATGCAATTCTAGGGGTTTTAATTAGAAAGAGATTTTAATTAATCAACCTAGGGTTAGACATTAGTAGCCTCGAGAGAGGTATTAATATAAATTAGGGAATCATACGGATCAAGTCAAGTGAATAAATCGTCTGGTGCAGAGTTAGATAACAAGTGAAGTCTAGGTGGATTCTTCCTCGGTATTGTCTTAAGCAATTGGTTTTCCCACAAGTATTTCCCCAATTCATTCTCTTCGTCTTTGCATCTTTATCTCAGTAGTTAGTTTATTTTAGATTAGATAAAACAATCCCTTAATTCTTAGGCTAGATAATAAAAGGAAAGTTAGTATTAGTAGTTTTGGTTCCTTTGGGTTCGACAATCCGGTTTTGCCACTAAACTATACTATTGTTCGATAGGTGCACTTGCCTCCATCATTGTCTTAGTTAGTTTCCAGGTTCGATCATTCTTTTTATAAATTTTTAAGACTCTGGCACACGATCAATGGTTTACAGGATGAGGATCCAAATACTCATTTAGCCAATTTTCTAGAATTCTGTGATACTTTTAAAATTAACGGCGTTTCTGATGATGCCATTCACTTATGGTTATTTCCCATTTCATTGAGGAATAAAGCTGTAACACCCTGAATTAGGGGTTGTTTGTAATTCAATTAATTTCCCATGTGTGTGTGCTTGAAGAATTAAATTATAGGATTATTTGGCATGTTTTAGGGTCTAAAAATAACCCCGAGCTAGGCCTGACCTAGTATTAAAAATTTCTTTTTAAGTATCTAAAAGGAGGGAGCTAGGTGAGATAGGGCTTAAATAAAATTTAGGAGAAGCATGACACAAAGAATGGGCTTGGCACAATTGGCTTGGCGCGTCAAGGGAGTTTTCTAGGGAGGAGGTTCGAGTCTCGGCAGATACAAGGGGGAAATAAGTTTTATTTTTTGCGTTATGAATGGTTGGGCTAGAAAGGCCTTATAATTAAATGAAGGAGGTTTGTGACAAGAAAGTCGGGCTGGTGGAGTGGCTTGGGACGCCACTTAAAGGGTTTTGGTCTCGGGTTTGAGACATAAAGGACGCAAGGAGTTTTATTTTTTTGGGCTGTTTGGGGCGTTAAAGAAAGGGGCAGGTTGGAAGGTCTTAAAAGATTTTTGGTGTTGGAGTTGGACATGAAAGTTGGGTTGGCTAAGTGGCTACCGTGTGCCACTTAAAGGCTTGGAGGTTGATGGGCACAGGTTCGAGCTGCTGGAATGGATTTTTGGCTTTTTATTTTTGGGGTGATCGGCCTAGGGAGGTCTTATAAAGAAATGAAGGGGTTTTATGGCATGAAAGTCTAATAGGAGAAGTGGCTAGGGGCGTTGGAAGAGAGGGCTGGGGCATGAGGTCGTTGGTTCGAACCTAAGGGGTAGCAAATGCATTTTATTTTGTATTTTTGCTGCTGACGTGAATGGGAGGGTGTTGGCTAAGTTTTGGACTCTTATTTTCAGCTGGAAGAGTGAATTTTAGCAGTTTTTCTTTCATTAAATTTGTTAGGGAGGAGATTAAGGGATAACAAAAGATAAATGTGATTAGATTAAAAGCCAAATTATCACCTAAAAAGAAGGTTTTTTACAATAAAAGGACTCCTTGGTATCCTTATTCAGAGAGAAGTGCCAAAAAATTCTTCAAATTGATCTTTTCTTTCTCCCAAAGTTGTTGCTTCCAAATTCCCTTGTTGCATTGCCTAAATTGTTCAAAAAATTCCACTTCTTTTCTACTAAGTCAAAACCACCACCACTTCCCTATATCTCTTCCTTCTTTTCCCTATTAGCCTAACCTACCTCTTTCTTCTTCTCAAATTCCAGCCCTCCATCTTGTGCTTAGGCCGAATCTTCTCTCCCTAAATAAGGTGCTGCCGATTTCTCATGGTGTGGTAAGGGATCTTTCTAAGTTTAATTCTTTTATTATTGTTGTTTTGGCCAACCGAAACCATGAGGTTTTAACCTTGAATTCTTGTGTGTAACCGAACCTATTCAAGGTCTTGGATTGGTAACCCTCACTAGAAGCCAACATTAAGGAGAATTGAGGGAGCTTTCGGGATTTGTTTTCCTAAGGTAAGGAGGTAAGTAACATTTGGCCTTAGGCCTTGATTAGGTATTAGTGTGCAAGCCAATTTTTAACAAGTTTTTTTGGTAGGAATATCGACAGAACAAGTGACAAATACGGGATTTTCGGTGAGTTTGGTAAGTAATTAAGCACTTTAGGCCAAAGGCCATATTTTTGGTACAAGAGATCCTTCGGGGTTATTAACATGGCCAAATAGGCCAAATGTCCCTAATTATGTTGTTGGCCGATTATAGGTTAAGAGATCTAGCGTTGTAGATCGGATCTTCAGGATCTAGGAATTTCGGTAGAAACAGGTGTGTAAACTCTTTACACACTTTATTATAAACTTGCTATATTATTGCCTTATGTATAAATTTTGGTAGTGATCTATGATATGCTTGTGGGCTTAAACATGGATTCCGGTAAGTCCCCTAACTTATGATCTTTGATATATGTTTTTGCATGCCATCACATGCTGTTAAATGCCATGCCTAAATACATGATATATGATAATTGATATATAAAGCATGATGATGGTGGGATTGATGAGAGGAGAGGGATGATTTTCTTAATCGTCGCGATGGTTTTGACCACAAGATGGGTTGGCCCCATCAGTTATTTGTGACCTATGGTCATCGGTGGTTTTGACCACACCGATTGATAAATTGCGACTAAGTCCCAAAGGTTTGGTACCACCAAAGGTTTTGACCACACTTGATATATTGTGACCTATGGTCATCGATGGTTTTGACCACACGATGGGTTGGCCCCATCATTTAAATTGTGACACTAGTTACCAAGGTTTTGACCACCAAAGGGTTTTGACCACACTGGGTAGAAAAGGAGCATGGATGGCTAGTTAGGTTGTATGTGCATGTTTATTAATGAATTGTGTTTGAGTTGTATTTTCCGGGTGGGGATTTACACATCGAGTCTTGGTGACTCACCCCTTCCCTTAACATTTTGCGATGAGTAGAACGCGAAAATGGAGCCGAAGAGGACTCGAGGCGGCCATGCTTGTCGATGAATTTAAGTTCATTTTATTAAAGTTATTATTATTTATTTTCTAAGTTTTCATTTTGGGTTTGTAATAAGGCCGATAATTATTGTTTAGATGTTTATTTTATTGCTTTATTTTACTCATGTTATATTACAAATGGAATTTTATAAATATTAATTGAACCGGTTAAAAGTAACTTTTCAAACTTAATAAACTTCGACGAGTTTTTAAAGATGTTACCATCGGGTAACAAAAATAAACCAAGTCCACTATAAATTTGACGATTTTAAAATGCAACATGATCAACCGTTTTTCAAAAAGGGTTTGTCAACCCAACTATACTTAAAAAAAGCCCAACTAAGTTTTCAAACACCGTTTCCATACCTTAGCCAAATTTTATCAAGTTTTCACCAAATTCTTAAAATGTTTCAAATTATTCTACTCCGTGACATACCAGATCCGGTCAGGACTCATGGGCTGGGTTTGGGGTGTTACATTTTTGGTATCAGAGCCCGGTTTAAAACTCGACTGTGGGGGGGCCAAGGCCCAAAATGTTTTGTTTTTAAGTAGGCCTTAATATGATGTTTGGAGAAACTGTTTTGGCTTGAACAGCATGGCACCGAGTCTCCGGAACCTATCCGCCAAGGTAAGTACTTCTATCCATTTTTGTGAATATTTGATGAGGGGTAGAAGGGTAAATTGGAAACGTAGACTACTAGAATAGAAATTATTGAACCCTAGGGCTAGCATACCTCAACTATGCATAAGATTTAATAATTACCAAAACAAACCCTGTGAGTTGTCACTGAGCAAAGCATGTGGCAATCGGTATACGCATGTCTAGGATTGGATTCGGTGGGGGCCTGGTATTTAAGCAGTCCTCGTGACTCACCTCCTACTCACTTGAATCCTACCTGGTGCGTAGTAACGATTCATCCTAGCTGAGACGACACACTCACAGGCCAAACTCGATAACTAAAACCCGAAAGGGATTAGCCATTTTGCTTTTGGAAATAATTAAAACCATAGTTTTGAAAAAAAATTGACCAAAATATCCCTTTATTTAAAAATGACCAAAATACCCCTGGCTTGTAAACTACCAAAATGCCCTCCGAATGAAAAATTTTCAAATGAAAAATTTTCAGAATATCCTTCTTATGTGAAATCACTTAGAACCCAATTTTGGAAATCATTTTTGTGAAAATGCCCTGATTTTGTGAAATTACTAAAATGCCCCTAGGGGGTAAAATTACGAAAACACCCTTCATTTATGATATTCCCAAAATACCCACAGTTTTAATCAAAATTTTCATTTCATAAAAAGTGCTTAAAAACCTTAAACTTCAAAAACGTCATGATTTTGTAAAATTACAAAATTGCCCCTCACCAGCAAAATTACCAAAACGACCTTGGTTTTCAAAATTTTTGCAACACCATCAACTTGGAAAATAAATTCTTAAAAAGAACCCCCAAAGTTTTACAACTTTTGAAATATCTTTGATTTATTAAATTTTACAAATTCACCCTGATTTGTGAAAAAATTACCAAAATACCCATGAACTTCAAAATCACCAAAATACCCCCGAATTTCAAAATTTTCAGAATACCTCGAGAATTTAAGAGTTCCAGAATACTTTTTGACAAAATCATCCGAGAACCTGTATTTTTGAAAATTTTTATTTTTGAAAAAAAAGTTACAAAAATACCCCTGTAGGATAAATTACGAAATACCCCCGGGTAGTGGAAAAACAATCACAACGAAATCAACAACATCTCTTTGAATGAATGAATGGAAAACTGTGTGCATGTATGATTACGAAAGAACCACTCCTAAACTCTTATCATAAAATTCCTTCGCGGGTAATCCACTGAGACAAGTACTAATACATAAAATTCTTAAACAGATAAATGCAGTCGTTAGAATGAGTTCAAGAGGTCGTGGACGTCTACCCCATGGCCGTGGTAGGGGTAGGATGACCTTGTCCGAGCCAGCAAGGTCTGGTCACGGGTCTGGAAATGAGATGCCAGATCTGCCGACGGCGAAAATTGAGTTCCAAGATCAGACGGGTGGTAATGATGTCGTGTCTCAAGTCAGACACGGTATTGGAACAGGTTCTTTGAGGCAAAGCGTGGGTGTAGGAGCCCAAATCAGGGTTGAACGACTCAAGCTAACGGAGCGAGGTGTTTAGAGGAGTTTCTGGAGTGGCGCCCAGTGCGGTGGAGTATTGGTTGGAATCCACTGAAAGAATCATGGATGATTTAGATTTCACAGCTGAGGAGAAGTTGAAGGGCATAATGTCTTTGCTTCGGGATGAGTTATATCAGTGGTGACTCACTGTAAGGGATGGAACGGTGGCAGAAAATCTTACTTGGGAATTCTTCAGGGATGCCTACCAGAAGAAGTATATCGGAACCAGTTATGTGGACGCACAACAAAAGGCTTTCTTGAACCTGGTTCAAGGTAATAAGTCAGTGGCAGAATATGAGGTCGAGTTTCTCCAGTTGAGTAGGTATGCTCGTGGTATTGTGGGTACCGAGCATGAACGCTGTGTTAGATTTGAGGATGGGCTGAGGGATGAGATGAGGATGATGATAGCTCCACAATAGGAATGAGAGTTCGCTATCCTTGTGGAGAAGTCTAAAGTTGTTGAAGGAGTAAGACAGTCGGTTAGACAAAATCAAGATAGAAATTGGGATAAGAGGAGCTCGAAACCTTCAAAGTTCTCAGGTAATGAGCAGAAGAGGATGAGGTTTGGTGGGTCGGATCAAGCTGCTAGGCCTGCTGCTGCTAATCCTCAATGGCCGCCATGGTGTGCTCGGTGTGGCAAGTCTCACACGGGGGAGTGTTGGAATGGTAACCGAGGGTGCTTCGAGTGTGGGTCTTTGGAGCATCGAGTTAAGGACTGTCCGAAAAAGGCAGCTAGATTGAGATCAGAGGGTCAGGATCGTGCACCGAACAGGAGGGATAACCAACAGCCACAGAGGGGTCGAGGTGCAGTTAGGGGTAATGAAAATGGTAACGGGGGTGGCCGAGGTGCTAAAGGTACAGAGGCGAGGCAACCAAGGTTGGTTTATGCAGTTGGCCATCGCGAGGAGAAAGATGTGCCAGATGTGACAACGGGTATGCTCCTTATTTCTGGAATACCCTTAAATTGCTTTGATTATTGTAGAGTTTTCTTGTTTTACTAGGGAAGTGCCTGAAACCTTAGTTGTGAACTTAGAGATTGTGCCTAGGAGGTAAGATAGTTTTATTAAGAGCAGAGTGCGCAGCATAAGCGTAGTATGGTGAGTTAAGATGTACGACTATTCGTTAGTAAGTAATTTCGAGGACGAAATTATTTTTAAGGGGGTAGAACTGTAACACCTTGAATTAGGGGTTGTTTGTAATTCAATTAATTTCCCATGTGTGTGTGCTTGAAGAATTAAATTATAGGATTATTTGGCATGTTTTAGGGTCTAAAAATAACCCCGAGCTAGGCCTGACCTAGTATTAAAAATTTCTTTTTAAGTATCTAAAAGGAGGGAGCTAGGTGAGATAGGGCTTAAATAAAATTTAGGAGAAGCATGACACAAAGAATGGGCTTGGCACAATTGGCTTGGCGCGTCATGGGAGTTTGCTAGAGAGGAGGTTCGAGTCTCGGCAGATACAAGGGGGAAATAAGTTTTATTTTTTGCGTTATGAATGGTTGGGCTAGGAAGGCCTTGTAATTAAATGAAAGAGGGTTGTGACAAGAAAGTCAGGCTGGTGGAGTGGCTTGGGGCGCCATTTAAAGGGTTTTGGTTTCGGGTTTGAGACATAAAGGACGCAAGGAGTTTTATTTTTTGAAATTTGTTTGGGCGTTAAAGAAAGGGCGAGTTGGAAGGTCTTAAAAGATTTTTGGTGTTGGAGTTGGACATGAAAGTTGGGTTGGCTAAGTGGCTACCATGTGCCACTTAAAGGCTTGAGGTTGATGGGCGCAGTTCGAGTCACTGGAATGGATTTTTGGCTTTTAATTTTTTGGGGTGATCGGCCTAGGGAGGTCTTATAAATAAATGAAGGGGTTTTATGGCATGAAAGTCTAATGGGAGAAGTGGCTAGGGGTGTTGGAAGAGAAGGCTGGGGCGTGAGGTCATTGGTTCGAACCTAAGGGGTAGCAAATGCATTTTATTTTGTATTTTTGCTACTGGCATGAATGGGAGGGTGTTGGCTAAGTTTTGGACTCTTATTTTCGGCTGGAAGAGTGAATTTTAGCAGTTTTTTTCATTAAATTTGTTAGGGAGGAGATTAAGGGATAACAAAAGATAAATGTGATTAGATTAAAAGCCAAATTATCACCTAAAAAGAAGGTTTTTATCGATTAAAGGACTCATTGGGGGCTGTCCATATTCAGTTTGGGCAGTAGAGAAGTGCCAAAGAAATTCTTCAAATTGATCTTTTCTTTCTCCCAAAGTTGCTGCTGCCGAAATTCCCCTTGTTGTATTGCCTAAATTGTTCAAAAAAATTCCAGCTTCTTTTCTACTAAGTCGAAACCACCACCACTTCCCCTATATCTCTTCCTTCTCTTTTTCCTATTAGCCGAACCTACTTCTTTCTTCTTCTCAAATTCTAGCCCTCCATCTTGTGCTTAGGCCGAACTTCTCTCCCTAAATAAGGTGCTGTCGATTTCTCATGGTGTGGTAAGGGATCTTTCTAAGTTTAATTCTTTTATTATTGTTGTTTTGGCCAACCGAAACCATGAGGTTTTAACCTTGAATTCTTGTGTGTAACCGAACCTATTCAGGGTCTTGGATTGGTAACCCTCACTAGAAGCCAACATTAAGGAGAATTGAGGGAGCTTTTGGGATTTGTTTTCCTAAGGTAAGGAGGTAAGTAACATTCGACCTTAGGCCTTGATTAGGTATTAGTGTGCAAGCCAATTTTTAACAAGTGTTTTTGGTTGGAATATCGACAGAACAAGTGACAAATACAGGATTTTCGGTGAGTTTGGTAAGTGGTTAAGCACTTTCGGCCAAAGGCCATATTTTTGGTACAAGAGATCCTTCAGGGTTATTAACATGGCCAAAAGTCCTAATGTCCCTAATTATATTGTTGGCTGATTAAAGGTTAAGAGATCTAGCGTTGTAGATTGGATCTTCGGGATCTAGGAATTTCGGTAGAAACAGGTGTGTAAACTCTTTACATTCTTTATTAATAAACTTGCTATATTATTGCCTTGTGTATAAATTTTGGTAGTGATCTATGATATGCTTGTGGGCTTAAACATGGATTCCGGGTAAGTCCTCTAACTTGTGGTCTTTGATATATGTTTTTGCATGCCATCACATGCTGTTAAATGCCATGCCTAAATACATGATATATGATAATTGATATATAAAGTATGATGATGGTGGGATTGATGAGAGGAGGGGGATGATTTTCTGGACTGTCGCCAGTGGTTTTGACCACAAGATGGGTTGGCCCCATTAGATTATTTGTGACCTATGGTCATCAGTGGTTTTGACCATAAGATGGGTTGGCCCCATTAGATTATTTGTGACCTATGTTCATCAGTGGTTTTGACCATACCGATTGATAAATTGCGACTAAGTCCCAGTGGTTTGGTACCACCAGTGGTTTTGACCACACTTGATATATTGTGACCTATGGTCATCAGTGGTTTTGACCACACGATGGGTTGGCCCCATCATTTAAATTGTGACACTAGTCACCAGTGGTTTTGACCACCAGTGGTTTTGACCACACGGGGTAGAAAAGGAACATGGATGGCTAGTTGGGTTGCATGTGCATGTTTATTAATGAATTGTGTTTGAGTTGTATTTTCCGGGTGGGGGATTTACACACTGAGTCTTGGTGACTCACCCCTTCCCTTAACATTTTGTAGATGAGTAGAACGCGGAAATGGAGCCGGAGAGGACTCGAGGCGGCCATGCTTGTCGATGAATTTAAGTTCATTTTATTAAAGTTATTATTATTTATTTTCTAAGTTTTCATTTTGGGTTTGTAATAAGGCCGATAATTATTGTTTAGATGTTTATTTTATTGTTTTATTTTACTCATGTTATATTACAAATGGAATTTTATAAATATTAATTGAACCGGTTAAAAGTAACTTTTCAAACTTAATAAACTTCGACGGGTTTTTAAAGATGTTACCATCGAGTAACAAAAATAAACCAAGTCCACTATAACTTTGACGATTTTAAAATGCAACATGATCAACCGTTTTTCAAAAAAGGTTTGTCAACCCAACTATACTTAAAAAAAGCCCAACTAAGTTTTCAAACACCGTTTCCATACCTTAGCCAAATTTTATCAAGTTTTCACCAAATTCTTAAAATGTTTCAAATTATTCTACTCCGTGACATACCAGATCCGGTCAGGACTCATGGGCCGGGTTTGGGGTGTTACAAAAGCTAAACAGTGGTTGAACTCGTTACCATGAATTTCCATCACTACTTGGGAATAGATGACCGAGAAATTTTTATTAAAATATTTTTTACTTGGCTAAAACGGTAAAGTTGAGGAATGATATCTCTTCTTTTGTGCAGATGGATTTAGAAACTTTTTATAATTCATGGGAGAGGTATAAGGACTTATTGAGAAGGTTCCCTCACCATGGGTTACCTTTATGGCTACAGGTTCAAATCTTATATAACGGTTTGAACCCTTCAGCTAGGCAACTAATTGATGCAGCGACCGGTGGTACTCTAAACAACAAAACTCCTGAAGTAGCTTATGAGTTTATAGAGGAGATGTCACTGAATAATTAACAGTGGCAAGTCATGAGAACAAAGCTGACAAAAGCTGTTAGTGTTTTCAACCTTGACGTGGTCACCATGTTGTCAAACCAGGTAGAGCTTTTAAATAAAAAGATTGATGGTTTATGTGTTTCTACACAGGTACATCCGATGATGCAATACGACACAAATGGAGGAGGGATAAACACCACAGAATATCCATCCTACAACTTGAGCACTGAAAATGAACAAGTTCACTATATGGGTAACAATTCTAGACCTCAAAATAATCCCTATAGTAACACTTACAACGCAGGTTGGAGGAACCATCCCAATTTCTCATGGGGTGATCAGGGAAATCAGAGACAACAACCCCATCTACGCTTTCAACAACAACCCTACCAACAGGAGAAGAAGCTGAACCTTGAGGAGATGCTAACAAAATTCATCTCGATGCTAGAAACCCGTTTTCAAAACACTAAAAAAGCACTCAAAAATCAGCAAGCATCAACTCAAGGGCTCGAGACTCAAATAGGTTAGCTTGCTAAACTGATCTCAGAATGACCACAAGGTAGCTTACCGAGTTATACCGAACCTAACCCAAGGGAGCAACTACATGCCATCACAGTGCGCAATGAAGAAGGGTTAGTGGGATCTAAATATGAACCAAGGCAAGAACCTGTGGTAAGTAAAGGTAAGGTTGGGGTAAACCACAGTGCTCAGAACCTCGTGTGCCATATCCTAACGTGACGAAGAAAGACCATACTAATGAACAATTTGGTAAATTTCTTAAACTCTTAAAAAAGTTACATATTAACTTACCGTTTATCGAAGATTTTTCATAGATGCCCAACTCAGTTAAATTTTTAAAGGAGCTTCTGGCAAATAAACGAAAGTTAGATGATGCATCACATGTGGAGCTAAACGTAATCTTTTCAGCCATTTTACAGAATAAACTACCCAACAAATTAAAGGATCCAGGGAGTTTTATTATTCCTTGTTTAATTGGTAGTTTAGATGTTAACAATGCCTGGCTGATTTAGGGGGGAATATTAACGTCATGCCCTATAAAATGTTTAAGCAACTAGGTCTTGGGAAACCTAAACAAACTAGGATGAGCATTCAACTAGCAGATAAAACTATTATATTTCCTAGGGGAATTGTTGAGGATGTGCTTGTAAAAATTGATAAATTTATATTCCCAGTTGACTTTGTTGTTTTAGACATGGATGAGGACAATGACGCACCTTTAATCTTAAGACAACCCTTTTTAGCAACTGCTAGAACTATAATTGATGTTGGCACAGGTGAATTGTTACTTCTTATAGGTGATGACACGGTTAAACTCCAAGCTAGTGATTCTGTTAGAATATCTAGTGATCGAGATGATATTACGAGTTCTGTTGATGTGAGTAACGTTGTGGCTCAAACTTCTTGGCAGTAAATCCCTAGGAAGAAAGTGATGGAGCCACATTCTATCCTATGTGACAAACACAGAACAACTCATGAGGAGCGAAGGCTTCATATCGATGAACTAGACGAATGGAGGACACTTGGTAAGGAGAACCAAAGAATACACGAAGCAAAATCGAAACAACTCCATGATGAGCTAAAAGGTGGAATGAACCACTTTAAGATTTGGGACCAGGTACTATTAGATAAAACTGACCCTCAAATAACCACTACAGAGCTTAATGCAAACGGAACGACTCCTTTTACGATACTCAATGTCTTTCCATACGGGACAATCGAGGTAACTCATTCTAATTTTGACACTTTTAAAGTAAATACTACTCGACTCAAACCGTATGTTGATAGTAGAATTGATAGCAAAAAAGAGGAGTTTCGAATCCGCGAACCATAGTAACAGAGCGAAAATGAGGTAAGTCGAGCTTAGACTCTAAATAAGCGCTTATCGGTGGGCAACCCGAGCATTAACATGCCTAATTTACTAATTCTAATTTATGATATTTTCAAAATTTCAAAAAAATTAATTAAATAAAAATTGGTGTTTTAAAACCCACACGGCCTGGACACAGGGCGTGTCCCTGGCCGTGTGGATCCTGAGACTTAGTTTTTAAATTTTAAAATAAATCGACAAAGGGCTACACGGCTTGGCGACATGGCTGTGTCACCCACATGGCCTGGACACATGGGCGTGTCCTAGGTCGTGTGGATTCTGGAGCTTTAAAATCCCAAAAATCAACAAAGACATGGCCTTAATTTATTCCACACGGGCGTGCGACATGGCTGTGTGGACAACACGACCTGGACACACGGGCGTGTCCTAGGCCGTGTGAAAAATGGAGCTTAATTTTTCAAATTTTAAAATTTAAAACAAGTCAGGGGGCTCCACGGGAAATAAACACAGCTATGTGTAAGGTCACACGGTCGTGTCAAATTTCACATGGACGTGGGAGAAGCGAAGTACTTCGCACACGATCGTGCGACACGGCCGTGTGAATACTAGGATTTTAAATTTCGTGAAGAACACGGGCTAGAATTCGAGCCACACGGGCGTGTTACATGGCCATGTGGCTTAACAGAGCCATTACACGATCGTGTCATCTATTTAAACCCCTTTTTTTTTCTCCTCTTCTTTTTTCTTCCTCCAATCCTCCCTTCAAACCCTAACCGTTGCCCCCCACCTTTTCTCCTTTTCGCTCCCTCCCTCTCCCCTCTCCGATTTCCAACCCGACCCCATCGTCTTCCCTACCCCTGCGCTGCCCCCAGCCTCCTCACCAGTCGCGCCTTCCTTCGTCCACCACCATCGTTTTTCTTCTCCCCTATTTTTTTATTTTCTTATTATTATTTCTTTGTTTCTTTCTTTATTATAATTATTTTATTACTTTCACTAATTTGATTTATTTCTTTATTTTTCAATGTCTTTACTATTGATTTTGTGTTTCTTCTTGAGTTATGGAAATTTTTACATTTAGATTTAAATTGATTTTATTTTCTTTTTTTTCAGTATTATGCATGTAGTTTTTTTAGCTGATTTTATCTTTATTTTCTTGCTAGTCTTGTTTCTACATTTTTAGTATTGGTCCTTATTAGTTTTATTTATTCTTACTAGGTTTTTGTTTGATAGTAACTTTTTGATTATTAAGTTTATTATGCTCCAAGACAATTTCTCTCTTAGTCCCATTTATTAAACTTTCCATAGATTTTCCTTTCTTAGTCGCGTGCATCTATATATTGATTCATTATTCTTATTTCATAATCATTAGTATTGTTTATTTCAACCGTGTTTCTATTTGATGGTAGTTCTTTATTTCGTAGTACTATTATTCAAGTCTAGTTCATTATTAGTCAATTTGGTGATCCCCACTTGAATGTTTCTTTTGTCTATTATGTTTATACGTTTAATTTGAATTTTGTGATTGATGTCTAGCAAGTTTATTATGACAAATACTTGAGGCAAGACTAAGGTCGCCATTCCCACTTCGAAAAAGTGGAAGGGTCCTGGCGTGACCTCCTCTAGTGCCACGACTGAAGTTTGCCATCCCTGCATCTGATTTTTCGCAGACCCACCGGTATTTCAGCTCCTTCGAGTACGACCCCTAGGTTTGGGCCTCTTGATGGGCTCGAAACTAACTAATATTTTGACAAAGGCAAGCGCACCTATCGAACAGTAGTATAGTTGTGGTGAGTCCGGAATATCATATCCTCAAGGACTAAAATTACTAGTAATAACTATCTTTTTATTATCTAGCCTAATAATTAAGGGATTTTGTTTTAATCTAAAATTTAACTAACTAATTTACTACGAACGCAACAGAGAGTTAATAGAGTAATCGAATAAACCAATGAATGAAGACAATACCCAAGGAAGAATCCATCTAGACTTCACTTATTATTCTGATTCTGAATTAAATGATTTTTTCACTTGACTTGATCCGTAGAAATCCCTAAATTATGTTAATATCTCTTTCAAGATTAAAAACAACTGACTCTAGCTTGATTAACTGAAATCTCTTTTTAATTAAAACCCTTATCGTCGCATTAACTCGATCTATGCATTCCCTTATTAGATTTGACTCTAATCCGACAGATTTATGTCGTCCTATTTCTAGGATTGCAATCAACTCTGCTTAATTATGTTGGATCTTCTCTTAAACAGGGACTTTTGCTCAACTGAATAAGCACATTAAACTTGAGCTAATATTCTTGAAAACATCAAAACAAGGATTAAGAACACATAATTAAAAACAAGATCAAGTATTTATCACGTAATTCAAATTTATTGAATAATAATATTCATCTAGGTTTCATCCTCCCTGGGTATTTAGGGAGTTTAATTCATAACGTAAAAGGAAAACATCATAGAATTAAGAAAACAACAAGACATAAAGAACCCAAAAAATTCTAAAGAACTTGATGGAGATCTTCAATCTTGGAGTGGATCTGCTTCCTAGATGATTTCGACGGCTTCTTTCGAGTAATTTCTTCAATCTACTCTACGTCCTCTATTAGGTCTTCCTCTAATGTGTATTTATAGACTTTAAAAGGCTCAGAAACCCTAAAAATTGGCTTTTTCTAGGTGAAAAGAAAGCAGGATACGACAGGGACACAAGAGCGTGATCAACCCGTATGAGGAGGCCCAGGCCGCATGAGAATTTGCATGGCTCTCGATCGACAAGGGCTGGCACACGGGCTTGTGCCCAGTTTGTGTGGTTCACATGGGCATGTGTTCAGCCCATGTGGTTCTGGCTCGGTCGTATGGATCCTTAAGGTGGCCCATTTTGTCTAGTTTTGGTCCGTTTTTTCGCTCCTTTTGCTTCCCTATGATCTCCCAAGTATAGAAATACAAATTCAAAGGATTAGGAGCATCGAATTCACCAAATTATTTAAATAAACATCCAAAAACACGCTAAGCATGGGATTAAAATGTGTTACTTTTATGGTTTATCAAATATCCCCATACTTAAGCGTTTGCATGTCCTCAAGCAAAATCCTCAATTCACAATTAAAATTAAACTTCCTCAATTCATAATTCTCATCAATAATGTCTTTTCATAATTCACAGGTAATTCATACATTGATAATTATAGCTAAAAGAGTCTTAAAGATTCAAACAATCTTAGTCACAAATTTTTGTAGCATGAAAACACAGGTGTTTCCCCTTACCTAAATAATTACCTTTGATTCAAAATCGACAAGAATTGACATCCTCACTAAATATTCACTCAAATCACTCAACGTGTTTGAGGTTGTAATTAAGCCCTCAAAAGTCAAACATGACAAGTTATTACCATAGGCTTGCATGAAAATCAAATCTCCACCACTATAAAATGAGATGATACACAAATCAAAAGGTCTTAAAAAGGGTTGTAATGGGGCTTGGGTTAAAGGTGTGGATAAAGGATAAATTAGAGGTTAGAATCGAGATTGAATTGACAATTTACCTAACTAGAAAAATGAACTAATAATTACATCAATTAAAAACTTATCACTAATAACACGAGCTTCTTCTCAAAATGTGGAATTAACCGTTTAAGCTCAGATAAAAAAGAACTAATAATGAATATATTTCAATTTTTTCATGTACAAAAATAATAAGAAAGAATTTAACAACTGAAATAAAGAACATAGTTAGGCAACTGCTCAACTCAAATCTTGACAAAAAGGGGCTAATACAATAGGAAAAATTCTCAATGAATAAAAAATAATGGGTTTTGGGTTAATATTAAGGGTGACTCAAGAAATGATTTATTAGGCTCAAAGGGTTTCACTAGGGGTTAATTATGAAGGTAGGCTTTTTGCATAAATGGGTTAAAACCTAGGTGCCTTTATCATCTCAGTATATCAAATCAAAAGTGTGGTCTCGACATGGATAATCGAAGCAAGTTCTAGAATAACAACTCAATATTGACACACTCATAACCAATAAAGTGAGCAAGAAAAATATATGCTCTAAAAGGCTCAAGGTCTCACAAAATTTATGGTTTTTTGATGTCAACCTTGCAAATTTCAAACTTCAACGTAATATTTAAATTTAGGAAAACAACCTAATAAATTTTTAATTCTGAAAATAGACTTGTCATGCTTGATTCTCTAATGTCTTAAAGTTTAAACCATCAATGCACAATTACCTATAACTTAATCCAAAACATACCAATAAAAATCATAAGTTAATAGAAATTTTATTCTAATAGTAATGTGAGAAAATTTATTTAAGAACAAGACATAATTCAGGGATTTTCTGATAATGATATAATTAACCTCCCCACACTTAAGATGTACATTGTCCTCAATGTACCAAAATAGATAATTACAATATAGTAAGAAAATCATAAGAGAGGGATATAAGTGAAACTTCCTAAATTTTGGATGAAATCCATGGAATAGTTGATGTAGAATTGTAGATAAAGTGATGTGCATAATTTTGAGCAACTAATAGGAAAATAAAGACAACCATGGAAGATGATTAAGGGATTACTCGATTAGTAATAATTATGAAAGCTAAAATATAGTTAAAAATATAAAAGAGAAGTCTTTCAACATATGAAAAGAAACATAAGGAAAATAGACTAAAAATAAAAATAAAATAAAATATAAATATAAATATAAATATAAATATAATTATAGAAATAAAATAAATGGAATCAAAGGTCCTCATTGTCAGATGCATCGTGAGGTGGCGGTGTCAAGGTGAAATATGGAGATGGTGGCATATCTACTATAAGATGGCCTCCAGATTGTCGAACCGTTGATAACACTGCTGTTCGAAGCGAGTGAATCGCGCGGACATGTCGGTCAAAGTAGCAGCAGAAGAGGGATGTCAGTGACTCAGTGGTGGAGGGTGTGGTGGACCCTCGTGAAGGGGAGGAACATCCTCAGTAATGTCCTCGGGATCGTCCTGATCATCAGGTCGAGACAGTCGGTACTGGGGAGGATCGAAACCACGGTGTCGCTCTATCATCCTTATATGTAGCATACCGAGATACCTTGAGGGGACATCTGGCCAACAAGTGTAAGTGAAGAGGACTGCTCTGGTGTAAGGAGACTGAAGTGTCGAGCGAGGTGAGTCATGTAAGGCCCTAGGTAGATAGGGCCCTTCCTATCGCGGTCAGTCTGGTGGCGGAAGGCTAGGGTCAGGAAGTACGCCAAGTCGATGACATGGCCGTGAGCCATGCTCCATATGTAGTAGGCATGTGTGCGCTCACGACGTCGGTGCTTTTTTTTCTAACCTATCAAAGTGTGAGCCAGGAGTGCGTGAATATACCTTAGGGCAGGAGAGAAGGAAGTCGCCTTCGAGCAACTAGAATCATAGGTCATCAGGGCACCGATATCATTCCAACAGCGTGAGGGTGAGTAGTGAATATGATGATGGAGATGAAGAAAATCCTCGGCGCTCATGAACTCATCCGTATAAAGTCCCAAAGTAGCACTACATTCTAGGACCCTCATGTGATGCACCACACCACCGAGGCGAAAGACGATGGTGCCGGGCTCAACGCGGACAGACATAATAGTCTAAAGGTGGAACATCGAGTAGAACTCCAAGCTAATCTCCACAGAAGTGGGCTCGATGATACTGAAGAAGCCGTCACATGGTGCTGTGATAATGAGGGCACAAACCTCGTCAGCGAGGTGGACCTACTCCAACGCGGCCTAATCGATGCAGTGGCCCAAACCTAGAGGTCATGCTCGAAAGAGGTGATAGAGGTCCTTCGGTGGGTTTGCAGTGAATCGTAGGTAGGGGTGGCGCACTTCGGCGGAGGCGCTCGATGAGGTCACGCCAGGACCCCTCTGCTTTTTTGACACGAGACGGCGTGACCTTAGTCTTGCCTCGGGTATTTGTCATGACGTACTTGAAAATGTAAAAGATTTTTCAATAAATCAAGTATCATCTCCAAAAATGTACTATCCTGGTAGTCCTAAATAATAGTATAATCCTATAATAGTGAATTAAATTATCAAGTAATGCTAAAATTAGATACTGAAATTAGATAGTACAATTTATGGTAGGCTTAATACAATAGCATTAGCAATGGAATTTTAAAAGGAATAAACTAAAATAAAATTAAGCAATTTAACAAGATCACTAAGAAGTAGTATCAAAATAATAATTAAACTTAGTAATGGAATAAAATCAAACTAAATAATATAAACAATCAAAAGAACTAAGAAATTAGAAATAGAAATCTAAATCGTAATAAGAATGAAAATAATAATAAGAACAAATAATAAGATTAAATAAATAAAAATGAATGAAAGAAGCAATAGTTGGGGAGAAGGGTGAACCGATGGGAGGCGGTGCTCAGAGGCTCGGTGATGGCTGGGCAGCGGCACGTCGGGTCGGGGTTGTGGTGTGTGCCAAAGTGGATGGGTGGCTGAAAAAAAGAGAAGAGGCAGCAGTGAGGGTGTAGAGAGGGATGGGGAAAAAGAGAAAAGAGGAAAAGAAAAGAAAAGAAGAAGAAAAAAGGGAGGGAGAGTTTCAAGTTGGGGAATAAGGGAGAAAGGAGGAAAGTGGAGGAAGAGGAAGTGGCCGAAAATAGGGAGTGGCGGCTAGGGTTTTGGAGGGGGAGGTTTTGGAAATGGAAGGAAAAAAAGAAAATTAGCTTTAAATAGGGACGCGATAGTGTAATGGCTCGTGTTAGGTCACATGGCTGTGTCACATGCCCGTGTGGTCGAGTCCCTAGCCTGTGTTTGTCGCGATTTGTGAAAGGTTAGTTTTCGCATGGCCTTAGACACGCCCATGTGTCTAAGCCGGTGTTCTACATGGCTGCGCCAAATGGTCATGTGCTAATCCCTTCGCTTCTCCCACGCCCGTGTGGATTTCCACACGCCCTTATAATCACACACACAGTCGTGTGGCCTGCCCGTAGAGCCCCCTGACTTGTTTAAAATTTGAAAAATTAGGCTCCAGTTTTCACACGACGTTGGACAAGCCTGTGTGTCTAGGCCGTGTGGTTCACACAGTAGTGTCGCACGCCCGTATGGAGTAAATTTAAGCTGTCTCTGTCAATTCTTGGGGATTTTAAGCTTCAGGGTCCACACGACCAAGGACATGCCCATGTGGAATTTTGACATGCCCGTGTGATATCACACACAACCGTGTGTTGTACCCTTGGAGCCGCCTCGATTTCTTTGAATTTTAAAAACTAAGTCCCCACATCCACACAGCCAGGGACACACCCGTGTGTCCAGGCCGTATGGGTTAAAAACCTACATTAAAACATGAATAAAAGTAAAAATAAACTAATGAATAAGGTTAGTGCTCGGGTTGCCTCCCGAGAAGCACTTTTTTAAAGTCCTAAGCTAGACTTACCTTGTATTCTTCTCTTTATGAAGGTTCACGGAGCTGAAGCTCCTCTTTAATATTCCTAAAATCCTCACTATTATATAGTTTAAGTCTTGAATGTGCCATAAGTCGGATGAGTTACCTCAATTGTGCCATAGGGAAAATTGGTTTTCATTAGGAATGGACCTGACCATCTTGATTTTAGCTTTCCAGGGAACAATTTGAGCTTCGAATTGTAGAGTAGAACAAGATTTCCAACTTCAAATTGCTTAGGTTGCTTCAAACGAGCATCATGGCGTCGCTTTGTTGCTTCTTTGTATAAACGTGAGTTCTCATAGGCATTCGCTCGCCACTCATCTAGCTCGTTCAACTGCATCAATATTTTCTCACTTGAAAGTTTAAGATCATAGTTTAAGAATTTTATAGCCCAAAATGCTTTGTGCTCTAATTCAAATGGTAGATGAGAACTCTTCCCGTAAACAATTCTGTATGAAGATGTTCCTATGGGAGTTTTAAAAGTGGTTCTATACGAGCATAAAGCGTCGTTTACTTTTAATGGCCAATCTTTGTTGTTTGATTCTACAGTTTTCTCTAGAATATGCTTAAGCTCTCAATTGGCTACTTCAACTTGTCCACTGGTTTGAGGGTGATAAGGGGTAGTTGTTCTGTGGTACACTTCATATTTCTTTAAGATTTTATAATATTGAGTATTACAAAAATGAGTACCCCTATCACTAATAATTGCTCTAGGTGTTCCAAATCGATAGAAGAGTTTCTTAAGAAATCTCACTACCACTCTAGCATCATTAGTAGGTAAAGCTTGAGCTTCTACCCATTTTGACATATAATCAACCGCTACTAAGATGTATTTATTCCCAAATGAGCTAGGGAATGAACCCATAAAATCAATACCCCATACATCAAAATTTCACATGATAGCATATATGTTTGAGGAATTTCATCACGTTTAGAGATATTACCTATTCTCTGACATCTATCATAGAAAGTAACATACCTATTAGCATCTTTGAACAGAGTGGGCCAATAAAAACCTGATTCGAGCGTTTATGTGTTGTCCTAGTCCCACTATAATGTCCTTTTGTTGGTCCTGAATGGAAATGTTCTAGGACTTTTCTTACTTCTGCCTTTGTAACACATCTCTAAATTTCTTGATCTGCATATATAAGAAAAAGAAAAGGGCCCTCCCAAAAGTAGTTTCTCACATCAGCAAAGAATCGCTTCTTTTGATGATGCATTAACCTTTTTGGTAGGATGTTAGCACCTAAGTAATTCACAATATCTACAAACCAAGGTACCTCGAAGTCGGATATAGCCAAGAGTTGTTCTTTAGGAAACGAGTCATTTATCTCACTCTCATCGAGTTCTTTGATATGTGGATTTTCAAGTCTATAAAGATGGTCTGCAGTAAGATTTTTAGCTCCTTTCCTATCTTGAATTTCTAAATCAAATTCCTGTAAGAGTAAAATTCATCTTATGAGTCGAGGTTTTGCATCAGAGTTAGTTAAAACATAATGAAGAGATGAATGGTCAGTGTAAACGACAACTTTAGGTAATATCAAATACTGTCTAAATTTATCAAATGCAAAAATCACAGATAGCAACTCTTTTTCTGTGGTGGTGTAATTTTCTTGTGTGGCCGTCAATGTCTTGCTAGCTTAATAAATTGGCTAAAAATGCTTGTCTTTTCGCTGTCCCAAAATCGCACCTACTGCAAAATCACTCGCATCACACATTAGTTCAAAGGGAAAATTCCAATCAAGTGCAATTATAGTTGGAGCATTTATTAATTTGTTTTTGAGGGTATTAAATGCATTTAAACATTCCTAATTTATTTTCTAATAATTTCGTTAAAGGCTTAGCTATTTTAGAAAAATCCTTAATAAATCTTCTATAAAATCTAGCATGTCCTAAAAAACTTCCAATAGCCTTAACTAAACTAGGAGGAGGTAATTTTTCTATGGTTTCAATTTTTACTTTATCAACCTCAATCCCTTTACTTGAAATTTTGTGACCTAACACAATCCCTTCTCGAACCATAAAGTGACATTTTTCCCAATGAAGCACAAGGTTCGTTTCCTCACATCTCATTAGAACTTGTTTTAAATTTTTAAGGCAAAGGTGGAAGGAATTACCGAATACCAAAATTCATCCATAAATACCTCCATAATATCTTCCACAAGTTCATCAAAGATGGCTAGCATGTAGCGCTAAAAAGTGGCAGGAGCATTACATAATCCAAAAGGCATTATACGATAAGAAAATGTATCATATAGTCATGTAAATGTTGTATTTTCTTGATCCTCAGGAGCTATTGGAATTTTGAAGTAGCCAGAGAGTCCGTCTAGGAAGCAATAGTACATATGCCCAGATAATCTTTCTAACATCTGATCAATGAAGGGTAAGGGAAAGTAATCTTTTCTCATGGTATCGTTCAACTTCCTATAGTCAATGCAAACTCTCCAACCTGTGAATGTTCTTGTTGGAATCAATTCATTCTTCTCATTGGCTACAACAGTCATGCCTCCCTTCTTTGGAACAACCTGCATAGGATTTACCTAAGTACTATCAGAAATAGGATAAATAACATCAACATCTAGAAGTTTAATTACCTCAGCTTTAACAATTTCCTTCATATTACGATTTATTCATCTTTGAGGTTGCACACATTGTTTATATTTGTCACATCCTAGAATTAGGGGTTCTGTGTTTTTGTGCTTGGCTCGTTTTGCTTGTTATTTGGGTGTGTTTGGGGGTCCTAGAGAGGCTCAGGTTCGAGCTAGGGCCTTGGTAAAATTTTATTTTTAGGGCACTTTAGGGGGAGAGCTATGTGAAGCAGGCTTTAAGGATATTTATTTGTGTTTGATATCACAAGTGGAGTGTGTGGCTTAGTGGTTGGAGTCACAAGGGAGCATAGAAGGGGGAGTGGGTTCGAATCCCACAGGTTGTAATTTTGGAGTAATTATTTTGTGCCAGGATAAGGAAGAAGTGGTGTTCGGCTTGGACTTTGAGAGGTGGTTGTTGAATGAGTCAACCAGTTTGAAATGGATGGAGGAAAGGTCTTGAAGGATTTTGAATGGGTCAACCGATTCAAATGGTGGATGGAAAGAACTTGGTGGAGCAAATCATGGGTGTGGGAGTGAGGTGATAGTTGGCCAAAATGAGAAGTGTTTGGGGGGAGTAAATTTGGTCAAGAGAGGTCTTTGGTGGAGGAGTTTTCGATTTTAGGGTATTATGTGTGTGCCAAATTTTGGAGCATATTTTTAAGCATTAGTGCAAATGTGAGATTTCTTTTTATTTCTGTCAATCGGGTTCAATTCTAGCCTCATTTTCTTTTGCCAAAACTTAAGTCTTTTGAATGGCTTTTTCTTCATTTATTCATCTCTTCTTGACTCTCTAGTGATAGCCGAATCTTGAGAGTGACCATTTGTGCATTTCTTCTTCCCTTCATCCATACCTACCAACTATCTTCTCTCTTCTTCTCATAGCCGAAACCTTGCTACTCCTTCATTGTCATCCTTTTATTTCTCTCCTAAAGCCTAATAGTTCCTTTGGTACCAAGTGAATCGGATTCATCTTGTTTATTTGATTGTTGAAGGTAATGATCTCTTTTATATCTTGTTTGGCACTTATGTTCTTCTTTTCTCTCTTTTCATAAAAATTGAATCCCCCTTCTTCTACTTTTTCTTCTTTTCTTCTCTGCTCCTTTATCTCCTTCTTCACTAACCGAACCTCTGTTTCTTTTCATCTCAAATCGGTGCTGCTCGAATAGCCCAAGGCGTGAATGGCTATTTTTCTGCCTAATCTATTTTGGCTTTTCACCACCGTTATCTACAGAAAGCCAAACCTCTACATCTCTCGTGACTCATCTCTAATTCGAGGACGAATCAGTTGTGGTGTGGTTCATCATTTATCAAGCTTTTCTAAGGAGGTATCGTCAAAGGAGCCTAAGGGGAGTAAAGTCGTGGTCTCTGCTCTTAAGTTCAAACGGCGTGCAGTGTCAGTCGTTCGAGACTTTCTGTCGGGTTGTGGTAGAGAGTCGACATCTGTTTGGGATAGGCAAATCGTTGTTATTCCCGTGAGAGTGTCGACGATCTAGAGTGTTTAGTTCTTCGCGTAATTAGGTGCGTAGTGCTTACACCTTCCTTTATTATTTTGCATTAATGACTGTGTTGGCTGGAAGTCGAAACAACTGTATAGACAGTTGAGATACCCTTGTGGGTAAGGTTGGAAACACCAGGTAAGTACCTTTATGATTCTGTCTTTCGAACAACATAGCCTAAACATATGTATGATTTGATTGTCTGTTGTACATTGGAAAAATGATTGCATTCATCACAATATGATAATATGTTGCATGGGCTTTAGGATATGATTGAAAGGGGAAGTGTAATTCAGTGACTCTATCACAGTGGTTTGGTACCACATATACGTACATTTTGGTACCACATTTATATATATCGTGACTCGGTCACAGTGGTTTGGTACCACAGTGGCTTGGTGCCACAGGTGTTTGGCTGGATCAGGTGATGTAGAGGATGGAATACTAGGTTGGGCTAGGTTGCATTGCATACACCTTTTAATATGCCATATTGTGAGGGCTAAGGATCAATGTGCATCTGTGGGCTTAAGGCCAGACTGTGTTCCTTTGGGGAATCACACACTGAGTCTTGATGACTCACCCCTCTGCTAAATTTTGCAGGTAACCCCTAGTTGCGAATTTGGTGTCGAGGCGGACTTTGGGGTGGCCATGCATTATTTCTTTCGTAAATATCATTTCCTTCTTTTAAACTTATTTTTAATTTTGGATTTTATTATGTAATAAGGCCTCTGAAACACCCCAAACCGGGCCCACAAGCCCTGACCGGATCTGGCATGCTTCTAGGAAAAACTAGTCGATTCTTATCTGAAACTTTGCTAAAATTTTGCGTGTTTTTGAAAACAGTTGATTTGGGTTGGGCTCGAATTTTAAAACCTGTGTTGATTATGTGTCAAAACATTTAATATTTATACTTAAGAAAAATGGACTTGAACTTTGAATTATTAAAATCGAGTCATACTTAGATAATTAAATATGCATGCATAACAGTTCAAACCAAGGCCTTATTACATCAAATCAAAACCCAAATTAAATCCAAAATACTTAAAATATTACAAGTCCAAAATAAAATAAAATCTTGAATCGAGCATGGCCACCACTAAGCTCCCGCCGACCGGTCCTTTAATGAGCGCCACCGAAAAGTAATCCCACAACAGGTGAGTCAAACATACTCAATGTATACACCAACATAAGTCTCAATTAATTCGGCATATCAATTCATACATAATAGCACATATACTTAATGATGCAAACCCGAACCCAAGCCTAAGTATCCATCCGCTACACATCACCCGTACCAACCAGCACATCATGGGGACCACTAAGTCAACCCTCTATCCGCTACACACTATCGAAGGCAGTCGCTGTAGTCGACGTGCTCATCGCCCTTATAAAATTCGTGGCATAGCCACCAGATAATTGTTTTGTGACATAAGTCACCACATTCATATGTTGACATAAGTCACCACATTCGGATATTGTGACATAAGTCACCACATTCAGATATTGGGGTATTAAACCACCAATTCACTTCCCCTTTCCATATCATCCATATGCCCCATGTCAAACATATCATGCAATAACATGCTTTATTTTACATTCTTATCACTATTAACATATGTGCCATAATAGATCATAACCTACTCATAGTAGGAGTGGGTAAACATACCGAGTATCTCGTTCGCTCCATTGCATGGTACTTTTAGCCACTTCACACATATTTTATTAAGACATATATTAACGCATAACCATAAATTAATTGAAGCTTAGTGTGAAATACACACCGATTTACTTAGCGCTTTATTGAAATCTCAAAGCCCGATCTAATACTTTTAGACCCTTAATCCCTATATTTGGCCAACCTTAAACACTTTAGCATAAAGCCATTCACTAATTAATTAAATCCTCAAGGACTAACGAAACCAAATCTTACCTTATTGTCGATTTCACTACTAACAAATCCTTAAACTTGTAGTCTTTCCTTCCTTGCAATCGGCTAACACTAAGTCACTTGATTTGGTTAGTTTCGGCTTTTTGAATAAACATGAAATAGATCCAAAACATTAACTATTGCCTTGGCTGATTATTATGTCCACTTATCTTGTAGATTTAAACCCCGGAAACCTCAGCTTACTTTTGTCGACTTTCTCCTAAAAGCCAAAGTCACCTCAATTTTACCTACATTCGACCATCCTCCACTTATTCAACAAACCGAAAATCACAATTAACTTAGCCCATATGGCATTCGGCCAAAAAGAAAAGAACAGAAAGGGCCATTCGGCCACCTACCATCAACCACTTACCTTCGGCTTTCCCAAAATCGGCACTTCTGGCTATTGTAAAACAGGATTCAGCTTCTAGAGATAAAGAAGAGAAATTGATAGGCATAAACAATTGATTCGGGTTAGATCTTGATGAAAAGAAAGGAAGAAATCGCAAAGAAAGAAATCCCGAAACTTACCGAATCACTAAGGAACATGCGGCCTATGGTGCACCTTCGGGAAACTAAACCACCCTTGTAGATTCAGCTTTGAGGCTTAGAGAACAGTCGGCTATGAGTCACTTGTGTATTTGGCTTCAACAAGAGTGAAAAGAGAGGGATATGAGGCTTAGAGAGATTCGGCTATGGTGGTTTTTTTTGAGAAAAGAATATCCAGTTTTGGTCAAATGAGAAGGAAAGGAAGAAGAAAGCAGAGAGAGCTAATTGAATCTCCTAAAAATTTTCAGCACAAATCAGTTGAGTGAAGAGAGAACTAAGTTTCGGTACACTACTAGAGAAGGAAAGAAGAACCAAAAAGAACCTCTAAACCTCCCTTTAGCAATTCGGTTAAGACTGAAATTGGTCACCAAGGAATCCCTTGGTCGGCCAACACTATCCTCCTCTCTAATTCCACCTTTTTTTTTCTCATCACTTTATTTAAGATTAATAATAAAATTAATCCATCATTTATCCCTCATCTTGGCCAAATTTTAAAAGGAAATTTAACTTAATCTACACACCTCCACTCAGTGCCCCATTGCCGTCCAACATCTCTTCTCCTAGCAGCAAGATTACACCTTTATTTTGCTTCCCTTGTGACTCGAACCTAGGCCTTGCACCCATGCTTGTGGCGTCACTTACTAAGGCCCTAAGTGGCACCTCCAAGCCACTTAACCAAGCCCATTTGTGTGTCATAACTCCCCCATTTATTTTCTTAAGGCCTATCAGGCTTAACTCCCTCTTTTAGACTTAAAATTAAATAATTTCTAAGGCATTCACCTACACACTAAGGTTCACAAAATTCATACAACACATTCTTAACACACAAAGGCATGCTATTTCATACAATTTAGTAATAATGCATAAGCCATAGTCTGGGATATTACAATTCTACCCCCTTAAAATAATTTCAACCTCGAAATTACCTGGCTAGAATAGGTGGGGGTATTGCCATCGCATTGCTTCTTTTGGCTCCCAAGAAGCTTCCTCCGATCCATGATTTCACCATAACACTTTGACTAAAGGGACTGACTTCCTCCGAAGCGCCTTCACATCTCGTTCCAGAATCTGAATTGGCTCTTCCTCATAAGACAGATCTGGTCTCAGCTCCACCTCTTCAACCGAAACTACATGAGATGGATCCGATCGATATTGACGTGGCATGGAGACATGAAATACGTCATGCATCTGCTTCAATTCTGGTGGCAACTCCAACTGGTATGCCACTGGTCCAACTCGCTTAATTACTCGATAAGGCCCTATAAACCTTGGACTTAGCTTCCCTTTTCGACCAAATCTCATCACCTTCTTCCAAGGTGAAACTTTAAGGAACACTTGATCTCCCACATCAAATTCTATTTCTTTTCGTTTGAGATCCGCTACGACTTCTGTCTATCAGATGCCTCCTTTAATTGAGCTCGAATTACACTAACCTTTTCCTCAAACTCTGCCACAATTTTTGGACCCAAAATCTGACATTCTCTCAATTCCGTCCAATATGTAGGAGTCTGACACTTCTGACCATACAGTGCTTCATACGGTGCCATCCGAATACTTGCCTGATAGCTGTTATTGTATGCAAATTCCGCTAGAGGCAAATATTCTTCCCAACTTCCACTAAAGTCTATCACATGACCTCTCAAAGATATCCTCTAGTACTTGGATCACTGCTCAGACCGCCATCCGATCGTGGATGAAAAGTCAGATCGAAATCCAATCTAGTGCCTAAAGCCCGATGTAAAGCTTTCCAAAACCGAGACGTGAACATCGGATCCCTATCCGAGATAATTGACATCGGTACTCCATGCAACCTCACAATCTCCGCTATATACAACCTCGCTAACTTCTGTAGGGAGTAGTCAACCCGTACTGGAATAAAATGTGTGGACTTTGTCAGCCGATCCACTATCACCCATACCGAGTCCTTCTTAGTAGGCGTAAGGGGAAGCCCACTAACGAAGTCCATAGTAATTCTATCCCATTTCCATCTTGAATTTATATTAGTCAAGTAATCCCAACGAACTTGATGTTCAAATTTTAACTTGCTAACACGTTAGGCATTTCTCTACAAATTCGGTAACTTCCTCTTAAGACCGTGCCACCAAAATTATTCCTTAGATCTCTGTACATTTTACTACCTCTGGGATGCATAGCACAAGGGCTATTATGCGATTCTCGAAGAATTCTTTGCCTAAGCTCCTCGTCCTTCGGCATACAGACTTTTCCCTTGAAACATAATACTCTTTCATCGTTAATACCATAATTTTCCAACTTTCCATTCTACACTTGTCTCAGCTTAGCACTTAGATCCTCATCCACCAACTGTCCCTCTTTCACCTTATTCAGCCATGTCGGCTTAAGTTGGAACTCTGCCAGCAGACTTCCATCATCATACAAACTGAAATACGCAAACATCGCCCTTAGATCCGACACCACCTTCCGACTTAAGGCGTCCGCCACTACATTTGCCTTGCCCGGGTGATACTCTATTGAACAATCATAGTCCTTCAATAGTTCCACCCACCTTCGCTATCTTAGATTCAGCTCTTTCTAAGTCAGCAGATACTTAAGGCTCTTGTGGTCTGTGTAGATTACCGACTTTTCTCCATAGAGATAGTGCCTCCACACCTTAAGAGCAAAGACCACTGCCGCTAGTTCCAAATCATGCGTCGGGTAGTTAACCTCATGTGGCCTTAGTTGTCGAGACGCATAAGCAACTACCTTCCCATCTTGCATTAACATGCATCCCAATCCTGTATGGGCAGCATCACAATACACCATAAAATCCTTCCCGCCTCCTATGAATCAAAATCGAGCTTCACCAAGACCCTCTTAAGCTTCTCAAAACTCTCATGTTGTTTATCTCGTCCAAACGGAAGGTACTTCCTTTCTCAAGAACTTTATCAAAGCGCTGCTATCAAGAGAACCCTTCCATAAACCTTCTATAATAGCCTGCCAATCCTAAGAAACTCTGAACTTTTGCCACAGACTTAGGGGGTTTCCAATCCAAAACTGCCTCAATCTTCCCAAGATCCACCCTTATTCCTTTAGCAAATACCACATGTCCTAAAAACGTAACCTCCTTAAGCCAAAATTCACACTTGCTGAATTTGGCGTAGAGCTTCTTTTCCCTTAACACTTGTAACACAATTTGGAGGTGCTCATCATGTTCTTCCTCTGACTTTGAATACACTAAAATATCGTCTATGAACATAACAACAAACTGGTCCAGATAGGGTTGAAAAACCCGGTTCATCATGTCTATAAATGCGGCTGGGGCATTCGTCAATCCAAACGGCATTACTACGAACTCAAAATGCCCATATCTTGTCCAAAAAGCTGTCTTATGGATATCAACCTCCTTCACCTTAAGCTGATGATATCCAGACCTCAGATCTATCTTTGAGAAAATCGCAGCCCCCTTAAGCTGATCGAACAAGTCGTCAATCCTTGGCAAAGGGTACTTGTTCTTGATGGTCAGCTTGTTCAACTGAGGATAATCTATGCACATGCGCATAGTTCCGTCCTTCTTTTTCACAAACAAGACCGGTGCTCCCCATGGAGACACACTGGGTCGAATAAACCCACGGTCTAGCAACTCTTGAATTTGAGACTTGAGCTCAACCAACTCCTTTGGTGCCATTCTGTATGGGGCAATTGACACAAGAGCTGTACCCGGGAGTAAATCGATTCCAAACTCCAGTTCCCTATCCGGGGGTATTCTTAGTAATTCCTCCGAAAAGACATCCACAAACTCTCTTACAGTTCTAACTCCACTAACTCCCCCTTCGTTTGTATCCAAAGCATAAATGAAGGCCAAAAATGCCTTACACCCCTTCCAACCATCTTATCTGCCTTTAATGCCGAAACTACGTTAGACAAGTAGTTCATTCTTTCTCCTATCATAACCATCACCTCATCCTCTGGGGTCCTTAACTCCATTCATTTGGCTGCACAATCTAATACAGCCCGATGCTCCACTAGCCAATCCATGCAAAGTATAAGATCAAATTCCCCGAAGGGTAATTCCATTAAGTCGATAAGAAATACCGTTCCTTGAAGTTCCAAAGGTACTCTCCGAAACATCCTATTCACCACTACGCTTTGGCCTAATGGGCTTACTACACCATCTCCTATCGATAGTTCGAGGCTATCCCTAGAGTTTCAACCATCAGACATGCAACATAAGAATGGGTCGAGCCCACATTAATCAAAGCAATATAAGGTTTACCAAAAATAAGGAACGTACCGATTATGATGTCCGATACATCTCTGTCTTCCCTCCGACGAATCGCATAAACCAAACCCGACTGCCTGGCCTCCGTGTTACCAACACCTCGACCCGGTGTTCCTCGTCCTCTACCAGAACCATTACCTCTGCTAGCTGACCCACGACCTCGCGGTGGCTGCTGTCCTTCTCTTCTAGCCTAGCTAGAACTTGACTTACTGGTCGTCCCCCTTCAGTTCTCATCGGGCAATCCTTAATCATGTGGTCCTTGGACCCACACTTAAAACATCCTCCCATCTTTTTCCAACACTCACCCAAGCACTTTTCCCCACACTGATCACAAGCACGACATCGCCTCCCAAGCGACTTGTCGACCTCACGCCCATCAACTCTAGGCCTCTTTTGCTCATTCCTAGATGGCCTTGATGATCCAAATCCTCTTTTCGCCTATTCGATCGGTGTTCGCCTACGTAATCTTTAATTCTCTCGTCTACCTTAGCCTTCTCCACCAACATAGCAAACTCCCGCTCCTGTTGTGGAGCTATCAGGAACCTCAGATCATCCCTTAGTCCATCCTTAAACTAGACACACCGCTTATGCTCAGTAGACACTATCCCTCGAGCATAACGGCTCAACCTTAGGAATTCAGCTTCGTACTCAGCTACGGACTTGTTCCCTTGATCCAGCCCTAGAAATGCCTTTCTCTGCGCGTCAATATAATGAGTGCCAACATACTTCTTCTGGTGTGCCGCCTTAGCATACTCCCAAGTGAGTTCCTCAGCTGTAGCACTATCCCGCACCGTGAGCCACCATTGATATGACTCATCACGGAGAAGTGACACCAACCCTTTCAGCTTTTCCTCGTTAGTTAAATCGAGCTCATCCATAATCCGCTCGGTCACTTCCAACCAATATTCAGCGGTACTGGGTGCCACACCAGATATACCATGGAACACCTCAGCTCTGTTGGCTCGAAGTCACTCAGGTACTGACTTTCGAGCTTCCATGCCTCCACCCACTCCAGCCACCCTTTCCAAAACCCACAGCATCTCCTGTGACACTGCGTCATCCCCCGTCTGATCCTGATATTCCACATCAGCAACTAGTGGTGGTGGTGGCATTTCATTCTCAGATCCTTGACCCGATCTAACAGGTTCAAACACGATCATCCGGCCTCTTCTACAGCCACGCACGTTACGACCATGTCCCCTAGAATTCATACTTTCGCTTTTCGTTTATCTGATTAAAGATTTTTATGAATTTGTTTGGTTCCACTGATTTATCACGAAGAGTTTTATGTTTAATAGTTCTAGGAAGTAGTTCTTTCGTTTCATACACATACAGTCTCACATCATTCATTTAGTCACACACATGAACTTGCGTCCATTACAGAGAAATGTTGTAGTTGTTGTTGTTTGTTGTTTTCCACTACCCAAGGGTATTTCCGTAATTTTGTCCTACAGGGGTACTTTGGTAATTTTTCAAATTAGGGTATTTGAAAATGTTGCAAAATAGAGTTTGTTGATATTTTACAAAAATTAAAATCCTTGCTGGAAAAATTTCAAGGGTGAAATGATAATTTTATACATTAGGGGTATTTTTGTAATTTTACAAGCTAGGGTCATTTCGGTAATTTTCCTTACTGAGGGTATTTTGGTCATTTGTACAGGTTAGGGGTAATTTGGTCATTTTTCAAATTAGGGGTAATTTCATAAATTTTTCAAATCAGGGTGTCTTATTATAAAGTAGGGTGTTTGGATATTTGTAGGGTAAGAGAATCTTGATAAAAACTATGGTAGTATGGAAATTTTATAAACCAAGGGCATTTTAGTAATTTTTTCGACCAGGGGTATTTGAGTAAATTGAGATTATTTTAGAAAATTTTTTCAAAATAGTTTTCCTATACATCAGAGGGGTAATTTGGTAATTTTAAAACTAGGATTTTTGTAGAAATATAGCTAGTCCCTTTCGCGTTTTAGTTATTGGGTTTAGCCTGTGGCTGAGTCCTCTTGGTTAGGGTGAACCATTACCACGCACCAGGTAGGATTCAAGTGGGTAGGAGGTGAGTCACTAGGACTGCTTAAATACCAAGCTCCCACCGAAACCAATCCTAGACATGAGCACGATGGTTGCCACACCCTAACTCGGTGACTTAGACACAGGTTTGTTTGATTGGGCATTAAAGTTTGATGCAATTCTCATGTTGGGGTAACCTAGTCCTAGGGTTTAATTCCTAGTCCACTAATCTACGTCCCTATATATTCCCACATACAATTCACAGAAGAGTTATGAGTACTTACCTGGTGGACTTCGGGCGTGAGACTCAGGTGCCATGGTAGAAAACCTGCTTATTTCTTAGAAAAGTCCAATTTCAAAAGAAAGAAAACATTTTGGGCCCTAAAAGCCCTCAGGCCGAGTTTTGAATCGGGCTCTGATACCAAAATAAAACACCCCAAACCCGACCCACAAGCCCTGACCAGATCTGGCATGCTTCTAGGAAAAACTAGTCGATTCTTATTTGAAACTTTGCTAAAATTTTGCGTGTTTTTGAAAACAGTTGATTTGGGTTGGGCTCGAATTTTTGATTATGTGTCAAAACGTTTAATATTTATACTTAAGAAAAATGGACTTGAACTTTGAATTATTAAAATCGAGTCATACTTAGATAATTAAATATGCATGCATAACAGTTCAAACCAAGGCCTTATTACATCAAATTAAAACCCAAATTAAATCCAAAATACTTAAAATATAACAAGTCCAAAATAAAATAAAATCTTGAACTGAGCATGGCCACCACTAAGCTCCTGCCGACCCGGTCCTTTAATGAGCGTCACCTGAAAAGTAATCCCATAACGGGGTGAGTCAAACAGACTCAATGTATACAGCCAACATAAGTCTCAATTAATTCAGGCATATCAGTTCATACATAATAGCACATATACTTAATGATGCAAACCCGAATCCAAGCCTAAGTATCCATCTGCTACACATCACCCATACCAACCATCACACCGTGGGGACTACTAAGTCAACCCTCTATCCGCTACACACCATCGAGGGCAGTCACTGTAGTCGGCGTGCTCATCGCCCTTATAAAATTCGTGGCATAGCCACCAGATAATTGTTTTGTGACATAAGTCACCACATTCATATATTGTGACATAAGTCACCACATTTGGATATTGTGACATAAGTCACCACATTCAGATATTGGGGTATTAAACCACCAATTCACTTCCCCTTTACATATCAACCATATGCCCCATATCATGCAATAACATGCTTTATTTCACATTCTTATCACTATTAACATATGTGCCATAATAGATCATAACCTACTCATAGTAGGAGTGGGTAAACATACCTGAGTATTTCGTTCGTACCATTGCATGGTACTTTTAGCCACTTCACACATATTTTTATTAACACATATATTAACGCCTAACCATAAATTAATTGAAGCTTAGTGTGGGGGTACACACCTGATTTACTTAGCGCTTTATTGAAATCCCAAAAACCCGATCTAATACTTTTAGACCTTTAATCCCTATATTTGGCCAACCTTAAACACTTTAGCATAAAGCCATTTGGCTAATTACTTAAATCTGAAGGACTAACAAAACCGAATTCTTACCTTATTGCCGATTTCACTACTAACAAATCCCGAAAACTTGTAGTCTTTCCTTCCTTACAATCGGCTAACACTAAGTCACTTGATTTGGTTAGTTTCGGCTTTTTGAATAAACATGAAATAGATCTGAAACATTAACTATTGCCTTGGTCGATTATTATGTCCATTTACCTTGTAGATTTAAATCCCTGAAACCTCAGCTTACTTCTATCGACTTTCTCCTAAAAGCCAAAGTCACCTCAATTTTACCTACATTCGGCCATCCTCCACTTATTCAACAAGCCAAAAATCACAATTAACTTAGCCTATATGGCATTCGACCAAAAAGAAAAGAACAGAAAAGGGCCATTCAGCCACCTACCATCAACCACTCACCTTTGGCTTTTCCAAAATTGGCACTTTTGGCTATTGTAAAATAGGATTCAGCTTCTAGAGATAAAGAGGAGAAATTGATAGGCATAAACAATGGATTCGAGTTAGATCTTGATGAAAAGAAAGGAAGAAATCGTAAAGGAAAGAAATCCCGAAACTTGCCGAATCACTAAGGAACATGCGGCCTATGGTGCACCTTCGGGAAACTAAACCACCCTTGTAGATTCGACATTGAGGCTTAGAGAACAGTCGGCTATGAGTCACTTGTGTATTTGGCTTCAACAAGAGTGAAAAGAGAGGGATATGAGGCTTAGAGAGATTCAGCTATGGTGGTTTTTTTGAGAAAAGAATATCCGGTTTTGGTCAAATGAAGAGGAAAGGAAGAATAAAGCAGAGAGAGCTAATTGAATCTCCTAAGAATTTTTGGCACAAATATGTTGAGTGAAGAGAGAACTAAGTTTCACACACTACTAGAGAAGGAAAGAAGAACCAAAAGAACATCTAAACCTCCCTTTAGCAATTCTATAAGATCAAATTGGTCACCAAGGAATCCTTGGCCGCCAACACTATCCTCCTCTCCAATTCCACCTTTTTTCTTATCACTTTATTTAAGATTAATAAAAAATTAATCCATCATTTATCCCTCATCTTGGCTGAATTTTAAAAGGAAATTTAACTTAATCTACACACCTCCACTTAGTGCCCCATTGCTGTCCAACACCTCTTCTCCTAGAAGCAAAATTACACTGTTTATTTTGCTTCCATTGTGACTCGAACCTAGGCCTTGCACCCATGCTTGTGGCGTCACTTACTAAGGCCCTAAGTGGCGCCTCCAAGCCACTTAACCAAGCCCATTTGTGTGTCATAACTCCCCCATTTATTTTCTTAAGGCCTATCAGGCTTAACTCCCTCTTTTAGACTTAAAATTAAATAATTTTTAAGGCATTCACCTATGCACTAAGGTTCACAAAATTCATACAACACATTCTTAACACACAAAGGCATGTTATTTCATACAATTTAGTAATAATGCATAAGCCATAGTCCGGGATATTACAGCCTCAATAATTTTAATTTGGGTTTTTATTTTAATGTAGTTATTATTATATTATGAGTTGTTAAACACAAAGTTTTTTCTAAAAATATAATAACATTTTCCAAAATATTAACAAGCAAATAACTAGCAAAATAATATGAAACTCGAAATTTTTCTAAAACTATACAAACTATTTTTTTGTCACTTTTATGAAACCTAATTTCGGATTTCGTATAAAAAAAACCCGTATTTGACTATTAGTTCTTTTAAATAAAAGTTGGTAAGGAAACCCTTAAAACTGAATTTTAACGATGGAAACACAAAACAAAAAGTTTTCTAAATTGCGATGTTTTCACTAAAATTTCAAAACTATTTTTTTCCATGTGACATACCAGATTTGGTCGTAACGGTTAGACCGAGTTTGGGTTGTTACAATTATGGTATCAAAGCCAGGTTGCAAAACTCGACTGTGGAACGGGTTCAAAAATGTTATCCAAAATTGGGTTGAAATGTAACATACCAAATTTGACCCTAATCGGAACGGTGGTTTCGGGACCATGAATCCGAGCCTGAGAAATATTTTAATATTATATTTTGTGTTTATTATATGTGAATTTATGTGTGTGAAAGTTTTGTAGAAAAATTTTATCGTTTAAGTGTTGAATTTGATAAAAAGGACTAAATCGTGTAAAGCGTAAAAGTTGCATTCTTTAGTGTAAAGTACTAGATTGATGATGGCTTCTTAATTTGAGGTATTAAGTGGGTAAATAACCCATTTTACATGTTAGTGGATGGCTTTTGACTAATATGCCATTATTATATGTGATAGTTTATTTTTATTTTAAAGGTTATATTAGTCAATTAGTAAATAACATATTCTTTACATAATAAAATAAAGGAAAAAGCCATTATCATCTTATTTGTTTCTTTGGCTGAATGTGGGAGAAAGAAAAGGGGTTTTATTTCCTTTGATTTTCAGCAATTAGAAGTGCAAAATCAAGGTTAGTTTGATTTCGGTTTTTGTTAATTTTTACGTTTTTGAAATCGTTGCTTCGAACCGTAGCTAACCCATGTTTTAATTTGTAAATCTATGCATTAGTGATGTTCGGCCAATGATAAACTTATGTGGGTTATGATATTTGATGATTTTAAATTTAAGATAGGTTAAAGATTGATATGTTTTGTATTGGAAGTTTTAGTGAAATTGAATAAATAGGGCTAATTTATAAAAATAAAATTTTAGAGGGACTTAATTGCAAAATAAATGAAATGAGAGGGCTTATAAAGTCCCTAGGAATATTCGGCCCTTGTATAGTCTTGGTAAATTGTGTGTATTTTGTGTTCTGTACAATTAGGACTAAATAGTAAAAATGTGAAACCTTAAGGGTAAAATGGTAATTTGCATGTTTATGGGTTTTGGGACTAAATTGAATTGAAATGTACTTGAATGGGCTGAATTTAATGTGTTTTAGATCAAGAGCAAAGAAAAACAGAATTGGATTGGGGAAAGACGAAGGTTCTCGAATAGCCGGTCTAAATTGTCCGTCGACAGTTGAAGTAAGTCCTTAAGCTGAAATATGTCAAAGAATTATTTATGAACTTGTTAAATGATAATGTTCGATAAATTTGAGTGTATATTATTGTAATAGCCGAATGTATATGGGTTAAATTTGCTTGAGTGCATCAATTGACAATATGATATGAATGTGTATCTTTGATATATTATTTGGAAAAAAATGTGAAGCATGTGATCGGTTTATGAATTATTTCAGGCTTCGTGCCTAGCAGGATTAGTGCCGGTGACATATTCGGGCTTCGTGCCTAGCAGGCGTAGTGCCAGTGACATATTCGGGCTTCGTGCCTAGCAGGCTTAGTGCTGGTGATTTGATTCGGGCTTCGTGCCTAGCAGGCTTAATGCTGGTGATTCTTTAAAATGAAGAAATCATAAATTGTTCGAGGGTAACATAGTGAACCTATTGAGTTAAAAACTCAGGTAAGCTTAAATCTCATTGAATTCATCAGAAGTAAGGTAAGTTGTGATTAATGTTACTTGAGCTAAAATATTATGTTAAGAATGGTGTTATGTGTGATTGAGCTTATTGATCGATATGTATGAATGGTATAAGATAGAATCTGAGCTTAAACGTACTATTTTGGGATGTTCTACACTAGTAGAAATGCTAATAGTGAAAAGACTTTGAATATGATAATATAGTTTATATGAATGTTGTACCTACGTGACATGGAACATGTGATTCATGTAATACATGTTTATACTATGGTTCGATGAATTATAGAGTTATGGTAATGAAGTGTAAATGCTATGGTTAATGAACTGTTAATATTCGGCCCCGCATAAATATATTTATGGAAATATTTATATTCAATGTTATAAGTTTAAAGAAATAAAATGTTTAGGTGTTCGAATGTTACATTAAAGTTGCTTAAGACTTACTAAGCTAGTGAGCTTACTCTGTATGTATTTGTGTTTCTGTTTTATAGATCGTTGATTCAACTACGGGCTCAGGGGATCATCAAGAAAGTCAACCACACTATCACTCTCTTTGGTGTGTATATATATATATGTTTTGTATACTTTTTTTGAATATAGGCTTTATTTTGATAAGTAATGAATGATGTTCGGATTTGTAAATGTATATATATGGCCTTACGAATAAGGCTGTTACTTTCGGTTAAGTATGGTTTATATGTTTGATATAATGGTTTGTTTTAATCTTTGATATAAGATATGTGCGTATCATGTTTGGGAGTTAAATGTGGTTATATAGAATTAGTCATTTATAGGTAATATATATATATATATATATATATATATATATATATATATAAGTATTGCCTATTTGGTTGTGTGAATTTTTCTACTGAGATTATTATGTGCTTAGTTATAATTCAAAGTTGATCATGAAAATGTTTATACTCATGTTTAGGTTTAAGATTTTGTGTTATAATTAGTATGGCCATTCGAATATGGCTTTAATCTTGTGCTAGTTTGAGTTTGAGATATATGAATTTTAATTATCGAATGTTGTATATGTTTATGTTATTATGATGCAAGGTCTATATGGATGCTTATACACGGTCATAGTTGAGTTATGTATGGAAAACAAGTGGGTATTGGATAGGTATCAATTTAAAAAAAATTTGTATGTGCGTTGATCTTAATTATTTTATGAAACATGAAACATGTTATGCAATATGTTGTGGTATATTCAGCTAAATCCATTAACTGTGCCTTTGATAATGTAATGAACTTATGTACCTTGACCATTTAGCATGAAGTTTTGTTCATAGGGTTTGTTTTCATTAGTAATTAAAATGAATTGACTTTTGAAATGGGTTTACTTTATTAATTAGTTACATATGGTTTACTTGTTTATGAATTTCACATATTAAGACCAACTTGTCGAGTGTGGTATATGGAATTGGGATTGTTGTGTGACATTGCCGTAATGTACTTTCAGGGTCATTTTGTGTTCGTTGATGATTATAATGTATATGATCTGAATTAAAGTATTAAGCATATATTATACATGTGTAATTTGTCTGTTGATAAATGAATTACTTGATAAGGATGTTTAGCTAAAAATTTAATCGTTTGAGCAGAAGTTATGACTTATCCGAAAATGCCTGTAACCCTAATCCGGCGACGGGTACGAGTTAAGGGGTGTTACATTTAATTGGTATCAGAGCTACGGTTTAGTCGATTCTTGGACTACCGTAGTACGTAAGAGTCTAGCTATACATGCCTTTGAATTGTATATATGATAGTGTGGTGACTTCTGACAATTTCAATTGTATTTTATATAGTAGATGGATTCTGATCCCGATACAGCCGTAGCTGATGATGTGGAGAGTCTTGCGCCTAGTCACCCACGTAGATCAGCGCCATTAGACTCTCGACCAGTTACGGGTAGCCACGAGGGGGAGGCTAAACAAGCCCTCTACCAAATGATGAATGAATGGTTTACCCAGTTTGTTCAGAATAATCCGGTTGTACAACAACCTCCACCCCCGAATAATCCAACTCCGGTACCTTCAGTACCCCCAATGATAGATCCGATGAGATCTAGCAGGCCTCCCGTTGATAAAATCAGGAAATATGGGGCCGAGGAATTCAAGGCCAATGATAATGATGATGCAGAGCGAGCCGAGATGTGGCTTGATAACACTATTCGGGTACTCGATGAGTTATCTTGTACTCCAGATGAATGCCTAAAGTGTGTTATATCTCTACTTCGGGACACTGCCTATCACTGATGGAACACACTGGTATCCGTAGTTTCGAAAGAAAAAGTAACTTGGGACTTCTTCCAAATTGAGTTCCATAAGAAATATATCAGTTAGAGATTCATCGATCAGAAACGGAAAGAATTTCTGGAATTAAAATAGGGCCGCATGACTATGATGAAATATGAGTGGAAGTTTGTCAGATTGAGCCGTTACGCTCGGGAGTGTATATCTACCGAAGCCATTATGTGTAAAAGATTTGAAGACGACCTGAATGAAGACATAAAGTTACTTGTTGGCATTCTTGAAATCAAAGAGTTTGTGACATTAGTCGAGCGAGCTTGTAAAGCCGAAGAGCTCGAAAAGAAGAAAAGAAAAGTTGAAGTAGAAGCTAGAGACACTCGAAAAAGATCATCGAGTAAAATTTTCCATTCTGTGCATAAGAAGTTTAGAGATGACACCAGTCGACATAAAGTCACTTCAGACTTGCCTAGACGTGATCAACCTCCAGTGAGATCCCGAGCCACGTCGATAGCTAGTGACGGTAATGTTCCACAGAACTGGGCCGAGTGTAAACATTATGGGAAGTGGCATCCTGGGAGTTGTAGAGTTCGTGATTGGTCCTGCTTTAAATGTGGATCGTCGGATCATTTTATTCGAGAGTGCCCGATGTTAGCCAAGCAAAATGCAACTTAGAACACTAGACCGAGCAGTGCGCCAGCATGGGGTAGACCACTCAGACATTCAGGCAATGTAGGTGGCAGTCAGAGAGGGACGAAGGACACCGCAATACGATCATAGGCTAGAGCTCCAGCTAGAGCTTATGCTACACGAGCCAGAGAGGATGCTTCCTCCTCTGATGTTATTACCTGTACTTTCACCCTTTACGATACTACTGTGATTGCATTGATTGATCCTGGTTTGACTCATTCATATGTGTGTGAAACTCTAGTATTCGGTAAGACTCTGCCAGTTGAGTCTACTGAGTTTGTGATTCGTGTGTCCAACCCTTTGAGTAGATGTGTACATGTTAATAAAGTGTGTATAGGTTGCCCGTTGATGATTCGGGGTTCTTGCTTCCCAGCCAATTTAATGTTGTTGCCCTTCGATGAGTTCGATATAATTTTGGGAATGGACTGGTTAACTTCACATGATGCACTGGTGAATTGCAAAAGAAAGCTTATTGATTTGAGATGTCAGAACGGTGAGATCATCAGAATTGAATCCAGTGATTTAAGTGGGTTTCCTACAATAATATCCTCGATGTTGGCCCGAAAGTATGTGAGAAAAGGGTGGGAAGCTTATTCGGCCTATGTACTGGATAATAAAGTGTTTGAAAAGCATATTGAATCGATCTGGGTTGTGTGAATACCCAGATGTGTTTCCTGAAGAACTACCGGGTTTACCACTAGTACGAGAGGTTGAGTTTGGCATTGAATTAGTACCGGGAATGATTCCGATCTCGATAGCTCCGTATCAGATGGCACCTACTAAGTTAAAAGAGTTGAAAGCACAGTTACAAGAGTTAACAGATAGGGGCTTTGTACGACCGAGTTTCTCTCCTTGGGGTGCACCATTCTTTTGTGAAGAAGAAAGATGGAACGATGCGAATGTGTATTGATTATCAAGAATCAATAAGGTAACTATAAAGAATAATTACCGTTACCTCGGATTGATGATTTGTTTGATCGCTTGAAAGGGCTTCAGATTTTCAAGATAGATTTGAGATCGGGTTATTATCGATTCTGAGTCGAGATACAAACCAAAGACTGCATTCCGGACTAGGTACGGACATTTTGAGTTTCTGGTTATGCCTTTTGGACTCACCAATGCACCTGCTGTTTTTATGGATCTAATGAATTGGGTCTTCAGACAGTTTTTGGATCGGTTTGTAGTAGTGTTTATTGATGATATACTAATCTACTCCAAAAATGAAACCGAGCATGTCGAGCATTTGAGATTAGTGCTACAAACTTTGCGAGATCAATAGTTGTATGCAAAGTTTAGTAAGTGTGAGTTCTGGATGAATGAAGTCAGCTTCTTGGGTCATGTTGTTCCAGCATTAGGTATTCGGGTGGATCCAAACGAAGTAGTAGCTATACTTGATTGGAAACCACCAAAGAATGTTTCTGAGATTCGAAGCTTCCTAGGCCTTGCGGGATACTACAGACGATTTGTAAAAGGTTTTTCTGTGACAGCTACACCTTTGATAAAGCTACTACAGAAAGATGTCAAGTTTGAGTGGTCAAAAAAGTGTCAGAAAAGTTTTGAACAGCTAAAAGCTCTTTTGACCGAAGCTCCAGTGTTAGCTCAGCCGGAATCGGGTAAAGAATTTGTCATTTTTAGTGATGCTTCTTTGAATGGGTTGGGTTGTGTTTTGATGTAGGAAGGCAAAGTTATACCTTATGCTTCGGGACAATTGAAGCCGCACGAAAGAAATTATCCAACTCACGATCTGAAATTAGCAGCCATTATTTTCGCATTGAAAATTTGGCGTCATTACTTATTCGGCGAGAAATGTCACGTTTATTTGGATGATAAAAGTCTAAAATATTTGATGACTCAGAAAGATCTGAACTTGAGACAACGCAGATGGGTAGAATTATTGAAAGACTATGAGTTGGTGATTGACTACCATCCGAGAAAAGCCAATGTTGTTGCAGATGCGTTAAGTCGAAAATCATTATTTGCTCTTTGTGCAATGAATGCACAGATGGTTATGTCTAGGAATGGTTCGATCATAGCTGAGTTACAAGCAAAATCGATGTTTATCCAGCAAATTTGTGATGCACAGAAAGTTGACAAAGATTTGATGGCTAGACGAATTTAGTGCAAAAAAAGATACGGAATCAAAGTTTCAAATTGATGCTAATGACTGTTTGAACTTTAAAAGCCGAATGTGTGTTCCGAAGAACTCGAAATTAATTCAGATAATTCTGAGTGAGGCTCATAGTGGTCGATTATCGATACATCCGGGTAGCACAAAAATGTATAATGATTTGAAATAGTTTTATTGGTGGCCTGGCATGAAACGGGATATATCTGAATTTGTGTCAAAGTGTTTAATTTGTCAGCAAGTAAAAGTCGAGCATCAAGTGCCTTCTGGGTTGCTTCAATCGATCATGATACCTGAATGGAAATGGGATAGAATCACTATGGATTTTGTATCTGGGTTGCCTATGACATCGAGCAAGAAAGATGCAGTCTGGGTTATAGTAGATAGACTGACCAAATCAGCTCATTTTGTACAGGTTCGTATGGACTTTTCACTCGATAAACTTGCTGAGTTGTATATATCTCAAATCATGAGATTACATGGTTTTCCGAGTTCTATTATCTCAGACAGAGACCCGAGATTCACATCGCGATTGTGGAAGAAGTTACAGGATGCTTTAGGTACTAAACTTCATTTTAGCACTGCCTTTCACCCACAGACAGACGGTCAATTTGAGCGAACCATTCAAACACTTGAGGACATGTTGAGATGTTGCGTTCTCGAGTTTGAAGGTACGTGGGAAAAGTACTTACCTTTGATTGAATTTGCTTATAATAACAGTTTTCAATCAAGTATCAAAATGGCACCCTATGAAGTTCTATATGGCCACAAGTGTCGTACGCCATTGTACTGGACCGAGCTCAGTGAGAACAAGATACAAGGGGTTGATTTGATTAAAGAGACTGAACAGAAAGTGGCTATAATCAAAGATAGTTTGAAAGCTACATCAGATTGTCAAAAGTCTTACTCTGATTTGAAACGTAAAGATATAGAATTTCAAGTCGGAGATTGGGTATTCTTGAAAGTATCTCCGTGGAAGAAAGTACTTCGTTTTGGTCGGAAAGGCAAACTGAGTCCGAGATTTATCGGACCGTATGAAATCATCGAACGTGTTGGGCCTGTTGCTTATAGGTTGAAGCTACCCTCTGAATTAGAAAAGATACACGATGTATTTCACGTTTCTATGCTCTGTAGATACAGATCAGATCCGTCACATGTGATTGTTCCATCTGAGATCGAAATCTGACCCGATATGACGTATGAGGAAGAACCGATCCGTATCTTAGCTCGGGAAATGAAAGAGATAAGAAACAAAAGGATTTCATTAGTGAAAGTACTATGGAATTGGCATGGAGTTGAAGAAGCTACGTGGGAGCCTGAGGACTCAATGAGGCAACAATATCCGATGTTGTTTAACGGTATGATTTTCGGGACAAAAATCCTTAAGGGGGAGAGTTGTAACAAACCGAATTTGACCCTAATCAGAACGGTGGTTTCGGGACCACAAATTTGAGTCTGAGAAATATTTTAATATTATATTTTGTGTTTATTATATGTGAATTTATGTGTGTGAAAGTTTCGTAGAAAAATTTTATCGTTTAAGTGTTGAATTTGATAAAAAGGACTAAATCGCGTAAAGCGTAAAAGTTGCATTCTTTAGTGTAAAGTACTAGATTGATGATGGCTTCTTAATTTGAGGTATTAAGTGGGTAAATAACCCATTTTACAGGTTAGTGGATGGCTTTTGACTAATATGCCATTATTATATGTGATAGTTTATTTTTATTTTAAAGGTTATATTAGTAAATTAGTAAATAACATATTATATACATAATAAAATAAAGGAACAAGCCATTATTATCTTATTTGTTTCTTTGGTCGAATGTGGGAGAAAGAAAAGGGGTTTTATTTCCTTTGATTTTCGGCAATTAGAAGTGCAAAATCAAGGTTAGTTTGATTTCAGTTTTTGTTAATTTTTACGTTTTTGAAATCGTTGCTTCGAACCGTAGCTAACCCATGTTTTAATTTGTAAATCTATGCATTATTGATGTTCGGCCATTGATATACTTATGTGGGTTATGATATTTGATGATTTTAAATTTAAGATAGGTTAAAGATTGATATGTTTTGTATTGGAAGTTTTAGTGAAATTGAATAAATAGGGCTAATTTGTAAAAATAAAATTTTAGAGGGACTTAATTACAAAATAAATGAAATGAGAGGGCTTATAAAGTCCCTAGGAATATTCGGCCCTTGTATAGTCTTGGCAAATTGTGTGTATTTTGTGTTTTGTACAATTAGGACTAAATAGTAAAAATGTGAAACCTTAAGGGTAAAATGGTAATTTGCATGTTTATGTGTTTTGGGACTAAATTGAATAGAAATGTACTTGAATGGGCTGAATTTAATGTGTTTTAGATCAAGAGCAAAAAAAAAAAAATAGAATTGGATCGGGGAAAGACGAAAGTTCTCGAATAGCCGGTCTAAATTATCCGTCGACAGTCGAAGTAAGTCCTTAAGCTGAAATATGTCAAAGAATTATTTATGAACTTGTTAAATGATAATGTTCGATAAATTTGAGTGTATATTATTGTAATAGCCGAATGTATATGGGTTAAATTGGCTTGAGTGCATAAATTGACAATATGATATGAATGTGTATCTTTGATATATTATTTGGAAAAAAAATGTGAAGCATGTGATTGGTTTATGAATTATTTCAGGCTTCGTGCCTAGCAGGCTTAGTGCCGGTGACATATTCGAGCTTCGTGCTTAGCAGGCTTAGTGCTGTTGACATATTTGGGCTTCGTGCCTAGCAGGCTTAATGCCGATGATTCTTTAAAACGAAGAAATCATAAATTGTTCGAGGGTAACATAGTGAACCTATTGAGTTAAAAACTCAGGTAAGCTTAAATCTCATTGAATTCATCAGAAGTAAGGTAAGTTGTGATTAATGTTACTTGAGCTGAAATATTATGTTAAGAATGGTGTTATGTGTGATTGAGCTTATTGATCGATATGTATGATTGGTATAAGATAGAATCTGAGCTTAAACGTACTATTTTTGGGATGTTCGGTTACTAGTAGAAATGCTAATAGTGAAAAGACTTTGAATATGATAATATAGTTGATATGAATGTTGTACCTACGTGACATGGAACATGTGATTCATGTAATACATGTTTATACTATGGTTCGATGAATTATAGAGTTATGGTAATGAAGTGTAAATGCTATGGTTAATGAACTGTTAATATTCGGCCCCGCATAAATATATTTATGGAAATATTTATATTCAATGTTATAAGTTTATAGAAATAAAATGTTTAGGTGTTCGAATGTTACATTAAAGTTGCTTAAGACTTACTAAGCTAGTGAGCTTACTCTGTATGTATTTGTATTTCTGTTTTATAGATCGTTGATTCAACTACGGGCTCAGGGGATCATCAAGATAGTCGACCACACTATCACTCTCTTTGGTATATATATATGTTTTGTATATGTTTTTTGAATCAAAGGCATGTATAGGCTTTATTTTGATAAGTAATGAATGATGTTCGGATTTGTAAATGTATATATATGGCCTTGCGAATAAGGCTGTTACTTTCGGTTAAGTATGGTTTATATGTTTGATATAATGGTTTGTTTTAATCTTTGATATAAGATATGTACGTATCATGTTTGGGAGTTAAATGTGGTTATATAGAATTAGTCATTTATAGGTAATATATATATATATATATATATGTATGTATAAGTATTGCCTATTTGGTTGTGTGAATTTTTCTACTGAGATTATTATGTGCTTAGTTATAATTCAAAGTTGATCATGAAAATGTTTATACTCATGTTTAGGTTGAAGATTTTGTGTTATAATTAGTATGGCCATTCGAATATGGCTTTAATCTTGTGCTAGTTTGAGCTTGAGATATATGAATTTTAATTATCAAATGTTGTATATGTTTATGTTATTATGATGCAAGGTCTATATGGATGCTTATATACGGTCATAGTTGAGTTATGTATGGAAAACAAGTGGGTATTGGATAGGTATCAATTTAAAAAAATTTGTATGTGCGTTGATCTTAATTATTTTATGAAACATGAAACATGTTTTGCAATATGTTTTGGTATATTCGGCTAAAGCTATTAACTGCGTCTTTGATAATGTAATGAACTTATGTACCTTGACCATTTAGCATGAAGTTTTGTTCATAGGGTTTGTTTTCATTAGTAATTAAAATGAATTGACTTTTGAAATGGGGTTACTTTATTAATTAGTTACATATGGTTTACTTGTTTATGAATTTCACATATTAAGACCAACTTGTCGAGTGTGGTATATGGAATTGGGATTGTTGTGTGACATTGCCGTAATGTACTTTTAGGGTCATTTTGTGTTCGTTGATGATTATAATGTATATGATTTGAATTAAAGTATTAAGCATAGATTATACATGTGTAATTTGTCTGTTGATAAATGAATTACTTGATAAGGATGTTTAGCTAAAAATTTAATCGTTTGAACAGAAGTTATGACTTATCCGGAAATGCCTGTAACCCTAATCCTGCGACGGGAACGGGTTAAGGGGTGTTACATGAAATATGGTTTAGAAAAATATATGTTTTCTGAAAGTATGACACCTGAGTCTCCGGCACCAAATCCATACGGTAAGTCTTTTGATTATTGCTTGATTTCTTATAAAAAGATTATATTGTGTTGTAAATGCTAGTTTTAAGAGATTCAATTTTAGAGATTGAGACCTTTAGAAATACGTTTTGCGAGAAACTACTTCTAATTTTATCTTCATAAGTTATCCGTTAATAAATAGTGGAAGATATACTAATTCATAAAATTTTTAATCATATTAAGTCAATTCCATAATCATGAGCGTTAGAGGGCGTGGGCGTGGTATACGCGGCCGTGGTAGAGGCTGGGATGTTGAGGCTGGACCCTTGGAATTAGGACATCGCCCGGAAGGTGAAGTGCCAGCGTCACCAGTAGCAGAATCAGGGTCACAGGACCAATTTGGAGGGGACGATGCTTTGTCTCAAGCTATGCTAGCGTGTTCTGGAGTGGGTTGCTAGAACAAGCACGGGATCGGTAGCTTGAAAATCTATTCCTGAGCGATTTCGAGCAAATGGGGCTAAGATATTTAGAGGTATTTCTAGCGTGGCTACCAACGTAGCTGAATATTGGTTGGAAGCAGTCGAGTGGATTATGGACAATCTGGACTGCACGGTAGAGGAAAAGTTGAAAGGAGTAGTACCCTCCTTCGAGATGAGGCATACCAGTGGTGGCTCACGGTAAAGGATGGTACACCAGCAGATCGTATTACCTGGGACTTCTTTAAGACAGTGTTCTAAGGAAAGTAAGTTGGGGCAATCTATGTGGTTGCCCAAAGAAAAGCATTCCTGAATCTGGTTCAAAGGGGTAAATCTGTGGCTGAATATGAGGCGGAGTTTTTGCACTTGATCCGTTACGCTCGAGGTATAGTTGTGACTGACTATGAATGTTGTGTACGATTCGAGGATGGTCTATGAGATGAGCTGTGAGTACTGATAGCTCTGTAGCGGGAAATAGAGTTTGCATTCTGGTTGAGAAGGTAAAGATAATCGAAGAGGTGAAGCGGTCAGAGAGGTAGAATCAGGATAAGAATAGGGGTAGGAATAAGAGGAATTTTGGGATGTCAGGATCTATTGGGGGTTTCTAAAAGAGGCCTAGGTTTGATGGGCCGGGTCAGTTGTGATGCCTGTTACTGTTGCTCGGTCTCAACCGTGTGCTCGATGTGGGAATTTTTATTCGGGGGAATGTTGGGTAAGAAATAGAGGATGTTTCAAGTGTGGATCAATGGATCATCGGGTAAAGGATTGTCCACAGGAGCCAGACAGGGCGCAGCCAATAGGTCAGGGTTATGAATTATCCGGAAGAGGTGGGCAGCAGCCACTAAGAGGTCGTGGTCCGGCTAGAGGAGGAACTGGATTTGGTCGAGGGCATGGAGCACCGGGCAGAGGTGCTATGAGTACAGATGCAAGACAACCTGGATTGGTTTATGCAGCTAGACGTCGAGAGGATGGTGATGCATCAAACGTCATAACCAGTACGTTCTTTATTTTTGGTGTGCCTTTTACAGCTTTGATAGATATTGGGTCCACACATTCATATGTTGCTAGCACTGTGTCTTGAACTTTGAGTATAGAATCTGAGGTTGCTTCTAGAGAGATGACTATGATTAGCCCTTTAGGACAATCTGTAGTGGTGAACAAACTATTTAGGAGTGTGCCTTTAGAAGTGTAAGGGATTGTTTTCCTGGATGACTTAATGGAATTGATGTTTGGCAAGTTCGATTTGATTTTAGGCATGGACTGGTTAGTTAGGTGATAAACCGTAAAAGCAACATATTTTAATCCCACATTTAGTATGCTTTTGGATGAATTATCCTTGATTTATGTAAAAAGGTGCTTTTAATCCTTTCTTTTCATGTCTTATACTCAAGAAAACACCTAAGGATAAAAAGAACGTAAAACGGGCTTAAAATGGACTAAATTGGGCCAAACCCAAGAATTCGACACGGCCTGGCCCAAAGCCCACACGACCATGCCTTGCCAATTACCTAGAGCACGGCCTCAACTCCGCCACACACGATCGTGCATCATCCATTTACCACACACGAACGTGCCTGGTGATCTATATGGCCGTGCCCCAATCGATAGACCCGAAGCACGGCTTGAACCCCGACTTGCATGGCCGTGCCCCAATCAACAGAATAGAGACACGGCCTGAAGATGATTTACTCGGGCATGTACCATGGTCGTGCCCCTACCGCGGGAATGAGCAATTTCTCTCAGATTTGGATGCTTGAAGCTAAAGAAACATACTTCTAAGTCTACTTAAACACCCTAATAGTAATTCTACTTGAAAGAGGTACTTAGGAGCCAAATAAAGCATCTCAAAAGCCTATATAAACAACCCAAGGCAGACATTGAGCAGACGGTCTTTTGGCAGAGGCTTTTGCCGAAGTTTTCATCTTTTAGGGAATCACTTGAAGATAGCCATTTGATCCATCTCAAGAAGCTGGAGCTCTATTCAAGACGGAGGATCTCTCCTTCAATTCCTTCAGGGAGTTTTAGGGATTTCTTATGTTTTGTTTTATCTTTTCTCTTGAGATGTTTTCTTATTTAGTTATGAACTAAACCCTTCAGATACCTGAAGGGGATGAAACCTATGATGGATTTTGTTATTTGATTTCTAAATTATATGATAAGTACTTAGTTTGTTCTTAATTATGTTGCTTAATTTAATCTGATGTGCTTAGGTGGAGGAGGAATAGACCTCGCCAAGAGTAGATCTAGGATAATTTAGCGAGTTGATCGGCGCCTAGAGATAGGGTTACGAGATTTTACCGATTAGGGTGAAACCTAATATGGGAATCCATTGATCGATTTATCGCTTCCTTAGGGGTTATTATAAGAGAACGAGAGTTCCACTAATTAACCTATGGTTAGACGTTATTCGCCTCGAGAGAGGGTTTAATATAGGTTAGGGAGTCTCACGGATCAAGCTAAGTAAAGAAATTATATGGTTTGGGGAATAAATAATAAGTGAAGTCATAGGTGGATTTTTCCTGAGGGTATCGTCTTCATCAACTGAGTTTTCCTAAAGTCTTTCTCCAATTCATTCTTTTGTCTTTGCATCTAGTTTAATTTTACATTAGTTTCATAAAACAATCACTCCATATTTCAGGCAAAATAATAGAAAGAAAGTGAGTAGTAGTACTTTTAGGTTCCCTTGGGTTCAATAAGATATTCTTGCCTAAACTATACTACTGTTTGATAGGTGCATTTGCCTCTATCATTGTCATAGTTAGTCTACAGGTTCGATCATTCTTTATAAATATTAAAACTCGACTGTTTGACATGATCATTAGGTATCGAGCAAACTTGGATTATGCTGCTAAGCGCATGATATTGAAGACTCGAGGATAAGGAGGTGCTGGTGATAGGTGAGAGAAGGAATTACCTGTCCAATGTGGTGTCTACACTAAAGGCTGAAAAGATGGTGCGTAAGGGATGCGAGGCGTTCCTAGCTTTCATCAGTGCTTTGGATATCTAGGAATTGTCCGTAAAGGATGTTAGAACAGTGAAAAAATTCTCGTATGTCTTTCCAGAAGAGCTTCCAAGGTTACCTCTGGATCACGAGGTGGAGTTCAGCATTGATCTACTTCCGGAAAAGCTCCAGTGTCCATTGCCCCATATAGAATGGCACCGAAAAAGCTGGTAGAACTTAAAGCTCAGATTCAAGAATTGTTGGACCATGGTTTTATTCGACCAAGTGTATCTCCGTGGGGAGCACTGGTGTTATTCGTTAAGAAAAAGGATGGGTCGATGCGGATGTGCATTGACTATAGGCAATTGAACAAGTTGATGATTAAGAACAAGTACCCGTTGCCAAGGATTGACGATCTGTTCGATCAGCGCGAGGTGCTTCGGTCTTCTCGAAAATAGACTTGAGGTCAGGGTATCATCAGCTTAAGGTCAAGGAGGCAGATATTCATAAGACTGCTTTTTGAACTCGTTATGGTCACTACGAGTTCTTAGTGATGTCGTTCGGGTTGACAAATGCACCAACTGCATTTATGGACGAATCAGTTGTGGTGCGGTTCAACATTTATCAAGCTTTTCAAAGGAGGTATCGTCAAAGGAGCCTGAGGGGAGTAGAGCTATGGTCTCTGCTCCTAAGTTCAAATGGTGTGCAGTGTCAGCCATTCGAGACTTTCTGCCGGGTTGTGGTAGAGAGCCGACATCTATTTGGGATATGCAAATCACTGTTATTCCCGCTAGTGAGTGTCGACGATCTAGAGTTTTTAGTTCTTCGCGTAATTAGGTGTGTAGTGCTCACACCTTCCTTTATTATTTTGCATTAATGACTTTGTTGTCTGGAAGCTGAAACGACTGTATAGACAGTTGAGATACCCATGTGGGTAAGGTTGGAGACACCAGGTAAGTACCTTTATGATTCTATCTTTCGAACAACATAGCCTAAACATATGTATGATTTGATTGTCTGTTGTACATTGGAAATATGATTGCATTCATCACAATATGACAATACGTTGCATGGGCTTTGGGATATGATTTAAAGGGGAAGTGTAATTTAGTGACTCTGTCACAGTGGTTTGGTACCACAATGGTTTGGTACCACATATACATACATTAGTGACTATGTCACATTATTTCAGTGGTCTGGCACCACAGTGGTTTGTTACCACATTTATATATATCGTGACTCTGTCATAGTGGTTTGGCACCATAGTGGCTTGGTGCCACAAGTGTTTGGCTGGTTCAGGTGATGTAGAGAATGGAATACTAGGTTGGGCTGGGTTGCATTGCATGCACCTTTTAATATGCCATATTGTGAGGGATATGGCTCAATGTGCATCTGTGGGCTTAAGGCCAGATTGCGTTTGTTAGGGGAATTACACACTGAGTATTGTTGACTCACCCCTCTGCTAAATTTTTCAGGTAACCCCTAGTTGCGGATTTGGAGCCGAGGTGGACTTTGAGGGGCCATGCATTTTTTCTTTCGTAAATTTTGTTTCCTTCTTTTAAACTTATTTTTAATTTGGGATTTTGTTCTGTAATAAGGCCTCCATAATTTTAATTTGGCTTTCTATTTTAATGCGATTATTATTATATTATGAAATGTTAAACACAAAATTTTTCCTAAAAATATAATAAACATTTTCCAAAATATTAACAAGCGAATAACTAGCAAAATAATAATGAAACTCGGAATTTTTCTAAAACTATACAAACTATTTTTTTGTCACTTTTATGAAACCTAATTTCAGATTTTGTATCAAAAAACCTGTATTTGACTATTAGTTCTTTTAAATAAAAGTTGGTAAGGAAACCCTTAAAACTGAATTTTAACGATGGAAACACAAAACGAAAAGTTTTCTAAATTGCGATGTTTTCACTAAAACTTCAAAACTATTTTTTTCCATGTGACATACCAAATTTGGTCGTAACGTTTAGACCGGGTTTGGGTTGTTACAATATTCATCTTCTAGTAAAATTTTGTGGGTGCAAAACGACGGGCTTATCCCTTTAATGTCAGAAATCTTCCAAGCTATGGTTCTTTTATGCTCATTTAGTACCTGTAGTAACTTGTCTTTCTCATTGGGTTCCAATTCTGAAGAAATAATTATTGGTAGTGTAGAATTATATCCGAGGAATGCATACTCCAAGTGATTTGGTAACTGTTTCAATTCCAATTTGGGAGGCTCTTTACTAGAGGGTTTTTGTTTTCGTTCTTCGTTTATTTCAATGCCCTCATACTTCTTTTGTCTTGGGGAAGAATTATTTAACTCAATTTTTATCTCCCCCATCTCATTGCTATTGTCATCTGCCTCCTAACATTGGACAAGACAAAGTTCCAACGTGTCTTTATGTATGATTTCCTAAAAAGGACTTGAATAGAATGATCAATAGCGTCGATTAAATAACAAAAATCATCTTGCTCTCTTGAGTATAGCTTAGCATCATAAATTTTAAAAATAATTTCCTTGTCACCTACCCTGAGCACAAGGTTACCATCACCTACATCAATAACAGTCCTAGCAGTGGCTAAAAATGGGCATCCTAAAATTAAAGGCACCTCAACGTCCTCATCCATGTCAAGCACAACAAAATCAACAGGGAATATGAATTTCTCAACTTTTACCAAAACATCTTCAATAATTCCCCTAGGATATTTAACAGATCTATCAACTAATTGGATACTCATCCTAGTGGGTTTTGGTTCCCCAAGACCATGCTGCTTGAACATTTTACAAGACATTAAATTAATACTGACACCTAAATCAGCTAATGCTTTCTTAATATTTAAACTACCAATTAAATAGGGAATAGTGAAACTTTCTGGATCTTTCAAATTGGTTGGTAGCTTATTTTGGAGAATAGCTGGACATCCCTCGTTAAGCTCCACAGTTGATAGCTCTTCAAACTTCCTTTTATTTGTTAAAAGCTCTTTTAATAATTTTGCGTATGTTGGCATCTGCGAAATAGCTTCAAAAAAAGGTAAGTTAATATGTAATTTTTTAAAAAGTTCAAGAAATTTACAGAATTGTGTGTCCATACAGTCTTTCTTCAACTTTGCTGGATATGGGATCGGTGGTTTATACTCTTTAAGTACCGGTGTTACATTCTCGTTTACTTTCTCACCCTTTTCCTTATCAGTTCCTTGTGGCATCTTCTTTTCAGCTTCCATCAACACCTTTTCATTCCTTAGTGTAACTGCCTTCACATGCTTTTTGGGTTACGTTCGGTGTTACTAGGTAAACCACCTGCTTGCTTTTCAGAAACTAACTTAACCAGCTGTCCAATTTGATTCTCAAGTCCTTGAATCGATGCTTGCTAATTTTTCAACGCCGTTTTGGTATTCTGAAAATGAGTCTCTGACACCGAAATAAAATTTGCTAGAATATCTTCAAGGTTCGACTTTTTCTCTTGTTGGTAGGGTGGTTGGAAACTTGGAGGGGGTTTCGATCTTTGAATCCCTTGATTACCCCATGAGAAATTTGGGTAGTTCCTCCATCTAAGATTGTAGGGCAGATATTCTGAGTTATTCATCCCTCCTCCATTTGTGTCATATTGCATCACCGAATGTACCTGCATAGAAACACATAAACCATCAATCTTTTTGTTTAAGAACTCTACCTGGTTTGATAGCATGGTGACTGCGTTGAGGTTAAAAACACTGGCGACTTTTGTCGGCTTTGTTCTCATGACTTGCCACTGATAGTTATTAAGTGACATCTCTTCTATAAACTCATAAGCAGCTTCAGGGGTTTTGTTATTTAGGGTTCCACCAGCGGCTGCATCAATCAGCTATCTAGTTGAGGGGTTGAAACCGTTGTAAAAGGTTTGAACCTGTAGCCATAAAGGTAACCAATGGTGAGGGCACCTCCTCAATAGGTCCTTATACCTCTCCCATGTATCGTAAAGCATTTCTAAATCCATCTGCACAAAGGAAAAGATATCATTCCTCAACTTACTCGTTTAAGCTAGCACAAAGGAAGAGATATCGTCCTCTTGCTCTTCCTCTATGTATTGTAAACTTTGCCTTATCTCCATACGATTTCTGTGAGCAGTACTTTCTATCTCACTGTAAAAAAGCAAGAGCCCTGACGGGTTCCTTCTAGTCATAAACTAGAAATACCTGGCAGAAGCAAATAAAAGAAAAGTTAGTAAAATAAAAATAAAAATGGCTAAAGTAATAAAAATTAAGCGTTCCTAATATCTTAGTCCCCGGCAACGGCGCCAAAAACTTGATGGGCTCGAAACTAACTAATATTTCGACAAAGGCAAGCTGATAAACCATAATATATACATATTTTAATCCCACATTTAGCATACTTTTGGATGATTTATCCCCTAAATTGTGGAATTTGGTGCTCCTAATCCTTTAATTTCACGTTTTATACTTAGGAGAGCATTGGAGGATGAAAAGAACGAGAAACGGGCCAAAAATGGATAAAATGGGCCAAAGTACAAAATTCACATGGCCTGAGCCCAAGACACATAGTCGTGTCTCTTTAACAGATCTGACCATGGGCTGAATTAATCCACATATTTCCACAATTGAGCTTAGCCCCAAAACCACATCAAGTCAATATAGCACATAATATCATGCATAATGGAACCCAACCCAACCTAACATCCAACCGCTACACACCACCCGTATAGCCAACCACCACACACTAGGGGATTACTAAATCGACCCTCCAATCACTACACACCTCTTTCGCAGTCATGCTGCTCAAAGTTCACTTAGTGGTCTAGCCACTTATGTACGTGATCGAAATCACAATATCCACGATAAGACTCATGGTCGTCATCAATCCACGATGTGGCTTGAGGCCAACATCAAACCACAATGAGGCGCGAGGCCATCTTTTAATCCACGTACATAAATGTACACACTTCCCCTTTAGCAATATATATCCCGATCCCCATGTGCATGCAACATAACATGATGAAATGGCATAAATTATATGAACATTTCCAGATATACATATTTTGTTTACATGCTTTCATAGATCCACATATGTCCAACCACATTTTGATATAAGAAATGTACTAACCTGGTTACTGAATTACCCCTTATAGGGTAATAATACCACCACAGCCACTAAATCGGCCATCACACACATATCCCACGATTTTATTAATATAATAAAGACAAGAAAGAAACAAAGGTACTAACTAAACACCGATAACTCAGAATACCACGCCCTCTATGTCGATGCTATCACTAACCGACATTATCGCTATTTGCCTACGATCTTACTCCGATGCTGGCCCACACGCCGGTGGCCAATCCCGAACTGCCAAAATCGAATGCTTCTCAAACTTAGGGGTAGGGACTACGTGTCCAACCCCTTTCTCCCCTTGGCTGGTACTTGCATCCATCGAATAGCAACTTAATTAGAAGACCCGGTTAAACGTTTAATCATATCTAGATAAGACTAAATAATAACTTAGACGAATACCTTACCAAGGTCGATTCAAAAATCCCGAAGGTTCTTCCTTGATCTTGAAAGATGTCAAAATCCCTACATAACCATGTTAGATTCGACTCTACACCTATAGACAAAAGGAATGGCCTTAGGCCGAATATCACCCTCTTACCTTGGTTGATCGGATCTCAAGATCCTTAACCTCCTTAACGCTAGCTTAGATGTAAGACCGAATCAATCCTTCATAGATTCGCCACCGAGAAAATAGGATTAGACTTTTGGTTTCGCAACCCAAAAGAAAGAGCAACATGCGAAATAGAAGAGAACTCCTTACACAATATTAGAAATCGATTGGAAGAATTGGCACTAGATGAACAACGGCGCTCTCAAGAGAAAGAGATGAGGAATTATATGGCTTTTGCAAGAGTAGAAATCGGTGAGGAGAAAAAGAGAAGAGAGAGAGAGTTGAGGTTTAAGGTGTTTCGACAATGGTGAAAATCAAGAGAATGATTCGGCTTTAGCAAAAGTGGTGAAGGTTGAAGGCTTAGGAAGTTTTGGTTATGGTGAGGGTGGAGGGTGTATTTCGGCTTTTTGAAAGTGAAGGCTCAAAGTTGACAAAGTGAAGAACCAAAAAGTGGAAAAGAGGGAGTTGTGGTTTGGCTTTTAGAATGGAGATGAAGAGAAGAGAAAACGAGAGTGAACAAGATCCCAAAAAAAAAAAAAAAAAGATGGACACTCCCATTCACTAGCATAAATTCGGCACCTAGCTCCCTTACATGACCTAAATTGCCATCCCCCCTAGAGTCCCAAATTCGGCCAACACTCTCCCATCACCAAATCCTCCTTTTTCCTCCTCATTTCCCTATTCTCCTCTCATTCAAACTCATTTGAATGATTCAAACCTTCTATCCCACTCTCCACCACACATTCAAACACCTTAACCAATTCAAACTCCCCCTTTCAAGTGCCATAGCCGAATCCAACTATCCACTCCCCTTGCCGCAAAAACAAATCCCAAAATGCTCCTCATGCTGCTCGAACCTCCTTCCCCTTGGAACTCCCTTGATGCAAACTCTCCCCCTTGCTCCCATGAGTTACCTTGCCACTCCACAAGTTCCTTTCTTGTGTCCATAAGCCCCATATTAAAACCCTTAAGGCTTAGCTCCCCTAGCTCTCCCCTAAAGGCTTAAGAATAAAAATTTTCACTAAGACTCCTACTTAACCCCAAGGTTTCCCGAAGCCCCCAAATGCACACAAACAACATCCAGAGCATATGAACACATAAATATAAATAAAATGTGTGACCCATAATTCTTGGATGTTACCGTTCTACCCCCTTCAAAGAAATTTTGGCCTCGAAATTACCTGGTCAAAATAAGTGAGGGTATTGATGTCTCATCGACTCCTCCGGCTCCCACGAAGCTTCTTCTGAACCATGGTTCCCCATAACACCTTGACTAAAGGAATTGATTTCCTCCGCTGTACCTTCACCTCTCGCTCCAAAATCTGGATGGGCTCTTCTTCATAGGACAAATCTGGCTTCAACTCAACTTCCCCCACTGGCACCACATGAGATGGATCCTATCGGTATCGTCGCAGCATCGAGACGTGGAAGACATCATGCATCTACTTCAATTTCGAAGGCAATTCTAGCTGATACGCCACTTGTCCAACTCGCTTCAAAACCCGATAAGGTCCTATAAACCTGGGACTCAACTTACCCTTACGTCCAAATCTCATCACCTTTTTCAACGGCGAAACCTTTAGAAATACCTGATCACCCACTACAAACTCTATTTCTTTTCGCTTAAGATCTACATATGATTTCTGTCTGTCAGATGCCTCCTTCAATCTAGCTCGAATTACCTTAACCTTCTCCTCTGACTCTGCCACAATCTCTGGACCTAAAACATGACGTTCACCCAGTTCTGTCCAACAAGTAGGAGTCCAACATTTCCATCCATACAATGCCTCATATGGCACCATCTGAATACTAGCCTGATAACTATTGTTGCATGCAAACTCTGCTAAGGGCAAGAATTCCTCCCAGCTACCTCTGAAGTCGATAACACATCCTCTCAACATATCTTCTAACACCTGAATCACCCTTTCAGACTGACCATCCATCTGCGGATGAAATGTCATGCTAAAGTCCAACCTGACGCCCAATGCTTGATGCAACACCCTCCAAAACTACGACGTAAATCTAGAATCCCTATCCAATATGATTGATACTGGCACCCCATGCAGTCTCACAATCTCGGCTACATACAACCTCGCCAACCTCTGCAGAGAGTAATCCATACGAACAGGTATAAAATGAGCAGATTTTGTCAACTGATTCACAATCACCCACACCAAGTTTTTCTTAGTAGGCGTAAGAGGAAGCCCACTAACAAAATCCATCGTGATTCTCTCCCACTTCCATTACAGAATCTTCACTGGTTGCAGCAGTCCCGAAGGCATTTGATGTTTAGCTTTAACCTGCTGACACGTCAAGCACTTCCCCACAAATTCTGTAACTTCCGCTTCAATCCAGGCCACCAAAACTGATCTTGTAGATCCCTATACAACTTACTCCCTCCAAGGTGCATAGCATAAGGGCTACTATGCGATTCCCGAAGAATCTTCTACCTCAACTCCCCATCCTTCGGCATGCAAACCCTACCACAAAAACACAACACTCTGTCGTTGTTTACATTATAGTTCTCTACTCCCCCATTCTATACTTGCAGAAGCTTAGCACTCAGAACCTCATCTACCAATTATTTCTCTTTTACTTGACATAACCATGTCGGCTTCACCTGCATCTCTGCTAACAAACTCCTGTCGTCGTAAAGGCTAAGATGTGCGAACATCGCCCTCAGATCCGGTACAACCTTCTGACTCAGGGCATCTGCCACCACATTTGCCTTCCTAAATGATATTCAATTGAGCAGTCGTAATCCTTCAATAACTCCACCCACCTTCGCTGCCTCAAGTTCAGCTCCTTCTGAGTCAGCAGATACTTTAAACTCTTATGGTCCTTGTAGATCACCGACTTCTCCCCATACAGATAATGCCTCTACACTTTCAAAGCGAAAACCACTGCAGCCAACTCCAGATCATGCGTCGGATAGTTAACTTCATGAGGCCTCAACTGCCGAGATGCATAGGCAACCACCTTCCCATTTTGCATCAGTACACAGCCTAACCCCTTATGAGAAGCATCACAATACACCATAAAATCTTTCCCCGCCTCAGGCTGAATTAAAATCAGAGCCTCAGTTAAAACCCTTTTTAGCTTCTCGAAACTCTCTTGCTTCTTGTCCGTCCACACAAAAGGTACCTCCTTTCTCAACAGCTTAGTCAAAGGTGTTGCTATGGAGGAGAAACTTTCAACAAATCTCCTGTAATAACCGGCTAGCCCTAAGAAGCTGCGAATCTTTGCCACTGACTTAGGTGGTTTCCAATCCAATACTGCCTCGATCTTTCGAAGATCCACTCTTATCCCTTCCGCAGATACCACATGACCCAGAAAAAAAACTTCCCTTAACCAAAACTCGCACTTGCTAAACTTGGCGTACAACTTCTTTTCCCTTAATACTTGCAGAACCACCAGTAGATGCGCATCATGATCCTCTTCTGTCTTGGAATAAGCTAGAATGTCGTCTATGAGCACCACGACAAACTGGTCCAGATAGGATTGAAAAACTCGATTCATCATATCCATGAACGCAGCCGGTGCGTTCGTTAACCCGAACGGCATTACCAGGAATTCATAGTGGCTGTATCGAGTCTGAAATGCCGTCTTATGGATATCAGCTTCTTTCATCTTAAGCTGGTGGTATCCCGACCTTAAATCTATCTTCAAAAGACTGTAGCCCCTTTGAGCTGGTCAAACAAGTCATCTATCCTCGGCAGTGGGTACTTGTTCTTGATCGTTAGCTTATTCAACTGGCGGTAATCTATGCACATACACATAGATCCGTCCTTCTTCTTTACGAACAACACTAGTGCTCCCCATGGAGACACACTAGGTCGAATGAAACTGCAATCTAGCCACTCTTGGATTTGGGCTTTAAGTTCAACCAACTCCTTCGGTGCCATCCTGTAAGGAGCGATGGACACCGACGCTGTACCTAGCAAAAGGTTGATTCCAAACTCCACCTCCCGATTTGGAGGCAACCCTAGAAGTTCTTCCGGAAACACATCTACAAATTCCTTTACTATTTTAACTTCCCCCACAGTGGCTTCCTTCGCATCCAAAGCACTAGCAAACATTAGGAACGCCCTACACCCTTTCTTCACCATCTCCTCTGCCTTAAGAGCAGACACCATATTAGACAAAGAGTCTCTTCTCTCACCTAGCACCACAACCTCATCGTCCTTGGAAGTCTTCAACATCATGCGTTTAGTAGCACAGTCTAGATTCGTATGATACCTCACTAACCAGTCCATGCCTAGGATCAAATCAAATTCTCCGAATGGCAGCTCCATTAAGTCAGCTGGAAACACTGACCCTTGAACCTCTATAGGTATATCTCTAAAGAGTTTGTCCACTACTACTGACTGACCTAAAGGACTAAGTACTGACATTTTCCTAGAGGCAATTTCAGGTTTCACATTCAAGGTTCAGACACTATACTAGCAATGTAAGAGTGCGTCGACCCAACATCAATCAATGTAGTAAAGGGTAACCCAAAGATGAGGAACGTACCCGTGATAATGTCTGGTGCATCCCCCTCCTCTCAACATCTGGCTGCGTAAACCAACCCAGGCTGTCTTACATCTGAGCCCCTAGCACCTCTACCCGGTGCTCCACGAACTCGCCAAAACCATTTCCACCTCGGTTCGGTCCACGTCCTCTCTGCATCTATTGACCACCTCTACCTGGCTGCACATACCCCTGTCCTACTAACCAGGTCCTAGCCATGGCCTGAGGACAGTTCTTAATCAGGTGGCCCCATAACCCACAGGTCCCAAGATCGAAACCTGGCTCTGATACCAAAATTGTAACACCCCAAACCCGACCCTAAACACGACGGCCAAATTCAGAATGTTACAGTCAAGAGGTTGAAAATGGTTTGGTTTCATAAGTGAAAAATGGGTTACAAATTCTAAGACAGAGACTTCGTTTAAAGAGGGTTTCTCGTTCAAATTTAGCAATTTTATTTAAAACAAAACTTCTGAGTTGCACAAGTTCAAATCATTATTTATGCGAAAAAACTATTGGGAACCTGAAAGGTTTATAAGAATCTATATTTTGAAAACCCCATTTTAATTCGAATGTTGCAGTATTTTTTTAAGGTTTCTTTATGAATTAATCATTTGATAGCAAGTCCAACTTAAAACCTAAAATAAATCCAAAATATTTAAAATGGCCTTATTACAGTAAAATATCCCAAAAAGTAATTAGAAATTGGTAAAGTACTTAAAAAAAACAAAATGGCTTCTGTATGGCCACCTTGGCTCCTCCCCGGCCCAGTCCAAAGTATCATGTACTACCTGCATTGGTTGAAAATAGGGTGAGTCATTTTAACTCAGTGTGCAATTAATCCACATATTTCCACAATTGAGCTTAGCCCCAAAACCACATCAAGTCCATATACCATATAATATCATGCATAATGAAACCCAACCCAACCTAACATCCAACCGTTACATACCACCCGTATAACCAACCACCACACACCAGGGGATTACTAAATTGACCCTCCAACCGCTACACATCTCTTTGGCAGTCATGCTACTCAAAGTTCACTTAGTGGTCTAGCCACTTATTCACATCATCGAAATCACAATATCCATGATAAGACTCATGGTCATCATCAATCCATGATGTGGCTCGAGGCCAACACCAAACCACAATGAGGTGCGAGGCCATCTTTTAATCCACGTGCATAAATGTACACACATCCCCTTTAGCAATATATATCTCGATCCCCATGTGCATGCAACATAACATGATGAAATGGCATAAATCATATGAACATTTCCAGATATACATATTTTGTTTACATGCTTTCATAGATCCACATATGTCCAACCACATTTTGATATAAGAAATGTACTAACATGGTCACTGAATTACCCCTTATAGGGTAACAATACCACCACAGCCACTAAATCGGCCATCACACACATATCCCACGCATTTTATTAATATAATAAATATAGTAAAGAAACAATGTACTAACTACACACCTGATAACCTGTAATACCACGCCCTCTACGTTGATGCTATCACTAACCGACATTATCGCTATTTGCCTATGATCTTGCTCCGACGCTAGCCCACACGCCGGTGGCCAATCCCGAACTGCCAAAACCAAACACTTCTCGAACTCAGGGGTAGGGACTACGTGTCCAACCCCTTTCTCCCCTTGCCTGGTACTTGCATCCAACGAATAGCAACTTAATCAGAAGACCCGGTTAAACATTTAATCAGATCTAGATAAGACTAAATAATAACTTAGCCGAATACCTTACCAAGGTCGATTCAAAAATCTCGAAGGTTCTTTCTTGATCTTGAAAGATGTTGAAATCCCTACATAACCATGTTAGATTCGACTCTACACCTATAGACAAAAGGAATGGCCTTAGGCCGAATATCACCCTCTTACCTTGGTTGATCAGATCCCAAAGATCCTTAACCTCCTTAACGCTAGCTTGGAGCAGAAGACCCGAATCAATCCTTCATAGATTCGGCCACCATAGAAAATAGGATTAGACTTTTGGTTTCGCAACCCAAAAAGAAAGAGCAACATGCAAAATAGAAGAGAACTCCTTACCACAATATTAGAAATCGATTGGAAGAATTGGCACTAGATAAACAATGGCACTCCCAAGAGAAAGAGATAAGGAACTATACGGCTTTTGCAAGAGTAGAAATCGGTGGGAGAAAAACAGAAGAGAGAGAGAGAGTTGAGGTTTAAGGTGTTTCGGCAATGGTGAAAATCAAGAGAATGGTTCGGCTTTAGGAAAAGTGGTGAAGGTTGAAGGCTTAGGAAGTTTTGGTTATGGTGAGGGTGGAGGGTGTATTTCGGCTTTTAGAGAGTGAAGGCTCAAAGTTGACAAAGTGAAGAACCAAAAAGCGAAAAAGAGAGAGTTGTGGTTCAGCTTTTAGAATGGAGATGAAGAGAAGATAAAATGAGAGTAAACAAGATCCCAAGAAAAAAAAAAAGAAAAGATGGACACTCACATTCACTAGCATAAATTCAGCACCTAGCTCCCTTACATGACCGAAATTGCCATCCCCCCTAGAGTCCCAAATTTGGCCAACACTCCTCCCATCACCAAATCCCCTTTTTTCCTCCTCATTTCCCAGTTCTCCTCTCATTCAAACTCATTTGAATGATTCAAACCTTCTATCCCACTCTCCACCACACATTCAAACACCTTGACCAATTCAAACTCCCCCTTTCAAGTGCCATAGCCGAATCCAACTCTCCACTCCTCTTGCCGCAAAAACAAATCCCAAAATGCTCATCATGCTGCTCGAACTTCCTCCCCCTTGGAACTCCCTTGACGCAAACTCTCCCCCATGCTCCCATGCGTTACCTTGCCACTCCACCACTTCCTTTCTTGTGTCCATAAGCCCCACATTAAAACCCTTAAGGCTTAGCTCCCCTAGCTCTCCCCTAAAGGCTTAAAAACAAAAATTTTCACTAAGGCTCCTACTTAACCCCAAGGTTTCTCGAAGCCCCCAAATGTGCACAAACAACATCTAGAGCATATGAACACAAAAATATAAGTAAAATGCGTGACCCCTAATTCACGGATGTTACAAAGCCAGAACTACACGAGTAGGGCACATGCCCGTGTGAACCACACAGGCTAGACACATGCTCGTGTGAACCACACGGGCTGGACACACGCCCGTGCCCCATCCATGTAGATCACGAGCCATGAAAATTCTCACACGGCCTAGGCACCCTCACACGGGCTGATCACACGCCCGTGTCCCTGTCGTACCCTACTTCATTTTCACGCAAAAAAAGCCAATTTTTAGGGTTTCTAAGCTTTCTAACGTCTATAAATACACACCAGAGGAAGACCTAAGGGAGAATGTAGAGTAGAATGCAAAAATTACTCGAAGGAAGCCGTCGAATTCATCTCAGAAGTAGATCCACTCCAAGATTGAAGATCTCCATCAAGTTCCTTAGAAGTTTTTGTGTTCTTTATGTCTTATTGTTTTCTTTATTCTGAGATGTTTTCCTCTTACGTTATGAACTAAACTCCCTAAATACCTAAGGAGGATGAAACCTAGATGAATCTTATTATTTAATTATCTAAATTACATGATAAATACTTGTTCTTGTTCTTAATTATGTGTTCTTAACCATTGCTTTAATATCTTCAGGATATTAATTCAAGTTTGATGTGCTAATTCAGTGGAGCAAAAGTCCCTGTTTAAGAGTAGATCTAGCATAATTAAGCAGAGTTGATTGCAACCTTCAAAATAGGATGACATAAATCTACTGGATTAGAGTCAAATCTAATAAGGGAATCCATTGATCGAGTTAATGCGACGATAGGGATTTTAATTAGAAAGATATTTCAATTAATCAACCTAGAGTCAGTTGTTTTTAGTCTCGGAAGAGATATTAACATAATTTAGGGATTTCTACTGATCAAGACAAGTGAATAAATCGTTTAATTCAGAGTCAGAATAATAAGTGAAGTTTAGGTGGATTCTTCCTTGGGTATTGTCTTTATTCATTAGTTTAATCAATTACTTTCTTCACTCTCTGTCACGATCATAGTAAATTAGTTAGTTAAATTTTAGATTAAAACAAATCCCCTTAATTATTAGGCTAAATAATAAAAATTTAGTTATTACTAATAATTTTAGTCCTTGTGGATGCGATATTCCGGATTCATCATAGCTATACTCCTGTTCGATAGGTCCGCTTGCCTTTGTTGAAATATTAGTCAGTTTTTGAGCCCATCACGCTACCAACTTCCAATCAAGACAGATGGTTTACAACTTGATTTGTATTTCATCTCGATGTTAAAATTCTTGCAATAGTAAGATCCAGCATATCAATCTTGGTTTTGTATCCTTCTTCACAAAAAGATATCTTAATGCTGAGTGATCAGTAAATACGATAACCTTTGCACCAACAATATAAGAACAAAACTTGTTGAAAGCAAAGACTACAGCCAACAATTCTTTCGCTGTAGTGGTATAGTTGATTTGAGCCTCTGTAAGAGTTTTGCTAGCATAATAGATGGCATGAAATATTTTTCCCTTATGTTGTCCTAGAATAGTACCCACAGTAAAGTCGCTTGCATCGCATATAACTTCAAAAGTTTGAGACCAATCGGGTGTAACGATAATGGGTGCATTTACTAGCTACGTCTTCAATTGAATGAATGCATCCAGACATGCATCGACAAAGAAGAATTTTCGATTCTGTTCCAGCAATTAGCATAAGTGTTTTGCAATTTTTGAGAAATTTGTAATAAATCTTTGGTAAAACCATGCATTCCCAAGAAAACTACGAATACCTTCACATTTGTTGGTGGAGGTAATTTTTCAATAATTTTTACTTTAGCTTTGTCGACTTCAATTCCTTGACGAGAGATACGATGGCCTAACACAATGCCTTATGTTTCCATGAAATGGCATTTTCCCAATTTAGAACAAGATGTGTCTTCACATTGCTGCAATACTTTATCCAAATTGTCAGTGCAATGATCAAAATTATTCCCATAGAATGAGAAATCATCCATAAACACTTCTAAAGAGTTTTCAATCATATCCGAGAATATTTCCATCATGCACCTTTGAAATGTGGCTGGTGCATTGCAAATACTGAAAAGCATTCAGCAATAAGTAAAAATACCAAAGGGACAAGTGAAGGTAGTTTTTTTCTTGATCCTTCGGTGCAATTCAATCTGATTGTATCCAGAATAGCCATCTAAGAAGTAGTAATAGGCTTTTCCAGCAAGCCTATCCAACATTTGGTTCATGAAAGGAAGTAGGAAGTGATCCTTCCTTGTGGCTGCATTAAGTTTGCGGTAATCCAAATAGACTAACCATCCCGTAGGAATGCGTGTAGGAATTAATTCATCCTTTTTGTTGCTAACCACAGTGATTCCATTCTTCTTAGGAACGCGTTGCACTGGACTTACCTAAGTGCTATCATCAATAGGGTAAATAATTCCAGCATCAAGCCATTTTATAATTTCTTCTTAGAAACTTCCTTCATCTTCTCGTTTAATATTCTTTCTTACTCAATCGATTGCTTGCCTTTATCTTCCAACTTGATCTTTTGCATGCAAAAAAATGGACTAATGCCTCGGATATTGGCAATACTCCAAGTAATAGCTCGTTTATGTAGCTTAAGAATATGGACTAATTTTTCTTCTTAAGCTACATTCAGTGTTGCAGAGATAATAACTGGGAGAGTATTATTATCACCAAGAAAGATGTGTTTAATGTGAGAAGGTACTGATTTCAATTCCAGAGTAGGAGCTTCGTCAATAGATGGCTTGAAAATTGGAGTTGTTCTATTGGCTAATTCTAAGGATTCGATCTGCCATTTATGCCTGAGTTCAAAATTATTAGCTTCAACCATGCTGTCACAATCATCTACAAATTCATCGTTAGATGTCACTGCAAACTCCTCAGAACGTATTGTGCGTTGGTCATTGAATTTTGCCTCAATCAGATCATCTAAAACATCGACAGTATGGCATTCTTCTTTTTCCTTGCCTTGAATACATTTGAAAACACTGAAGGTAACATGTTCCTCATTAAGTCACATGGTTAGTTCACTTCTGTAAACATCAATAAGAGTTCGTCCGGTGAATAAAAATGGTCACCCCAAGATTATGAGAACCTCCTTGTTTGCCTCACAGTCAAGTATAATAAAATCAGTCGAAAAAATTTATTCACATGAACTAAGATATCTTTAATTTTCCCTTCAGGTTGAGCCGAAGATCGATCAGCTAATTGTAATGTCACTATAGTAGGTTTCATGTGACCAATTCCCAAATTTTTGAAAGTTGATAGCGTCATTAGGTTGATGCTAGCACCTAAGTCGTATAAAGCCTTGGCCAAATAATGGTTGCCAACTAAACATGGGATAGTAAAGCTCCCAAAATCTTTCATTTTAGAGGGCAACTTATTTGTGAAAAGAGCACTACAGCCTTCTATGAGTGCAATAGTTTCCATATCACTAAGCTTCTTCTTCTTGGACAAGAGCTCCTTCATAAATTTCCCATAATTTAGAATTTGCACAAGAGTGTCTACTAAAGGAATATTGACCTAAAGTTGCTTCAGTGTGTTCAGGAACTATTGGTACTGCTTATCCTGCTCATTCTCCTTGAATCTTTGTGGATGCATCTGAGTGTGCTAATTGTAGTTTTGCTGTTGTTTATTGTAATTTCCTTGTCTTGAATTATAATTTCCTTGAGTGAATATATTCCCATATCGGAATGTCGCAGCACTTTGTCCAGCATTCTGAGTTCCCTAAGGTTGTTGATTGCGTGCAGAATTATTATAAGAGTTTCCATAAGAATTATTACAGATGTTATTGACATAAAAGACATTCTCTGCATGTTGTGGACAATCTTCATAGCTGTGATTGTAACTACAAATCTAAAAAAAATGTAGGAACATCAACTTGTTGAGCGACCTGTATAAGTGCAACCTCACTAGTCGCTTGTTTATTTTTTATCACATTTGCAAGGGTAGAAACTTGAGCACTAAGTGCATATATTGTGTCCAATTCAATAACTCCCAAAGTACCTTTTAATTGTGCAGCTCTAGAGATAGGTATTGATAATCATTCTGAGCAATTCTCTCAAGAATTCCAATTGCATCATTATAAATTCAATCCAGTAAAGGTCCATTGGCTGATGCGTCGACAAGATTCCTCGTGTATGAATTCAGCCCATTATAAAAAATCTCAATTTGTGTTTCCTATTGAATGATGTGCATGGGACAACGTCAAAGCAAAGATTTATAACGTTCCCATGTAGTGTGAAGATTCTTATCGTCCAGCTAATGATAAGTTGCAATATCATTTCGGAGACGAGCATTCATTGTCGATGGGTTAAGTTGCAAAACAAATAGTGTTGCTAGTGCATTCTAAAAAGTAATTGATCTGGCAGGTAAACCAAAGAACCATGTACGAGCTCTTCCTGCAAGGAATAAGGAAATAACTGCATCTTCAAAGCGTCATCAAGAACGCCTTGTTGACTGAAGGAAGCACAAATCAATAAAAATGATTTTAGATGTTCTCGTGCGTCTTCATGTGGCAGCCCAACATATTGCCCATTAGAATTCAACATTTGGAACATTACTAGCTTGAGTTCAAAATTTCTAGCTTGGATTACTGGCCTAACAACTCCCGATTGTAAGTCGTCCAAGATAAGTACTACAAAATCTTGTATAGTCCTATTTTGTATTTGACCGTCTTACTGCAATGGTGGGTCATCAGCATTTTAGTTCTGCATTGGGGGTATAACTGCATTGTTTCTTGGAAAAGCCATATTCCTTTGTTTTTGAAGTCTCCTCCGAACAGTTCGTTCAATTTCTAGATCAAAATTGGCAATAAACTCCGAATTGCTTGGGGCCATACAACACCTAAAATAAAATGTAAAAATAACAACAAAAAGAAAACAAGTTAGTAGCAACTAAATATGATAAACTAAAAACAAACAAAAATAAATATCAAACAGACGCCATCCCAGACAACGGCGCCAAAACTTAATCGGTTGTTTAACGTCATAGCATAATGTGCAAGCTTACACTATCGATGCAAGTATAGTAGACAGATATGAGTATGTCAAATGTTGATCCCATGTGGATGGTTGTCTTTTGTCTATTAATGTCACTACAATAAATAGATAAAATGATATAAATTGTGAAAGTAGTTGTCAAAGCAATAACTTGAAAATAATAAGATAAAATATGATAGTGAGAAATTAGGATCCCCAATGTGAATATTCAACAGAATGCTAAGTGCTCACAAGGTATAAGAGAATAGGTGATTGTTGATGTATTAAACTATAATGAATATCTTACCAAGATTAACTTATATATTTAATCAAAGACTTAAATATGCACATTAGCCACACCTTCTGATGATGGCAATGGAACACTATTAAGAACAAGTGGATTTAATTCCTATAATCCTCAAGCAACTTCAGTTGTCATGCTTGTTAGCTTGAACTATCACTGCACCTTCCAATGTCAGTGACCGCAATAACACTTCCATGCTAAAAACATTCAAACCCAAAGATTAAATAGTAGAAGCAAGATTGAATAATATAACATTTAACCCAGAAATCATGTACTTCCATACTAACATGAAATCAAAAGTAATCACCAGATTTAGAAAGGAAAAATAAAATAAACAAGTGGAGAATACTATTCCTAGACAACTCGACTTGAATCTACCTATTCCTTTTTGTGTCGCGTTCAAAGCTCCTCATCAAGAGCTAAGCTGCATCCTTTTCACATTGATTCACCCGTCAGAGCTTAAGCTGCCATAGTCGAAAGGTTTAAGGGATAGGTTAAAGAAGATGAACCAAAAAGCTCTCTTTTTTCTTTTCTTTTTTAAATATTTATATATTTTTCCCAAATAGCCCAGGTGTCCTTTTCATCAGAATCATGCTACCTTTGCACGTACAAGTTAGCTGTACTAGACGGGACAGCTCACGTATTTTTGTTCCTATCTGGACAGGTGTCAAGTGAGGCGACAATTCTAGGCTCAATCTGAAATTACTCATGCAGTGACATCAGTACCAAAATATGATAAAATTGAGGGTAAATAAGCCAAGATTGAGTGAGTCATAAAATGTAAGTTACTGAACTAAAAATACTAAAATATGTGCTAAAGATAACTAAATGGGAACAAATTAACTAATAAGTAGGGAAAAAACATATGTTCTTTCTAGTACTATCAAGTATCAAGCAATACAAAATACAACACTGGTGAATAGAACAGAACTCAACCTTTCCATAGTTTAATCTTAATCAACTATTTACCCAAACAATTCACCAATCCAGGACTACGACGAGCGAGGTATTACAAGCCTTGGCAACATCTATTATTTTGTAACAATGTGAGTGAGTGTTCTAAAGTGTGTAAACTTAGTAAGCTTATCAATCACCACTAAAATGAAATTGAAACCTTTAGAAAAGGGTAAACCTTCAACAAAGTCCATTCAAACTACCTCCCAAGCACCTATAGGAATAAGTAGAGGCTAAACTAAACATTGATAGTTTATGTCCTCCTTTTTATTTCTTTGGTAAATATCACACTAGTATATGTACTTTCTCAACTGTTCTATCATTCTAGGCCAGAAAAAATAGGACTTAGGTCTTTTGTAAGTAATATAGATGCTAGAATGGCCCCCTTTGGGGTGAATCATACAATTTCTCAACTCTTTTAGCCCTTAATTGCTTATTGCTGCCAACATAAACCTTTCCCCTATTTCTAAGGACCCAATTTGTGAGAGTATAGTGTGTAACACTAATAAATCAATGGTAAGATGAGTGATATTTTCTTAGCCATTTCATCACAAATATATATGTCTTTTATCTCAATTAACCATGTTGGGCTGTGACAAAACTGATAGTTGTTAAAGAAGTATTGTCTTTAAACTACCTTGATAGAGCATCAACAAACTTATTCAATATTCACTTCTAGTATTATATCTTATAATCCAAGCCAAGTAGTTTGTTAACCCTTTTTTTTTTTTTTTTGCATAGTAGTTGTCAATTTTTGTTCTAATAGGTATTTTAAGGCCTCATGTTCTCTATTCTTATCACAAAAGTTCCCATTTCAAGATAGTGTCTCCACTTACTAACTACCATTAGGATTTCTAGGTACTCTTTCTTATAAATGGATAGGCCAGAGTGTCTTAGCCTTAGTACCTTGCTCATGTATGCTAGTGACCTCACATCTTGAGTCCAAACAGCTCTAATTCTATTGCTGCAAGCATCTGTCTCAAAGTAGAATGTCTTAAAAAACTTATGCAAGGCCAACAAAAAGGCAAATACCATAGCTTATTTTAATTTTTCAAAATCTAAAATAGCTTCAAGGGTTCATTTGAAGGCATCCTTTTTTTAGAATATTAGTCAAAAGCTTGCTAATAAAACCATAGTTTCTTACAAATTTACTATAATAGAAAGTAAAGCTTAGGAAACCTCTTAGTGACTTGATGCTTCTAAGAAATGGCTAGTTACCATGGCATCTACCTTGGAAGGATCTATTGATACTCCTTCTGTGAAAATAATAAACCTCAAATACTTCACTTTCTATTGGAAAAAAGAACACTTTTTCCTCTTTGCATACAATTTTTTGAGCCTCAATATATCAAAAATAGTTTGTAAGTGAAGAATATGCTTAGTTAATGTAGTGTTATACACTAAAATGACATCAAAGAATACTAACACAAGCTTTCTTAGATAGGTGTCATTAATAAGCAATTAAAAGGTGGAAAGTGCATTAGTTAGTCTATAAGTCATTACCTTAAACTCATAATGCCTTTGATGAGTTTTGAAGGCATTCTTTTGAATGTCTTCCTCCTACACCCTAATCAACCATTACCCTAATCTCAAATATATTTTTGAGAAGTTGGCGGCACCTGCAAGCATCCAATAGATCATCAATCATAGGAATAGGAAACTTGTCCTTATTAGCCATAGGATTAAGTTGTATGTAGTCCACACAAAATCTCTAAAAGCCATCTTTCTTGATTAGAAAGCATAGGGAAGCAAAGGGACTCTTACTGGTATTTATGATGAAAGTAAACAACATTTCTCTAATTTGCCTCTCAATTGCAATTTTTTTTGCTAATTAAAATAAAGAATAACTTTAATAAGTCTAGGATAATTCTTGAATCTTTAGGATATGTGTACATCCCACACCTGACCCAACCGTTGGATCTAAGATGCAAGATGTCACATTCATTGCCGGAGCAACTACAACTCCCCATTAGATTGAATTCTTAATTATAATATGTTATTTAATCAAATCTAGGTTATAAACGAGCTTGAGAAAGCTCTTACAATTAATTGATGTTGATTAAGAGACTAAAATGCAAAATTTTAGAAAGTATCGAGTTGGCGTTGCAACCATGAGGGAATCACGTCACGACATCGAAGGCAGAAGCTCAATCTTGCGACTTCGGTCAAGATGTGTCACGAATTCAAAAAAAATGTTGACATCAAGACCTCAGTAGAAGACGTCGTGACGTTGAGGGCAAAGGAATTCAATGTCATGACCTCAATAAGGGAGAATGTAACACCCTATGCCCGTTACAGTCTCCCAACCTAAACTATAAGGCATTATGACATTAAACCTTGAACGTTTATCATAACTCAATCCAAAACAAAGAAATAAATCATAGCCATTCATTTCCATGCTATTCAATCATCTTAGGACCTAAATCGAGCTTACAGAACATTTAAAAATAACCAGAAACAATTCTGGATTAAAATGAAACTTCTAAAAAATTTTGTGTAAAAAGTGAAAACAGAGGTCACGCGGCTGTGTGACAGGGCTTAGGCTGTATGGCTCAAGAACATGGTCATGTGGCCAAAGCGTGTAATAATTTCTGCCAATGTAACTCAGGATCACACGATCGTGTAACTCTCTGTGACCGTGTGGACAATCTTGCACCAAAAATCAAAGAGGCCATATGGTCGTGTCATGCAATCATGTGGGGCACACGGCCGTGTGGCAAACCGTGCCCTAGGTTGTGTGTGCCCAAAAAAACCTTCAAACAGAAGCTATTTCACATAACAAAACTTAGAATCCAAGCTAGGCATTAACAAAACTTAGGTTGTGTGTGGCAAATCGTGTCCTAGGTTGTGTGTGCCCAAAAAAACCTTCAAACAGAAGCTATTTCACATAGCAAAACTTAGAATCCAAGCTAGGCATTAACAAACTTTCAAACCTATTCAAAATGTGAGAAAACAAGCCAGAATATATCAATTCACAATCAACCTATGTGCCTAACAAGTATGCCCTCATTGGCACCACAATTTCAAACATAAACAACATCCATTCAACTAAACTCAAATCATTTCAAGTTGCTTATTGACATAAACATACTAAAACAACCATTAAAAGTGCCTTTAAATGAAAGATCATTCATTCACCATCACATACTTCAACCAACCAACATACCTATTAAGATTTGTATCAAAACATACACTAAATTCTTCAAAAGGCACAATATATAACCATAGTACTTATACAATACATAACCAAATCCATATTTACATGCCACTTATAACCAGGCTAAAATAAGCGAATAGCTACCAAATGAGGTTCTAGATAGTGTGATCTCCAATAACGTTCCAATCGACAACAAAAGTCTGACAATTTACAAAGAAGTAAAACCAAATAAAGTAAGCTTTTGTAAAGCTTAGTAAGTGATAAATTGTAAAAGTAACATATTTTAATCCCACATTTAGCGTACTTTTGGATGATTTATTCCCTGAATTGTGTAAGGTGCTCTTAATCCTTAATTTTCATGTTTTATACTCAGGAAAGCACCTAGGGATGAAAAGAACGAGAAACAGGCCTAAAATAGACAAAATTGGGCCAAAAAAGAAATCGACACGGCCTGGGCCCAAGACCACACGACCGTGCCTCCCTAATTTACTCTAACATAGCCTGGACCCCGAAACACACGGGCGTGTCTCTTCAGCAAACTCAACTATGGCCTGAAATTGATTTACACGGGCGTGTGCCATGGTCGTGTCCCTACCGCAGCCAAGAGGAGTTTTACTCGGATTTGGATACTTGAAGACAAAGAAACACATTCCAAGCCTATTCAAACACCCTAGTAGGAATTCCACTCAGATTAGGATACTTAGGGGCCAAATAAAGTATTCCAAGAGCCTATATAAACACCCTAAGTATAACCTTCGAGGACGGTTAGCTAGGCCAAGGAGCCGAGCCAAAAGGTCAGATTTGTGGGAATCACTCAAAGATAGCTAGTTGATCCATCTCAAGAAGCCAAAATTATACTCAAGACGACGGATCTCTCCTTCATTTCCTTCAGGGGGTTTTAGGGATTTTTTATGTTTTGTTTTATCTTTTCTTCTGAGGTGTTTTCTTTTATCGTTATGAACTAAACTCTTCAGATACCTGAAGGGGATGAAACCTAAGAAGGATCTTGTTATTTTTTTCTGAACTATATGATAAATATTTGATTTGTTCTTAATTATGTGTGCTTAATTCTTATGTTAATATTTCCGGGATATTGATTCAAGTTGAATGTGCTTAGGTGGTGGAGCAAAAGTCCCTATCTAAGAGTAGATCTAGCATAATTAAGCGGAGTTGATCTCACACCTAGAGATAGGGTTACGAGATTTTATCGGATTAGGGTGAAACCTAATATGGGAGTCCATAGATCGAGTTAATGTGATTTTTGGGGTTTTAATTAGAAATATATTTCAATTAATCAACCTAGGGTTAGACGTTATTCACATCGAGAGAGGGTTTAATATAAATTAGGGAATCCTACGAATCAAGTCAAGTGAATAAATCGTTTGGTTCAGAGTTAGATAACAAGTGAAGTCTAGGTGGATTCTTCCTAAGGGTATCGTCTTAATCAACTGAGGTTTCCCAATAGTATTTCCCCAATTCATTCTTTTTGTCTTTCTTTCTTTAGCTTAGTAGTTTGTTAATTTAGATTAAACAATCAATCACTTAATATTTAGGCTAAATAATAGAAAGAAGGTTAGTATTAGTACTTTTAGTTCCTTTGGGTTCGACAATCCGGTCTTGCCTAAGCTATACTACTGTTCGATATGTGCACTTGCCTTAAATTGTTGTTAGATTTAGTTTTCAGGTTCAATCATTCTCTTTATAAATTTTAAAACTCGACAGAACAACGATCAAGTTTTTGGCACCGTTGCCGGGGAACTAAAATATTAAGAAAGCCCTATTTTTATTACTTTAGCCATTATTTTTATTTTTTTGTAATTTTTTTATTTTTATTAGTTTTAACCTTGCTAATTTTCTTTCTTTCTTTTCCAACACAAGTACCTCTAGTTTATGACTAGAAGGAACCCGAAGGGACCACTAGTATACGACAGTGATATTGAAGCTACCGCTCGCAAAAGTCGCAGAGAAATTAGGTGAGCCCTAAATTACAGAGAAAAAGAACAACAAGGCAGATCCAATCCTACTGAAGGGATGGACGAGAATACCTACCACCACAAGATGTGGCAGAAAAAAATGCTCCACGTACTATGTATGATTATGCTAAACCTTATTTAACAGGAGCAGAATCGAGTATTGTTAGGCCTACTATTGCTGCTAATACTTTTTAAGTAAAGCCTAACACTATACAAATGATTCAGCAATTTGTTCAATTTGATGGTTTTCAGGACTAAGACCCAAATACTCATATAGCTAATTTTTTAGAGTTCTGTGATACCTTCAAAATAAATGGTGTTTCTGATGATGCCATACGTCTTCGGTTATTTCCCTTTTCATTAAGGAATAAAGCCAAGCAATGGCTGAACTCGTTACCACGAGGGTCAATCACCATATGGGATCAAATGACCAAAAAAATTTTATTAAAATATTTTCCACTGACCAAAACGGCCAAATTACATAATGATATCTCTTCATTTGTGCAGATGGATTTAGAGACATTATATGACGCATGGGAGAGATACAAGGATCTCTTGAGAAGGTGTCCGCACCATGGTTTACCCTTATGGCTCCAAGTCCAAACTTTCTATAACGGTGTAAACCCCTCAATGAGGCAACTAATTAATTCAGCCACCGGTGGAACCCTGAACAATAGAACTCTTGAAGCAGCCTATGAGTTTATTGAAGAGATGTCACTGAATAACTATCAGTGGTAGGTTACAAGGACAAAACCAACAAAATCAGCCGGAGTTTTCAACCTCGAGGTAGTAACCATGCTATCAACACAGGTAGAGATGATGAATAAAAAGGTTGATAGTTTGTGTTCCTTGCAGGTACATCTAGTAATGCAGTACAACGCAAGTGGAACTTTGGCAAATCTTAAGTACCCACCCTACCAATCGGGCACAGAAAGCAAATAGATGAACTATATAGGTAATAATTTTAGATCTAATAATAACCCTTATAGTAATACTTATAATCTAGGTTGGAGGAACCACCCAAATTTTTCATGGGGAGGTCAAGGAAATGAAGGAAATCAAAGACAACAACCTCCCCAAAATTTCCAAAATCAGCCATCCTCTAAAACAAGTTACCAACCAAATTAAAATACCTAGGAAGTTTTACTATTCCCTGTTTAATTGGTAGTTTAAATATTAAGAAAGCATTAGCTGATCTAGATGCTAGTATTAATTTAATGCCTTATAAAATGTTTAAACAACTAGAGCTTGGGGAACCAAAACCCATTAGGATGAGTATTCAGTTAGCCGATAGATCTATTAAATATCCTAGAGGAGTTATCGAAGATGTCTTGGTAAAAATTGATAAATTTATTTTCCCTATTGATTTTGCTGTGCTTGGCATCGATGAGGACATTGAGGCTCCCTTAATTTTAGGGCGCCCTTTTTTAGCTACTGTTATCGATGTAGGAGATGGTAAGCTTGTATTAAGAATAGGCGATGAGGAAATTATTTTTCAAATTTATGATGCCATACGATATTCTAGAGAACAAGATGATTCCTATTATTTTGTTGATACTACTGATCATATTATTCAAAACTCAGTACGGGAAATCATACATGATGACACGATGGAACTGTGCCTTACCCAAGAAGAGAGGGAAGAAGATGAACTCGACGACTGAATTGGAATACATCTTCATCTAGACATACGGAAAAAGAAAGAATTGAAATCAATGATGATCTTAAAAAAAGCTTTCCATTGATAAGCCGCCCAAATTAGAATTAAAGTAGCTGTCAAAACACTTAGAATATGTATTCCTCGGGAACAATTCTATGCTATCGGTAATTATCTCTGCAGAACTAGAACCCAAGGAAAAAGAGGAGTTGATACAGGTACTAAGAGAACATACAAGAGCCATAGCTTGGAAAATATCTAACATTAAAGGAATAAGCCCATCGTTTTGCACCCACAAAATCTTAATGGAAGAGGAATATAAGCCATGTGTGAAACCTCAAAGATGATTGAATCCCAACGTAAAAAAAGTTGTGAAAGCTGAGGTAATTAAACTTCTAGATGCTGGAATAGTTTATCCTATTTCTGACAGTAATTGGGTAAGTCCTATGTAGGTTGTTCCAAAGAAAGGAGGCATGACGGTGGTAGCCAATGAAAAGAATGAACTAATTCCCACCAGAACAGTCACAGGTTGGAGAGTTTGCATTGATTATAGGAAGCTAAATGACGCCACTAGAAAAGATCACTTTCCTTTACCTTTCATTGACCAAATGCTAGAAAGGTTATCTGGGCATATGTACTATTGCTTCCTAGATGGACTCTCCGGCTATTTCAAAATCCCAATAGCACCTAAAGATCAAGAGAAGACAATGTTCACATGCCCAAACGGTACGTTTGCTTATCATATAATGCCTTTTGGATTATGTAATGCTCCTGGTACTTTTTAGCATGCATGTTGGTAATCTTTGACGAACTTGTGGAAGACATTATGGAGGTATTTATGGATGATTTCTCGATATTCGATAATTCTTTCCATCTTTTCCTTGAAAATTTAAAATGATTTCTAATGAGATGTGAGGAAACAAACCTTGTTTTAAATTGGGAAAAATGCCACTTTATGGTACAAGAAGGAATTGTACTGGGACATAAAATTTCTAGTAAGGGAATTGAGGTAGATAAAGCAAAGGTCAAAACCATAGAAAAATTACCTCTTCCTAGCTCAGTTAAGGCTATTAGAAGCTTTTTAGGTCATGCAGGATTTTATAGAAGATTTATGAAAGATTTTTCTAAAATAGCTAAGCCTTTAACAAAATTGCTAGAAAAAGATACACCTTTTAAGTTTGATCAGCAATGTTTAGATGCATTAAATATCCTTAAAAAATTAATAAATGCCCCAATTATAATTGCCCCCGATTGGAATCTTCCTTTTGAACTAATGTGTGATGCAAGTGATTTTGCAGTACGTGCATTTTTAGGACAGTGAAGAGACAAGCACTTCCAGCCAATCTATTACGCCATCAAGATATTAACAGCCGCGTAAGAAAATTATACCACCACTGAAAAAGAATTACTAGCTGTGTTCTTTGCATTTGATAAATTTAGACAATATTTAGTATTATCTAAAGTTTTCATTTACACAGACCACTCCGCTCTTCGTTATCTTTTAACTAAACCCGATGCAAAACCTCGACTTATAAGATGGATTTTACTTTTATAGGAATTTGACTTGGAAATACAGGATAAAAAGGGAGATGAAAACCTTGCAGAAGATCACCTCTCCAAGCTTGAGAACCCATATATCAAAGAGCTCGACGAAAGTGAGATAAATGACTCATTCCCTGAAGAAAAACTCTTTTCTATAACCAACTTCGAGGTACCATGGTTTGCAGATATTGCAAATTATTTAGCTGCTAACATCTTACCAAAAAGATTAACACATCATCAAAAGAAACGATTCTTTGCTGATGCGAAAAACTATTTTTGGGAAGATCCTTTTCTTTTTTGTATATGTGCAGGTTAAGTAATTCGGAGATGCGTTACAAGGGCAGAAGCAAGCAAAATCCTTGAACATTGCCATTCAGGACCTTTAGGAGGACACTATAGTGGTATTAAGACAACACATAAAATACTCAAGTCAGGTTTTTGTTGGCCCACTCTATTCAAAGATGCCAACAGGTATGTCGCTCTATGTGATAAATTCCAAAGAATAAGTAATTTTTCTAAACGCAATGAAATGCCTCAAACATATATGTTATCATACGAAATATTTGATATATAGGGTATTGATTTTATGGGACCATTCCCTAGTTCATTTGGGAATAAATACATCCTAGTGGCAGTTGATTACATGTCAAAATGGGTGGAAGCTGAAGCTCTACCTACCAATGATGCTAGAGTAGTAGTTAAGCTTCTCAAGAAACTGTTCTCTCGATTTGGAACACCTAGAGCTATCATTAGTGATAGGGGCACTCATTTCTGTAATACTCAATTTGGCAGAGTCTTAAAAAAATATAGAATACACCATAGGATAGCTACCCCATATCACCCTCAAACCAGTGCAAAAGTTGAAGTAGCAAACCGAATACTCAAACACATCCTAGAAAAAATGGTTGAATCAAACATAAAAGATTGGGCATTGAAAGTAGATGATGCCCTATGGGCCTATAAAACAGCGTTTAAAATCCCCTAGGAACATCCCCATATAAACTTGTATACGAGAAAAGCTGTCATCTACCATTCGAGTTAGAACACAAAGCTTTTTGGGCTATAAAATTTATAAATTACGATCTTAAAACTGCATGTAACATCTTGAAATTGGGCCTAGTAGGATTGAGCTCAATGGGCCTTGGGCGTAGTAGCGTTTAAATTTTTGGAGAACAAGAGATCGGCTTAAATGCAAGTTAGACCAATTAGATAAGTGAGTTTAGAAGGTTAGGGGGCTTCCATGAAGTCTCGGGTTCAAGTTAGGCCTTAGGAAAAAATTTTGGTTTTAGGTGAAAAAACCCTGGAGGTTGGCGGGTAGGCCTTAAGAATAAAATGTGGAGGAAAATGACACAAGTGGAGTGTGTGGTGTAGTGGCAAAGTGACGCCACTTAAGGACAAGGGAATGACGCCACAAGGAAGGAATGAGGTCAAAGGTTCTAGTTGTAGCGTTTGCATTCTTTTTAGATTTTTTTTATTAAATGAATTTAGACCTTGGCCATAGGGTTATATTTAGTTGCGCATGGTTTAAGACACAAGGAGCTGGTTGGTAAAGTGGCAAGTGGCGTGAATGGGAGAGCTTGGGTTTGAATCTCATGAGGAGCAAGGAGTATTTATTTTGCGGATTGGAGCGTAAGAGTTTGATTGAATTTAAACTCTCTTGTGAAGGATCCCACATCGAAAAGATACAAGGAATGAAGGTGAAGAGCTAGCTATATAAAGAGCATGCCGGGAGGAGGTTAACATACCTTGGTGGGCGTTGGGCACGAGAGTGGTCGCAGTGATTTAGCACCGAGTCCTATCGGTGTGTAACTCTCTACTCTAGTTGTAGAGCGGCAAATGCCGAAGTACTGGTCATGAAAATAGTAGCCACACGAGCATGCGAGCGCACGTGTGGGGCTTCGACGCAATAGTCGAGGCCATCAGTAGTATTTTTGTGGGTTGGGGCTGCTTGGGCCGCGATGAGCCGAAGTGGGCCCAATGGGCCGGTGGGCCCAATTGGAATAAATTGTAGGATGATATAGTATATAGTGAACTAGACTAGGTGGAACCTATATACGTGGCTAGATTTGTGTTAGGTGGGCCACACGAGCGTGTGGGCCTGAATGGGTCGAAATCGGGTTTTAGGCCTAATAGTCTGGTGACGACCGAAAATGGTAGCCGAGTCACTCAAGGTAACATTAGACCCCCGGGAGGGCCATTGTAGGTGTGAAATTACAAAAATACCCTTGGTGGGTAAATTACAAAATACCCTTAGTGGGTAAATTACGAAAATACCCTTGGTGGGTAAATTACGAAAATACCCTTGGTGGTTAAATTACGAAAATACCCTTGGTGGGTAAATTATGAAAATACCCTTGGTAGGTAAAATTCTTTTTATACCCCGGAGGTTGGTTAGATTGATTATGTTGTATATTATTATTACGATTATGATGCTAATTCGTTTCATCGTTATTTGATATATGATTGCATACATGTCATCTGCATACAAATTGTAATATTATGTATGTTGCATGGGCATATGGGTGATAATGATAAAGGGAAGTGTTACGTGGTTTTACCACATTATCTCGGTGACCAATGTCACATATTATGAATCTGTGACTCTGTCACATTATCTCGTGGCTATACCACAATTATAAGAGGCGATGTGCGTTGATGTAGTGGCGCCTTCGATGGTGTGTAGCGGATGGAGGGTCGATTTAGTAATCCCACGGTGTGACTTGGTAGAATGCGGGTGGTGTGTAGAGGTTGGATACTTAGGTTGGGTTGGGTTGCATTGCATACATGCTTAATATGTTGTATTTGTATGGGTTGATACCTGTTCTTACTATTGGGGGTTGTACACACTAAGTTTTCGTAAACTCACCCCCTCTTTTTAAATGTTTTAGGTAATCTCTAGTTTGAGGACTTGGAGCCGAGGTGGACTCTACGGTGGCCATGCACTGTTTTCTCGTAAACTTTCAGTTTCTATTTAAAATTACTTTCTAATTTTGGGATTTTGCAATGTAATAAGGCCTTGGTATTTTATTTGGTTTTAGCTTTTTATTTGGTTACTGCTTGTTATTAAATGTTTAATACGGGATTTTCCTAAAATGTTAATAAACCATTTCTTATTCAAAATTACTTACACTCGATTTTTCACAACAAATATAGCGAACACGAACTTTTTAACGAACACACAGTTTTTAGACATTCCTTTCATGTGACATGCCAGATTCGATTGTAACGTTTAGGCCGAGTTTGGGGTGTTACACTGCAGGAGAGAAAAGAATGATGCAGATGAATGAACTAGACGAATGGAGAGCTGAGGCCTACGAGAACTTGAAACTATACAATAAGACAACAAAGCGACACCATGATGCTCGTCTAAAGAAATTGAAACAATTCGAAGTAGGGGACTTGGTCTTGCTATACAACTCAAGGCTTAAATTGTTTCTGGAAAGCTGAAATCAAGATGGTTAGGCACATTCATGATCAAAACAATTTTTCCCTATGGCACAATCGAGGTAACTCACCCGCTAAGGGCACATTCAAGGTAAATGATCACCGACTCAAAATTTATAATGGTAAAGATTTTAGGGATATGAGAGAGGAGCTTCAGCTCCGTGAACCTTCTTTTAGAAATGAAAACAAGGAAAGTATAGCATAAGGCTTTAAACGAGCACTTCTCGAGAGGTAACCCGAGCACTAACCCTATTTATTTACATATTTTTTCATTTTAGTTTCTTTTCTTCTCTTCGTCTTAAATAGCTAGTTTTAAACTAACCAAAAATACAGATTTCTAGACCACACGGCCTTGCACACGGCCATGGCTGTGGCTGTGTAAAAGTACAGAATCTCCATACTGACAATGGCAGAAGAGGAATGAGTTAGAAATAATCAAATTTTCGAGTCACGGACTCCAACCACCACCATACGGGCACCGATAATATGCCACGGCTATGCGATGCGGTCGTGAACGACACTGACTTATCACCAACGGGCATGGCAATCTGTAAAATGGGCATGGGTGAAGCAACACGCCTAGACACACGGTCGTGCGAGGCAGCCGTGTGAAACAACACGCCCACAGTACACGGGTGTGGGGAAGTACCAGACTTGAAACTATATTTAAAGCCACCCCTCTTCCCTTCCCTCTCACCGACTCCTCATCTTCTTCCTTCCTTCTTTTTTTCAAAATTCTCTCTTCTCCATAACAAGTCTCTAAACTCTTGAGCCTACACATGTCCATGTCAAAGAAGCGAAAAAAGCCAAGCATAATCTCCCAGAGGGAGATTGACCTATATAAGTTCATGCCGGCCACTTCATCCACTCTACAAGCCAATGGTCTTTGAGACCATTTAACTTTTATTCTACTTTTCTGTTTTGCTTCAATTTCATTTTCTTTGACTCTCTTATGCTTAATTTAGTTCTTTTTTATTCTAGTTTCTTGGTTTTAGGTTCTTTAGGCTACTAGGGAATCACACCGGAACCACGACCACTGGCTCAACACAGCCTTAGGAATCACACCCACCTCGCGAACCATCCAACAATAAGGACTCCTTAGTCCATTCATCTTTTATGTTAATTTTATCTTACATTCTACTTCCTTTCCCTTTAGTTTTCTTGTCCTTAAATACATAATTAGTTTATTTTAAATGTGTCTTAATAATTCTTGGCTAATCCATCACGAGTTTCCTAATTTCTTCATCTAGCACAGTGACTGTTGGCATCCACCACAGCACCATCGCCCCCTCCTCCAAATCGGGCTGTGAATAGTGATCTTAGAAAAAAATTCAGGAAGTTTCACTTCTCCTCTTCTCTTTTGATTTCAGTATCTCATGATTATTTATCTATCTTTGTACATTGAGGGCAATGTACATCTTAAGTGTGGGGGGAGAAAAATACCTAGCTTTTTGCATTATTTTCAAATCCTTGAAAGATATCTTGACTTTAAGTATTTTTCTCATATTACTAATTAGGATGAAATTTCTGATGGTTTATGATTCTTATTGATATGTCTTAGATTCAGTCATATTTAATTGTGCATTGATGATTTAAACTTTAAGATACTAGAGAATCAAGCATGATAAGTCTATTTTTCAAGAATTAAAAAATTTCTAGGTTGTTTACCTGAATTTGAATATTACCTTGAAGTTTGAAATTTACAGGGATTGATATCAAATGCCCATAATTTTTGTGAGATTTTGAGCCTTATAGAGCATATTCTTTTCCCTGCTCACTTTATTGATTATGAGTATGTCAACATTGATTAGTTATTCTAGAACTTGCCTCGATTATACATGTCAAGACCACATTTTTTATTTGATATACTGAGATGATAAAGGCACCTAGGTTTTAACCCACTCACTCCACTAAAAGCCTACCTTCATAATTAACCCCTAGTGAACCTCTTTGATCCTAACAACCCTTTTTTTTGATTTACCCATTAATATTAACCCAAAACCCTGCTCGTATTTGTTATCACCATTCCTTTTGACTACCCTTCTATCGAGACTTGATTTGATAAGTTGCTTAATTATATTATTTCAGTTATAAAAGTTCTTTCTTATGTAATATGTGCTAGTGTTAATTAATTAAAAAAATTCAAAGTATATTCAGTATTAGTTCTGTAATTAAGTGAGCTTATATGTTTAATTTCGATATCTTGAAGAAGAAGATAGTATTATTAGTATTTTCATGTGATATAATTATTCAGACTATTAGTTCAATTCTTTTTCTAAAGTTAGGTAATTTGTCAGGTCAATCTCGATTCTAACCCTCTAATTTACCCTTTTTTCACAGTTTTAACCCAAGCCCCGTTACAACCCTTAAAAGACCTTTTGATTTGTGTATCATCTCATATTACAGTGGTGGAGATTTGATTTTCAGGCAAGCCTATGGGATTAACCTTTTAAGTTCGACTTATGAGTGCTTTTCCTAAACCTTAAACACTTCAAGTGCTTTGAGTGAATCTTTAGTGAGGATGTCAATCCTTTTCGATTTTGAATCAGATGTAATTATTTAGATAAAGGGAGACACCTATGTTTTCATGCTACAAATATATGACTTAGAATTGTTTGAATCTTTACGAGTCTTTGTGTTAAATTATCCAAGTATAAATTATCTATGAATTATGATGAGGCATTATTAATGAGAATTATGACTTGTGGAAAGTTTTTTTTAATTATAACTTGAGAATTTTGCTTGAGGACAAGCAAAAGCTTAAGTGTGGGGGTATTAGATAATACCATAAAAGTAACATATTTTAATCCCACATTTAGCATACTTTTGGATGATTTATTCCCTGAATTGTGTAAAAAGGTGCTCTTAATCCTTTCTTTTCATGTTTTATACTCAGGAAAGCACCTAGGGATGAAAAGAATGAGAAACGGGCCTAAAACAGACCAAATTGGGCCAAAGAAGAAATTGACATGGCCTGGGCCCAAGACCACACGGCCATGCCTCCCTAATTTACTCTAACACGGCCTGGACCCTGAAACACACAGACGTGTCTCTTCAGCAGATGACCACAGCCTAAAATCGATTCACACGGATGTATGCCATGGCCGTGTCCCTACCGCGGCCGAGAGTAGTTTTACTCGGATTTGGATACTTGAAGGAAAAGAAACACATTCCAAAGCCTATTCAAACACCCTAGTAGGAATTCCACTCAGATTAGGATACTTAGGGGCCAAATAAAGCATTCCAAGAGCCTATATAAACACCCTAAGCATAACCTTCGAAGGCAGTTAGCTAGGCCAATGAGCCGAGCCAGAATGGTCAGATTTGTGGGAATGACTCAAAGATAGCTAGTTGATCCATCTCAAGAAGCAGGAATTATACTCAAGACGATGGATCTCTCCTTCAATTCTTTCAGGGGGTTTTATGGATTTTTTATGTTTTGTTTTATCTTTTCTTCTGAGATGTTTTCTTTTATCGTTATGAACTAAACCCTTCAGATACCTGAAGGGGATGAAACCTAAGATAGATCTTGTTATTTTCTGAACTATATGATAAATATTTGATTTGTTCTTAATTACGTGTCCTTAATTCTTGTGATATTATTTTTGGGATATTGATTCAAGTTGAATGTGCTTAGGTGGTGGAGCAAAAGTCCCTATCTAAGAGTAGATCTAGCATAATTAAGCGGAGTTGATCGAACGCCTAGAGATAGGGTGATGAGATTTTGCCGGATTAGGGTGAAACCTAATATGGGAGTCCATAAATCGAGTTAATGCGATTCTAAGGGTTATAATTAGAAAGAGATTTCAATTAATCAACCTAGGTTTAGACGTTATTCACCTCGAGAGAGGGTTTAATAAATTAGGGAATCCTACGGATCAAGTCAAGTGAATAAATCGTCTGGTTTAGAGTTAGATAATAAGTGAAGTGTAACATCCCGAAATTGGGCCTAGTAGGATTGGGCCCATTGGGCCTTGAGCACGGAAGCATTTAAAATTTTTGGAGAGCAAGAGAATGGCTTTATTTCAAGTTGAATTTATTGGCAGGGTGATTTTGGAAAGTTATGGGGTTTCTAGGAAGTTCTTGGTTTAAGTTGGGCCTTAGTAAAATTTTGTGTTTTTAAGCATATTAAGGAGAGATAGTAAGTGGCATTAAGGCTTATGGAAATAGGTGAGTAATGTGCTAGCATAAATGAGCATATGGCAAGGAGGTTATGGCATCAAGTGGAGGACAAGGAGAGAAGAGGTTCAAATCCCATCAAGTGCAAATTTTTGACCAACTTTTTTCTATTCTTTCCCTAAGTGTCGGCCATGGGTGTATTTTTGGTAAGATAGACTTTTTAATTTTGGCAAGGTGGCTAAGGAAATATGGTAAGGAAAAATGGATGGAAAGGAGTAAAAGAAAAGGAAGGAATAGGAACATGTTGGCATTTTTGTGGGGATGTTTTGGAAAGGTTTTATTTGGTCTATGTTCATCTTTTGGTAAAGATGATAATGGTTTGGAAAAGGGAGGGGGTAGCCGAATTTTGATGGGAGCATTTTGACAGTTTTGGTGCTTGTTAGGTCTAATTCCTTTTGGCATCTTTTGTGTTCATTCTTCCAACTTCTCCTCCCATTGCCGCAACTTCAAGACAATAGTGGACATTTTCTCTTTTCTTTCTTGTCTTGCCGAAAACACCTAGCCTTTGTTATCAATTAATTTTCACTCATCTTCTCTTGAAAACTGAAACTACCGATCCTTCTTAGTTGTCTTGCTACTAGTGCCAAACCGTGTTCTTCATTTTGGTTCATCCCTATTATTAAGGTAAAGGTTCTTTCTTCTTATTCATGTTGTTTGTTCTTTCTTCTCTTGACTTAGCTAAGCCAAAACTCTCATCCCTTGGCTAAGCCGAACCTAGCCACTTATTGTTATTTTAAACTCTTTTTATTCTCTTTTAATGAAGGACGAATCAAGCCATCCTTTGCCGCTACTTATCTTTCTCTTAGCCTTGGTTTCGAAAGTTGATTGGGACTTATTGTAATAGCCAAGGTGTAAGGCCAGATTTTAGAATCTAGTAGGGAAGGATCGCGATTGGGTAAGCGACTCTTGTGAGTTAGTTCTTTTGGGATATTGGAAACTTTAAGAAATCAAGGCTAACTTTTGATCGATTTTATTTTTAGGGGGCAACGAAGAGTGGTTCTTTAGGGAATCCTAATCAAGATGTGTAATCCTATACTTTCCGAATACATGTTTGAAATGGTGTGTAATCTCACACTTCTCTGAAAATTTGCATGAAATGTTCTGTGATTTGGTCAAAATACCAAAGAAAATCGAAAACTGACATATGTGATTGCTTGGGCGTGCGTAGGTTCATAGTAGTAACCATATTTTTGCAATGAAACAGTTTTGGTCAGTAGCAGTGATGTGATTTCAAAAAATCATGAAAAATAGGAGAAAGGGAATTTGAAAGTCAATAAGATATCGAATAAAATCTTACTGTGTGTATTTTGATATGAAAGAAACAGAGAAGGAAAAGGAATTTTATTTTTGTGATATTCTAATTTTAGTGAGACTAGTTCTGATTGACTTTGTGGTTCCCTGATCTGTCTTGGAAAAATCTTATAAAATTGTACAAAGTGAATTATGGGTTATAATTTATATGTACAGATTCCTTAGTGAGTCTATTTTCAATAAAAACTGGTGGGAGCAACATATGAAAATCGTACAGTGAGATATTTGAATTTTGGGTAACAGAGGTTAGAATCATTGGACAGTGAAACAAGGGAAACTTTAAGGAATAAATTGTACTAAATGGTTAAGCCAAAAATTCTAGAAACTTGCAGTGAGAAGATATATGAGTCTAGTTTCAAGAAAAATTTACGGATTTAGATTTCAAGATTTCTAACTGAAGTTATAGTCAATTTAGTTAGTACGACCACGGTTGGACGATTTAAATTTTATGCCCAAATTAATAGTTAAGTGCGGATTGCGAAAATTACGAATTGATATATTGCTTAATGGGCCGAATTTATATATTGCTTAATGGGCCGATTTGATACATTGCCTTAAAGGGTCGAGTTGCAAAGTGTTAATGGGTTGAAATTTTGTCTGAATTAATCATTGTTGTTATATTTGTAAATATCATGATTTACTGTGTATGTTGTATTTACATAATTCTGCATGGGACTGGGATATTGATGATCGGAGGAAGTAATCTGGTGGCTCTGCCACATAATCTTTCAGGTGGCTATGCCACGTATATTCTGTGATTCTGGTGGCTTGTCCACAATTAAATTTGTTATAAAAGGTAAAATGCCTGCGATTGGTGTGTTGGCGAGGTGGGTTGACTTGATCCGCACAGGTGTGTTGGTTGGTAAAGGTGGTGTGTAGCGGACGAAATATTAGGTTGGTTTGGGATTGCATTACATTCATTTAATTCATTTGATATATTCTATTTTGTAAATGGGCTTTGGCATAAGATTATGCTTTATGGGCTTCAGCCCAAGTTATTGTTACATGGGCTCATGCCCAAATTTTTGCTAAACAGGTTCAAGCCCAGTGAAAAACGGTAAGGGGATTATACACTAAGTTCTTGTAACTCACCCCTTTCATTCTTAATCCTCAGGTAACGCTTTCGTGACGAGGACTTGGGGCCATGGATGACTCGGTGGAGGCCATACTTCATAAATGATGTTTGCAAACATTAGTAAACTAATCTTCCGTATTATTTCGTTACCTTTACTATTTTGGTTTTAAAGTTGTAATAAGGACTCTGGGGTAAACTTTAATTTGCTTTATGTTTGGACGTATTTATTATGTTGCTTGAATTATTTTTAAAATGGAGATTTTTCTAAAAGCATAACCAACGGTTTTTCCAAAGTTGATCAATAAATGGATTTTATAATAAACTTTTACAAATGATTTTAACTCGGACTTTCTTTCAAATTATCAATGACATTTTTAAAAGCCACGGTTTTAAAGTTCACTACCTTGATTTTTGATTCATCAATCAACCACTCAAAAAAAAGTTGTATTCTATCAAATATTTACATCCAAACTTGTTTACTCTGTATTTTATCAAATATTTCAAATCAAATTTGTTTTCTTGTTTAAAACAATTCAGTAACAGCCCGATTTAGGGCCTAGTCAGAATAGGGGTACGAGACCACGAAACTGAGATAAAATTATGAGTTTTAAGGTTTATGTCATGTTTGCATGTTAGATGAAGGTTTCATGAAGCAATCTCGCTAAATTATGGTTGAATGGTCCAAAAGGACTAAATTGTAAAAGTTGCAAAATATGAATTTTTAGAAGCTTTTTGTATGAAATAGCTTTAGAATAATAATTATGAACCCCTAGATAGAAATTTACCCAAAATTTAATTTTTGGACAAAATTGGTCATGAGATAGTTTTTATGGAAATTTTTAAAAAGAGGGGCATTGTGGTCATTTGCCTAATAAATGATTAAAATGGGAAAAGGATGACAAAAATCCATTCATCTTCTTCCCCAAGCTGCCAAAAATTCCAATAGCCATTGTTAGGGCTCTTTCAATTTTCCAAGCTTGCTAGTAAGTGCTCCTAAGCCCGGATTTTTATGATATGCATGTATGACATGCATGTATTTTGATGTTCTATGGAAGATTATGAAAACTTGATGTAGTAGAAACGTCTTTTGTTAAGTGATTTTCTATGAAAATACATGTAGGGACTTGATTGTGAAAATCTTAAGTTAGGTCATACATGTGTGATTTTGTGAGAATTGATGATTTCTATAGTTGATACTATTAATTACCTAAGTATGTAGTTTAAGAAAGTTGTATAAAAAACATTTCACGAGCCTAGGGGTAAAAGTGCAAATATGAGAAAGTATAGGGGCAAAATAGTAATTTTGCCAAAGAATGAGTTAAGAGTCAATTTAGTTAATATGCTTATTAAATGGTCTATTTATGTTTATAGATCAAGAAAAACGAAGCCCGGATCGCAATCGTGGCAAGAACAAAGTTGAGGACTAAATTGCAAATCTACATACATTTTGTATATTGAGGTAGGTTTGTATGATTTCTAAGCTTTATGATTTCTATTATTGAATTGCTTAGTATAATGTACATTGTTATCATGGAATGCTTAATGTTTGTTAAATAAAGAAATTAATGTGATTAAGTATGAATAAGTTATCATGTAAGTAGGACCCAAGCTTGGCATTGAACAAGTTATCATGTAAGTCCAAGGACCCAAGCTTGGCATTGAATAAGTCATCATGTAAGCCCAAGGACCCCAGCTTGGCATTGAAAAAGTTATCATGTAAGTCCAAGGACCCAAGCTTGGCATTGAACAAGTTCTCATGTAAGTCCAAGGACCCAAGCTTGGCATTGAACAAGTCATCATGTAAGTCCAAGGACCCAAGCTTGGCATTGAACAAGTCATCATGTAAGTCCAATGACCCAAGCTTGGCATTGAACAAGTCATCATGTCAGTCCAAGGACCCAAGCTTGGCATTGAATAAGTCATAATGTAAGTCCAAGGGCCCAAGCTTGGCATTGAACAAGTTATCATGTAAGTCCAAGGACCCAAGCTTGGCATTGAATAAGTTATCATATATTTCCAAGGTAAGCTTGGCATTGATTCAAGAAGAGATATATCATATAAGACCGTATCTAGGATATGGCTTTGGTATTAAGTTACGTGGGATGAGATTTAGTATTCTCGATTATTCGCAGAAATTCATCGAGCAAATGAGTAAAGTTAAAATGAGATAACAAGAAAGCTAAGTAAGGAAAGATATTACCAAGTTGGAATTGAGTATTATTTATGTTATGAATGATGAATTAGAGATCATGATTATTAAATTAAAGTATGTTGATCAATGTGACCAAGTGATATAGACACCATGTTTGCCTTACAAGTATGAGGATAGTAAGTATCATGAGACATGTGAGAATCAATATGAGTAAGTAAGCTCTAAAGCTAAAATTATGATACCATTGTTATGTCAAATGGTTTACATTAAGCAAGTTTCTTAATCTGTATTTTACATGCAAACTTACTAAGCTAAATGCTTTCGTCTTTAATCCTTTCTTTCTATGTAGTCCCGCCAAGCTAACTTGTGGATCGTTGGAGTCGGAGCTCGTAGCATACTATCAATCCTTATTTTCGTATAGTCAAGTTATTTTACTAATTATGGCATGTATAGGAAGCATTCATTTTGAGAACATGTTTTAAGAAGGGCCATTGTATAGGTTATCAAACCATTATTCTTTTGTATATGGCTAAGTGGTTAGCCAAAATTGGTTATATGTATGTTGTTGTATTCAATGAAGCATGTTGTATAGCTTTTGAAATGTATTGGTTTGATTTTGATTTCAGGGTGGTAAATGGCTTGGCAAATAGCCTCTAAATGCTCATACGGTTAGACACACGGGCGTGTGTCTAGGCTATGTGAACCCTGCACCTTATTATTAATCAGGATAGGCCACGGTACAACCCCATGGCTGTGTGTATGAGCCGTGTAGAATGCAACATTTAAACATGGGTGTGTGCCCATACCATGTGGATCAAGTCAATATATCAAGGTTTAACACAGTTTAAGCCCACGGGCGTGTTTAGGCCGTGTGGAAATAGTCAGTAGCTCCCCACGGTTGATAACATGGGCGTGTCAAGGGGTACAGGGTGTGTCCCAAGCCACAAGGACGTGTGGCCCCTGCTTTAAAGAAAGGTTTCGATTAAGTTCCATAAGTTTTTAGATATGTGCTTAAGGCCTCCTAGGCCCATGTAATGTATGATTAGACTAATATAGAGGAGTTTTTAAGTCAGAACGAAATTTTACAGCCCATAAGTGTATGTTTTAATGAGTTCAAGCATGGTAATATCTCTTATCCAGTCTTAGCCTCAGGCTTGGGTATAGGGTGTTACATTTAGTGGTATCAGAGCCACGATTTAGTCAGTTTTAGGACTAACATAGCACGAGCATGAGTCCAGCTATACATGCCATACATATGAATGTTTTAATAATGATAGTGTGACGACTCCTGACTATTTAAATTATGTTTATACATATAGTAAATGGATCTCGAAGAAGTTGTGGTGGATAATGTAGAAAGTAATGCGCCAGCTCCTGCAGAAGGGACGGTGCCAAACAAGAATGAGAATAGACCCACTACGGTGAGTCAAGAAGGAGGAGAAGAGGCTAGAGAAGCTTTCCGCCATATGATGAATGCCTAGTATAGAGAGTTCATTCGTGCGAACCCGAATGCACAACCCTCTCCACCCCACCTTGTTCCACAACCTGCTCCAATAGCCCATCAAGTAGTAGAGGTGGTAAGAGGAGATAAACCTCTAATTGATAAGATCAGGAAACATGGGGCAGAAGAATTCCAGGCTAGAAAAGATGTTGATTCAGAAAGAGCTAAATTCTGGTTAGAAAATACCATCAGGGTATTTAATGAGCTGTCATGCACCCCTGAAGAATGCATAAAGTGTGTAATCTCTCTCTTAAGAGACTCTGCTTACCAATGGTGGAATACCTTGTGTTGGTAGTACCGAGGGAAAGGGTCACATGGGAATTCTTCCAAGAAGAGTTCAAGAAAAAGTATATTAGCCAAAGATTTGTAGACCAGAAGAGGAAGGAATTTCTAGAGCTGAAGCAAGGCAAGATGTCAATAATTGATCATGAGCGAGAGTTTGTACGACTCAGCAAATACGCTCGTGAATGTGTATCCATTGAGGCCATTATGAGTAAAAGATTTGAAGATGGATTAAATGAGGACATCAAGTTGTTTGTTGCTATCCTAGAATTAAAGGAATTTGTTGTGCTAGTAGAAAGGACTTGTAAAGCCGAAGAACTAGTAAAAGAGAAGAATAAGTATGAAATGGAGTCTCGTGACTCTAGAAAGAGATAATGGAATAAGTCATTCCAATCTTCACCCAAAAAGTCCAAGAGATTTCCCTACCCAATCGGCTATTTCCACTGAGCTTTCAAGGAAAGACAAGTGTAAAAAGTATTTAGGAAATAAAGCACAGACTACTTCAATTGCAAGTGTTGGGAATATTAGATCTAACAGACTTGAATGCCTACAGTGTGGCAGACGTCACCTTGGAGAATGCCAAGCACATGAAAATACATGCTTTAGATGTGGTTCTAAAGACCACTATATAAAAGATTGTCCAGAGATGATGAAAGAAGAAAGAGCTCAGAACTCGAGATCTGGAAGTTTGGTCAGAGGCAGATCGCAGAGGAACCCGAGAAGTGGGGCAAGTGGAAGGGGTAACCCTAGAGAACAGGCTGCGAGACCTGAGGGTAGAGCGCCTGCAAGGACTTATGCCATTCGCACTTGTGAAGAGGCATCTTCCCATGATGTTATTACGGGTACCTTTTCTCTTCATGATGTTAAAGTTATTGCTTTAATAGATCTCGGACCCACACACTCTTACATTTGCATGAAATTAGTATCAGGTTTGAGTATGCTTATAGATTCTACAAAATTTATGATTAAAGTGTATAATCCTTTAGGCAATAGTGTGTTAGTTGATAAAGTTTGTAAAAATTTTTGATTAATGATTAGAGGTCATTGCTTTAAAGCAAATCTTATGTTGCTACCATTTGATGAGTTTGACCTTATTCTTGGCATGGACTGGTTGACTACCCATTATGTAATAGTTAATCGTGAGAAGAAATATATTGAAATAAGATGTGAGGATAGGGATACTCTTCATGTAGAATCAGATGAACAAGGTAGATCACCGGTAATGATTTCTCTTATGACAGCACAGAAATATATAAGAAAGGGGTATGAAGCATATCTGGCCTATGTGATGAATGATAGAGGAACAAAACTGAAGATTGAGTCAGTACCGATAGTACGTGAGTACGTGGATGTTTTTCCCAAGGAATTACCAAGACTACCACCAGTTAGAGAGGTCGAGTTCAATATTGAGCTAACTCCCGATGTTGTACTGATATCTATTACTCCTTACAGAATGGCTCCAACAGAGTTGAAAGAGCTAAAGTCACAGTTGCAAGAGTTAACAGAGAAAGGCTTTGCAAGATCAAGTTGTTCACCATGCGGTGCTCCGATTTTATTTGTGAAAAAGAAAGATGGCACCATGAGATTGTGCATAGATTACCGTCAACTTAATAAAGTGACAGTAAAGAACAAGTACCCATTACCTAGGATAGATGATTTGCTCGATCAATTGAAAGGAGCCACTGTGTTCTCCAAAATAGACTTGAGATCAGGGCACTATCAGCTTAGAGTGAAGGGTTCAGATGTATCCAAGATCGCCTTTTGAACGAGGTATGGGCATTATGAATTTTTAGTTATGCCCTTTGGGTTGACCAATGCTCCCGTAGTCTTCATGGATTTAATGAACCGCATATTTAGACCATACCTCGACAAGTTTGTAGTCATTTTTATTGATGACATACTGATTTATTCCCGATATGAGAATGATCATCTTTGAACACCTACAGACGCTTCTCTGATTCTTGAGAAAATCGGTTATATGCCAAATTCAGTAAAAGCAAATTTTGGCTCAAAGAAGTAGGATTTCTTGGACATATTGTCTCGAAAGATGGAGTCCGAGTAGATCCAAATAAGATCTCAGCCATAATGGACTAGAAGCCACCGAAGAACATCTCTGAGATTAGAAGTTTTCTAGGCCTAGCCGACTATTATAGACGATTTGTCAAGGGGTTTTCCATGATTGCAACCCCGATGACTAAACTATTACAGAAGAATATGATGTTTAAATAGTTAGAATGATGCCAACAAAGTTTTGAGAAGTTGAAAGCAATGTTGTGAAGCTCGGTTTTAGTACAACTTTGTCGGGGAAAGAATTTGTGATTTACAATGATGCATCCTTAAGCGGATTAGGTACGTACTCATGCAAGAAGGCAATGTGATTGCTTATGCCTCAAGATAGTTGAAACCTCATGAGAAGAATTATCCAACGCATGATTTAGAATTAGCTTCCATAGACTTCACTTAGAAGATTTGGAGACACTATTTATATGGTGAGAGATGTCGATTTTCTTGATCATAAAAGTCCAAGTACTTGATGACGCAGAAAGAGTTGAACTTAAGGCAACGGAGATGGTTAGAGTTGATAAAAGACTATGAGTTGGTCATTGACTACCACCGGGAAAGGCGAATGTAGTCGCCGATGCTTTGAGTCCCTTTTGCATTAAGGGCATTGAATTCGGGATATCTTTATCCGACGATGGTTCTATTATAGCCAAGTTGAGAGCTAGACCAATGTTTTTCACGAGATCTGGCTCGAAGAAGATAGTGAATTACAAGTCAAGAGAGCTCGGTCTGGGCGGATGTTGAATCGACTTTTAGATTAATTCGATGGATACTTGATGTTTAGAGTTAGAGTTTGTATCTGAGAAAGAGGAGTTGATTCAGAGAATTTTGTATGAAGCACATAACGGATGTTTGTCTGTACATCCGGGAAGTACTAAGATGTATAATGATTTAAAACAACAGATTGGTGGCCAAAATAAAGAAAGATATTTGAATTTGTTTCAAGTGCATGATTTGCCGACAAGTAAAAATTTGAACACCAAGTACCTTCGGTTTTCTTTAGCCCATTTGATTCTGAGTGGAAATCGGATCGTATCACCATGGATTTTGTAACGAGTTACCGTTGTCACCAAGTAAGAAGTATACTATATGGGTTGTACTTAATAGACTCACGAAGTCACCCATTTCATACCCGTACAAGTGGATTACTCCTCGACAAATTGGCAAAATTGTATGTTTGAAATAATAAGGCTTCACGAGTTCCTTATCAATTATATCGGATAGAGATCCGAGATTCACATCAAATTTTAGAAGGACTGCAAGAAGCCTTAGGTACAAGATTGAATTTTAGCACGACTTTTCATCCTCAAGCGATGGTCGATCGAGAGGTTAATTCAAGTACTCGAGGATATGCTAAGATGTTGTATTTTAGAATTTCAAGGTAGTTGGGAAAAGTTTCTCCCATTGATAGAGTTTGCCTATAATAATAGTTTTTAGTCGAGCTTAAAGATGGCGCCTTATGAGGCTTTATATGGGCGTAAATGCAGAACAGCTTTGTTTTGGACTGAACTCAAGGAAAACCAAATTCACGGGTCGATCTGGTTAAAGAAGTCAAGAGAAAGTGAAAGTGATACGAGAATGTTTAAAAGTCGCCTCGAGATGAGAGTAAATCCTATTTGGATTTAAAGAGAAAGAGATAGAGTACCAAGTCGGGGATAAAGTGTTCTTAAAAGTGTCACCATGGAAAAAGTTCTCGATTTGGCGAAAAGGTAATTTGAGTCCACGTTTCATTGGACCTTACGAGATTCTTGAGAAAGTTGGGCGATAGCTTACCGTTTGGCTTTGCCATTAGAATTGGAGAAGATACATGATGTGTTTCACGTGTCAATGTTGAGATGCTACTGATCGGATCCTTCACATGTAATTATCCGTCGGAGATAGAGATTTGTCCCGACATGACTTATGGTGAAGAACCGGTCAAGATTTTAGCTCGGAAGTCAACAAGCGAGAAATAAAAGTATTGCCCTAGTGAAAGTATTGTGGGAAAGACATGGAATAGAAGAAGCTACGTGGGAAGCATGAAGAGAATATGAGAAACCAATATCCAAACCTTTTTCTTTGGTAAGATTTTCAAGGACAAAAATCCCTAAGGGGAAGAATTATATGACCCGATTTAAGGCCTAGTCGAAATAGTGGTGCGAGACCACGAAACCAAAATGATATTATGAGTTTTAAGGTTTATGTCATGTTTGCATGCTAGTATGAAGGTTTCATGAAGCAATTTAAGCTAAATTGTAGTTGAATGGTCCAAAATGACTAAATTGTAAAAGTTGCAAAATATGAAATTCTAGAAGCTTTTGTATGAAATAGCTTTAGAATAATAATTATGAACCTCTAGGTAGCAATTTTCACAAAATTTAATTTTGGACAAAATTGGTCATGAGATAGTTTTATGGAAATTTTTAAAAAGAGGGCATTTTGTTCATTTACCTAATAAATGATTAAAATGGGAAAAAGATGACAAAATCCATTCGTCTTCTTCCCCAAGATGCGAAAATTCCAATAGCCATTGTTAGGGCTTTTCAATTTTCCAAGCTTGCTAGTAAGTGCTCTTAACCCGATTTTGATATTCTTCATTATTTTGAAGTCCGGTAGCACGAGTAAGCTATTTTTAGATATTTGATGAGCTATAATGGATGTTCAAAAATGTGGTCATGTATGATGTTCATGTATTTTGATGTTCTATGGAAGATTATGAAAGCTTGATGTAGTAGAAACATATTTTGTTAAGTGATTTTCCATGAAAATGCATGTAGGGACTTGATTGTGAAAAGCTTAAGTTTGGTCATACATGTGTGATTTTGTGAGAATTAATGATTGCTATAGTTGAGACTATTAATCAGCTAAGCATGTAGTTTAAGAAAGTTGTATAAAATTATTTTACGAGCCTAGGGGCAAAAGTGTAAATATGAGAAAGTAAAAGGGTAAAATAGTAATTTTGCCAAAGAATGAGTTATGAGTCAATTTAGTCAATATTATTATTAAATGGTCTATTTATGATTATAGATCAAGAGAAATGAAGCCGAATCAAACCGAGGCAAGAACAAGGTCGAGGACTAAATTGCAAATCTACATACATTTTGTATATTGAGGTAATTTTGTATGATTTCTAAGCTTTATGATTTCTATCATTGAATTGCTTAGTATAATGTACATTGTTATCATGGAATGCTTATTGTTTGTTAAATAAAGAAATCAATATGATTAAGTATGAACAAGTTATCATGTAAGTCCAAGGACCCAAGCTTGGCATTGAGCAAGTTATCATGTAAGTCAAAGGACCCAAGCTTGGCATTGAATAAGTCATCATGTAAGTCCAAGGACCCCAGCTTGGCATTGAACAAGTTATCATGTAAGTCCAAAGACCCAAGCTTGGCATTGAACAAGTTATCATGTAAGTCGAAGGACCCAATCTTGGCATTGAACAAGTTATCATGTAAGTCCAAGGACCCAAGTTTGGCATTGAACAAGTTATCATGTAAGTCCAAGGACCCAAGCTTGGCATTGAACAAGTTATCATGTAAGTCTAAGGACCGAAGCTTGGCATTGAATAAGTTATCATATAAGTCCAAGGTAAGCTTGGCATTGATTCAAGAAAAGATATATCATGTAAGACTGTATCTAGGATATGGCTTTGGTATTAAGTTACGTGGGATGCAATTTAGTATCCTCGATTATTCGCAGAAATTCATCGAGCAAATGAGTAAAGTTAAAATGAGATAACAAGAAAGCTAAGTAAGCAAATATATTACCAACTTGAAATTGGGTATTATTTATGTTATGAATGATGAATTAGAGATCATGATTATTAAATTAAAGTATGTTGATAACATGGGCGTGTCAAAGGAGTACAGGCGTGTCCCAAGCCACATGGGCGTGTGCACCCTCGCTTTAAAGAAAGGTTTATTTTACTAAGATTAAGTTTGAAAGTTTTTCAGATATGTGCTTAAGGCCTCGTGAGGCCCATGTAATGTATGATTAGACTAATATAGAGAAGTTTTTAAGTCGGAAACGAAATTGTACAGTTTGAACCTATAAGTGTATGTTTTAATGAGTTCAAGCATAGTAATATCTCTTATCCAAGGGTCCTAGCCTCGGGCGTGGACTTGGGTATGTTTTGAAAGTTTTAGGTGTTACAAAATCAATATCTATTTTAGTACGAATTACAAGGATTTTATATGTTTTCCTCATGTGACACATTAGATTCGGTCCTAACTTCTGGACCGGGTTTGGGGTGTTACATGAAGTCTAGGTGGATTCTTCCTAAGGGTATCGTCTTAAGCAACTGAGTTTTCCCAACAGTATTTCCCCAATTCATTCTTTTTGTCTTTGCGTCTTTAGCTTAGTAGTTAGTTAATTTAGATTAAACAATCAATCTCTTAATATTTAGGCTAAATAATAGAATTAAGGTTAGTATTAGTACTTTTAGTTCCTTTGGGTTCGACAATCCGGTCTTGCCTAAGCTATACTATTGTTCGATAGGTGCACTTGCCTTAAATCGTTGTCAGAGTTAGTTTCCAGATTCGATCATTCTCTTTATAAATTATAAAACTCAACAAAACAACGATCGATGAAGTCCGAAAAAAATCAAAACATCACATACTTGTAAAATTTAATTATAAATCATACATAATATTAACTAACAATCCTTTGTCATAATTCATCATTTCAAAAATCCGAATTAACTAAATTTGGATTATTCATATCACCAAAACAACACATGTTAATAATCATATACTCAAATATAATCAACCAGAATAATTCATCATATTTTCTCATTCCAGTTCCATTTCTATAGTTAACTATTTTGCCCGGAGAACAATAGTAAATTAACTTTGGATACACGTGAAGGTAATGCTCACACAAGCTAACATAATGAAATTAATCGATACACGATGCTACTCGAACAAGTTTAAAAGAATTTGGAACACATACAGGATCTCAAGCCATCGATACGGTATCCATTACTAGTACATAGTACATGCTAAATATAACATTGGCACAAAGTGCCTGCTGATGAGATCACTGGCAACTAGTCCCTGCTAAATATAACATTGGCATAGAGTGTCTTCTATGCCCTAATGAAATGTCATTTGTATCCTAGCTATTCACTAAGTTTACACAAGCTTATTCTTTTTTTCCGAGATCATTTCATGCTCAAACTTTATCTTTACATTCCATTAACATTCAATAAATCATAACATCACTAAATTTCATATAATCAATTACATAATAAGTTGAAACATTAACAACATAATAAACATAATACGAACTTATCAAATATGATAACTAACAACGTGCTACGACGACTACTCGACAATTTTTCCTTTCTTGTATTTATCAACTGATTGATTCATTTCTTGATCTAAATATAATAATTTTATTCAATTAACCAATCCAATATCATAAAATATTTAATTTTACATTTTAACCCTTTAACAACATTTTACACTTTTACCCTAAACTTTTATATTTTATTCAATTTAATCCCTTAACCCAAACTTCCAATTAAATCACAAATTTACCCAAACAAGACCAACCAAATTTTCCTCTACATATACAGCCCATAATTATTGATAAATTACAAGAATTTCATTTGTAGATTTTTATTTTATCATTTTAGTCTTGAACTTAAAACTAATTAAAATCACTTTACATAATGGTCCTATCTAATAACCAAGCTTAATAATCTTTCATAAAACTTGAAAACATTACAAATTCATCAATGGCATAATTCTAAACATTTAACAATTTTATGAATTAGTCCCCAAGTTAGCTAGATTAAGCTCAACGATCTCAAAAAATAAAAAACACTAAAAGCGTATAAAATTCCATACCATGCAAATGGATTTAGCTTAACCGAACTTCAAGCTCTTCCTATGGTGGTTTAGTTCATAAAATTATGTAATGGAGCCTAAGGAAGATGATGATTCCATTCGCTTATTTGTTTATGTTTATTATTTATTTATTTACCTTTTACCATTTTATTAACATCAAAATTTAACAATTTACCAACCCATAACCATCCACATTACCACATTATGGTCTAATTACCATTTGAGGCCATTAAAACATAAATTCATAATCATTTAATACTATAACTATTAGCAATTAACTTTTGTAACTTTTATGATTTAATCATTTTACTTAATTAACTATCTAAACGTTAAAATTTTCTAACCGAATTTTAATAAGACATTATAATAGACTCGTAAATATTAATTAATTAATATTTATTAGCTCGCTAGTCAAAATTGTGGTCCAAAACTACATTTACGATACCACTTGAAAACGAATCGGTATAGAGAATCGTAACCATGGGGAAAAAAGCATGTTTTGTGACATAAAATGGTAATGTCGCGACTTAGGAGGTAGTGTCCCCCTTAACATAAACCTTGTTCAATCCAAACCTCTCAAATTCAATACCAAGTGGCCAAAATGACCAAAAGTTCATTACAAAACCTTTATAAGCATTAATTCACATGTTAAACTATAACTTCAACTCCTATAGTCAACTTTGTATATAAAATTAAGAACTTATATGCATTCATTCAAGATTTAAATATCTTTTCATTAACTTGAAATATAATAACATTTCAACTTCCATTTATGGTTTCCTAGTTAATTACTTTCAATTCATATATTCATGTTCAAGTTAACATTTTCCATCCAAAGTACTAAAATGGAAATTCTCAATATAATACCAACTTGTGGCGCCCCAAACCTAGTTGGGATGACCGACCAATCCGAGCGTCACATTAGCTACTTACGTGACTTTCCTTACCAACCACTAAAAACACCACAAAACCACCAATCACACCTCACAATATGCATATTATTCAATTAGCCATTAAAACTAATCATTCAACCCTAAGTCATGCTTCATCTATCATCATTCAGCAAAATAAGGGCAAGGGTAAAAAAGTCATTTTACACAAGGCATGCTAAATACTCATAAATCATGTAACTAGTCTGACAAGTGCAATGGGCATTTTATTTAAAACCACATGAGAAAAATCCAGTTCAAAACGACGATTAAATCTTATTCAATTTCAAAACTAAGTATAGGGACTAAAACTTAAATTTTATTGAATATAAATAAAACCTTTTTATGTAATTGAAGATAACATTTTGAAATTCAGTATATAAAACTTAGTCATGTAAATTTTTCAAAGAATTTAGTGAATTTTATGGCCTTCAATTGCTCTACTTAAAAATCAAGACTTAATTGCAGAGTTTGCAAAACATGCCCAAAACACTCAATTGGCCATGTCGCGACAACGCAATTTTTCATGTCACGACATCGACGAGAGGGATCTTGGTCTCAACGACAAGATAAACCGCGTCCCAACAACGGTGCCTCATCACAACCTCATTTAAGCTTATCGCCACAACCATTTGGAAAAATTGCAAAAAAATTACTATGAGACTTTGACACTCCATCACACAAACCAATTTTTTTCATGCTTGTTACCCTATCCTAACATATCATATGGATATATATATATATATATCACTCAAAACATGCTCAAATCCATTTAAATAGACATTAACATGATTTAGCAATCAATCAAATTACCTATGCTAGCATGCTTCCTAAAGTCACACTTTAATTTACACAGCACACCAAATTTGCATATAAGGAATCCCTAGGTATACATGCTAATCAACATATAGCCTAGCCATACATCTAGCATCATTCATGCATCAAGCCAAGCAATAAAAACATCCAAAAACCAGTTATAAAATTCCTTAAATAGTCCATGAAAAGTCCATTTACAAACCAAAACAAAAACTAAATTCTAGTCCCTCAAAATAAACCCACATTACTATCCCTTATTAACCAAGAAACCACCTCACATGCACAATCAAGATCTCGCCACATACACATTTAAGGAGGAGTGGGGTAATTACACACCTGTAAACCCGAAGAACTAAACTATTGATCTCACCAACGTCCTCATTTGCAGGGATCACAGTGATCTGCTTATCCCTTTCTAAAGCCGGCCCACAACCCGGTGGCCGCTTGAATCGCCAACACCGCCGTCGCTTAAACTTAGGGGTGGGACTACGGGTCCAACCCCTCCTTCCTTGACCGGCATTCAATCCATGAAAATCTTGATCGAGACTCAAGTTAGCTCACCGAAAGAGGCGAAAGGATAGGTACTCATATTAAAGAAATCGCCACCTAAATTAATAGAAGTTTAACCCCAATCGATTGGCCTAAGAAATCGTTTGGGTCCCTAAACATTACTTATGTTAGAATCGGTTCCCACATGGATAGAAAAGAATGGTCTTTCGGCCAAACAAGTAGATCTGAATCCCTTACCACTGTTCGCCAAACCTTACTTACCAAAATCCCTTTGAAGACAGGCTGCACGACTACGAGATGTTAGAACCACCACCCTCTACAATCTGCCATAGCCCCAAAAATGCAAGTTAACAATTCGATTTAATCAGACTAGAGGAATACGAATGATGTATGGAAAAAGAAGAAGAAGAGAAAACCCCTTACCGAACTAACAGCTTGGCGAGTGAAGAGACTATAGTCGACTTCTAACAATCCGATAAGAAAAGTTGCCTACCTTGACGCAAAGAGAGATTCTGGCTTCCTCGAATTATAACATAAAGAAGGAAAAGAAACAATAAGAGCAAGAATGAATTTCGGCTAACAAGGAACAGAGAGAAACAAAACTAAGAAGATTCGACTAGAGTATAATAAGTTAAAGAATTGGATTGATGTAGGAAGTGTTTCGATTAGAAAGAAAAAGAAGAAATGGAGGAGTCAGAATGTTGAGGAAGATTCGGCTGAAAGGAAAGAAATAGACTAAGTGGTGATTCGGCCAACACTCACAAGAAGAACTATATGAAAGAAAAAGGAGTGGTCTAGGAACAGAAAATAGGAAATGCACTAAAAGAAAAAGCTTAACACACCAAACTAGTTCGGTTGCTCTCCTATTTCCCCAAGTGCCAAAAATCCCTTGCTAAATCCCCTTTTGCCAAATCGCACCCCAACACTCCCACAAACAGCCAACTCTCTTCCTTCACTCCCACTCCCCTATTTTTCTCCTACAATCACTCACATACCCCTATTTGAATTAGTTTGAACAAGTCAAACCCCACCTTTCTCTCCTGGCCCATCATTCAAAATATTTGAATGATTCCACACTCATACATCAAGATTCTCAGCTGAATCCATCACCCCCTTATTGATGCCAAAAAGTATTCCCTAAAAATACAATTTGCGCGACTCGAACCTGCTCCCTCACTGTTCCTTGTGGCATCACCCATCTGCCTCACAAGTGGAGCCTCATTGCCACTTTACTAAAGCACTTCTTGTGACATCAAACCCAAACTATAGTACTTAAAACATGCCTCAGCTAGCTCTCCCATAAAGTGCCCGAAATTGAAACTTTGACCCAGGCTTCGACTTAACCCCGAGCCTTTCCTAGACCCCTAAACACACCAATTTAACACACATAGCATAACATACCCACATAATACACATTAAATGCATAACCTCAAAAAATTTAGGATGTTACAGTTCTACCCCCTTAAACAAATTTCAGCCTCGAAATTGCATGGTCAAAAGAGATAAGGGTACCGCTGGCGTATAGCGTCATCAGGTTCCTATGTTGCCTCTTCCATACCATGATTTTGCCATAAAACTTTAACCAATGGGATCGATTTCCTTCTTAGCACCTTAACGTCTCGTTCCAAAATATACACTGGTTATTCTTCGAAAGACAGGTCGGCCTTACTTCAATTTCCTCCACTGGCACAATATGAGATGGATCAGAACGGTAACGTCTCAACATCGAGACATGGAACACATCATGTATATGCTTTAATTCTGAAGGAAACTCAAGCTGATATGCCATTAGTCCCATACGTTTCAAAACCCGATAAGGTCCAATAAACCTGGTACTTAACTTACCCTTCCGTCCAAACCTCATTGCCTTTTTCCATGCAGAGACTTTCAAGAAAACCCAATCACCCACTACAAACTCTATCTCCTTTTGCTTCAAATCTGCATATGATTTCTGTTTGTTAGACGCTTCCTTCAACCGAGTTTGAATTAACTTAACATTCTCCTCTGTCTCTGTAACCAATTCTGGACCCAACATCAGTTGCTCACCCAATTCAGTCCAATAGGTACGAGTACGAAACCTCCGCCCATACAATGCTTCACAAGGTGCCATCTGAATACTAAACTGATAACTGTTGTTGTATGCAAATTCTGCCAACGGTAGAAACTCTTCCCAACTACCCTTGAAATCGATGATGCACTCTTTCAACATATCCTCCAAGATATGAATTACTCTTTCAGACTGGCCATCAGTCTACGGATAAAAAGTCGTGCTGAAGTCCAGTCTTGTACCCAATGCCTGATACAGTGCCCTCCAGAATCGCGACGTAAGCCTAGGGTCTCTATCTGATATGATCGATATTGGTACCCCATGCAACCTCACGATTTCTGCCACATATAGCTTAGCCAACCTCTGAAGAGAATAGTCAACACGAATAGGTATGAAATGAGAAGACTTTGTCAACCGATCCACAATCACCCATATCAAATCTTTCACCCATATCAAATCTTTCTTAGTAGGCGTAAGAGGCAGCCCACTAACAAAGTCCATAGTGATCCTCTCCCATTTCCACTGTGGAATCTTCATCGACTGCAATAACCCCGAAGGCAATTGGTGCTCGGCTTTTACCTGCTGACACGTTAAACACTTTCCTACAAACTCTATAACTTCCCGCTTCAATCCAAGCCACCAAATAAGATCTCAGCCATAATGGACTAGAAGCCACTGAAGAACATCTCTGAGATTAGAAGTTTTCTAGGCCTAGCCGACTATTATAGACGATTTGTCAAGGGGTTTTCCATGATTGCAACCCCGATGACTAAACTATTACAGAAGAATATGATGTTTAAATAGTTAGAATGATGCCAACAAAGTTTTGAGAAGTTGAAAGCAATGTTGACAGAAGCTCCAGTTTTAGTACAACCTGAGTCAGGGAAAGAATTTGTGATTTACAATGATGCATCCTTAAACGGATTAGGCTGTGTACTCATGCAAGAAGGCAATGTGATTGCTTATGCCTCAAGATAGTTGAAACCTCATGAGAAGAATTATCCAACGCATGATTTAGAATTAGCTTCCATAGACTTCACTTAGAAGATTTGGAGACACTATTTATATGGTGAGAGATGTCAGATTTTTACTGATCATAAAAGTCCGAAGTACTTGATGACGCAGAAAGAGTTGAACTTAAGGCAACGGAGATGGTTAGAGTTGATAAAAGACTATGAGTTGGTCATTGACTACCACCCAGGAAAGGCGAATGTAGTCGCCGATGCTTTGAGTCCCTTTTTGCATTAAGGGCATTGAATTCCAGGATATCTTTATCCGACGATGGTTCTATTATAGCCAAGTTGAGAGCTAGACCAATGTTTTTTCACGAGATCCTGAAAGCTCAGAAAGAAGATAGTGAATTACAAGTCAAGAGAGCTCAGTGCGAGGCAGATGTTGAATTCGACTTTCAGATTAATTCTGATGGATACTTGATGTTTAGAGTTAGAGTTTGTATACCGAGAAAAGAGGAGTTGATTCAGAGAATTTTGTATGAAGCACATAACAGATGTTTGTCTGTACATCCAGGAAGTACTAAGATGTATAATGATTTAAAGCAACAGTATTGGTGGCCAAAAATAAAGAAAGATATTTCAGAATTTGTTTCCAAGTGCATGATTTGCCAGCAAGTAAAGGCTGAACACCAAGTACCTTCGGGTTTTCTTTAGCCCATTTTGATTCCTGAGTGGAAATCGGATCGTATCACCATGGATTTTGTAACGGAGTTACCGTTGTCACCAAGTAAGAAGTATACTATATGGGTTGTACTTAATAGACTCACGAAGTCAGCCCATTTCATACCCGTACAAGTGGATTACTCCCTCGACAAATTGGCAAAATTGTATGTTTCAGAAATAATAAGGCTTCACGGAGTTCCCTTATCAATTATATCGGATAGAGATCCGAGATTCACATCCAAATTTTAGAAGGGACTGCAAGAAGCCTTAGGTACAAGATTGAATTTTAGCACAGCTTTTCATCCTCAAACTGATGGTCAGTCAGAGAGGTTAATTCAAGTACTCGAGGATATGCTAAGATGTTGTATTTTAGAATTTCAAGGTAGTTGGGAAAAGTTTCTCCCATTGATAGAGTTTGCCTATAATAATAGTTTTTAGTCGAGCTTAAAGATGGCGCCTTATGAGGCTTTATATGGGCGTAAATGCAGAACAGCTTTGTTTTGGACTGAACTCAAGGAAAACCAAATTCACGGGGTCGATCTGGTTAAAGAAGCTGAAGAGAAAGTGAAAGTGATACGAGAATGTTTAAAAGCTGCCTCAGACAGACAGAAATCCTATTTGGATTTAAAGAGAAAAGAGATAGAGTACCAAGTCAGGGATAAAGTGTTCTTAAAAGTGTCACCATGGAAAAAAGTTCTCAGATTTGGCCGAAAAGGTAATTTGAGTCCACGTTTCATTGGACCTTACGAGATTACTGAGAAAGTTGGGCCGATAGCTTACCGTTTGGCTTTGCCATTAGAATTGGAGAAGATACATGATGTGTTTCACGTGTCAATGTTGAGATGCTACAGATCAGATCCTTCACATGTAATTATCCCGTCAGAGATAGAGATTTGTCCCGACATGACTTATGGTGAAGAACCAGTCAAGATTTTAGCTCGGGAAGTCAACAACTGAGAAATAAAAGTATTGCCCTAGTGAAAGTATTGTGGGAAAGACATGGAATAGAAGAAGCTACGTGGGAAACAGAAGAGAATATGAGAAACCAATATCCAAACCTTTTTGCTGGTAAGATTTTCAAGGACAAAAATCCCTAAGGGGGAAGAATTGTAACAGCCCGATTTAAGGCCTAGTCGAAATAGTGGTGCGAGACCACGAAACCAAAATGATATTATGAGTTTTAAGGTTTATGTCATGTTTGCATGCTAGTATGAAGGTTTCATGAAGCAATTTCGCTAAATTGTAGTTGAATGGTCCAAAATGACGAAATTGTAAAAGTTGCAAAATATGAAATTCTAGAAGCTTTTTGTATGAAATAGCTTTAGAATAATAATTATGAACCTCTAGGTAGCAATTTTCACAAAATTTAATTTTTGGACAAAATTGGTCATGAGATAGTTTTATGGAAATTTTTAAAAAAGAGGGGCATTTTGTTCATTTACCTAATAAATGATTAAAATGGGAAAAAGATGACAAAAATCCATTCGTCTTCTTCCCCAAGATGCCGAAAATTCCAATAGCCATTGTTAGGGCTTTTTCAATTTTCCAAGCTTGCTAGTAAGTGCTCTTAACCCCGATTTTTGATATTCTTCGTATTTTTGAAGTCCTGGTAGCACGAGTAAGCTATTTTTAGATATTTGATGAGCTATAATGGATGTTCAAAAATGTGGTCATGTATGATGTTCATGTATTTTGATGTTCTATGGAAGATTATGAAAGCTTGATGTAGTAGAAACATATTTTGTTAAGTGATTTTCCATGAAAATGCATGTAGGGACTTGATTGTGAAAAGCTTAAGTTTGGTCATACATGTGTGATTTTGTGAGAATTAATGATTGCTATAGTTGAGACTATTAATCAGCTAAGCATGTAGTTTAAGAAAGTTGTATAAAAATTATTTTACGAGCCTAGGGGCAAAAGTGTAAATATGAGAAAGTAAAAGGGTAAAATAGTAATTTTGCCAAAGAATGAGTTATGAGTCAATTTAGTCAATATTATTATTAAATGGTCTATTTATGATTATAGATCAAGAGAAATGAAGCCCGAATCGAAACCGAGGCAAGAACAAGGTCGAGGACTAAATTGCAAATCTACATACATTTTGTATATTGAGGTAATTTTGTATGATTTCTAAGCTTTATGATTTCTATCATTGAATTGCTTAGTATAATGTACATTGTTATCATGGAATGCTTATTGTTTGTTAAATAAAGAAATCAATATGATTAAGTATGAACAAGTTATCATGTAAGTCCAAGGACCCAAGCTTGGCATTGAGCAAGTTATCATGTAAGTCAAAGGACCCAAGCTTGGCATTGAATAAGTCATCATGTAAGTCCAAGGACCCCAGCTTGGCATTGAACAAGTTATCATGTAAGTCCAAAGACCCAAGCTTGGCATTGAACAAGTTATCATGTAAGTCGAAGGACCCAATCTTGGCATTGAACAAGTTATCATGTAAGTCCAAGGACCCAAGTTTGGCATTGAACAAGTTATCATGTAAGTCCAAGGACCCAAGCTTGGCATTGAACAAGTTATCATGTAAGTCTAAGGACCGAAGCTTGGCATTGAATAAGTTATCATATAAGTCCAAGGTAAGCTTGGCATTGATTCAAGAAAAGATATATCATGTAAGACTGTATCTAGGATATGGCTTTGGTATTAAGTTACGTGGGATGCAATTTAGTATCCTCGATTATTCGCAGAAATTCATCGAGCAAATGAGTAAAGTTAAAATGAGATAACAAGAAAGCTAAGTAAGCAAATATATTACCAACTTGAAATTGGGTATTATTTATGTTATGAATGATGAATTAGAGATCATGATTATTAAATTAAAGTATGTTGATAACATGGGCGTGTCAAGGGGTACACGGGCGTGTCCCAAGCCACATGGGCGTGTGACCCCTGCTTTAAAGAAAGGTTTCGATTAAGTTTCGAAAGTTTTTAGATATGTGCTTAAGGCCTCGTAGGCCCATGTAATGTATGATTAGACTAATATAGAGAAGTTTTTAAGTCGGAACGAAATTGTACAGCCTATAAGTGTATGTTTTAATGAGTTCAAGCATAGTAATATCTCTTATCCAGTCCTAGCCTCAGGCTTGGGTATGGGGTGTTACAAAATCAATATCTATTTTAGTACGAATTACAAGGATTTTATATGTTTTCCTCATGTGACACATTAGATTCGGTCCTAACTTCTGGACCGGGTTTGGGGTGTTACATGAAGTCTAGGTGGATTCTTCCTAAGGGTATCGTCTTAAGCAACTGAGTTTTCCCAACAGTATTTCCCCAATTCATTCTTTTTGTCTTTGCGTCTTTAGCTTAGTAGTTAGTTAATTTAGATTAAACAATCAATCTCTTAATATTTAGGCTAAATAATAGAATTAAGGTTAGTATTAGTACTTTTAGTTCCTTTGGGTTCGACAATCCGGTCTTGCCTAAGCTATACTATTGTTCGATAGGTGCACTTGCCTTAAATCGTTGTCAGAGTTAGTTTCCAGATTCGATCATTCTCTTTATAAATTATAAAACTCAACAAAACAACGATCAGTAAGTCTGAAAAAAAATCAAAACATCACATACTTGTAAAATTTAATTATAAATCATACATAATATTAACTAACAATCCTTTGTCATAATTCATCATTTCAAAAATCCGAATTAACTAAATTTGGATTATTCATATCACCAAAACAACACATGTTAATAATCATATACTCAAATATAATCAACCAGAATAATTCATCATATTTTCTCATTCCAGTTCCATTTCTATAGTTAACTATTTTGCCCGGAGAACAATAGTAAATTAACTTCGGATACACGTGAAGGTAATGCTCACACAAGCTAACATAATGAAATTAATCGATACACGATGCTACTCGAACAAGTTTAAAAGAATTTGGAACACATACAGGATCTCAAGCCATCGATACGGTATCCATTACTAGTACATAGTACATGCTAAATATAACATTGGCACAAAGTGCTCATTGATGAGATCACGGCAACTAGTCCTCGCTAAATATAACATTGGCATAGAGTGTCTTCTATGCCCTAATGAAATGTCATTTGTATCCTAGCTATTCACTAAGTTTACACAAGCTTATTCTTTTTTTCCGAGATCATTTCATGCTCAAACTTTATCTTTACATTCCATTAACATTCAATAAATCATAACATCACTAAATTTCATATAATCAATTACATAATAAGTTGAAACATTAACAACATAATAAACATAATACGAACTTATCAAATATGATAACTAACAACGTACTTCTGACGACTACTCGACAATTTTTCCTTTCTTGTATTTATCAACCGATTGATTCATTTCTTGATCTAAATATAATAATTTTATTCAATTAACCAATCCAATATCATAAAATATTTAATTTTACATTTTAACCCTTTAACAACATTTTACACTTTTACCCTAAACTTTTATATTTTATTCAATTTAATCCCTTAACCCAAACTTCCAATTAAATCACAAATTTACCCAAACAAGACCAACCAAATTTTCCTCTACATATACAGCCCATAATTATTGATAAATTACAAGAATTTCATTTGTAGATTTTTTATTTTATCATTTTAGTCTTGAACTTAAAACTAATTAAAATCACTTTACATAATGGTCCTATCTAATAACCAAGCTTAATAATCTTTCATAAAACTTCGAAAACATTACAAATTCATCAATGGCATAATTCTAAACATTTAACAATTTTATGAATTAGTCCCCGGGTTAGCTAGATTAAGCTCAACGATCTCAAAAAAATAAAAAAACACTAAAAACGTATAAAAATTCCATACCATGCAAATGGATTTAGCTTAACCGAACTTCAAGCTCTTCCTATGGTGGTTTAGTTCATAAAATTATGTAATGGAGCCTAAGGAAGATGATGATTCCATTCTGGCTTATTTGTTTATGTTTATTATTTATTTATTTACCTTTTTACCATTTTTATTAACATCAAAATTTAACAATTTACCAACCCATAACCATCCACATTACCACATTATGGTCTAATTACCATTTGAGGCCATTAAAACATAAATTCATAATCATTTAATACTATAACTATTAGCAATTAACTTTTGTAACTTTTATGATTTAATCATTTTTACTTAATTAACTATCTAAACGTTAAAATTTTCTAACCGAATTTTAATAAGACATTATAATAGACTCGTAAATATTAATTAATTAATATTTATTAGCTCGCTAGTCAAAATTGTGGTCCAAAACTACTGTTTCTGATACCACTGAAAACGAACTGGTATAGAGAATCGTAACCATGGGGAAAAAAGCATGTTTTGTGACATAAAATGGTAATGTCGCGACTTAGGAGGTAGTGTCCCCTTAACATAAACCTTGTTCAATCCAAACCTCTCAAATTCAATACCAAGTGGCCAAAATGACCAAAAGTTCATTACAAAACCTTTATAAGCATTAATTCACATGTTAAACTATAACTTCAACTCCTATAGTCAACTTTGTATATAAAATTAAGAACTTATATGCATTCATTCAAGATTTAAATATCTTTTTCATTAACTTGAAATATAATAACATTTCAACTTCCATTTATGGTTTCCTAGTTAATTACTTTCAATTCATATATTCATGTTCAAGTTAACATTTTCCATCCAAAGTACTAAAATGGAAATTCTCAATATAATACCAACTTGTGGCGCCCCAAACCTAGTTGGGATGACCGACCCGAATCCAGAACGTCACATTAGCTACTTACGTGACTTTCCTTACCAACCACTAAAAACACCACAAAAACCACCAATCACACCTCACAATATGCATATTATTCAATTAGCCATTAAAACTAATCATTCAACCCTAAGTCATGCTTCATCTATCATCATTCAGCAAAATAAGGGCAAGGGTAAAAAAGTCATTTTACACAAGGCATGCTAAATACTCATAAATCATGTAACTAGTCTGACAAGTGCAATGGGCATTTTATTTAAAACCACATGAGAAAAATCCAGTTCAAAACGACGATTAAATCTTATTCAATTTCAAAACTAAGTATAGGGACTAAAACTTAAATTTTATTGAATATAAATAAAACCTTTTTATGTAATTGAAGATAACATTTTGAAATTCAGTATATAAAACTTAGTCATGTAAATTTTTCAAAGAATTTAGTGAATTTTATGGCCTTCAATTGCTCTACTTAAAAATCAAGACTTAATTGCAGAGTTTGCAAAACATGCCCAAAACACTCAATTGGCCATGTCGCGACAACGCAATTTTTCATGTCACGACATCGACAGAAGGGGATCTTGGTCTCAACGACAAGATAAACCGCGTCCCAACAACGGTGCCTCATCACAACCTCATTTAAGCTTATCGCCACAACCACTGGAAAAATTGCAAAAAAATTACTATGAGACTTTGACACTCCATCACACAAACCAATTTTTTTCATGCTTGTTACCCTATCCTAACATATCATATGGATATATATATCACTCAAAACATGCTCAAATCCATTTAAATAGACATTAACATGATTTAGCAATCAATCAAATTACCTATGCTAGCATGCTTCCTAAAGTCACACTTTAATTTACACAGCACACCAAATTTGCATATAAGGAATCCCTAGGTATACATGCTAATCAACATATAGCCTAGCCATACATCTAGCATCATTCATGCATCAAGCCAAGCAATAAAAAATCCAAAAACCAGTTATAAAATTCCTTAAATACTCCATGAAAAGTCCATTTACAAACCAAAACAAAAACTAAAGTCTAGTCCCTCAAAATAAACCCACATTACTATCCCTTATTAACCAAGAAACCACCTCACATGCACAATCAAGATCTCGCCACATACACATTTAAGGAGGAGTGGGGTAATTACACACCTGTAAACCCGAAGAACTAAACTATTGATCTCACCAACGTCCTCATTTGCAGGGATCACAGTGATCTGCTTATCCCTTTCTAAAGCCGGCCCACAACCCGGTGGCCAGTTTCGAACTGCCAACACCGCTCGTCGCTTAAACTTAGGGGCTGGGACTACGGGTCCAACCCCCTCCTTCCCTTGACTGGCATTCGAATCCATGAAAATCTTGATCAGAGACTCAAGTTAGCTCACTGAAAGAGGGCGAAAGGATAGGTACTCATATTAAAGAAATCGCTTACCTAAATTAACAAAAGCCGAACCCCAATCGATTGGCCTAAGAAATCGTTTGGGTCCCTAAAACATTACTTATGTTAGAATCGGTTCTCCCACATGGATAGAAAAGAATGGTCTTTCGGCCAAACAAGTAGATACGAATCCCTTACCACCTGTTCGGCCAAACCTTACTTACCAAAATCCCTTTGAAGACAGGCTGCACGACTACGAGATGTTAGAACCACCACCCTCTACAATCTGCCATAGCCCCAAAAATGCAAGTTAACAATTCGATTTAATCAGACTAGAGGAATACGAATGATGTATGGAAAAAGAAGAAGAAGAGAAAACCCCTTACCGAACTAACAGCTTGGCAAGTGAAGAGACTATAGTCGGCTTCTAACAATCCGATAAGAAAAGTTGCCTACCTTGACGCAAAGAGAGATTCCGGCTTCCTCAGAATTATAACATAAAGAAGGAAAAGAAACAATAAGAGCAAGAATGAATTTCGGCTAACAAGGAACAGAGAGAAACAAAACTAAGAAGATTCGACTAGAGTATAATAAGTTAAAGAATTGGATTGATGTAGGAAGTGTTTCGATTAGAAAGAAAAAGAAGAAATGGAGGAGTCAGAATGTTGAGGAAGATTCGGTTGAAAGGAAAGAAATAGACTAAGTGGTGATTCGGCCAACACTCACAAGAAGAACTATATGAAAGAAAAAGGAGTGGTCTAGGAACAGAAAATAGGAAATGCACTAAAAGAAAAAGCTTAACACACCAAACTAGTTCGGTTGCTCTCCTATTTCCCCAAGTGCCAAAAATCCCTTGCTAAATCCCCCTTTTTGCCGAAATACGCACCCCAACACTCCCACAAACGGCCAACTCTCTTCCTTCACTCCCACTCCCCTATTTTTCTCCTACAATCACTCACATACCCCTATTTGAATTAGTTTGAACAAGTCAAACCCCACCTTTCTCTCCTGGCCCATCATTCAAAATATTTGAATGATTCCACACTCATACATCAAGATTCTCAGCTGAATCCATCACCCCCTTATTGATGCCAAAAGTATTCCCTAAAAATACAATTTATTGCGACTCGAACCTCGCTCCTCACTGCTCCTTGTGGCATCACCCATCCGCCTCACAAGTGGAGCCTCATTGCCACTTTACTAAAGCACTTCTTGTGACATCAAACCCAAACTATAGTACTTAAAACATGCCTCATTAGCTCTCCCATAAAGTGCCCAAATTGAAACTTTGACCTGTGCTTCGACTTAACCCCGAGCCTTTCCTAGACCCCTAAACACACCAATTTAACACACATAGCATAACATACCCACATAATACACATTAAATGCATAACCTCAAAAATTTAGGATGTTACGCTTCTACCCCTTAAACAAATTTCACCTCGAAATTGCATGGTCAAAAGAGATAAGGTATGCACATGGCGTATAAGCGTCATCAGTTCCTATGTTGCCTCTTCCATACCATGATTTTGCCATAAAACTTTAACCAATGGGATCGATTTCCTTCTTAGCACCTTAACGTCTCGCTCCAAAATATACACCGTTATTCTTCAAAGATGTGTCTAGCCTTACTTCAATTTCCTCCACGGCACAATATGAGATGGATCGAATCAGTAGCGTCTCAACATCGAGACATGGAACACATCATGTATATGCTTTAATTACAAGGAAACTCAAGTCGATATGCCATTAGTCCCATACGTTTCAAAACCCGATAAGGTCCAATAAACCTGGTACTTAACTTACCCTTCCGTCCAAACCTCATTGCCTTTTTCCATGCAGAGACTTTCAAGAAAACCCAATCACCCACTACAAACTCTATCTCCTTTTGCTTCAAATCTGCATATGATTTCTGTTTGTTAGACGCTTCCTTCAACCGAGTTTGAATTAACTTAACCTTCTCCTCTGTCTCTGTAACCAATTCTGGACCCAACATCTGTTGCTCACCCAATTCTGTCCAACAGGTACGAGTACGAAACCTCCGCCCATACAATGCTTCACAAGGTGCCATCTGAATACTAAACTGATAACTGTTGTTGTATGCAAATTCTGCCAACGGTAGAAACTCTTCCCAACTACCCTTGAAATCGATGATGCACTCTTTCAACATATCCTCCAAGATATGAATTACTCTTTCAGACTGGCCATCAGTCTACGGATAAAAAGTCGTGCTGAAGTCCAGTCTTGTACCCAATGCCTGATACAGTGCCCTCCAGAATCGCGACGTAAGCCTAGGGTCTCTATCTGATATGATCGATATTGGTACCCCATGCAACCTCACGATTTCTGCCACATATAGCTTAGCCAACCTCAGAAGAGAATAGTCAACACGAATAGGTATGAAATGAGAAGACTTTGTCAACCGATCCACAATCACCCATATCAAATCTTTCACCCATATCAAATCTTTCTTAGTAGGCGTAAGAGGCAGCCCACTAACAAAGTCCATAGTGATCCTCTCCCATTTCCACTGTGGAATCTTCATCGACTGCAATAACCTCGAAGGCAATTGGTGCTCGGCTTTTACCTGCTGACACGTTAAACACTTTCCTACAAACTCTATAACTTCCCGCTTCAATCCAAGCCACCAGAACTGTTCACGTAGATCCCGATACATCTTATTCCTTCTAGGGTGCACAGTGTAAGGGCTACTATGCCCTTCTTAAAGAATAATCTGCCTCAACCCAATATCCTTCGGCATACAAACCCTATCACAGAAACACAAAACCCCATCACAATTCAAATTATAATCTTCTACCCCACCATTCTGTACTTGCAGAAGTCAAGCACTCAAAACATCATCCGATAACTGCTTCTTTTTAATCTGACTAACCCAAGAAGGCTTCACTTGAAGTTCAGCTAATAAACTCCCTTCATCATATAAACTGAGATGGGTGAACATCGCTCTTAAATCTGATATTACCTTCTGACTTAACGCATCTACCACCACGTTAGCCTTACCCGGATGGTATTCAATTAAGCAGTCATAGTCTTTCAATAGCTCAATCCACCTTCGCTGCCTTAAATTTAACTCTTTCTGAGTTAAAAGATATTTCAAACTCTTGTGGACTTCTCTCCGTACATATAATGTCTCTAGATTTTCAGAGTGAAAACTACCGCAGCCAACTCCAAATCATGCATGGGATAATTTATCTCGCGGTCTTAACTGCCGAGATGCATACGCAACAACCTTTCCATCCTGCATTAGCACACATCCTAGCCCCGTGTGAGAAGCATCACAATAAACCACTAGAACTCTCTTCCAGCCTTAAGCTAAATCAATACCAGAGCCTCTGTCAAAATCCTCTTCAGCTTCTAAAAGCTTCTGCTACTTGTCAGTCCAAACAAATGATACCTCTTTCCTCAATAGCTTAGTTAAGGGCGCCGCAATTAAGAACAATCCCTCAACAAACCTTCTATAGTAACCTGCCAACCCCAAGAAACTTTGGATCTCTGCGACGAACTTAGGTAGTTTCCAATCTAACACCACTTCAATCTTTTTGGGATCAACCCTAATCCCTTCTGCAGATACCATATGACCCAGAAAAGTAACTTCCTTCAACCAGAACTCACACTTACTAAACTTGGCGTGCAGCTGCTTCTCTCTCAAAATCTACAGAACTACCCGAAGATACGAATCGTGCTCCTCTTCTGTCTTAGATAAACTAGAATGTCGTCTATGAACACAACCACAAACAGGTCTAAATAGGGTTGAAAAACCTGGTTCATCATATCCATGAGCACAACTGGTGCATTTGTCAACCCAAACGACATCACCAGGAACTCATGGTGGCCATAACGAGTCTAGAAAGCCGTCTTGTTAATATCTGCTTCCCTGACCTTAAGCTAATGATATCCCGACCTCAAATCTATCTTTGAAAAGATCGAAGCCCCTTTAAGCTGGTCAAACAGATCATCTATCCTCGACAGCGGGTACTTGTTCTTAATCGTCAACTTATTCAACTGCGGTAGTTAATGCACATTCGCATGAACCCATCTTTCTTCTTTACAAATAGCACTGGCGCTCCCCACGGAGATACACTGGGTCGGATAGAACTACGATCTAATAACTCTTGGATCTAAGCTTTAAGTTCCACTAGTTCCTTCGGCGCATCCTATAAGGAGCGATGGACACCGGAGCCATACCTAGAAGTAGCTCAATTCCAAACTCCACCTCACGATCCGGAGGCAATCGTGGAAGCTCTTCAGGAAAAAAATCCATAAATTCCTTTACTGTTCTAACCTCCCTTATAGTCACTTCCTTTGCATCCAACGCACTAACAAAAGTTAAGAAAGCCTCACATTCTTTCTTCACCAATTTTTTTTCCTTTAGAGCAGACAAGTAGTCTCTTCTTTCACCTATCACTAAAACTTCCTCATCCTCGGAAGTCCTTAACACCCTGCACTTCTCAGTACAATCCAAGTTTGCACGATATCTTACCAACAAATCCATGCCCAAGATCAAATCGAACTCCCCGAATGGTAGTTCCATCAAATCAGCAGGGAAAACTAACCCTTGTACTTCTAGAGGCGCACTTCTAAAAAGTTTGTTTACCACTACAGATTGTCCGAAAGGGCTAAGTACAATCATCTCCCTAGAAGCAGTTTCAGAATTCATGTTCAAAGTTCCAGACACCACACTAGCAACACAGGAATGCGTTGACCCAATATCTATTAATGCAATAAAGGGTAAACCAAAAATGAGGAACGTACCCGTTATAACGCCTAGTGTATCACCCTCTTCTCGGCATCTGGCTGCATAAACTAACCTAGGCTATATTACCTCTGTATTCCTAGCACCCTTGCCCGGTGCTCCATGACCCCAACCAGAACCATTCCCTCCTCTGTTCGAACCACGACCTCTCGGCCCCTATTGTCTACCCTTCCTGGCTACACATACCCCTGACCTACCATCATTGCCCTGGTCATTTCTAGCGGACAATTCTTGATCAGATAATCTTTTGTCCCACACTTAAAACATTCCCTATCTCTTCTCCAGCACACTCCTGCGTGTGACCTCCCACACTGAACACACTATCAAAATTGCCCAATAGTAACTAGCGTTGCAACACGACCTGGCCTATCAACCCTAGGCTTCTTCTGGAAACCCCTAGATGACCCTGATGGTCCATAACTCCTCTTATTTCTACCTCTATCCTTGTCCCTATTTTGCTTCTTAGTTCGTTTTACCTCCTCTACAATTTTAGCCTTTTCCACTAGGATAGCAAAATCCCTCTCCCGCTGTGGAGATATCAACACTCGCAACTTGTCTCGCAGCCCATCTTCGAACTACATGTAACGCTTATAATCGATCACAACTATCCCCCGGGCATACCTGCTCAACCGTAGAAATTTTGCCTCATACTCAGCTATCGATTTACACCCTTGAACTAAATTCAGGAATGCCTTCCTCTGAGCATCCACATAACTGGCCCCAATGTACTTCCCTTAAAACATCGTCTTAAAAAAATCCCAATCAACTCGGTCTGCTAGAGTACCTTCTCTCACGATGAGCCACCACTGATATGCCTCATCCTAAAGTGCAGACACCGCGCCCTTTAGCTTCTCCTCCGCCGTGCAATCCAAATCATCCATAATCCTCTCGACTGCCTCTAGCCAATACTCAACCACATTTGGAGCTACCCCAGATATACCCCCAAACATTTCAGCTCCATTAGCTCGGAGTCGCTCAAGGATGGACTTCTGAGTTGCAGTTCCAGTGCTTGCCCCAGCCACTCACTCTAACACCCGGAGCATTGCTTGAGATAGGGCATCATCTCCATCAGTTCTGTCTTGTGCTCCGCTTCCTCCATAGGTGATGCTGGCGCTTCGCCTTCAAGATCATTTTTTGCTTTCGAGAATTCAACCTCAACACGCTGGCCTCTACCACGGCCGCGTGCAACACGTCCATGCCCTCTAGCACTCATATCTATCCCTCCATCTTATTCTGATTACAAATTTTATGCGTCAGTATTTCTTTCCACTGTTTATTAATGGGTAGTTTTATGAAGATAGAATTATAAGTAGTTTTTCCACAAGACACATGCATATCTAAAGGTTTTCATCTTTACAATAGAGTTTCTCAATTCCATCGTCCATAACGTTATATCTATGTAATATAACTACCTCATGCAAATCACTTAACCATCAGAAAACTTACCTGGCAAACTTGGGCCGGGGACTCGGGTGCCACACTTCCAGAAAAATAGGTTCATATGTATTTTTTTCATTTTAAACCATCTTAGATACAAAATTTGGAAAACATTTTGAACCCAAAATAAAAGGCCGATCTTTTCAAACCTGGCTCTGATACCAAATTGTAATACCCCAAACCCGACCCAAACACTACGACCGGATCTGGCATGTCACTCGAGAAAATTTACAAAAATGTGGACTTTAGAAAATTTCTTGAGTTATTCCTCTTTTCAAACTCTCGATTTGGGGTTGCACTTGACAAATTTTAGTAAAACTATAATTAGCCCATTCTTTGTGTTTAGGTGGCGTTTTGAAAATACAGACTATGACATTCTAGAAATTACAAGGTTTGCCTTTAACTTTTATAAAATCGTAGACTTAATTTGAAGAAAACCCCTTTTTATTATTATCTAAAAAAATGCCTTGTCTATCATATTTGTAATGTAAACGTCTTAATAGTTAACCATAATTTAAAACAAAATAAAAGTGGCCTTATTACAAATCAAAAATCCCCAAAAATAGTAAACGATGAGTAAAGTAAAGTTTTAGTCGAATAGACCCGTGCATGGCCACCTCGAGTCCATTCCAACCCATCCATGTATCTAAGAGCCACATGCAATTTGTTTAACAAATAGAGTGAGTCACAAGTCTCAGTGTGCAATTAGTCCACGTAACCCATCAGTGGGCCTTAGCCTTAAACACCATTGGCTGAAGCCCAATCATTACAGCATAACCAAGTAATCAATATGATAACCCAACCCAGCCTATTATTCCATCCTCTACACTCCACTCCATATGTCCATCCTCAACACACCTGTGGGGATTTCTACAATCAACCCTCCATCCTCTACACTCCTCTTTGGCAGTCATGCTGACAGTCACACTGCTCAAAGTTGATATAACGTGGTCTAGCCACCCATAACCCTGTGACCAAGTCACCGATACAATAATGAGGCATCGAGCCATCATTTAGTGTGACAATGTCATCGATATACACTTCCCTTCGTATCATTAACATCCTGAAACCCATGCACATGCAACATAGTATAATAAACAGATCATATGATGTCATACATGCAAACTTTAGTGTACACACACGATCATGCTATCAACATTAATTATAAGGCTTAATCAAAATACAATAACCTGGGTTTCGATTTTACCCAATGTGGGTAACTCAATTGTCATTACCGAGAATTTTGGTCTTTAAACATAACACATACACGTTTTACACATTTAAGGAGGGATGGGGTAATTACACACCTGTAAACCAGAAGAACTAAACTATCGATCTTGCCAACGTCATCACTTGCAAGGATCACAGCGATCTGCTTATCCCTTTCTGAAGTCGGCCCACAACCCGGTGGCCAGTCTCGAACTACCGACATCGCTCGTCGCTTAAACTTAGGGGCTGGGACTACGGGTCCAACCCCCTCCTTCCCTTGACTGGTATTGGAATCCATGATAATCTTGATCAAAGACTCAAGTTAACGCAATGAAAGAGGGCTAAAACATAAGTACTCATATTAAAGAAATCGCTTACCTAAATTAACAGAAGCCAAACGCCAACCAATTGGCCTAAAAAATTGCTTGGGTCCCTAAAACATTACTTATGTTAGAACCGATTCTCCCACATGGATAGAAAAGAATAGTCTTTCGGCCAAACAAGCAGATACGAATCCCTTACCACCTGTTCGGCCAAACCTTACTTACCAAAATCCCTTTGAAGACAGTCGCACGACCACGAGATGTTAGAACCACCACCCTCTACAATCGTCCATAGCCCCAAAAATGCAAGTTAACACTTAGATTTAATCAAACTAGAGGAATACGGATGATGTATAGAAAAAGAAGAAGAAGAAAACTTCTTACCGAGCTAACAGCTTTGCGAGTGAAGAGATTATAGTCAGCTTCTAACAATTCGATAGGAAAAGTTGCCTACCTTGACGCAAAGAGAGATTCCAGCTTCCTCAAAATTATAACATAAAGAAGGAAAAGAAACAATAAGAACAAGAATGAATTTCAGCTAACAAGGAACAGAGAGAAACAAAACTAAGGAGATTCGACTAGAGTATAATAAGTGAAAGAATTGGATGGATGTAGGAAGTGTTTCGATCAGAATGAAAAAGAAGAAATGAGGAGTCAGAATGTCGAGAAAGATTAGGCTGAAAAGGAAAGAAATAAACTAAGCGGTGATTCGACCAACACTCATTAGAAGAACCAAATGAGAGAAAAAGGAGTGGTCTAGGAATAGTAAATGGAAAATGCCGAAAAGAAGAAAAGAGGAATAAATGGAAAATACACTAAAAGAAAAAGCTTAAAACACCAAACTAGTTCGGTTGCTCTCCTATTTCCCCAAGTGCCGAAAATCCCTTGCTAAATCCCTCTTTTTTGCCAAAATACACACCCCAACACTCCCACAACTGGCCAACTCTCTTCCTTCACTCACACTCCCCTATTTTTCTCTTACAATCACTCTCATCCCCCTATTTGAATTAGTTTGAAAAAGTTAAACCCCACCTTTCTCTCATGGCCCATCATTCAAAATATTTGAATGATTCCACACCCATACATCAAGGTTCCTAGCTGAATCCATCACCCCCTTATTGACGCCAAAAAGTATTCCCCAAAAATGTAATTTGCGCGACTCGAACTTGCTCCCTCACTATTCCTTGTGGCGTCACCCATCTGCCTCTCAAGCAGCACCTCCTTGCCACTTTACTAAAGCACTTCTTGTGACATCAAACCAAACTATAGTACTTAAAACCTGCCTCAACTAGCTCTCCCCTAAAGTACCCAAAACTAAATCTTTGGCCCAGGCTTTGGCTTAACCCTAAGCCTTCCCTAGACCCCCAAACACACCAATTTAACACATAAAGCATAACATACCCACACAATACACATTAAATGCATAAGCACAAAAAATTCAGGATGTTACAGATGTTTTCCTTTTACGTTATGAGCTAAACTCCCTAAATACCTAGGGAGGATGAAACCTAGATGAATCTTATAATTCAATAAATTTGAATTACGTGATAAATACATGATCTTGTTCTTAATTTGTGTTCTTAATCCTTTTTTTTTGATGTTTTCAGGAATATTAACTCAAGTTTAATGTGTTTATTCAGTGGAGCAAAAGTCCCTGTTTAAGAGAAGATCCAACATAATTAAGCGGAGTTGATTGCAATCCTAGAAATAGGATGACATAAATCTATCGAATTAGAGTCAAATCTAATAAGGGAATCTATAGATCGAGTTAATACGATGATAGAGGTTTTAATTAGAAAGAGTTTTCCGTTAATTAACCTAGAGTCAGTTGTTTTTAGTCTTGAAAGAGATATTAACATAATTTAGGGATTTTTACGGATCAAGTCAAGTGAATAAATCATTTAATCCAAAATCAAAATAATAAATGAAGTCTAGGTGGATTCTTCCATAGGTATTGTCTTCATTCATTGGTTTATTCGATTACTCTCTTCAGTCTCTGTCGTGTTCGTAGTAAATTAGTTAGTTAAATTTTAGATTAAAACAAAATCCCTTAATTATTATGCTAGATAATAAAAAGATAGTTATTACTAGTAATTTTAGTCCTTGAGGATATGATATTCCAGACTCACCACAACTATACTACTATTCGATAGGTGCGCTTGCCTTTGTCGAAATATTAGTTAGTTTCGAGCCCATCATGGACAATAAGGCTCAGTGGTACTTTTATGATTCAAAAAATAATACAATAAACATAGCATGTTAAGAATGCAATCCAAATATGATTAGTTCTCAACAAATCAAATTACCATTCATGTCTTATATATGAAATTCATATCCTATCTCATTTGACAAATACATATGATTATATCTTACTATGTTTTCTATCATCACATCACATAGACTTTTACCATAATATATCACTTGTTCATTTCACTATCTCATTTGTTTCTTGAATCTATTGATTCATTTCATATATGTATCAATCTTCAGGGCTCATTTTAAACTAGTTTGCATGATCTTTCACATGCTATCATTTGTCACTTTTCATATGTATACATGATATACCATTTTTCATTAACATTTCATACCAACTATCATTTAGCAAGCTTATATTTTATGATCCCTATTAACTGAATACAAACTGAAGAAGGATACATGAATCATCCAACCATCACACCAATATATCTGGCAGTCAGTGTCTTCTTGGAATGTTTGAAGTATAAATTATGCTTCAGTCCTCATCGGTATAATCAAAGTAAAGTGTGCTCATCATCTCATCAAGCGTCAGTAGTATAATATGGGCTCCACACCTTATCAGTATAAACTAAAGTATAATCTCGTACACTAATTAAATCCTATGGCATGCTAACTATACTAAACCCTGCTCGAGAGATTTAATAAGGCAACCAATGATTCAAACATATATACATATATATATATATATTCATGATCACATATCATAATTACATATACTTATTGTTTTTACCTTACTTATCTCTATTCAATTCATAACATTTCATCTTACCTTATATAAATCTATTCATGAGACAAGTAGTGTAGCACCCTTTACCCGATCTGGTCACTGGGTCTGAGCTACAAAATACTACAGACATTACTAAAACAGAACATATTCAATTCACATCGATTATTTCAATTAAATATCAAATTACTTCATAAATACATAATTAATATTCAAATTAAACAAAAATCATACAATCATAGCCAATTCAATTCATAATCACCAATTACAACCTTTCTCGGGCCTTATACGAGCTTATGTATGCTCTATAATCGACCTAGAATTTAACTGGGCTAATTTGAAACATTTCCATAAGTACAGATCAATTGTACCATAAATAAATCCTTCAAATAATCAATCATGTCATAAAAATTCAAATATTATGATATACAAATAAATTTGAGGCTTAACCGAGCTTACGAAAACTCTTAAGTTGACTTGAGAAAGAATAGGGACCATTTTGAAAGATTTTTCCAAAAATAAAGACATATAAGAAAAATAAGGGACATGACCGTGTGCCCAAGCCTCGTATGTAACACCTCGTATTTGGGCCTAGAAGTATTGGGCCTATTGGGCTTTGGGTTTTAGATCTTAGAAAATTTTTAAGTGAGCGAGAAAATGACAATTGGCATGTGGGCTTTGAGGGTTAATGAATTTGAAATGTCTAGGGGTGTTGGAGAAGTCCTGGGATTAAGTAAGGGTATAGGAAAAATTTTGGTTTTAGCCCCAAGGGAATTGTGACTTCGGTTAGTATGCCTCTTAAAAAGATTAAGGGGAAAATAGGACACAAGTGGGCCTGTGGTCCAGTTGCAAGGTGGCGTCACTTGGGGAGCTATAAGGTGGCGTGTTGTCAGCTGAAGAGGTCCAAGGATCGAGCATTAGGAGTGGTATTTTTGGAGTGTTTTATTTTGTATAGGTGGACGGCCAGAGTTTTGTTGATTATGAACTCATGCGTTTGAGTGTTTGGTTGGTAAAGGGAACTGATATTGGAGGGAAATTCAGATAAGGCTAAGGTGTTATCAGGGAGAAAAGTTAGAAGATGAGGAGTGTGAAGTGTTGGTGCCGAATGGGACTGTGGGGGGAAGGTAGGATTCAGCTTTGGATATAAAAAGGAGGGTGTCGAATCCCTTTAAGAGGTTCTTGGAAATTTTGTTTTCTCCTCCTCAGCCGAATTCTCCCATTTGCCAAAAAAAACCATTATTCTTTTTGCCGAAATTCCTATTAGTGTTGTGTTCTTTTCTTTCTCTGAAAGTCAAATATGTAATATCCTGGATTATGGCTTATGCATTATTGCTAAATTGTGTGAAATAGCATGCTTATGAATATTCTGAAAGTGTTCTATGAATTTTGTGAACCCTAGAATATAGGAGAATGATTTAGAAAATATCGTATTTTAAGTCCTAAAAAGGGAGCTAAGCTTGGTAGGGCTCTAAGAGAAATTGGATGTGAAACATGACACACAATTGGGATTGGTTAAGTGGCTTGGAGGCACCACCTAAGGCCTCTGGGAATGACGCCACAAGTAGGGGTAGATGGGACTAGTTTAAAAATTTGAAAAACTAGGGTTTGTTGTTTTGTTCTCTTTTTTTTTTTTTTTAACATGGCTAGTTCCCTTTCGGGTTTTAGTCGTTATGTTTAGCCTATGACCGAGCCCTCTTGGTCAGGGTGAACCAAAGCTATGCACCAGGCAGGATTCGTGTGGTGAGGAGGTGAGTCACGCGATCGCTTAAATACTAAGCTCCCACCAAACCATTCCTAGACATGCGCAGAGGTTGCCACACCACCGAGCCCTCCGAGTTAGGGTGAACTGAGCTACGCACTGTAGGATTCTGCGAAGAGGAGGTGAGTCACTAGGACCTTAAATACCAAGCTCTTCCGGATCCAATCCTAGACATGCGTACAAGGGTTACCACACCTTAGCTCGATGACTTAGCCATAGGTTTGTTTAGTGCTTTAAGTCTTATGTGGTTTTGTGTTTGAGTAGTCTAATCCTAGGGTTCAAGTTCCTATCATTCTATTCTACGTTCCATGCCTATTCTACCCTTACAGAGTTCATAATTCACAGAATCACACATAAAGTTAGGGGTACTTACCTGGTGGACTGCGGGTCGGAGACTTAGGGGCCATGCCAGAAGCCTGCTTATTTTTTTCAAAGATAATCATTTGGCTCGCTTTGAAAATGTTTTGGGCCATAGCCACAAGCTGAGAGTTTAAAACTGGGCTCTGATACCAAATTGAAACACCCCACACCCGGCCCACGAGCCTGAACCGGATCTGGTATGTTCCTAAAGTAAACCGGTTTCAAAGATTTTTGTTACTTAGAGAATATTTGTAAAATATTTAGAAAAATGTTGTTGTGGATTGGGCTTAGATTGGAAACCCATTTATTTAATCTAGTAAATCCATTTTTATTAAGGTGACAAAACAATTTTAAGGTTTTAAAAAAACACTTGACTTTAGTCATAATAGTTCGTAACATAACAATTTAAAGTAAAGCGAATAAGAAAAATCCACTTTGGGCCTTATGGCCTTATTACATCAAGTAAAACCCAAAACAAATAACAAAGTCCAAATCGAATAAAATCTTCAAATGGAACATGGCCACCTCGAGGTCTCCGTCCCGGTCCAATCCTGCTCATCACCAAAATATTTCCCATAACGGGTGAGTCAACAGACTCAATGTGCACACAATACTAACATTCGACAAATCAGGCATACATGTTCAAACATCGATTCATATAAAATAAATTATGATGCAACCCAAACCCAAGCCTAATGGTCCATCCGCTACACACCACCCGTGCACCGCCACACACCGTGGGACTACTAAGTCAACCTTCCATCCGCTACACACCATCGAAGGCGATCGCTACATAATGACGTGCTCATCGCCTATATAATTTGTGTCATTAGACACCATATTCAAATAATGTAACCGAAGTTACCAAATTCAGATAATGTAACCGGTTACCATATTCAAAATGTTGTGACCGTAGTCACCATATAACGTTAGTGAGACCAAGTCAACACCTTCTTCCCTTTCACATAAATCCCAATGCCCCAAAAATATATATATCATGCATAACATACTTAATTTCATATTCATATACATATATTCACATGTTATAAAATAACATATTTCATAATCCTATCAGAAGTAGGAAACGTACCTGAGTACTTTTGTACCACATTAGGGTACTTAGCCATATTCATATTCTTACGTATAATCATATAATAAAAATAATTGCCATATGAAATATCGAAAGTTAGTGTGCGTACACACCTGATTTGCTTAATAGGTTCCTTGAGATCTCGAAAATCCCGATCTAACTTTAGATCCTATATTCGGCCAACCATTTAAATATAATAACAACCTATTTGGCTTAAAACCAAATCCAAGTAGGATTTGTATTACTTACCTTGTTACCGAATTGAAAGATCAAATCAAATGCCAATTTTGATAGTATTCCTTCCTTAAATCGGCTAGTCACTAAATCGTAATTATGTTAGTTTTAACTTTTGAGTAAATGGAAAATAATTCCAAATATCAAGAACAAGCCTTGGCCGATTGGATCTATGTACTTACCTTATAGTTTCCAAATCCCGAAAGTTTCCCTTGTCTTGAATATCTGTCGAAATCCCTAAAATTCATATGTTAGATCGGATCTAACTTTAATAAGTAGTAATTGGCCTTTGGTCGAATGTGTCTCACCTTAAATTCCTTGAATCTGAAATCCCGAAATTCTTCCTTTGATATTCGGCCAAGAGACATAGAGGAGGTTATTTCCTTAGATCTTGATTAAACGAATTAGAAGAACAAGAATTAATTGTTCTTACCTTAGATCCTTGATCTTTATATTCGGTAATTATGGAAACCTAAGAGACCCCTTGTATATTCGGCCAAGATTTGCTAATAGGATTAGTACCCGAATTTTTGGTAAAAGAAAGGAATAGAAATTGATTGACCACAGATCTTACCTTTTTTTGATGTTGTAGTTGATTGCTCCTTTGCTTATAATCAACAAAGATTCGGCTTTGAAAGTAGAAACGGAGAGGAAAAATAGGAGAAGAGAGGATGGTTTTTTTTTTCTTAAAGAAAATTCGGCAGAGAGGGGGAGAGAGCTATGAGAATTTCGGCACACACTTAGGAAAGATGAGAGAATAGCCTTAATTCTCCTCTTTTAACTGAAATTGCTATGCCAAGAGTCCTTGACTTGGCCACTACTCCCCCACAAGTGATAATATTATCTTTTAATTATCACCTTAATTAAATTAAGAGTATTTAATCCATTCTTCATCTCCTCATTTATCTTATTAAAAGAAAATCCTTTACTTAACACTTAATTAATCAAATTTTAACAGAAATAAAACTCCTCCCTTTTCTAGAAATAGGTGCCGTCCACCCCTAGCCTTGGAAGCAAAATAAAACCTTCAATATTTGCTTTCCAAGTGACTCAAACTCAGGCCCTTTTCTCTTACACATGGCGCCATTTCCATAAGCCTTAAGTGACACCTTCAGGCCACTTTTCCAAGCCCGATTGTGTGTCAAATCTCACCAACTTTTTCTTTTAAGGCCCTCTTTTCCTATTTTGAACTTTAAAATTTGTCATTCCGGCATTATTTCTAAGTTTCCTAAAATTTTCGATCGGCTCTGTAACTTGCCATTTTTCTTACAAGTTCAAGTTTCCAAAATGTTCAGGTTTCCAAAATGTTCAGGTTCCCAAAATGTTCAAGTTTCCAAAATGTTCAGGTTTCCAAAATGTTCAAGTTTCCAAAATGTTCAGGTTTCCAAAATGTTCAAGTTTCCAAAATGTTCAAGTTTCCAAAATGTTCAAGTTTCCATTTTCATGCATTTCCAGGTTTCCAAAAATATCAAAATTTATTCTTAGTGCTTAAACTTGTCATTTCATACAATTAAACTGAAAATGCATAGGCCCTATTCTGGATGTTACAAAGTACCCCTAGCCCTTCTGTGAATCGTATGTGGGGATATATAAGGACGTAGATTAGTGGACTAGGAATTAAACCCTAGGGCTAGTTTACCCCAACATGAGAATTACATAAAACTTTAATGCCTAACTATACAAACCTGTGACTAAGTCGCCGAGCTAGGGTGTGGCAACCATTGTGTGCATGTCTAGGACTGGTTTCAGTGGGAGCTTGGTATTTAAGCAGTCCTAGTGACTCACCTCCTACCCACTCGAATCCTACCTGGTGCGTAGTGAAGGTTCACCCTAACCAAGAGGACTCAAACACAGGCTAAACCCAATAACTAAAACCCGAAAGGGACTAGCCATATTTTTGTAAAAACCCTAGTCTTAAAATCATCGAATTATCCCTTTAAGGTGTAGGGAAACTATTTTGAAAAATTTTTCCAAAATATTCTCGATTTACTAAAATGACCCAAATACCCCTGGTTGGAAAAATTACTAAAATGCCCTTGATTTCCCAAAATTACCATACCACCCACAGTTTTTTTTATCAAGATTCTCTTACCTTACAAATATCCAAACACCCTACTTTATAATAAGACACCCTGATTTGGAAAATTTACTGAAATTACCCCGATTTGCAAAATGACCAAATTACCCCTAACTCCGTATAAATGACCAAAATACCTCAAGAAGGAAAATTACCGAAGTACCCTCAAATTAGAAATCTTTAAAAATACCCTTGTTTTGAAAAGTCACCAGGAACCATATTTTACAAAAAATTATCGAAATGACCCTGGCTTGTAAAATTACAAAAATACCCCTAGTGTATAAAATTATCATTTCACCCTTGAAATTTTCCAGCAAGGATTTTAATTTTGTAAAATATCATCAATCTCTATTTGTAACATTTTTGAATACCCTAATTTGAAAAATTACCAAAATACCCTTGTAGGACAAAATTACAAAATACCCCTAGGTAGTGGAAAATAACAAACAAACGATAATTACAACATCTCTCTGTAATGGATGCAAGTTCATGTGTGTGACTAAATGAATGATGTGAGACTGTATGTGTATGAATCGAAAGAACTACTTCCTAAAACTATTGAACATAAGACTATTCGTGTTAAATCAGTGGAACAAAACTAATTCATAAAATTCCTTAATTAGATAAATGCAAAGCGGAAGTATGAATTCAAGGGGACGTGGTCATAATGTGCGTGGTCGTGGAAGAGGCCGAATGACCGTGCCTGAACCCGTTAGGTCGGGTCAAGGATTTGAGAATGAAATGCCACCACCACCTTCAGCCTCTGATGTGGAATATCAGGATCAGACGGGGGATGACGTAGTGTCACAGGCGATGCTGCGGGTTTTGGAAAGGGTGGAGGGTAGAGGCATGGGAGCCTGAAAGTCGGTACCTGAATGACTCCGAGCCAACGGAGATGAGGTGTTCCATGGTATATCTGGTGTGGCACCCAGTACCGCTGGATATTGGTTGGAAGCGATCGAGCGAATTATGGATGAGCTCGATTTAACTGACGAGGAAAAGCTGAAAGGGTTGATGTCGCTTCTCCCGCGATGAGTCATATCAATGGTGGCTCACGGTTCGGGATGGTGATACAGCTGAGGAACTCACTTGGGAGTATGCTAAGGCGGCATACCAGAAGAAGTATGTTGGCACTCATTATATTGATGCGCAGAGAAAGGCATTTAAATTTGGTTCAAGGAACAAGTCCGTGGTCGAGTACGGTTGAATTCCTAAAATCGAGCCGTTATGCTCGAGGGATAGTATCTACTGAGCATGAGCGGTGTGTCCAGTTTGAGGACGGACTAAGGGATGACCTGAGGTTATTGATAGCCCCGCAACAGGAGCGGGAGTTTGCTGTATTGGTAGAGAAGGCTAAGGTAGCCGAGGGTATCAAGGATTCTGTAAGACAGAACACCGATCAAAATAGGCAGAAAAGAGGATTTGGATTATCAAGGCCATCTAGGAATGAGCAAAAGAGGCCTAGAGTTGATGGGCCGCGAGGTCAGCAAGCTGCTTCAGGAGGGCAATATCGTGCTTGTGATCAGTGCGGGAAAAAGCACTTGGGTGAGTGTTGGAAAAAGATGGGAAGATGTTTTAAGTGTGGGTTCAAGGACCACATGATTAAGGATTGCCCGATGAAAACTGAAGGGGGGCGACCAGTAAGTCAAGGTTCTAACTAGGCTGGAAGAGGAGGACAGTAGCCACAGCGAGGTCGTGGTTCGGTTGGCAGAGGTAATGGTTCTGGTAGAGGACGAGGAACACTGGGTCAAGGTGGTGGTAACACGGAGGCCAGGCAGCCGAGTTTAGTCTATGCGGTTCACCGGAGGGAGGACGGAGACGCACCGGATGTCATAACCGGTACGTTCCTTATTTTTGGCAAACATTATGTTGCTTTGATTGATGTGGGCTCTACCCATTCCTATGTTGCATATAGAGTAGTTGAAACTCTAGGGATAGCCTCTGAACTATCTGATAGGGAGATGATTGTAGTAAGCCCATTAGGCCAAACTGTAGTGGTGAATAGGATGTTTCGAAAAGTACCTTTGGAACTTCAAGGAGTAGTATTTTTTGCCGACTTAATGGAATTACCCTTCGGGGAATTTGATCCTATACTTGGCATGGATTGGCTAGTGGAGCATCGGGCTGTATTGGATTGTGCAGCCAAGCGAGTGGAGTTAAGGACCTCGGAGGATGAGGTGGTAATCTTGATAGGCGAAAGGAGGAACTACTTGTCTAATGTAGTTTCGGCATTAAAGGCGAATAAGATGGTTCGGAAGGGGTGTAAGGCATTTTTGGTCTTCATTTGTGCTTTGGATACAAACGAAGGGGGAGTTAGTGGAGTTAGAACTGTAAGAGAGTTTGTGGATGTCTTTCCAAAGGAATTACCCTGAATACCCCCAGACAGAGAGGTGGAGTTTAGAATTGACTTGCTGCCAGGTACAGCTCTTGTGTCAATTGCCCCATACAGAATGGCACCAAAGGAGTTGGTTGAGCTCAAGGCTCAAATTCAAGAGTTGCTAGACCATGGGTTTTTCGACCCAGTGTGTCTCCATAGGGAGCACCGGTCTTGTTTGTGAAGAAGAAGGACGGAACTATGCGCATGTGCATAGATTATCGTCAGTTGAACAAGCTGACCATCAAGAACAAGTATCCTCGCCAAGGATAGATGACTTATTCGATCGACAAGGGGCGCGATTTTCTCAAAGATAGATCGAGGTCCTGATATCATCGACTTAAGGTGAAGGAGGTAGATATCCATAAGACGGCTTTTCGATAAGGTATGGGCATTTTGAGTTCGTGGTAATGCCGCTTGGATTGACGAATGCCCCACCGCATTTATGGACATGATGAACGGGTTTTCAAATTTATCTGGATCGGTTCGTTGTTGTGTTCATAGACGATATTCTGGTGTATTCCAAGTCTGAAGAGGAGCATGATGAGCATCTCTGAATAGTGTTGCAAGTGTTGAGGGAGAAGAAGCTCTATGCCAAATTCAGCAAGTGTGAATTTTGGCTTAAGGAGGTTACATTTTTAGGACATGTTGTATCTGTTGAAGGGATAAGGGTGGATCCTCAGAAGATAGAGGCAGTGTTGGATTGGAAACCACCTAAATCTGTGGCAGAAGTTCAGAGTTTCTTTGGATTTGCAGGCTATTATAGAAGGTTTGTGGAAGGGTTCTCGTCGATAGCCGCGCCTTTGACAAAGTTGTTGAGAAAGGAAGTACCTTTTGTTTGGACAGATAAGCAACAGGAGAGCTTTGAGAAGCTTAAGAGGGTCTTGACTGAAGCTCCAGTTTTGATTCAGCCAGAGGCAGGGAAGGATTTTGTGGTGTATTGTGATGCTTCCCATATAGGATTGGGATGTGTATTAATGCAAGATGGGAAGGTAGTTGCTTATGCGTCTCGATAACTAAGGCCACATGAGGTTAACTACCCGACGCATGACTTGGAATTGGCGGCAGTGGTCTTTGCCCTTAAGGTGTGGAGGCACTATCTCTATGGAGAAAAGTCGGTGATCTACATAGACCACAAAAGCCTTAATATCTCTGTGACTCGTAAGGAGTTAAATCTGAGACAGCGAAGGTGGGTGGAACTATTAAAGGACTATGATTGTTCAATAGAGTATCACCCGGGCAAGGCAAATGTAGTGGCGGACGCCTTAAGTCGGAAGGTGGTATCAGATCTAAGGCGATGTTTGCGCATTTGAGTTTGTGTGATGATGTAAGTCTGCTGGCAGAGTTGCAAGTTAAGCCGACATGGCTAAATGAGGTGAAAGAGGGATAGTTGGTGGATGAGGATCTGAGTGCTAAGCTGAGACAAGTGCAGAATGGGAGTTGGAAAATTATGGTATTAACGATGAAGGAGCATTGTGTTTCAAGCGAAAAGTCTGCATGCCGAAGGACGAGGAGCTTAGGCAAAGAATTCTTCAGGAATCGCATAGTAGCCCTTTTACTATGCATCCCAGAGGTAGTAAAATGTACAGAGATCTAAGGGAAAAATTTTGGTGGACTGGTCTTAAGAGGGAAGTTACCGAATTTGTAGGGAAATGCCTAACGTGTCAGCAAGTTAAGGTTGAACATCAAGTTCCGTCGGGATTGCTTTAGCTAATACAAATTCCGCAGTGGAAATGGGAGAGAATTACCATGGACTTCGTTAGTGGGCTTCCCCTTACGCCTACTAAGAAGGACTCGGTATGGGTGATAGTGGATCGGCTGACAAAGTCCGCGCATTTTATTCCAGTGTGGGTTGACTACTCCCTACAGAAGTTAGCGAGGTTGTATGTAACAGAGATTGTGAGGTTGTATGGAGTGCCGATATCAATTATCTCGGATAGGGATCTGAGGTTCACGTCTCGGATTTGGAAAGCTTTACATCAGGCTTTAGGCACTAGATTGGATTTCAGTACAGCTTTTCATCCATAATCAGATGGCCAGTCTGAACGAGTGATCCAAGTATTAGAGGATATCCTGAGAGGTTATGTGATAGACTTTAGAGGAAGTTGGGAAGAATATTTGCCTCTAGCGAAATTTGCATACAATAACAGCTATCAGGCAAGTATTCGGATGGCACCGTATGAAGCACTGTATGGCTTATGAATTATTGCTAAATTGTGTGAAATAGCATGCTTATGAATATTCTGAAGGTGTTCTATGAATTTTGTGAACCCTATAATATAAGAGAATGATTTAGAAAATATCGTATTTTTAGTCTTAAAAAGGGAGCTAAGCTTGGTAGGGCTCTAAGAGAAATTGGATGTGAAACATGACACACAATTGGGCTTGGTTAAGTGGCTTGGAGGCGCCACCTAAGGCCTCTGGGAATGACGCCACAAGCAGGGGTAGATGGGACTAGGTTCGAGTCACAAGGGAAGCAAATAAAGGTTTTTATTTTGCTACAAGGAGGAGAGGAGGTGGACGGCATAGGGAGACTGAGGAAGGAGCTTTAGATGGGTTTGAATTCTTTTAAAATTTGGCTAAAGCTAAGGAGATAAATGAAGCTATAGTTTAATTATTTTTGAATGGAAGAAGAAGGGATAAAATAGGAGAAAAACAAGGAAAGGCTAGTGTTTGAGTGTTAGCCGAAAATTCATTCTCTTCTCATCTTTTTTCAATTGTACTGAAATTCATAGCAAGAGTGTCCATCTTTTTACTTTGTTTTTCTTTTCATCTCTTTCTCTAGCCGAACCTTTACAAGCAATTAAACCTCTTTTTTGCTTTTTTCGTCTCTCCAAAGCCAACACTTTTCTTTTCTTTTTCTCTTATTCTAGCCGAATCTCCATCATCAACTTTCTTCTTCTTTTCACAACTCTCCAAAAGCCGAAGGTAAGCCTTTTTCTAGCCATAGCCGATTGCTCATCAAGACACCAAAAGTTGAAACTTGATTGATCAAACACCTAGCCTATAGTCGAATACCTTGGTGGGTTCAACAAAGGAGCAGTCGAATTCCTGTAATAAGGGTAAGGACCAATTGTCAATCAATTTCCATTCTTTTTCTTTTAGGCTTGTCGAAAATTTAGGAACTAATTCCTATTATTGATCTTGGTCGAAACTTGGAAGGAGGCTTCGGGAATTAGGTGCTGTCGACTACAAGTAGAAGGATCTTTCGAGATTTTAAAGATCTAAGGTGAGTCATATTGGATTTTCGGCCAAGGGCTATTTACTTGTGACTAAATGTTAGAAATTGATCTAACATATGTCTATGGAGATTTCGACAGATACCTAAGATAAGGGATACTTTCGAGATTTGAGAATCGTAAGGTAAGTGCACATACACATTCGGCCAAGGCCTATTTAGTGATTAGATCTATTTCGTACTTATTCAAAAACCAAAAACTAACCTGTGAAGTGATCTAGTGCTTGGCCGATTACAAGAAGGAACATAGCAAAGTTTTGGGATTTGATTTTTAATCCAATCGGCAACAAGGTAAGTTTTGGTTACAATAATTTCTCGGGATTTAATTAATTAACCGAATAGCTTTATGCTAAAGTGTTTAAGGTTGGCCGAATATAGGTATTAAGGGTCTAGAAGTATTAGATTGGGTTTTCGGGATCTCAATTAAGCGCTAAGTAAATCAGGTCTGTACTCCACACTAAGCTTTAATTAAATTACGGCTATGTTTTAATTAATATGTTACAAGAATATGTTATGATGTGGCTAAGAGTACCATGTAATGGTACAAAGTACTCAGGTACGTTTTCCTACTCCTACTATGAGTATGATAAAAATGACAATAGTGATAAGAATGTGAAATAAAGTATGATTTTGCATGAAATGTTTGACATGGGGCATATGGGTGATATGTAAAGGGGAAGTGAATTGGTTGTTTTATACCCTAATATCTGAATGTGGTGACTTATGTCACAATATCTGAATGTGGTGACTTATGTCACAATATCCGAATGTGGTGCCTTATGTCACAATATCTGAATGTGGTGACTTATGTCATGAATATTTAAGTGGTGGCTATGCCACAAATTTTATAGGGGCGATGAGCATGTCAACTGCAATGATCGCCTTGATGGTGTCTGTGGATGGAGGGTTGACTTAGTAGTCCCACGGTGTGATGGTTGGTACGGGTGATGTGTAGTAGATGGTTATCTAGGTTTGGGTTCGGGTTTGCATCATGAATTATATATATTATTATGTATGATTTGACATGCCTAAATTTAATTTAAGACTTGTGTTGGTTGTACACATTGAGTTTGAATGACTCACCCTTGTGGGACTATTTTTTCAGATGACGCCGAGAATGGACCGGCCTTACTGGAGCTCAAGTGGTGGCCATGCACAACTCGGATTTATTATTTTATTTTGGGCTTTCTTCTTAGTATGATGGATTTAATTTTGGTTTTATTTGATGTAATAAGGCCATAGGTATTAAATTGTTTATGCATGCTTTTAAATTACTTAATATGATACGATTATTATTGAATTAAAATTAAAGACCAATTTTTCCTAAGTATAAATACTAAATGTTTTGACACCTGATCAACACAGAATTTAAATTTTGAACCCAACCCAAATCAACTGTTTTTAAAAACACGAAAATTTTAGCAAAGTTCAAACAAGATTTGAACAGTTTTTCCTAGAAGTATGCCAGATCCGGTCAGGGCTTGTGGGCCAGGTTTGGGGTGTTTCAGAATACACCTTTATATCAAAAAGCTATACTTGTGTCGATTCTTAGTTATTTTTCCTTCATCACAAATCGATTGCTACCCACTCTTAGTCAAGTTTAAAAGCCAGATCTTGTTCAGTAGTTGTCTTGGCCACAGGATCAAATGAGGATTTCGGTAAGTACTTAGTCAATCTTCTTAGTGTGTTTTGTTAAAAGCCAAAGGGATATCTAACTTCTTATTATTATTAACTTTTTATTAACAAGGGTAAGGTTCAGAGATCGTAAGTGTAGTAAGGATCGTTAGCAAAGTGGTAAGTGTTCTCGACTCAGTTATGGTCTAGTGGATGGCTAAATGTAAGTATGGCCTATAAGGGTGATTTATATTGAATATGAGTCACTTGTTTTGATGATATATGTTTGAGTGCAGATCTTGGGGATATTCGCCAATAGTAGCTAAGGAAGGGCTAATAGAACGTGTGGCACGCGGTAAGGTTACAGTAAGGCTTCGGCTTTTGGTAAATATCTTGATTAGGTATGTGTGAATTGATTGAAGGTTGGTTGGTAGTAGGATCAAGGCTAAGGAAGGAATAGCACGTCGCAGTAACCAGGTGTGTGCAAACACTACACACACAACATTGGCAATGCCGAAAGCTGAAAGGCCAGAAGTGGCTAAATAGGCCCTATGGGCCCTAAGGCTAAGTTTGATGAAATTGATTGATTTGGGTATATGAATTGAGTTATACATGCATGTTACATTATTTGGAATTTTTTTTGGCCCGAATAGGCCATAAGAATGAGATTTGGGCCTAATGGGCCATAAGGATGTGATTTGGGCATAAGGGGCTATATAAACGTGAAATGGGCTTGATGGGCTTTATGAGGATGTAGACAAGTATGCTAGGGTTTAATGGACTTTAGGCCTAGTTCGGAATAGCTCTTAAACCGCATAAGTCTTAATCTAATAATTAAACATGTCCATAAATGAGTCGCTGGGAATAGAGTGTGGCAACGGACATATGCATGTCTAGGATTGGATCTAGGGAGAGCTTGGTACTTAAGCGGTCCTAGTGGCCTACCTGCTCTTCTCTAGAATCCTACCTGGTGCATAGTGTCTGTTCGCTTTAGCCGCAAGGGTTTGTTAATGGGCCAAAGTCTATAACTAAAACCCGAGAGGGACCAAGTACCTCTGATTTGGAAATTACCAAAATATCCTTAGATTTGTAAAATTACTAAAATACCCTTACTTTGGAAAATTACTAAAATACCCTTAGTTTGGAAAATTACCACAATACCCTCAATTTATAAAATTACCAAAATACCTCTAATTTGTAAGATTACCAAAATACCCCCAATTTGGAAATTTACGAAAATTCCCCTATAGGGTAGAATTACAATAATACCCTTGTAGGGTAGAACTACAGAAATACCCTTGATTGTGAAATGACTAAAATAACCCTATGTGATGAGTATGAGTTTTTATGGATGTTACTTATGTGTTTGCTGCATTTATATGACATTCTGTTTAGGATGCATATGGGTGGGAATTATGGTACGGAGGAAGAATTTGAGGATTGCATAGTCGCTTGACGACCGTGGATCCACCGGTGGCTTTAAGCCCATTATATGATTAGCAGCTTTGCTGCAAAGTTGAGTAGTGCCGCTGTGAGTGCTACCATTGGAGTGTAGAGGAAGGGTGGGTCGAGCTAGAATTCCCCACAGGTGTATAAGGTTGGAAGGGAAATGGTGTGTCTAGCGGATGGATTTTTGGGGAGGGTTTTGCATTACCTTATTTTGCATATGATATGATATTATATGAGGCCATTGTGGGCTAAGGCCAAGACCACCAATTTTGATAGGCCTTAGGCCCAATGTGAATATTTGTATGTTGATTTGGTTGCCAAGGGTTGTACACACTGAGTTTTAAATCTCACACCATTTATTTAATGTTTCAGGTGACGCTCAGTAGATGGCTTGACGTGGAAGGGGACTCGGAGATGGCCACTTTGCAAGTTAATTAGATTGCTTATTTGTTTCGAATAACTTTAGTTTAAATACTTTATTTTCGTTGGTTGTAATAAGGCCTTGTATCTCCAATTTGACATTACTTATGGGTTTTATTATTATTTTCGTTGCTTAATATTAATTTTAACTTAAATAAATTTCTAAAGTTTAGCAAGGTTTTCAAAATAACTATAACCTATGGGCTTTTATTTAAAACATGGGCTTTCTTCATAACTTTTCAAGTTACTTAGATTTTGGGCTTCTAAACCTTAAACTTAAGTTTTCCGCTAAACAAAGTCGTTTTGAGATTTTCCCTCAATGTGACATCGCTAGATTCGGCCATAACGTCCGGGCCGGGTTTGGGGTGTTACATCGTAACTCTCTGAGACTATGTGAATTAAAATGACCATTTCTACATTACTCACATGAACTTGTGGTGGCCAGTCCGTGTGGTCCAAAAATAGGCCATTAGGTATATGTCCAAACTAACCATTCGAGCCATCAAAAAGATGTACCTAGCCAACTTGAAAACATGTTCAAAACACTGAAAATTCATGCTGAACTATATCATATATCATTCTTTTAAATTTCTAACCAACATACCACATTTGGCACCAAAACACATTCATCATTTTAGTATAAGCATAAGTAATCTATCATGCTTTCAATCATTCATAGCGACATAAAATCTATTCCATTTTAATGTTCAACTCAAACCAATAAACATTCCACATATTTTTCCATTCAAAGCAATAGGTAACACCATGACATCATTATAGTAAATGTTTATAACACAATCAAAATGTCTTTCGTAAAGACTCACATATAAGCCTTTCATATTACCCAAAACATGTCTTTAATATATTAAAACATTGACATAAAAGATTTAAGCATCAACCAAGTATCAAGTCCATCCAATCATTTGTAAGGTAATACACAACTATGTCAATAACATCCCTCACTCGATCTATCGCCGGACCTGAACTATAGGATGCTACAGCAACTAATGGAACAGTTATGTAACAGCCTGATTTATGGTCTAGTCGAAATAGTGGTCTCAGGACCACTAATTCAGGGTCGAAGAAAATTATTTTAACGTTATTTTATGATTTATAACATGATTATAAAGGTGCATGAAAATTTTTGTGCTTTAATTTTAGCGATTTCACGCTTAATCGCGAAAAAGACTAAATCGCATAAAGTGTGAAAGTTCTATTTTATTTACTAGAGGTACCAAATAGCCATAAAATATTAAATTGGAGGTCCTTAATGTGCAATTAGTCCATGGGGAAGTGATGGCCAGCCATAGGGGGACAAAGAAAGGACTTTGTCAATTGGTTAGGTGGAAATTTTGTGATAAAAAATTGATTTTTATCATAAAATAAAGAAAAGAAAAATACCATCTTTTCTCTCCATCTTCTCCACTAAAAATTAGCATCAAAATGGGGGTTGAGAACTCAAAAAATTTTAGCCAAGCTTTCCTCCTCACAAGTAAGTGATTTTGGTGGCCTTTCTTGAAAGTTTTTGTACTTTTGGAACCCCTAAAGCTTAAGCTAGCTAATGAGGGACTATTTTGCAAAATGGTTAAGAGTATAGGGTTTTTTCATGAGATAAATTATGTTGTTTTTGAAATTTTATGGAAGAAAATAAGTCTTAGTTGTTAAATACACAACTTTTGTGAAGGGTGTTTCCATGAAAACACCTAAAGGGGCCTTTTAGTAAAGGTTGTGAAATAAATGGTAAATGTGTGTAAAAGTTGAAATCATGGGTTGCTATAAGAGGGAATATGAATCAGCTAGGCCTTGATTAACAAGGAAACTTGATGAAAATCAATATACGAGCCTAGGGGAAAAATCGTATTTTTGCCAAAGTCTAAGGGAAAATGGTAATTTTGCCAAAGTAGACATTTTAAAATGTATTGATTAGTGTGGAGATTAAATGAATAATTTTTATTGTTATAGATCAAAGAAAACAAGATTCAGACCTAGAACGGGGGAAAAGAGAGGTATGGGCGAATAGGTCCATTTTACCCTTTTGGTATCGTGGTAAGTTTGTGTGCAAATAATGCAACCTTAAGTAAAGTATTTGATATTTCGATGCTGTATGAATTGCATATTGTCTCTATGAAATATATTAAATACATTTTTGAGGAGATGTCAAGAAATGAAAATCTTCAATTGAACTTTAAGAGTGGATAGAATGCAATTACTATGACACTAAGGTTATTAAGGTTCCGTGTAAGACCATATTTGGAATATGGCCTTAGTTTGAGATTTCGTATAAGACCATAGAAGGGACATGGCATCGATATGATATTTCATGTAAGACCATATCGGGGATATGGCGTTGATGCGATATCGTATGTGTAATATCCTGAAATAGGGGTTATTTGTGATTGAATTGTTTTGCATGAGTGTGGTTGTTGTGTTGTTGTTTGAGGTGTTCTAGAGGCTAGTTATAAGCCAAAGGTAGGCCCGAGCTGTAGGAAAAATTTTGTTTTTAAGTGTTAGTTAAGGGGAGCTGAAGGAGCTAGGGGTTAAGTATAATTCATGGGGGATTTAAGCACAAGATTGGGCTTGGAAGAGTGGCAAGGAGGTGCCACTTAGGGCCCTGTGATTGACGCCACATGTAGGGAAGGGAGAACTCAGGTTCGAGCAGCAGAAATTCCATTTTCTACTTACCATTTTGACGCTAAGGGGGAAGAGTTGTGCTCAGCACAAACTCTGTCAGATAAGCATTGATTAGCTCAAACTCATTTGAATGATTGGTCAGGAGTGATTCAGGGAATTTTGATGAAATCTGAACTCTTGATGGAAGAGGAGTGAACGGTTGGGAAGCTGAGTAAGGGGGGTGCCGAATTTCCTTAGGCACCTAGTTGTGCATTTTTGGCTAGCCTTTGTTTGGTGTATCAAAAGCCGAAAACCCTTTTTAGCAATGCTGATTTCTCTTTAGTGCACCATAGTGAACCAAAAGCCGGAAAGACCATAGGTGGTTGTCGGTTTCTTCCTTAGGCACTTGGCTGAATCTCCACTTGAACTCCCTCTCATCTTTTATTTTTCTTAGAAGCTGAAAGCATCCCTCTCCCATTCTATTTTCTTCTTTTTTTTTCTCTCCATTACTGAATCCTCCCTCTCTTATTTTAACTTTTCTTTTCCTTTCTCTTTCTCCACTCTAGCCGAATATTGATTGCTTTTCTCTTCTATCCACCATACTCTGTGCCGAAATCCCCTTGGTTTCTCCTAGTGTTATTTTGGCTGAATCTCAAACAAGGTTGGATCTCTTTGGTTTTCTCCAATCGGTTTTGAAAAGGGTAAGGGTTCTTGACCAAACATCATTCTCACTTTCTCTTTTCTCTGTCGACATGTGTAGACAAAAGCCGAACTTCGGCATTTGTGGGTGTTTTGCTAACCATCTATAGGAACCGATTTCTCTTGGGTTCTTTGGGACTTTAAAAGCAGTGGATCTGAGACATTCTTTCTCTGTCAAGCGATTCATTAAGGTTGTGGTAAGGATCTATAATAGTTTAATCATTCTTTAAGTTATTTGGAAAAGCCGAAGGCTTTTGAGGCTAAGTTGTACTGGTAGCCGATTATAAGGGGAAGATCAGTCTCGCGTACCTTGTGTTGGGATTAGCATTCGTAAGACAAAAGGGTAAGGAGGATTGTGTTAGTTATGTGTTACCTTATGTTTCGGGATTTATTGGGATGGCCGAATGGCCTTGTTAATGGTTTGGTGGTTTGGCCGAATGTAGGGCAAGGAGATCTAGTGCGATAGATCGGGTCTTCGGGATTTAGTGCTTGCGTTGGTGACAGGTGTGTAACTTACACACTTTAAAACTAAGTAAATATATTAATAACTTGAATATGTTAAAAACCAAAAATTGTGTAGATCTTGATATGATACCGTAAGGGTATGAGCAAGGATTCGGGTAAGTCCGTTTCGATATGATTTGCTATATGATGCTTAATACCATGATCCGTGATATATTTGCTATATGATTCATAATAAAGCATGATGGCATGATTTGCATAAGTTTTGCATTGTGATGGGTGATATGAGAGGAGGGGGAAGTTGATATCCGGGTCTTTGGGACACCAGAGGTTTGGCACCTCCAGTGGTTTGGTACCATAGATTATTTTGTGACTTGGGGTCACCAGAGGTTTGGCACCTCATAGTGACTCGTCCCAGTGGCTTGGCACCACAGTGGGTTGGCCCCACAGTTGATTTATCGAGATTGTCGCCAGTGATTTGGTATCACACGTGGGTTGGCCCCACACTTGGATTATTGATATCTCATGACTTTGGGTCACCAGTGGTTTGGCACCACATTTTTATTGAATATCGTGACTTTGGGTCACTAGTGGTTTGGCACCACCAGTGGTTTGGTACCACACGAGGTAGAAACAGAGTTATGGATGGCTAAGTATGGGTGCATTATATGTATTGCTTGGTTATGATTTGTGTAAGTATGTTGCATTTACCGGGAGGAGGATTTATGCACTGAGTCTTGGTGACTCACTTTCTCCCTTATCTTTTCAGGTGACTTGTAAATTGTGGATGAGGAGCCGGATGGACTCGAGATGGCCCATGCATTAAAACATTTGGTTTTACTTGGATTTTGAATTGGGTAATTATTTTATATTTCGTTTTTTTATTTGGGTATTGTAATAAGGCCTTTTTAAATTATGTTTTGGATTTGACTTCGAACATGGTTAAGTAAATTGTTTGATTAATTTAATAATGTGGGCGCATGGTTTTCTAAACTACAAAACGCAAGGGTTTTCAAAACCTTACCATCGGGTAATACAAATCACTTGATAACAAATGACAACTTAATTGTTTTCGACAACTCAAACGGTTTCCAAATTAATCATTTGGGTTTCCTTTAAAAATTTACAAAAGGTTTTCTAATCTATGGATCGAAGAACTAAGTTTTAAAGATTTATTTCGATTTCAAAGTAAACCATCAGTTTTTAACTAGCCATGCACCTGATTTCTACAAACATAGAGCAACAAAGAGTTTTCCACAAAATTTAATCGATAACTTGATTTTCTTCAAAACCTTTTCCTCCGTGACATGCCAGATTCGGTCCTGGTGTGTTTACCGGGTTTGGGGTGTTACATTTTTGGTATTAGAGCCAAGTTCAAAGGCTCACTGTGGGCCCGAGGCCCAAAAAATGTTTTAAAGTATGGTTCTAAAATATTTTTGTTTGAAAATATATGGTTTGAGAAGCACGGCACCGAGTCTCCGGCACCAATTTGCCCAGGTAAGTACTTCTGACTGTTGTGTGAATATATGTGGGGAAATGGGAATCCCGGGACCGTAGACTAGTAGAATAGGAATTATTGAACCTTAGGAATAGCTTACTCCAACACAAACTGCATAAGACGTAATGATCCACTAAACAAACCTGTGAGTACGTCACTGAGCTAACGGTGTGGCAACCTTTGTGTGCATGTCTAGGAGTGGATTCAGGAGGGAGCTTGGTATTTAAGCAGTCCTAGTGATTCACCTCCTCTTCACCCGAATCCTACCTGGTGCGTAGTGATGGTTCATCCTAGCTGAAACGACTTATTCACAGGCTAAATTTAATAACTAAAACTCGAAAGGGATCAGCTATTTTGTGTTGAAACACTTTAAATCTTAGTTTTGAAATTACCACAAGACGCTCGATTTGGAAAAAGACCAAAATACCCCGATTTGAAAAATGACCAAATTGCCCCTGACTTGTAAAATTACCAAAATGCCCTTAGTATAGAGAATTGCTGAGGTACCCTTGAATTGAAAATTTTCAAAATACCTCTATTTTAGTAAAATCACCTTGAACCATATTTTGAAAAAAAATTTCGAAAAAACCCCAGGATTATGAAAAATTATGAAAATACCCCTAGTTTGTGAAATTACCAAAACACCATCCGATTTCGAGAAATTTTTAAAAATATCTATGATTTGTAAAAGTTTTCAAATTAACCCTATTTTAATTACCAAAATACCCAAATAGGTTAAAATTATGGAAATACCCTTGGGTAGTGAAATGACGAGAATACCCCTACAAGTGGAATGAGGGTAGGGAATTGAACTGAAAACTATGTGATGATCGAAAGAACCACTACCAAATTTCTTTAGATAAAACTTATTCATGGGTAATTAGTGAAACAGAAGCTAATTCATAAAAATCTCTTAAACAGATAAATCGTAACTATAGACATGAATTCTAGGGGATGTGGTCGTAATGTGCGTGGCCGTGGTAGAGGCCGAATGATCGTGTCAGAACCCGTTAGGTCTGGTCAAGGGTCTGAAAATGGAATGCCACCACCACCAGCCGCTGATGTGGAATATCAAGATCAAACGGGGGCTGATGTAGTGTCGCAGGTGATGCTGCGAGTGCTGGAAAGGGTGGCTGGAGCAGGTGGAGGCATGGGCGCTCAAAAGTCGGTACCTGAGCGACTCCGAGCTAATGGAGCTGAGTTTTTCCGTGGAGTATCTGGTGTGGCACCCAATACGGCTGAGTATTGGTTAGAGGCGACAGAGCGAATCATGGATGACTTGGATCTGACCATTGAGGAAAAACTGAAAGGGATAGTGTCGCTTCTCTGGGATGAGTCATACCAGTGGTGGCTCACGGTTCGAGATAGTGCTGCAGCGGATGATCTCACTTGGAACTATTTTAAGGCAGCTTATCAGAAGAAGTATGTCGGGACCAACTATATTGATGTGCAGCAGAAGGCGTTTCTAAGGCTGGTTCAGGGGAGTAAGTCTGTCTCGGAGTACGAGGCAGAATTTTTAAGGTTGAGCCAGTATGCTAGGGGCATCGTGGCTACAGAACATGAACGATGTGTCAGGTTTGAGGATGGATTGAGAGATGAGCTACGATTGTTGATCGCTCCACAGTAGGAGCGAGAGTTCGCTGTGCTGGTGGAAAAGGCAAAGGTAGTTGAAGGGGTAAAGGAGTCTGTAAGATAGAATCTGGATAGGTATAGACACAAGAGATGTTTTGGATCATCAAGATCGGCCGATAATTCGTAAAAAAGGGCTAGACAGAGTGGGCCGAATCAATCTTGAAGGCCTACTGCTACTAATCAGGGACCAGCGCAGTGTAATCGGTGTGAGAAATCTCATTGGGGAGGATGTTGGACTAGAGGAAAGGGATGTTTTGACTGTGGTTCACTGGATCATCGTGTGAGGGACTATCCACGTAAGTTAGCTAGGATCGGTCGAGGTCGTGGTCGTGCTCGGTTCAAAATGAGGACCACCTCCATGAGAGGGCGTGGTGCTACTAGGGGAGGTAATGGCTCGGGTAAAGGCCGTGGGATGCAGGAGTAGAGGCGAGCAACATCAAGCAAGATAGCACAGGTTGGTATATGCGTGAGGCATCGAGAGGAGGGCGACGCTACCGGGCGTCATAACCGTGCGTTTCTACTCTTTGGACTCATCAGATATTACTTTGATTGATGTGGGTTCGACGATCCAGTATGTTGCTAGTAGCATAGTAGAGACCATGAACCTAGACTTTGAAATTAATTCTAGGGAGATGATGAGTGAATTAGCCCTCTAGGTCACTCTGTAGAAGTAAATAAGCTGTATAGGGATGTACCTCTAGAACTTCAAGGGGTAGTGTTTGTAGCTAATTTGATGGAACTGCCATTTGGGGAGTTCGATCTGATTCTTGGGATGGATGGCCGGTAAAATACCAAGCAAGTTTGGATTGAGCGGCTAAGCGCATGGTTTTGAGAATAGCTGAGGGTGAAGAAGTGGTGATGATAGGTAGTAGAAGAGATTATCTATCCAACGTAGTATCGGTGTTGAAGGCTGAGAAGATGGTCAGGAAGGGTTGTGAGGTGACTTTGGTTCGGGTGTGTGCTTTGGAGGCTAAGGAGGTTGCTGTAAAGGATGTTTGAACAGTAAAGGAATTTGTTAATGTATTTTCAGAGGAACTTTCGGGTCTGTCTTGAGATCGAAAGTTAAATTTGGTATAGATCTGTTACCCAAAACTGCGCCAGTATCTATTGCCCCGTATAGAATGACACCGAAGGAATTGGTAGAGCTGAATGCTCAGATTCAAGAGTTGTTGGACCAAGGTTTTATCCGGCTATGTGTTTCGCCTTGGAGAGCGCCGGTACTCTTTGTCAAAAAGAAAGATGGTACAATGCGGATGTGTATAGACTACCGCCAGTTGAACAAGTGACGATCAAAACAAGTATCATTGTTTAGAATAGATGACTTGTTCAATCACAAGGGGCATCAATTTTTCAAAGATTGATTTAAGGTTTGGGTATCATCAGCTAAAGGTGAAGGAGGTTGATATCCACAGGATGGCATTTTGTACTCGGGATAGGCATTATGAGTTTCTGGTGATGCTGTTCGGGTTAACCAATACACCGGTAGCATTCATGGATTTGATGAATCGGGTGTTTCAGCAGTACTTGGACCAATTCGTTGTAGTATTTATAGACGACATATTGGTGTACTCAAGGACAGAGGAGGATCATGATGCGCATTTGTGAGTAGTGTTACAGATACTGAGGCAAAAGCAGTTATTTGCCAAGTTTAGTAAGTGCGAGTTCTGGTTTAGGGAGGTGACTTTCTTAAGTCACGTAGTGTCCGCTGAAGGGATAAGAGTGGACCCTCGCAAGATTGAAGCAGTGTTGGATTGGAAACCGCCTAGGTCGGTGGCTAAAATTTAGAGTTTTCTAGGTCTGGCAGGGTATTATCGGAGATTTGTGGAAGGATTTTCTCTGATCGCGGCACCGTTGACTAAGTTATTGAGGATGGGAGTTCCATTTGTGTGGTCGGAGAAACAGTAGGAAAGCTTTGACAAGTTGAGGAAGATTTTGACGGAAGCTCCGGTTCTGGTACAGCCTAAGGCAGGAAAGGTGTTCATGGTCTATTGTGATGCATCACATACTGGCTTGGGATGTGTGCTGATGCAGGAAGGGAAAGTAGTGGTGTATGCGTCTCGACAGTTGATACCGCATGAGGTTAACTATCCGACACATGACTTGGAGTTAGCTGCAGTGGTTTTCGCTCTGAAAATATGGAGAAACTATTTGTACGGAGAGAAGCCGATAGTCTACACAGATCATAAGAGTCTAAAGTATCTTCTGACTCAGAAGGATTTGAACTTAAGACGGTGCATATGGATTGAGCTATTGAAGGACTACAATTGTTCGATTGAGTATCATTCGGGCAAGGCTAACGTGGTGGCAGACACGTTGAGCCGTAAGGTGGTAGCGGACTTAAGAGCGATGTTTGCTCGTCTTAGCTTGTATGACGATGGGAGTCTTTTAGCGAAATTACAGGTTGAGCTGACTTGGGTTGAGCAGATCAAGGAGAAACTATTAGTGGATGAGGGCTTGAATGCTCGGAGGTTGCAAGTTCAAAATGGTGGTGTAGAGGGTTATAGTGTGTCCAGTGATGGAGTATTGTGTTTCCAAGGGAGAGCTTGTATGCCAAAGGATGTTTAGTTAAGGCAGAGGATTCTTCAGGATGCACATAGCAGCCCATACGCTATGCATCCTGTAGGTAGCAAGTTGTACCGAGATTTGCGTAAATAGTTACGGTGGCTGTAATGAAGCGGAAGTGGCCGAGTTTGTGGGTAAGTGTCGGCGTGCGGCGAAGTCAAAGTCGAGCATCGACTCTTGTCGAGTTTAGTTTAGCCGGTAAAGATTCCTCAATGGAAGTGGGAAAGAATTACCATGGACTTTGTCAGTGGGCTACCCCTTACGCCTAGTAAGAAAGACTCAGTCTGGGTGATTGTAGATTGCTTGACCAAATTAGCTCATTTCATACCGGTAAGGGTTGATTATCCGCTTCAAAAGTTAGCTAAGTTGTATGTGGCCGAGATAGTGAGGTTGCATGGTGTGCCAGTATCCATTATCTCGGATAGGAATCCAAGGTTCACGTCGAGGTTCTAGAGAGCTTTGCATCAGGCTTTGGGAACGAGGTTGGATTTCAGCATAGCTTTTCACCCGCAGTCTGACGGGCAGTCGGAAAGGGTTATACAAATCCTAGAGGATATGCTAAGGGGTTGTGTTCTGGACTTCAGAGGCAGCTGGGAAGAATTTCTACCGTTAGTTGGGTTCGCATACAACAATAGTTATCAGGCAAGCATAAAGATGGCACCATATGAGGCGTTGTATGATAGGAAGTGTCGCAGACCTACATGCTGGACGGAGTTGAGTGAGCGTCAGATGTTGGGACCAGAATTGGTGGCAGAGACTGAGGCTAAGGTTAAGTTGATTCAGGCTCGTCTGAAGGAAGGTTCGGACAAGTAAAAGTCATATGCTGATCTTAAGCGGAGAGATATAGAGTTTGCCGTGGGTGACAGGGTCTTTTTGAAGGTCTCGCCATGGAAGAAAGTGCTGAGGTTTGGAAGGAAAGGCAAGTTAAGTCCAAGGTTTATTGGCCCATATAAGGTGTTGAGACGAGTGGGACCAGTAGCCTATCAACTTGAGTTGCCAGCAGAGCTGAGTCAGATACATGATGTGTTCCATGTCTCCATGCTCAAGCGCAATCGTTCAGATCCATCACATGTTGTAGCAGTGGAGGAAATTGAGGTAAGTCCTGATTTGACCATAGAGGAGGAACCAGTGCGGATTCTAGATCGAGATGTGAAGGTTTTACGCAAGAAGTCGGTCCTATTCATGAAGGTGTTGTGGCGGAATCATGGTGTGGAAGGGGCTATATAGGAACCAGAGGATGTGATGAGGCAGCAATACCCCGAACTCTTTTGGCCAGGTAATTTCGAGGTTGAAATTATTTTTAAGGGGGTAGAACTGTAATATCCTGAAATAGGGGTTATTTGTGATTGAATTATTTTGCATGAGTGTGGTTGTTGTGTTGTTGTTTGAGGTGTTCTAAAGGCTAGTTATAAGCCAAAGGTAGGCCCGATTTGTAGGAAAAATTTTATTTTAAGTGTTAGTTAAAGGAAGTCAAGGAGCTAGGGGTTAAGTATAATTAAGTAGGGATTTAAGCACAAGATTGGGCTTGGAAGAGTGGCAAGGAGGCGCCACTTAGGGCCTATGATTGATGCCACATGTAGGGAAGGAGAACTTCGAGTTCGAGCAGAAATTCCATTTTCGCTTACCATTTTAACGCTAAGGGAGAAGAGTTGTGCTCAGCACAAACTCTGTCAGATAAGCATTGATTAGTTCAAACTCATTTGAATGATTGGCCAGGAGTGATTCAGGGAATTTTGACGAAATATGAACTCTTGATGGAAGAGGAGTGAATGGTTGGGAAGCTGAGTAAGGGGGGTGCCAAATTTCCTTGGGCACCTAGTTTTGCATTTTCGGCTAGCCTTTGTTTGGTGTATCAAAAGTGAAAACCCTTTTTAGCGAAGGTTTATTTCTCTTTAGTGCACCATAGTGAACCAAAATCCGGAAAGACCATAGGTGGTTGTCGATTTCTTCCTTAGGCACTTGGCCGAATCTCTACTTGAACTCCCTCTCATCTTTTATTTTTCCTAGAAGCCGAAAGCATCCCTCTCCCATTCTATTTTCTTCTTTTTTTATCTCCATTGCCGAATCCTCCCACTCCTATTTTCACTTTTCTTTTCCTTTCACTTTCTCCACTCTAGCCGAATATTGATTGCTTTTCTCTTCCATCCACCATACTCTGTGCCGAAATCTCCTTGGTTTCTTCTAGTGTTATTTTGGCCGAATCTCAAACAAGGGTGGATCTCTTTTGGTTTTTCTCCAATCGATTTTGAAAAGGGTTAAGGGTTCTTGACCGAAACATCATTCTCACTTTCTCTTTTTTTATGTCGACATGTGTAGACAAAAGCCAAACTTCGGCATTTGTGGGTGTTTTGCTAACCATCTATAAGAACTGATTTCTCCTAGGTTCTTCGGGACTTTGGAAGCAGTGGATCTGAGCCATTCTTTCTCTGTCAAGCGATTCATTAAGGGTGTGGTAACGATCTATATTAGTTTAATCATTCTTTAAGTTATTTGAAAAAGCCGAAGGCTTTTGAGGCTAAGTTGTATTGGTAGTTGATTGTAGGGGGAAGATCAGTCTCACGTACCTTGTGTTGGGATTAGCATTCGTAAGGCAAAAGGGTAAGGAGGATTGTGTTAGTTATGTGTTACCTTATGTTTCGGGATTTATTGGGATGGCCGAATGGCCTTGTTAATGGTTTGGTGGTTTGGCCGAATGTAGGGGAAGGAGATCTAGTACGGTAGATCGGGTCTTAGGGATTTAGTGCTTGCGTTGGTGACAAGTGTGTAACTTACACACTTTAAAACTAAGTAAATATATTAATAACCTGAATATGCTAAAAACTAAAAATTGCGTAGATCTTGATATGATACCGTAAGGGTATGAGCAAGGATTAGGGTAAGTCCGATTCGATATGATTTGCTATATGATGTTTAATACCATGATCTGTGATATATTTGCTATATGATTCATAATAAAGCATGATGGCATGATTTGCATAAGTTTTGCATTGTGATGGGTGATATGAGAGGAGGGAAGTTGATATCCGTGTCTTTGGGACACGGAGGTTTAGCACCTCCGGTGGTTTGGTACCATAGATTATTTTGTGACTTTGGGTCACGGAGGTTTGGCACCTCATAGCGACTCGTCCCAGTGGCTTAGCACCACGATGGGTTGGCCCCACAGCTTGATTTATCGGGATTATCGCCATGATTTGGTATCACACGGGTTGGCCCCACACTTGGATTATTGATATATCGTGACTTTGGGTCACCAAAGGTTTAGCACCACATTTTTATAGGATATCGTGACTTTGGGTCACGGTGGTTTAGCACCACCAAAGGGTTTGGTACCACACGGGTAGAAACGGAGTTATGGATGGCTAGGTATGGGTGCATTATATGTTTTGCTTGGTTATGATTTGTGTAAGTATGTTGCATTTACCGGGAGGAGGATTTATGCACTGAGTCTTGGTGACTCACTTTCTCCCTTATCTATTCAGGTGACTTGTAAATTGCGGATGAGGAGCCGGATGGACTCGATGTGGCCCATGCATTAAAACATTTGGTTTTACTTGGATTTTGAATTGGGTAATTATTTTATATTTCATTTTTTTTTATTTGGGTATTGTTATAAGGCCTTTTTAAATTATGTTTTGAATTATTTATATGTTTTGGATTTGATTTCAAACATGGTTAAGTAAATTGTTTGATTAATTTAATAATGTGGGCACAAGGTTTTCTAAACTACAAAACACAAGGGTTTTCAAAACCTTACCATCGGGTAATACAAATAACTTGATAACAAATGACAACATAATTGTTTTCGACAACTCAAACGATTTCCAAATTAATCATTTGGGTTTCCTTTAAAAATTTACAAAAAGGTTTTCTAATCTATGGATTGGCAACTAAGTTTTAAAGATTTATTTCTGGGATTTCAAAGTAAACCATCAGTTTTTAACTAGCCATGCACTTGATTTCTACAAACATAGAGCAACAAAGAGTTTTTCACAAAATTTAATCGATAACTCGATTTTCTTCAAAACCTTTTCCTTCGTGACATGCCAGATTAGGTCGTGGTGTGTTGACCGGGTTTGGGGTGTTACATTTTTGGTATCAGAGCCAAGGCAAAGGCTCGACTGTGGGCTCGAGGCCCAAAAAATGTTTTAAAAAAGGTTCTAAAATATTTTTGTTTGAAAATATATAGTTTGAGAAGCACGGCACCGAGTCTTCGGCACCAATCCACCCAGGTAAGTACTTTTGACTGTTGTGTGAATATATGTGGGGAAATGGGAATCCCAGGATCGTAGACTAGTAGAACAGGAATTATTGAACCTTAGGAATAGCTTACTCCAACACAAACTGCATAAGACGTAATGATCCACTAAACAAACCTGTGAGTACGTCACTGAGTTAATGGTGTGGAAAACGTTGTGCGCATGTCTAGGAGTGGATTCAGGGGGGAGCTTGGTATTTAAGCAGTTCTAGTGACTCACCTCCTCGTCACCCGAATCCTACTTAGTGCGTAGTGATGCTTCATCCTAGCTGAGACGACTTATTCACAGGCTAAATTTAATAACTAAAACCCGAAAGGGATCAGCTATTTTGTGTTGAAACACTTTAAACCTTAGTTTTGAAATTACCACAGTACCCTTGATTTGGAAAAAGACCAAAATACCCCTGATTTGAAAAATGACCAAATTGCCCCTGACTTGTAAAATTACCAAAATGCCCTTAGTATAGAGAATTGCTGAGGTACCCTTGAATTGAAAATTTTCAAAATACCTCTATTTTGGTAAAATCACCTTGAACCATATTTTGAAAAAAAAAAAATTTGAAAATACCCCTAGATTATGAAAAATTACGAAAATACCCCTAGTTTGTGAAATTACCAAAACACCATCTGATTTTGAGAATTTTTGAAAATATCTATGATTTGTAAAAGTTTTCAAATTAACCCTGTTTTAATTACCAAAATACCCTAATAGGTTAAAATTATGAAAATACCCCCGGGTAGTGAAATGATGAGAATACCCCTACAAGTGGAATGAGGGTAGGGAATTGAACTGAAAACTGTGTGATGATCGAAAGAACCACTATCAAATTTCTTTACATAAAACTTATTAAGTGGGTAATTAGTGAAGCGAAGCTAATTCATAAAAATCTCTTAAACAGATAAATCGCAACTATAGACATGAATTCTAGGGGATGTGGTCGTAATGTGTGTGGCCGTGGTAGAGGTCGAATGACCGTGTCGAAGCCCGTTGGGTCTGGTCAAGGGTCCAAAAATGAAAAGCCACCACCACCAGCCACTGATGTGGAATATCAAGATCAAACGGGGGATGATGCAGGTCGCAGCGACGTCTGCAGTCTTTGGAAAGGGTGGCTGGAGCAGGTGGAGGCATGGGAGCTCGAAAGTCGGTACCTGAGTGACTCTGAGCTAATGGAGCTGAGTTTTTCCATTGAGTATTTGGTGTGGCGCCCAATACGGCTGAGTATTGGTTAGAGGCGACAGAGCGAATCATGGATGACTTGGATCTGACTGTTAAGAAAAAACTGAAAGGGATAGTGTCGCTTTTCAGGGATGAGTCATACCGATGGTGGCTCCTTTGTTGAGATAGTCTTTGTGCGGATGATCTCACTTGGGGCTATTTTAAGGTAGCTTATCTGAAGAAGTATGTCGGGACCGGCTATATTGATCTTGTGATGGAAGGCATTTCGAAATTTGGTTCGGGGAGTAAGTTTGTCTCGAGTCGAGGCGATTTTTAAGGTTGAGCGGTATGCTAGGGGCATCGTGGCTCGAGAACATGAACGATGTGTCGGGTTTGAGGATGGATTGAGAGATGAGTGAGATTGTTGATCGCTCCACAAAGCAGGAGCGAGAGTTTTGTCTTTGGTGGAAAAGGCCAAGGTAGTCAAGGGGTAAAGGCGTCGTAAGAGAGAATCTGGATAGGAATAGACACAAGAGAGGTTTTGGATCATCGGGTCACCGATAATCCATAAAAAGGGCTAGACAGTGGGTTGAATCAATCTGGAAGGCCTCTCGCTACTAATCGGGACCAAATTGTGTAATCGGTGTGGGAAATCTCATTGGGAGGATGTTGGGTGGTGGAAAGGGATGTTTTGACTATGGTTCACCGGATCATTGTGTGAGGGATCGTCCACGTAAGTTAGCGAGGATCGGTCGAGGTCGAGGTTGTGCTCGGTTTAGAAATGAGGGACCACCGCCTTGAGAGGGGCCATGGTCTTTGCTAGGGAGGTAATGGCTCGGTAAAGTCCGTGGGGCCTTGAAGAAGGGGCGAGCAACAACGACGCAAGACGGCTGGGTTGGTATATCTGTGAGACGTTAAGAGGAGGCGGCCTTGCCGGACGTCATAACATGTACATTCCTAATCTTTGGATTACTATATATTGCTTTGATTGATGTGGGTTTGACACATTCATATATTGCTAGTAGCATAGTAGAGACCATGAACCTAGACTTTGAAATTACTTCTAGGAGATGACGATGAATTAGCCATGAGGTCACTCTGTAAAAGTAAATAAGTCAGTATAGGATGTATCCTAGAACTTCAAGGGGTAGTGTTTGTAGGTGATTTGATGGAGCTGCCGTTTGGGGAGTTCGATCTGATTCTTGGGATAGACTGGCTGGTAAAATACCAACAAGTTTGGATTGTGCGGCTAAACGCATGGTTTTGAGAACAGCTGAGGGTGAAGAAGTGGTGATGATAGGTAGTAGAAGAGATTATCTATCCAACGTGGTATCAGCGTTGAAGGCTGAGAAGATGGTCAGGAAGGGTTGTGAGGCAACTTTGGTTCAGGTGTGTGCTTTGGAGGCTAAGGAGGTTGCTGTAAAAGATGTCTGAACAATAAAGGAATTTGCTGGCATATTTCTAGAGGAACTTTTGGGTCTGCCTCTAGATCGAGAAGTTAAATTTGGTATAGATCATTATTCAAATCTAGCGATATCTATTGCCCGTATAGAATGGCGTCAAGGAATTGGTAGAGTGAAGGCTCGATTCGAGAGTTGTTGGACCGAGGTTTTATCCGGTCAAGTGTTTCGTCTTGGGGAGCGTCGGTACTCTTTGTCAAAAAGAAAGATGGTACAATACGGATATGTATAGACTACCGCCAGTTGAACAAGTTGACGATCAAAAATAAGTATCCGTTGCCGAGAATAGATGACTTGTTCGATCGACAAGGGGCATCAATTTTCTCAAAGATTGATTTAAGGTTTGGGTATCATCATTAAAGGTGAAGGAGGTCGATATCCACGGACGGCATTTAGTACTCGGTATGGGCATTACGAGTTTACGGTGATCTTGTTTGGGTTAACCAATGCACCGATAGCATTCATGGATTTGATGAATCGGGTGTTTCATGATGCTTGGACCAATTCGTTGTAGTATTTATAGGCGACATATTGGTGTACTCAAGGACGGAGGAGGATCATGATGCGATTTACGAGTAGTATTCTGAATCTTGAGGAAAAGTAGTTATTTGCTAAGTTTAGTAAGTGCGAGTTCTGGCTTAGGGAGGTGACTTTCTTAGGTCACGTAGTGTCCACTAAAGGGATTAGAATGGACCCTCGCAAGATTGAAGCAGTGTTGGATTGGAAATCGCCTAGGTCGGTGGCTGAAATTTAGAGTTTTCTAGGTCTGGCAGGGTATTATTGGAGATTTGTGGAAGGATTTTCTCTGATTGCGGTACCGTTGACTATGTTATTGAGGAAGGGAGTTCCATTTGTGTGGTCGGAGAAACAGCAGGAAAGCTTCGACAAGTTGAGGAAGATTTTGACGGAAGCTCCAGTTCTGGTACAACCTGAGGTAGGAAAGGTGTTCACGGTCTATTGTGATGCATCACATACTGGCTTGGGATGTGTACTGATCCAAGAAGGAAAACTAGTGGCGTATGCGTCTCGACAGCTGAGACTGCATGAGGTTAACTATTCGACACATGACTTGGAGTTAGCTGCAGTGGTTTTCACTCTAAAATATGGAGATACTATTTGTACGGAAAGAAGTCGATAGTCTACACAGATCATAAGAGTCTGAAATATCTTCTGACTCAAAAGGATTTGAACTTGAGACAGCGCAGATGGATTGAGCTGTTGAAGGACTACGATTGTTCGATTGAGTATCATCCGGGCAAGGCTAACGTGGTGGCAGACGCGTTGAGCCGTAAGGTGGTAGCGGACTTAAGAGCGATGTTTGCTCGTCTTAGCTTGTATGATGATGAGAGTCTTTTAGCGGAATTGCAGGTTAAGCTGACTTGGGTTGAGCAGATCAAGGAGAAACAGTTAGTGGATGAGGGCTTGAATGCTCGGAGGTTGCAAGTTCAGAATGGTGGTGTAGAGGGTTATAGTGTGTCTAGTGATGGAGTATTGTGTTTCCAAGGGAGAGCTTGTATGCCAAAAGATGTTTACTTAAGGCAGAGGATTCTTCAGGACGTACATAGCAGCCCATACGCTATGCATCTTGGAGGTAGCAAGATGTACTAGGATTTGCAAAAATCAGCTACGGTGGCTGTATGAAGCGGGAAATGGCCGAGTTTGTGGGTAAGTGTCTAACGTGCAAGAGTCAAAGTGAACATCACCGTCGAGTTTACTTTAGCCGGTAAAGATTCCTCAATGGAAGTGGGAAAGAATTACCATGGACTTTGTCAGTGGGCTACCCCTTACGCCTAGTAAGAAAGACTCAGTCTGGGTAAGTGGGGATTGCTTGGCCAAATCAGCTCATTTCATACCAGTAAGGGTTGATTATCCACTTCAGAAGTTAGCTAAGTTGTATGTGGTGAGATAGTAAGGTTGCATGGTGTGCCAGATCCATTATCTCGGATAGGGATCCAAGGTTCACGTCGAGGTTCTAGAGAGCTTTGCATCAGGCTTTGGGAATGAGGTTGGATTTTAGCATAGCTTTTCACCCGCAGTCTGACGGGCAGTCGGAAAGGTTATACAAATCCTAGAGGATATGCTAAGGGGTTGTGTTCTGGACTTCAGAGGCAGCTGGGAAGAATTTCTACCGTTAGCTGGGTTCGCATACAACAATAGTTATCAAGTAAGCATAAAGATGGCACCATATGAGGCGTTGTATGGTAGGAAGTGTCGCAGACCTACATGCTGGACGGAGTTGGGTGAGCGTCAGATGTTGGGACCAGAGTTGGTGGTAGAGACTGAGGCAAAGGTTAAGTTGATTCAAGCTCGTCTGAAGGAAGCTTCGGACAGGCAAAAGTCATATGCTGATCTTAAGCGGAGAGATATAGAGTTTGCCGTGGGTGAAACGGTCTTTTTGAAGGTCTCGCCATGGAAGAAAATATTGAGGTTTGGAAGGAAAGGCAAGTTAAGTCCAAGGTTTATTGGCCCATATAAGGTGTTGAGACGAGTGGGACCAGTAGCCTATCAGCTTGAGTTGCCGACAAAAGTGAAGTCGATACATGATGTGTTCCATGTCTCCACGCTCAAGCGCTATCGTTCAGATCCATCGCATGTTGTACCAGTGGAGGAAATTGAGGTAAGTCCTGATTTGACCATAGAGGAGCAACCAGTGCGGATTCTAGATCGAGATGTGAAGGTTTTGCGTAAGAAGTCGGTCCCATTAGTGAAGGTGCTGTGGCGGAATCATGGTGTGGAAGAGGCTATGTGGGAACCAGAGGATGTGATGAGACAACAATACCCCCAACTCTTTTGACCAGGTAATTTTGAGGTCGAAATTATTTTTAAGGGGGTAGAACTGTAATATCCTAGAATAGGGGTAATTTGTGATTGAATTGTTTTACATAAGTGTGGTTGTTGTGTTGTTGTTTGAGGTGTTCTAGAGGCTAGTTATAAGCCAAAGGTAGGCCCGAGCTGTAGGAAAAATTTTATTTTTAAGTGTTAGTTAAAGGGAGCTGAAGGAGCTAAGGGTTAAGTATAATTTGTGGGGGATTTAAGCACAAGATTGGGCTTGGAAGAGTGGCAAGGAGGCGCCACTTAGGGCCCCGTGATTGACGCCACATGTAGGGAAGGGAGAACTTCGAGTTGAGCAGCAAAATTCCATTTTACGCTTACCATTTTGGCGCTAAGGGGAAGAGTTGTGCTCGGACAAACTCTGTCGATAAGCATTGATTAGTTCAAACTCATTTGAATGATTGGCCAGGAGTGATTCAGGGAATTTTGACGAAATATGAACTCTTGATGGAAGAGGAGTGAACGGTTGGGAAGCTAAGGAAGGGGGTCGAATTTCCTTAGGCACCTAGTTGTGCATTTTCGGCTAGCCTTTGTTTGGTGTATCAAAATCCAAAAACCCTTTTTAGCAGTGCTAATTTCTCTTTAGTGCACTGTAGTGATCCAAAATCTGGAAAGACCATAGGTGGTTGTCGATTTCTTCCTTAGGCACTTGGCCGAATCTCCACTTGAACTCCCTCTCATCTTTTATTTTTCGTAGAAGCCAAAAGCATCCCTCTCCCATTCTATTGTCTTCTTTTTTTTCTCTCCATTGCCGAATCCTCCCTCTCCTATTTTCACTTTTCTTTTCCTTCCTCTTTCTCCACTCTAGCCGAATATTGATTGCTTTTCTCTTCCATCCACCATACTCTGTGCCGAAATCTCCTTGGTTTCTTCTAGTGTTATTTTGGCCGAATCTCAAATAAGAGTGGTTCTCTTTTGGGTTTTCTCCAATCTATTTTGAAAAGGGGTAAGGGTTCTTGACCGAAACATCATTCTCACTTTCTCTTTTTCTCTGTCAACATGTGTAGACAAAAGCCAAACTTCGGCATTTGTGGGTGTTTTGCTAACCATCTATAGGAACCGATTTCTTCTAGGTTCTTCGGGACTTTGGAAGTAGTGGATCTGAGCCATTCTTTCTCTGTCAAGCGATTCATTAAAGTTGTGGTAAGGATCTATAATAGTTTAATCATTCTTTAAGTTATTTGGAAAAGCGAAGGCTTTTGAGGCTAAGTTGTATTGGTAGCCGATTGTAGGGGGAAGATCAGTCTCGCATACCTTGTGTTGGGATTAGCATTCATAAGGCAAAAGGGTAAGCAGGATTGTGTTAGTTATGTGTTACCTTGTGTTTCGGGATTTATTGGGATGGCTGAATGGCCTTGTTAATAGTTTGGTGGTTTGGCCGAATGTAGGGCAAGGAGATCTAGTGCGGTAGATCGAGTCTTCGGGATTTAGTGCTTGCATTGGTGGCGGTGTGTAACTTACACGCTTTATAACTAAGTAAATATATTAATAACTTTGAATATGTTAAAAACCGAAAATTGTGTAGATCTTGATATGATACCGTAAGGGTATGAGCAAGGATTCGGGTAAGTCCGTTTCGATATGATTTGCTATATGATGCTTAATACCATGATCCGTGATATATTTGCTATATGATTCATAATAAAGCATGATGGCATGATTTGCATAAGTTTTGCATTGTGATGGGTGATATGAGAGGAGGGGGAAGTTGATATCCGTGTCTTTGGGACACCAGAGGTTTGGCACCTCCATTGGTTTGGTACCACAGATTATTTTGTGACGGTCACCAGAGGTTTGGCACCTCATAGCGACTCGTCCCAGTGGCTTAGCACCACGGTGGGTTGGCCCCACGTTGATTTATCGGGATTGTCGCCAGTGATTTGGTATCACACGTGGGTTGTCCCCACACTTGGATTATTGATTTCTCGTGACTTTCGGTCACGGTGGTTTAACACCACATTTTATTGGATATCGTGACTTTGGGTCACTAGTGGTTTAGCACCACCAAAGGTTTAGTACCACACGGGTAGAAATGGAGTTATGGATGGCTAGGTATGGGTGCATTATATGTATTGCTTGGTTATGATTTGTGTAAGTATGTTGCATTTACCGGGAGGAGGATTTATGCACTGAGTCTTGGTGACTCACTTTCTCCCTTATCTTTTCAGGTGACTCGTAAATTGCGGATGAGGAGCCGGATGGACTCGAGGTGGCCCATGCATTAAAACATTTGGTTTTACTTAGATTTTGAATTGGGTAATTATTTTATATTTCGTTTTTTTTATTTGGGTATTGTTATAAGGCCTTTTTAAATTATGTTTTGAATTATTTATATGTTTTGGATTTGATTTCGAACATGGTTAAGTAAATTGTTTGATTAATTTAATAATGTGGGCTCAAGGTTTTCTAAACTACAAAACGCAAGGGTTTTCAAATCCTTACCATCGGGTAATACAAATCACTTGATAACAAATGACAACTTAATTGTTTTCGACAACTCAAACGGTTTCCAAATTAATCATTTGGGTTTCCTTTAAAAATTTACAAAAAGGTTTTCTAATCTATGGATCGGTAACTAAGTTTTAAAGATTTATTTCTGGGATTTCAAAGTAAACCATCAGTTTTTAACTAGTCATGCACCTGATTTCTACAAACATAGAGCAACAAAGAGTTTTCCACAAAATTTAATCGATAACTCGATTTTCTTTAAAACCTTTTCCTCCGTGACATGCCAGATTCAGTCGTGGTGTGTTGACCGGGTTTGGGGTGTTACAGTATGTAAGAGACTCAAGAGTATCTTGTAGCATTTTGAGTGACTCAACTGGTATGTGGATATGTCATGAGTGGTACGGGTGTGTACCCAGAACTCATATGAAGTGATTTCGGTATATGATGAATCTATAGTAAGTTTATGTGTAAATGATGCATTCTTTATTGCATATGTTTTACTTATTAATGCATTGCATGAATGTGTATAACTATTGTAGAGATCTATTAAAAATGATAGAGAGTGAGGAAATCCTCAGATGAACATTCAAAATATGAAAATGAGTGCGAATAAATATCCGTGAATATGAGACAAATGGTGGGTTGTGTGTGATACCACCTTATTATTTGTTATTGATGGGCTGTGTGCGATACCATCGTGTTTAGTATTAATTGTGGGCTGTGTGCAATACCACCTTATTAATTATTAAATTGTGGGCTTTATGCAAAACCACCTAGTATTTATTATTATTCCGAGGCAGTATCGAGAAGCTTGACTAAGTGAAATTACATGTGACTTTGTTGTGATAAATGCAGGATATAAGTGCAAGTAAAGGTGAACAATGTTTTATGATATGTGTTTGTGATATGTGAAGGTTTGGAATGAGTAAATATTATGAATGATTGAGTGGGTAACCATGAGCTTAATTGTAAATCTCATTATAATACCCTTGTGGTTGAGTAAAAAAAAATGAATGTCAATAGTTGATTAATATTTGCATATGAACTTACTAAGCATTATTGCTTACTCCTTTTCCTTTCCTATCTCTTATAAGTTAACTTAACTAGCTCGGGTTGGAGATTGTCGGAGATGCTTTCACACTATCGAACAGTCATTTGGGTATAAGTTTCAAGTCTTCTTGAGATATGGCATGTATAGGAATCTTATCTTTTGATTAATTAAGTCATAGTTAAGGTAGCCAAATGTATTGGCCTAAAACGGTCGATGGATTGATTATGTAAAGCCACGGATGATGGCTTATGTCAGTCATTGTTATGCTAGTGATAGCGTCCTCTTGTGTATGTGAAGCTAGTATGGTTATCATGGATTAAATGTGAAAATTATGTATTATAAATGATGATATGAGAATGATATGTGATGTTGCATGAATGTGTGAATGTGAGGGTGGCATGATGGCTTGGGAATAGCTTAGAAATGGTCCACACGGGTAGACACATGGGCGTGTTTCTAGGCCGTGTGTGACCCACGGTTCGCGTCATGGGCGTGTGCCCAAGCCGGGTGAAGTCTACACCTGAAATTATGTATTTAATTCTTCACATGGCCTAAGGACAGGGGCATGTGCCTTGGCCGTGTGACATTTATGGGGTGATGGCATCAGAAAGAGAATGCCAAGGTTTTGGCACAGGGGCTACGACACGGGCGTGTTGAGGCCGTGTGAGGGACATGGGCTAGGGACACGGGCGTGTGTCCGATCGTGTGAAAACCCCTTTAGGTTCGAATTGAGAAATAGTTCCACACGGGTGTAGAATACGGGCATGTGATATGCCACACGTGAAACACCCCACACCCGGCCCACGAGAATGGACCGGATCTGGTATGTTCCTAAAGTAAACTGGTTTCAATAATTTCCGTTACTTAGAGAAATTTGTAAAAATTTTGGAAAACTATTATTTTGGGTTGGGCTTAGTTCTTTATTAAATCTTGTAAATCAATTTGATTTAATATGTCCAAAATAGTTCTTAAAATAAAATAAAGTAAAATAAAGAATAATCCACTGGGCCTTATGGCCTTATTACATCAAGTAAACCCAAAATAAGGTTTAATGTACCAAATAAAATAAAGTCCAAATAAAATAAAATCTCCGAATGTAGCATGGCCACCTCAAGGTCCTCCGGCCCGATCCGTCCTTTCATCATCACCGAAAATAATTCCCACAATGGGTGAGTCAACAGACTCAATGTGCACACAATACTAACATTCAACAAATCAGCATTCATGTTCAAATCATCGATCCATATAAAATGAAATTATGATGCAACCCAAACCCAATCCTAATGGTCCATCCGCTACACACCACCGTACACCATTCACACAGTGGGGACTACTAAGTCAACCCTCCATCCGCTACACACCATCAAAGGCGTTAAGCCCATATCGTTGTGTCATTAGACACTATATTCAAATAATGTAACCGGAGTTACCAAATTTCAAATATTTGTGACCGTAGTCACCATATAACATTAGTGAGACCAAAGTCAACACCTTCTAACATTGGTGAGACCAAGTCAACACCTTCAAGCGTTGGTGAGACCAAGTCAACACCTTCTTCCCTTTCACATAGATCCCGAATGCCCCAAAAATATATATCATGCATAACATACTTAATTTCATAATCATATACATATATTCACATGTTATAAAATAACATATTTCATAATCCTATCGGAAGTAGGAAGCGTGCACGAATACTTTTGTACCACATTAGGGTACTTAGCCATATTCATATTCTTATGTATAATCACATAATAAAATAATTGCCATATGAAATATCGAAAGTTAGTGTGTGTACACACCGATTTGCTTAAAAGGTTCCTTGAGATCTCGAAAATCCGATCTAACTTTAGATCATTAACTCCTATATTCGCCATCATATAAGTCACATTAATAAACCTATTTGGCTTAAAACAAAACCAAATCCTAGTAGGATTTGTATTACTTACCTTGTTGCGAATAGAAAGATTGTAAATCAAATGCCAAAATTGACAAGACTCCTTCCTTAAATCGGCTAGCCACTAAATCGGTAATTATGCCGTTTCTAACTTTTGAGTAAATGGAAAATAATACCAATATAACCCTAGGCCGATTGGATCTATGAACTTACCTTATAGTTTCCAAATCCAAAAGTTTCCTTGTCTTGAATATCCGTCAAATCCTATAACTTCATGTCGATTTATTTTAATATTGAGACATAATCAAAACCTTGACCGAATATTTATATTCCTTACCTTAGATCCTTGATCCTTATATTCGTAATTGTAGAAACCTTGATGCCTTTAATCGATTGCTTCCTTGCCTAGTGTCACGAGATTGACTATGGAGATTTAACGAGGATCAAAAGAAAAGGGTTTTGGCTTAACAATGACAAAGGAGAGGAGAAGAAAATAGAAGAAGAAGAGATGGATTTTGCTTAAAGAGAATTTGGCAAAGAGGGGAGAGAGCAAGGGATTTTCGGCTACTTGGAAAGATGAGAGAAAAGACCTTGGGTTCTCCTTTTATAGCCAAATTTGCTAGGCCAAGAGTCCTTGACTTGGCCACCACTCTCCTTAAGATAATATTATCTCCTTTATCTAAAAATAAAAGCATTTAATCCATCAATTATCTCCTCGATAATCCAAATTTAAAATCCTTATTTATCACCTATTAATCAAGTTTTAACCAAATAAAACTCCTCCTCTTAGATTCCTTGTGCCGTCCAGCTCCCTACTCATGGAAGCAAAATAAAACTTCTTTTATTTGCTTCCTAGATGACTTCAAACTCAGGCCCAAAAACCTCTTGCATTTGGGCCATTTCCTAAGGCCTTAGGTGGCATCTTGAGCCACATTTCCAAGTCCGTTATTGGGTCAAATTTCATGTACTTTATATTTTAGGGTCATTTGGCCCTAAGTTCCCCTTGGGCTCCAAATTCGACATTAAGGGTCATTTTAAGTTTCCAAAATTTTCCTGCTCTGTATTTTCAAGTTTCCAAAATGTTTAGTTTCCTATTTTGGCTTGGTTTCCAAAATGTTTAGTTTCCTATTTTGGTTTGGTTTCCAAAATGTTTAGTTTCCTATTTTGGTTTGGTTTCCAAAATGTTCAAGTTTCCAAAATGTTCAAGTTTCCAAAATGTTCGTTTCCATTTTGATTCATTTCCAAAATGTTCAAGTTTCCAAAATGTTCATTTTCCTATTTCCAACATAACATTTCCATGCATTCTCGTGTTTCCAAAATCATTCCAAATTTATTCCAAAACACATAAAAGATGTCTTTTGTACAATTAGGCCAAAATGCATAGGCCCTTTTCAGATGTTACGCTCTACCCCCTTAAAGATAATTTAGTCCTCAAAATTACTTACTATCGTTCATCCGCAGTCTAACTCACCACACTACGCTATTCTTTGCGCACTCGATCTTAAAGAACTATCATACTTTCTAGGCACAATCTCTAAGTTTAAGTCCTTAGAACTCATTTCTAACGTCGCGATCTAATCGATTAAGAAGTTTTATGTGTTAAAAAAATTTTGTTTCACTTGATTACCCGAAGAAATTTTATGAAAAGGAATTTAGAGTGGTTCTTTCGTATTCATACAAACACACGTCTTTTCCATTCATCCATTCATTCATCAAACAAGTATGAACTTTCGTTCATTCGGAGAAACGTTGTAGTTTTTGTTGTTGTTTTCCACTACCTGGGGTATTTTCGTAATTTTATCCTACTGAGGTATTTTCATAATTTTTCGGAAGAAAACATTCCTTGATGTTTTGTCAAAATTATTTGAAAATTTCAAGTCTCGGGAAATTTGGAAAGATTCGAGATACGGGGTATTTTGGTAATTTTTGACCTCGGGGTATTTTGGTAATTTTTCATAAATCGGGGTAAACTTGTAATTTTAATAAATCAGGGTATTTTCAAAAGTTGTAAAACTCGAGGGTTCTTTTCGAGGATTGTTCCTTCAAAAATGGGGATGTTGCAAAATTTTGATATTCGTGGTCATTTGGTAATTTTGTAAGTTAGGGGCAATTTTGTAATTTTCCAAAATCAAGATATTTTGATATTTTGCAAATTAGGTTTTTGAGGGTTTATAAAATAATGAAATTTTGGTAAAGTTTGTTGAGTAGTTGAATATTTTATAAACCAAGGGCATTTTGGTAATTTCACCCTAAGGGCATTTTGTAATTTTCGCAAATCGGGAGTTTTTCGAAAATGTTGTAAAATAATTTTCTCAGATTTAAAAGGAAGTTTTAGAAGTTTAAAAAAAACTAGGGTTTGTTGTTTTGTTCTCTCTTCTTCTTCTTCTTTTTTTTAAACATGGCTAGTTCCCTTTCGGGTTTTAGTCATTATGTTTAGCCTATGACCGAGCCCTCTTGGTCGTGGTGAACCAAAGCTACGCACCAGGCGGGATTCGTGTGGAGAGGAGGTGAGTCACGCAGATCGCTTAAATACCAAGCTCCCAATCGAAACCATTCCTAGACATGCGCACAGAGGTTGCCACCCCTAGCTCAGTGACTTAGCCATAGGTTTGTTTAGTGCTTTAAGTCTTATGTGGTTCTGTGTTTGAGTAGTCTAATCCTAGGGTTCAAGTTCCTATCATTCTATTCTACGTTCCATGCCTTTTCTACCCTTAAACAGTTCATAAATCATAGAATTACACATAGAGTTAGGGGTACTTTACCGGTGGATCATGGCCTGAGACTTAGGGGCCATGCCGAAGCCCTTATTTTCAAAGAAAATCATTACTCGCTTTGAAAATGTTTTGAGCCTTAGCCCACAGTCGAGAGTTTAAAAGCTGGCTCGATACCAAATCGAAACACCCACACCTACCCACGAGAATGGACCGGATCTGTATGTTCTAAAGTAAACTGGTTTCAATAATTTCAGTTACTTAGAAATTTGTAAAATTTTGGAAAACTATTATTTTGAGTTGGGCTTAGATTGGAAACCCATTTATTAAATCTTGTAAATCCAATTTGATTTAATATGTCCAAAATAGTTCTTAGCACAATATTTAAAAGTAAAGTAAAAATAAAGAATAATCCACTAGGCCTTATGGCCTTATTACATCAAGTAAACCCAAAATAAAGTTTAATGTACCAAATAAAATAAAGTCCAAATAAAATAAAATCTCTGAATGTAGCATGGCCACCTCAAGGTCCACCGGCCCGATCCAATCCTTGCTCATCACCGAAAATAATTCCCAGTGAGGTGAGTCAACAGACTCAATGTCCACACAATACTAACATTCAACAAATCGGGCATTCATGTTCAAATCATCGATCCATATAAAAATGAAATTATGATGCAACCCAAACCCAATCCTAATGGTCCATCCGCTACACACCACCGTACACGCCATTCACACCGTGGGGACTACTAAGTCAACCCTCCATCCGCTACACACCATCGAAGGTAGTCGCCCATATACGTTGTGTCATTAGACACTATATTAAAATAATGTAACCGGAGTTACCAAATTTCAAATATTTGTGACCGTAGTCACCATATAACGTTAGTGAGACCAAGTCAACACCTTCTAACATTGGTGAGACCAAAGTCAACACCTTCAAGCGTTAGTGAGACCAAGTCAACACCTTCTTCCCTTTCACATAGATCCCGAATGCCCCAAAATATATATCATGCATAACATACTTAATTTCATAATCATATACATATATTCACATGTTATAAAATAACATTTTTCATAATCCTATCGGAAGTAGGAAGCGTGCACGAATACTTTTGTACCACATTAGGGTACTTAGCCATATTCATATTCTTACTTATAATCATATAATAAAATAATTGCCATATGAAATATCGAAAGTTAGTGTGCGTACACACTGATTTGCTTAAAAGGTTCCTTGAGATCTCGAAAACCCGATCTAACTTTAGATCATTAACTCCTATATTCACCATCATATAAGTCACATTAATAAACCTATTTGGCTTAAAACAAAACCAAATCCTAGTAGGATTTGTATTACTTACCTTGTTGCCAAATAGAAAGATTGTAAATCAAATGCCGAAAATTGACAATACTCCTTCCTTAAATCGGCTAGCCACTAAATCGGGTAATTATGCGGTTTCTAACTTTTGAGTAAATGGAAAATAATACCAATATAACCCTAGGCGATTGGATCTATGTACTTACCTTATAGTTTCCAAATCCGAAAGTTTCCTTGTCTTGAATATCATCAAAATCCCTATAACTTCATGTCGATTTATTTTAATATTGAGACATAATCAAAACCTTGACCGAATATTTATATTCCTTACCTTAGATCCTTGATCCTTATATTCGGTAATTGTAGAAACCTTGATGCCTTTAATCGATTGCTTCCTTGCCTAGAGTCACGAGATTGGCTATGGAGATTTAACAGGATCAAAAGAAAAGGGTTTTGGCTTAACAATGACAAAGGAGAGGAGAAGAAAATAGAAGAAGAAGAGATGGATTTTGCTTAAAGAGAAATTCGCAAAGAGGGGAGAGAGCAAGGGATTTTCGCTACTTGGAAAGATGAGAGAAAAGACCTTGGGTTCTCCTTTTATAGCCAAATTTGCTAGGCCAAGAGTCCTTGACTTGGCCACCACTCTCCTTAAGATAATATTATCTCCTTTATCTAAAAATAAAAGCATTTAATCCATCAATTATCTCCTCGGATAATCCAAATTTAAAATCCTTATTTATCACTTATTAATCAAGTTTTAACCAAATAAAACTCCTCCTCTTAGATTCCTTGTGCCGTCCAACTCCCCACTCATGGAAGCAAAATAAAACTTCTTTTATTTGCTTCCTAGATGACTCAAACTCAGCCCAAAAACCTCTTGCATTTGGGCCATTTCCTAAAACCTTAGGTGGCATCTTGAGCCACATTTCCAAGTCCGTTATTGGGTCAAATTTCATGTACTTTATATTTTAGGGTCATTTGGCCCTAAGTTCCCCTTGGGCTCCAAAATTCAACATTAAGGGTCATTTTAAGTTTCAAAAATTTTCCCATGACTCAGTATTTTCCAAGTTTCCAAAATGTTTAGTTTCCTATTTTGGCTTGGTTTCCAAAATGTTTAGTTTCCTATTTTGGTTTGGTTTCCAAAATGTTTAGTTTCCTATTTTGGTTTGGTTTCCAAAATGTTCAAGTTTCCAAAATGTTCAGGTTTCCATTTTTGATTCATTTCCAAAAATGTTCAAGTTTCCAAAAATGTTCATTTTCTTATTTCCAACATAACATTTCCATGAATTCTTAGGTTTCCAAAAATCATTCCAAATTTATTCCAAAACACATAAAAGATGTCTTTTTGTACAATTAGGCCAAAATGCATAGGCCCTTTTCAGGATGTTACAACACGGGCATGTCCCTTCCTCCATACGGGCGTATGGACTATTTAGTGATAATTTTCTATATTTTTTTAGAGAGCTTCAAAAGAGTTTGATTTGATCTCGGACTGTTTCTAATGTGTGATTTGAGCCTAGTAGGCTTGTTTAAGAGAAGTTACAAAATTTTTTCATTTTGAGTGGAAAGTTGAGTCTCGGTATTGATTAATTGTTGGTGTATAAGTCTGGTAATGCCTCGTACCCTGTTCCGATGTTGAATACGGGCAAGGGGTGTTACATTTAGTGGTATCAAAGTTATGGTTTAGTCGTTTCTCAGACTAACCTAGCATATGAGAGTTTAGCTATAAATGTCATATTACTACTCATGATAGTGTGATATCTCCCGGCTCTAACGAAATTGTTTTGTTAAGATGGAGATGATTCCCAATCGAGCTATTTTCAATAATGCTGAAAATGATAATGAGATGATTGAAATGTGCTTATGATATGACTAAATTCAGAAAGGTATGAATAGAAGTTCATGGCATGTGTGTGGTAAGGGATGAAATGAGACAATCATAAGTTGAGAAATGTGAAAACATGGAACGAAATGCAAGTTATATGGTGATAAGCTTATCCATGTTGGTTCGACATGCATAAAATGCTATGTGCCCAACGTATTTGATTAAGTGAATATGATGAGTAAACTTTCCCAATGAACGGAATATGTGTGTATGTACATTTGTTTGAATAATGTACAATCAGTATGCCCACATAGTTGAATCCCATGTTTAACTATTAAATAAGAGAATATACAATGTTTTGTTTTATGACTCTGTTATGATGCCATGAATATTATAATAGCATGTGAGTTGAATTGGAAGGTCAAACTAAGTAGAACGCAGGAGATGAGTACTATCGTCCAGTAATGAATTGACGAATAAGACCATGGTTGGACCATAGCAATACCTGTGATCCCATATAAGGCCATGCCTGGTACATGGCATTGGCATCGATACATGATCTCGTGTAAGACCATATCTGGGATATGGCATCGGCATCGAATAGTGATTTCGTGTAAGACCATGTCTGGGACATGGCATCAATGTATGATCTCGTGTAAGACCGTATCTGGACATCGATATGAGATCCCATGTAAGACCATATCTGAGATATGGCATCAGCATCGACATGTGTTTCCATGTAAGACCATATCTAGGATATGGCATTGGTATCGATATGAGATTTCGTGTATGACCATAGTGGGACTATGGCATCGTGATGACATGTAAGATTATAGCTGAGCTATGATATTGTGATACGAGTAAGACCATAGTTGGACTATGGCAATCAAGTAAACGACGTACTTAGACCCGTAAGACGTTATCTAAATTGACAAGTGATAGTAAGAGAAATTGGAGTTAGATTTTGGGTATTAATTAGATATTATTATGGAACTTGAGCAAGTAAGATCACTGTTCAAAATTATGGGTGAAAGAAAACATTTGTAATCTGAATAAGTGTGAAAATTCACTTGGAGTGAGTTGTATGATTAAGATGATATTTCATTAATGATGAATGCTAAGGTATATGTGTGTAAGTTTGAGAGTCAAGTTAGAGGCTTACAACCTCACCCCTTACCAGTGAAACGATTAGGAATGCATACAGAGATGAAAGTAGTTGGAAAGTGAAAATAGTTTGGGAAGAATATCAGAATGTTTTAAAGATTACATAGATTATGCAATGTCAAGAATAAAGAAAGAACTAGCCTCGGCTATTCAACTCAATTAAGTATGAAGTCTAAAGTATGTATTTACCGAAATCTTCCTGATTTGATGTTCATTAGTAATATGGAATAATAAAAGGATTATGATGACATAAATAGTTAGAGAAACAACATTCAAACTATAAAAGTGTTTGAGGATGACAATCATGGATGAATAGATTGTACTGACCTCTTTGAGTATTCTGTATGAATATTTATTCCCCTTCAGGGGTTATGTGGTTGTTCATTTTTATGAAATTATGATCGTGTGAGAATGTTAGCTAACTACAAAATTAAACGAAATTGTTGTCGATTTGGTTGGTTCACGATCGGCATTTCTTTATCTCTTCGTAATTCTACTCTGGTATGTTGGAGTAAAGTCGGTGGTAGAAAAATTTTTATGTGAAACTATTCTTATGTTTCTGCTGATCATGGTTTATCCTTAAAGTGTGTTCTTTAGCATGTGATAGCTATGTTTTCTATGGTTATGCTTTTATTTCGATCATAGAAAAGTGATGATTCTAGTATTTGGATACCACTAATTTTCATATAAGAAGTTAATAATGACAAGGGTATAAATGGTGATATCGCAAGCTCCAAGTTGTACGATGGATCCTTCAGGTAAGTCAATTAAAGTCAATGCATCCAATTGAGATATCCTTGTTACTCTGAGCTAAGGCGATAGTAAAGGTTTTTGGTTAGCATAACAAGAGAATTTAAAGAGATTGTGTGTTTGAACTGCATCTTCAGTATGAAGAAATGAGTATATTGATATGTTATTATTCGATAGTTGAAGTTAACTCACTCGCTTTTATTTAAGTAATTGATTTGTTGAAATATGATTCGAGTTATATATATATTTTAAGCATGCTTCAACAAATAGAATAAATAATGTGTATTCACGAGTATGATGACGAATAGTTTGAATGAGGAAATTAGATCCTAGAAAGCATAATACAGAGATATGCCTATTGAAATATTTTAACCGGATGATGTTAATTACAAGTTAAATTTGTTCTGATTGAAAAGTTATCACATTTATGAAAGTTTCAATGGTCTATTGTACGTTAGTGAAGTTGAAAGCCATTGAAGGTATTATTAACTGAAAGTTCTAGTTCTGAGTTCAGTTTGAATTGAGAAAGGAATTTATGACTTTCAGTGATGCGCTATTGAACAAATTGGAATATGTCTTAATACCAGAATGTAAAGAGGTAGTTGTATCTTTAGATGGTTAAAGTTACATAAAAAAAACTATTTGAATGGTAATTTAGAGACGATCACTTTTATGTCTGTGTTGTGAATTCGATGCTATAGTATGGATTATGGAAAAATGTCATATGCTTCCTGAATCTTGATGAGTTAAAGTACCAAATGTTGCAGAAAAATTTGAATGCAAGAATGTGATAGTGGCTTGAGTTGTTGCAGGAGTATGTGTAGTTATCGAATTACTTTTCGGAAAGTGGACATAGTACAGATTTCTAGATGGAAAATCCTTGTTTAATCGATGCGAGTTGGTTACTCGATTGACCTTAGTTGATAATGTCCTAATTTTAGCGATGTTAAATGCTAAAGCGAGTTTTTCCTTGCGACATAGAGCAGTTCAGAAGTGTGATAGTGAATGGTAATCTAAATGAGTTCAGAATGAGTTTACTTCTGATGTTAAAATTTAGGTCGGATAAGATTTCCGTTATTATTGTTATCTCGAGATAGAATTTTCATATTGATGAATCCAGAACTTATGTAGAAGTTTTGGTACGAGGCTCAGTAGTAGCATGTCTGCTCATCTAAGAATAAGAAAAGGTGCAATTATATGAGTAAATGTTTTGGTAATTGAATATACATAACGATATGTTTGAGTTATGTTCATAAGTTTGTCGATCGATAAAAGCTGAATTTTTAATAGTATTCAAATTCAGGACTATTACAGTCGGTGAAGATTCTAAGGAGAAAGTGAGATGAAAATACTATAGATTTTGATTTGGATTATCATGATTCCCAAAAAGGAGGATGTCTTTCGGATTGTAGTAAATTGTTCGGTAAAGATTTGTATGATCATTTTAACACGTGCAGAGTTCATATTTAATAGATTTCTGAGTATATGTGTTTCAAAAAGAGAGTGATTTAGATTTTAAAGATGTGCTTCAACATTGTGTACTAAGTTTAAATGTCATTAGCAAAAGATATACGAGGTTAAATAGATTTTTGATTCTAAAAAGTTAGTAGAAATGATTCATAAAAGTTGAAAGCAACTTCTTCTGGTAAGATTTTCGGGGATGAAAATCCCTAAGAGGGTGAATTGTAACAGCCTGATTTAGGGTCTAGTCGGAACAGTGGTCTCGAGACCACTAATCCAGGGTCGGATAAAATTATTTTAATGTTATTTTATGAGTTATAACATGATTATAAAGGTGCGTGAAAATTTTGGTGCTTTAATTTTAATGATTTCACGCTTAATCGCGAAAAAAAGACTAAATCGCATAAAGTACGAAAGTTCTATTTTATCTTTTAGAGGTGCCAAATAGCCATAGAATATTAAATTGGATGTCCTTAATGTGCAATTAGGCCATGGGGAAGTGATGGCCGGCCATAGGGGGACAAAGAAAGGACTTTGTCAATTGGTTAGGTGGAAATTTAGTGATAAAAAATTGATTTTTATCATAAAATAAAGAAAAGAAAAATACCATCTTTTCTCTCCATCTTCTCCATTGAAAATTAGTAGCAAAATGGGGGTTGAGAACTCAAAAAATTTCAGCCAAGCTTTCCTCCTCACAAGTAAGTGATTTTGATGGCCTTGAAAATTTTTGTACTTCTGGAACCCCTAAAGCTTAAGCTAGCTATTGAGGGGACTATTTTGAAAAATAGTTAAGAGTCTAGGGTTTTTCCATGAGAGAAATATGTTGTTTGCTGAAATTTTATGGAAGAAAATAAGTATTTATTGTTAAATACACAACTTTTGTGAATGGTGATTCCATGAAAACACCTAAAGGGACCTTTTAGTAAAGGTTGTGAAATAAGTGGTAAATGTGTGTAAAAGTTTAAATCTTGGGTTGCTATAAGATGGAATATGAATCAGCTTGGCTTGATTAATAAGGAAACTTGATGAAAATCGATATATAAGCCTAGGGGCAAATTGTAATTTTGCCAAAGTCTAAGGGAAAATGGTAATTTTGCCAAAGTAGACATTTTAAAACGTATTGATTAGTGTGGAGATTAAATGAGTAAATTTTATTGTTATAGATCAAAGAAAACGAGATTCGGACCTAGAGCGGGGGAAAAGAGAGATATGGACGAATAGGTCCCTTTTACCCTTTTGGTATCGAGGTAAGTTCGTGTGCAAATAATGCAACCTTAAGTGAAGTATTTGATATTCTAATGTTGTATGTATATTGTCTCTACGAAATATATTAAATACGTTTTTGAGGAGATGTCAAGAAATGAAAATCTTTAATTGAACTTTAAGAGTGGATAGGATGCAAATACTATGACACTAAGGTTATTTAGGTTCCATGTAAGACCAAATTTGGAATATGGCCCCAGTGTGAGTTTTCGTATAAGACCATGGCAAGGACATGGCATTGATATGATATTTCATGTAAGACCATATCGAGGATATGGCGTTGATGCGATACCGTATGTATGAGACTCAAGAGTATCTTGTAACATTTCGAGTGATCAACAGGTATGTTGAAAATAAGAAAGTATGTGGATATGTCATGAGTGGTACGGGTATGTACCTAGAAGTCATAAGAAGTGATTTCGGTATATGATGAATCCGTAGTAAGTTTATGTGTAAATGATGCATTCTTTATTGCATATGTTTTACTCATTAATGCATTGCGTGAATGTGTACAACTATTGTAGAGATCTATTAAAAATGATAGAGAGTGAGGAAGTCCTTGGATTAACATTCAAAATGGGAAAACAGGTGTGAATAAATATCTGTGAATGTGAGACAAATGGTGGGCTGTGTGCGATACCACCTTATTATTTGTTATCGATGGGCTGTGTGCGATACCATCGTGTTTAGTATTAATGGTGGGCTGTGTGCTATACCACCTTATTAATTATTAAATGGTGAGCTTTGTGCGAAACCACCGAGTATTTATTATTATTCCGAGGCGGTATCGAGAAGCTTGACTAAGTGAAATTACATGTGACTTTGTGGTGATAAATGCAGGATATAAGTAGGTGAACAATGTTTTATGATATGTGTTTGTGATATGTGAAGTTTTGGAATGAGTAAGTATTATGTAATATCCTGAAATTTGGGATTTTATATTTTACATTATACCATGCGTTAGGTTAGCTAAGAGTGTTAGTTGTGTATGTTTAGGAGCCCTAAGAAGCCTTGGGGTTGAGTTGGGCGTTGGTAGAATTTTTGTGTTTAAGCACTTAAGGGGGGAGAAGGTAAGTGACGTCAAGACTTAAAAGAATAAGTGTGTATTTTACTAGCACAAGTGGAGCTAGTAGCAGATTGGTGTGGCGTCACATGAAGGAGCTAATGGGGTGGAGTTTGAATCGCATCTATTTCAAATTTTGGATTAATTTTTGTGCTAATCAATGGTAAGTGTCGGTCAAGACTCTAAATAAGGAAAGGAAGACTCATTCAAATGATGGAAAGAAGACTAAGGAAAAGAGTAAGGAGGAAATCAATGGAAAAATAAGGAAAGAAATAAAGGAAAGAGATAAAAAGGGATATGTTGGCCGAATTTTAGGGGGTACTTGGGGAAAGAAATTTGGTCAACCATGAACTTTTTGGTAAAGGGTATACGATTTTGGTAAGGGGGATATGTTGGCTGAAATTTTGGGATATGCATGGGAGAGAAGTGTCGGTCAAAGATGGTCTCTTGGGTGAGGAGTGTATTTGGTTTGGTAAGGGGGTTGATATGCCAAATTTTCTTAGGCTCTTTGAATAGTCTTTGTTGCATTTTGAAAGTTCTTTTCTTGTGACCATTTGGGTACTTCTTTTCTTGCCTAAAATTGTGACCTTAAGGGATATTCTCTCTTTTTTTTCTCATCTTTTTCAAAGGCTTCTTTTCTTTTCTTTTCACTGTTTCTTCAACCTTTCACTCTTCTTCTTTAGTCGATGACTTTGGTTGGCTGAATCTTCCTTGTTCTTTCTCTTCAATAGCCGAATCTTTAACATCTTCTCTCTTCTCCACCTTGTGTGTTGGTCACTTTCTTCCTTGGCCGAATCGGGTAAGTGGCTTCTTTCTCTTCCTTTCGTCTTCTTTTCTCCATAGTCGAATGTGTGACCACAATCATTCGGTTGTTTCACTTTATTTCTAAATCGAAACACCATTCCCTCCTACTCTCTCATATTGTAATCATTTTCTTTTTGTAGTGTTCTTGTGGGGTTGGCCGAATCTTTTATCTTTGCCGACTCATCCTTAGTCATAAGTCGAATCGGTTGGAGTTGAGTTTATCATCAATAAGGTAAGGAGTCTCTTCTTGATCCATTAAATATCGCTACTTGGTTATTTTGCTAAACGGATCCATAGATTTGACTAATCGATTATTCTAGGGACTAAATCACTCGCTCTTCTCTACTCGTTGATCCTTCGGAGATAGTGGTAAGCCAAAACCCTCTCCGTAGACAACTACTTTCTCTTATCGTAATATTATTCTGATCTAGACTCTTCCAATGGAGGTAAGTGGTAGCGATACTAAAGGAAAATCGATAGGAGGACAACAAGGGAGGACTTGCAATCTCTACTCCCAAGTTCAAACGTAGGGCAGTATAGGTAGTTTGGGATTTCCCACCGGGTTGTGGAAGGGAGCCAGCCTCCGGTGAGAATAGACAGAATGTGGTTGTTCGCGGAGGTGAGGGTAAGTATGATAAACCGATTGTTTAGATGTGGATTAAGAAACTCTTTTTGTTAGTTAATCAAGTGTTATGGTGTCATAGGTGCCAACGATCAAGAAGGTTTAGTTCTTACCATAATCAGGTGTGTAATCTCACACCGAAATACAGTAGATTCGTGATTCACCATCATGTTGAAAAATAGATTGTTGTTGCTTACAAATCTAGTAACTGTAATATGGCTTAAATCGAGTAATTTGCTTAAACAACATTAATTTTAAGATCTGTCAAAATCGGTATTAACTTGTTAGATTACGAAAATGCCCTTATGGGATGAATTACTAAAATGCCCTCAAGGGTCGATATATCGAAATGCCTTAACGGGACGAATTGCTTTAATGTCTTAAAAGGGTTAATTTACCAAAATGCCTTCGATGGGCTATTTTATTAAACTACCCATAGTGGGCCAAATTGCAAAAGTTCTTTAATGGGCCGATTCACTGAAATATTTCACTAGTTGAATGGTTGATTTATATTTGGATAATGTACTATTATGTTGCATCTTTACATACTGCATGGGGTGAAAAAATTTGTATGAAAAGAAGTGTAGCCTGGTGGCATAGCGACAATTTGTTTAAAAATGTACATAATTGTGACTTTGGTGGCTTGGCAACAAAAATATTATGTGTTAGCAGTTCAACTGCAAACTGGTGTGAGCAGCGGGGTGGGTTGACTTGATCCCCATCGGTGTGATTGGCTGGTCAGGGGTGTGATGGATGGATGGGTTGGGTTGCATTCATTTCATTTAAATACTGTTATGTAAATGTTCTTAGGCCCAAGATGTTTGATCATATCAAACAGTCGAGTTTTAATATTTATAAAGAATGATCGAACATGTAGACTAACTATGACAACGATTGAGGCAAGTGCACCTATCAAACAATAGTATAGTTTAGGCAAGATTTGTAACATCCGAGATTTAGGGGTCTCGCATTTTACTTCGTATCTATGTGCTAGTATGCTCTGTATGCTTGTTTGAGTGTGTTTGGGGGCTTCGAGGAACCTTGGGGTTAAGTCTTAGCTTTAGTGAAATTTCTGGTTTGAAGCCTTTAAGGGAGAGCTAGTGGGGCTAGGCCTTAAGGGATTAAAAGTGGTGATTAAGGGCACAACAAGTGAAGTGGTGGAGTGGAAAGGAGACGCCATCTGGTGTATAGGGGAGTTGCATCAAAGGGGAGTTCCAAGGAGGAGGAGGTTTGAGCAACATGGACAACATTTTGGGAGTTGTATTTTGCGTCAAGGGGGGAGGTGTTGGACGGCAATCAAACTCTGGAAGGATGAGGGAAGACTTGGTCTTGATATTCAAAAAGTGGTGGGGAGCTTTTGGGGAGTTTGAATAATTCAAACTAAATCGAATGAGTGGAGAAGAGTGATTGTAGGAGAAAATTTAGGAGGAGGCATGTTGGGTGTTAGCCAAAATTTTGAGTGGTATAGGGGAATGGGTATATTCGGTTTTGGGAGTGGCTTAGTGTGCCGAATTTTTGTGTAGCTTGCATTTTCTTTCTTCTCCGTTCTTGAACTAAAACTATCTTGTGTTCTCTTTTTCCTCATTTGCACATAAAGCCGAAATTGTTAGCCTACATTTTAGAGTTCCACATCCAACCAAAACTGAAACATCTATTATGTTTCTTCTTTAATTTTTTTTTTTTCATTTGAAGCCGAATCATCTATTACTCATTCTTTCTTTTTCGTACATCTTATCTTTACTACTTGGTATTCATAGTCGAAAGTCACTTCTCATTTTCTCCCTAGGAATCATTTGTTCTTGAAGCACTAAAACCTGAAGTTCATACCCTATTTCTTTTCTCATGGCCGAATCAATAATCTTGGACACGCCTTCTCTTTGATTTCTTTTCTGTCTTGGCCGAATTCTCTATACTCTTTTCTTTCGATTTTCACCTCTTTCCACCAAGATAGAGTCAACCTCCATTTTCATCCCTTAAGGTTCTCGATCGGTTTCTAGTAATAGTGATTTCATGTCTGCTATTGTAGCTAGCGTGAGGGGCATTAGGGATTAGTAGGGTTTGACTATTCAAGGTAAGTTGGGGTACACTTTTGTTCGGCCGAAGGCCACTTTGTTTGGATTATAAGTGTAGGCCGAATCTAACATGGGATTTATGTAGGATCTTTGACAACTTCTAAACTTAAGTGAATAGCCTTCGGGATTCTGTCGACTTCGGTAAGGATGTTCTTTCAATCAAAGTATTCTTTTGGTTCGTTATATTATTATTCCACGTTTTAACCGGGTTTCTGACCAATATCTTATTGGATGCAATCGAGTACCAGTCAATTGAAGGAAGGGGTTGGACCTGTAGCCCCTACCCCCAAGTTTAAGAAGCGGTCAGTTTCAGCAGTTCGGGATTGGCCACCGGGCCATGGACCAACGTCTAAAAAGGATAAGCAGATCGCTGTAGTCTCTTCGAGTGAGGACGTTACGGAGATCGATAGTCTAGTTCTAAAGGTTTTCAGGTGTGTAATTATCCCACTGTTTTCTTTAGTTGTTTAAATTAAATATATGTACCATGTGTGGTAGCCAAAATAGTGGCTGTGGTGATGGTATTACCTATATGGGGTAATCGGGTAAACCAGGTTAGTATACTACCTACATCAAAATTGAGGATAACTGGTTGTAGATGTATGTACGCATGTTATATATCTCTGGATGTGTTTGTATTCTATCATATTGCCATTCACCATTTTATGTTGCATGTGCATGGTGACTCTGTCACGATTGATGATGACTTTGAGTTTCATCGTGGATATTTGTGATTTAATCACGTGGATCAGTGGCTAGGCCACTAAGTGGACTTTGAGCAGTGTGTCCATCGGCATAGACTGCGAAAGAGGTGTGTAGCGGATGGAGGGTCGATTGTAGAAATCCCTAGGTGTGTATGAGGATGGATATACGGGTGGTGTGTAGCAGATGGATACTAGGCTGGGTTGGGTTAACATATTGCATCATTATGCATGGTATATTACGTTGATGCGGATTTGGGGCTAAGCCCATTTGTGGAATCATGTGGATTATTTGCACACTGAGTCTGGTGACTCACCCTGTTTTTCAAACCAATGGAGGTAATTCATAACTCAATGGATCGGGCTGGAGGGGATTCAAGGTGGCCATGCAGAACCTGTTTTCACTAAGTTTACATATGCTTTAAACCGTTGGATATTAATTGGGTTATTTTCTATGATGTAATAAGCTCATTTTAACTATTTTGAGATATCATGGATTTAAGTCAGATTTCTTAACAGACAATTTATTAAAAAATGATTTCAAAACATTTGCTACCTGAAAATCAAATTGGAGTTTTCAAAATTTGGATTACTTATAAATAACTTGTTTTCCCGAAATTTCATTCTATTAACGATCTGAACTCTATACAACCCGGAAGTTTTTATTCCTCGGTAAACTACTACTTTGAATCGACAAACCCCTTTTAGCGGAGTATTTATTTTTAGGGGAAGTAAGAAAATTATTATTATTTTCACCTTCTAAACAAAATCCTTTTCAACACTTTTCCAGTAGCATTCCGGATTCGGCCGTGGTGTTTTGGGCCGGGTTTAGGGCGTTATAATTTTGGTATCAGAGCCTGATTCAAAAGCTCGGCCTTGGGTTTTAGATTCAAAACGTATTTTTGAAAATGGTTTTAATGCAAAGTGGAATGAAATACATGTTTTTCCTTTTGCATGGCATGTGCAACTCCGGCCCAAGTCTGCCAGATAAGTATTCTGAACCATTGTGTGATCTATATGTGGGCCTGATGGGCTTTTAGGGACGTAGAGTAGTGTAAATAGAATTTGATGGACTTTAGGCCTAGTTTATATTATACTTTAAACTTCATAAAACTTAACCCAATCAAACAAACCCGGGGATAAGTCATTGAGCTAAGGTGTGGCAACATGCATACGCATGTCTAGGATTGGATCCAAGAAGAGTTTGGTACTTAAGCAGTCCTAGTGACTCACCTTCTCTTTTATGGAATCCTACCTGGTGCGTAGGGTCTGTTCACCTTAGCCATGAAGACTTGTTGACGGGCTAAAATTTATAATTAAAACCCGAAAGGGACAGCCACCCTATTTTGTAAAACCACAAAAATACCACTGATTTGTGGAAGCTTCCCAAAATAGCCTTGATTTGATAATTCCCAAAACGCATTGATTTAAAAAAGTACTGAATTACCCCTAGATTACAAAATTACCGAAATACCCCCAGATTGCAAAATTACCAAAGTACCCTTATTTTGCAAAATCACCGAGAAACCTTATCTTGGAAAATTACGAAAATACCCCTGTAGGATAAAATTATGAAAATACCCCTAGGTAGTGAAATGAAGAAAATACCCCTAGGTGATGGATGTGAGTTCATGGATGTTTACTTGTGTTTGATGTATGTATGTGATGCTCTGCTTGAGGTGGATTGAATGTGAACTCAGGAATTAGGAAATACAGGCTTGAGAATTGAATGTTGTAAATAGAATTCGAATTCGAAAGAACTACTGTTAAAATTTTTTTCCATAAAACTGTCCGTTGTTAAAAAGTGGAAAGAGATGCTGATACATAAAACTTTTAAATTAGATTAAACCGTGAACGCTAGTCATGAGCACTCGAGGACGCGGGCGTAATGTGCATGGTCGTGGTAGGGGTAGGGTGACTGTGTCAGAACCAGTAGGGTCTGGTTATGGGTCAGAGAATGAGGTTCCACTGCCGCTTGCTGCAGAAGCTGAGCTTCAGGGTCAAATGGATGGAGACGACGCAGTATCTCAGGTAATGCTGCGAGTTTTAGAGAGAGTTGCGGGGGCAAATATGGGTACTGAGGTCCGGAAGTCCATGTCTGAGTGACTCCGAGCGAATAGAGCTGAGATATTTAGGGGTGTCTCGGGGTAGCTCCGAATGTGGCGGAGTATTGGTTAGAGGCGGTCGAGAGAATCATGGTTGACCTGGACTGCACAGCTAAAGAGAAGCTGAAGGGTGCTATTTCTTTACTTCAGAATGAGGCCTACCAGTGGTGGCTCACTGTCAGAGAGGGTACTCCAGCAGACCGAGTGGATTGGAGTTTCTTTAAAATAAAGCTCGAGGGGAAGTACATTGGGGCTAGTTATGTGGATGCGCAGAGGAAGGCATTCCTGAACCTAGTGCAATGGGGTAAGTCAGTAGCGGAATATGAGGCAGAATTTTTGTGACTGAGTCAGTATGCCCGAGGATGGTTGCCACTGACTACGTGCGCTGTGTGAGATTTGAGGATGGGCTACGAGATGAGCTGCGGGTGTTGATAGCTCCTCAGCGGGAGAGGGATTTTGCTATTTTGGTGGAAAAAGCTAGGATAGCTGAGGAGGTTAAGCAAATTGAAAGGCAGAACAGAGATAAGGACAGAGGCAGGAATAAGAAGAGTTATGGACCATCAGCATCATCGGGAGGTTTTCAGAAAAAGCCTAGGGTTGAAGGACCTGCTCGTGTTTCTACGCCATCTTCTAGAAGGTAATTTCGATAGTGTGCTCAGTACGGAAGGTCTCATGTAAGAGAGTGTTGGGGAAGAAGTAAAGAGTGCTATAGGTGTGGGTCAAAGGATCTTTTGATTAAGAACTGTCCTCAAGACATGGCTAGGGCTCGGACGGTAGGTCAGGGGTACGTGCAGCCAGGAAGGGGCGGTCAACAAATGTCAAGGGGTCGTGGTATGAACCGAGGAGGGAATGGATCTGGTCGAGGTCGTGGAGCACCAGGCAGTGGTGCTGGGAGCTCTGATGCAAGACAGCCTGGGTTGGTTTACGCAGCCAGATGTCGTGAGGAGGGGGATGCACCAGACGTTATCACGGGTACGTTCTTCATCTTTGGGTTACCCTTTACTGCTTTAATTGATGTTGGATTGAGTCACTCCTATATTACTAGTATGGTGTTTAAAACTTTGAAGGTGAATCCTGAATTGACCTCTAAGAAGATGACAATACTTAATCCTTTAGGGCAATCGGTAGTGGTAGATAAACTCTTTAGAGATGTGCCTCTAGAAGTCCAAGGGTCGGTTTTCCCAACTGACTTGATGGAGCTACCATTTGGGGAATTTGACTTGATCTTAGGCATGGATGGTTGGTAAGGTATCGTGCAAATTTAGACTGTACTGCTAAGTGTATGACGTTGAGGACTTTTGCGACGATGAGGTTTTAGTGATAGGTGAGAGGAGAGACTACTTATCAAATGTAGTGTCTGCTCTTATGGCGGAGAGAATGGTAAAGAAGGGGTGCATGGCTTTCTTAATGTTTGTTAGTACCTTGGATGCAAAGGAAATAGTAGGGGGAGGTTAGAACAGTAAAGGAATTTGTAGATGTTTTTCCAGAAGAACTTCCAAGGTTGCCTCTGGATCGTGAGGTGGAGTTTAGGATCGAGCTTCTGCCAGGTATAGTGCCGGTGTCCATCGCTCCTTACAGGATGGCACCGAAGGAGTTGGTTGAACTTAAAGCTCAAATCCAGGAGTTGTTAGATCACGATTTTATTCGACCCAGTGTGTCTCCATGGGGAGCACCGGTGTTGTTTGTAAAGAAGAAAGACGGATTTATGTGTATGTGTATAGATTACTGCCAGTTGAATAAGCTGATGATCAAGAACAAGTACCCCCTACCGAGGATAGACGACTTTTTGATTAGCTCAAGGGGGCTTCGGTCTTTTCAAAAATTGATTTGAGGTTCGAATATCACTAGCTTAAGGCAAAGGAAGTAGATATTCACAAGACGGCTGTTCGGACTCGCTACGGGCACTATGAATTCTTGGTAATGCCATTTAGGTTGATAAACGCACCAGCACATTCATGGATATGATGAACAGGGTTTTTCAACCCTATATGGACCAGTTCATCGTGGTATTCATAGACGACATTCTAGTATATTCCAAGTTAGAGGAGGAGCATGATGCGCATCTTCGAGTAGTGTTGCAGATTTTGAGGGAGAAGAAATTGTATGCCAAATTTAGTAAGTGCGAGTTTTGGTTAAGAGAAGTTATTTTTCTGGGTCATGTAGTATCTGCAAAAGGGATAAGACTGGATCCTCGAAAGATCGAGGCAGTACTGGATTGGACACCACCTAAGTCGGTGGTAGAGATTCGCAGTTTCTTGGAGTTAGTAGGTTATTACAGAAGATTTGTCGAAGGTTTTTCCTCTATAGCAGCACCTTTAACTAAGTTGCTGAGAAAGAGGTACCTTTTGTGTGGACGGACAAGCAGTAGGATAATTTTGAAAAGCTCAAAAAGGTTTTGACTGAGGCTTGGTTTTAATTCAGCCTGAAGCAGGGAAAGATTTTATGGAGTATTGTGATGCTTCTCACACGGGGTTAGGTTGTGTATTGATGCAGGAAGGGAAGGTTGTAGCCTGTGCGTCTCGGCAGTTGAGACCACATGAAGTTAACTATCCCACTCATGACCTAGAGTTGGCTACAGTGGTTTTTTCTTTGAAGGTGTGGAGGCATTATTTGTATGGGGAGAAGTCGATGATCTACACTGACCACAGGAGCCTGAAGTATTTGCTGACTTGGAAGGAGCTGAACTTGAGACAGCGGAGGTGGGTGGAGCTACTGAAGGATTACGACTGCTCGATTGAATACCACCCGGGTAAGGTAAATGTGGTGGCAGATGTGCTAAGCTAGAAGGTAGTATCGGATCTAAGAGTGATGTTCGTTCATCTCAGTTTATATGATGACGGGGGCTTATTAGCTGAGCTACAGGTGAGGCCGACATGGGTAAGTCAGGTTAAGGAGAAGCAGTTAGTGGATGATGTCCTGAGTGCTCGACTTCATAAGTTCGGGACGGTGGAGTAGAGAATTACAGTTTGAACAGCGGCGGGGTCTTGTGTTTTCGTGGAAAGATGTGCATGCCTAAGGATGGGGAGTTGAGACGAATGATTCTTTGGGAATCGCATAGTAGCCCTTATGCTATGCATCCGGGAGGAAGTACAATGTATCGGGATCTGTAATAACAGTTTTAGTGGCCTGGATTGAAGCGAGAAGTTACGAAATTTATGGGGAAGTGTTTCACGTGTCAACAGGACAAAGCAGAACACCAAGTGCCTTCGGTGTTACTGCAACTGGTGAAGATTCCACAATGGAAGTGGGAGAGAATCATGATGGACTTTGTTAGCGGGCTTCCTCTTACGCCTACTAAGAAAGGCTCGGTATGGGTGATAGTGGATTGATTGACAAAATTTGCTTATTTCATACCTGTTCGGGTTGATTACTCTCTGCAGAGGTTGGCAAAGCTGTATGTTATGGAAATTGTGAGACTCCATGGGGTACCAGTATCAATCATTTTAGATAGGGACCCTAGATTCACGTCGCAGTTTTGGAGGATGTTGCATCAGGCTTTGGGTACTAGATCAAATTTTAGCATGGCATTCCATCCGTAGATAGATGGACAGTCTAAGCGGGTAATTCAGGTTCTGGAGGATATGTTGAAGGCTTGCATCATTGATTTCAGGGGTAGCTGGGAAGAATATTTACCTCTGGCAGAGTTCGCGTACAATAACAGTTATCAAGCAAGTATTCAGATGGCACTGTACAAAGCATTGTATAAGCGGAAGTGTCGCACTCCTACGTGTTGGATGAAATTGGGTGAACGCCATATCTTGGGTCCAGAAATGGTTACGGAGACAGAGGAAAAGGTTAAGGTAATTCAAACTCGATTGAAGGAGGCATCAGACAGACAGAAATCATATGCGGATCTTAAACGGAAAGAGATAGAGTTTGTAGTAGGCAATCGGGTATTCTTGAAAGTTTTGCCGTGGAAGAAGGTGATGAGATTTGGATGTAAGGGTAAGCTGAGCCCCAGATTTATAGGACTTTATCGGGTTTTGAAGCGGGTGGGGCGATAGCGTATCAGTTGAAATTATCTTCGGAGTTGAAGCAGATGCACGATGTGTTTCACGTCTCGATGCCAAGGCGTTACCGTTCGGATCCATCGCACATGGTGCCAATCGAGAAAGTTGAGTTGAGACCAAATTTATCCTACGAGGAGGAACCAATCCAGATTTTGGAGCGAGATGTGAAGGTATTGAGGAGGAAATTAGTTCTTTTAGTCAAAGTATTTGGCGGAACCATAGTTGGGAAGAAGCGTCGTGGGAACCAGAAGAGACGATGCGACCGCAATACCCTCACTTATTTTGACCAGATAATTTCGAGGCTGAAATTTCTTTAAGGAGGTAGAACTGTAACATCTGGGATTTAAGGGTCTCACATTTTACTTCGTATCTACATGCTAGTATGCTCTGTATGCTTGTTTGAGTGTGTTTGGGGGCTTCGGGGAACCTTGGGGTTAAGTCTTAGCTTTAGTGAAATTTCTGGTTTGAAGCCTTTAAGGGAGTGCTAGTGTTGCTAGGCCTTAAGGGATTAAAAGTGATGATTAAGGACACAACAAGTGAAGTGGTGGAGTGGCAAGGAGACGCCATCTGGTGTGCAGGGGAGTTGCGTCAAAGGGGAGTTCCAATGGGGAGGAGGTTCGAGCAACATGGACAGCATTTTGGGAGTTGTATTTTGTGTCAAGGGGAAGGTGTTGGCCGGCAATCAAACTTTGGAAGGATGAGGGAAGACTTGGTCTTGATATTCAAACAAGTGGTGGGGAGCTCTTGTGGGGTTTGAATAATTCAAACTAAATCGAATGAGTGGAGAAGAGTGATTGTAGGAGAAAATTTAGGAGGAGGCATGTTAGGTGTTAGCCGAAATTTTGAGTGGTATAGGGGAGTGGGTATATTCGGTTTTGGGAGTGGCTTAGTGTGACAAATTTTTGTGTAGCTTGCATTTTCTTTCTTTTCCCTTCTTGAACCGAAACTATCTTGTGTTCTCTTTTTCGTCATTTGCACATAAAGCCGAAATTATTAGCCTACATTTTGGAGTTCCACATCCAACCAAAACCGAAACATTTATTATGTTTCTTCTTTAATTTTCTTTTTTTCTTTTGAAGCTGAATCATCTATTACTCTTTCTTTCTTTTTCATACATCTTATCTTTACTACTTGGTATTCATAGTCGAAAGTCACTTCTCATTTTCTCCCTATGAATCGTTTGTTCTTGAAGCACTAAAAGCTGAAGTTCATACCCCATTTCTTTTCTCTTGGCCGAATCACTAATCTTGGACACACCTTCTCTTTGATTTCTTTTCCATCTTGGCCGAATTTTCTATACTCTCTTCTTTCGATTTTCACTCTTTTCACCAAGACAGAGTTGACCTCTATTTTCATCCCTTAAGGTTCTCGATCGGTTTCTAGTAATAGTGATTTCGTGTCTATTGTTGTAGCCAGCGTGAGGGGCATTAGGGATCATTAGGGTTCACTATTCAAGGTAAGTTGGGGTACACTTTTGTTCAGCCAAAGGCCACTTTGTTTGGATTATAAGTGTAGGCCGGATGTAACATGGGATTTATGTAGGATCTTCGACAACTTTTAAACTTAAGTGAATAGCCTTCGGGATTTTATCGACTTCAGTAAGGATGTTCTTTCAATCAAAGTATTCTTTTGGTTCGTTATATTATTATTCCACATTTTAACCGGGTTTCTAACCAAGATCTTATTGGATGGAATCGAGTACCAGTCAATTGAAGGAAGGGGTTGGACCTATAGTCCCTACCCCCATGTTTAAGAAGCAGTCAATTTCAGCAGTTCGAGATTGGCCACCGGGCTATGGACCAGCGTCTGAAAAGGATAAGCAGATCGCTGTAGTCTCTTCGAGTGAGGACGTTAGGGAGATCGATAGTCTAGTTTTGAGTGTTTTAGGTGTGTAATTATCACAATTTGTTTCTTTAGTTGTTTTAATTAAATATATGTACCTTGTGTGGTAGCCAAATAGTGGTCGTGGTGATGGTATTACCTATATGGGGTAATCGGTAAACCAAAGTTAGTATACTACCTACATCAAAATTGAGGATAATCGGTTGTAGATGCATGTACGCATGTTATATATCATTTGGATGTGTTTGTATTCTATCATATTGCCATTCACCATTTTATGTTTGCATGTGCATGGGGTTCGTGATATATTGATTGAAGGGAAGTGTATATTTATATGTGGGTGACTCATCACGATTGATGATGACCTTGAGTTTCATCGTGGATATTTGTGATTTAATCACGTGGATCAGTGACTAGGCCACTAAGTGGACTTTGAGCAGTGTGTCCGTCGGCATAGACTGCGAAAGAGGTGTGTAGCAGATGGATGGTCGATTGTAGAAATCCCCAGGTGTGTATGAGGATGGATATACGGATGGTGTGTAGCGGATGGATACTAGGCTGGGTTGGGTTAACATATTGTATCATTATGCGTGGTATATTGTGTTGATGTGGATTTGGGGCTAATCCCATTTGTGGAATCATGTGGATTAATTGCATACTGAGTCTGGTGACTCACCCTATTTTTCAAACCAATGCAGGTAATTCATAACTCAATTGACCGGGCTAGAGGGGATTCGAGGTGGCCATGCAGAAGCTATTTTCACTAAGTTTACATATGCTTTAAACTGTTGGATATTAATTGGGTTATTTTCTATGATGTAATAAGGCCATTTTAACTATTTTGAGATATCATGGATTTAAGTCAGATTTGTTAACGGACAATTTATTAAAAAATAATTTCAAAACATTTGCAACCTGAAAATCAAATTGGAGTTTTCAAAATTCAGATTACTTATAAATAACTTGTTTTCTCAAAATTTTATTCTATTAATGATTTGAACTCTATACAACCTAGAAGTTTTTATTCCTCGGCAAACTACTACTTTGAATCGACAAACCCCTTTTAGTGGAGTATTTATTTTTAGGGGAAGTAAGAGAATTATTATTATTTTCACCTTCTAAACAGAATCCTTTTCAACACTTTTCCAGTAGCATTCCGGATTCGGCCGTGGTGTTTTGGGTCGGGTTTGGGGCATTACAAGATTATTTTATCGAACCCAAAGGAACCTAAAAGTACTACTACTCACTTTGTTTCTATTATTTAGCCTAAAATATGGAGTGGTTGGTTTATTAATCTAAAACTAATGAAAAACCCAACTAGATGCAAAGACAAAAGAATGAAACTTTGGGAGAAGACTGTGGAAAAACTCAATTGATTACGACAATACCCTCAAGAAGAATCCACCTATGACTTCTCTTGTTATCTAACTTTTAATTCATATGACTTCTTTACTTAGCTTGATCCGTGCGACTCCCTAACCTATGGTAAACGCTCTCTCGAGGCGAATAACGTCTAACCTTAGGTTAATTAGTGGAACTCTCGTTCTCTTGTAATAAACCCCTAAGGAAGCAGTAAATCGATCAATGGACTCCCATATTAGGTTTCACCCTAATCCGAAAAAATCTCGTCACCCTATCTTTAGGCGTGCGATCAATTCCGCTTAATTATGCTAGATCTACTCTTAGGCAGGGTCTATTCCTCCTCCACCTAAGCACATCAGATTAAATTAAGAAACATAATTAAGAACAAACTAAGTACTTATCATATAATTTAGAAATCAAATCACGAAATCCATCATAGGTTTCATCCCCTTCAGATATCTGAAGGGTTTAGTTCATAACAAAATAAGAAAACATCTCAAAGGAAAAGATAAAACAAAACATAAGAAATCCCTAAAACCCTCTGAAGGAATTGAAGAGGAGATCCTCTGTCTTGAGTAGAACTCCGGCTTCTTGAGATGGATCAGCTGGCTATCTTCGAGTAATTCCCTGAATAAAAGCTCTGGCAGAAAACTCTACCCAAACCTCCCTCCTCTAGAACGGCTACCTTTGGTTGGTTATATAGACTCTTTAGATGCTTTACTTGGCTCCTAAGTACCTCCTTCAAGTAGAATTACTGTTAAGGTGTTTAAGTAGACTTAGTAGTATGTTTCTTTGGCTTCAAGCATCCAAATTCGAGTGAAATTGCTCATTCCTCGTGGCAGGGGCCCGCCCATGGCACACACCCGTGTAAATTGTCTTTAGGCCGTGTCTCGATTTGTCGATTGGGATAGGACCATGTAAATCATGGCATGGCCGTGTGAAGTAATTTGACGAGGCACGGCCGTGTGGCTTGAAGTCCAGGCTGTGTCGATTTCTTGGGTTGGCCCAATTTGGTCCGTTTTAAGCCCGTTTTACGTTCTTTTTATCCTTAGGTGCTTTCCTGAAGATAAGACATGAAAAGAAAGGATTAAGAGCACCTTTTACATAAATCAGAGATAAATCATCCAAAAGCATACTAAATGTGGGATTAAAATATGTTACTTTTACGATTTATCAAATACCCCCACACTTAAGCTTTTGCTTGCCCTCAAGCAAAATTCTCAACTTACAATTAAAATGAACTTTCCATAATTTATAATTCCTATCGACAATGTTTCATCATAATTCATAGATAATTTATACATGGATAATTCAACTCAAAGAGTCCAAAAGATTCAACCACGATAAGTCATACCTTTGTAGTACAAAAACATAGGTGTCTCCCCTTATCTGAATAATTACCTTTAATTCAAAACCGACAAGGATTGACATCCTCACTGAAGGTTCACTCAAATCACTCAAAGTGTTTAAGGTTCAAGAATAAGCACTCATAAGTCGAACCTGAAAAGTTAATCCCATAGGCTTGCCTAAAAATCAAATCTCCACCACTGTATATGAGATGATATACAGATCAAAAGGACTTTATCAGGGTCGTAATGGGGCTAAGGTTAAGGGTGTGGATACAAGCTAAATTAGAGGGTTAGAATCGAGATCGAATTGACTAATTACCTAATCTAAAAAACAATAAATTAGAAATAACTGATTACATCAATTGAAACTTTGGAACTAATAATAATACGAGCTTTTCCTTTGATAATTGAAAATTAAATGCACAAGCTCACTTCTTATACTAATACTAATTATACTTTGATTTTTTGATTTTTTTTAAGAACAAACTAAATAAATACATAATAATAAAGAAAGAATTTTACCAACTGAAATAAACTAATTAGGCAATTTGATCAAATCAATTCTCGATAGAAGGGTAGTCAAAAGAATGGTGATAGCAAATTCAAAGGGTTTTTTTGGGTTAATATTAGCGGGTAAATTAACAAAAAGAGTTGTTAGGATTAAAAGGGTTCACTAAGGGTTAATTATGTGGGTAGGCTTTTTATTGGTGTGAATGGATTAAAACCTAGGTGCCTTTATCATCTCTGTATATCAAATCAAAAGTGTGGTCTCGACATGTATAAACGAGGCAAGTTCTAGAATAACAGTTCAAAGTTGACACACTCATAATCAATAAATTGAGCATGAAAAAGAATATATGCTCTATAAGGCTCAAAATCTCACAAAAATTATAGGTGTTTTTGAGATCAATCCTTATAAATTCCAAATTTCAAGGTAATACTCAAATTCAGCTCAACGACCCATAAATTTTAATTTTTAGAAAGTAGACTTATCAAGCTCAATTCTCTAGTATTCTTCAATTTTAATCATCAATGCACAATTAGCTATGAATTAATCTAAAACATATCAATAAGAATCATAAATCATTAGAAATTTCATCCTAATTAGTAATATGAGAAAAATACTTTCGAACAAGACTAAATTCAGGATTTGTGAATAATGCAAAAAGTAAGGTACTTTTACCCCCCACACTTAAGTTGTACTTTGTCCTCAATGTACAAATATAGATAAGTAATTATGTACTAAAAAGAAAAGGGGATAAGTAGCACTTCCTGAATTTTGGATGATTTCGGGAGTTGGCGTCTTTGGTGGTAGAAAGTAGGTGGAAGAGGTGGTGGTGGCGTTTTCTTTGGGCCTGGTGGGGTGTTTACCGATGATCTTTATGCTAGATAAAGAAGTTGGGTAGCCTGCAAAGATATAGCCAAGAAATCTAAAGAAACATTAATAATATACTAATATTATAATTAAAGACAAAGGAAATAAAGAGAATGAGACTAACAAGAAAACTAAAATTGAAAGAAAAGACTAAAGGACTAAGGAGTCCTTATTGTTGGATGGTTCGTGAGGTGGGTGTGACCTCTAAGGCTATGGTGCGTGATTCCCAAGTAGCCTTTAGAACCTAAAACCAAGAAACTAAATTAAAATAAGCTAAACTAAGCATAAGATTGTTAAAGAAAAGGAAATTGAAGCAAAAGAGAAAAATAAAATAAAAACTATATGGTCTCAAAGACCCTTAGCTTGTTGTTAGAATGAAGCGACTGGCATGAACTTATGTAGATCGGTCTCCCATAGGTTGATTATGCTTGCCTTCTTTCGTTTCTTCGGCATGGTTTTGGTGTTGCTCAAGAGTCTTGACACTTTTTCTAAAGGAAGAAATAAAATTTTGAAGGAAAAAGAAAGAAGAAAGAAGAAATAGAATGGGAAGAAGAGGAAGGGCTGTAGGGTTTAAATAGTATTTCAAATTTGGCACGTTCCCACGCCCGTGGTCCAAGGGCGTGTTGAGTTACACGGCCACCTCGCACGGCCGTGGTGTGGAGCGTGTTGCATTGCCCACGCTATGCCATGCCCGTGTTTGAGTACTCAGTGTCGACCACGGCCACGTCGCACGGCCGTGGGTACAGGCGTGTTGAGTCTCCCACGCCCGTTCCTCAGTCAGCCATGCCTGTTGGAAGATAGTCAGTAGCTTCACACGATTTAGGGGCATGGCCGTGCTGATCTGTTGGTGCCCGTGGGGAAGGGTGGTTGGACCCGTGATGTCTGACGGTGGTTGGCTTGAATTGAACGACCTCTACTCTGTCAGTGTAGTGGTTCAGTGGTCCACACGGTCAGGGACACGGTCGTGTGTAAGGCCGTGTGGCCTGGAAATCTGCACTTTTGTGTTAGTTTACAACTAATTATTTATGGAAAGAAAAGAAATTAAAAATAAATTTGAAAATAAATTGAGTTAGTGTTCGGGTTGCCTCCCAAGAAGCGCTCGTTTATAATCTTAAGCCTCATATTTGAAAATTTTAGGGAGGTTTAAAGGTTTGAATATCTTCCCTCATGCTCACAGTTCTATTTTTGTGAAAAAGTTGGAGTCGAGAAGCGTTTACCTTGAAATTGCCAAATATTAGATTGCTTACCTCGACTATTTCGTGTGGGAAGATGCCGTGTACCTTAAGAAGAATTTCTCCCTTTGCCCTTAGGTTTGTTAAAGTGATGTGGGGATCGGCTTTGTCTAACAATACCTGGTCTCTTATTTTAAAGTGATTTGATGTCCCTACGAGCTTTTCTGGCAGTTCCTTTGGTTTTACATCATGTGGATTCGACTTTTCTTTGACTTGTATCTTCTGCTCGTCTAAATAGCCGACCTTAAGGTTTTGTTTCTTGTGAGATTCTTCTTTGTCGACTTGGGGGCAATGAGTTGGCTCAAGTTTGATGCCTTGTGATGTTTCCTGTAGTGAAGGTTGAACAATTTGATTATCTATTGAAGTGACTTTCTTACCTTCATCATCTGTTGTTCTGGCCGAGTCGAGAGCTTGAAGATTGATTGATTCATCTCCTACGCGAAGTATGAGTTCACCTGTGGCGACATCAATTTTAGTTCTAGCAGTTGCTAGGGAAGGTCTTCCTAGAATTAAGGGGATTGAATTATCCTCATCCATGTCTAAAACAACAAAATCTACTTGGAAAACAAATTTATCGATCTTTATAAGAACATCTTCAATAATGCCCCTAGGAATTCTAACAGTTTTATCAGCTAGTTGAATACTCATCCTAGTTTGTTTAGGCTTCCCTAGACCTATTCATTTAAACAATGAATAAGGTATGACATTTATACTTGCCCTTAGATCAGCTAACACATTATCAATAGTTAAACTACCAACTAAGCATGCAATCGTAAAACTCCCTGGATCTGTTTGTTTCTACGGTATTCTATTCTGTAACATTGCCTAGCATGTTGCGTTTAGTTCCACGTGCTTCTCTTCGTCTATTTTGCATTTGTTTGTCAAGGGTTGTCTTAAAAATTTCCTCGAGTCTGGCATCTGGAGAAGAGCTTTAAGAAGGGGTAAGTTAATATGTAATTTCTTTAAAAGTTTAAGAAACTTACCGAACTGTTCCTCTGAATCATCTCCTTTCAATGCTTCAGGATAAGGTACGCGAGGTTTGTATTCTTTGATTATTGGTTTTGGCATTTTGTGTGCTACCTCTATTTTACTTTTTTCTTCCTTGGTTTCTTTTGTCGTGGTGGGCTCCTCTACCTTTGTACCCTCTTGAGCTGTGGTGGCTTGGTTTTGTTCTTTTGGGTTTATTTCTGTGTTGCTTGGTAGACGTCCTTGTTGACGTTCAGAAATCAGCTTTGTGAGATGTCCCACTGAACTAGTAAGTTCTCCAACTTGATTCTCGACCTCTTTGATCGATTTTTGTTGTCCATCAAGTGCTGCTTTAGCCTTTTCAAAATGCGAATCTGTGGCTGCCATGAATTTTGTCAACATCTCTTCGAGGTTTGATTTCTTCTCTTGTGGATATGACTGATTTTGATAATTTGGAGGAGGTTGCTGCCTTTGATTTCCTTGATTTCCTTATCCTCCCCACGAAAAATTTGGATGGTTCCTCCAACCTACATTATAAGTGTTACTATAAGGATTATTATTGGATCTGAAATTGTTACCTATATAGTTTGTCTGCTCATGTTCTACTCCTAGTTGGTAGGGTGGGTACTCAGAATTTGCCACATTCCCACTTGCTTCGTATTGCATTACCGGGTGTACATGTGAAGAACATAAATTATCAAGCTTTTTATTCATCATCTCCACCTGTGTTGACAGCATTGTTACTGCGTCTATGTTAAAAACTCCGGCTGATTTTGTCGGTTTGGCCCTTGTAATTTGCCATTGATAGGTATTCAATGACATCTCTTCAATAAAGTCGTAAGCCGCTTTAGGAGTTTTGTTATTCAAAGTTCCACCGGCTGATGAGTCAATCATTTGCCTCGTTGAAGAATTCACACCGTTGTAAAAAGTTTGGATTTGAAGCCACAAAGGTAATCCTTGGTGTGGACATCTTCTCAAGAGATCCTTATATCTTTCCCATGCATCATATAATGTTTCTGCTTCATTCTACACAAAAGAAGATATGTCATTCCTAAATTTGGCCGTTTTGGCTGGTGGAAAATATTTTAATAGAAATTTTTCGGTCATTTGATCCCATGTGGTGATTGACCCTCGTGGTAACGAGTTCAACCACTGCTTTGCTTTATTCCTTAATGAAAAAGGAAATAACCGAAGACGTATGGCATTATCAGAAATGCTATTTATTTTGAAAGTATCACAGAACTCTAAAAAATTTGCTATATGAGTATTCGGGTCTTCGTCCTGCAAACCATCAAATTGAACAAATTGTTGAATCATTTGTATTGTATTAGGCTTTAATTCAAAATTATTAGCAACTATAGCAGGCCTAACAATACTAGATTCTACTCCTGTCAAATTAGGTTTAGCATAATCATACATGGTACGCGGAGCATTCTGTTCTTGCACATTTGGTGGTGGATTGTTTTCGTCCATCCTCCAAAGAGGGATGGATCATCTTTGTTCTTCTCTTTGGTAGTCTAGAGCTCGTCTAGTTTCTCTGCGATTCTGCGGCGGTAGCTTCAATGTCACTTTTATACGCTAAAGATCCTATCGGGTTCCTTCTAGTCATAAGCTAGAGGTACCTGCTAGGAGAAGAAAGAAAAAAAATTTAGTGTGAATAAAAATTTAACCTAAACTAAAAATAAAAGTAAAATGCGAAAAAATAATAATATAATGGCTAAAGTAATAGAAATAGAGCTTTCTTAATATTTTAGTGTTCCCCGGCAACGGCGCCAAAAACTTGATCGTGTCAAACAGTCGAGTTTTAATATTTATAAAGAATGATCGAACGTGTAGACTAACTATAACAACGATTGAGGCAAGTGCACCTATCGAATAATAGTATAGTTTAGGCAATATTATTTTATCGAACCCAAAGGAACCTAAAACTACTACTACTCACTTTCTTTCTATTATTTAGCCTAAAATATGGAGTGATTGGTTTATTAATCTAAAACTAATGAAAAACTAAACTAGATGCAAAGACAAAAGAATGAAACTTTGGGAGAAGACTGTGGAAAAACTCAGTTGATTACGATGATACCCTCAGGAAGAATCCACCTATGACTTCTATTGTTATCTAACTTTTAATTCATACGACTTCTTTACTTAGCTTGATCCATGAGACTCCCTAACCTATATTAAACCCTCTCTCAAGGTGAATAACGTCTAACCTTAGGTTAATTAGTGTAACTCTCGTTTTCTTATAATAACCCCCTAAGGAAGCAGTAAATCGATCAATGGACTCCCATATTAGGTTTCACCCTAATTCAGCAAAATCTTGTCACCCTATCTCTAGGCGTGCGATCAACTCCGCTTAATTATGCTAGATCTACTCTTAGGTAGGGTCTATTCCTCCTCCACCTAAGAACATCGATTAAATTAAGCAACATAATTAAGAAAAACTAAGTACTTATCATATAATTTAGAAATCAAATAACAAAATCCATCATAGGTTTCATCCCTTCGTGTATCTCAAGGGTTTAGTTCATAACAAAATAAAAAACATCTCAAGAGAAAAGATAAAACAAAACATAAGAAATCCCTAAAACCCTCTGAAAGAATTGAAGAGGAGATCTTCTATCTTGAGTAGAACTCTGACTTCTTGAGATGGATCAACTGGCTATCTTCGAGTAATTCCCTGAATAAAAGCTCTGGCAGAAAACTCTGCCCAAAACTCCCTCCTCTAGAACGGCTGCCTCGGGTTGTTTATATAGGCTCTTTAGATGCTTTACTTGGCTCCTGAGTACCTCCTTCAAGTAGAATTACTATTAAGGTGTTTAAGTAGACTTAGGAGTATGTTTTTTTGGCTTCAAGCATCCAAATCTGAGTGAAATTGCTCATTCCCGTGGTAGAGGCACGCCCATGGCACACACCCGTGTAAATCATCTTCAGGCCGTGACTCGATTCTGTCGATTGGGGCAAGATCATGTAAATTGTGGCATGGCCGTGTGAAGTAATTTGATGAGGCACGGCCTGTGGCTTGAAGTCTAGGCCGTGTCAATTTCTTGGGTTGGCCCAAAATGGTCCGTTTTAAGCCCGTTTTACGTTCTTTTCTATCCTTAGGTGCTTTTCTGAGTATAAGACATGAAAAAAGGGATTAAGAGCACCTTTTTACATAAACCAGAGATAAATTATCCAAAAGCATACTAAATGTAGGATTAAAATATGTTACTTTTACGGTTTATCAATGTTGCTATGCGGGTTCAGGCCCAGTGGATGAAGGTAAGGGGATTATACACTGAGTTCTTATAACTCACTCCTTTTTCTTAATCCTTGCAGGTAATGCTCAATAATGAGGGCTTGGGGCCATGGATGACTCGGTGGAGGCCATACTTTAGGAATGATATTTTCAAACTTTAGTAAATTTCCTTTCCGTTTTATTTCGTTACTTTTATTATTTTGGGTTTAAAGTTATAATAAGGCCTCTGGGATTTTTAATTTGCTTTATGTTCTGACGTACTTATTATCTTTCACGAGTGGTTTTAACGGGGATTTTTTAAAACCATAAACAATAGTTTTTTTTTTAAATTGATTAGCAAACGAATTTCATAACAAATATGTACAAATAATTTAACTTGGAATTTCGTTCGAATTTATCAACATCATTTTCAAAAGTCACGGTTTTAAAGTTCACCAGTTCGATTTTCGATTCACCAATCAACCTCTCGCGATTAGTAGTATTTTTATCGAATATTTATAATCAAACTTGTTTATTTAACTATAACCAAATAACGTTAACTTTAGTAAGAATCACAAGTTCTTTATACACTTTTCTTCATGTGACATACTAGATCCGGTCATACAACATAGGCTGGGTTTGGGGCATTACATTTTATGGTATCAGAGCCAGGTTACAAAACTCAGCTGTGGTTTGGGTTCAAAAGCGTTTTTCAAAGTTGTTTGAAATTGGATTTATAAATACATGTTTTAGAGAAAGTATGGCACCACGGGTATCCGACACTAAGTTAGTAAGTTTTTCTATTCTCGTTTATTAATTGTTGTGGTATGACCGTAGTAGGAAAACTTCACATGATAGGAATACTCTAGAACTATTGGCTTTAGGAGTAGAAATTGTAGAGATTGAGACTTTAGGATACGTTTTGCGAAAACAACTTTACTTCTTATACTTCATAAAACATTGTTTAATAAAAACTGAATAAGCATACTGATCCATAAGACTTTTAATTAGATTAAATTGACTTAGCAAACATGAGTGCTAGAGGACGTGGATGCGGTAGACATGGCCGAGGTAGAGGACGAGGAGCTAGAGTTGTATCAAGGCATCTGGAAATATGCTAGAAATAGACGCACCTGCATCACCAGTGACTGAAGCTGGGTCACATGATCAAGTGAGAGAGGATGACGCTCTGTCCCAAGCAATGTTGCGGGTACTAGAAAGGGTTGTTAGGGCAAGAATTGGGTTGGCAGCTCGTGGGTCAATATCCGAGCGACTTATATCGAATGGGGCCGAAGTGTTTAGGGGTATTTTAGGTGTAGCCCCAAGTGTAGCGGAGTACTGGCTTGAGGCAGTGGAGTGAATTATGGACGATCTAGATTACATAGCTAAACAGAAACTGAAAGGGGTTGCGTCATTGCTGAGAGACGAGGTGTATCAGTGGTGGCTCACAGTTCGGGAAGGCACTCAAGCTGATCGTATTACCTGGGAATTCTTTAAGACAGCATTCCAGGGAAAATATGTCGGGGCTAGCTATGTGGATGCCCGAAGAAAGGAATTCTTGAATCTAGTTCAAGAAAGTAGATCTGTGGTAGTTTAAGAGGCAGAGTTCCTGCGTCTGAGTCGGTATGCCCGGGGTATAGTGCCGACTGATTATGAATATTGTGTGTTTTGAAGATGGGTTGCGTGATGAGTTACGGGTACTGATAGCCCCACAGAAGGAGAGGAATTTTACTACACTTGTGGAAAAAAGCTAAGATACCTGAGGAAGTTAAACACTAGGAATGGCAAAATTAAGACAAGGATAAGGGCAAGAACAAGAGAGACTCTGGGTATTCAAGTTCTATTAGAGGATTTCAGAAAAGGCCCAAGAATGAGGGGCTAGTTCGAGTGGGTGCTCCAGCTACTACCAATCAGCTACAACCTTGTATGTATTGCAGAAAACTTCACCCGGTGAGTCTTTGGAAGAGAACGGCGATTGTTCAAAGTCGGTAGTTCGTAATATGATTCTGCAGACCAGCAAGGGCACTCAAGATTCACCGAGTGGCCGTGGGTTAGGTCGAGGTGGTAATGGTGTAGGACGAGGTCAGGGTGCACTGGGTAGAGGTACCGTAACAGGGGTAACGCAGAGGCGAGACAGCCAGGTTTGGTCTATGCGGTCAGGCGTCGAGAGGATGGCGATGCACCGGACGTCATAACTGGTACATTCTTCATATCTGATGTACCTTTTATTTCTTTGATAGATATTAGATCCACCCATTCGTATGTTGCATGTGCTGTATCTAGAACTTTGAATATTAGATCTGAGATTACTGCTAGAGAAACAACAGTGATTAGTCCCTTAGGACAGTCGGTGGTAGTAAATAAGTTGTTTAGGGATATGCCTTTAGAAGTTCAGGGGTAGTATTTCTGGCAGATTTGACAGAACTGCTGTTTGGGGAGCTCAACCTTGTATTGGGCATGGACTGGCTAGTTAAGCACCGTGCGAACTTGGACTGTGCTGCAAAACAGATGGTACCAAGAACTTCAGAGGATAAGGAAGTGATGATGATAGGTGAAAGAAGAAATTATCTGTCTAATGTGGTATCTACTTTAAAGGCGGAAAGGTTGGTACGAAAGGGGTGTGAAGCATTCTTAGCCTTTATCAGTACTTTGGATGCCAAAGAGTTATTGGTAGAGAGTGTTAGAATGGTGAAAGAGTTTTTGGATGTCTTTCCCAAGGAGCTTCCAGGACTGCCTCTGGATCGAGAGGTGGAATTTGGCATAGAGCTGTTGTTAGGAACGACTCCGGTGTCTATTGCCCCTTACAGAATGGCACCGAAAGAACTAGTGGAACTTAAAGCTCAGATCTAGGAGTTGATAGATCGTGGATTTATTCAACCAAGTGTGTCACCATAGGGACCACCAGTTTTGTTCGTTAAGAAAAAGGATGGGTCGATGCGTATGTGCATCGATTATAAACAATTGAATAAGTTGACGCTCAAAAATAAGTACCCGTTACTGAAGATTGATGACCTGTTCGATCAGTTGGGAGGAGCTTCAGCCTTCTCAAAGATAGACTTGAGATCGGGGTATCACCAATTAAAAGTTATGGAGGTGGATATTCACAAGACTGCATTCCGAATTCTTGGTGATGCCGTTCAGGTTGGCAAATGCACCAGCTACATTTATGGTCATGATGAATCAAGTCTTCCAACCTTATCTAGACCGGTTTGTGGTGGTATTCATAGATGACATCTTAGTGTACCCAAAGACTAAAGAGGAGCATGATTCGCATCTACGGGTTGTATTACAGATATTAAGGGAGAAGCAATTGTATGCCAAATTCAGTAAGTGTGAATTTTGGCTGAAGGAGGTGACCTTTTTGGGGTATGTTGTGTCTTCTGAGGGAATTAGAGTTGATCTCCGAAAAATTGAGGCTGTATTGGAATGGAAGCCACCGAAGTCAGTAGAAAAAATCTGAAGTTTTCTAGGTTTGGCTGGGTATTATAGGCAATTCATTGAAGGGTTTTCATTGATTGCTGCACCCCTAACTAAGCTATTGCGTAAGGGAGTACCATTTGTGTGGTCAGATACACAGCAAGAGAGATTTGAGAAATTGAAGAAGATTCTGACAGAAGCGCCAATATTGATTCAACTTGAGGCAAGTAAGGAGTTTATTATTTATTGTGATGCGTCACACATGGGCTTGGGATGTGTGTTGATGCAAGGGGGAAGTGGTGGCTTATGCATCTCGTCAATTACGGCCACATGAGGTGAACTATCCCACTCATGATTTGGAGTTAACTGGAGTGGTATTTGCTCTGAAGATATTGAGACACTATTGTACGAGAGAAGTCGATTATCTACACGAACCATAAGAGTCTGAAGTACCTTCTTACCCAGAAGGAGTTGGGCTTAAGACAGCGGAGGTGGATAGAATTGTTGAAAGATTATGACTACTAAATTGAGTACCATCCAGGTAAAGCTAATGTAGTGGCAGATGCGTTGAGTCGTAAGGTGATATCGGATTTGAGAGTGATGTTTGCTCATCTCAGCCTTTATGAAGATGGTAGCTTGTTAGCTGAACTTCAAGTGAAGCCTGCATGGGTAAGTCAGATTAAGGAAAAGCAATTGTTAGATGAAAGGTTGGGTTCTCGACTTCAACAAGTGGAAAGTGGTGAGATAGGGGATTTTGGATTAAATAGTGATGGAGTATTATGTTTCCGTGGAAGAGTTTGTATACCAAGGGATTCCGAATTGAGACAAATGATTCTGCGTGAGGCGCATAGTAGTCCATACGCTATGCACCCCAGGGGAAACAAAATGTACCGAGACCTCCGTGAGTAGTATTGGTGGCCAGGGTTGAAACGGGAGGTTACAGACTTCGTGAGCAAGTGCTTGACATGTCAGCAGGTGAAGGCAGAACATCAATTGCCTTCAGGGTTACTACAATCGATGAAAATCCCACTATGGAAATGAGAAAGGATAACGATGGATTTTGTTAGTGGGTTACCCTTAACGCCTACTAAGAAAGATTCAGTATGGGTAATAGTGGATCGGTTAACGAATACTGCTTATTTCCTACCTATTCGTACGGATTATTCATTGCAAAAGTTTGCCAAGTTGTATGTAGCAGAGATCGTGAGGTTGCATGGGGTACCGATGTCTATCATATCAGACAGGGATCCTAGGTTTACATCACGGTTTTGGAAGGCTCTACATGAACCTTTGGGAACAAGGCTAGATTTCAGCAAAGCATTCCATCCGCAAACTAATGGTCAGTCGGAAAGAGTAATCCAGATTTTAGAAGACATGTTAAGGGGCTATGTGATCTATTTCAAGGGTAGTTGGGAAGATTTTCTACCATTGGCAGAGTTTGTATACAACAACAGCTATCAATCTAACATTCAGATGCCACACTATGTAACACCCCTAACCCGTATCTGTCGCCAAATTAGAGTTACGAGGCATTACTCGTCAAATCACCAGTCAACACACTCATACAAATACTATTACATTAATTAATAGTAATTAATCCATGCTATCACGATCAAACATGTACTTTCATTTTAAAAATTATAATGTTAACAGGCTTATTACAAATAATATCATTACTATCATATAAAAACAAGTTTAAATCAAATAGTAAAAAAAGACTATTCATTTGGTCATTTTTTTTTTTTTGAATACATTAGCCGAATATGTACATCCACCCTTGTTCAATTTATACCAATCAAATGCATTAATATTTAAGACAAATATACCTACATGACAAAGCTTTGCTAATTACCATTATCATCCATCTACATTATCAGTTAATTCGTTATAGATGACATGATCAAATTACGCAAAACCAAGCTCATATATGACCTTAACCATAAAAGATTAATCCCTCATATAAACTTAATCATATCCTTTTCAAATGTTCTTAACTTAGGAATATATCTATAATGTTATTAATACAAATCATATAACTATATTTATATAATCACATGCGCCCTATCACTAAGTGTTCACCAAAAATAATTTAACCATTCAAACCTCATGTCCGTATGCATATGAACATCCAATAAAATTTTAAACTCCAATCTAAACCAATGCCATGGCCAAATATTACAAGTAAGTATACTAATATTTTGATCGTTAATATTTCACACATAACATAACATGAAATAAACTTTCATGATATATCCGAACATAAAAATTAATAATAACATAATCAAGCATTACTAAACCATTTTCACAAATATATATATATAGCAACATATTAACTTGATAACATACTACATGCTTTAAATCATCTAGCATCCAACATTTATCCTTATTAGCTAAGTGCATATCCCAACAATACACCATGTATATATATATATCATATGATCATTTTCCGTGTGTGATTTAAAGCATGACCAAATCACATATCTAATGGTATTATAATGAAAGCTACTATATCAAAATGTAAAACCTAAACTTAACCAAAAGCAACAGCCTTATTCGCAAGGCCATATTTATTTTTACAATCCGAACATCATCATTCATTACTTATCAAAACAAAGCCTATACATGCCTTTGATTCAAAAGTTTACAAAACATAACTATACCTAAAAGAGTGATAGTGCGGTTGACTTCGTTCCAAATCCTTCGAGTCCGTAACTGGAACCTAATCTATGAAACAAGGGTAAACAAGAATACACACAATAAGCTTGCTAGCTTAGTAAGTCTCAAGCAGTATTTATGACATATACACACATATGTACTATCATAGCCAAATATCAATGTTCATATATAGCGAAACCTTATTCATCGTATACTTAACTTGTAAGACTTATCGAAAGTACCTTGATCGATAAATAAAGTCATATGCATTTCCACATACAACCAAATAACATCTTCAATGTACATCTAAAATGATCTCACATAATTGACTGTGTACAAATATATATATGTATAAAGCATGGCCGAAACTATATATATAATATAATTTCTCCTATATGCCATCAATCCACATCAACTCAATGTCATTTTTATTCGCATACCTTACATACTGAATGCACTAACACATTTCTAACAACTTACGTATTTGATCAACATCTCATATATCACGACTTGATTCAATACATACCTTTTGGCCAAACATAATCACTCACATAAAAATATATAATTTGACTTTCATCATTACAAATAATCAACTAACCTTGTCACTTACCAATATAATAAGTTAATTTCCTTTTTCTTTTTAGAGCTTATAGCTCAATCTACTATGTATATACATCTCCGATTCTCTATTTTAACTTATCACCGGCAAAAAGCTTGCTAGGCATTAAAGCCCGAATTATATCACCGACACGAGGCCTGCTAGGCAGTAAGCCTGAAATGAATCACCGACACTAGGCCTACTAGGCACAAAGCCTGACATATAACACCGGCACAAAGCCTGCTAGGCATTAAAGCCTGAAATGAGTCACCGGTACAAGGCCTGCTAGGCACAAAGCCTGAAATAAGTCACCAAGCACTAGGCACCTGAGGCTTAAAGCCCGAGATATCATCATTTTCAAAATTTCAATGAACATTTCAATAATATCATAACCACTTATCACTTAAACTTCACAATTCTATCACATTTCCAATTCAACTAAGCTTATTCACTTTTCACAAATAAAACTATTATAACATTGTATAATAAAACATATCCGATTCAATATAACATTACTACATTCGGCTATCACATGTAAATATAGCCAAATTTATCAAATTTTGTCATTTAATACTTTCATAATGCATTCTTTAACATAATCCAACAGGGACTTACCTCTACTGTCGATAGACCGTCTTGAATCATTTATTCGATAACCTTTGTTTTTCCCCATCCAAATGCTTTTTCTTTGTTCTTGATCTAAACACATAAAAATTTAGCTCATTCAAGTACATTTCATCTCAATTTAGTCCCTAAGAACATAAATAGGCAAATTACCAATTTACCCCTACTATTTCACATTTTTGCATTTTAGTACTAATTGCACAAAACACAAAATACTCAAAATTTCCCCATGCTACTCAAGAGCCGAATCTTCCTAGGGACCTTACAAGTCCTTTTATTTCATTTATTTTGCAAATAAGTCCCTTTAAAATTTTATTATTATAGATTAGCCCTAATTACAAAATTTTACCAAAATTTCTAATACAAAATTTGTAAATCTTTAACTCATCTTTAATTTGAAATCATCAAATATCAAAACCTCAAGAATTCATCAATGGCGAATCATATATACACACTAATCTTAGAAATTCTAGCATGGGTTGGGTAATATCTGAAGCAACGATCTCAAAAATATAGAAATTATTAAAACCAAGAAAACACACCTTGAATTTTAGCTAGATGATGGCCGAACCTTCCAAGCTTTTAAACCCTTATTTTCATGGCTAAATTTCGGCACTTGAAGATGAAGAACAAAAATTTGGCTTTTAATTTTATGTAATATAACATATAATAACATATAATAATAAAAAAATTATAACATAAGGTTATACTTGACCTTTGCCACCCACTAACTCATAAAATGGGTTAATTTCACTTTTAATACTCCATATTAAAAAGCCATCCTCATATAAGCACTTTTCACTTTAGCTTGCAACTTTTACGCTTTACGCGATTAAGTCCTTTTTATCAAATTAAGTGCTTAAACGATAAAATTTTTCTACGAAACTTTCACACATATTAATTCACATATAATAAACACATAATATAATATTTAAAAATTTTTCAGACTCAGATTCGTGGTCCCGAAACCACCGTTCCGATTAGGGTCAAATTCGGTCTGTTACAACTCTCTCCCCTTAAGGATTTTCGTACCCGAAAATCTTACCGTTAGATAAAGTCGGATATTGTTGCCTCATTGAGTCCTCAGGCCCCCACGTAGCCTCTTCAACTCCGTGCCTTTTCCACAGTACTTTTACTAATGGAATTTTCTTGTTTCTTAACTCTTTCTTTTCCCGAGCTAAAATACGAATCGGTTCTTCCTCATACGTCATATCGGGTCGAATTTTAATCTCAGACGGTGTAATCACATGGGACGGATCTGATCTGTACTTACGAAGCATCGAAACATGAAATACATCATGTATCTTTTCTATCTCAGAAGGCAACTTCAATCTATAAGCAACAGGCCCAATACGTTCAGTAATTTCATAAGGTCTGATGAATCTCGGACTAAGTTTGCCTTTCCGATCAAATTGGAGTACCTTTTTTCCACTGAGAAACTTTCAAGAATACTCGATCTCCAACTTGAAATTCAATGTCTTTACATTTCAAATCAGCATAAGACTTTTGACGATCCGAGGTAGCTTTCAAATTGTCTCTAATAATAGCTACTTTCTGTTCGGTTTCTTTAATCAAATCAATCCCGTGTATCTTATTCTCACTCAGCTCAGTCCAGTATAATGGTGTTCGACACCTTCGCCAGTACAAGGCTTCATAGGGCGCCATTTTGATACTAGATTGAAAACTGTTATTATAGGCAAATTCAATCAGAGGTAGGTATGTTCCCAAGTACCTTCAAACTCGAGAATGCAACATCTCAACATGTCCTCAAGTATCTGAATAGTTCTCTCAGATTGTCCATCCGTCTGAGGATCAAAGGCTGTACTAAAATGAAGTTTAGTATCTAAAGCATCTTGCAACTTCTTCCAAAATCGTGATGTGAATCTCAGGTCTTTGTCCGAAACAATAGAACTTGGTCACCATGCAACCTCACAATTTGTGATATATACAATTCAGCAAGTTTATCAAGTGAGTAGTCCGTTCGAATTGGTACAAAATGAGCCGATTTGGTCAATCTATCAACTATAACCCAGACTGCATCTTTCTTGCTCGGTGTCATAGGCAAACCAGATACAAAATCCATAGTGATTCTATCCCATTTCCATTTAGGTATCATGATCGGCTGAAGCAACCCAGAAGGCACTTGATGCTTGGCTTTTACTTGCTGACAAATTAAGCACTTTGAAACAAATTCAGATATATCTCGTTTCATACCGTGCCACCAAGAAATCGCTTCAAGTCATTATACATTTTCGTGCTACCTGAATGTATCGACATCTGACTATTATGAGCTTCTTTCAATAACATCTGAATCAAATCCATGTCCCTCGGTACACACATTCAGCCTTTGTATTTCAAGCAGTCATTATCATCAATTCGAAATTCTGACTCTGCTTTATTTCCACACTGAGCCCGTTTGATAGTCATATCTTTTTCAGCTTTTTGTACATCACAAATTTGCTGAATAAACATCGGTCTTGCTTTTAACTCGGCTATGATCGAACTATCACCTGACATAACCATCTGTGTGTTCAATGCACGAAGAGCAAGCAATGATTTTTGACTTAATGCATCTGCAACAACGTTAACTTTCCCCGGATGGTAGTCAATTACTAACTCATAGTCTTTCAATGGTTCTAACCATCTACGTTGTCTCAAGTTCAACTCTTTTTGAGTCATCAAATATTTAAGACTTTTGTGATCCGAGTAAACATGACATTTCTCGCCAAATAAATAATGACGCCAAATTTTCAAGTCATGAACACAATAGCTGCAAGTTCTAAGTCATGCGTCGGGTAATTTCTTTCATGCGGCTTCAATTGTCTTGAAGCGTAGGCTACAAATTTGCCTTCCTGCATCAAAATGCAGCCCAAACCATTCAAAGAAGCATCAGAATAAACAACAAATTCTTTACCCGATTCAGGCTGAACTAACACTGGAGCTTCGGTCAAAAGGGCTTTCAACTGATCGAAACTTTTCTGACAATTTTCTGACCACTCGAACTTGACATCTTTCTATAGTAGCTTTGTCAAAGGTGTAGCTATTACAGAAAAATCTTTCACAAATCGTCGATAGTAACCCACAAGTCCCAGAAAACTTCGAATCTTGGAAACATTTTTCGGTGGTTTCCAATCAAGTATAGCCGAGATTTTGTTCGGATCAACTCGAATGCCGGATGCTGAAACAACATGTCCCAAAAAGCTGACCTCTTTCATCCAGAACTCACACTTACTAAACTTCACATACAACTGTTGATTTCGCAAAGTTTGTAGCACTAATCTCAAATGCTCAGCATGCTCGATTTCATCTTTGGAGTAGATCAATATATCATCAATAAATACTACCACAAATCGATCCAAAAACTGTCTAAAAACTTGATTCATCAAATCCATAAAAACAGCAGGTGCATTAGTAAGCCCAAAAGGCATAACCAAAAACTCAAAATGTCCGTACCTCGTCCTAATGTAGTCTTTAACATCCGTATCTCGACTCATAATCGACAATAACCCAATCTCAAATCTATCTTGAAAATCTGAAGCCCTTTCAACCGATCAAATAAATCATCAATCCGAGGTAATGGGTACTTATTCTTTATAGTTACCTTATTTAGTTACCGATAATCAATACACATTCGCATCGTTCCATCTTTCTTTTCACAAAAAAACTGTGCACCCAAGGAGAGAAACTTCGGTCGTGCAAAACCCCTATCTGTTAACTCTTGCAAGCGTGCTTTCAACTCTTTTAACTCAAGAGGTGCCATCCGACACGGAGCTATTGAGATCGAGTCGTTCTGGTGCTAATTCAATGCCAAACTCAATTTCTCGTCTTCGGGGTAAACCCGGTAGTTCTTCAGAAACACATCCGGTATTCACATACAAGTGCAGATTCAATCTATTTCTCGGACAATTTATTATCCAAGACATAAGCCAAATAAGCTTCGCACCTTTTCTTACATACTTCCGGCTAACATCGAGGATATAATCAGGAAACCCACTTAAATCACTAGATTCAATTCTAATGATCTCACCGCTCGATGTCTCAAATCAATAAGCTTTCTTTTGCAATTCACCACCGCATCATGTGAAGTTAACGATCCATTCCCAAAATTATATCAAACTCATCGAAGAACAACACATTAAATCATTGGGAAACAAAATCCCGAATCATCAACGGCAACCTTTACACACTTTATTAACAAACACACATCTACCCAAAGGGTTGGATCGCAAATCACAAACTCGATGAGACTCAATGGCAAAGTCTTCTTGAATACCGAGTTTCACATACATATGAATGGGTCGAACCGGGATCAATCAATGCAATCACGGTAGTATCATAAAGGGTGAAAATAACGGTAATGACATCTAGAGAAGCGAGATCCTCTCTAGCTCGAGTAACATAAGCTCTAGCTAGAGCTCTAGCCTCGGATCGAATCTGCTTGTGTTCTTCGTCCCTCTCGACTACCACCTACTTTGCTAATGCCTGGGTGGTGCGCCCGTGTTGATGCATTTGCTTTCGGTATAGAGTTACATGTAGTATTCTACTCACTAACATCGGGCACTCTCGAATAAAATGGTCTGAGGATCCACATTTAAAGCAGGACCGATCACGAACTCTACAACTTCCAGAATGCCATTTTCCACAATGTTTGCATTCAACTCGATTCTGTGGAACGTTACCAACACTGGCCATCGAGGTAGCTCGGGAGCCCACTGGAGGTTGATCACGTCTAGGTAAATTTGAAGTAACTTTATGTCAGCTGAAATCATCTCTGAACTTCTTAGATGTGGAATGGAAAGTCTTATCGGACGACCTCTTACGAATGTCTCTAGCTTCTGTCTCAGCCTTTCTTTTCTCTTTCCTGAGCTCTTCAGCTTTGCAAGCTCGCTCAACTAGAGTCACAAATTCTTGAATTTCAAGAATGCCAACAAGAAACTTTATCTCTTCATTCAGACCGTCTTCAAACCTTTTACACATGATGGCTTCAGTTGATACATACTCCCGAGCATATCGGCTCAATATGACAAATTTTTGCTCATATTCAGTCACGGTCATTTGCCCCTATTTTAGTTCAAGAAATTCTTTACGTTTCTGGTCGATGAACCTCTGGCTGATATATTTCTTGCGGAATTCATTCTGGAAGAAATCCCATGTCACTTTTTCTTTTGGAACCACCGATACTAGTGTATTCCACGGTGATAAGCGGTGTCTGAAGTAAAGATATAGCACATTTCAAACATTAAATGCAGGTGCGCAGGATAGCTCATCAAGTACCGAATAGTGTTATCAAGCCACATTTCATTTCGCTCTGCATCATCATCATCATTAGCCTTGAATTCCTCGGCCCCAAATTTCTTGATTTTATCAACAGGAGGCCTACTAGATCTTATTGGATCTATCATCGAAGTCTTGAAGGTACCGGAGTTAGATTATTCGGGGTGGAGGTTGTTGTACAGTGGATTATTACGAATAAACTGGGTAAACCATTCATTCATCATTTGGTAGAAGGCTTGTTTAGCCTCTCCTCGTGGTTACCCAGAATCGGTTGAGAGTCTAATGGCGTGATCCATCTACGAGACCAGCGCAACACTCTCCACATCATCGCCTACGGCTCTATCGGGATCGAAATCCATTTACTATATAAAATACAATTAAAATTGTCAGAAGTCACCACACTATCATATATACAATTCAAAGGCATGTATAGCTAGACTCTTACATACTACGGTAGTCCTAGAATAGACTAAACCGTAGCTCTGATACCAATAAAATGTAACACCCCTAACCCATATCTGTCACCAAATTAGGGTTACGAGGCATTACTCATCAAATCACCAGTCAACACACTCATACAAATACTATTACATTAATTAATAGTAATTAATCCATGCTATCACGATCAAACATGTACTTTCATTTTAAAAATTATGATGTTAACAAGCTTATTACAAATAATATCATTACTATCATATAAAAACAAGTTTAAATCAAATAGTAAAAAAGACTATTCATTTGGTCATTTTTTGAATACATTAGCGAATATGTACATCCACCCTTGTTCAATTTATACCAATCAAATGCATTAATATTTAAGACAAATATACCTACATGACAAAGCTTTGCTAATTACCATTATCATCCATCTACATTATCGGTTAATTAGATTATAGATGACATGATCAAATTACATAAAACCAAGCTCATATATGACCTTAACCATAAAAGATTAATCCTCATATAAACTTAATCATATCCTTTTCAAATGTGCTTAACTCAGAATATATCTATAATGTTATTAATACAAATCATATAACTATATTTATATAATCACATGCCCTATCACTAAGTATTCACCAAAATAATTTAACCATTCAAACCTCATGTCCGTATGCATATGAACATCCAATAAAATTTTAAACTCAATCTAAACCAATGCCATGGCGAATATTACAAGTAAGTATACTAATATTTTGATCGTTAATATTTCACACATAACATAACATGAAATAAACTTTCATGATATATCCAAACATGAAAAATTAATAATAACATAATCAAGCATTACTAAACCATTTTCACAAATATATATATATATAGCAACATATTAACTTGATAACATACTACATGCTTTAAATCATCTAGCATCCAACATTTATCCTTATTAGCTAAGTGCATATCCCAACAATACACCATGTATATATATATGTCATATGATCATTTTCCGTGTGTGATTTAAAGCATGACCGAAATCACATATCTAATGGTATTATAATGCAAGCTACTATATCAAAATGTAAAACCTAAACTTAACCAAAAGCAACAGCCTTATTCGCAAGGCCATATTTATTTTTACAATCCGAACATCATCATTCATTACTTATCAAAACAAAGCCTATACATGCCTTTGATTCAAAAGTTTACAAAACATAACTATACCAAAAGAGTGATAGTGCGGTTGACTTCGTCCCAAATCCTTGAGTCCAGAATCGGAACCTAATCTATAAAACAAGGGTAAACAAGAATACACACAATAAGCTTGCTAGCTTAGTAAGTCTCAAGCAGTATTTATGACATATACACACATATGTACTATCATAGCCAAATATCAATGTTCATATATAGCGAAACCTTATTCATCGTATACTTAACTTGTAAGACTTATCGAAAGTACCTTGATCGATAAATAAAGTCATATGCATTTCCACATACAACCGAATAACATCTTCAATGTACATCTAAAATGATCTCACATAATTGAGTGTGTACAAATATATATATGTATAAAGCATGGCCGAAACTATATATATATATAATATAATTTCTCCTATATGCCATCAATCCACATCAACTCAATGTCATTTTTATTCGCATACCTTACATACTGAATGCACCAACACATTTCTAACAACTTACGTATTTGATCAACATCTCATATATCACGAACTTGATTCAACACATACCTTTTGGCCGAACATAATCACTCATATAAAAATATATAATTTGACTTTCATCATTACAAATAATCAACTAACCTTGTCACTTACCAATATAATAAGTTAATTTCCTTTTTCTTTTTAGAGCTTATAGCTCAATCTACTATGTATATACATCTCCGATTCTCTGTTTTAACTTATCACCTGTAAAAAGCCTGCTAGGCATTAAAGCCCGAATTATATCACCGGCACGAGGCCTGCTAGGCAGTAAGCCTAAAATGAATCACCGACACTAGGCCTGCTAGGCACAAAGCCTGACATATAACACCGGCACAAAGCCTGCTAGGCATTAAATCCTGAAATGAGTCAACGGCACAAGGCCTGCTAGGCACAAAGCCTGAAATAAGTCACCGGTACTAGGCCTGCTAGGCTTAAAGCCCGAGATATCATCATTTTCAACATTTCAATGAACATTTCAATAGCATCATAACCACTTATCACTTAAACTTCACAATTCTATCACATTTCCAATTCAACTAAGCTTATTCACTTTTCACAAATAAAACTAGTATAACATTGTATAATAAAACATATCCGATTCAATACAACATTACTACATTCGGCTATCACATGTAAATATACCCAAATATATCAAATTTTGTCATTTAATACTTTCATAATGCATTCTTTAATATAATCTAGCTTAGGGACTTACCTCGGCTGTCGATAGACCGTGCGAATCGGCTATTCGATAACTTTTGTTTTTCCCCGATCCAAATCCGTTTTTCTTTGTTCTTGATCTAAACACATAAAAATTTAGCTCATTCAAGTACATTTCATCTTAATTTAGTCCCTAAGCACATAAATAGGCAAATTACCAATTTACCCCCACTATTTCACATTTTTGTATTTTAGTACTAATTGCACAAAACACAAAATACTCAAAATTTCCCATGCTACTCAAGAGCGAATCTTCCTAGGGACCTTACAAGTCCTTTTATTTCATTTATTTTGCAAATAAGTCCCTTTAAATTTTATTATTATAGATTAGCCCTAATTACAAAATTTTACAAAAATTTCTAATACAAAATTTGTAAATCTTTAACTCATCTTTATTTGAAATCATCAAACATCAAACACCTCAAGAATTCATCAATGGCCAAATCATATATACACACTAATCTTAGAAATTCTAGCATGGGTCGGGTAATATACGAAGCAACGATCTCAAAAATATAGAAATTATTAAAAACCGAAGAAAAACACACCTTGAATTTTAGCTAGATGATGGCCAAACCTTCCAAGCTTTTAAACCCTTATTTTCATGGCTAAATTTTGGCACTTGAAGATGAAGAACAAAAATATGGCTTTTAATTTTATGTAATATAACATATAATAACATTTTCTTATATTTTACCATTTTAGCCTTTATTTAATAATAAAACAAATTATAACATAAGGTTATACTTGACCTTTGCCACCCACTAACTCATAAAATGGGTTAATTTCACTTTTAATACTCCATATTAAAAAGCCATCCTCATATAAGCACTTTTCACTTTAGCTTGCAACTTTTACGCTTTACGATTAAGTCCTTTTATCAAATTAAGTGCTTAAACGATAAAATTTTTCTACGAAACTTTCACACATATTAATTCACATATAATAAACACATAATATAATATTTAAAAATTTTTCAGACTCAAATTCATGGTCCCGAAACCACCGTTTCGATTAGGGTCAAATTCGGTCTGTTACACCCTACGAGGCGTTGTATGGTCGTAGGTGTCATACTCCTACCTGCTGGACTGATTTAGGAGAGCAACAGATTTTGGGTCTAGAGTTAATCTCGGAGACAGAGGAAAAAGTTAAGGTAATTCAGGCTTAGTTAAAAGAAACTTCGGACAGACAGAATTCGTACGCGGATCTGAAGTGTAAGGATATAGAGTTTTCGGTGGGAGATAAGGACTTTTTGAAGGTCTCACCTTGGAAGAAGATCTTAAGATTTGGACAGAAGGGCAAGTTGAGCCCTAGGTTCATCAGACCATACTGTGTACTTGTAACATCCGGGATTTAGGGGCGTTGCATTTACTTTGTATCTGTATGTTTGGTATACTTTGTATGTTGTTTGAGCGTGTTTGGGGTCTCCAGGAAGTCCCGGGGTTAAGTCAAAATCTTTGCCAGAATTTTAATTTTGGGCATTTAGGAGGGAAGCTAACTAGGGCAGGACTTAAGGTTTATTGTTTGTGTTTGGTGACATAAGAATTAAAGTGGCAAGGTGGCAGAGAGGTGCCACTTAAGAGGCAGAAGAGTGACGCCACAATGAGAAGGGAATGAGCAAGTTTGAGGCGCACAGTTCACATTTTGGAATTTATTTTGGCATCAGGATGAGTAGAGTTGGATTCGGCAAGGGACCTTGAAGAGGGGGTGTGGAATTAGTCAAATATTTTGAATTTGAGGCTATGAGAGAAAGGTGGGTGTTGACTTGTTCAAATCAATTCAAATGGGAGGTTGTGAGTGAATATAGGAGAAAATCAAGAGGAAGAAAGTGGAGAAGGGTGTTAGCCGAATTTTTGCAGCTTGATGTAGGGGGAAGAGGTCGGTTTTGATTTGATGAGTTTAGGTGCCGAAGGTTTGGAAGGGTTAGCTTTTAGATGTAGTGAGCTCTCTCTTTTCAGCTTTTAGAGTGTTGGGCACTTTGGCAGCTTTGTTCATTCTTTGTATAGCCAAAACCCCAAGGGTCTTTGTCCATTCTTCTTTTAGCCTAAACCGAAACCATTTCTCTCCCTCTCTTTTGCATTTTTGGTAACTTGAGTTCTTTACATCACCTTAAAAATCGAAACCTGTAGCACCCTTCTCGTCTCCATTCTATTTTCTCTGTTTTTCTCCACACTTTCTCCATTACTTCTTCAAAAGCCGAACCCCAACTCTCCCTTCCTCTCCTTTTCTATTTTTGTTTCTTTTGTTCACATTTTGTTTCACACCTCTAAACCCCTTAGCCGAAACTTATCACCACCTACACCACTTCATTATTTCTTCCTCATTTATTTTCCTTAGTCGAACCTTTACCCCCTTACCCTAAAGGATTCATCTCGTGTTCTCTCTTTTTCTCAAGGCAAAATCCATTTGTTTTTTCTTCTCATGGTGTTGGTTCATCACAACTAAAACTCATCTCTCACTTTGAGGTATCATCATTAAGTCAAATCTTCTCATGGTGTTATAGAGCGGTGTGTAGAGGATGGAAAATTAGGTTGGGTTGGGCTATCATGTTGATTATTTGTTTATACTGTGATGATTGGGCTTCGGCCGATGTTGTTTTGGGGCACAGGCCCACTTGTGGATTTTGTGGACTAATTGCACAGTGAGTCTGGTGACTTACTCTATTTTCTTAAACAACTTGCATGTAACTCATAGTTCTTTGGACTGGGCTGGAATGGACTCGAGGTGGCCATGCATGGGTTACTCTATTAAACTTTATTTTATTTATCGTTTGATACTTTTGGGGATTTTTTTATTTGTAATAATGCCACTTCAATTTGGTAAATTTTCTTTTAGATTTTAATTTTTGGACACATAAATTACAAACTACTAAATAGGACGTTTTGATAAAATACAAAACTGAGGTTTCTCTATAACCGGTTAAACAACATTTCTTATAAAAAGAGGATCATGTTAATAATCTAATAATCGAATAATCGGTAAGTGTTTTTAGATGTCACCTAACTGCAAGGCTTGGCTATTTAAATTTTATAACTTAAATGAATAACGGGATTTCAACTGAACTACAAAATTTGAGTTTTTCTAAAATGTCTTAGAAATCAACTGAAGCTCGTGAAACATTCTAAACTATTTTTCTAGTAACATGGCAGATCTGGTCGTGGTGTTTGGGCTGGGTTTGGGGTGTTACAATTTGGTATCAGAGCCTGGTTTAAAAAGCTCGGCCTTGGGTTTTGGGTTCAAAAAGGTTTCCAAATTTTGTATTTAAAATGGTTTAGAAAAAAAAATAGGAACCTATTTTCTGGAAATGTGGCACCCAAGTTTCCGGCCCAAGTCTGCCAGGTAAGTTTTTTGATTGTTAGGTAATTTGCATGAGGTAGCTCTATGTTATGGATATATCACTATGGATAATAGGATTTAGAAACTCTATGGTAGAGATGAAACCCGTTAGGAATGCATGTGCTTGCGGAAGAAACTACTCATAATTCTATCTCCATAAAATTACTTGTTAATAAACTGTGGAAGGAAATACTAACGCATAAAATTTGTAATTAGAGTAAGACAGAGAGGTAGACATGAGTGGTAGAGGATGTGGACATGTTACACGCGACCATGGAAGAGGCCGGGGTAATAAGGTTGAACTCTCAGAAGTGGGAAATGAGCCTGAGGGCGAAGCACCAGCATCACCTGTGGCGGAAGCAGGATCGTAGGACAGAACTGGTGGAGATGATGCCCTGTCTCAAGCAATGCCACGTGTGTTGGAAAGAGTGGCCGGGGCAAGCACTGGAACAGCAACTCAGAGTCCATTCCTGAGCTACTCCGAGCTAATGAAGTTGAAATGTTTAGGGGTATCTCTGGGGTAGCTCCAAATGTGGCTGAGTATTGGCTAGAGGCAGTCGAGAGAATTATGGATGATTTGGACTACACGGTAGAAGAGAGGCTGAAGGGTGCAGTATCTCTACTTCGGGATGAGGCATACCAGTGGTGGCTCACCGTGAGAGAGGGTACTCCAGCAGACCGAGTTGATTTGGATTTCTTTAAGACGATGTTTCAAGGGAAGTACGTTGGGGCCAGTTATGTGGATGCTCAGAGGAAAGCATTCTTGAATTTAGTTCAAAGAGGTAAATCGAGACTGAATATGAGTCAGAATTCCTACAGTTGAGCCGGTACGCCCGAGGGATAGTTGCGATCGATTATGAGTGTTGCATGCAATTTGAAGATGGGCTGGGAGATGAGCTGCGAGTGTTGATAGCTCCACAACGAGAGAGAGATTTTGCTATCCTGGTGGAAAAGGCTACAATAGCTGAGGATGTAAAACAGACTGAGAAGCAAAATAAAGACAAGGATAGAGGCAGAAATAAGAGGAGTTATGGACCGTCAGGGTCATTTAGGGGTTTTCAAAAGAGGCCTGGGGTTGATGGATCGGGTCGAGCTGTAACGTTAATTGTTGTTGGGCAATTTCGACAGTGTGCTCAGTGTGGGAGATCGCATGCAGGAGAGTGCTGGGGAAAAAGTTAGGGAATGTTTCAAGTGTGGGTCAAAGGATCATCTATTAAGGAATTGTCCGCTGGAAATTACCAGGGCTAGGGTGGTAGGTCAGGGGTTTGTGCTGCCAGGAAGGGGTGGATAGCAGATGCCGAGAGGTCGTGGTCCGAATAGAGGAGGGAATGGTTTTGGTCAGGGTCGTGGAGCACCGGGCAGAGGTGCTGGGTATATGGAGGCAAGACAAACCGATTTAGTTTATGTATCCAGACACCGAGAAGGGGGGGATGCACCAGATGTTATAACAGGTACGTTCTTCATTTTCAGTTTACCCTTTACTGCATTAATTGATATTGGGTCGATGCATTCCTATGTTGCTAGTGTGGTGTCTGGAACCTCGAACATTAACTCTGAAACTGTTTCTAGGGAGATGACTATACTTAGTCCTTGAAGGCAATCTGTAGTTGTAAACAAACTTTTTAGAAGTGTGCCTCTAGAAGTACAAGGGTTGATTTTCCCGACTGATTTGATGGAACTACCGTTCGGGGAGTTTGATTTGATCTTAGGCATGGATTGGTTGGTAAGATATCGTGCAAACTTGGATTGTGCTGCTAAGCGCCTGGTGTTAAGGACTCCAGAGGGTAATGAAGTTTTGGGGATAGGTGAAAGGAGAGACTACTTGTCCAATGTAGTGTCTGCTCTTAAGTCGGAAAGAATGGTGAGAAAAGGGTGCGTGGCTTTCCTAACTTTTGTTACTGTATTGGATGCAAAGGAAGTTGCCGTAAATGAGGTTAGAACAGTGAAGGAATTTATGGATGTCTTTCCTGAAGAGCTTTCAGGGTTGCCTCTAGATCGTGAGGTGGAGTTGAAATTGAGCTACTTCCGGGTATGGCTCCGGTGTCCATCGCTCCTTATAGGATGGCGGCAAAGTAGCTAGTTGAACTTAAAACTCAGATCCAAGAGTTATTAGATTGTAGTTTTATTTGGCCCAGTGTATCTCCGTGGGGAGCGTCGGTACTATTTCTGAAGAAGAAAGACGGGTCCATGCGAATATGTATTGATTACCACCAGTTGAATAAGTTGACGATTAAGAACAAGTACCCGTTGCCAAGGATAAATGATCTATTTGATCAGCTCAAAGGGGCTTCAGTCTTTTCAAAGATAGATTTGAGGTTGGGATACCATCAGCTTAAGGTTAGGGAAGCAAATATTCACAAGACAACTTTTCAGACTCACTATGGCCACTACAAGTTCCTGGTGATGTTGTTTGGGTTGACAAATGCACCAGCTGTATTCGTATATATGATAAACTGAGTCTTCCAACCCTATCTGGACCGATTCATTGTAGTGTTCATAGACGTCATTCTAGTTTATTCCAAGACAAAAGAGGAATACGATTCTCATCTTTGGGTGGTTTTGATTTGAGGGAGAAGCAGTTGTACGCCAAGTTTAGCAAGTGTGAGTTTTGGTTGAAGGAAGTTACCTTTCTGGGTCATGTGGTATCTGCGGAAGGGATTAGGGTTGATCCCCAGAAGATTGAAGCTGTGTTGGACTGAAAATCGCCTAAGTCTATGGCAGAGATCCGATGTTTCTTGGGATTGGCAGGTTATTACAGAAGGTTTGTTGAGGGTTTCTCCTTAATTGTGGCACCCATAACCAAGTTGTTGCGAAAAGGGGTACCATTTGTTTGGACTGGTAAGCAACAGGAAAGTTTTGAGAAGCTGAAGAGGATTTTGACAGAGGTTTCGGTGTTGATTCAGCCTGAGGCCGATAAAGAGTTCATGGTTTATTGGGATATTTCTCACACGGGTTAGGTTGTAACACCCCAAACCCGGACAAGACACCATGTAATGAGAAGGAATCGCCGACAAATGGGAAAGGTTCGCTTGAGTGCTTAACACCCTTACTTTCGGCTTTGCACAATTAAAGAAAGAAGAAGAAAATGTGAGAAGAAGGGATATAGGTTTCGACACACAATTGAAAAAGAAAAAGTGATGAATGAGCACATTCGCTATCAAGGAGTTTGAAGAAAAAAATAAAACAAATTGGCAACTAGGCTTTGACTTCACAAAGGAGAGATGGAGGAATTTACTTGGGAAGTTTGACACTTTTGAGAGAAGAAGAATTTGGTTTACCAAAAGAAGAAATGGGAAAAGGAAAAGTTTTTTGACAAAAGAGGGACTTTAGCTTACCAAAATGACCGAAAAATGCACCAAAATGCAAAGGCATATTCGGCCTTCCCTCTCCACACTAAGCCGTCACTTCCCCTCAACTCCCTAAATTTCGCCCAATCCCCCAAAGCTCCCATTCACTCATTTGAAATGAGTGGACCAAGTCCTCCTCCCCACTTTGCTCTCCACCATCCAAGTCACCACTTGACCAAGTCCAAGGTAGAGTTTAAATCATCCACAACTCCTCCCTCCTATGCCGTCCAAAATAAGTGACAAAAGGGACTCTTTGCTTGAACTCGGACCTTTGGTTGAAGGCCTCCAAGGCATACACATACCATATATGCTTCGACCTTTCCGACCATTTTCGGCTTTGGGCGTGATACCAAGTTGGACGGATAGTTTCTCCTATTACCGATCGAACTACTTCATCACCCTCACCGTGCTCAGAACCATGCGCTTAGCCAGCAATCCAACTTCGCTTTGATACTTACCCAGCCAGTCCATTCCGAGAATTAGATCGAACTCCCCGAATGGCAGTTCCATCAGATCAGCCTCAAATACTACCCCTTGGAGTTCTAGAGGTGCGCCTCTATACGGTTTATCTACCACTACAGAGTGACCTAGAGGGCTTATTACGGTCATCGCCTAGAAGATATCTCGAGTCTAAATCCATTGTCTCTACTATACTATCGGCAACATAAGAGTGCGTAGAACCCACATCAATTAAGCGGTATAAGGAGAACCAAAAATCAAAAAGCGTCTGGGGTGATGACGCGTCCGGTCGTCGCCCTCCTCTCGGTGCCTCGCGGCATATACCAAACCAGTGCCTGCCTCGAACTTCTTCGCCTGCCTTTGCTCCACGGCCCCACCAGAATTACCTCCTCTGCCATTACCTCGGCCCTCTGCGGCGGTCCATTATTTCATATTGATTACGTACGATTCTCGGATGAATTCTAGCCAACTTGCGCGACAGTCCCTCACACGGTGGTCCAACGAGCCACACTCAAAACAACCTCGCCATCACCCAAAGTCCGGCCTCCCGGTGAGCCTTTCCACAATGGTTACATCTGGCGGTCCACCTCGCAGCACAACAAACCTACCCGATCGATTCGCCCACTCGGTCTAGCCCTCTTACGCTGATTACACGATGACCCGAAGACCCAAAACTCCTTTTATGACGAAGGTTTGTTCATAGGTTGTGTGTTATTGCAGGATGGGAAGGTTGTTGTGTATGCATCTCGACAGTTAAGACCGCATGAGATTAATTAAACCATGCATGATTTGGAGTTGGCTGCAGTAGTTTTTGCTCTAAAAATCTGGAGACATTATTTGTATAGAGATAAGTCTATTATCTACACCGACCACAAGTGTTTGAAACATCTTCTAACTCAGAAGGAATTGAATTTAAGGCAGCGAAGGTGGATTGAGCTGTTGAAAGATTATGACTGCTCGATCGAATATCATCTGGGTAAAGCTAATGTGGTGGCAGATGCGTTAAGCGGAAGGTAATATCAGATTTGAGAGCAGTGTTCGCCCATCTCAGTTTATATGATGACCGAAGTCTATTAGATGAACTTCAAGTGAAGCCAACATGGGTAAACCAGATTAAAGAGAAACAGTTATCAGATGATGTCTTGAGTGCTCAACTTCTGCAAGTACAAAATGGTGGGGTAGAAGATTACAGTTTGAACGGTGATAGGGTTTTGTGTTTTTGTGAGAAGGTTTGCATGCCGGGATGTGGAGTTGAGGCAGATGATTCTTTAGGAAGCGCATAGTAGCCCTTACGCTATGCATCCTGGAGGAAGGAAGACGTATCAAGATTTACGTGAATAGTTTTGGTGGCCTGGATTGAAAAGGGAAGTTACAGAGTTTGTGGGAAAGTGTTTAACGTGTCAGCAGGTAAATGCAGAGCATCAGTTGCCTTCGGGTTATTGCAGCCGGTTAAGATTCCACAGTGGAAATGGGAGAGGATCACTATGGACTTTGTTAGTGGGCTACCTCTTACGCCTACTAAGAAAGATTCAGTGTAGGTGATCGTGGATCGGTTGACAAAGTCTCCTCACTTCATACCTGTTCGTGTTGACTATTCTCTTCAGAGGTTGGCTAAGCTGTATGTGACAGAAATCGTGAGGTTGCATGGGGTACTAGTATCAATCATATCAGATAGAGACCCTAGGTTTACGTCATGATTCTGGAGGGCACTACATCAAGCTTTGGGTACAAGATTAGACTTCAGCACAACTTTTCATCCATAGACTGATGGTTAGTCTGAAAGAGTAATTTAGATCTTGGAGGATATGTTGAGAGGGAGTGTCATTGACTTCAGGGGTAGCTGGGAGGAGTTTCTACCATTGGCAGAATTTACATACAACAACAACTACCAATCTAGTATTCAGATGGCGCCCTATGAAGCATTGTATGGGCGGAGGTGTCGTACTCTTACCTATTGGATAGAATTGGGTGAACGCCAGATTTTGGGTCCAGAATTGGTTACAGAGTCAAAGGAGAAGGTTAAGTTAATTCAAATGCGATTGAATGAAGCGTCCGACGGGCAAAAGTCATATGCAGATCTGAAGTGGAAGGAGATAGAGTTTGCAGTGGGAGATCGAGTGTTCTTGAAAGTTTCACCGTGGAAGAAGGTGATGAGGTTTGGATAGAAGGGCAAGCTAAGTCCTTGATTTATCGGGCCTTATCAGGTTTTGAAACGTGTTGGACCAGTGTCGTATCAGCTGGAGTTACCTTTAGAATTAAAATAGATGCATGATGTGTTCCATGTTTCAATGTTAAGACACTACCGATTTGATCTGTCTCACGTCGTGCCAGTGGAGGAAATTGAGGTAAGTTCAGATTTGTCTTATGAGGAGGAACCAATTCAGATCTTGGAACGAGACGTCAAGGTGCTAAGAAGGAAATCAGTCCCTTTAGTCAAAGTTTTGTGGCAAAATCACGGTTCAGAGGAAGCTACATAGAAACCAGAGGATGCAATGCGACAGCAACACCCTCATCTCTTTTGACTAGGTAATTTTGAAGCTAAAATTTCTTTAAGGGGGTAGAACTGTAACATTCGGGATTTAGGGGCGTTGCATTTACTTTGTATCTGTGTGTTTGGTATACTTTGTATGTTGTTTGAGCGTGTTTGGGGTCTCCGGGAAGGCCCAGGATTAAGTCAAAATCTTGGCCAGAATTTCAATTTTGGGCACTTTAGGAGGGAAGCTGACTGGGGTAGGACTTAAGGTTTATTGTTTGTGTTTGGTGACATAAGAATTAAAGTGGCAAGGTGGCAGAGAGGCGCCACTTAAGAGGCAGGAGAGTGACGCCACAAGGAGAAGGGAATGAGCAGGTTCGAGGCGCACAGTTCACATTTTGGAATTTATTTTGGCATCAGGATGAGTAAAGTTAGATTCAGCAAGGGACCTTGAAGAGGGGGTGTGGAATTAGTCAAACATTTTGAATTTGATGCTATGAGAGAAAGGTGGGTGTTTACTTGTTCAAATCAATTCAAATAGGAGGTTGTGAGTGAAGATAGGAGAAAATCAAGGGAAGAAAGTGGAGAAGGGTGTTAGCCAAATTTCTAAAGCTTGATGTGGGGGAGGAGGTCGGTTTCGGCTTGATGAGTTTAGGTGCCGAAAGTTTGGAAGGGTTAGCTTTTAGATGTAGTGAGCTCTCTCTTTTCGGCTTTTAGAGTGTTGGGTACTTTGGCAGCTTTTTTCTTTCTTTGTATAGTCGAAACCCCAAGGGTCTTTGTCTATTCTTCTTTTAGCCTAAACCAAAACCATTTCTCTCCCTCTCTTTTGCATTTTTGGTAACTTGAGTTCTTTGCCTCACCATCAGAATCGAAACCTGTAGCACCCTTCTCGTCTCTGTTCTTTTTTCTCTGCTTTGCTCCACACTTTCTCCATTACTTCTTCAAAAGCTGAACCCCAACTCTCCCTTCCTCTCCTTTTCTCTTTTTGTTTCTTTTGTTCACATTTTGTTTCACACCTCTAAACCCCTTAGCTAAAACTTATCACCACCCACACCACTTCATTATTTCTTCCTCATCTATTTTCCTTAGCCGAACCTTTACCCCCTTACCCTAAATAATTCATCTCGTGTTCTATCTTTTTCTCAAGCCAAAATCCATTTGTTGTTTCTTCTCATGGTGTTGGTTCATCACAACCGAAACTCATCTCTCACTTTGAGGTATCATCATTAAGTCGAATCTTCTTTTCTTTGACGATTTGTGCCGAATCTTTGGGGCATCTTTCGATTTCAGTAAGGGATCTTCTTCACTTTACTGTTTGTTCTCTTCTTTTTCTCTTTGGGTTGATTAACCAAAAGTGATAATGTTGTGTAATGGTGCTTTGGCCGAATGTAGGAGAGACTTCACATTCATACTCCTATCTGCATCTAATCATCGATTGGTAAATTTTGGTAACTGGTGTTGGCCTAATGGTGGTAAGAGGGTTCATGTATCTCGTTTGGCCGAAAGGCCATATCTCCTAATCTATTTTCTTTCAACCGATTCTCACTTAGTATTTGCTTACGTACTCGATTGACTCCATCTCCGGATTATATCGATCTAGGTAAGAAATCTTCGCTTGGAACGTATATTTTTAATTTCTCTGTTCCAATGTCTTAACTCGGTCTTCTGACCAAGATCTTTTCATGGAATCAAATACCAGCCAAGCAAAGGAGGGGGTTGGACACGTAGTCCCTACCCCTAAATTCAAGAAGTGAGCAGTATCGACAGTTCGAGACTGGCCACCGGGTTGTGGGCCGACTTCTAAAAGGGATAAGCAGATCGTTGTGATCCTTACGAGTAAGGACATTAGCGAGATATCGATAGTTTAGTTCTTCGGGTTTATAGGTGTGTAAGTACCACACTATCCCTTAATTGAATAAATGTGTATATGTTATGTTTGGAAGCCAAAAATCGTGACAATGGTGATTAAGCTACCCATGTTGGGTAAAATCGAAACCCCAGGTCAGTATATTATAATCAAGCCTTATAATTATTGTTGATAGCATGATTGTGTGTGTACACTATGTATTGCATGTATGACATCATATAACTTGTCTATTATACTATGTTGCATGTGCATGGGATATTGGGATGATAATGATATGAAGGGGAAGTGTATATCTATGACATAGTCACACTAAATGATGGCTTGGTGCCTCAGTATCGTATCAGTGATTTGATCACATGTTGATCGGTGGCTAGACCACGTTATATTAACTTTGAGTAGTTTGTCTGTCAGCATGACTGCCAAAGAGGTGTGTAGAGGATAGAGGGTTGATTGTAGAAATCCCCACAGGTGTGTTGAGGATGGACTTATAGAGTGGTGTGTAGAGGATGGAAAATTAGGCTGGGTTGGGCTATCATGTTGATTATTTGTTTATGCTGTGATGATTGGGCTTCGGCCGATGTTGTTTTGGGGCACAGGCCCACTTGTGGATTTTGTGGACTAATTCACACTGAGTCTAGTGACTCACTCTATTTTCTTAAACAACTTGCAGGTAACTCATAGTTCTTTGGACTGGGTTGGAATGGACTCGAGGTGGCCATGCATGGGTTACTCTATTAAACTTTATTTTATTTATCGTTTGATAATTTTGGGGATTTTTTTTATTTGTAATAAGGCCACTTCAATTTGGTAAATTTTCTTTTGGATTTTAATTTTTGGACACATAAATTACAAACTACTTAATAGGACGTTTTGATAGATTACAAAACTGAGGTTTCTTTACAACTGGTTAAACAGCATTTCTTATAAAAAGAGGATCTTGTTAATAATCTAATAATCGAATAATTGGTAAGTGTTTTTAGATGTCACCTAACTGCAAGGCTTGGCTATTTAAATTTTATAACTTAAATGAATAACGGGATTTCAATTGAACTACAAAATTTGTGTTTTTTTCTCAAATGTCTTAGAAATCAACTGAAGCTCGTGAAACATTCTAAACTCTTTTTCTAGTAACATGCCAGATCCGGTCGTGGTGTTTGGGCCGGGTTTGGGGTGTTACAAGATCTTGGCATGTTGGGCGTTGGCCTATCGACAAAGTTACCTCCAGAATTAAGTCAGATCCATAATGTATTCCATGTCTCGATGCTAAGGCGTTATCATTTGGATCCGTCTCATGTTGTGCCAATGGAGAAAATCGAGATAAGACCTGACTTGTCCTTTGAAGAAGAGCCAGTGCAAATTCTAGATCAGGATATTAAGGTGCTGAGAAGGAAATCGGTTTCGTTGGTCAAAGTATTATGGCATAATCACGGGTTAAAAGAAGCTACTTGGGAACCAGAAGACATGATCTAGCAGCAATACCCTCATCTCTTTTAATCAGGTAAAATTTTGAGGCTGGAATTTCTTTAAGGGGTAGAATTGTAACATCCTGAAATTCGAGATTTTATATTTTACATTATACCATGTGTTGGGCCCTAAGAAGGCTTGGCGTTGAGTTGGACCTTGGTAGAATTTTTTTGTTTAAGCACTTAAGGGGGGGAGAAGGTAAGTGACGTCAAGACTTAAAAGAATAAGTGTGCATTTTGCTAGCACAAGTGGAGCTAGTAGAAGACTGGTGTGGCGTCACATGAAGGAGCTAAAGGGGTGGAGTTCGAATCCTACCTATTTCAAATTTTGGATTAATTTTTGTGCTAATCAATGGTAAGTGTCGGCCAAAACTCTAACTAAGGAAAGGAAGACTCATTCAAATGATGGAAAGAAGACTAAGGAAAAGAGTAAGGAGGAAATCAATGGAAAAATAAGGAAAGAAATAAAGGAAAGAGATAAGGGGGATATATTGGCCGAATTTTGGGGGGTACTTGGGGAAAGGAATTTGGTCAACCATGATCTTTTTGGTAAGGGGTATACGATTTTGGTAAGGGGGATATGTTGGTTGAAATTTTGGGATATGCTTGGAGAGAAGTGTTGGTCAAAGGTGGTCTCTTGGGTGAGGAGTGTATTTAGTTTGGTAAGGGGGTTCATATGCCAAATTTTCTTAGGCTCTTTGAGTAGTCTTTGTTCCATTTTGGAAGTTCTTTTCTTGTGACCATTTGGGTACTTCTTTTCTTGCCTAAAACCGTGACCTTAAGGGATATTCTCTCTTCTTTTTCTCATCTTTTTGATAGGCTTCTTTTCTTTTCTTTTTCACCGTTTCTTCAACCTTTCACTCTTCTTCTTTAGTCGACGACTTTGGTTGGCCGAATCTTCCTTGTTCCTTTCTCTTCAATAGCTGAATCTTTAACATCTTCTCTCTTCTCCATCTTACGTGTTGGTCACTTTCTTCCTTGGCCGAATCGGGTAAGTGGCTTCTTTCTCTTCCTTTCGTCTTCTTTTCTCCATAGCCGAAGGTGTGACCACCATCATTCGGTTGTTTCACTTTATTTCTAAACCAAACACCATTCCCTCCTACTCTCTCATATTGTGATCATCTCCTTTTTGTAGTTTTCTTGTGGGGTTGGCCGAATCTCTCATCTTTTTCGACTCATCCTTAGTCATAAGTCGAATCGGTTGGAGTTGAGTTCATCATCAATAAGGTAAGGAGTCTCTTCTTGGTCCATTCAATATCGCTACTTGGTTATTTTGCTAAACGGATCGATAGATTTGACTAATTGATTATTCTAAGGACTAAGTCACTCGTTCTTCTCTACTTGTTGATCCTTCGGAGATAGTGGTAAGCCGAAACCCTCTTTGTAGATAACTACTTTCTCTTATCGTAATATTATTCTGATCGAGACTCTTCCAATGGAGGCAAGTGGTAGCGATACTAAAGGAAAATCAATAGGAGGACAACAAGGGAGTGGACTTGCAATCTCTACTCCCAAGTTCAAACGTAGGGCGGTATAGGCAGTTCGGGATTTCCCACTGGGTTGTGGAAGGGAGCCAGCATCCGGTGAGAATAGACAGATTGTGGTTGTTCGCGATGGTAAGGATAAGTGTGATAAATCGATTGTTTAGATGTGGATTAAGAAACTCTTTTTGTTAGTTAATCAAGTGTTATGGTGCCATAGGTGCCGATGATCAAGAAGGTTTAGTTCTTACCGTAATCAGGTGTGTAATCTCACACCGAAATACCGTAGATTCATGATTCACCATTATGTTGAAAAATAGATTGTTGTTGCTTACAAATCTAGTAATCATATAAATCGAGTAATTTGCTTAAACAACATTAATTCTAAGATCTGTCAAAATCGGTATTAACTTGTTAGATTACGAAAATGCCCTTTTGGGCTGAATTACTAAAATGCCCTCAAGGGGCCGATATATCGAAATGCCTTAACGGGCCGAATTGCTTTAACGTCTTTAAAGGGTTAATTTACCAAAATGCCTTCGATGGGCCGTTTTATTAAACTGCTCATAGTGGGCCGAATTGCATAAGTTCTTTAAGGGGCCGATTCACCGAAATATTTCACTAGTTTAATGGTTGATTTATATTTGGATAATGTACTATGTATGTTGCATCTTTACATACTGCATGGGGTGGAAAAATTTGTATGAAGAGAAGTGTAGCCTGGTGGCATAGCCACAATTCGTTTAATAATGTACATAAATGTGACTTCAGTAGCTTGGCCACAAAAATATTATGCGTTAGCAGTTCGACTGCAAATTGGTGTAAGCGGCAGGGTGGGTTGACTTGATCCCCACAGGTGTGATTAGCTGGTCGGTGTGTGATGGATGGATGGGTTGGGTTGCATTCATTTCATTTAAATACTACTATGTAAATGGGGTTAGGCCCAAGATGTTGCTATGCGGGTTCAGGCCGAGTGGATGAAGGTAAGGGGATTATACACTGTGTTCTTGTAACTCACTCTTTTTTCTTAATCCTTGCAGGTAATGCTCAGTAATGAGGGCTTGGGGCCATGGATGAATCGGCGGAGGCCATACTTTCGAATGATATTTTTGAACTTTAGTAAATTTCTTTTCCGCTTTATTTCGTTACTTTCATTATTTTGGGTTTAAAGTTGTAATAAGGCCTCTGGGATTTTTAATTTGCTTTATGTTCTAACGTATTTATTATCTTTCACGAATTGTTTTAAATGGGGATTTTCTAAAATCATAAACAATAGTTTTTTTTTAAATTGATTAACAAACAGATTTCATAACAAATATGTACAAATAATTTAACTTGGAATTTCGTTCGAATTTATCAACATCATTTTCAAAAGTCACGGTTTTAAAGTTCACCGGTTCAATTTTCGATTCACCAATCAACCTCTCCTGATTAGTAGTATTTTTATCGAATATTTGTAATCAAACTTGTTTACTTAACTGCAACCAAATAACGTTAACTTTAGTAAGAATCACAAGTTCTTTATACACTTTTCTTCATGTGACATACCAAATCCAGTCATACCGCATGGGCGGGTTTTGGGGCATTACATATTATGAATGATTGAGTTGGTAACCATGAGCTTAATTGTAAATCTCATTATAATATCGTTGTGGTTGAGTAAAATAAATGAATGTCAATAGTTGATTAATATTTGCAGATGAACGTACTAAGCGTTATTGATTACTCATTTTCCTTTCCTATCTCTTATAGGTTAACTTAACTAGCTTGGGTTAGAGATCGTCGGAGATGCTTTCACACTATCGAACAGTCATTTGGGTATAAGTTTCAAGTCTTCTTGAGATATGGCATGTATAGGAGTCTTATCTTTTAATTAATTAAGTCATAGTTAATGTAGCCAAATGTATTGGCCTAAAACAGTCGATGGATTGATTGTGTAAAGCCATGAATGATGGCTTATGTCGGTTATTATTATGCTAGTGATAGCGTCCTCTTGTGTATGTGAAGCTAGTATGGTTATCATGGATTAAATGTGAAAATTAAGTATTATAAATGATGATATGAGAATGATATGTGATGTTGCATGAATGCGTGAATGTGAGGGTGGCATGATGGCTTGGGAATAGCCTAGAAATGGTCCACACGAGTAATCACAGGGGCGTGTGTCTAGGCCGTGTGTGACCCATGGTCCACCTCATAGGCTTGTGCCCAAGCCGGGTCGAGTCTACACTTGAAATTAGGAATTTAATACACCACACGGCCAAAGGACATAGGCGAATGCCTTGGCCGTGTGACATTATGAAGTGATGACGTCAAAAACAGAATGCCAAGGTTTTGGCACACGGGCTACGACACGGGAGTGTCAAGGCCATGTGAGAGACACGGGCTAGGGACATGGACGTGTTTCCGGCCATGTGAAAACCCCTGTAGGTTCAAATTGAGAAATAGTTCCACACGGTTGTGGAACACAGGCATGTGATATGCCACATGGGCGTGTCCCTTCCTCCACACTGGCGTGTGGACTATTTAGTGATAATTTTCTAAGTTTTTCTAGAGAACTTCAAAAGAGTTTGATTTGATCTCAGACCGTTTCTAATGTGTGATTTGAACCTAGAAGGCTTGTTGAAGAGAAGTTACGAAAAGTTTTAATTTTGAGTGGAAAGTTGAGTCTCGGTATTGATTAATTGTTGGTGTACAAGTCTGATAATGCCTTGTACCCTATTCCGGTATTAAATACGAGCAAGGAGTGTTACATACATGCAAAACTAAATTCAAGAATATCAAATAACATGCAATATTTACATAGATCATGCATAACAAGAAAAACCGAGTCTAAGTCAAGCTTACGAAAGCTCTAAAATTGACCCAAAAAAAAGGACCAAATTGTAACATAACAACTTAAGCATAACAACTTAAACATTCATCAATTACTCAAGCATTACATTTCAATCATCTTTAACATTCCAAATTCAACCAAGATCCCATTCAATTGATGCGATTCAATAACTTAATGCATACGGTTCAACAAAAATTACGGAAAAAAAACCAATGTGTAGATTCCAACCATCCTTCATTTTTTTCTAGTGTGCCTTTTCTAACTTCTAATCTTTAACAAAAGGGGCTTTTTCTTACATTTAAAAAAATTAAATTGAAAATGAAATTAAGCACATGTTTTGATATAGTACCATTAATGCATATTCAAATTCACTATCTAAAACCATCCAAATGCAAGCATTATCCAAGCTTAAAGCTACCATATCCATGTAATCTCATAGACTTAGTAAGACTCAAAATATTCATCATGCACTTAAACATATCATATATCAACCTCCTAATCAACTAACAAATATGCCTCAATGGCACCAATGCATAATGATCATTTGAATGAAAACAAACTATCAAACAATTAGGTACCATTCTCATCACATTATTTCCATTTGTACAAACACATTTAACCATTCAAATGTTTTAATCATAACTTACCATATTACCTTTGCACTCAATTATAACATACCAATTGAGCATTCAATTCAAATGCCTTTTAAGGATTAAACTCATCCTCATTCCAAGTAAACTCTTATACACATCAAAACTATATATATCATATGCACATTCATGACAAGCATTATTTATATTAATCATTTCATTACCATCCCAAAATAAACACTTATTCACCTTAAAACCTAGACACATGCCACATAATCGATTCTAGAATGATTCAAAAGTCTACCAAGCCAGAAGCTGGATAGTGTGAGCTCTAAAGTGATTCAACAGACACATTCCACAAAATGCCAACTACAGAAACAAAAATGAAATAGAGTAAGCATTACGAATGCTTAATAAGTTCATAGGAATTAAAATAGTAAACTCACCTCAATCAAAATTATTATAACAATTTAGCTATTTTACGGCTTTCTTGTTTCCACATTTAACAACAATAAGGTGAGATCATCATATGTAGTCTCAAAGCAATTCAATTTGTACAGTACCATTAAACTCAATTCAATGTCGTTTAATCAATGTCATGAAATATTTATATACCTCAATTACATCATTCAATCATTATATAACATATCAATTTCAAAACACACATCATCATTTTCGTCATATAACATTTCCAATTTATACGATTCAGTTCAAATCAATACCATTCCATTGAAACCAATAAGCAGAAACAATATTTACATCAATCCCATTTTATTTACCCATTACCAATCACAATATACAATATCAATTAGTCAGTTCCTTTTAACCTTAACATTTAGCCTGATGAACTAACATAACCTATTCGGATATGCGGATAACCACCAAAACACACCAAAAAACACCATAGTGCTAAACAGAGGCATCAAGTATTGAGCGGTAGGCACCATAGTGCAATCTCATACAAGCGCACAACTCACCCTATTGGCATGCCAATTGTATCCTATCCTATGTTCATCCGAGCTCTATTAACATATTAGAATAATTCTTCACAAATTAGTCATTTTCTCACCTTTTGTCCCAATATATAAACATTTTAAAAGTACATTCAAACATTATAAATTCACAATTCAACCACAAAAATTGCATATATTCACATAATTATAATCTATGAACTTACCAGGTAAGATTAGAGGCAATTAAAGTGCTAGGGACTAATTTGTAATTTTCTCTTTTTCTCGATTATCTACTAGTTGATTCAATTTTTAATTTATACAATAATTCATTTCAAAATATTAGTGCCAATCACCTTACAACCTCTTATTCAAGTCATATGGAAACGTTATTTCATTTTACATAATTTATCTAAAGTTTCACATTTTATTCAATTTAGTCCTTAAACTTGAACCATTATTATTTAAGCATTTTAGTTAATAACAACTAACTTTTGTGGTTTTTATGATTTAATCCTTGTACCTTAATAAATCATCCAATCACTAAAAGTTTTGGGCCAAAATTCAATTCACCTATATAACAACTCCGTAAATATCGAGCTTGGTTTATGGAATCAATATACCTCATTTTCCAAAACCATTGATTTTAGGGTCGAACCCCTGGTACTTTAACTAACTATCTAATTAGCAAATTTATTAAATCAAAATTCAATATAACACTATATTTGACTCGTAAATATTAAATAATAATACTTATGGACTCACTCGTCGAAATTGGGGTCCCAAAACTACTAAAAACGGGTTATTACAATGCCTATACACATGCCACATAATCGAGTCCAGAATTATTAAAAGACTACAGAATTTAAGGTGATCGTTGTTTTGTCGAGTTTTAAAATTTATAATGAATGAGATCGAACCTAGAAACTAACTCTGACAACGATTAAAGGCAAGTGTACCTATCGAACAGTAGTATAGCTTAGGCAAGACCGAATTGTCGAACCCAAAGGAACTAAAAGTACTAATACTCGCTTTCTTTTTATTATTTAGCCTAGAATATGGAGTGATTGGTTGATTTAATCTAATTTAACGACTACTAAGCTAAAGACACAAAGACAAAAAGAACAAATTGGGAAATAACTTGATGAAAAACTTAGTTGATCACGATGATACCCTCAAGAAGAATCCACCTAGCCTTCACTTGTTATTTAACACTAAACCATATGATTTATTCACTTAGTTTGATCCGTAAGACTCCCTAACGTATATTAAACCCTCTCTCGAGGCGAATAATGTCTAACCCTAGGTTAATAGTGGAACTCTCGTTCGGTTACAACAACCCCTAGAATAGCAGTAAATCGATCTATGGACTCCCATATTAAGTTTCACCCAAATCCGAAAAAATCTCGTCACCCTATCTCTAGGCGATCGATCAACTCCGCTTAATTATGCTAGATCTACTCTCAAGCATGGTCTATTTCTCCTCCACCTAAGCACATCAGATTTGAATTAAGCATGCACAATTAAGAACAAACTAAGTATTTATCATATAATTTAGAAAACAATAGCAAGATTCATCTAGGTTTCATCCCCTTCAAGTATCTGAATGGTTTAGTTCATAATGAATAATGAAAACATCTCAAGAGAAAAGATAAAACAAAACAAAAGAAATCCCTAAAACCCCTGAAGGAATTGAAGGAGAAATCCACCGTCTTGAGTAGAATTTCGGCTTCTTGAGATGGATCAACTGGCTATCTTCGAGTAATTCCCTAAATTACACTGCTCTGGCTTCGGCTCTTTGGCCTTGCTGAACACCCTGACAAAAGCCCTGGCAGAAGGCTTCTGCCGAACTCCTAACGTCCCCTTCAGGTTGGCCTCTAGGGTCTTTATATAGGCTTTGAGATGCCTTACTTGGTCTCTAAGTATCCTAATTCAAGTATAATTCCTACTCGGGTGTTTGAATAGGATTTGGAATGTGTTTATTTGCCTTCAAGTATCCAAATCTGAGTGAAATTCCTCTTTCCACGACAGGGGCACGGCCATGGTACACGCCTGTGTAAATCATTTTTTGGCCGTGTCTCGATTCTGGCAATTGGAGCACGGTTGTGTAAATCATGGCATGGCTGTGTCTTAGTTAATTGTCGAGGCACGACCGTGTGAATTGAGGTTCAGGCCGTGTCGATTTCCTCTTGGGCCCAAATTGGCCTATTTTAAGCCTGTTTCTCGTTCTTTTCATCCTTGGGTGCTTTCCTGAGTATAAACATGAAAAGAAAGGATTAAGAGCACCTTTTTACATAAATCAGGGCTAAATCATCCAAAAGCATACTAAATGTGGGCCTAAAATATGTTACTTTTACGGTTTATCAAATACCCCCACACTTAAGCTTTTGCTTGTCCTCTAGCAAAATTCTCAACTTATAATTAAAACAAACTTTCAATAATTCACAATTTCTATCAATAATGCCTCATCATAATTCATAAATAATTTATACATGGATAATTTAACTCACAGACTCCTAAAGACTCAAACAATTCTAAGTCATATATTTGTAGCACGAAACCATAGGTGTCTCCCCTTATCTAAATAATTACCTTTAATTCAAAACCGACAAGGATTGACATCCTCACTAAAGGTTCACTCAAAGCACTCAAAGTGTTTAAATTTCAAGAAAAAGCACTCATAAGTCGAACCTCAAAAGTTAATCCCATAGGCTTGCCTGAAAATCAAATCTCCACCACTGTAATATGAGATGATACACAAATCAAAAGGTCTTTGATAGGGTTGTAAAGGGGCTTAGGTTAAAGGTGTGGATAAAGGCTAAATTAGAAGGTTAAGAATAGAGATTGACCTGATAAATTACCTACTAAGAATAATGAACTAGAAAATAAATGATTGCTTTGAAACTAGTAAGACTACTATTGATAATACTTTTAATACGAGCTCTTCTTCAACAATTGGAATTCCAATGCATAAGCTCCTTTAATCAAATTCTAATGCTTGAATATACTTTGGTTGGTTTTTTTTAAGAACAAACTAAGTAAATACATAATAAATAAAGAACTTCATCAACTAAAATAAACTAACTCGGCAACTGATCAAATCAATTCTCGATAGAAGGGTAGTCAAAAGAATGGGTATTTGATAATCAATAAAGTAAGCATGAAAAAGAATATATGCTCTATAAGGCTCAAATCTCACAAAAATTATGGGTATTTGATATCAATCCTATAAATTTCAAACTTCAAGGTAATACTCAAATTCAGTTCAACAACTAGAAAATTTTTTATTCTTCAAAAATAGACTTATCATGCTTGATTCTCTAGTATTATTCAAGTATAAATCATCAATGCACAATTATCAATGACTTACTCAAAAACATATTAATAAAAATCATAAATCATTAGAAATTTCACCCTAATTAATAATATGAGAAAATTACTTAGGAATAAGACTAAAATTCAGGATTTTGGAATAATGCAAAAAGTTAGGTACTTTTACCCCCCACACTTAAGATGTACATTGTCCTCAATGTACAAAGATAGATAACTAATAATGTAATAATAAAATCAAAAGAGAAGGGGAGAAGTAACACTTCCTGAATTTTTGGATGAAGTTAATGAAAAGAAACCAGATAAGATTGGAGGTGAATGTGGGGAAGCTTTTCAAACTTTTTGAAATTGAATCCTCAAAGTTGATAGCTTGTTTTTATTGTAACCTAAGATAAATCTAAATGCCATTGAGAAAAAGGAGAAAATAATAAAGGAAGTAAAAAAATAAAAAAAATAAAAATATGAATAAAAGTAAATAATAGAGATAAGGTCCACGCCCATGTGCCTAGCCGTGGTGTCCACACGGCCACGACCACAGCCGTGTGCAAGGCCATGTGGGTATGGAAACCTATGCCTAAATATGAAAAGAAATAAAACCAAACTAATTAGTACAGTTAGTACTTAGGTTACCTCCCGAGAAGTGCTCGTTTTAAAGTCTTGAGCTAGACTTACCTGTTGTATGCACAATCATGGTGGTTTGAGGAGGTGGAAATCCTTTCTCATGCGATCAACTCGGTTATGGATATAAAGTTTAAGTCGAGTAATGTTTACCTCAAAAGTGTTGAATTTAGGATTGCTTACCTCGACTGTGTCTATAGGAAGACATTAAGTACCTCAAAAGTGATTTCTTCGTTTGTCTTGAGGTCTGAATTGGTGATTCGAGGGTCTTCCTTATTCAACAATACCTGATCCGCTATTTTGAAGTGATTTGTTGTTCCTATCAGATCGTCTGGGGTTTCCTTCGATTTCACTTCATGTGGTTCTGGTTCTTTAAATTGTGTTTTCCACTCTTCTAGTTTGTCGACCCTAAGGCTTCATTCCTCATATAATTCTTCTTTATTGGCACGAGGTCTAAGATTTAGCTTAGTTAGGTGATTTTGTGATATTTCCTGTAAAGAAGGTTGAACCAAATTGTTATCAATAAAATTAACATTCGTACCTTTATTATTCGATGTCCTAACTGAGTCAAGAGCTTGAAGAGTGATTATTTCATCATCTACATGAAGTGTGAGTCCATCGAATTCTTCCTCTGCATGATCTTTCTTCATTGCATCGAGATATGGCACACGAGGTTGGTACTCTGTAATTGCCGATTTTGGTATATCATGGCACACCTCAACCTTACATTCACTTACCACAGGTTCTTCTCTTGGGTTTGGTTCGTCTAACCCTTCACTGCCATGAGCTGGTACGGTTTGAATTTGCTCATTTGGGTTAATCTCTGTGTTGCTTGGTAGACGCCCTTACGGTCATTCGGACATTAACTTTGCAACTTTTTCAACTGACGTAGTAAATTTCAGAACTTGGTTCTTGATCTCTTTGATTGATGCTTGTTGATTATCGAACGTTGTCTCAGTTTTTTGGGGACAGGTTTCTGTGGCTACCATGAATTTTGTCAACATCTCCTAAAGACTCGACTCCTCTTCCTGTTGGTGAGGTGGTTGTTGAAAATTTGGAGGAAGTTCCTGTCTTTGGCTACTTTGATCATCCCACAAGAAATTGGGATGGTAACTCCAACCTGCATTATAAGTGTCATTTTAAAAATTATTTTGTGGTCTAGAATAGTTACCCGTATAGTGAGCTTGCTCGTTTTCCATGCCATATCTGTAGTGTGGGTACTCAGGATTTGCCACGCCTCTTAAATTCGAATCATATTGCATTACTGGGTGTACCTGCGAGAGATTATACAAACCATCAATCTTTTAATTCATCATCTCTAGCTGGTTAGATAACCTGGTAACCACGTCGAGGTTGAAAACACTGGTGGCTTTTGTTGGCGCTGTCCTCATAACTTGCCACTGATAGTTATCTAGTGCCATCTCTTCTATCTACCAAAATCAAATAAAAAAATTTTAGCAAAATCAAAATTTAACCTAAAAAAATAAAAGTAAAATTGCAAAAAATAAAAAAATAATGGCTAAAGTAATAAAAATAGAGCTTTCTTAATATTTTAGTTCCCCGGCAATGGCGCTAAAAACTTGATCGTTGTTTTGTCGAGTTTTAAAATTTATAATGAATGAGATCGAACCTAGAAACTAACTCTAACAACGATTGAAGGCAAGTGTACCCATCGAATAGTAGCATAGCTTAGGCAAGACCGAATTGTCGAACCCAAAGGAACTAAAAGTACTAATACTCACTTTCTTTTTATTATTTAGCCTAAAATATGGAGTGATTGGTTGATTTAATATAATTTAATGACTACTAAGCTAAAGACACAAAGACAAAAAGAACAAATTGGGAAATAACTTGATGAAAAACTCAGTTGATCACGACGATACCCTCAAGAAGAATCCACCTAGATTTCACTTGTTATTTAACACTAAACCATACGATTTATTCACTTAGTTTGATCCGTAAGACTCCCTAACGTATATTAAACCCTCTCTCGAGGTGAATAACGTCAAACCCAAGGTTAATTAGTGGAACTCTCATTCTCTTATAATAACCCCCTAGAATAGCAGTAAATCGATCTATGGACTCCAATATTAGGTTTCACCCTAATTCGGCAAAATCTCTTCACCCTATCTCTAGGCGTGCAATCAACTCCGCTTAATTATGCTAGATCTGCTCTCAAGCAGGGTCTATTCCTCCTCTACCTAAGCACATCAGATTTGAATTAAGCATGCACAATTAAGAACAAACTAAGTATTTATCATATAATTCAGAAAATAATATCAATATTTATCTAGGTTCCATCCCCTTCAGGTATCTGAAGGGTTTAGTTCATAATGAATGAAGAAAACATCTTAAGAGAAAAGACAAAACAAATCATAAGAAATCCCTAAAACCCCCTGAGGGAATTGAAGGAGAAATCCACCGTCTTGAGTAGATTTTTGGCTCCTTGAGATGGATCAACTGGCTATCTTTGAGTAATTCCCTGAATTGAACTGCTCTGGCTTCGGCTCTTTGGCCTCACTGAACGCCCTGAAAAAAGCCCTGGCAGAAGGCTTCTGTCAAACTCCCAATGTCCCCTTCAGGTTGGCCTATAGGGTCTTTATATAGGCTTTGAGATGCCTTACTTGGCCTCTAAGTATCCTAATTCAAGTATAATTCCTACTCGGGTGTTTGAATAGGCTTTGGAATGTGTTTCTTTGCGTTCAAGTATCCAAATCTGAGTGAAATTCCTCTTTTCCACGATAGCGGCACGGCCATAGTACACGCCCGTGTAAATTGTTTCCTGGCCATGTCTCGATTCTAGCAATTGGGGCACAGCCATGTAAATTGTGGCATGGCTGTGTCTTAGTTAATTGTCGAGGCACGGCCATGTGGATTGAGGTCCAAGCCGTGTCGATTTTCTCTTGGGCCTAAATTTGCCTATTTTAGGCCTGTTTCTTGTTCTTTTCATCCTCGAGTGCTTTCCTGAGTATAAATGTGAAAAGAAAGGATTAAGAGCACCTTTTTAGATAAATCAGGGCTAAAACTTCCAAAAGCATACTAAATGTGGGCCTAAAATATGTTACTTTTACGATTTATCAGAAGGCTAGATAGCGTGAACTCCGAGTTGATCCAATCTTCACATTCCGCAATAAACAACTACAAGACAAGAAAACATAACAGAGTAATCATTACAATGCTTAGCAAATTCGTAGGTATTAAAATGATAAATTCACTTCAAATTACAAATTTAAACATATCATAACAACTAACTTAAAACCTCTGCCTGTTATACGAATTCGCGACAACAAGGTGAGCTTTTCAAACATTCAAATCATATATCAATCCAACATTTGCTTGTTATTTCTATTTAGTGTTGTGCAACGAAGTCATCATTAATAAATCATTAAAATATTTGCAAATGTACGTATCCATTTAGAACACATGTTGACATTAACCTGATATAACATTTCACTATAATAATGTGAACCCCATATATATTCGAGTATTTATATATCTACATAACACTATCAAAAGTAATATATATCAGTCAAGGCATTACCATCCACCTATGTCGTATCATTTCAATAATATACATATACTTTATTCCTCATATACCATTTGAATATAATCTCATAGTAATTAATAGTCATTTCTTTTTTTATTAATTCAATAGTCTGATGAACATTAGTTGAAACACCCCAAACCCGGCCCACAAGTCCTGACCGGATCTGTCATGCTTCTAAAGAAAATTCATTCGGAACTTGTTTGAAAACTTTGCTAAAACTTGTGTCTATTTTTTTTTTGAAAACTCTTGATTTGGGTTGGGTTCGAAAATTAAATACCTTGTTGATTTGGTGTCAAAACATTTGATAAATATACTTAAGAAAATTTAACTTTTAAACTTTAAATTCGATAATTATTGTATCATACTAAGTAGCTTAAAAGCATGCATAAACGATTCAATACTTTGGCCTTATTACATCAAATAAAACCCGAATAATTCAAAACTTAAACATAAATAAAATAAATCAATCCTTGAGCTTTGCATGGCCACCCTTGAGCTCCTGCCGACCGGTCCATTACTTGATCATCACTTGAAAAATAGTCCCACAAGGGTGAGTCAAACAGACTCAATGTGTACAACCAACACCAAACTCAAATAAATTCGTGCATATCAAATCATACATAATCGTATAGCATTAAATAAAATGATGCAATCCGGGACCCAAGCCTAGTTATCCATCCGCTACACGTCACCGTAACAACCATCACACCGTGGGGACTACTAAGTCAACCTCCATCCGCTACACACCATCGAAGGCGATCATTTGCAATCGACGTGCTCATCGCCTCTTATAAAATTTGTGGCATAGCCACCAGATACATACTTTGTGTCATGAGACACTATATTCAGATATCGTGGTCTTAGGTCACCACTTTCAGATATCGTGGTCTTAGGTCACCACATTCACTTCCCCTTTTTCATAATATCCCATATGCCCATGTCATACAAAATCATGCAACATAATGCCTTAGGCCCTATTTCACATTCTTATCATATTCATATTCATGGCAAAACAAGTCTTATCATACTCATAGTAGGAGTAGGAAAACGTACCTTAGTACTGTGTACTATAACATGGTACTTAGCCATGTTTTCCACATTCGTATAACATACATACATATTAGATAGTGCCTTAAACTTATTAAGAAATAGTGTGGGGTACACACCTGATTTACTTAGCAAATTCACTCCAAATCCCGAAAATCCAATCTACTGCTTTAGATCTTTAATGCCTATATTTGGCCAATCCCATTCGCATTAGTAAAAAGCCATTCGGCTATAAAACCAAATCCTAGTAGGATTGTTGTAATCAAATTCTTACCTTGGTGTCGATTGGATTAAAAATCAAATCCCGAAACTTTGAAATCCTTCTACCTTGTATTCGGCCAACATTAGATCACCTAAAGGATTAGTTTCGACTTTCTAAACAAATAAGGAATAGACTTAAAGCATCAAATATGGCCTTGGCCGACTGTACTTATGCACTTACCTTACGATTTTCAAATCCCAAAAGTATTCCTTGCCTTAGGTGTCTGTCGAAATTTTCATGGTTACATGTTAGATCAATTTCTAACATTTAAACACATTAAGAATGGCCTATAGCCGAATATCATCTTACCTTGAATCTTAAAAATCCCGAAAGATCTTTTCTTGAAGTCGACAGCACCTTTGCTTGAATTCCACAGGGATTCGGCTAGATGATAATAGGGAGATTCGGCTCCTACTCCTAATAGGAATAGGATATCCGGCTATTTTAAGGAATACAAGAGGAAGGGTATGATTCTTTTGAGGGTTTTCGGCTATCACTCTTATTGACAGGGCATTCGGCTTTCAAAGAAATAGAGAGATTTGAGGTTGAATGAAAGAAAAGAATGAGAGGTGTGAGTGGGAAGAAATTCGGCACAAACAAATTTAAAAGATATCAAAGATGATTACTCCCTTATAAAGAATTCGCTACTATATCCTTGCTATTATCAAACTCTTTGATAATCTCCTCTATTATCTCCTTAACAAATAAAATAAATTAATCCAACATTAATCCCTTATCAAACTCCTATATTATCTCTTATCACCTATTTAAACCAAAATAAATAAAATAAATCCTTATTTATCTCTTCTTCATCTTGCACAAAAGAATTAAATCAATAATTATCCTACTTGAATAAATAAAACAACAATTATCTATTATCTACCAACTTAAAATAAAATAATCATCAATTATCCTACCTTAGCCGAAATTAATAGGAGAATTAAGCTCAATCCTCCTTCAATTGAAAGTCCAATTGCCGTCCAATTTCTTCTCACCCTTCTTCCTTGACGCCAAAGCAAAAATAAAAACACTCCCATGTGCTTCCCACGTTACTCGAACCTGAGACCTGCTGGCCCTTTGACGCAAGCTGCAGGTAACGTCCCAAGCCACTTTGCTGCTGGCTCCTTTTGTGTCATAAACTCCCCACACTTCCTTTTAAGACCTCCTTCCCTAGCTCTCCCTTGTCTTAACGCCAAAAGCAAAATAAAAACATGCCTCCCTACTGCCAACAAGATTCGAACATGAGACCTGCTCCTTGCTCCATAGATAACGCCCCAAGCCACTTTGCCAAGGCATTTTTTTGTGACATGACTCGTGCAGAATTTCTTTTAAAACCTCTTTCGCCAGGTGCCTTCTTGACGCAAAAATAAATGCTCCTTCCTACTTCCTTCGCAACTCGAACCAAGGCCCTTATCCCCACTACACATGGCGTCCATTGCCACTTTACCACATGATTTCTTGTGGCATTAATTCCCTAAAAATTCCTTTAAAGCCTCCTTAGCCCAGTTCCCCTTTTTGACGCAAAAATAAAAGTCTCTAATGCTTCCCACGATACTCGAACCACTTCCCTTCCTCCCAGCCTATGACGTCATGCACCAAGGCCCTAAGTGGCGCCTTGTAGCCACTTTACCAAGCCCACTTTCATGTCCATAAACTCCTAAGGTTTTCTTTAAGGCCTCATTCGCTTAGTTTCTCATTTTAGACTTAAAATCCAACATTTTCCCAAAGCTTTCCCCTTCATCCTTGGGTTCTGAAAACTACTAAAACATACTCAACCACACTTAAAGCCTACTAACACTTGAGTTATGCTCTAAACGCATAACCCCTAATTTAGGATATTACAGTTCTACCCTCCTTAAAAATAATTTCGTCCTCGAAATTACTTACTATCGTTCAATCCTATCTCATCACACTACGCCTTTGCTGCGCACTCTGATCTTAACAAAACTAACACATTTCTTAGATACTACCTCGACCACGTCCACTAGAACTCATTACTAACGTCGCGATTTAATCTGAAAAAAGTTTTATGCATTAGAAATTTTGTTTCACTGTTTATCCACGAGCAAATTTTATGATAAGAAGTTTCCAGAAGTAGTTCTTTCGATCAATCAAAGTTTCAGTTTAAGTTCACTATTCTAATTCAGAGAATCACATTCACATTCATCCTCAACATTCACTTCACTACTTTGGCATTTCTGACCATTCCCCGCCCAGGGGTAATTTTGTCATTTTCCTTACAAGGGTATTTTGGTAATAAATCGAGGTCAATTAGAAAATATTTTACAAATTAAAGGCATTTCAGAATTTACAAAACCTCGGGGGTTATCTTGAAAATTTGTTTTCCAAATCAGAGGTGTTGCAAAAATTTCAGAAATCGGGGTTATTTCGATAATTTTGGAAGGCAGGGGCATTTCCGTAAATTCTCCAAATCAGGGTATCTTGATATTTGTAAAACAGAAGTTTCTGGTATTTTGTAAAGTAGAAATATTTTAGCAAAAATCGATGGTATTTTTGGAAATCTTAAAAACTAAGGGTATTTTAGTAATTTACAACACAGGGGCATTTTAGTAATTCGGCAAACCGAAAAAATTTTTTGAGAAATTTTCAAAATATATTTTGTTACAAATCGAAGGGGTAATTTAAGGATTTTAAAAAAAAACTAAGGTGTTTATAAAACAATATGGCTAGTCCCTTTCGGGTTTTAATTATCGGTTTAGCCTGTGAATAAGTCCTCTTGGTTAGGGTGAACCGTTACTACGCACCAGGTAGGGTTCGAGTGGGTAGGAGGTGAGTCACTAGGACTGCTTAAATACCAAGCTCCCACTGAAACCAATCCTAGACATGCACTAACAGTTTGCCACACCTAACTTGGCGGTCGAGACACGCTTTGTTTAATTGTGCATTAGAGTCTTATGTAATTGTTGGGGTAAACTAGTCCTAGGGTTCAATTCCTAGTCCACTAATCTACGTCCCTACATATATATCCCTACATACATATCACAAAGAGGTTAGGAGTACTTACCTGGTGGACTTCGGGTCGGAGATACAGGTGCCATGCCAGAATCAACCTGAAATAGTTCATAAAATCTTATATTTTTGAAAAGCCCATTTTGGAAAAATGTTTTTGGGCCCCACAACCTCAAAGTCGAGTTTTGAACCGGGCTCTGATATCAAAATGAAACACCCCAAACCCGGCCCACAAGTCCTGACCGAATCTGGCATGCTTCTAAAGAAAATTCATTGAACTTGTTTGAAAACTTTGCTAAAACACATGTATATTTTTTTTTTTGAAAACTCTTGATTTGGGTTGGGTTGAAAATTAAATACCTTGTTGATTTGGTGTCAAAACATTTGATAAATATACTTAAGAAAATTTAACTTTTAAACTTTAAATTCGATAATAATTGTATCATACTAAGTAGCTTAAAAGCATGTATAAACGATTCAATACTTTGGCCTTATTACATCAAATAAAAACCCGAATAATTCAAAACTTAAACATAAATAAAAATAAATCAATCCTTAAGCTTTGCATGGCCACCCTTGAGCTCCTGTCGACCCGGTCCATTACTGATCATCACTTGAAAAATAGTCCCACAAGGGGTGAGTCAAACAGACTCAATGTGTACAACCAACACCAAACTCAAATAAATTCAGGCATATCAAATCATACATAATCGTATAGCATTAAATAAAATGATGCAATCCCGGACCCAAGACTAGTTATCCATCCGCTACACGTCACCCGTACCAACCATCACACCGTGGGGACTACTAAGTCAACCCTCCATCCGCTACACACCATCGAAGGCGTCATTGCGATGACGTGCTCATCGCCCTTATAAAATTCGTGGCATAGCCACGGATACATACTTTGTGTCATGAGACACCATATTCGAGATATCGTGGTCTTAGGTCACCACATTCGAGATATCGTGGTCTTAGGACACCACATTCACTTCCCTTTTCATAATATCCCATATGCCCATGTCATACAAAATCATGCAACATAATGCCTTAGGCCCGATTTCACATTCTTATCATATTCATATTCATGGCAAAACAAGTCTTATCATACTCATAGTAGGAGTAGGAAAACGTACCTTAGTACTGTGTACCATAACATGGTACTTAGCCATGTTTTCCACATTCGTATAACATGCATACATATTAGATAGTGCCTTAAACTTATTAAGAAATAGTGATGGGTACACGCCTGATTTACTTAGCAAATTCACTCCAAATCCCGAAAATCCAATCTACTGCTTTAGATCTTTAATGCTTATATTCGGCCAATCCCATTCGTATTAGTAAAAAGCCATTCGGCTATAAAACCAAATCCTAGTAGGATTGTTGTAATCAAATTCTTACCTTGGTGCCGATTGGATTAAAAATCAAATCCCAAAACTTTGAAATCCTTCTACCTTGTATTCGACCAACATTAGATCACCTAAAGGATTAGTTTCGGCTTTTTAAATGAATAAGGAATAGACTTAAAGCATCAAATATGGCCTTGGCCGATTGTACTTATGCACTTACCTTACGATTTTCAAATCCCGAAAAGTATCCCTCGCCTTAGGTGTCTGTCAAAATTCCCATGGTTACATGTTAGATCAATTTCTAACATTTAAACACATTAAGAATGGCCTATGACCGAATATCATCTTACCTTGAATCTTAAAAATCCCGAAAGATCTTTTCTTTAAGTCGACAACACCTTTGCTTGAATTCCACAGGGATTCGGCTAGATGATAATAGGGAGATTCGGCTCCTACTCCTAATAGGAATAGGATATTCGGCTATTTTAAGGAATACAAGAGGAAGGGTATGATTCTTTTGAGGGTTTCGCTATCACTCTTATTGATGTGGCATTCGACTTTCAAAGAAATAGAGAGATTTGAGGTTGAATGAAAGAAAAGAATGAGAGGTGTGAGTGGGAAGAAATTCGCACAAACAAATTTAAAAGATATCAAAGATGATTACTCCCCATATAAAGAATTCGGCTACTATATCCTTGCTATTATCAAACTCTTTGATAATCTCCTCTATTATCTCCTTAACAAATAAAATAAATTAATCCAACATTAATCCAGTATCAAACTCCTATATTATCTCTTATCACCTATTTAAACCAAAATAAATAAAATAAATCCTTATTTATCTCTTCTTCATCTTGCACAAAAGAATTAAATCAACAATTATCCTACTTGAATAAATAAAACAACAATTATCTATTATCTACCAACTTAAAATAAAATAATCATCAATTATCCTACCTTAGCCGAAATTAATAGGAGAATTAAGCTCAATCCTCCTTCAATTGAATGTCCAATTGCCGTCAATTTCTTCTCACCCTTCTTCCTTGACGCCAAAGAAAAATAAAACACTCCCATGTGCTTCCCATGTTACTCGAACTCGAGACCTCGAGTCTGCGTGTAACGTCCCAAACCACTTTATCGCTAGCTCCTTTTGTGTCATAAACTCCCACACTTCCTTTTAAGACCTCCTTCCTAACTCTCCCTTGTCTTAACGCCAAAAGCAAAATAAAACACGCCTCCTACGCCAACAAGATTCAACATGAGACACGCTCCTTGCTTCTACGATAATGCCCCAAGCCACTTTGCCAAGGCACATGACTCACGCAGAATTTCTTTTAAAACCTCTTTGCCAGCGCCTAGCTCGCTTCCCGCTTCCTTCGTGAACCAAGGCCCTTATCCCCATGGCGTCCATTGCAACTTTACCCATGATCTCTTGTGGCATTAATTCCCTAAAAATTCCTTTAAAGCCTTTTACGTAAAATAAAAGTCTCTAATGCTTCCTACGATACTCGAACCTCTTCCTTCCTCCCAATGACGTCATGCACCAAGGCCCTAAGTAGCCTGGTAGCCACTTGTTTCATGTCCATAAACTCCTAAGGTTTTCTTTAAGGCCTCATTCGCCTAGTTTCTCATTTTAGACTTAAAATCCAACATTTTCCCAAAGCTTTCCCCTTCATCCTTGGGTTCTAAAAACTCCTAAAACATACTCAACCACACTTAAAGCCTACTAACACTTGAGTTATGCTCCAAACGCATAACCCCTAATTTAGGATATTACATTAGTAAATAAATTTGGATACTTAGGCAACTATACCTCACCATAAAGCACCATCGTGTCCTACAGAGGTATTGAAGTGTAACCAGATGTAACACCACTAATCCTGTTCCGTTGTGTAGGCCACACGGCGTGTGTCCACTGCACCTTGGAAAAATTTTAAGATTTTGCAAAAATTCCTGAAGATTTAGTCCCGACTTGTTTTTAATGTATGTTTTGGGTCTTGAGGGTTCATATAAGGGACTTTATGAATAAATTCTAACATGAATGTTAAATAATATGAAATGTTTGTATTTGTTCATATTTCGAATGTTCTATTCACGCAAATTTGCAAATAGAGGCACCAAAGTGCAATCAAAGGCATCGAAGTGCTAAACAGATAGCACATAAGAGCTAATCAGAGAGCATGGAAGTGTTGAAAAATTATCCAATTTCATTATAAGTTCGATTCTCATTCTATCGATCTCAATATCATCAATTCATCAATCAAGATATTATTTCATATATAGCATAGCATGATTCATCTCAATTCCAAGCCAATTTCACAATTTCACCAAGTTACACTATTTTCAATTTAGTCCTCTATCCCTTTAATAAATCAAATTCATACCAATACAATTCGATCATTCTTAATCAGCTATCAATTCATTAAATATCTTAAATTACATTTCATCATATTCAATTTATCATTTCTTCATGATTTAGTCCATATCTTATATTTTGTACCAAATTGCAAATGTTTAAAATTACTAACTAACATAAACAAATTCATAATTAAATTATATAAAATTTAAATGAAATCATACCATATGAACTTACCGGAAAAAACAACAATGATAAGGCATCGGGGACTAATTAATAATTTTCCTTTTCCTCGATTATCTTAGAATGATTCAAATCTCAATCTATAATAATTCATTACAATTTATCAATTCTAAGCATCTTTTAACAGCATATTAGATGCATATGACAATTCAATTTTATTTTATAAAAATTACTAAAGTTTTGAATTTTATTCAATTTAGTCCCTAAAACATAAATTGCTATAACTTTGAAGTTTGAGCTTCGATTTACAATCCAATTTCAATTTCATTATTCAACAGCCCTCTATTATCAATAATTTCAAAAATTTTGTGCCAATTTTGAAATATTTATACTTTAGTCCTTATGCTCAAAATTAACAATTTTACTTTGTAAATTAGTCCTTTTTTCATTTCTGAGCTTCAAATATAAAAAAATAACACCAATAAAATCTAGCATTCATCAATGTAAATATTTATAAACATTAACAGTTTTGAAAACTAACACTCGGGTTAGCTAAATCGAGCAAAAAAATATAAAAATTACAAGAAAATGACTTGAATTACCTTAAAAATTAAAGGGCTAAACTTGAAAGCATGAACCATAAGTTTCTTTCTTGATTTATTCATGGAGATGATGAAGGAAAATGGGGAAGAAATGTTTCTCTAATCTTTCCACTATATATTTAATTTGTTTTATTTTTATGCATATAATATAATTAAATCTTTAACATTATAATAATCTAAATATCATCCCAACCGCTTCACCATAGTATATAATGGAGTATTTGCCTTTTAAACCTTGATTTTATTTCTATTTAAGTTGTAATAGCCAATTTTGGCCCAAATTGAAACCCAAACCAAAATAATTTAATAGTCCAAAATAATAACAGTCCAACAATAATGTCCATTTACAAAAGTAAACCAACCCTTTTTGACCCAGATTAATTACAGCCCAAGCACCAATAGCCCAAATTTTATAAACCCTAGTCCAACATTACAGCCCAAAAAAAAAAAAAGAAAAAATTAAAAAAACAAAACAGACTAAACCCTAGGTGTGCCACACCTAGTGCCGTCAACCTTTTGTAACATCCTGAAATTCGAGATTTTATATTTTGCTTTATACCATGCGTTAGGCTAGTTAAGAATGTTAATTGTGTATGTTTAGGGGCACTAAGAAGGCTTGGGGTTGAGTTGGGCTATAGTAGAATTTTTGTATTTAAGCACTTAAGGGGAGAAGGCAAGTGGCAACAAGACCTAAGGAAATAAGTGTGTAATTTTGCTAACACAAGTGGATCATGGGCAAGGTGGTTGTGGCGTGAAATGGTAGAGGGGAGAGCTTGGGTTCGAATCCCACCTAGTGCAAATATTTTGGATTATTTTTTTTTGTGCTATATAGTAAGTGTCGGCCATGGCTATAAATAAGGTAAGGAAGACTTTCTAATGATGGTAAGAAGGCTAAGGAAGATGGTAAGGAGGAAAACAAGGGAAAAATAAGGAAAGAATAAAGGAAAGGGATAAGGGAGGGGGACATGTTGGCCGAATATTAGGAGTTGCCATGGGGAAAGAATTTTTGGTCAACACTCATCTTTTGGTAAGGGGTACACGGTTTTGGAAGAAGGAGGGATGAGCCAAATATAGTTTTGCAAGTTTAGGTCCATTTTTTTCCCAACCTCTTCCTTTTGCTAGCCGAAATTCCTATAGCCTTTTTGCAAATTTTTGTGCAAAAAAAGCTTTCATTCTTTTTGAACAATTTTGGTGCTTTCTTTTCCAACATTCTTCCTTTGTTGTCAAATACTCACCTTACTTTTTCTCATTTTCCCTTTGATAGCCGAAACTATCTAGCACTCTTTTTCCATCTCTTCTTTTCTTTTGCACCATTTCTTCACCCTTTCCCTCTTTTCTTAAATCGACATCATCTTATGACCGAATCTTCTTTGTTCATTTCTCTCCATAGCCAAACCTATTAACATCATTAATCTCTTCTTCATTATTTCTTTCTCTTTCGTGTTGGCACTCTCTTCTTTGATCGAATTGGTAAGTGGTTTCTTTCTTCTCTTTTTATTTTCTTTTTCCCCTAGCCGCATGTGTGTCTATTATCATTCGGTTGTTTCACTTTGTTCTAAACCAAAATATAACTCCCTCCTAATCTCACATATCTTGATCATCTTCTTGTTGTAGTATTATAGTGGAAAGTCGGATCTCATATCCTTGTCTCACCCATAGCCATAAGTCAATCGGTGGAAATTGGATTCATCATCGTTAAGGTAAGGAGTTTCTTCTTGGTTCTTTCGATATATCTCTACTAGGTTATGTTGCAAATCGGATTGAAGTTTTGACTAATCGATTATTTTAGGGACTAAACTACTCATTTTCTCTACTCGTTGGTTCTTCAGAAGTAGTGGTAAGCCGAATCCTATCCCTTAACAACTACTCTCTCAAAGTAGTATTTTTCTAACCGAGAGTTTCCAATGGAGGCAAGTGGTATCGATATAAAAAGAAAGGCAATAGGAGGACAAAAAGAGAGTGGATTTACAATTCCTACTCCTAAGTTCAAGCGTAGGGCGGTATCAGCAGTTCAAGATTTTCCACCGGGTTGTGGACCAACATCCGGTGAGAATAGCCAAATCGTGGTCGTTCACGATACTAAGGGTAAGCATTGCATTAGATCAATTGATTTAGATTTGGATTAATAAAATCTCGTTTGTTGGTTAATCGAGTGTAATGGTGAGTTAGGTGCCGATGATCAAGAAGGTTTAGTTCTTACCGTAATTAGGTGTGTAATCTTACACCGAAATCCCGTAGATTCGTGATTCGATATCATGTTGGAAAATAGATCGTTATTATTTACAAGGATAAAAATCGTAATATGGCATAAATCGCGTAACTTGCTTAAACAACACTATTCCTAAAAGATTTGTCAAAATTGGTATAAATTTTGCTAAATTACAAAAATGCCCCTATGGGCCGACTTACCAAAATGCCTCTATAGGTCGTTTTGCTAGAATGCCTTAGTGGGCCAAATTATTAAATTGCTTCAATGGGCCGATTCACCTATATAATTCACTAGATTAATAGTTGTTATATATATGTGGATATTTTATTTCATCATGAATGATGCATTTTATATATTGCATGGGATGGGAGAAATTGTATGAAGAGAAGTGTAGCCTGGTGGCTTAGCCACAATTCAATTATTAAAGTACATATTTGTGATTTCGGTGGCTTGACCACGAAAATATTATACAAATAGCGACTCAACCGTAAATTGGTGTGGCGGCGGGGTGGGTTGACTTGATCCCCACAGGTGTGATTGGCTGGTCGGGGGTGTGATGGTTGGATGGGTTGGGTTACATGCACTTCATTTAATTATTACTTTGTAAATGGGCTTAGGCCAAAGATGATGTTTTACGGGTTCTGGCCCAGTGGATATCGGTAAGAGGATTATACACTGAGTTCTTGTAACTCACATATCGTTCTTAAACCTTGCAGGTAATGCTCACTGATGAGGACTTGGGCCATGGATGACTCGGTGGAGGCCATACTTTGAAAATAATGATTTTCGAACATTAGTAAACTTCTTTTCCTCTTTATTTCATTACTTTTACTATTTTGGGTTTAAAGTTGTAATAAGGCCTCTAGGATATGTTTTATTTTGTTTTATGTTTAGACGCATTTAATGTCTTTCTCAAATTGTTTTAAATGGGATTTTCTAAAATCATTTATAACATTTTTTTTAATTGATTAACCAATGGATTTCATAACAAATATGGACAAATAATTTAACTTGGATTTTCTTTCAAAATTATCAACGTCATTTTCAAAAGTCACGGTTTTAAGGTTCACTAGTTCGATTTTCGATTTTCACTTTATCAATCAACCTCTCAAATTTAGTAGTATTTTAACAAATATTTATAACCAAAAAAACCCAAGTAAGAATTTCATAAAATGTGACTTAATAATCGCAAGCCCAAAACTTAATTACATGTCTTTGAAAGAAATTATAATGAGAATAAATAAGAAAGGCCCATAATAAAACTAAAATGTAATCTAATGGCCCATGGCCTTATTACAACGTAGTTCAAATCCATAACATAAAATACTTTTATGAAGAAAAACTAATATGGGAAACTTTTCGTCGGATCCACATTCTTTTGCATGGCCACCTTGCGCTCCACTCCGGCCTGGTCCGATGCACTAATCGTCACCTGAAAGGTTAGATTAATTTGGGTGAGTCGCGAGACTCAGTGTGCAACCCTCATGCACCACTAGATTTGGGCCTCATAGAACATAACAATAATTTCATTTACATGGATAACAAGTAATATGCAAAGCCCAAACCATTTGCCAAGGTTTCTATCCGCTACACTCCCCCGTACCAACCAACACACCATTGGGGATTTCTACAATCAACCCACACCGCTACACTCCAAGATGGCAGTCATGCTGCTCTCAACATATATTGGTCAAGCTCGTATAACAAATCATGGCATTAGCCGCTACAGTAATTCACGGTAAAAATCACTGCACATATACATATACATATAACTTCCTCCTTTCATCACCCAACCCATGCAACATACACAATAATTTAAAACATGTACAACAGTTTTCTTGTAACATATAGTCAAGTTATTTACTAACCTGAAGGTCCGCTGTTTAAATCTGAGATTTCGGCTTTTAATGTAACATATAAATCTTATGAACACATATACATATATATATTTATTATTAATCAGATCTAGACGGTGGGGAAGTATTACACACCTGATTCGCGTACTAAGGCTTTCGCTATGTCTACGCTACTATCACTTGAAACAACTACTATTGGCCCACGATCGACTTGATTTTGGCCCACACCCGTTGGCCAATCTCGCACTATCAAAACAGATCGCTTCTTGAATTTGGGCGACGGTTTCTGAGATCCAACCTTCTCTCGCTTGATCGTTAGTTGAGTCCATAACAATCCCTTAATCACTAAACCAAATAAACGATGAGATCTAACTCATTAGTTAAATGTAACCCTTAAAACGAACACTTACCTAGTTAGTTGAATCCCGAATGTCCTTGAGAAATCGTCACCACCAACCTACCTACATTCGGCCATCCTCCAAATATCAAACCAACCGATACACACAACCAACCTAACCCAAATAGTATTCAGCCAAAGCAATAAGAATCATGGATGGCCATTCGGCCAAACTTACCACCACCTACCTTCGACTTTTCCACCAAATCGACTTTAATGGGACGGATTCGGCTTCTAGGGTAAAGAGTATAATCGACAGGGCCTTGGAAATAATGATTTAGATTAGGAGTTTGATAAAAATAAAGGAATCGCAGAAAAGGAGAAATCCCGAAACTCACCGGATTACTAAGGAGTATACGGCTTACAGAGCACCTTCGGGAAAACAGAGATCTCCCTTGTAGATTTGGCTATAGAGGAAGAAGATGTGCACTAAGAGCATTCGGCTTTAAGAAGGGTTTTTGAGGAGAGGAGAAATACTAAGGAGTTTCGGCTAGAAAAGAAAAATTAAGGCAAGTGAGTGAGAAAAGTTTCGGCTAGAGAGGAAAAAGTATGAAAGAAAGAGAAGCAAATGGAAGAAAAAGATGATTTCCTCCTATTAATTTTGGTACACACATACCAACACATAGAGTTGGAGTTTCTGCCAACTCTTTCCCTCCTGATAGCCTTCATCTCACGTGATAACCCCAATCCTTATCTTACCTTTAGAAGAGCCTTCACTAAAGCCAACTCCTCCCTCCTTGATTATCATCTTTTATCACTTAAATAAAAAGAAATAAAGCTCCTAATTAGTAGCCTACATGCCGTCCACCCCCTTCCCATTTAAATGCCAAATTTTGACCCATCTCTTAAGGCTCAATCGGCCACACAAGGCCCAAACTTCTCCCCCTTATGACGCCACCTTTTGCCCACTTAAAACACTTCAATTCTTTGGGCCACAAGCCCAGCTTGTCACTTAATTAACTATCTTCTTAAATTATGAGCTAACACCACTTATTAGCCACCTAACCTAAATTTTTAAAGCCCAATATTTCACTTTAAATTACTCAGAGCACTAACTTTAACCCTAATTCAAATATTTTGTAACATCCTAAATATTCGAGTATCATTATGTTGCTAAATGTTAGCTCGGGTTTACTTGGAATTAGAATAAATATTAGTAAAGTGTACTTTAATGTAAAGAAATTAGGTGACCTTGAAACTTAAGTTAATTAAGTACTAAAAGATGGCATAAGATGAGTATTTGGTAGAGTGGTGATGGCACCATAAGTTGGACTTGATGGGAGAGGTTCGAATCACCTAGCATGCAATTAGGGAGTTTTTATTTTTGCTTTATCCTAGCATGTGTCGGCTATGGGTAAGATTAGGATGAGTTGGATTTTTTTTTTTGGTAAGAAGACTAAGGGTTATGGAAAGCTTGAGTTAGGGGATAGAATGGCTTGAATTGGGGGATAATGTTTCTCTAACTTAAGGAAAAAGGAGGATGATAAGGCTTAAGAATAGGGTGATGTTTTGGAAACTATCTAATGGCCTTTTGACCATGTATGTGGACGGCATAGGGGCTACGGGCGATGGCCAGTTTTGTTGATTGGATTGGTAGGCTTGTGTGTTGGAGAAACACATTCTATTTGGTCATTTTTGGCTTTGACAAAACATATTTCTCTCCATCTATTTTTTTTCTCTAGCCGAATTTGCCAACAACATTGAGTAAACAACTCATTCTTTTGTTAGTTTCTTTTGACCATTTCAGTTTAGTAGCTCTCTTTCTCTCCAAATCTTTACTTCTCATTGTGACCGAAAGCACATAAGCAAACAAGGATTTTTTCTTTTTTTTTTCTCATTTTTCCTCCCCAATGCCCAATGCACTTTTCTCTTAATCTAAATTCTCTTTTCTTTCTCTTTTCCTTCTCTTTTCTTTCTCTTTTCTTTCTCTTTCCTTTCTCTCTTTCTCTCTTGAAACTGAATCATATCACTTCCATTTTCCATTCTTTTACTTCTTCCTCAACTAAAGTTTCTTCAATATTTTCTCTCATGGCCGAATACTAGTCTGCTCTTGTACCGAATCATTTTCATTTTCTTGTTTAGTCATAACTGAATCTTCCATTAGACATAAGTATTCTTCTCACTCAATTCTTTTCAACCGTGGACAATAGTGAGACTTTTGGAGGGCAGAAACTCAAAGTGTTGTTGAGTATTGTGGATTGTTGGAATCGATCTTAAGAGTTAAGGTAAGGAGTTTATTCAAGGATTCTCATATTATTCGTCATATTGGTATAGTTAGTTATTTAATCGATTTTGTTATAAAGACGTAATCGCTCGATCGTTCTTCGTGGAATAAGGATAATTGTGGTAAGCCAATCTCTTTTTTTAAAAAATTGTTAGTCCTATTTCAATAGTTATTAGTTTGACTAATGATTTTGTCATTAAAGACATTCAAGATATGGCAGAAAAGGGAAGTGAATAGTCTTCGAAAGAGGGTGGTTTCGCTAATCCCTAAGTATAAACGAAGAAATTTTCAGAATCCGGATTTTCCACCGGTTGCGGACCCTCATCCGAGGAGAATCGGTTGTTCAAGTCATTCGTACTCCGAAACTTTGTTCGTTCGTGGATTCTCATCGGCAACGAATCAATAATCGAGGAGAAACCAAAAATAGAAGTGGTTCGAAATCCTGAGGGTAAAGATTTAGATCGTTTATCAATAGTGTAGTTTTAAAATATGATAGTGCTCTAATTTATCGTGTTACGTTTAGGTATTGATGAGCGGGAAAGTCTAGTACTCACAATAACCAGGTGTGTAACTACACATTTATATCGGGTTAGATGTTATACCATAAGTATTGGGAAAAATCGTAAAATTGACAAAATCAAAAAATATGCTAGATCGTTAAATGGGCTAAAAAATATGCTAGATCGTTAAATGGGCCGAAAATATGCTAGATCGTTAAATGGGCCGAAAAATATGCTAGATCGTTAAATGGGCCAAAAAATACGCTAGATAGTCAAATGGGCCAAAAATACGCTAGATCGTTAAATGGGCCGAAAAATCTGCTAGATCGTTAAATGGGCCAAAAATCTGCTAGATCGTTAAATGGGCCGAAAAATTTGCTAGATCGTTAAATGGACCGAAAAATCTACTAGATCGTTAAATGGGCCAAAGTATTAGATTGCTAAATGGGCTAAATGTTATTTTGTATTATGGGCCTTAATAAAAACTTGAAATATTGATTCACATGTAAATTAGGCCTTTTGCTAAAATTATCATGTGTATATAGACTGTTATGTATACATGTTTGCATGGGTTGGGATACATGATGAAGAGAAGAAAGCCCTATTTCCAAAAATCTAGTTTGGTGGCTCTGCCACAAATATTTAAATGGCTTATTGCCTCTAGTTCGGTGGCTCTGCCACAAATATTTAAATGGCTTATTGCCTCCAGTCCGGTGGCTCTGCCACAATTATTTCAATGGCTTAATGCCTCTAGTTCGGTGACTTTGTCACAATCTAGTTCGCTGGTTCACCGCAACCAAATATAAAAATGGCTTAATGCCTATGATCGGTGTGTTGGCAGGGTGGGTTGACTTGATCCCCACAGGTGTGATGGTTGGTATGGGTGGTGTGTAGCGGATGGAAATTAGGTTTGGTTGGGAAATTACATTTTGCATGCATTTCATTTATTATATTGCTAAATCTGCTTATGGGCTCAAGCCCAAAATTATGACTTGATGATCGGCCCGTGGATATAGTAAGTGAGTTATACATTTGAGTTCGAATAACTCACTCCCTTAAATTTTCCATCTCGTAATGGAAATTGACGTGGACTTGGGCGAGGATGACTTCGTGGAGGCCATCACGCAAACATGGGTTTATAAACCTTGAACTTTTATTAAAGTACTTTCTTTAAATTACTATTTTGGATATGATGTAATAAGGCCTCTATTAATATTTTATGGATTTTTGTGTGGGTGGATTTAAATTTTGTTTTAGATATTTTAATATGGGCTTTTGTTAATCCTATAATGTTTCCTTAAAATACTTTGGGTTTTAAACATATGAGATTCTTTATCTATTCTTATTTTCAAATCCTTTTAAAATTTTTTAAAAAAACTACTTTAAGATTTTTGATAATTAAATACTAAATGTTAAGATTTCATTAATGTTTCTTAAATTCATCGAATTTAAATCATTTCTCTTGGTTTTATTAAACTTTATTTTAAAAGGTTTTGTAGTACCGATTCACCTAAATCATTAGAAAGATTAAAAGAATGTTCGATCGTGAGACAAACCAAATCTCGTCTTGACGATAGACACAGTTTGGGGTGTTACATTTAATGGTATCGAGCCCGCTTCAAAACTTCTACTGTGGTTGGGTTCAACAAATTTACGTATGAAATTATTTCAATTATGTTTTAAAGATTAGTATGGCACCACAAGCATCCGCACCAAGTCAAGTAAGTATTCACATTGAATGATTATTATGATGATATGATCATAGGAACACTCTAAAACTTCTAGTTTTAGATGTTGAAAATCGTAGAGATTAAGACTATAGGATATGTTTGTGAAAAGCAACTTTATCTCTCAAATCTCATAAAACGTCGTTAATAAACACTGAAATAATATTCTGATTCATAAAACTTGTAATCAGATTAAATCGAATTAGACATTATGAGCTCTAGAGGACGTGGTCGTGGACGCGGTAGACGTGGCCGTCGTAGAGGACGAGGTGCTACGTCTGAAGCACCAAATCATATGCCGAAAATAGATGCACCTGCATCACTTGAAAGTGAGACGGGAACACATGATCATATGGAAGAAGATAATGCTTTGACGTAAGCAATGCTGCGAGTCCTGGAAAGGGTCGCTGGAACTAGAGTTGGGTCAACAGCTCGTGGGTCGATATCGGAACGACTCAAGTCTAATGGTGCAGAAGTTTTTAGAGGAGTTTTCGGTGTAGCTCCGAATGTGGCAGAATATCGGCTCGAAGCTGTGGAGCGGATTATGGATGATATGGAATGGACTGTCGAGTAGAAACTGAAAGAAGCCGTGTCCTTGCTAAGAGATGAGGCGTATCAATGGTGGCTTACTATTCGAGAGGGCACTGAGGCTGCATTGATTACTTGGGAATTCTTCAAAGTTGCCTTCCAAGGGAAATAAGTAGGAACAAGTTATGTGGACGCCCGAAGGAAGGAATTTTTGAATCTAATTCAAGGGAATAAGACAGTGGCAGCGTATGAGGCTGAGTTTTTACGCTTGAGCCGCTATGCTCGGACAATAGTGTCAACGGGTCATGAACGTTGTGTACGTTTTGAGGATGGGTGGAATGATGAGTTGCGGGTTCTGATAGCCCCACAACAAGTTAGAACTTTTGCCACGCTTGTGGAGAAAGCCAAGATAGCCGAAGAGGCTAAGAACTCAGAACGTCAGAATCGGGAAAGATTTAGAGGCAAGAGGGATATAAAGCAGTCGGGTTCTTCAAAAAGGTTTTTGAAGAGCCCTCGAAATGATGAACCAGCTCAAGGTAGAGCACCTGTAGCTAATAATCAAAGTCGAGATTGTACTGAATGTGGGAAAGGCATTCCGGAGAGTGCTGGAGGAAAACAGGTGCTTGTTATAAATGTGGTTCAAGGGATCACCAATATAGAAATTGCCCTCGATGTATGGATACGACTCAGGAAGTTCATATTACTAATGCACAGTCGACAAGAGGAACTCAGCAGCCACCGAGAGGCCATGGACCAGGTCGTGGTGGTAATGAGGCTGGATGTGGTCAAGGTGCACCGGGTCGAGGTAATGGTCCTAGAGGTAACACGGATGCAAGACAGCTAGGACTGGTCTATGCAGTTAGACGCCGCGAGGATGTTAATGTACCTAATGTAATAACTGGTATGTTCTTCATCTTTGATGTACCTGTTACTACTTTAATAGATATTGGTTCTACCCACTCGTATGTTGCTAGCGCCATATTTGAAAACTTGAATCTAGAATCTAAAATTACCGATAGTGAGATGACAGTAATTAGTCATTTAGGACAGTCGGTAATTGTAAATAAATTGTTTAGAGACGTGCCCTTAGAAATTCAAGAAGAAATATTTTTGGCGAATTTAGTGGAATTACCTTTCGGCGAGTTCGATCTCATTCTGGGCATGGATTGGTTAGCTAAGCACTGGGCGCATTTGGATTGTGCTGAAAAGTGGATGTCAATAAGAACTTCGAGTGATAAAGAAGTAATAATGATAGGTGAACGAAGGAATTACTTGGCAAATGTGGTATCTGCATTAAAGGCAGAAAAGTTGGTGCGGAAAGGGTATGGAGCATTCTTAGCCTTTATTTGTGCTTTGGATGCCAAAGAGTTATCCGTGGATGATGTGCGGACGGTGAAGGAATTTCCAGATGTATTTCTCGATGAACTTTTGGTATACCTCCAGATCGGGAAGTAGAATTTGGTATTGAGCTTTTGTTCGGGACGACTCCAGTGTCCATTGCTCCTTATAGAATGGCACCGAAGGAGTTGGCAGAGCTTAAAGCTCAAATTCAAGAATTGTTGGATCGGGGATTTATTCGACCGAGTGTGTCTCCGTGGGGAGCACCAGTTTTGTTCGTTAAGAAGAAGAATGGATCGATGCGTATGTGTATTGATTATCGGTAATTGAATAAATTGACAATCAAGAATAGGTATCCTTTGTCGAGAATTGACGACCTATTTGATCAATTGAAAGGAGTTTCAATTTTCTCCAAAATTGATTTGAGATCGGGTTATCACCAACTTAAGGTGAAAGAAGCAGATATTTATAAGATGGCATTCCGAACTCGTTATGGACATTATGAGTTTTTGGTGATGCCGTTTGGGTTAACCAATGCACCAGCCGCATTTATGGACATGATGAACTGAGTCTTTCAACCATATTTAGACCGGTTTGTGGTAGTGTTCATAGATGACATTTTGGTTTATTCAAGAAATGATGAGAAACATGACACGCATTTGCGTATAGTATTGCAGTTGCTTCGTGATAAGCAACTTTATGCCAAATTCAGTAAATGTGAATTTTGGCTAAAGGAAGTGACTTTCTTGGGTCATGTTGTATCAATTGAAGGAATAAGGGTGGATCCTCGGAAGATTGAGGCTGACTGGATTGGAAACCATCAAAGTCGATAGCTGAAATTTAGAGTTTCTTAGGATTGGCTGGTTATTATAGATGCTTTGTTGAGGGGTTTTCGTTGATTGCTGCACCCCTAACTAAACTGTTGTGGAAGGGAGTACCGTATATTTGGACTAAAAAACAACAAGAGAGTTTCGAGAAATTGAAGAAGATTCTGACGGAGGCACCAGTTTTAATTCAGCCTGAGGCTGGAAAAGAATTTACCGTTTACTGTGATGAGTCTCACATGGGTTTGGGTTGTGTGCTGATGCAAAATGGAAAGGTGGTAGCTTATGCTTCTCGACAGTTGAGATCGTACGAAGTAAATTACCCTACTCATGATTTGGAGTTAGCTGCAGTGGTATTTGCTTTAAAGATTTGGAGGCACTATCTCTACGGTGAGAAGTCTATCATCTACACGGATCACAAGAGTCTTAAGTATCTTCTTACTTAGAAGGAATTAAATTTGAGACAAAGAAGATGGGTGGAATTATTAAAGGACTATGATTTCTCAATCGAGTATCATCCTGGAAAGGCTAATGTGGTAGCTGACGCGTTAAGTCGTAAGGCGGTATCTGAATTGATAGCAATGTTTGCTCATTTGAGTTTGTATGAGGATGGTAGTCTATTAGCAGAACTTCAGGTAAAGCCTCTGTGGTTAGAACAAATTCAAGAGAAGCAGATATCAGATAAAAAGTTAGGACCCTTACTTCAACAGGTTGGAAGGGGTGAAATAGAGGATTTTGGTATAAACACGAATGGAGTGCTATGTTTTCGTGGAAGGGTTTGTATGCCTAAAGACTCAGATTTGAGGCAAATGATTCTGCGGGAGGTGTATAATAGCCCTTATGCTATGCACCCGGAGGAAATAAGATGTATCGGGATCTCCATGAACAGTATTGGTGGCCAGGGTTGAAGCGTGAGATTTCTTAGTTTGTAGGAAAATGTTTGACTTGTCAACAAGTGAAGGTGGAGCATCAATTGCCGTCAGGTTTATTACAATCGTTAAAGATTCCTCTTTGGAAATGGGAGCGAATAACAATGGATTTTGTTAGTGGGTTACCTTTAACACCTATTAAGAAAAATTTTGTATGGGTAGTAGTTGATCGTTTGACGAAGACTGCTCATTTTCTTCCAGTTCGTACAGATTTCTCATTATAGAAATTGGCTAAGCTATATATATCTGAAATCGTGAGGTTTCATGGGGTACCAGTGTCTATTATATCAGACAGGGATCCTAGATTTACATCATGATTTTGGAAAGCTCTGCATGAAGCCTTGGGAACGAAGTTAAACCAGTATGGCTTTTCATCCTCGATCTAATGGTCGATCGGAAAGAGTAATTCGGATATTGGAAGACATGTTAAGGGGATGTGTGATTGACTTCAAAGGTAGTTGGGAGGATTTTCTATCATTGGCGAATTTGCGATAACAATAGCTATCGATCTAGCATTTAGATGGCACCTACAAGGCATTGTATGGTCGTGAGTCTTTGTACTCCTACTTGTTGGACCGAATTGGGCGAACGATGATGTTGGGTCTGAGTTGATATCTCAAATGAAGAAAAAGTAAAAGTTATTCGAGCACGGTTAAAGGAAGCTTCAGATGATGCGAAGTCGACGCAGACACAAAATGTAAGGATATCGAGTTTCTTTGTGGGAGAGCGAGTCTTTCTAAAGGTCGACCTTGGAAGAAAATTTTTAGATTTGGAAAGAAGGGCAAGTTGAACCCTAGGTTCATTGGGCCATATCGTGTGATGAAGCGTGTTGGTCCAATGGCTTATCAGATTGAATTACCTCAGGAGTTGAGTCAAATTCATAATGTTTTCCATGTTTCCATGCTGAGACGCTATAGATCGGATCCATCTCATATAGTGTACCGGTAGAGGAAGTGGAATTGAAATCAGACTTGTCTTTTGAGGAAGAACCAGTGGAAATTTTAGACCGAGATGTTAAAGTGCTAAGAAAGAAGACCGTGCCATTGGTCAAGGTTTTATGGCATAATCATGGAGCGGAGGAAGCTATGTGGGAGCCTGAGGATGCAATTCGGCAACAATATCCTCACCTCTTTTAATCAGGTAAATTTCGAGGACAAAATTTTTTTTAAGAGGGTAGAATTGTAACATCCTAAATATTCAAGTATCATTATGTTGCTAAGTGTTAGCTCGGGTTTACTTGGAATTAGAATAAATATTAGTAAAGTGTACTTTAATGTAAAGAAATTAGGTGACCTTGAAACTTAAGGTAATTAAGTACTAAAATATGGCATAAGATGAGTATTTGGCAAAGTGGTGATGGCACCATAAGTTGGACTTGAGGGGAGAGGTTCGAATCACCTAGCATGCAATTAGGGAGTTTTTATTTTTGCTTTATCCTAGCATGTGTCGGCTATGGATAAGATTAGGATGAGTTGGATTTTTTTTTTTGGTAAGAAGACTAAGGGTTATGGAAAGCTTGAGTTAGGGGATAGAATGGCTTGAATTGAGGGATAATGTTTCTCTAACTTAAGGAAAAAGGAGGATGATAAGGCTCAAGAATAGGGTGATGTTTTGGAAACTATCTAATGGCCTTTTGACCACGTATGACGGATGGCATAGGGGCTAGGGGGGATGGCCGATTTTGTTGATTGGCTTGGTAGGCTTGTGTGTTGGAGTAACACATTCTATTTGGTCATTTTTTGGCTTTGACAAAACATATTTCTCTCCATCTATTTTTTTTCTCTAGCCGAATTTGCCAATAATCTTGACTAAACAACTCATTCTTTTGTCATTTTCTTTTGACCATTTCGGTTTAGTAGCTCTCTTTCTCTCCAACTCTTTACTTCTCATTGTGACCGAAAGCACATAAGCAAACAAGGATTTTTTCTTTTCTTTTTTCTCATTTTTACTCCCCAATGCCGAATGCACTTTTCTCCTAAACTAAATTCTCTTTTCTTTCTCTTTTCCTTCTCTTTTCTTTCTCTTTTCTTTCTCTTTCCTTTCTCTCTTTCTCTCTTGAAACCGAATCATATCACTTCCATTTTCCATTCTTTTACTTCTTCCTCAACTAAAGTTTCTTCAATATTTTCTCTCATGGCCTAATGCTAGTTTGCTCTTGTACCGAATCATTTTCATTTTCTTGTTTAGTCATAACTGAATCTTCCATTAGACATAAGTATTCTTCTCACTCAATTCTTTTCAACCGTGGACAATAGTGAGGCTTTTGGAGGGCAGAAATTCAAAGTGTTGTTGAGTATTGTGGATTGTTGGAATCGATCTTAAGAGTTAAGGTAAGGAGTTTATTCAAGGATTCTCATATTATTCATCATATTGGTATAGTTAGTTATTTAATCGATTTCGTTATAGGGACGTAATCGCTCGATCGTTCTTCGTGGAACAAGGATAATTGTGGTAAGCCAATCTCTTTTTTTAAAAAATCGTTAGTCCTATTTCGATAGTTATTAGTTTGACTAATGATTTTATGTCATTAAAGACATTCAAGATAGGGTAGAAAAGGGCAGTGAATAGTCTTCGAAAGAGGGGTGGTTCCTCTAATCCCCCTAAGTATAAACGAAGGGCTGTTTCGGGAATCCAAGATCTTCCACCAGGTTGTGGACCCTCATCCGAGGAGAATCAGTTGTTTGAAGTCATTCGTACTCCCGAACCTTTGTTCGTTCATGGATTCTCATCGGGCAACGAATCAACAATCGAGGAGAAACCAAAAATAGAAGTGGTTCGAAATCCTGAGGGTAAAGATTTAGATCGTTTATCAATAGTGTAGTTTTAAAATATGATAGTGCTCTAATTTATCGTGTTACGTTTAGGTATTGACGAGCGGGAAAGTCTAGTACTCACAATAACCAGGTGTATAACTACACACTTATCTCGGGTTAGATGTTATACCGTAAGTATTGGGAAAAATCGTAAAATTGACAAAATCGAAAAATATGCTAGATTGTTAGATGGGCCGAAAAATATGCTAGATCGTTAAATGGGCCAAAAAATATGCTAGATCGTTAAATGGGCTGAAAAATATGCTAGATCATTAAATGGGTCGAAAAATATGCTAGATCGTTAAATGGGCCGAAAAATATGCTAGATCGTTAAATGGGTAAAAATCGCTAGATCGTTAAATGGGCCAAAAATCGATTGTTAAATGGGCCAAAAATCTGCTAGATTGTTAAATGGGCCGAAAAATCTGCTAGATCTTTAAATGGGCCAAAAATTCTGCTAGACCATTAAATGGACCGAAAAATCTGCTAGATCGTTAAATGGGCCAAAGTATTAGATTGCTAAATGGGCTAAATGTTATTTTGTATTATGGGCCTTAATAAAAACTTGAAATATTGATTCACATGTAAATTGGGCCTTTTGCTAAAATTATCATATGTATATAGACTGTTATGCATACATGTTTGCATGGGTTGGGATACATGATGAAGAGAAGAAAGGCCTATTGCCAAAAATCTAGTTCGGTGGCTCTACCACAAATATTTTAATGGCTTATTGCCTCTAGTTCGGTGGCTCTACCACAAATATTTTAATGGCTTATTGCCTCTAGTTTGGTGGCTCTGCCACAAATATTTAAATGGCTTATTGCCTCTAGTTCGGTGGCTCTGCCGCAAATATTTAAATGGCTTATTGCCTCTAGTTCGGTGGCTCTACCACAATTATTTCAATGGCTTAATGCCTCTAGTTCGGTGACTTTGTCACAATCTAGTTCATTGGTTCACCGCAACCAAATATAAAAATGGCTTAATGCCTATGATCGATGTGTTGGCAGGGTGGGTTGACTTGATCCCCAAAGGTGTGATGGTTGGTACGGGTGGTGTATAGCGGATGGAAATTAGGCTTGGTTGGGAAATTACATTTTGCATGCATTTCATTTATTATATTGCTAAATCTGTTTATGGGCTCAAGCCCAAAATTATGACTTGATGATCTGGCCCAGTGGATATAGCAAGTGAGTTATACACTGAGTTCTGGGTAACTCACTCCCTTATATTTTCCATCTCAGGTAATGGAAATTGACGTGGGCTTGGGTTGAGGATGACTTTGTGGAGGCCATACTGCAAACATGGGTTTATAAACCTTGAACTTTTATTAAAGTACTTTCTTTAAATTACTATTTTGGATATGATGTAATAAGGCCTCTATTAATATTTTATGGATTTTCTATGTGGGTGGATTTAAATTTTGTTTTAGATATTTTAATATGGGCTTTTGTTAATCCTATAATGTTTCCTTAAAATACTTTGGGTTTTCAAACATATGAGATTCTTTATCTATTCTTATTTTCAAATCCTTTTAAATTTTTTTAAAAAAACTACTTTAAGGTTTTGATAATTAAATACTAAATGTTAAGATTTCAACTAATGTTTCTTAAATTCATCAATTTAAATCATCTCTTAGTTTTATTAAACTTTATTTTAAAAGGTTTTGTAGTACCGATTCACCTAAATCATTAGAAAGATTAAAAGAATGTTCGATCTGTGTGATAAACCAAATCTCGTCTTGACGCATAGACCTGATTTGGGGTGTTACATATTTAATCAAAAAGTCAGCCCAATCATTAAAATCTCAATTTAACATACTAGACTATCATATAAATGCATAGGCCCACTTTAAGGATGTTACACACACGCGCACCAACCACCTCCGCCCATGGGCCTCTGACACCTGCAAGGACAAGGAACATGCAACAACACACACAAAAAAAAAAAGAAAACGACAAGCATAACAAAAAACAAAATAGAAAAAACAAAAGCGGATCTTTGTAAATCGATTATAAAAACTGAAATGAATCATTTGTATTTTTTACGAACCTTTAGCAATCAAAAACACAATAGAAGCATTAAGGTTGATTTCGTTTTTATTTTCTATTATTATTTACTATTTTTTTATTTTATTTTATTTTTTCGAAATCTTTACAAACGAAATCGAAAGAGAAAGGTGAAAGGGACCTTACCTAAAACCCGGCATGTCGTTAGAGACTCCTCTCCATCGTCAAGGTCCAACCGAAACCCCAAAATAGAGGGTTTATTCTCTCAAATTTTCGGGGCACCAAGGCATGGCCTTTGAAACAGGGCTAAAATCCCATCTCCGTGCATCGTTGGCCACTAGACATGGTGGTGGTGCGGCGACCAGCCAGAGAACCCTTTTAATCGGGGAAGACGAAAGGGAGAGAGGGCTGAGTGGCTGCTTTGTCTTTTTTAGAAAAATTTTAGGGTTTAAAATGTGGTTTTCAGAAAATTTGGGCCTTTATATACATTTAGCAAAACGGCGACGTTTGGTTCAAGGGTAGCTGCGCATGCTCCCTCAAAAGGGAGATTTACGCGTATGGCCCCTCTCTTTCGCGGTTCTGTTCGATTTGGCCCTATTTCCTGTCTTCTTTGTTCTTTTAAATTTGGCCCTCAAGTTTCATTTCGCTTTCAAATTGGTCCCTAGAGCAGTCAAACTGGGTGTGCGCATGGAACTTTTTTCCCATCTGGTCCCCATTAATTTCGCACCATTCAATTTGCTCCTAAAGTAGCTTTTGATTATTCATTTCGGCTCAATTTTTAATTTCGTCCCTGGTTTTGTGTAATTTATTTATTTATTTTTATTTCATTTTATTATTATTATTTGTTTAAAGTCTTACATATTATTCATATTAAACTGTTTATACATATATATATATATATATATGTACATATTATTCATTCTAAGATCCTTTGTACACATTAATCTTTTAAACTATTGTTTGTTTTAAATTATAAATTGCATATAATAAGTTGTTTTGCATTATTTATTTTAAATTATTTCATTTGTTAATTACTTTGAAATGTTTTACATGTTCTTTATTTTTTAAAAATTGGTTTTCATATATTATTTCAAAATTGTTTTTCTATCACTTGTTAAAATCATTTTATATATGTATATATATACATATACTACCTATTTTTGTATAAATATATCATCTTTTCTAAAAACCTTTTGTATATTACATTTTTAAAATCTCTTTTTTCACTTATTATTCATTCCAACTTATGTATTATTTTAAGTTATATTATCTATTTCAAATTTCATATATTATTTAGTCTAAACTATGTTATATGTAATTTTAAAATTTGCTTATTCTTAAATTGCTATTTTATTTATTTATTTATTTGAGTTTCTCATATATTACTTATTTTAAACTTATACATTATCTATTCTATTTTTCTTTAACATTTATCTTAAAATTGTTTTATTCTAAATTTCTTTGTTACACGTTATTTATTTTACATATTACTTTGCTTTAAATTATTTTGCGTTAATTATTTTAAATTATTTCACATTATCTACTTTTAAATTGTTTTAAATATTATTTACTTTAAACTTTTTGTTGCGTATTATTTACTTAAAATTGTTTTGTCACTTATCTTAAATTGTTTTATGTATTATCCACTTTTATATTATTTATTTCATTGTTCTTCAATTATTAATGCTAGTATTTAAATGGTGCATATTGTGAGATTATTTCCATTGTGTGTATTTTAATTCGTTTATTTCGTATTTTTTTGTATTATAGTTATTCGTTCGTATAATATTATTGTCGTTATTACTATTCACGCTTGTAACTACTTTTTTTGTTATTGCATCATGATTCAAATTCCCACTTTGGCCCGATATTGATTCTCTTTTAACAAAATGAACAAATATATTTTCAAGTCCATTTTATAATCACTTAGTAAAAGCTTTCAAAATAAGGCAATATTCTGTGTTTAGAAATACAAGAAATCGTGCCCTAACGTGCTAGGTTTCGATTTTTCTTTTGGCCAAATAATCGAATATCCTTTTGACATTTTCAATGCATGAGTCTCGGGAATCATGAGATGATCTTGGATTCGAGCATTTAAATTGTTGTGTCCAAACGTGTTGGATGCGATATTTTATTCCTTCAGAGCGAAAGAATCTTAATATCCAATTCGACTAAATTCAAATATTTTTAAAAAATTGTATTTTTTTAAATCTTTTTCAAATTTTCAACTTTCGACATTTAGACATTAAATAATCAATTAGGTACCAAGTTTGGGCGTGACGAGGGTGCTAACCCTTCCTCGCACGTAACCGACTCCCAAACCCGATTTCTGAAAACTTCGTAGACCAAAACCGTCATTTTAGTAAGTCAAAATATTTATTAAAATGATCAAGTTTTAAGAGGTGATCAGATAACACCTCATAAAAAAGAATTGGTGGCGACTCTTGTTTTATTTTCGTTTTTAAACCCCGGTTGATCCCCATTTTCAAAAAAATGGTTTCGACAGCTTGGCGACTCCGCTGGGGACCTTAGAGAATCGAGTCGTAAAATTGATTTTTTTTGTCTTATTGTCGAAAATTGAAAATATGATTTGAAAAATTACGATCCTATTATTGCATTTGTTTGTATTGTTATTTCATAATTATTGTGGTTTGAGTCTCGCATCATGTTTCATAGGGACCATTTTGGTCTTACCCTTTTAAGTGGGAGTGATAAGCTACTCCTTCGTGAGGTTTTCACCTCCGTGCAGGATAGTGAACCGCTTTCGGGATACAACCATACCTATGTCTTTGTGGGATTTTCATCTCCGTGCAGCTATAGGGAAATGTATTCCCCTAAACTGAACTCGGTCCTTATGATCCTATAATGGGTGAGGATCGAAGAATCTGTTGGTTTGGGTACCTCTCTTTAGAACCAAACCACATGTAGTGAACCTTAAGAGCCCACCTTAGGTAGAGCCGTGCAAACCCTAGTGGTTACCTGAATAGGTGCTTGATTATTTCCTGTTTGCTTTGAGTTCTTTTTTTTTTTTTTGTATATAATACTTACTTGTTGTGTTTTTGATGTTATTGCATGGAATTTCATTATAAAAAGGTGTTGATTCACGTTCGATTACTAGATAGAAAAGCTTAACATGGAAAAGGGGTTTCTTTATAGAGTGGACGATAATGCGGTCGTTCGAATATAGTCCGAGAGGACACAGCAAGAGAAAGGAGACAGTCTGACCGTGGGATATGAATCAGAGTTGTGGGATTTCACCCGCGTCAGTGTGACTCAGAATAACCTGCAAGAATTGAAGGAGATATGGGATTCATGGGGCGACGAGATCAAGCAGCTATTCTACTATAATTATGGTGATTTGCCCTATCTGCTTGATATCAAGGTGGATGAGCATCTATTCCGAGATATCGCCCAATTTGGGAACCCTGCTTATAGTTGCTTTACTTTTGGGAATGTGGATTTGGTACCTACCATAGAAGAGTACACAGCCTTGCTCCGCTGCACAAAGATTCAAATTGGCAAAGCTTATTCGAGAGCTGCTAATGTGCTGACATTCTTAAAAAAGCTGATGAACATTACAGGGATGAGCGTGCAGTGGATTACAGCCTGGATCAAGCAAAAAGGAGATTGTAAGTGCATTCCTTGGAAAAATTTAAGGGATTTGATCTTAGCGCATATTGATATGAAAAAGAGGGTTGACATTTTTTCTTTAAGCATCTATGGTTTGGTCGTCTTTCCCAAAGCGTTAGGACATGTAGAGGAAGCAGTCTCAGACCTATTTGATAGACTTGATGATGGAGTCACACCCGTCCCTGCGATCTTAGTCGAAACTTTCAGATCATTGAATGCTAGCAGGAGAGCGGGAGAAGGAAGGTTCATAAGATGTGCATATCTTTTGCTATCGTGGTTCCATAGCCACTTTTGGAAGGTAGAAAAAGTCTCATACTGAGTTTTTTCTGAGAACTACTCTCCGTTGAAAGAATTAGTGGCTACACCAAGGAGGGACGACCTTTCTGAAGAAAAATGGATAGTAATTCTCCAAAATTTATAAGTTGAAGATGTCGAATGGAGAGCTCTGAGGATGATTCTCGATGAGATATTGTACCGGTGTGGAGACTTTTATTAGGTCCTTTTACCCTAGATATGGGGAGCTGTTGGGTACTCTCCATTACTCGTGATGAGGTAGTATCGATCAAGGCAGTTCATACCTACGACGCATGGGTTAGCTCAGTGCAAGTTTTCATACAAGGGCGATAATTATAAGAAGACAGTTCGTGAGATATCGAGAGCGTGGTTCCAAACCTGAAGAATGAAGGGACTCACCACAGGGCCAATGACAACCCTCGAATATGACTGGTGGTAGGAAAAGAATCAACGACAATATCCCAATGCCAAGTCAAGGAAATGCTCGACCAATAGAGGAGCAATTACAAGTAACCCCATCTGAATTAGAGATCATCAAGCAAGATTTTGAAAAAGGATTCGGGAATTGGGAAAGAAAATAGAGCAGTTAGAGGAGGAAAATATGCAGTTAGGATTAGACGTCGATATCCACAAGCTCGAGGCCAAGAAATTGAGGAAGGGAAAAAATAAGGCCGAAGAAGATTTGGCCAGTTTAAAGACGGATTACAAGAAGTTGCGCATGTCAATCAGAACTGTTGGTTTGGGCAAAACATCAGAGCAATGGTGCCAGGAAATTAAAGAAGAAAATACTAGAGCTGATCAGTGGGAAAAGAAGTTCCAAGATGCTTGGGTACGGGAGGACGCTTCGAAAAAGAGTCTGTTGGAAAGTCAAAATGGAAAAGAGAGGTTACGAGCCCCAGTAGCAGAATTGGAAAAGTCACCACATCAGAACCATAGTCGCAACTCGGTAATCAAATTAAGAGCCAGCCAAAACTAGATTAAGGAGCTGAAAGGAAGGATAGAAGAGCTCGAGACTGAACTACAAAATGGTGAACTTTGAGTTGAACTTCTTGAAGCAAACAATGAAGATTGGAAAGAGCAGCTCCACCGCTCTCAAGAAGAGATCAGAGATAGAGATTATATTATGGGTGAAGTTGTGGCTCAAGTTCGAGAGGTAGCTGATCATTTACAAACCTTGACAGTTCAGGCTGATGTATTAAGTCTAAAATACAAGTCAGAATCAGATCGAGGCTAAAACTTAGCATGGCTTTTTAGGAAAGTTAAGGCTTTGGGTATTAAGGCGAAGTTGTATATGTAATTTTCCGCTCTATGTAAAGATATTTGTTTTCTAGTAAAGTTGATCTAATAGAATTGAACCAAAATCAACTCCTCTTTTTCCATTCATCTCATTCATTTGCATTACATTGCATCATTTGCATTAAAATTACATAAAAATACCCTAATTGATTAAAAATTATGATAGCTACCCCAGAAACCAACGAAAATCCACCAACTACATATCGTTACAATACTCGTCGCAAAATGAAAGCAATGGATCAGAGACTAGAAAGACTAGAACAAATGGAAAGGGATATGCAAGATCAGTTGCAAGCACAAATGCAATAACAATTAGCCAAAATGCAACAAGACATAAGGGATCAGATGCTAGAATCCCAAAGGAATATGATGAACCAACTGGCCCAGCTATTGGCTTGAGGACCTGACAAAGGAAAAAGACCTGTGACCAATCCTGGTGATGACAATGAAGAACCTCGCTATCCTACAGGTTTTACCCCAACGAACACCCAAGCGCAACTGGATGCATACCCACAAAGGGTACCTGTCACCATTAGGTCCCAATACCAAGCCAGTGCTGGTACCAATGAATTTTCCAATGAGCTCGGGCTCCAATCCGGAGATAATCCAACTAATCCCGTTATCCCCGATCTCGATGATTTAGTAGAAACAAAAAAGGTGAGAGTAGATGTGTCTAAAAAACTTGAAGACCGGTGTAGATGGTTAGAAGAGAAGTTTAAAGCAATGGAAAACACAGACTACCATGGCTGCGTTAATGCTAAAGACTTGAGCTTGGTCCCAGACCTAATACTCCCACCAAAGTTCAAGACTCTGAACTTTGAGAAATATAATGGGACCAGCTTCTCTGAAGCTCACATTACGATATTCTGTCGGAAGATGACAGGTTACGTTAATAATGATCAGTTGTTAATTCACTACTTTCAAGACAGTTTGATCGGATCTGCGGCCAAGTAGTACAACTAGCTAAGCCATGCTCAAGTCAATTCATGGAAGGATTTGGCACAGGCTTTTATGAAACAATATGGCCATGCGATAGACATAGCACTGGACAAAATAACATTGCAAAATATGGAAAAGAAGCCGATTGAGAGCTTTAGATAGTATGCTCAGAGGTGGAGAGAGATAACTACACAAGTCTAGCCCCCTCTTCTAGAGAAGGAAACGACCATGCTTTTTATCAACATGATGAAGGCTCCATTCATCAACCACATGTTGGGGAGTGCAAATAAGAGCTTCTCAAACATAGTGATGTCTGGAGAGACGGTAGAAAACACAATCCGGAGATGGGAAGATAGACGCGGGGGAAAGCGCCAGGAGACCGGCCCCGAGAAAAAAGGACAGTGAAGTGAACAATTTGAGCACATTCAACAAGGGTTATTCAAAACCCATCATTGTAAGCCAGCCAAGGACGCTAGCTACTAGCCATTAAGGCCCCCGGAGGTAGGAATCCAATACAAAGCCAAACACGGAAAGACTCCAGTTCACGCCCATCCCAATGACATATAGGGAGCTGTACCAGATTATGTTCGATGCACACGTGGTATCCCCATTCTACAAAAAACCCATCCAACCTTCATTCCCAAAATGGTATGACGCAAATGCTCAGTGTGAGTACCATGCGGGAATAACCGGGCACTCGACCGAGAACTGTACAGCATTTAAAAAGGTGGTCGAGAGATTCATCAAAATGAGAATCGTAAAGTTTGATGACCCATCAGGGCCTAACGTAGTAGGCAACCCGTTACACAATTATTCTGATAAAAGGGTAAATGCGGTAATCGAGAGTGGATGAAAAAGAATCGAGGCTGATCTAGTTGAAGTAGAAACCCCACTGAGATGGGTTTGGAAACAAATGGTAAACGAAGGTTTAATCACGCAAGAATCGGGAGAAAAGCCCAAAGGAGCGAGAAAATACTGCAAATTCCACGCCGATGTAGGTCTTGATGTAACACTCCCTGCCGGGTTCTACGTCGGAACTGAGCCTGAGGCATTACCGTAATGAAATCACTTAATCGCCACTAAGGCTCATCGTGACTACTCTCTTACGTCACTTCAACATTCTCATTCTCAACTTACAAAGCCTTACTCAAACATACGAGGACTCTCGAGACTGTATTGGAACTTTTTCCATTCTTTAAGATTTTCTCTTATACAGGGCTCACACGCCCGTGTGTGGACACACACACGCCCATATTCTCTAGCCGTGCTAAAAACTAGAGCATTCTACCAATTGCCCCACGGCCATGGCACGCCCGTGCTCCCCAACCGCTGTGAACACTGACTAACCTTACACGGCATTGACTGTAACACCCTAAAAATCTGAGTATTGATATATTGCATGATTGGTGTTTAGATTATGAAGGAAAATTTTCTTACTTTTACTTTTGTGTTTATTATAGTCCTGAAGAAGAGTATAGCATAATTTGGGCAAAGAATAAATTTTATATTTGAGAATTTATTGAAGAGAAGCAAGTGCCATTAATACTTAAGTTAATTTAAGTGATAATAAGTGACATAAGATGAGTACATGGCATGGTGGTGTTGGCGCATGAGTTGTAGCATGAGGGAGAGGTTTGAATCCTTGTTTAGCATCTAGGTAAATTTTATTTTAATTTTTACGCACATGTATAGCAAGTGTCGCCAAGCATAAATATGGTAAGTGTTGACCTTGTTATTTTTGGTTAGTATATCAAAGGAATAAGGTAAGTGTAAACATATGGTATGGAATCAAAACTTAAGGAAAGATATGGAGACATGGGGCAAGTATCAAGGAGAATGTTTTGGAAACAAAATCATGGCCATTTGACCATGCATTTGGACTGACAATATGGTCTAGGAGGGAGCCAAATTTTTGTGTTAGTTTGGCTAGGATTTGAAGTCTCTTTTTGGTCATTCTTAGCATATGTGCAAAGTTTTGCAATCCTTTCTCAACTTTTCTCCCTTGGTCGAAATTGTGCATTTGGTAAAGCCTAATTCTTTTGACCATTTGGTCATTTTTGTTCATCTTTTGAATTTTCTCTGCCGAAATTGTTAGTACCAAAAAGACCATATCTCTCATTTTGTTTTCTTTCTCCATTGCCGAATGAACCTTGCTCTCTAATACATCTTTTCCTTTCTCTTTTCTTCTCTTTGAAAACTGAATCTTTATTATCATCTCTTCTCTTATTTTATTTCTTTTCACTCATCTTTTCTCCATTGTTTTTCTCCATGGCCGAATGTTAGTGAGCCATAGCCGAATCAATTTTTTTCTTTTCTTTGGTTATCATAGCCGAATCCACCATCACTTAGAGACATCATTTTCAATCCTTTCTTTTCAACCGTGGACAAAAGGGGTAAGAATTCTTTTTAATTTCGTTTAGTTAGAAGTAGTCATGGCCGAATTTTAATGGTGGTAAGAGGATCTTTTGGATCGAAATTTATTATTCCTTCTATTAAACGTTTCCAATGGTTATATTTTAGTGCGATAACGGAAGATCGAAAATCAAGTGGTCGTGAGTGACATAGAACGCTTGGATCGATTCTCCTTGTGGAACAAGAGTATTGTGGTAAGGAAATCTCGTTCTTAAAACATTTAGTCATAATCGATATAAATATTATTAGGACGTGCTAACAATCTTTTGATCTTGAAGACTTTCAAAATAGGGAAGAAAAGGGCGGTGTTTAGTTATCGTAAGAGGGCGGATCCACTATTCCCCTAAGATTAAGCGAAGAGTGGTTTGATGGTCAAGGATTTTCCACCGGTTGCGGACCATCTTAGAAGAAGTCAATTATTTGAAGTGGTACGAACTTCCGAGCCTTTATCGTTGGTGGATACTCAACATATAACGAACCAATAAGCGAGGAGAAACCGAAAATCAAGTGATTCAAAATCAAGAGGTAAGGTTTTGGATCTAATATCGATAATGTATTTTTATACAAAATAGTGTTCTAACGGATCGAAATATGTTTTAGGTGTCGAGGCGAGAAAGATTAGTACTCTCGATATCAAGGTGTGTAACTTCACACTTTTCTCGGGTTTGGATGTTATTACGGTATCGAGTAAAATCGTAAAACGTCTAGATCGGCTAGAATAATTGGTATTTCGATGAAAATACATGAAAATGAAAAAATTGTAGAAATTACGAAAATGCCCTCGAGAAATTAGTTGTAATAATTGGTATTCTCGTATGAAAATACATGAAAATGACAAAATTGTAGAAATTACGAAAACCTCATTACATCGAAAATTGAGAAATTAGATCGATAAATATGTAAAATTGTATATCTCGATCGAAAATTGGGCGAAATCTACATTAGATCGATAATTGGGCGAAACCTCTATTAGATCGAAAATTGGGCGAAATCTCATTAGATCATAATGGGCCTTAATCTACATTAAAATTGTTAAGCAATTGAAATCCTCGCCAGATTGATAAATGGGCCAAATTCACGCTAAATCGTAAATTTGGGCATAAGTTGTTAAATTGTTAATTGGGCCAAATGTTATTTTGGGCCTTAATAAAATTAGAAATATTGACTCTTGTTAATGGGCCTTTTAGATTAAATCATTGTATAATCACGGTTTACTTTGCATACATATTGCATGGATTGGGAAAATGATGAAGAGAAGAAGGCACTGCTGCCAAAATCTAGTTCGGTGGCTTTGCCACAAAATTATAGCTATTTGCCTCTAGTTTGGTGGCTCGCCACAAAATTTATAAATGGCTATTTGCCTCTAGTTCGGTGGCTCTGCCACAAAAATAATAATTGGCTCAATGCCTCTAGTTCGGTGACTTTGTCACAATCTAGTTCGGTGGCTATGCCACAAATATAAATTGGCTTAATGCCTACGATTGGTGTGATGGCGGGGTGGGTTGACTTGATCCCCACAGTGTGATGGTTGATGCGGGGTGTGTAGCGGATGGAATTAGGTTTGGGAGGAAAAGTTCATTTTACATGCATGTTATTAATTATGTTATTCATTATGCTATTAATTTTGTTATTAATTATGTTGTTAATTACGCTTATGGGCTCAAGGCCCAAATCCATAATTTGAAAATCGGCCCGATGAACAAAGTAAGTGAGTTATACACTGAGTTCTAAGTAACTCACCCCCTCAAATTTTCCATCTCAGGTAATGGAAATTGACGTGGACTTGGGCCGAGAATGACTTCGTGGAGGCCATACTGCAAAACATGGGTTTATTAAACTCTGAACTTTTTAATAAGTATTTTACTATTTTGGGTTAATGTAATAAGGGCCTCTATTAATAATTTATGGATTTTTATGTGTGATTGGTTTTAAACTATATTTTGGACATCTAAATATGGGCTTATGATTATATGATGTTTTTATCAAAATTGGGTTTTCAAATATATGAAATTCCTTTATAAATATTTTATTATTGTTAACTCTTAATTAAATTATCTAAGGGTTTTTGATAATACAAAGTTAATAATGTTTTTCAACTAATGTTTTCTAATATACATCAAATTTAAAATACTCTTGATTTTTATTAAACCCGTAATTAAAAATAATATTGTAGATTTCAACTCATTGAAGATTTTAAGATAGCTCGATTCATGTAACAAACCAAATCTAGTCTTAATGCATAGATCGGGTTTGGGGTGTTACATTTAATAATATCGAGCCGCTTCAAAAACTTCGGTACCGTGGTTTGGGTTCGCAAAATAATTTACGTATGAAATCGTTCAATTATATTTTTTAAAGATCGATATGGCACCACAAGCATCCGCAACAAGTCAAGTAAGTATTTATTGCTTAATGATTACTATGATGATCATAGGAACACTCTAGAACTTCTAGTTTTAGATGTGAAAAATCGTAGAGATTGAGACTATAGGATATGTTGCAAAAACAACTTTACCTCTCAAATCTCATAAAACATCGTTAATAAACACCAAATAAATTTTTGATTCATAAAACTTGTAATCGATAAAAGCGAACAAGCCATCATGAGCACTAAAGGACGCGGTCGTGGACGCCGTAGACGTGGCCGTGGTAGAGGCCGAGGTGCTACAACCGAAGCACCAAATCATATGCCGAAATGGATGCACCTGCGTCAATTGAGAGTGAGACGGGATCACGCGATCACATGGAAGAAGATAATGCATTGACTCAAGCAATGCTGCGAGTCTTGGAAAGGGTCGCCGGAACTAGAATTGGGCCAACAACTCGTGGGTCAATTTTAGAATGACTTAAGTCCAATAATGCAGAAATTTTCAGAGGAGTTTTCGGTGTAGCTCCGAATGTGGCTGAATACTGGCTCAAAGCCGTGGAACGGATTATGGATGATATGGAATGCACTGTTGAGCAAAAACTGAAAGGAGTTGTATCCTTGTTAAGAGATGAGGCGTATCAATGGTGGCTCACTGTTCGAAAAGGCACCAAAGCTGCACTGATTAATTGGGAATTCTTTAAAGCTACCTTCCAAGGAAAATACGTTGGAGCGAAAGTTATGTAGGCGTTCGAAGGAAAGAATTTCGAATCTTGTCCAAGGAAGTAAGACGGTGGCGACATATGAAGTCGAGTTTCTACGTCCGAGCCGCTATGCTCGGACAATTGTATCAACAGATCATGAGCGTTGTGTGCATTTGAGGATGGACTTAATGATGAGTGAGGGTTACGATTGCTCCACGACAAGTTAGAACTTTTTCCACTCTTGTGGAGAAGGCCAAGATAACCGAGGAGGCTAAGAACTCGAACGGCGAGAATCGAGAAAGATTACAAACAAGAGAGAGACAAAGCGATCTAGTTCTTCAAAGAGATTCCGAAGAGACCTCGAAATGATGAACCAGTTCAAGGTAGAACACCCAACAAATAATCGAAGTCGAGATTATACCGAGTGTGGGAAAAGACATTTTGGAGAGTGTTGGAGGAAAACGGGCGCATGTTACAAATGCGGTTCAATGGATCATCAGTACAAAAATTCTCCTCGACGTATGGATACGACTCAAGAAGTTCGTAATAATGATACACAGCCGGCCAGAGGTAATCAGCAGCCACCGAGAGATCGTGGACTAGGTCGTGGTGGTACTGGGGCTGGACGTAGTCAAGGTGCATCGGGACGAGGCAATGGTCCCAGAGGGAACGCGGATGCAAGATAGCCTGGACTGGTCTATGCAGTTAGACGCCGCGAGGATGGCAATGCACCAGATGTGATAATTGGTACGTTCTTCATCTTCGATGTACCTGTTATTGCTTTAATAGATATTGGCTCTACCCACTCATATGTTGCTAGTGCCATATCTAGAAACCTGAATTTAGAATCTGAAATTACCGATAGTGAGATGACAGTAATTAGTCCTTTAGGACAGTCGGTAAATGTAAATAAAATGTTTAAAGACATGCCCTTGAAAATTCAAGAAGAGGTATTCTTGGCAAACTTGATGGAACTACCTTTCGGTGAGTTCGATCTCATTTTGGGCATGGATTGGTTGGTTAAACATCGGGCACAATTGGATTGTCTTTGAAAAGCGAATGTCGATAAGAACCTCGGATGATAAGGAAGTCATAATGATTGGTGAGCAAAGGAACTACTTGGCAAATGTGGTATCGCATTAAAGGCGAGAAGTTGGTTTGGAAAGGATATGGAGCATTCCTAGCCTTTATCGTGCTTTGGATGCCAAAGAGTTACGTGAATGATGTGAGGACGGTGAAGGAATTTCCGATGTATTTCGAAGAACTTCCGGTATACCTCGGATCGGAAGTAGAATTTGGCATTGAGCTTTTGCAGGGACGACTCCAAAGTCCATTGCTCCTTATAGAATGGCACCAAAGGAGTTGGTGAGCTTAAAGCTCAAATTCAAGAATTGTTTGGATCGGGATTTATTCGACCAAGTGTGTCTCCGTGGGGAGCACCAATTTTGTTCGTCAAGAAGAAGGATGGATCGATGCGTATGTGCATTGACTACGCACAATTGAATAAATTGACGATCAAGAATCGGTATCCTCTGCAGAAATTGACGACTGTTTGATCAATTAAAAGGAGCTTTAGTTTTCTCAAAATTGATTTGAGGTTGGGTTATCACCACTCAAGGTGAAAGAAGCGGACATTTATAAGGCGGCATTTCGGACCGTTACGGACATTATGAGTTTGTAGTGATGCCGTTTGGATTAACCAATGCACCACCGCATTTATGGACATGATGAACCGAGTCTTTCAATCATATTTAGACCGGTTTATGGTAGTGTTCATAGATGACATATTGGTTTATTCGAGAAATGAGGAGGAGCATGACAAGCATTTGCGGATAGTATTACAGCTACTTCGTGATAAGCAACTGTATGCCAAATTTAGTAAATGCGAATGTTGGCTAAAGGAAGTGACTTTCCTTGGCATGTGGTATCAGCCGAAGGAATAAGGGTGGATCCTCGAAAAATTGAGGCTATTCTGGATTGGAAACCACCAACATCGGTAGCTAAAATTCAGAGTTTCTTGGGTTTGGCTGGATACTATAGACGTTTTGTAAAGGGGTTTTCGTTGATTCTTTGCACCTAACTAAACTATTGCGGAAGGGAGCTCCATATATTTGGACTAAAAAGTAGCAAGAGAGTTTCGAGAAATTGAAGATCTGACGGAAGCTCGGTTTGATTCACCAGAGGTCGAAAAGAATTCACTGCTTATTGTGATCGTCTCACACGGTGCAGGTTGTGTGTTGATGCAAAATGGAAAGGTGGTGGCCTATGCTTCTCGTCAATTGAGACCACACGAAGTAAACTACCCTACTCATGATTTGGAGTTAGCTGCTATTGTCTTTGCTCTAAAGATTTGGAGGCACTATCTCTATGGTGAGAAGTCAATAATCTACACGGATCACAAGAGTCTTAAATACATCCTTACCCAAAAGGAGTTGAATTTAAGACAAAGAAGATGGGTAGAATTATTAAAGGATTATGATTTCTCAATCGAATATCATCCTGGAAAGGCTAACGTGGTAGCTGACGCGTTAAGTCGTAAGGCAGTATCTGATTTGAGAGCATTGTTTGTCCATTTGAGTCTGTATGAGGATGGTAGTTTGTTAGCAGAACTTCAGGTGAAGCCTCTGTGGCTGGAACAAATCAAGGAAAAACAAACATCAGATGAGAAGCTGGGACCTTTACTTCAGCAAGTTGAAAATGGTGAAATCGAGGATTTTGGAATAAACACGGAAGGTGTGTTGTGCTTTCGAGGAAGAGTATGTATGGCTAAGGACTCAGATCTGAGGCAAATGATTCTACGGGAGGTGCATAGTAGCCCTTATGCTATGCATCCCGGAGGAAATAAGATGTATCGAGATCTCCGTGAACAGTATTGGTGGCCAGGTTGAAGCGTGAAATTTTAGAATTTGTGGGAAAATGTTTGACTTGTCAGCAAGTGAAGGCAGAACATCAATTACCGTCTGGATTGTTACAACCGGTAAGGATTCCTCTTTGGAAATGGGAGCGGATAACTATGGATTTTGTTAGTGGGTTACCTTTAACACCTACTAAGAAAAATTCCATTTGGGTAATTGTTGATCGTTTGACGAAGACTGCTCATTTCCTACCAGTTCGTACGGATTATTCATTGCAGAAGTTGGCGAAACTGTACGTATCCGAAATTGTGAGGTTGCATGGGGTACCTGTATCTATTATATCAGACAGAGATCCCAGATTTACATCACGATTTTGGAAAGCTCTGCATGAAGCCTTGGGGACAAAGTTGAATTTCAGTACGGCTTTTCATCCTCAGTCTGATGGTCAGTCGCAGAGAGTAATTCAGATTTTGGAAGATATGTTAAGAGGATGTGTAATCGACTTCAGGGGTAGTTGAGAGGATTATCTACCACTGGCAGAATTTGCGTATAACAACAGCTATCAGTCTAGCATTCAGATGGCACCTTACGAGGCATTGTATGGTCGTAAGTGTCATTCTCCTATTGGTTGGACTGAGTTGGGCGAACGACAGATGTTAGGTCCTGAGATGATATTTGAATCAGAGGAAAAGGTAAAAGTTATTTGAGGACGGTTGAAAGAAGCCTCAGATAGACAGAAGTCGTATGCTGACCTGAAGCAAAAGGATATCGAGTATGATGTGGGGGATTAGGTTTTCTTGAAGGTCTCACCTTGGAAAAAGATCTTCAGGTTTGGAAAGAAGAGCAAGCTAAGTCCTAGATACATTGGACCTTATCGTGTGCTAAAGCGTGTTGGTCCAGTGGCTTATCAGATTGAGTTACCTCCAGAATTGGATCAAATTCATAATGTTTTTCATGTTTCCATGTTGAGGCGTTATAGATCGGATCCTTCGCACATTATACTTAGGTAGAAGAATTGGAGTTGAATTGATTTGTCTTTTGAAGAAGAACCAGTGGAAATCTTAGACCGAGATGTCAAAGTGCTAAGAAAGAAAACCGTGCCGTTGGTCAAAGTTCTATGGCGTAACCACGGAGTGGAGGAAGCTACGTGGGAGCCTGAGGATGCAATTCGGCAACAATACCCTCACCTCTTTCAATGAGGTAAATTTCGAGGATGAAATTTTCTTTAAGGAGGGTAGAGTTGTAACACCCTAAAAATCTGAGTATTGATATATTGCATGATTGGTGTTTAGATTATGAAGGAAAATTTTCTTACTTTTACTTTTGTGTTTATTATAGTCCTGAAGAAGAGTATAGCATAATTTGGGCAAAGAATAAATTTTATATTTGAGAATTTATTGAAGAGAAGCAAGTGTCACTAATACTTAAGTTAATTTAAGTGATAATAAGTGACATAAGATGAGTACATGGCATGGTGGTGTTGGCGCATGAGTTGTAGCATGAGGGGAGAGGTTCGAATCCCTTGTTTACCATCTAGGTAAATTTTATTTTTAATTTTTCTGCACATGTATAGCAAGTGTCGGCCAAGCATAAATATGGTAAGTGTTGACCTTGTTATTTTTGGTTAGTATATCAAAGGAATAAGGTAAGTGTAAACATATGGTATGGAATCAAAAACTTAAGGAAAGATATGGAGACATGGGGCAAGTATCAAGAAGAATGTTTTGGAAACAAAATCATGGCCATTTGACCATGCATTTGGACGGCAATATGGTCTAGGGAGGGAGCCAAATTTTTGGTGTTAGTTTGGCTAGGATTTGAAGTCTCTTTTTGGTCATTCTTAGCATATGTGTAAAGTTTTCTCCCTTGGCCGAAATTGTGCATTTGGTAAAGCCTAATTCTTTTGACCATTTGGTCATTTTTGTTCATCTTTTGAATTTTCTCTTGTGCTTCTTCTTAGTGCCGAAATTGTTAGTACCAAAAAGACCATATCTCTCATTTTGTTTTCTTTCTCCATTGCCGAATGAACCTTGCTCTCTAATACATCTTTTCCTTTCTCTTTTCTTCTCTTTGAAAATCAAATCTTTATTATCATCTCTTCTCTTATTTTATTTCTTTTCACTCATCTTTTCTCCATTGTTTTCTCCATGGCGAATGTTAGTGAGCCATAGCGAATCAATTTTTTCTTTTCTTTGGTTATCATAGCGAATCCTCCATCACTTAGAGACATCATTTTCAATCCTTTCTTTTCAACCATGGACAAAAGGGGTAAGAATTCTTTTTAATTTCGTTTAGTTAGAAGTAGTCATGGCCGAATTTTAATGGTGGTAAGAGGATCTTTTGGATCGAAATTTATTATTCCTTCTATTAAACGTTTCCAATGGTTATATTTTAGTGTGATAACGGAAGATCGAAAATCAAGTGGTCGTGAGTGACATAGAACGCTTAGATCGATTCTCCTTGTGGAACAAGAGTATTGTGGTAAGGAAATCTCGTTCTTAAAACCTTTAGTCATAATCGATATAAATATTATTAGGACGTGCTAACAATCTTTTGATCTTGAAGACTTTCAAAATAGGGAAGAAAAGGGCGGTGTGTAGTTATCGTAAGAGGCGGATCCACTATTCCCCTAAGTTTAAGCGAAGAGCGGTTTGGCGATCCGAGATTTTCCACCGGTTACGGACCATCTTAGAAGGAAGTCAATTATTTGAAGTGGTACGAACTTAGAGCCTTTATCGTTGGTGGATACTCAACGATAACGAACCAATAAACGAGGAGAAATCTAAAATCAAGTGATTCAAAATCAAGAGGGTAAGGTTTTGGATCTAATATCGATAATGTATTTTTATACAAAATAGTGTTCTAACGGATCGAAATATGTTTTAGGTGTCGAGGAGCGAGAAGGATTAGTACTCTCGATATCAAGGTGTGTAACTTCACACTTTTTCTCGGGTTTGGATGTTATTGCGGTATCGAGTAAAATCGTAAAAACATCTAGATCGGCTTAAAACGTAATAATTGGTATTTCGACGAAAATACATGAAAACGACAAAATTGTAGAAATTACGAAAACGCCCTCGAGAAATTCATTGTAAATATGTAAAATTGTATATCTCGTAAAAATTGGGCCGAAATCTCTGTTAGATCGATAATTGGGCCAAAACCTCTGTTAGATCAAAAATTGGGCGAAATCTACATAGATCGAAAATTGGGCCAAAATCTACATTAATCGATAATTGGGCGAAATCTACATTAGATCATAATGGGCCTTAATCTCTGTTAAAATTGTTAAACGGGCTGAAATCCCTTCTAGATTGATAAATGGGCCAAATTCCTGCTAAATCATAAATTTGGGCATAAGTTGTTAAATTGTTAATTGGGCCAAATGTTATTTTTGGGCCTTAATAAAAAATGGAAATATTGACTCTTGTTAATGGGCCTTTTAGATTAAATCATTGTATAATCACAGTTTACTTTGCATACATATTGCATGGGTTGGGAAAATGATGAAGAGAAGAAGCTGCTGCCAAAATCTAGTTCGGTGGCTTTGCCACAAAATTATATTTGCCTCTAGTTCTGTGGCTTTGCCACAAAATTTATAAATGGCTATTTGCCTCTAGTTAAGTGGCTCGCCACAAAATTAATAATTGGCTCAATGCCTCTAGTTTGGTGACTTTGTCACAATCTAGTTCGGTGGCTATGCCACAAATATAAATTGGCTTAATGCCTATGATTGGTGTGATGGCGGGGTGGGTTGACTTGATCCCCACAGGTGTGATGGTTGGTACGGGGGTGTGTAGCGGATGGAATTAGGTTTGGGAGGGAAAAATTCATTTTTACATGCATGTTATTAATTATGTTATTCATTATGCTATTAATTTTGTTATTAATTATGTTGTTAATTCTGCTTATGGGCTCAAGGCCCAAATCCATAATTTGAAAATTTGGCCCAGTGAACAAAGTAAGTGAGTTATACACTGAGTTCTAAGTAACTCACCCCCCTCAAATTTTCCATCTCAGGTAATGGAAATTGACGTGGACTTGGGCCGAGAATGACTTCGTGGAGGCCATACTGCAAAACATGGGTTTATTAAACTCTGAACTTTTTAATAAGTATTTTACTATTTTGGGTTAATGTAATAAGGGCCTCTATTAATAATTTATGGATTTTATGTGTGATTGGTTTTAAACTATATTTTGGACATCTAAATATGGGCTTATGATTATATGATGTTTTTATCAAAATTGGGTTTTCAAATATATGAAATTCCTTTATAAATATTTTATTATTGTTAACTCTTAATTAAATTATCTAAGGGTTTTTGATAATACAAAGTTAATAATGTTTTTCAACTAATGTTTTCTAATATACATCAAATTTAAAATACTCTTCTGATTTTTATTAAACCCCGTAATTAAAAATAATATTGTAGATTTCAACTCATTGAAGATTTTAAGATAGCTCGATTCATGTAACAAACCAAATCTAGTCTTAATGCATAGACCGGGTTTGGGGTGTTACATTGACACGCCCGTGGCCCTAGACCGTGTGCCATACCTTGATATACTGACTTAAGACACAAAGGTGCAGGGTACGCACTGCCTAACACACGCCCGTGTGTCTATCCATGTGGGCACTTAGAGGCTATCTACCAAGCCTTTTTACCACTCTCATTTGCATACCTTCATATACTAATTCAATGAAATCTCAAATCATCAACTAAAACGCACGAATTTATACATTTGATTCATAAAAATAAAGTTTTCCTCCCATACACTAGGGAGAATTATTCCTATATAATTACAAACAACTTAGGCCAACACAATTTGGCTACATCAACAATGACTTAATCAACCTTAACTACTAGCCCTATACATGCCATAACTCATGGGGACTTGATACCTCATGCCGAGTGTCTGCCTGACAGTGTGAAAACATCTCCGGCGATCTCCAACCCGAGATAGCTAAATTAACCTAGAGATGGGAAAAGAAAAGAAGTAAGCAAAAATGCTTAGTAAGTTCATCTGCATATAACTAATAAACACTTATATTCATTGAACATACATGACTGCAAATTATCATGATAAGCTTTTCTCATGAACTCATGGTTACTTACTCAATCATCCTTAAGCTTACTCATTCTACCTCTTACCATATTCTTACCATGCCACAAGCCAAAGGCTCGTTTAACTTGCATACATTCCTGCACTGATCATCACAAGGTCATATAAAACAACACATCAAGTATTTTCAATAAGCCACTCATATTACTAATCTCTCGATGGTTGCACTCTTAGCCCACCATTGAATCTCTTATAGTGTAGTATCGCACACAGCCCACCCATCAATTATACTTATGGTGATTTCACACTTAGCACACCCATCATTTATAAATGATGGTATCGCACACAGCCCATCGATTTCTATCTAATTAGGTGGTAACGCACACAACCCACCGATAGTAATATAATTGATGGTATCGCACATAGCCCATCAATTAATAATATATTAGGTGATAACACACACAGCCCACCGATAGTAATATAATTGATGGTATCACACACAGCCCATCAATTAATAATATATTAGGTGGTAACGCACATAGCCCACCGATAGTATACATTCTTGAATAGTTATCCTCATGCATTTATCTATTTCAAATGTTTACCCGAAAACTTCTTCACACACTACTATTCTTACTTAGCTTACTACTATAATTGTTTGCATTCACACAATGCAATAATAATTATAACTTATGCAACTAAAGTGCATCATTTACACATCACCCATTATGGGCTCATCAAATATCGAATCCACCTCAATTTAGTTCTAACATATTCTTGTACCTCTCATGTACAACACATTCATTCTCAAATACTTATTGAGTCACTAAAATCGTTAAGTAACTCCCTTAAGTCTCGTACACATAATATCACATTGACATCATACACAAATTAACCTATTGATGCCATGTTCCCAACATGATCCTATACAAATTCTCTCACCGAGGCCATAGGTCAATATGGTCTTACACGGAACCTTAACTATCATCATTTCATAATATTTGCATTTCTTACTATTCTTATACTCCAATTCTCTTAACAACTTATCAAAACTTATTTAATACATTCATTGCACAATTATACATTCCATACAATATTGGAATATTAAATAACCTACACGTACTTGCAAGGTTTGCATACGAACTTACCTCGATGACGAAAAGGCGAAAAAGGACTTTTTGCCCACATCTCTTTATCCCGTTCTAGTTTCGAATCTCGTTTTCTTCGATCTAGAACAATAAAATTTACTCGTTTAATCAATTAATGATCGCATTACAACATAATATCCACTTAGGCAAAAATGACCATTTTGCCCCTATACTTTGGCAAAATTATGATTTTTCCCTAGGCTCATAAATGAATTTTCATCACATTTTCATGTTAAACAAGCCTAGCTAATCATTTTATCCTCTTATAACTATCCACAATTTCAATTATTTCATGCCTTAATGAACAGTTTACAACTTTTACATTTTAGCCCAAATTAGGTGTTTTTATGACAACACCTTTCACAAAAGTTGTTTCTCATCATCTTATCATTCATTTTCTTCCATAAAAACTCAGCAACCAGCATAAACTCTCTAATGGCAAGTCCCTAGACTCTCAACCATATTGCAAAATAGTCCCCTTATTAGCTAGCTTAAGCTTTGGGGACTCCAAAAGTACAATTTTTATCAAGAAAAGTCATCAAAATCACTTACTAATAAGGGAGATAGCTTGGCTGGAATTTTGAGCTTCAAAATCTCCATTCTTGTTGCTCATTTTCGGTGAAAGAGGAGAAGAAATAAAAAAGATGATAGCTTTTCTTATTTCATCTTATTTTATTCTTTTTAATCACCTAACATGTCCCACATTTAATGTCTTTGTCCCCCTAGCTTCTTATGGCTGGCCAGCACACTTAACAAGGCCTAATTGCACATTTGGGACCTTCAATTTATAATCCATAGTATTTGGCACCTCTAGCAAATAAAATAGAACTTTCGCACTTAATGCGATTTTGTCTTTTTTTCACAATTTAGCTAGAATTTGCTAAAATTAAGGCACCAAAATTTTCATGCATCCTTATAAACATGTTATAACACATAATATAACATGAAAATAATTTTCTCTAACCTCAAATTAGTGATTTCGAGATCACTATTTCGATAGCCCCTAAATCGAGCTGTTACAATTCTCCCTTTTTAGGGATTTTCGTCCCCGAAAATCTAACCAGGAGGAGTTGTTACCAACATTCTTAAAACGTTTCCATTAACTCTTCAAATCACAATTCCACTTATCCTCAGGTTTATCTTGTCAACAACCTTTAAGCTATCATACACAAGATCGAAGCATAATTTGAGACTTAGGTTATTCTCCCTTTGGGGTATATACTATATCCAAAAATCCAAAAATTTGGAACTCCGTACATATCTAAACGATCATTTGAATCCTTACTGGTCGATTCACTACAACTCGAATGTCATCCCCCTCATTGGAAATTTTGTCAAACCAAATATGAAATCAATAAGGTTTCATCTCACTTTCTCCTTAAAGCATTTCTCGACTTTAATATTCTTGACTTGTACTCTAAGGAAACTTAGCTTTTAATGGTCAACTACTTCTGGCCTTAACCTCAATTATATCATGAAATGTATTCTAATGTCAAAACATTTATGTACATAACTGCACTTTCTTATTCCTGCATTAGTAGATATACTACTACTAAATCTCATACCAAACTTCTGTATAAGTTTTGGATTCATCATCATTCAAATTCTATCTTAAGGAAACTTCAACAACGGTAATCTTATCCAACCTGGATTTATCGACTAAGGTCAATCGAGTACCTAACTCACATTGTTTAGCATGGATCCTTCATCCATACATCTATACCATGTCTACTATCTGAGAAGTATTATAATAACTATACTTGCCATCATAATAGTTCTAGCCATTTCCACTTCTTCATTTCATAATGTTTAACACACCATAAAGACACAAAAGTGATCGTCTCTAGATCACTAACCTGACAATTTTTTTTCTCGATTTAGACTGAACTCAGTACTAGAACTTTCAATTAATAGTCCCTTCTATAGCTTTCAACTCAACCATTATGGTCCGGACATTACCAATGAGCATATCTTTGTATCATGCTCCCTACTCGCGTACACACAAAATTTTATTCTCTTTACTGACTCATGCGTGAATATACACAAAACTTGAATCATACCTAAACACAATAATCCACTTTTTCTCCATACTGAGAACATATTTTAAGCACACTCTCATCTGAGTTTCTCTTGCTATGCTAATCTAAAACATTTACTATCGTTATATCTCATGATAGCAGGGACACCTTGGTCGAATCCATTAATTTTACTCGACTTGTTCGAAAACCCATCACACAGCATGAAACTCATGATTTCACTCCTTATACTAGAATCATCACCAACTTCCTCCTCAAAGTACCTAAATAAGGTTACAAGGAGATAAAGGAATGTCAATTCCAATTACTAAATCGACAATCGTTTAATCTAATTTTGAAAATCAGCTAACTTTCTTGCACAATCTCGATTCATGAGATAAACAACTACATCGCCCCTGAAAGGCAAAAGATATTAACACGTAATACTTAAAGAGATCATTATGATCCATACAATTATGGTTATCATGATTGAACATTCTCACAGTTCAAACATTATTTCTCTAACCATTTCGTCCTCAACTCCTTAATAATTCCTTTCATTAGTGAACATCAATTTAAGAAGACCTCAATAATCATAAACCTTATGCTTCCTACTCACTTGCAATTGCCTCTATTAAGCACATACCGTGCCACATTCCGTACTCATTTCCTTGTGACTCGTTCATGAGTACCTATATTCACTCATTCACATGACTTTAGTCCAATTCTCCTTTCTACCTCTAGACTCATCTATCTGTCCCATTGATTACTGGGGATAATCAAAGACGCACATTCCTCATCATTTATGTAGGCACGAAACCAATGCCACACTCCCGAGGTGGTCTTATATGGAGTCACCTCTAAATACCAATGCCATAACCCGGTTAAGGCCTTATATGGACTTTCGCATCAAGTATTGATGGGATATTCCAAATATGGTCTTATACGATTCTCATATCCATTACCGAAGCCACATTCTGGATGTAGTCTTATAGGGAATCATAACTTGGTGCCAAGGCCATGCCTCGAACATGGTCTTATACGAGACCTTACCTATTTGATATCTTAGTGATAGCCTTTTCATTATAGTCCCCTAAGACTTCAACCCCATGTTCAACCACAATTAATCTATCTAGCAGAGTGTCATGTATCAATGTGATGCAAAACATTCCCAGAATGCTAACATAAATATTGTGTTAATCACATACAAACTTACTCAATTTGACTCTAGTAGCATCTCATGATAATTCGACAGTGGTATGGAGGGTGAGGTCACAGAGCCCCTTGACTTGACTCTCGTGACTACATACATATGATTTAAAATTTCATCATTAATGAAATATCATCATAGTGACACAACTTGTCCCAAGTGAGTTTTCACATTCATCATGCTACATTTGTTTCTCTCGCTCATACTTTTGAATAGTGATTTCAATTACTCAAGTTCCACATTATTATCTACTTGAGTATTCAACATTTAACTCTACTTTCTCTTATCGTAACTTATCAATTAAAGAATGTCTTATAGGTTTGAGTACGTTGTTTACCTGATTGCCATAGTCCAACTATGGTCTTACTCGTATCACTACATCATAGCCCAACTATTTCTTTACATGTCGTCACGATGCCATAGCCTCGCTATGGTCTTACACGAACTCTCATATCAACACCAATGCCATATCCCAGATATGGTCTTACATGAAGTCTTGTCTAGGTACCAATGCCATATCCCGGACATGGTCTTATATAGGACTACCTCTAGGTGCTAATGCCATATCCCAGATATGGTCTTACATTAGCTCTCGTCTCAACGCCGATGCCATGTTCCAAACATGGTCTTACACTGGCTCACGTATCATCACCAATGCCATGTCCAAGACATGGTATTATATGGGATCACATGTACCGCCATGGTCCAACCATGGTCTTATTCATCATTTTATCATTGAACGATCGTACCCATCCCTGCATTCTACTTAGTCAAACTTCCCAGTTTAACTCTCACACCATAATACTCTTAGTTTCATGCAGGGTCATGAAACAAAACACTATAAAATTTTCTACTTTAATAGTCATACATGAGATTCAACTATGTGGACATATTAATCATACATACACATATACCCCATTCTCTGGGTAAATTTACTCACCATATGCATCTAACCCAATAGGTTGAGTATATAACACTTATGCACATCCCGCCAATACAGATAAGCTTACCACTTTATAACTCTCATTTCATGCATAAGAGCATTACAATTTTCTCATTATCACTTACACCATTATTGGATTTAGCTCGGTTGGGAACTAACCCTGTCTTAACAAAATAATTTCGTTAGTACCGGGAGATATCACACTGTCACAGTCCACCTATGGCATGTATAGCTAGACTCTTACTCACGCTAGGTTAGTCCAAGAACTGACTAAACCATGCCCTGATACCACTCAATGTAACATTCCCCGCCCAGGTTCTACACCGAAATCGAGCCTGAGGCATTACCGTACTGAAATCACTTAATCGCCACTAAGACTCATCGTGACTACTCTCTTATGTCACTTCAACATTCTCATTCTCAACTTACAAAGCCTTACTCAAACATATGAGGACTCTCGAGACTGTATCAGAACTTTTTCCATTCTTAAAAATTTTCTCTTATACAGGGCTCACACGCCCGTGCAATATGTAACACGCCCGTGTGTGGACACACACATGCCCATATTCTCTAGTCGTACTAAAAACTCGACCATTCTGCCAATTGCCCCACTACCATGGCACGCTCGTGCTCCCCAACCGTGGTGAACACTGACTAACCTTACACGGCATTGACACACCCGTGGCCCTAGACCGTGTGCCATACCTTGATATACTGACTTAAAATACAAAAGTGCAGGGTACGCACGGCCTAGACACATGCCCGTGTGTCTATCCGTGTGGGCACTTAGAGGCTATCTACCAAGCCTTTTTACCACTCTCATTTGCATACCTTCATATACTAATTCAATGAAATCTCAAATCATCAACTAAAACACACAAATTTATACATTTGATTCATAAAAATAAAGTTTTCCTCCCATACACTAGGGAGAATTATTCCCATATAATTACAAACAACTTAGGCCAACATAATTTGGCTACATCAACAATTACTTAATCAACCTTAACTACTAGCCTTATACATGCCATAACTCATGGGGACTTGATACCTCATGCTGAGTGTCTACCTGACAGTGTGAATACATCTCCAGCGATCTCTAACCCGAGATAGCTAAATTAGCCTATAAAAGATGGGACAAGAAAAGAAGTAAGCAAAAATGCTTAGTAAGTTCATTTGCATATAACTAATAAACACTTATATTCATTGAACATACATGACTACAAATTATCATGATAAGCTTTTCTTATGAACTCATGGTTACTTACTCAATCATCCTTAAGCTTACTCATTCTACCTCTTACCATATTCTTACCATGCCACAAGCCAAATACTCGTTTAACTTACATACATTCCTGCACTGATCATCACAAGGTCATATAAAATAACACATCAAGTATTTTCAATAAGCCACTCATATTACTAATCTCTCGATGGTTGCACACTTAGCCCACCATTGAATCTCTTATAGGGTGGTATCACACACAGCCCACCCATCAATTATACTTATGGTGATTTTGCACTTAGCACATCAATCATTTATAAATGATGGTATCGCACATAGCCCATCGATTTTTAATTAATCAGGTGGTAATGCACACAACCCACCGATAGTAATATAATTGATGGTATCGCACACAGCCCATCAATTAATAATATATCAGGTGGTAATGCACACCGCACACTGATAGTAATATAATTGATGGTATCACACACAGCCCATCAATTAATAATATATCAGGTGGTAACGCACACAGTCCACCGATAGTATACATTCTTGAATAGTTATCCTCATGCATTTGTCTATTTCAAATGTTTACCCGAAAACTTCTTCACACACTACTATTCTTACTTAGCTTACTACTATAATTGTTCGCATTCACACAATGCAATAATAATTATAACTTATGCAACTAAAGTGCATCATTTACACATCACCCACTATGGGTTCATCAAATACTGAATCCACCTCAATTCAGTTCTAACACATTCTTGTACCTCTCATGTACAACACATTCATTCTCAAATACTTATTGAGTCACTAAAATCGTTAAGTAACTCCCTTAAGTCTCGTACACATAATATCACATTGACATCATACACGAATTAACCTATTGGTGTCATGTTCTCGACATGATCCTATACAAATTCTCTCACCGAGGCCATAGTTCAATATGGTCTTACACGGAACCTTAACTATCAACATTTCATAATATTTGCATTTCTTACTATTCTTATATTCCAATTCTCTTAACAACTCATCAACATTTATTTAATACATTCATTGCACAATTATACATTCCATACAATATTGGAATATTAAATAACCTACACGTACTTGCAAGGTTTGTATACGAACTTACCTCGATGACGAAAAGGCGAAAAAGACTTTTTGCCCACATCTCTCTTTATCCCATTCTAGGTCTGAATCTCATTTTCTTCGATCTGGAGCAATAAAATTTACTCGTTTAATCACTTAATGATCGCATTACAACATAATATCCACTTAGGCAAAATGACCATTTTGCCCCTAGGCTCATAAATGAATTTTCGTCACATTTTCTTGTTAAACAATCCTAGCTAATCATTTTATCCTCTTATAACTATCCATAATTTTCAATTATTTCATGCCTTAATGAACAATTTATAAATTTTGCATTTTAGCCCAAATTAGGTGTTTTTATGACAACACCTTTTACAAAAGTTGTTTCTCATCATCTTATCATTCATTTTATTCCATAAAAACTCAGCAACCAATATAAACTCTCTAATGGCAAGCTCCTAGACTCTCAACCATATTGCAAAATAGTCCCTTCATTAGCTAGCTTAAGCTTTGGGGACTTCAAAAGTATAATTTTTATCAAGAAAAGTCATCAAAATCACTTACTAATAAGGGAGATAGCTTGGTTGGAATTTTGAGCTTCAAACACCCCATTCTTGTTGCTCATTTTTGGTGAAAGAGGAGAAGAAATGAAAAAGATGATAGTTTTTCTTATTTCATCTTATTTTATTCTTTTTAATCACCTAACATGTCCCACATTTAATGCCTTTGTCCCCCTAGCTTCTTATGGCTGGCCAACACACTTAACAAGGCCTAATTGCACATTTAGAACCTCCAATTTATAATCCATAGCTATTTCGCACCTCTAGCAAATAAAATAGAACTTTCACACTTAATGCGATTTAGTCATTTTTCACAATTTAGCTAGAATTTGCTAAAATTAAGGCACCAAAATTTTCATGCATCCTTATAAACATGTTATAACACATAATATAACATGAAAATAATTTTCTCTAACCTCAAATTAGTGATTCTGAGATCACTATTCTGACTTGCCCCTAAATCAGGCTGTTACACATGACATCCAAGAATGCATCGAGTTTAGGACCACAGTGCAAAATCTCATGGATAATAAACAGATGGAATTTTATGAAGAGATCGAATGATTGGAAGAAGGAGAGGTCTACGCATTAGAAGAAGGATCGACCAAGAAGGTCTATGGGGTCAATCACCCTATGGTAATTATCTCGCGACCAAGAGTGGGTCAAGCTGAAGTAGCAATCATGCCAAAGGTAATAATTCAGAAGCCTGTAGCTTTCCCTTATAACGACAGTAAAAGGGTTTCGTGGAACTATGATTGTTATGTAATGATCTCGACAGAGGAGAACCCGGCTAATACATCAGAGGAAGGTCAAGACTTGGGTTTCTTTACACTCAGCAGAAGGCGTTATACCTCGAACACAAAGGCAGAACCAGTTAAAGGAAAATCTGTGATGGTTGAGCAAAAGAAAGAAAAGACGACCGGACCTGAAGCGCTTGTCAATGAGCCAGTGACAGAAAAGGAAGCTAAAGATTCTTAAAATTTCTAAAGCATAGCGAGTACAATGTTGTGAAGCAATTGCACAAACAATCGGCTCGCATATCGGTACTGGCCTTGCTCATGAGCTCAGAGGCCAACCTTAGTGCATTGATGAAAGTGTTAAATGAAACATACGTCGCAAATGATATATCTGTCAACAAACTGGACCGTCTGGTCAGTAACATAAGTGTCAAAAATTTTATCTTCTTCAATGACGATGAGATACCACTAGGGGGTATGGGATCTACAAAGGCTCTACATATAACCACACGCTACAAAGGATATACATTGCCAGGAGTGTTAGTTGATAATGGATTGACCTGAATGTCTTACCCTTATCCACGTTAAACAGGTTGCCCGTGGATAGCTCCCATATGAAAACATGCCAAAATATTGTGAGAGCTTTCGATGGTATTGAAAGAAGGGTCATGGAAAGGATTGATATACCTATTTAGATTGGTCCAAATACGTACGAGGTGGACTTTTTGGTGATGGACATCAAGCCTTCCTTCAATTGCCTGTTAGGAAGACCTTGGATCCATTAGGCAGGCGCAGTGCCGTCATGTAACATCCTAGATTAGGGGCTTTACATTTGTGATGTGTTGTGTGTGTATGCCATTCTATGTGTGTGTATGTGTGTGTGTGTGTGTGTGGTGTATTTAGAGCTTTCGGGAAGGCTTAAGGTTAAGCCTGAGCCTTGGTAGAAATTTTATTTTTAGACTCTACAAGGGAGAATTAGGTGAAGTGGGCCTTAAGGGTACTTGAATGGGAAAGTTAACAAAAAATCTAGTTGGTAAAGTGGCAAGGAGATGCCACTAAGGGTATAGGAAGGTGATGCCACAAGGGATTTGAAAGGAGTAGGTTTGAATCCCATGTTAAGCAAAAGGAGTGTTTTTTTTTAATATATGTGCCTGAGGAGTGAGAGGAGGTTTCGGCTAGGACTCTAAAGGAGTGAGTGTGGATTGAGTTAGAAGATAGGAAGATGAAGATAAGAGAAAATGAGGGATAGGATAGAGGGGGAAGAGGTGGCCGAATGTGGGACTATGTGCAAGGGGGAAATCGGTTGAAGTGGCTAAGGGCATGCCAAAATTCTCATTTGGTTAAGGGTGTGCCAAAATTTCTTCTTTTTTTTCCTGAAGCATAGTTTTCTTTTTTCTTCTTTTCTCCTCCTATTTTCAGCGTTAGAGGATTTCCTCTTCTCTTCTTCAGCCAAAATCGAAACTCCTAAGTCACTGTTTGGAGTATCTTTGTTTTTCTTTCGGCTTTCTCATCCAGTTCTTTTCTACTTATTCATTGTGGAATCTACCAAGCCTCTTTTCTGTTCATCTTTTTCAGATCTTTCTTAAAAGCTGAAAACTCCTAGATCTCATTTATGGCTTTGTTTTATTTCTTTCAACATTTCAATCTTCTTCTTTAATTGCTGAATCTTCTTGCAAGTGGTAGCCAAAATCTTCTGTAGAGGTAAGTGCCGACTTGTGCTATTATTTTTGTAATATTTTTCGACTTTTGAGGCCAAAGCTAATGGCTAGTTGGTTGTTAGGGCCATCTTTAGTTTGACATTTTCTCTGACCTCGTGTTCTTTTTGGGCAGCATTCTGGGATTTGAAGGAGATCAAATCGCCTAGGTTTCTAAGTCAGAAATTGGTAGTATTCGAACCATATTATTTCTTTTGGGATTTCAAGGTAAGGATTTCAATTCTCCTAAGTTGATCAATCGATTTTTTTTTGTTATTCGTGCCTTAACCTATTGTTTCGTTAAATAATCATCATAGTACCATCTGACCAAGATCATTCGTGGACTTGAATGTCAGCAAATCAAAGGAAGGGGTTGGATCTGTAGTCCAGCACCAAAGTTCAAGAAACGCGCGGTGTCTGACTGTTCGTGATTGGCCACCGGGTTGTGGGCCGTCTTCTGAGCAAAACAATAGGCAGTTAGCGGTAATTTTGGCTAGCGATAGTGTCGACATAGAGAGTGTCGTCTTACGTGTTATCAGGTGTGTAAACTTTCAAACACACTATACTATAACTATACTAACGTTTGTATGGGCTGAAAAGCTAGAAAAAGGGTTGTGTAGACAGTTGTAATGCCCTTAGGGGTAAGGCTTGGATTGCCAGGTACGTGACTGTGTCATTTCTTTGCATAGCCGAATGTATGTGTGGCAGACTAATGTGTTATGAATAGCATGTTGCATTGTTAGGTTTTGTATGTAGATCATGGGTATGGGTTTGATATGAAGGGAAGTGCTTAATTGGTCACGTAGTGATCGGTGGCTTTGCCACGATATATATTCATATGTTCATACATTATTTTTGGTCACATTGTGATCGGTGGCGCTGCCACGATGTATATATATTTATTTGGTCACATAGTGATCAGTGGCTGTGCCACGAAATATTATTTGGTCACCTAGTGATCGTCTTTAATTGGCAGCATAACTGTCGTGATAGAGTGTAACGGATGGAGGGTTGATTGTAGAAATCCCCACGGTGTGATTGGTTGGTACAGGTTGGTGTGTAGTGGATGGAAAAACTAGGTTTGGGTTGGGCTTATTGCATTCATATGTGTATGATATATGTGGGGTAAGGCTAATGTGTGATTGTGGATTGGATGCAGTACGTATAATATGGGAGATTTTTACACACTGAGTCTTGGTGACTCACCCCTTTCCTTAACTTTTCAGGTGAGTAGTAGCTCGTGGATGCAGGAGCCGAGGCAAACTCGTGGAGGCCATAAATTTCAATTTCCTTTTTTTATAGTTCGGCAATACTATAAGTTTACATTTTTTTTAAATTTGGGATTTTTGCTATGTAATAAGGCCTTTCAAGGTTGTACTTCAGTTTATTTTATTCTTTTACTATTTATATCAAATGCGACACCTCGGCCGGTTAAATATTAAAGTAAAAAGTGGAGTTTTCAGTAATCTAAGCATCATTGTTTTCAAGACACCGCAGTAAGCAAAAAAGTTATCTTCCAAATCTCCGGGTCTTTCTAAAATTTAATTAAGACTTGATTTTACTTCACCCTGTGACATACCAAATTCGGTCATAACGCATGGGCCGAGTTTGGGGTGTTACATTTTGGTATCAGAGCCCAGTTTCAAAACTTGGGCTGTGAATTGGGTCTAGTGGTGTTTTATAGTTTGATGTGAGTTTAAGAAAAAGCTTTGGATATGGCCTTCGAGTTTGAAGGCACTTGTTCCACCCAGGTAAGTATTCTAACCTTTGATGTGGTATGCATAATTGGATTTGATGGGCTTTATGGGGACATAGGCAGGTATGCTAGGGTTTATGGACCTTAGGCCTAGTTAAACAACTCTTAAAATCCATAAGACTTAATTTCTCTAATTAAACATGTCGGTGAACAAGTCACCGGGTTGGAGTGTGGCAACAGACATACGCATGTCTAGGATTGGATCTAGGGAGATCTTGGTATTTAAGCAGTCCTAGTGGCCCACCTCCTCTTCGCTAGAATCCTACCTGGTGCGTAGTGTCTGTTCACCTTAGCAGCGAGGACTTGTTAACAGGCCAAAGTTCATAACTAAAACCCGAAAGGGACAAATACCCTATTTTTGTAAAATTACTTATATCCTACTTCTGTAAAATACCCGGAATACCCTAGGTTTGAAAAAATTACCAAAATACCTCTGATTTATGAAATTACCAAAATACCCTTATTTTGTAAATTCACCAAGATACCCTATTTTGCGAAATTACAAAAATACCCTTATAGGGTGAAATTACGAAAATATCCTTAGGTAGTGAAATGATGAAAATACCCTTGTGTGACGAAGGTAAGGTTATGGATGTTACTTTCATGTTTGATACATTTATGTGATAATTTGTTTGGGAATGCATATGGTTGCTGAATGTATGTGGTTTCTAGAACTAGGAGGTACAGACTTGAGACTGAACCTTGTAGATATAATTTTGAATTCAAAAGAACTACTATCAAAATTACCTTCCATAAGATTGTTCGTTATTAATCAGTGGAAGAAATTATTAATCCATAAAATTTTTAACCAGATAAATCGTGAACGCTAGATATGAGCATTAGGGGGCGTGGTGTGCGTGGTCGAGGTAGAGGCAGGATTGCTCTGTCGGAACCAGTAGGGTCTGGTCATGAGTCGGGGAATGAGATACCAGCGCCACCAGTTGTGGAGGCAGAGTATCAGGACCAAACGGGTGGAGATGATGCGGTGTCCCAGGCAATGCTCTGAGTGTTGGAGAGAGTTGCGGGAGCAGGCATGGGTACGGGAGCTTAAAAATTTGTGCTAGAGCAACTTAGGGCTAATGGAGCGAAAATGTTTAGGGGAATTTTCGGTGTAGCTCCTAGTACAGCTGAGTATTGGATGGAACCCGTGTAGCGTATAATGAATGACCTTGACTTCACGGAGGAGGAAAAGCTAAAGGGAGTGGTGTCTCTTCTTCGGGATGAAGCGTACCAATGGTGGCTTACGGTCAGGGATGGTACAGTGGCTGACCGCATTACTTGGGATTTCTTCAAGTCGACATTCCAGAGTAAGTACATCGGATCAAGTTATGTGGATGCGCAGCGTAGGCCGTTTCTGAATTTGATCCATGGTAATAGATCCGTAGCTGCTTATGAAGCAGAATTCCTATGCTTGAGTCGTTATGCCTGAGGGATAGTGGCCACCGAGCATGAGTGTTGTGTTCAATTTGAGGATGGTTTGAGGGATGATCTGCGGGTGTTGATAGCCCCTCAACAAGAGTGAGAATTTGCAGTTTTAGTAGAAAAGGCTAAGATAGCCGAGGAAGTTAAGCAAACCGAGAAGCGGAATAACAAGAGAGACAGGGATATGAATAAGAGGAATGTTGGATCATCAGGGTCAATAGGGCATTTCTAGAAAAGACCTAAGATGAATGGGCCGAGACAGGGTGTGAGATCTGGGGGTAATGGTCAACCTCAGAGGCATGGTCGGTGTAATAAATTTCATTCGGGCGAATGTTGGGTAGGTGACAGGAAATATTTTAGGTGTGGGTCCTCGGATCATCTGGTTAGGGACTGTCCACAGGATCGAGGTGGCACGGAGCCAGTAGGATAGGCTAGCGCTCAGCCTGGTAGAGGAGGTCCACAACCACAGAGAAGTCACTGTCCAGCCAGGGAAGGTAATGGTCGGGGCCGTGGAACGTAAGGCAGAGGTGCAGGGAACACCGATGCAAGATAGCCGGGGTTGGTCTATACAGTAAGACATCGAGAGAAGGGGGATGCACCGGATGTCATAACCGGTACGTTCTTAATTTTTGGATTTCCTTTTTCTGCATTAATTGATATTGGATCGACACATTCTTATGTTGCTAGCATAGTATCTGGAACTCTAAGTATAGACTCTGAGGTTATTCCTAGGGAGATGACTGTAATTAGCCCACTAGGTCAGTCAATAGTGGTGAACAGACTGTATAGGGATGTACCTTTAGAAGTGTAAGGGTAGTTTTTTCGACGAATTTAATGGAACTGCCTTTTGGGGAGTTTGATCTGATATTAGGTATGGACTGGTTAGTGAAATATCGAGCGAATCTAGACTGTGCAGCCAAGCGTCTGGTACTAAATACTAGTCAGGAGGATGAGGTGGTGGTAATAAGTGAAAGGATGAACTACCTGTCTAATGTAGTATCCACTCTAAAGGCTAAAAGAATGATGAGAAAAGGGTGTAGGGTGTTTGTAGACTTTGTTTATGCTTTGGAAGTCCAGGATTCAACTGTGGAGAATGTTAGAATAGTGAGAGAGTTTTCTGACGTTTTCCCAAAAGAACTTCCCGGACTACCTCTAGATCGTGAGGTGGAATTTGGAATTGATCTTCTTCTGGGAATAGCACCAGTATCCATTACACCATAGAGAATGGCTCCAAAGGAGTTGGTGGAACTAAAAGCCCAGATTCAGGAATTGTTCAATCAACTGAAAGGGGCGTCAGTGTTCTCAAAGATAGACTTGAGATCAGGATACCATCAGCTTAAGGTCAAAGAATTAGATATTCATAAGATAGCTTTTAGGACCCGTTATGGCCATTACGAATTTTTGGTAATGCCGTTTGGGTTGACTAACGCACCAGCGGCATTATGGATATGATGAACCGGGTGTTCAACCCTATTTGGACCAGTTAGTGGTGGTATTTATAGATGATATCCTGGTGTATTCAAGGTCGGAGGAGGAGCATGATTCGTGATCTGAAAGTGGTACTACAAATCTTGAGGGAGAAAAATTATACGTAAAATTCAAGAAGTGCAAATTTTGGTTAAGGAGGTTATTTCCTAAGACACGCTGTGTCACCAAGGGTCGAGTTAATCCCGAAGGTTGAAGCTATCATGGATTGGGAAGCACCTGTGTCCGTGATGTAAATTTGGAGTTTCTTGGGTCTTGCTGGTTATTACAGAAGGTCCGTAGAAGGATTTTCCTTGATTGCGGCACCTTTAACCAAGTTGTTGAGGAAGGGAGTACTTTTTGTGTGGGGTGACAAGCAACAGGAAAGTTTTGAAAAGTTAAAGAAAGTGTTGACGGAAGTTCGGTGTTGATTCAACCGGAGGCTGGAAAGGAGTTCGTGGTTTATTGTGATGCTTTGCACACTGGGTTAGGATGTGTATTGATGCAAGGCGGAAGAGTGGTTGCTTATGCGTCTCGGCAGTTAAGACCGCATGAGCTAAATTATCCCATGCATGATTTTGAGTTGGCGGCAGTGGTTTTTGCTTTAAAGATTTGGAGACACTATCTGTATGGGGTGAGGTCCATCGTTTATACAGATCATAAGAGCTTGAAATATCCCCTCACCCAAAAGGAGTTGAATTTGAGGCAGAGGACGTGGATTGAACTACTAAAGGATTATGATTGTTCGATTGAATACCATCCGGGCAAAGCTAACGTGGTGGCGGATGCGCTAAGCCGGAAGGTGATCTCGGATCTGAGGGTGATGTTTGCTCATCTGAGCTGTATGAAGATGGGAGTTTATTAGTGAGCTTGAGTAAAGCCGACATGGATAAATCAGTTAAAGAGAAGCGATTGCGATATGATGACTTGAGTGCCTGACTATCTCAAGTGCAACATGGTGCAGTAGGGGACAATAATCTGAACGATGACGGGGTTCTGTGTTTTTGAAAAAAGGTTTGTGTGCCGAGGGACATGGAATTGAGGTGGATGATTCTTCAGGAAGCACATAGTAGCCCATATGCTATGCATCCGGGGGGAAGTAAAATGTATCGAGATTTACGAGAATAATTTTGGTGGCTAGGTCTGAAGAGGGAGGTAACTGAATTTGTAGGTAAATGTTTGATATGTCAGTAGGTAAAGGCGGAGCATCAGTTGCCTTCAGGGTTGTTGCAGCCGGTGAAGATTTCGCAATGGAAATGGGAGAGAATCACTATTGGTTTTGTTAGTGGGCTACCTCTTACGCCTACTAAGAAGGATTCGATATGGGTAGTCGTAGATCGGTTGACGAAGTCCACTTATTTTATACCAATTCAGGTTGATTACTCTCTACAAAGGTTGGCTAAGTTGTATATAGCAGAGATTGTGAGGTTGCATGGAGTACCTGTGTCCATTATCTCAGACAGGGATCCTAGGTTTACGTCAAGATTTTGAAGGGTGTTACATCAAGCGTTGGGTACAAAGTTGGATTTTAGTACGGCGTTTCATCCACAGACGGACGAACAATCAGAAAGGGTGATACAGATTTTGGAAGACATGTTGAGAGGTTGCATTAACGATTTCAAAGGTAGCATGGAAGAATTCCTACCATTGGCAGAATTCGCATATAATAACAGCTACCAGTCCAGTATTCAGATGGCACCATATGAAGCATTGTACGGGCGGAAGTGTCGTACTCCTACGTGTTGGATGGTGTTGGGTGAATGTCAGTTATTGGGTCCAGAACTCATATTGGAAACAGAGAATAAAGTTGTGTTGATTCAGGCTAGGTTGAAGGAAGTGTCGGATAGGCAGAAGTCCTATGCTGACATGAAGCGAAGGGACATAGAATTTGCAGTGGGTGATTGGGTTTTCTTGAAGGTATCACCGTGGAAGAAAATTTTAAGGTTTGGATGGAAGGGTAAGCTAAGCCCTAGGTTCATCGGGCATTATCGAGTGTTGAAGCATGTAGGACCAGTTGCTTATCAGCTTGAGCTACCTTTGGAGCTAAGTAAGATTCATGATGTATTCCATATTTTGATGTTTCGACGTTACCGTTCAGACCCATCTCATGTGATACCATTGGAGGAACTCGAAGTAAAGCCCGATTTAACTTTTGAAGAGGAACCGCCTCGGATCTTGGAGTGGGATGTTAAGGTTTTATGAAGAAAATCGCCTTTGGTTAAGGTTCGTGTGGCGTAATCACGGATCGGAGGAAGCTACATAGGAATCGGAGGATGTTATACGACAGCAATACCCTTACCTCTTTTGATCAGGTAATTTCGGGGATGAAACTCTTTTTAGGGGGTAGAACTGTAACATCCTAGATTAGGGGCTCTGCATTTGTGATGTGTTGTGTGTGTATTCCATGCTGTGTGTGTGTGTGTATGGTGTGTTTAGAGCTTTTGGGAAGGCTTGAGGTTAAGCCTGAGCCTTGGTAGAAATTTTGTTTTTAGACTCTGCAAGGGAGAACTAGGTGAAGTGGGCCTTAAGGGTATTTGAATGGGAAAGTTAACACAAAAATCTAGTTGGTAAAGTGGCAAGGAGGCGCCACTAAGGGCATAGGAAGGTGACGCCACAAGGGATTTGAAGGGAGCAGGTTCGAATCCCATGTTAAGCAAAAGGAGTGTTTTTTTTAATATATGTGCCTGAGGAGTGAGAGATGGTTTCAGCTAGGACTCTAAAGGAGTGAGTGTGGATTGAGTCAGAAGATAGGAAGATGAGGATAAGAGAAAAATGAGGGATAGGATAAAGGGGGAAGAGGTGGCCGAATGTGGGACTGTGTGCAAGGGGGAAATCGATTGAAATGGCTAAGGGCATGCCGAAATTCTTATTTGGTTAAGGGTGTGCCAAAATTTCTTCTTTTTTTCCCAAAGCATAGTTTTCTTTCTTCATAGTTTTCTTTCTTCTTCTTTTCTCCTCCTATTTTTGGCATTAGAGGATTTCCTCTTCTCTTCTTCTGCCAAAATTGAAACCCCTAAGTCACTATTTGGAGTATCTTTATTTTTCTTTCAGCTTTCTCATCCAGTTCTTTTCTACTTAATCATTGTCAAATCTACCTAGCCTCTTTTCTGTTCATCTTTTTCGGATCTTTCTTAAAAGCCAAAAACTCCTAGATCTCATTTGTGGCTTTGTTTTATTTCTTTCAACGTTTCAATCTTCTTCTTTAATTGTCGAATCTTCTTACAAGTGGTAGCCGAAATCTTCTATAGAGGTAAGTGTCGACTTGTGCTATTATTTTTGTAATCTTTTTCGACTTTTGAGGCCAAAGTCGAATGGCTAGTTGGTTGTTAGGGCCATCTTTAGTTTGACATTTTCTCTGACCTCGTGTTCTTTTTGGGTAGCATTCTAGGATTTAAAGGAGATCTAATCGCCTAGGTTTCTAAGTCAAAAATCGGTAGTATTCGAACCATATTATTTCTTTCAGGATTTCAAGGTAAGGATTTCAATTCTCCCTAAGTTGATCAATCGGTTTCTTTTCGTTATTCGTGCCTTAACCTAATGTTTTGTTAAGCAATCATCATAGTACCTTCTGACCAAGATCATTCATGCACTCGAATGTCAGCAAATCAAAGGAAGGGGTTGGATCTGTAGTCCCAGCCCCAAAGTTCAATAAACGCGCGATGTCTGTTGTTCGTGATTGGCCACCAGGTTGTGGGTCAGCTTCTGAGCAGAACAATAGGCAGTTAGCGGTAGTTTCGGCCAGCGATAGTGTCAACATAGAGAGTGTCATCTTACGTGTTATCAGGTGTGTAAACTTTCAAACACACTATACTATAACTGTACTAACGTTTGTATGGGCTGAAAAGCCGAAAAAAGGGCTGTGTAGACAGTCATGATGCCCTTAGGGGTAAGGCTAGGATTGCTGTATGTGTGATCGTCGCTTTGCATAGCCGAATGTATGTATGGCGATGATGTGTTATGAATAGCATGTTGCATTGTTAGGTTTTGTATGTAGATCATGGGTATGGGTTTGATATGAAGGGGAAGTGCTTAATCGGTCACGTAGTGATCGGTGGCTTTGCCACGATATATATACATATGTTTATACATTATTTTTGGTCACATAGTGATCGGTGGTTGTGCCATGAAATATTATTTGGTCACCTAGTGATCGTCTTTAATTGGCAGCATGACTGTCGTGATGGAGTTTAGCGAATTGAGGGTTGATTGTAGAAATCCCCACGGTGTGATTGGTTGGTACGGGTTGGTGTGTAATGGATGGAAAAACTAGGTTTGGGTTGGGCTTATTGCATTCATATGTGTTTGATGATATGTGGGCTAAGGCCAATGTGTAATTGTGGATTGGATGCAGTATGTATAATGTGGGAGATTTTTACACACTGAGTCTTGGTGACTCACCCCTTTCCTTAACTTTTCGTGAGCAAGAGCTCGTGGATGCTGGTTTAGGCGGACTCGTGGAGGCCATAAATTTTGATTTCCTTTCTTTATAGTTCGGCAATACTATAAGTTTACGTTTTTTTTAATTTGGGATTTTCGCTATGTAATAAGGCCTTTCAAGGTTGTACTTCGGTTTATTTTATTATTTTACTGTTTATATCAAATGCGACATCTCGGTCGGTTAAATATTAAAGTAAAAAGTGGAGTTTTCAGTAATCTAAGCATCATTGTTTTCAAGACACCGCAGTAAACGAAAAAGTTATCTTCCATATCGCCAAGTCTTTCTAAAATTTAATTAAGACTTGATTTTACTTCACTCTGTGACATACAAGATTCAGTCGTAACACATGGGCCGAGTTTGGGGTGTTACACGTCATCACTACATCAAAAGTTAAAATTGGTAACCGAAGGTATATTGATCACAATAAACACGGAGGAAGACATCATAGCATCTATCACCAGTGACGCCCTATATATAGATGCAGATGACGAAGCGATAGAAGGTTCTTTTCAATCGCTAGAATTTGTCAACGCAACCTTTGTCATCGAAGGAAACAAGATCCCTATACCCCAAATATCCAAATCCACAAGGATGGGCCTACAAATGACAGTCGAGAATGGAGCCTTACCAGGAAAAGGACTCGAGAAACGCTTTCAAGGAAAGACCGAGGTACCAATGCTAAAATAAAAACGAGACCACTTCGACTTGGGATTCAAGCCAAATGTGAAACAAAAGAGGAAAAAGGTAGAGAAAAGGCAGGAAAGAAGAAGGGCACACTTAAGTGGAGAAGAGGTCAAATGGGAGCCAATGTGTAACAGCCCTATTTTAGGCTTAGTCGAAACAGTGGTTTTGGGACCATAAATCTGATGTTGAGAAATTTATTTTATTTCTATTGTTATGGTCTACAATTTCACAGAATGATTTCGTGAAAATCTCATTCGAAATTTTTGACGTTTGGGCACTCAATTTAGTCAAAAGGACTAAATTGTAAAAAGTGAAAAAGTTGAATTCTACATGTTCGAGGTGCCCAATTGTTATGAAATTTTAAATTGGAGGTCCTTAAATGATAATTGGACCATTGGTTAAGATGGTGGACTGTAACATCCCGAAAATGGGCTTGTGCATTTTTGCTTAATTATATGAAATAGCATGTCTTATGTATTATAAATGTGTTATGTGAATTTTTGGAACCTTGGAATATAGGGAAATGCCTTAGAAAATATTACATTTTAAGTTAAAAAGGGGAGAACTGAAGCAAGGTTGTTTTAAGAGAAAATGAAGGGAAAGTATGACACACAAACGGGCTTGGAAAAGTGGCTTGGAGGCACCACTTAGGGCCTCTAGAAATGATGCCATGGGCTATGAGGAAGGACCTAGGATCGAGTCGTATGGGAAGCTAAATAAAGCTTTTATTTTTGCGGCAATATGAGGAAGAGATGGACGGCATGGGGAGTCTCTAAGAGGAGTTTAAGATGTGCTTAAATTCCCTTGAAAATTTCGGCTAAGGTAAGGATAAATGGTGGTTTTATTTTTTTTAATTATTTTAAATAAAGTGATAAGGAGAAAAACAAGGGATGAGATAGGGGGAAGGAGTTGGCCGGCCAAGGGAGTCCTTGGTGGCAAATTTGGCTAAGAGTAGTAAAGGGGATAGCCGAATGTCATTAAGCAATTTAGCCTCTTGCGCTTTCTCTTTTCCTTCTAAGCTATCACTTTTACTTTTTCTTTTCTTGCTCTAGCCGTAACCCCTCCCTAAAATAACCATTGTCGATTCTTCCTAAAGCTCATATCTCTCTCTCTCTTCATCCTTGTGAAGCTGATTACTCCATTAAATCCCAAAAGCCAAAATCTTTTGGGCACTAGCTAGTCCTCATAGCCGAATCTTTGAGAGGCTTCAAGCAAAGGTGCTTTCGACTTTTGTATTAAGGGTAAGGGCCAATTGTCATTTGGTTTCCATTCTTTTTCTTTTAGGCTTAAACTAGGAATCTAACTCTATTAATGTCTTTGGCCGAACCCATGAAGGAATCTTTTGGGATCTGTCTCTAGTCGACCATAAGGAGGTTTCGGGACTTCAATATCTAAGGTAAGGCATGTGTAATATCCGGCCAAGGGCCATTTTTTATAATTAGATGTTAGAAATTTATCTAACATATATCTATAGGGATTTCAACAGTACTACAAGGAAGTGATAATTTTCGGGATCTAAGAATCATAAGGTAAGTATACATGAATATTTGGCCAATGCCCTAATTTAGTATTTAGATCTATTTCTTATTTGTTTAAGCCGAAAACTAACCAAGTTAATGGATCTAGTGGTTAGCCGATTATAAAGAGGAAACACTACAAGTTTCGGATTTTGATTAGTAGTCAAATTGGCAGCAAGGAATAAAGGATCTAAAGCATTAGATCAGGTTTTCGGGATTTCAATAAAGCATTAAGAATACCAGGTGTGTACCCCCTACACTATCTCTTAATCAAATCTATGGCAACGTTTAATATATATATGTGCTCTTAAAATAATGTGGATATGGCTAAGGTACCATGCAATGGTACAAAGTACTCAGGTATGTTTTCCTACTCCTACTAGGATTATAATAAGATCTGTTATGGCACATGTGAAACTAAAAGAATGTGAATAAGGGATATGACGTGGTTAGTGAATATTTGTAGGATATGGGGCATATGGGATATTATGAAAGGGGAAGTGAATGTGGTGACTTATGTCACGATATCTGAATGTGGTGACTTCGGTCACATTATCTCGAATGTGGTGTCTCATGACACAAAATATTATCTGTGGCAATGCCACAAATTTTATAAGAGGCGATGAGCACGCCGACCGCAATGACGCCTTGACGGTGTGTGTAGGATGGAGGGTTGACTTAGTAGTCCCTACTGTGCAGGTTTGGTAACGGTGATGTGTAGCGGATGGCTATCTAGGTTTGGGTTCGGGTTTGCATCATATTATTTGAATGCTATATGAACATGTATGATTTGATATGCCTGAATTTGTTAGGATTTAGTGTTGTGGTTACACATTGAGTCTGCTTGACTCACCCTTTGTGGGATTATTTTTCGTGACGATTAGTGATGGACCAAGGTCGGCGGGAGCTTAGTGGTGGCCATGCTCAAGAAGGAATTTATTTTATTTGGACTTTTATTTTAACCGCTTTGAATTTAATTTGGGTTTTATGTTGATGTAATAAGGCCACTAAGTATGAACTATTTATGCATGCGTTTTTTAATTTCTTTACTATGTTTCGGATGTTTAATTTAAAGATAAGTAAATTTTTCTTAATAATAAATGAAAAACGTTTTGACACCTAAATTCAAGAGATTTTCAATTTTAAACAGTGAACTCTAAGAACTTGGCAACGTTTTTAACTTATTGTTTTGATAATAAAGTTTTATTAAAATCTAGACTTCAAAAATAAGTAAATAACTTTACAACTCGAACACAACACAAACCCAATTTTCTCTAAAAATTACTCAAAGTTTTCCAAAGAACAAATGAATTTGAATCACTTTTACTCGAGGAACATACCAGATCTGGTCAAGGCTCGTGGGCTGGGTTTGGGGTGTTTCAGCTTGGTATCAAAGCCCAGTTTTTAAACTCTCGGCCTTGGGTTTAAGGCCCAAAACGTTTTCAAAAAATTAAGCCCAAAAGAATTTTGTGAAAAATTTTGAGAAATAAGCAGGTTTTCTGGCATGGCACCTAAGTCTCCGACCCGAAGTCCACTAGGTAAGTACCCCTATCTCTTGTGTGATTTATGATATGAATTGCAGAAGGGTAGAAATGGAACGTAGATTAGCATGATAAGTACTTGAACCCTAGGGCTAGGTTACCCCAACAATTACATAAAATTTTAAATGCCTAATTAAACAAACCTGTGGTTAAGTCGCCGAGTTAGGGTGTGGCAACCATGGTGTGCATGTCTAGGATTGGTTTCGGTGAGAGCTTGGTATTTAAGCAGTCCGCGTGACTCACCTCCTCTCCACTCGAATCCTACCTGGTGCGTAGCTTCAGTTCACCCTAACCAAAAGGACTTAGTCACGGGCTAAACTCAATAATTAAAACCCGAAAGGGACTAGCCACATTTTTATGGAAACCCTAGTTTTAAAAGTCAACAAACTACCCTTTTGAATTGTGAAAATTATTATTTTGGAAAAACTTTCTAAGAATTTTTATTTTACAAAATTACCTAAATACCCCTAGTGGTAAAATTACTAAAATACCATTGGTTCTAAAATTTCCATATTACACTTGATTTCAATAAAATTTCCCTACTTTACAAAAAGTATCCATGAAACCCTAACTAGTGAAAATTCAAGATACCCTGATTTGAAAAATTTACCAAATTACCCCTGATTGACAAAATTATCAAAATAACCCTGATTTCCAAAATGTCTGCCATACCTCCGATTTTGGAAAAAAATTTTGAAATACCCTCGAGTTTTGAAAATTTCACAGTACCTATGATTTACTATGATTTTTTTTAAAATTGACTCGATTTATTACCAAAATACCCTCAGAGGACAATTGACGAAAATATCCACAGGATAGGAATGCACACAAATGTTTGAACAGAATGTGTGGTAGGAATATTGAATGGATTGAACTTCTCCGAACTAGGATAGAAGGCTTGAAACTTTGATTGATCGAAAGAACTCGCTACTAAACTCTTTACATAAAACTTCTTCATGGATAATCAATTGGAACGAATGCTAATTCATAAAATTTCTTAATCAGATTAAAGCGCAATCGTAAGAATGAGTACAAGGGGGCATGGTCGTAATGTGCGAGGACGCGATCGTGGTAGAATGACCGTGTCGAAACCCATTAGATCGGGGCAAAGATCTGAGAATGAGGTACTACCACCACCACCACCACCAGCTGTTGGTGTTGAGCAGTAAGATCAGACGGGAGAGGATGCTGTATCGTAGGCTGTGCTGCAAGTTCTTGAAATGGTGGCTGGTGCTGGAGGAATATGGGAGCTTGAAAATTTGTACCCGAGCGACTCCAAGCCAACGGAGCTGAGGTATTCCATGGCATATCTGGTGTGGCACCCAGTACAGCTGAATATTGGTTGGAGGAGACCGAGCAAATTATGGATGAGCTCGATCTGACCCCTGAGGAGAAATTGAAAGGAATGGTGGCACTGTTATGCGATGAAGCATATCAATGGTGGCTCACAGTTCGAGATGGTGCCACTACTGAGGATCTAACTTGGGAGTATGCTAAGGCAGCGTATCAGAAGAAGTATGTGGGAACCAGATATACTGATGAGTAGAGGAAGGCATTTCTGGGGCTGGTTCAAGGGAACAAGTATGTAGCAGAGTATGAAGCTGAATTTCTAAGGTTAAGCCGATATGCTCGAGGAGTGGTGGCAACAGAGCATGAGCGATGTGTCCGGTTTGAGGACGGACTAAGGGATGACCTGAGGTTATTGATAGCCCCACACCAGGAGCGGGAGTTTGCCGCATTAGTAGAAAAAGCTAAGGTAACCGAGGGAATTAAGGACTCTGCAAGGCAGAACTCTGATCGGAATAGAAATAAGAGAGGTTTTGGGTCATCTAGATCAGCTGGGAGTGTTCAAAAGAGGCCTAGAGTTGATGGGCCATGAGGTCAGCAAGCTGCTACTGGAGGGCAATATCGTACTCGTGATCAATGTGGGAAAAAGCACGTAGGCGATTGCTAGAAGAAGACAGGGGGATGTTTCAAGTGTGGGTTAAAGGACCATATGATTAAGGACTGTCCGATGAGACCAAATGGGAATCGACCAGTAGCTCAGAATGTTAATCAGGCTGGTAGAGGTGGACAACAGCCTCAGCGGGGTCGTGGTCCGAATAACAGAGGAAATGGTGCTGGCAGGGGACGTGGAACACCGGGCCGAGGTGTTACTAATACTGAGGCAAGGCAGCCGGGTTTGGTTTATGCGGTTCACCGGAGGGAGAATGGAGACGCACCAGATGTTATAACCGGTACGTTCCTTATTTATGGCAAGCCTTATGTTGCTTTAATTGATGTGGGCTCGACCCATTCTTATGTTGCATGTAGAGTAGTTGAAACTCTAGACATAGCCTCTGAACTTTCGATAGGGAGATGATCGTAGTAAGCCCACTAGGTCAAACTCGTAGTGGTGAATAAGATCTTCGGTGTACCTTTAGAAATTCAAGGCGTAGTATTTTCAACCGACTTGATGGAACTTCCCTTCGGAGAATTCGATCTCATACTTGGTATGGATTGGCTAGTGGAACATCGGGCTGTGGTGGACTGTGCAGCTAAGCGAATAGAGTTAAGGACCCTAGAGGATGAGGTGGTCATTATGATAGGAGAAAGAAGAAACTACTTGTCTAATGTAGTTTCAGCACTTAAGGTTGAGAAGATGGTTTAGAAAGGGTGCAAGGCGTTTTTGACCTTCATTAGTGCATTGGATGGAAAAGAAGGGGGAGTTAGTAGAGTTAGAGCTGTAAAGGATTTTACGGATGTCTTTCCGGAGGAATTACCTGGAATACCCCCAGACAGGGAGGTTGAGTTTAGAATTGTCTTATTGCTCAAACAGCGACTCCCGTGTCAATTGCCCGTCATGTAATGGCACCAAAGGAGTTGGTTGAGCTCAAGGCTCAAATCCAAGAGTTACTTGATTGTGGGTTTATTCGACCCAGTGTGTCTCCATGGGGAGCACCGATTCTGCTTGTGAAGAAGAAAGACGGAACTATGCGTATGTGCATAGATTACCATCAGTTGAATAAGCTAACCATCAAGAACAAGTATCCGTTGCCAAGGATAGACGACTTGTTCGATCAGCTTAAGGGGGCCGTAATTTTCTCAAAGATCGATTTAAGGTCAGGATATCATCAGTTGAAGGTGAAGGAGACAGATATCCATAAGACGACTTTCTGAACAAGATACAGGCACTATGAGTTCTTAGTGATGCCGTTTGGATTGACGAACGCCCCAGCCACGTTCATGGATATGATGAATTGGGTTTTTCAACCCTACTTGGATAGGTTCGTCATTGTGTTCATCGATGACATCCTAGTGTACTCCAAGTCTGAAGAGGAGCATGATGAGCACCTTCGGATTGTGTTACAAGTGCTAAGGGAGAAGAAGTTCTATGCCAAATTCAGCAAGTGTGAATTTTGGCTGAAGGAAGTTGCATTTTGGGGACATGTGATATCCGTAGAAGGAATAAGGGTGGATCCTCGAAAGATTGAGACAGTGTTGGATTGGAAACCACCTAAGTCGGTGGCTGAGATTCGTAGTTTCTTGGGATTGGTAGGATACTACAAAGATTTGTGGAAGGGTTCTCGTCGATAGCCGCACCTTTGACAAAGTTGCTGAGGAAGGAAGTACCTTTCGTATGGATAGAGAAGCAACAGGAGAGCTTTGAAAAGCTTAAGAGGGTCTTGACCAAGCTCCGCTTCGATTCACTGAGGCGTGAAAGGACTTTGTGGTGTATTGTGACGCTTCTCATACAGGATTAGGATGCGTGTTAATGCAAGAGGGGAAGGTAGTTACTTATGCGTCTCGGTAATTAAGGCCTCATGAGGTTAACTACCCGACGCACGACTTGGAATTGGCGGCAGTGGTCTTTGCTCTTAAGGTATGGAGGCATTATCTTTATGGAGAAAAGTCGGTGATCTACACAGACCACAAGAGCCTTAAGTATTTGTTGACTCAGAAGGAGTTGAATCTGAGACAGCGAAGATGGGTGGAGTTACTGAAGGATTATGACTGTTCTATAGAGTATCACCCGCAAGGCGAATATAGTGGCGGATGCCCTAAGTCAGAAGGTTGTGTCGGATCTGAGGGCGATGTTCGCACATCTGAGCTTGTATGATAATGGAAGTCTGCTTGGCGGAGCCGCAAGTTGCCGACATGGTTGAAAGAGGTGAAAGAGAGTCGCTTGTTGGATGAAGATCTAAGTGTTAAGATCTGACAAGTGCGGAATGGAGAGTCGAATGATTATGGTATTAATAGCGATGGAGTGTTGTGTTTCAAGGGTAAATTTTGTATACCTAAGGACAAGGACCTAAGACAGAGGATTCTTCAGGAATCGCATAGTAGCCCTTATGCTATGCATCCTGGAGGCACTAAGTTGTACAGAGATCTAAGGGAATAGTTTTGGTGGCCTGGTCTAAAGAAGGAAGTTACAAAATTTGTCGGCAAGTGTTTGACGTGTCAGCAAGTTAAGGCTGAACACCAGGTTCTGTCAGGATTGCTTCAACCGATAATGATTTCGCAGTGGAAGTGGGAGAGAATTACCATGGACTTCTTTAGTGGGCTTCCTCTTACGCCTACTAAGAAGGACTCGGTGTGGGCAATAGTGGACCGTTTGACAAAGTCCGCGCATTTCATTCCGGTACGAGTTGATTATTCCTTACAGAAGTTGGCAAAGTTGTATGTGGCAGAAATTGTATGGTTGCATGGAGTGTCGGTGTTAATTATCTCAGATAGGGACCCAAAGTTTACTTCTCGATTTTGGAAAGCGCTACATCAGGCGTTAGGCACCAAATTGGACTTCACTACGGCTTTTCACCCACAATTGGATGGGTAGTCTGAACGAGTAATCCAAATGCTAGAAGATATGTTGAGGGGCTGTGTGATGGACTTCAGAGGAAGTTGGGAAGACTATTTGCCGTTAGTGGAATTTGCCTACAACAACAGCTATCAGGGTAGTATTCGGATGGCACCATATGAAGCGTTGTATAGTCAGAAGTGTCAAACTCCTACATGTTGTACAGAGTTAGGAGAACGTCGAGTTTTGGGTCTAGAGATTGTGGAAGAATCCGAGGAAAAGGTTGAGGTAATTTGGGCACGGTTAAAAGAAGCATCTGATAGGCAGAAGTCGTATGCAGATCTCAAACGGAAGGAGATAGAATTTTATGTGGGAGATCGAGTGTTTTTTAAAGTTTCACCTTGGAAGAAGGTGATAAGATTTGGTCGAAAAGGGAAGTTAAGTCCAAGGTTTATAGGACCTTATCGGGTATTAAAGCGAGTTGGACCAGTGGCATACCAGTTAGAGTTGCCTTCAGAATTGAAGCAGATACATGACGTATTCCATGTGTCCATGCTACGTCGTTATCGATCGGATCCATCTCATGTGGTACCAGTTGAAAGAGGTGGAGCTAAGGCCAGACTTGTCCTACGAAGAAGAGCGAACTCAGATCTTGGAACGGGACGTGAAAGTATTGCGAAGGAAATCAATTCCTCTAGTCAAAGTGTTATGGCGCAATCATGGATCGGAGGAAGCTTCGTGGGAGCCAGAAGAGGCAATGCGATAGCAATACCCTCACTTGTTTCAGCCAGGTAATTTCGAGGACGAAATTATTTTAAGGGGGTAGAACTGTAACATCCCGAAAATGGGCTTGTGCATTTTTGCTTAATTATATGAAATAGCATGTCTTATGTATTATGAATGTGTTATGTGAATTTTTGGAACCTTGGAATATAGGGAAATGCCTTAGAAAATATTACGTTTTAAGTTAAAAAGGGGAGAACTGAAGCAAGGTGGTCTTAAGAGAAAATGAAGGGAAAGTATGACACACAAACGGGCTTGGAAAAGTGGCTTGGAGGCGCCACTTAGGGCCTCTGGAAATGACGCCATGGGCTATGAGGAAGGACCTAGGATCGAGTCGCATGGGAAGCTAAATAAAGATTTTATTTTTGCGGTAATATGAGGAAGAGATGGACGGCATGGGGAGTCTCTAAGAGGAGTTTAAGATGTGTTTAAATTCCCTTGAAAATTTTGGCTAAGGTAAGGATAAATGGTGGTTTTATTTTTTTTAATTATTTTAAATAAAGTGATAAGGAGAAAAACAAGGAATGAGATAGGGGGAAGGAGTTGGCCGGCCAAGGGAGTCCTTGGTGGCAAATTCGGCTAAGAGTAGTAAAGGGGATAGCCGAATGTCATTCAGCAATTTAGCCTCTTGCGCTTTCTCTTTTCCTTCTAAGCTATCATTTTTATTTTTTCTTTTCTTGTTGTAGCCGAAACCCCTCCCTAAAATAACCATTGCCGATTCTTCCTAAAGCTCATATCTCTCTCTCTTTTCATCCTTGTGAAGCCGATTACTCTATTAAATCCCAAAAGTGAAATCTTTTGAGCACTAGCTAGTCTTCATAGCGAATCTTTGAGGGCTTCAAGCAAAGGTGTCGACTTTTCTATTAAGGGTAAGGGCCAATTGTCATTCGGTTTCCATTCTTTTCTTTTAGGCTTAAACTAGAATCTAACTCTATTAATGTCTTTGGCGAACCCATGAAGGACTCTTTCGGGATCTGCTCTAGTCGACCATAAGGAGGTTTCGGGACTTCAATATCTAAGGTAAGGCATGTGTAATATTCGGCCAAGGGCCATTTGTTATGATTAGATGCTAGAAATTTATCTAACATATATCTATAGGGATTTCGACAGTACTACAAGGATGGCTATCTAGGTTTGGGTTCGGGTTTGCATCATATTATTTGAATGCTATATGAACATGTATGATTTGATATGCCTAAATTTGTTAGGATTTAGTGTTGTGGTTACACCTTGAGTCTGTTTGACTCACCCCGTTGTGGGATTATTTTTTAGGTGACGATTAGTAATGGACCGGGTCGGCAGGAGCTTAGTGGTGGCCATGCTCAGCAAGGAATTTATTTTATTTGGACTTTTTATTTTAAGTGCTTTGAATTTAATTTGGGTTTGATGTTATAAGGCCACTAAGTATGAACTGTTTATGCATGCATTTTTAATTTCTTTACTATGTTTCGGATGTTTAATTTAAAGTTAAGTAAATTTTTCTTAATAATAAATGAAAAATGTTTTGACACCTAAATTCAAGAGATTTTCAATTTTAAACAGTGAACTCTAAGAACTTGGCAACGTTTTTAACTTATTGTTTTGATAATAAAGTTTTATTAAAATCTAGACTTCAAAAAAAAAAAATAACTTTACAACTCAAACACAACACAAACCCAATTTTCTCTAAAAATTACTCAAAGTTTTCCAAAGAACAAATGAGTTTGAATCGCTTTTACTCGAGGAACATACCAGATCTGGTCAAGGCTCGTGGGCCGGGTTTAGGGTGTTTCATGGACAAAAATGGACATGGATGGGTATGTTTTAAAAGATTTTTTAAGGGGCATTTTGGTAATTTAGTGAATTAAATGAATTAAAAACAAAATTTAAATGCCAAATTTGTCCGTCTTCAAGCTTAGGCTGAATTTAACATGTGGTAAGTGATGGATAGGGTTTTCAAGCTTTCAAAGCTTCATGGTAAATCCATTCTAGCCCTGTTTTTCATGTTCTTTACATTTTTGGAGTCCCGGTAACTTGATTTAGCTTATTCTAGCAATAATTTAACCTAAGGTTCATATTTGGAAAAATAACCATAGGTGAAATGTATTAATTTTGATTTTTTATGGCAGAATATGAAGCTTAGAATTATGTTAAACAACTTTTACTAAGCGATTTTAAGTGAAAACGAGTAAAACGACATAATCGGCAAAAATACCTAATGCACATAATTGCATGTTAGAGCAAGAATTTGATGTTGCCATAGAAGGGAAAAATGATCAGCATGTTATAAAAAATAAGAATAAGGGATGAAGTTTAATTTTCGAGCCTAGAGGCAAAATCATAATTATGCAAAAGTTTAGGGGCAAAATTGTAATTTACCAAAGTTTGAGTAAGGGACTTTTTTTAGTAGTACATTAATTAAATAAGTGAAATGTGATATTTCAGACCCAAAAAATGAGGTTTGGACCTAGAAAAGGAGGAAAATCAAAAATCGAGAAAGTTGGTAAATTGCCGTTTCTGGATCCGAGGTAAGTTGGTGTGTTAATAATAATGCAATAATGTCGTAATGTATGTTTGAAACCTAAATTCTGGTATTAAATTAATTTTGTTTAATTACATGTTTAGTATATTATGTTGGTGAATTGATTTAATAATATGTTTATGATAAAAGGTGATATAGGTGACATGGAAAATGGGTTAAAATGTTGTGCTTAAAGGTGTTTTCTATGACTGTGGTTATTTTGTGAAATGGAAAGTTTATATGTAAATAATGCATTTATTTTACTTTTTCAATAATTATTTTGCTAGATATTATGGAAACCATTGGGTGATAGCTATAATATGAAAATGTATGGAATGTGAAATTCTCGATTGAACCTTCAAAAAACCGAGAGATACGGACAATATGTAGCTAGGTCACACGAGTGATAAGGGACCTTCACCGTGTGCACAAGAAAGCTATGAGATGGCAAAATTTGATATGTAGCTAGGCCACATGGATGATAAGGGACTTTCACCATGTGTGCAAGAAAGCTACGGGATAATAACTTCATATGTAACTAGGTCACATGTGTAATACTGTGTGTATACCATGTGTACAAGAAAGCTAAGGGTTATGAGTAGCTAGGTCACATGAGTGTTCATTAATGAAAGGAATTATTAAGGGTTGAGGAGGAAATGGTTAAAGAAACAATGTTTGAACCGTGAGAGTGTTCAATTATGATAACCATAGTTGTATGGTCATAATGATCTCTTTAAGTATTACGTGTTAATAACTTTTGCCTTTTAGGGGCTATGTAGTTGTTTATCTCATGAATCAAGGTCGTACGAGAATGTTAGCTGATTATGAAATCAGAATAAACGGTTGTCGATTTAGTAATTGGGAATGACATCCCTTTATCTCCTCGTAACCTTATTCGGGTAGTTTGAGGAGGAGGTTGGTGATGATTCTAGTATAAGAAGTGGAATCATGCCTTTCACGTTGTGTGATGAGTTTTCGGACAAGCCAAATAGAGTTAATGAATTCGATCAAGATGTTCCTACTATCGTGAGATATGATGGCAGTAAAGGTTTTAGATTATCATTGCAAGAGAAACTCAAATGAGAGTGTGCTTGAAATATGTTCTTGGTGTGGAGGAGAGAGTAGATGAATGTATTGAGATATGATCCAAGTTCTGTGTATATTTGCGTATGAATCAGTGAAGAGAATAAAATTTTGTGTGAACGTGAACAGGGAGCATGATACAAAGATATACTCATCAAAATATTCAACCATGATGATTGAGTTGAAAGCTATAGAAGGAACTATAAATTGAAAGTTCTAGCACTGAGTTCAGTCTGAATTGAGAAAAAGGAGTTGTTAGATTGGTGATCTAGAGACGATGACTTTTGTGTCTGTGTTGAGAGTTAGATGTGTTGTAATGATCTATGTGAAAAATTGATGTGTGTTTTCTAAATTTTTTTTAATGAGTGAAAACATCATATGCAAATGAGATAGTGGAAACGTTTTATGAATGTTGGTAGCAACTCCTCCTGGTAAGATTTTCGGGGATGAAAATCCCTAAGGGGGGAGAATTGTAACAGCTCGATTTAGGGGCTAGTCGAAACAGTGATCTTGGATTCACTAATTCGAGGTTTGATAAAATTATTTTCATGTTATGTTATGTGTTATAACGTGTTTGTAATATCCAGGAATTAGGGCTTGTGCATAATTGCTAAATTGTATGAAGTAGCATGCCTATGTGTGTTTGAATGTATTATATGAATTTTTGAGAACTTCAAAGTGTAGGTAAATATTGGATTTTAAGTATTAAAGGGTGAGCTAAGCTTGTTAGGCCTTAAGAAAATATGTAGAGGGAATTGGACATAAGAATGGGCTTGTTAGAGTGGCAAGGAGGCGCCACTTAAAGCCCTAGGAAGTGACGCCACAGGAAGTGCAAGGAGGGCTTAGGTTCGAGTTGCAAGGAGAGCACTTTTGGAGTTTTATTTTGCAGCAAGGAGGGGAGGTAGTGGACGACATGTGGACTCTAGAAGGAGGAGGTATAGATGGGGTTGGAGAGTTGAGGATTGGCTGGGGAGGAGTGGATCAAGGGATAAAGGAGAGAGGGAAGAGAGTTGGTAGGCCTAGGGACTCCCTTGGTGTTATTTTCAGCCAAAAGGAGGAAAGGAGGCCATTTTTTCTTTCTTTTCTTTTCAAGAGTGCCTTTGCCCAAATTCTTCTCTTCTCCTATTCTTCTTTTTCTTTCCTTCTACCCCAAATCCATACCTATTCCCTAATAGCCGAATCTCAAGGTGCCCTCATTCTCTCTTCTTTGTCCCAAGTCTTAAAAGCCAGATACTCAAAGTAACCCCTAGCCGATTAGTCATTAAACCCCAAAACCGAATCATTTGTTTTGGTGGCCATAATCGATTGCCCCTCTACCCTGTTAAAGCCAATTTGATCACTATCTAGTCTACATATCCGAATATCTCAGTGGTGTCAAGCAGTAGTGCAGTCGATTTCAATATTAAAGGTAAGAACAAATGTTATTCGATTTGCAATCCTTTCTTTCTTTTAGCCGAAAAATCTAGAAACTAATCCCATTAATATTTTTTGGCCAAAACTATGAAGGATCTTTTGGGATTTCTATTGTAGCCGACTTCTAGGGGAGACCATTCGGGATTTGGTTGACTAAGGTAAGTAAAGTGTAATATTAGGCCGCAGGCCATTTATGATGTTCATAAAGTGTTAGAATCGGATCTAACATAAGGCTTGTAGGTATCTCGACATCTTCATAAGACAAGTGACGATTTCGGGATTTAGACCCACAAGGTAAGGGACTATGAACATTCGGCCAAGGCCATATTTAGTGATTAATGTTTGCTGAATTCTGACTTTGATTTTTAGGCAAGTGTACACTCTATTTCGGTAGATTTTTGGGATTCGGAAAACACGTTAGTAACCAGGTGTGTAGCCCCACACTAACTCTTGATAGATTTATGGTATTGTTGTATTATATGTGTTCATAAGAATTTGAAAAATGTGGCTAAAGGTACCATTCAATGGTACAACATATTCAAGTACGTTATTCTCTAAAGATCAGCTAGTAGTATTATAAACTATGAACGTGACATATATGAGAATTGGTTACGATTATGAATAAGGCATGTGGCATGAAATTTGCATGATTTGTATGACTCATGGGGCATATGCGTGATTATGAAAAGGGGAAGTGATCTGGTAGTTTTTACCACAATATCTGGTGACTCATGTCACATAATCTGAATGTGGTGACTTATGTCACAAAATGTTATCTGGTGGCTATGCCACAATTTATAAGGGTGATGTGCAGTTCGACTGCAGTGACTGCCTTTGATGGTGTGTAGCAGATGGAGGGTCGATTTAGTAATCCCCACGGTGTGATGGCAGGTACGGGTGATGTGTAGAGGATGGTTATCTAGGTTTGGGTTCGGAATTGCATCATTGTTTTTATATGTTTTATATGTATGATTTGACATGCCTAAATTGATTGAGAGTTTGTGTTGATTCTTACACATTGAGTCTGTTGACTCACCCCATTGTGGGATATCTTTTCAGGTGACACTCAAGAATGGAAGATTCGGCGGGAGCTTAGTGGTGGCCATGCTCATTTCGAGTTATTTTATTTTATTGGTTTTATCATTTAAGTTTTGGATTTATTTCGGGTTTTGCTATGATGTAATATGGCCATTCTTATTAAGCGCTCTAAGTATGCATTTTATTCTATTTATTATGATACGATTATTGTTAAATCAAGATTAAATAGTTTTCATTAAAATAAATCTTAAATGTTTTTGACACCTAAGCACAAACATTTTTTTTTCAAATTACTGTTAAACTCTAAAAACCCGGCAATACTTGTTACTTATTGATTTCAAGTACAAATAAAAATACTGTTTTAATGAAATCGAGACTGCAAAGATAACCCTATTTTCAATTTGTACTCAACACAAATCAAACCACCCAGATTTTCCAAAGTAACAAGTAAGTTTTGAATTGTTTTACTCAAGGAGCATGCTAGATCCGGTCAGGACTTATGGGCTGGGTTTAGGGTGTTTCAGTTTGGTATTAGAGCCCGGTTCAAAACTCGGCCTTGAGGGTTTTTTGGGCCCAAAATGTTTTCTTTCTTTTAAAATTGAATTTTACTAAGAAATGAGTAGGTTTTCTGGCATGGCACATGAGTCTCCGGCCCGAAGTCCACTAGGTAAGTACTCCTAACTCTTTTGTGATTTGTATATGGGACTTATAGGGACGTAGATTAGTAAATTAAGAATTAAACCCTAGGGTTAGCCTACTTCAACACCAAGATACATAAAACTTAAAGTCTAACCAAACAAACCTGTGTCTGAGTCACCGAGTTAAAGGTGTGGCAATCGTTGTGTGCATGTCTAGGATTGGATTCAAGGGGAGCTTGGTATTTAAGTAGTCTTAGTGACTCACCTCCTCTCCGCTCAAATCCTACCTGGTGCGTAGTGACGGTTCACCTTAGCCAAGAGGACTCAAACACAAAGCTAAACCCAATAATTAAAACCCAAAAGAGACCAATCACCTTGTTTTGTGAAACTCAAAATTCAAACCATGATTATAAAATTCCAAAGTACCCTTGATTTAAAAAAAATGATCAGAATACCCCTGATTTGCAAATTGACCAAATTACCCTTAACCTGTACAAATGACATAAATACCCCTAGTGTATAAAATTACCATTTTACCCTTGAAATTTTCTTACCAAGTATTTTAATTTCGTAGAAATACCAAAAAAATATACTTTGTGAAATTTTCAAATACCCTAATTTCAAAAATTACCAAAATACCCCTGGGTAGTGAAAAACAGCAAACAATGATAACTACAACATTTTTCTGTAATGAACGCAAGTTCATGAATGTGATTGAATGAATGAATTGAGACTGTATGTGTATGGAATCGAAAGAACTACTCCCTAGAACTATTGAATATAAGAATGTTTGCGATAAATCAGTGGAACAAAAACTAATCTATAAAATTCTCTAATCAGATAAATGCAACTCGGAAGGATGAGTTCTAGAGGACGTGGTCGTAATGTGCGTGGACGTGGTAGAGGCCGAATAACCGTGTCGAAACCCATTAGGTCTGGTCAAGGGTCCGAAAATGAAATGCCACCACCACCAGCTGCTGGTATGGAATATTAGGATCAGACGGGGGATGATGCAAGATATCACGACGTCTTGCGAAGTTCGGAAAGGGTTGCTAGAGCAGGTGGACGCATGGGAGCTCAAAAGTCGGTACCTGAGCGACTCCGAGCTAATGGAGCTGAGTTTTTTCGTGGAGTATCTGGTGTGGCACCCAATACGGCTGACTATTGGTTAGAGGCGACGGAGCGAATTATGGACGATTTGGACCTGACTACCGAGGAGAAACTAAAAGGGGTAGTGTCCCTACTCCGTGATGAGTCATACCAATGGTGGCTCACGGCTTTGGGATGGTCTTGCCACGATGATCTTACTTGGGAATATTTTAAGGCGGCATATCAGAAGAAGTACATTGGAACTAGTTATGTTGATGAGCAGAGGAAGGCGTTTTTTAGGCTGGTTCAGGGAAATAAGTCCATAGCGGAATACGAGGCAGAATTTCTAAGGTTGAGCCGATATGCTCGAGGTCTTGTGTCAACGGAGCATGAACAATGTGTCTGGTTTGAGGACGGACTGAGGGATGACCTGAGGTTGTTGATAGCTCCACAGTAGGAGCGAGAATTTACCGTGCTGGTGGAGAAGGCTAAGGTAGCCGAAGGGATTAAGGACTCGGTGAGATAGAATACGGACCGGAATAGGCAAAAGAGAGGCTTTGGATCATCAGGGTCATCAGGGAATGTGCAAAAGAGGTCTAGAAGTGATGGGCCACGTGGTCAACAGGCTACTACGGGAGGACTGTACCGTACTTGCGGCCAGTGTGGAAAGATGCACTTGGGGGAGTGTTGGAAGAAGACGAGAGGATGTTTCAAGTGTGGGTCCAAGGACCACATGATTAAGGACTGTCCTATGAGAGCAGAAGGGGGCCGACCAGTAAGTCAGGGTTCTAATCAGGCTGAAAGAGGAGACAGCAGCCACCGCGAGGTCGTGGTTCGACTGGCAGAGGTAATGGTTCTGGTAGAGGATGGGGAACACCGGGCAGAGGTGTTGGTAGTACAGAGGTGAGGCAGCTGGGTCTAGTATATGCGGTTCACCGGAGGGAAGATGGTGACGCACCGGACATCATAACCGGTACGTTTTTATGGCTGACAAGCCTTACTTTGCTCTAATTGATGTTGGCTCTACCCACTCTTATGTTGCATGTAGAGTAGTTGAAACACTAGGCATAGCCTCTAAACTGTCTAATAGGGAGATGACTGTAGTGAGCCCATTAGGTCAAACTGTAGTGGTGAATAAGATATTTCAGAGTGTACCTCAAGAGCTTCAGGGAGTGGTATTTCTTGCCGACCTGATGGAATTACCCTTCAGAGAATTTGATCTCATCCTTGGTATGGACTGACTAGTGAAACATCGAGTTATATTGGATTGTGCAGCTAAGCGAATGGAGTTAAGGACGCCGAAGGATAAGGCGGTAGTTATGATAGGGGAAAGAAGAAACCACTTGTCTAACGTAGTTTCTACTTTAAAGGCTAATAAGATGGTTCGAAAAGGGTACGAGGCATTTTTGATCTTTGTTAGTGCGTTGGATGCAAAGGAAGGGGGAGTTAGTGGAGTTAGAACAGTAAGAGAATTTGTGGATGTTTTTCGGAGGAGTTACCCGAATACCCCTGATACGAAAGTGGAGTTCGAAATTGACTTCTTGTCGAATGCACACTCCGTGTCAATTGCCCGTCATGTAATGGCACCAAAGGAGTTGGTTGAGCTCAAGGCTCAGATCCAAGAGTTGCTTGACCGTGGGTTTATCCGACCCAATGTGTCTTCATGGAGAGCACCGGTCTTGTTTGTGAAGAAGAAGGACGGAACTATGCGCATGTGAATAGATTATCGTCAGTTGAATAAGCTGACCATCAAGAACAAGTACCTTTTGCCAAGAATAGACGACTTGTTCGATCAGCTTAAGGGGGCCGCAGTATTTTCGAAGATAGATCTAAGGTCTAGATATCATCAGCTTAAGGTGAAGGAGGCTGATATCCATAAGACAGCTTTTCAGGCAAGGTACGGGCATTATGAGTTCTTGGTAATGCCGTTCGGATTGACAAATGCCCCAGCAGCGTTCATGGACATGATGAATCGGGTTTTCCAACCCTATCTGGACCGATTCGTTGTTGTGTTCATAGACGATATTTTGGTGTATTTGAAGTCTGAGGAAGAACATGATGAGCACCTCCGAGTCGTGTTGCAAGTGTTAAGGGAGAAAAAGCTATATGCCAAGTTCAGCAAGTGTGAATTTTGGCTGAAGGAAGTTACGTTTTTAGGACATGTGGTGTCTGCAGAAGGGATAAGGGTGGATCCTCGGAAGATTGAGGCAGTATTGGATTGGAAACCACCCAAGTCTATGGCGGAGGTTCGTAGCTTCTTGAAATTGGCAGGCTATTATAGAAGGTTCGTAGAAGGGTTCTCGTCGATCGTAACACCTTTGACAAAGTTACTAAGGAAAAAGGTACCTTTCGTATGGACTGATAAGCAACAGGAGAGTTTTGAGAAACTTAAGAGGGCCTTGACTGAAGCTCCGGTTTTAATTCAGCCTGAGGCAGGGAAGGATTTTGTGGTATATTGTGATGCTTCCCATACAGGATTGGGAGGTGTCCTTATGCAAGACGGGAAGGTAGTTGCTTATGCGTCTCGATAATTAAGGCCACATGAGGTTAACTACCCGACGTACGATTTGGAATTGGCAATAGTGGTCTTTGCTCTTAAAGTGTGGAGGCACTACTTATATGGAGAAAAGTCAGTGATCTACACAGAGCACAAGAGTCTGAAGTATTTACTGACTTTAGAAAGAGCTGAACCTGAGACAGCGAAGGTGGGTGGAATTATTGAAGGATTATGATTGTTCTATAGAGTATCACCCGGGCAAGGCAAATGTGGTGGCAAATGCCCTAAGTCTAAAAGTAGTGTTAAATCTGAGGGCAATGTTTGCACATCTTAGCTTGTATGACGATGGAAGTTTGTTAGCAAAGTTGCAAGTTAAGCCGACGTGGTTGAATGAGGTGAAAGAGAGTCAGTTGGCGGATGATGATCTAAGTGCTAAGCTACGGAAAGTGCCGAGTGGGGAGTTGAAGGACTATGGTATTAATGGCGATGGAGTATTGTGTTTTAAGGGTAAGGTCTGTATGCCAAAGAACAAGGAGTTACGGCAGAGAATTATTAAGCAATTGCATAGTAGCCTCTATGCTATGCATCCTGGAGGTAGTAAGTTGTACTAAGATCTAAAGGAACAGTTTTGGTGGCCTGGTCTTAAGCGGAAGTTACCGAATTTGTGGGGAAGTGCTTAACGTGTTAGCAAGTTAAGGCTGAACACCAAGTTCCGTCAGGGTTGCTTCAGCCAATACAGATTCCGCAGTGGAAGTGGGAGAGAATCACCATGCACTTCATTATTAGGCTTCCCCTTACGCTTACTAAGAAGGACTCGGTATGGGTGATAGTGGATCGATTGATAAAGTCCGTGCATTTCATTCTCGTGCGGGTTGACTATTCCCCACAAAAATTGGCAAGGTTGTATGCTGCGAAAATTATAAGGCTGCACAGAGTGCCGATGTCGATTATCTAAGATAGGGATCTGAGGTTTACGTCTCAATTTTAAAAGGCACTACATCAAGCTTTGGGCACCAGATTAGACTTTAGTACGACATTTCATCCGCAATCAGACGGCCAGTCTGAGCGAGTGATCCAAGTGTTAGAGGATATGCTGAGGGGCTGTGTATTAGACTTCAGAGGGAGTTGGGAAGAGTTTTTGCCTTTAGCAGAATTTGCGTACAATAATAGCTATCAGGCTAGTATTTGGATGGCCCTGTATGAAGCACTGTATGGACGGAAGTGTCGCACTCCCACATGTTGGATGGAATTGGGAGAATGTCAGATTTTAGATCCGAAAATTGTGGTAGAATCGGAGGAAAAGGTTAAGGTAATTCAGACACGGTTGAAGGAGGCTTCTGACAGGCAAAAGTCATATGCAGATCTTAAGCGAAAGGAGATTGATTTTGCCGTGGGAGATTCGGTGTTTCTTAAAGTTTCACCGTGGAAGAAGGTAATGAGATTTGGTCGCAAAGGGAAGTTAAGTCCCAGGTTTATAGGACCTTATCGGATATTAAAGCGAGTTGGACCAATGGCCTACCAGTTGGAGTTGCCTTCGAAATTGCAGCAGATGCACAATGTATTCCATGTTTCTATGCTACGTCGATACCGATCGGATCCATCTCATGTAGTTCCAGTTGAAGAGGTGGAGATAAGGCCAGATTTATCCTACGAGGAGGAGCCAATTCAGATCTTGGAGCGAGATGTGAAAGTGTTACGGAGGAAATCGGTCCCTTTGGTCAAAGTGCTATGGCATAATCATGGATCAGAGGAAGCTTCTTGGGAGCCGGAAGAATCAATGCGACAGCAATACCCCCACCTATTCTAGCCAGGTAATTTCGATGTCAAAATTATTTTAAGGGGGTAGAACTGTAATATCTGAGAATTAGGGCTTGTGCATAATTGCTAAATTGTATAAAGCAGCATGCCTATATGTGTTTGAATGTGTTATATGAATTTTTGAGAACTTCAAAGTGTAGGTAAATGCCTTAGAAAATATTGGATTTTAAGTATTAAAGGGGGAGCTAAGCTTGTTAGGCCTTAAGAAAATATGTAGAGGGAATTGGACATAAGAATGGGCTTGTTAAAGTGGCAAGGAGGTGCCACTTAAAGCCCTAGGAAGTGACGCCACAGGAAATGCAAGGAGGGCTTAGGTTCGAGTTGCAAGGAGAGCACTTTTGGAGTTTTATTTTGCAGCAAGGAGGGGAGGTAGTGGACGACATGTGGACTCTAGAAGGAGGAGGTATAAATGGGTTTGGAGAGTTGATGATTCGGCTAAGGAGGAGTGGATCAAGGGATAAAGGAGAGAGGGAAAAGAGTTGGCTGGCCTAGGGACTCCCTTGGTGTTATTTTCGGCCAAAAGGAGGAAATAAGGCCATTTTTTCTTTCTTTTCTTTTCAAGAGTTCCTTTGCCGAAATTCTTCTCTTCTCCTATTCTTCTTTTTCTTTCCTTCTACCCTAAATCCATACCTATTCCCTAAAAGCCGAATCTCAAGGTGCCATTATTCTCTCTTCTTTGTCCCAAGTCATAAAAGCCGGATACTCAAAGTAACCCCTAGCCGATTAGTCATTAAACCCCAAAATCGAATCCTTTGTTTTGGTGGCCATAATCGATTGCCCCTCTACCCTGTTAAAGGCGATTTGATCACTATCTAGTCTACATAGCCAAAAATCTCAGTGGTGTCAAGCAGTAGTGCACGATTTCAATATTAAAGGTAAGAACAAATGTTATTCGATTTGCAATCATTTCTTTCTTTTATTCGAAAAATCTAAAAACTAATCCCATTAATATTCTTGTCGAAACTATGAAGGATCTTTCGGGATTTCTATTGTAGCCGACTTCTAGGGGAGACCATTCGGGATTTGGTTGACTAAGGTAAGTAAAGTGTAATATTAGGCCGCAGGCCATTTATGATGTTCATAAAGTGCTAGAATCGGATCTAACATAAGGCTTGTAGGTATCTCGACATCTCCATAAGATAAGTGATGATTTCGGGATTTATACCTACAAGGTAAGGGACTATGAACATTCGGCCAAGGCCATATTTAGTGATTAATGTTGGCCGAATTCTGACTTTGATTTTTAGGGAAGTGTACACTCTATTTCGGTAGATTTTCGGGATTCAGAAAATACGTTAGTAACCAGGTGTGTAGCCCCACACTAACTCTTGATAGATTTATGGTATTTTTGTATTATATGTGTTCATAAGAATTTGAAAAATGTGGCTAAAGGTACCATTCAATGGTACAACATATTCAGGTACGTTATTCTCTAAAGATCTGCAAGTAGTATTATAAACTATGAACGTGACATATATGAGAATTGGTTACGATTATGAATAAGGCATGTGGCATGACATTTGCATGATTTGTATGACTCATGGGCATATGATTATGAAAAGGGAAGTGATCCGGTGGTTTTACCACAATATCCGTGACTCATGTCACATAATCTGAATGTGGTGACTTATGTCACAAAATGTTATCTGGTGGCTATGCCACAATTTATAAGGGCGATGTGCAAGTCGACTGCAGCGACTACCTTCGATGGTGTGTAGCGGATGGAGGGTCGATTTAGTAATCCCCATGGTGTGATGGCAGGTACGGGTGATGTGTAGAGGATGGTTATCTAGGTTTGGGTTCGGGATTGCATCATTGTTTTTATATGTTTTATATGTATGATTTGACATGCCTAAATTGATTGAGAGTTTGTGTTGATTCTTACACATTGAGTCTGCTTGACTCACCCGTTGTGGGATATCTTTTCGGTGACACTCAAGAATGGACCTGGGTCTGCAGGAGCTTAGTGGTGGCCATGCTCATTTCGAGTTATTTTATTTTTATTGGTTTTATCATTTAAGTTTTGGATTTATTTGGGTTTTGCTATGATGTAGTATGGCCATTCTTATTAACTACTTTAAGTATGCATTTTATTCTTTTATTATGATACGATTATTGTTAAATCAAGATTAAATAGTTTTTCATTAAAATAAATCTTAAATGTTTTTGACACCTAAGCACAAATGTTTTTTTTTCAAATTACTGTTAAACTCTAAAAACCCGGCAATACTTTTTACTTATTGATTTCAAGTACAAATAAAAATATTGTTTTAATAAAATCGAGACTGCAAAGATAACCCCATTTTCAACTTGTACTCAACACAAATCAAACCACCCAGATTTTCCAAAGTAACAAATAAGTTTTTAATTGTTTTACTCAAGGAGCATGCCAGATCCGATCAGGACTTGTGGGCCAGGTTTGGGGTGTTTCAATGTTTGTAAGGATGCATGAAAATTTTGGTGCCTTAATTTTAGCAATTTCTATCTAAATTGTGAAAAAGGACTAAATCACATAAAGTGCGAAAGTGCCATTTAATTCCTAGAAGTACTAAATAGCTATAGAGTATTAATTGGAGGCCCCAAATGTGCAATTTTTCCTTGTAAAGTGGCTTGGCCGGTCAAAGGATGACAAAGGGGACAAGGGCATTAAATGTTGTCATGTTAGGTATTAAAAAAGAAATAAAATAAGATGAAATAAGCAAAAAGCTATCATCTTTTTTTTCTTCTCTTCTTCCACCAAAAATACCAACAAGAATGGGGGTTTTGAAGCTCAAAATTTCAGCAAGCATTTCTTCTCACAAGTAAGTGAATTTGATGATCTTTCTTTATAATTTTTGTACTTTTGGAGTCCCCAAAGCTTAAGCTAGCTAATAGTGGGACTAATTTGTAACATGGTTGAGACTCTAAGGACTTGCCATGAGAGAGTTTATGCTGGTTGCTGAATTTTTATGGAAGAAAATGAATGATAGGATGATGAGAAACAACTTTTGTGAAAGGTGTTGTCATGAAAACACCTAATTGGGGCTAAAATGCAAAAGTTTTGATTTGTTCATTAAGGCATGAAATTGATGGAATTATGAATAGTTTTAAGAGGATTAAATGTTTAGCTAGACTTGTTTAAAGAGAAATGTGATGAAAATTTATTTACGAGCCTAGGGGCAAAATAGTCATTTTTGCCTAAAGTGTAGATTATGATATATTATGATTTATAAGTTATTAAATCAGTAAATTACATTGTTCTAGATCAAAGAAAACGAGTTTTGGACCTAGAATGGGTGAAAAGAGAAATGTGGGCAAAAAGGTCCCTTTTGGCCCTTCCGAGATCGAGGTAAGTTCATGTGCAAATGTTGTAATTACGTATGAGTTATTTTAATATTCCAATGTTGTATGGAATGTATAATTACTCAATGAATGTTTGAAATGTCTTTTGATGAGTTGTTAAGAGAATTGAACCTAAAAATGGTAAGAAACGTAAATAGTATGAAATGATGATAGTTAAGGTTCCTATAAGACCATATTGGAATATAGCTTCGGTGAGAGATATTAAATAAGACCATGTCAAAGACATGGCAACGATGTGATACTTCATACAAGACCTTGTTGGGGACATGGCATCGATATGTTAATTCATGTATGACCCTATCAAGAGTATGATGTCAATGTGACAATATGTGTATGAGACTTAATAGTGTTATTAAACAATTGGAGATGAATTCAGTGTATGATGGACCTCTAAGGGTATAAGTGTAATCAATACACCTTAATGTATGAGAGAGATTCGTTAATGCACTGTGTGAGTGCGAATGAGAATCGTAGAAAGTTAAGTAAGAGTGATAGTGAGTGATGATGTTTACGGATAAACATTTGAATTATAGAAATGTATGAGGATAGATATTTGTGAATGCATAATATTGGTGGGCTGTGTACGTTACCACCTAATTAATTAATAATCGATGGGTTGTGTGCGATACCATCGCTTTTAAATGATTGGTGAGCTAAGTGCGAAATCATCATAAGTATAATTAATTGATGGCTGTGTACGATACCATCAACTATATTACTATCGTTGGGCTGTGTGCGTTACCACCTGATTAATTAGTAATCGATGGGCTGTGTGCGATACCATCGCTTATAAATGATTGGTGAGCTAAGTGCAAAATCACCATAAGTTTAATTGATGGGTTGTGTGCGATACCATCAACTATATTACTATCGATGGGCTATGTGCATTACCACCTGGTTAACTAGTAATAGATGGGCTGTGTGCGATACCATCACTTATAAATGATTGGTTAGCTAAGTGTGAAATCACCATAAGTATAATTGATTGGTGGGCTATGTGCGATACCACCCTATAAGAGATTTAATGGTGGGCTAAGTGCATAACCACCGAGAGATTAGTAGTATGATAGACTTATTGAAAATGCTTGATGTGTTGTTTTATATGATCTTGTGGTGATCAGTGCAGGATTGTGTACTAATTAAACGAGCAATTGGCTTGTGGCATGGTAAGAATATGGTAAGAGATAGAATGAGTAGGCTTTAAGAGTGGTTGCGTAAGTAGCCATAAGTTAAAGGAAAAAAACTTGGTATAATACTTTGTGGTTATCTATATTCAATGAATATCAATAATGGTCAGATTATGTAGATGAACTTACTAAGCATTATTGCTTTCTCCTCTTCTTTTCTCATCTCTTATAGGTTAATTTAGCTAGCTCGGGTTGGAGATCGCCAGGGATGTTTTCACACTATCAAGCTGACACTCGGTATGAGGTATCAAGTCCCCATGAGTTATGGCATGTATAGGATTAGTACTTAAGGTTGATTAAGACGTTGTTGATGTAGCCAAATTGTGTTGGCCTAAGAGAACTTATGGTTTGTTTGTATATAGCCATATATGATGGTCTAAGTTGTTTGTAATTACATGGGAAATAGTTCTCTCTAATGTATGGGATTAAGATTTTATTTCTTTTATGATTACATGTCTTTAATTCAAGAGTAATATCGATGCTATGTGTAGTTATGTGATGAGGTATGAAATGTATTGAATTGAGTTTGATCTTGATTTCAGGGTGGCAATTGGCTTGGTAAATAGCCTCTAAGTGCCCACACGGTTAGACACACTGCAGTGTTCAGGGCGTCTTGCACCTCGCACCTTTATAATTGAAGTCAGGATAGGCCATGGGCAAATCCCACGGCCATTTGTATAAGCCGTGTATGACACACGGTTAGAACATGGGCGTGTACCTCAGGCCGTGTGATCAAGTCAGGATATCAAGGTTTAGCATACGGTCTAAGTCCACAGGCGTGCTAAGGCCGTGTGTGTTTAGTCAGTGTCACCACGGGTGGTAGGCATGGGCGTGTAATAATGGTACACAGACGTATACCAAATCACATGGGCGTGTGACCCCTATTTTATGAAAAAGTTTCTCAAGTTCGTAAAAGTTTTCGGGATTAGTTCCAAAACTCTCAGAGGTGTGTTTAAGGCCTCGTAGGCCAAGATTGAGTAATTGATAGACTTAAATGAAATTTTATAGCCCGAATTGAAGAGTTAGGCAAGACCAAGCATGGTAATGCCTCGTACTCGATTTTGATGTCGGACTCGGGTAAGAGATGTTACAAAAATTCTATGGGATACATGCTAGGGCAACATGATGAGTCGGGAAGAAAGGGAAGAGCGATATACTATCTCAGTAAGAAGTTCACTGAATGTGAGACAAGATATTCGCCAATTGAGAAGTTGTGTTGCACTTTAACTTGACCCAGAGACTGAGATAGTACATGCTGTACCATACAACTTGGCTTATCTCGAAACTGGACCCTCTCAAGTACATGATGGAGTCAACTGCCTTGAATGGAAGAATGGCCCGATGGCAGTTTTACTTTCTAAGTTCGATATAATATATGTAAACCAGAAGGCTATAAAAGGTAGTGTAATAGCAGACTTTCTAACCAGCAGAGCTTTAGAAGATTACGAGCCATTGGACTTTTATGTCCCAAATGAAGACCTAATGTATGTTGCAATCACTGAAGAAGGTACTCAAAAGGAGAGTCATCCTTGGAAACTAAACTTTGATGGAGCTTCAAATGCAGTGGGAAATGGAACTGAGGCAGTCCTAGTATCGCCAAACGGAGATCATTATCCTTTTACTAGCAAATTAGATTTTGATTGCTCAAATAACATGGCCGAATACGAAGCATGCATCATGGGTACCCGTGCAGCTATTGAACTCAAAATCAAAGTGTTAGAGGTATATGGCGATTCTGTGCTAGTGATCTATCAGCTCAAAAGCGAATGGGAAACAAGAGATCCCAAGTTGATCAATTATCGAAAGCTAGCTTTGGAGTTAATCAAGGAGTTTGATGATGTCATTTTCTATTACCTCCCGCGAGAAGAGAACCAGATGGCTGACGTCTTGGCTACCTTAGCTTCTATGATCAGAGTAAACAATTAAGAGGAAGTGAAGCCTATCCAAATAAGCATTTATGAGGCTCTGGCACATTGCTACAACATCAACGAAGAAGAAGAAAAAGATGATCACCTTTGGTATCATGATATATTGCAATATGTGAAGAATCGTGAGTACCCCGACCAAGCAAATGAGAACGATAAGAGGACTCTAAGAAAACTGGCCAGTGATTATGTCTTGGATGGAGAGATCCTGTATAAGAGAAGGAAGGATCAGGTGTTTTTAAGATGCGTGGATTCTGTTGAAGCTAAGAAAATCCTAGAAGAAGTCCATTAGGGTGTTTGTGGAATGTACACTAATGGTTTTACAATGGCCAGACAGATCATGAGATTCAGGTATTATTGGTCCACTATGGAAGGGGATTGCATCAGTTATGCCAAGAAGTGCCACAAATGTAAAATTTATGGAGATAAAATTCATGTACCTCCTGCACCTCTTCATGTCATGACCTCTCCATGGCCGTTCTCTATGTGAGGCATGGACGTCATTAGGCCAATCTCACCAAAAGCTTCAAATGGGCATCCATTTATCTTTGTAGCCATCAACTAATTCACCAAGTGGGTGGAAGCCACTTTATATGCAAATGTCACAAATTCGGCAGTCAGCAAGTTCTTAAAGAATGAGATCATATGTTGATATGGAATGCCTGAAAGGATCATATCTGACAATGCACTGAACTTGAATAATAATATGATAGCAGAGGTCTGTAGTCAATTCAAGATCAAACACCATAATTTGTTGCCGTATTGTCCAAAAATGAATGGTGTAGTGGAAGCGGCCAATAAGAATATCAAGAAAATCATGGGAAACATGTATGAGACTTACAGAGATTGGCACGAGAAATTACCATTTGCTCTTTATCCTTATCGAACATCAGTCAGAACCTCTACCGGGGCAACTCCTTTCTCCTTAGTTTATGGAATAGAGGCAGTACTTCCTATCGAAGTTGAGATTCCTTCCCTTCGAGTCTTGTCTGAACTAAAGTTGGATGAAGCAGAATGGATTCAATCCTGATATGATCAGCTGAACATAATCGAAGAAAAGAGGCTAAGAGCCATTCGTCATGGACAAATGTACCGGAAGCGAATGATGCAAGCTTAAAATGAGAAGGTTCACCCTAGAGAATTCCATGAAGGAGGCCTTGTTCTGAAAAAGATCCTTCCCATACAAAAAGACTTTGGAGGAAAATGGATGCCGAATTGGGAGGGACCTTGTGTGGTAAAGAAGGCTTTCTCTGGAGGAGCTTTGATTTTGACCGAGACGGATGGCAAAAGCTTGCCCAATCCTGTGAATTCAGACTCATTCAAGAAATATTTCGTCTAAAAAAAGGACGAGAGGCCAAGGTGAAAACCCGTAAAGGGCGCCTTGCGACCAAAGGGGTTTTGAATTAAAAACCCAATAATGGGCAATTCAAATTTTTTATTAAAGGGGAGGCATGCCGTAGTCTTGCTATGCGCAAATTGACAAGAAGGAGGGACGTTACATCTTGGGGCATCAACAAAGTCTTCTAAGTCTGCCAAACACCTATCAAGTTTGAAATGGGTCCTCAAGAAGTTCTGTTCAGAAAAGCTCATGCTATGATATCTGGGGCACCTATTTTTATATTATTTATTTTTTATTTTCAGTAAATTTTTCTATTCTTGATTAATTTATCCATTTTTGCTTTTTTATAAAATTTGCTATCTTAACTTATTCTCACTTTGTACTTTAACAAAATTTGATCTCTTGATCAATTTATTCATTTCGAGCTCTACTCTCAATAAAATTCCATTTTGTCCATTGTGATGACCTTTTTCAAGCATTTTTCATTGCAATATCGATTAACGGACTATTAATATTTAAATAAAAGGAGTCTTGCATATTACTCTAAAAACTTCTAAATATTACAAGAACCTAAAGTGGGACCACTATTCAGAACTAATCAGGTTCATGGGTTGGGAACATTTGAGAAAGAATGATCTAAATTGGGACCTTCTCTTCATATTTGCTGTCAAAGGTACCAACTGAATAAGAAGGCAGGGTAATGCATTAATGATAGAACCTTGATGAATTACGAGTAATGACAAACTAAGCATTAAAAAGGAGGATCATTCCGAAAATGACATTCTTTGCATTCATGCAAACATTATTCATACACATCTAGTTAGGAGTATTTGATTCATCCTAATCATTTGGCATAAATAGGCCCAAGAAATCGATTTTACAGCTCATGTCCCCTAGAGGACGGTGTAGCAAGATCGATTGAGGCTACGAATTACAAATCTTGCCTTCCTAAAGTTGCAGCGAAGTAGATTGAGCACATTAAACCTTATCTCCCTGAAGTTGCAGTGGGGCAGGTTAAAAAAATAGAGTGGAACACGTTAAAGCTACGAGTTATATGCTGATATGGAATGCCCAAAAGGATCGTATCTGACAATGCACTGAACTTGAATAATAGTACGATAGCAGAGGTCTGTAGTCAATTCAAGATCAAACACCACAATTCATCGCCGTATCATCCAAAAATGAATGGTGCAGTGGAAGCGGCCAATAAGAATATCAAGAAAATCGTGGGAAACATGACTGAGACTTACAAAGATTGGCACGAGAAATTACCATTTGCTCTTTATGCTTATCAAACATCAGTCAGAATATCTACCGGGGCAACTCCTTTCTCCTTGGTTCATGGAATAGAGGCGGTACTTCCTATCGGAATTGAGATTCCTTCCCTTCGAGTCTTGTCTGAACTAAAGTTGGATGAAACAAAATGGATTCAATCTCGGTACGATCAGATGAACCTAATCGAAGAAAAGAGGCTAAGAGTCATTCTTCATGGACAAATGTACCAGAAGCGAATGATGCGGGCTTATAGTAAGAAGGTTCGCCCTAGAGAATTCCATGAAGGAGACCTTTTTCTAAAAAAGATACTTCTCATACAAAAAGACTTTTGAGGAAAATGGATGCCGAATTGGGATGGACCTTATCTAGTAAAAAAGGCTTTCTCTAGAGGAGTTCTGATTTTGACCGAGATGGATGGAAAAAGCTTGCCCAATCTTGTGACTTTAGACTCAATCAAGAAATATTTCGTCTAAAAAAAAAGAGGAGAGGCCAAGGTGAAAACCCGCAAAGGGCACCTTGCGACCAAAGAGGTTTTTTGAAAACCCAAGAATGGGCAATCCAAATATTCGATTAAAGGGGAGGCACGCCGTAGTCTTGCTATGCGCAAATTGACAAGAAGAAGGGACGTTACATCTTGGGGCATCGACAAAGTCTTCTAAGTCTGCCAAACACCTATCAAGTTCGAAAGGGTCCTCGAGAAGTTCTGTTCAGAAAAGCTCATGCTATGATATCTAGGGCACCTATTTTCATATTATTCATTTTTTATTTTCAGCAAATTTTGCTATTCTTCATTAATTTATCCCTTTTTCTTTTTTATCAAATTTTCTATCTTAACTTATTCTCACTTCGTACTTTAACAAAATTTGATCTCTTTATCAATTTATTCATTTCGAGCTCTACTCTCAATAAAATTCCATTTTGTCCATTGTGATGACCTTTTTCAAGCATTTTCATTGAAATATGGATTAATAGACTATTAATATTCAAATAAAAGGAGTTTTGCTTATTACTCTAAAAACTTTTAAATATTACAAAAACCTAAAGTGGGACCATTATTCAAAACTAATAAGGTTCAGGGGTTGGGAACATTTGAGAAAGAATGATCTAAATTGGGACCATCTTTTCATATTTTCTATCAAAGATACCAACTGAATAAGAAGGTAGGGTAATGCATTAATGATAGAACCCTGATGAATAACGAATAATGACAACCTAAGCATTAAAAAAGAGGATCATTCAGAAAACAACATTCTTTTCATTCATGCAAACATCATTCATACACATCTAGTTAGGAGTATTTGATTCATCCTAATCATGGCATCCTAATCATTTGGCATAAATAGGCCCAAGAAATCAATTTTACAACTCATGACCCCTAGAGGACGGTGTAGCAAGATCAATTGAGGCTACGAATTATAGATCTTGCCTTCTTAAAGTTGCAGCGAAGTAAATTGAGCACGTCAAACCTTATCTCCCTGAAGTTGCAGTGGAACAGGTTAAAGCTACGAGTTATAAGTCCTTATACCTCTAAAGTTACAGTGGGTCAGATCAAATCTATCATGTCGAATCTTATCTCCCTGAAGTTACAGTGGAATAGATGGAAGCCATTAACCTTATCTCCCTGAAGTTGTAGTGGAGCAGGTTGAAAATACAAGTCTTATCTCCCTGAAGATGTAGTGGAGCAGACTGAAGATAGCAAATCTTATTTCCCTGAAGTTGCAGTGGAACATGTTAAAGCTACGAGTTACAAGTCCCTATACCTCTGAAGTTACAGTGGGTCGGATCAAATCTATCATGGTGAATATTATCTCCTTGAAGTTGCAGTGGAATAGATGAAAGCCATTAATCTTATCTCCCTGAAGTTGAAGTGGAGCAGGTTGAAAATACAAGTCTTATCTCCCTAAAATTGCGGTGGAACAGATTGAAGCTATAAATTAGATCTTATCTCTCTGAGGTTGCAGTAGAGCAGATCACATCAAACCTTATCTCTCTGAGGTTGTAGAAGAGCAGGCTAAAGTCACAAGTCTTATCTCCCTAAAGTTGCAGTGGAGCAAATTGAAAATAGAAAATCCTAATTCCCTAGCGTTGTTGTAGATCAGGTTAAAAACAGCAGATCTTATCTCCTTGAAGTTGTAGTGGAGTAGATCGAAGACGACAAATTTTATCTTCCTGAAGTTATAGTGGAGCAGATTGAAGCCACCAGCCTTATCTCCTTAATGTTGTAGTGGAGCAGATTGAAAACAACAAATCCTAATTCCTTAATGTTGTAGTGGAACAGATTAAAGCTACAAGTTACTAACCTTATCTCTCAGAAGTTGCAGTGGAGTAGGTTAAAAATAGCAGATCTTATCTCCTTAAAGTTGCAGTGGAGCAGATCGAAAACGGCGAATCTTATCTTCCTAAAGTTACAGTAGCAGCAAATTGAAGCCACCAGCCTTATCTCCCTAAAATTGCAGTGGAGCAGACTGAAGATAGCATATCTTACCTTTCTGAAGTTGCAGAAGAGCAGATTGAAGCTACAAACATTATCCCCCTGAAGTTGCAATGGGGCAGATTGAAGTTACAATTCTTGTCTCCCTAAAGTTGCAGCGGATTGAATCACAGTAATAGTCCCTATACTCTTGAAATCGCAATGGGTCAAAATGAGGCCACTCGAAGAATAGAAGCATCAAAGAAGTCAAGATTCGGCGAGACTAGGCAAAATTTGCTCTTTTGAAGTCTTTGTTCAATTCTCATTACACGACAATGATCAAAGAGGGGCAGCTGTAATAGCCAATTTTGGCCCAAATTGAAACCCAAACCAAAATAATTTAATAGTCCAAAATAATAACAATTCAACAACAATGTCCATTTACAAAAGTAAACCAACCCTTTTTGACCCAGATTAATTACAGCCCAAGCACCAATAGCCCAAATTTTATATACCCTAGCCTAACATTACAGCCCAAAAAAAAAAGAAAAAATCAAAAAAAACAAAACAGACTAAACAATAGGTGCGCCGCACCTAGGTTCTTCTGACCCCTCAGTGCCTCTGACCTTTCGCCTCCACCACGCGCACCATCCACCTCTGCCCATGCGCCTCTGACACCTACAAGGACAAGGAACACACAACAACACACGACAAAAAGAAAATGACAAGCATAACAAAAAACAAAATAGAAAAAGAAAACAAAAGCGGATCTTTGTAAATCGGTTATAAAAACTGAATGAATCATTTGTATTTTTTTACGAACCTTCAGCAATAAAAAACACAATAGAAGCATTAAGGTTGATTTCTTTTTTATTTTCTATTATTATTTACTATTTTTTATTTATCTTATTTTCTTTTTTTGAAATCTTTACAAACGAAATCGAAAGAGAAAGGTGAAAGGGACCTTACCAGAACCCCAGGGCGCGTCGTCGGAGCCTCTTCTCCGTCGTCGAGGTCGAACCAAAACCACAAAATAGAGGGTTTATTCTCTCAGTTTTTCGGGGCACCAAGGCATGGCCTTCGAAACGGGGCTTTGAACGGGGCTAAAATCCCATCTCTGCGCGTCGTTGGCCAACGAACGTGGTGGTGGTGCGACGACCGCGGAGAACCCATTTTAATCGGGGAAGACAAAAGGGAGAGAGGGCTGAGTGGCTGCTTTGTCTCTTTTATAAAAATTTTAGGGTTTAAAATGTGGTTTTCAGAAAATTTGGGCCTTTATATACATTTAGCAAAATGGCGTCGTTTGGTTCAAGGGTAGCTGCACATGATCCCTTTAAATGGAGATTTGCGAGAATGGCCCCTCTCTTTCACGGCTTTGTTCGATTTGGCCCTATTTCCTGTCTTTTTTGTTCTTTTAAATTTGGCCCTCATGTTTCATTTCGCTTTCGAATTGGTCCCTGGAGCTGTCAAACTGGGTGTGCACATGGAACTTTCGGAACATTTTCCCATCTGGTCCCCATTAATTTCGCACCATTCAATTTGCTCCTAAATTAGCTTTTGATTATTCATTTCGGCTCAATTTTTAATTTCGTCCCTGGTTTTGTGTAGTTTATTTATTTATTTTTACTTCATTTTATTATTATTATTATTTGTTTAAAGTCTTACATATTATTCATATTAAATTGTTTATACATACATATATATTATTCATTCTAAGATCCTTCGTATACATTAATCTTTTTAAACTATTATTTGTTTTAAATTATAAATTATGATAATAAGTTGTTTTGCATTATTTATTTTAAATTATTTCATTTGTTAGTTACTTTGAAATGTTTTCCATGTTCTTTATTTTTTAAAAAACTGGTTTTCATATATTATTTCAAAATTGTTTTTTCTATCACTTGTTAAAATCATTTTATATATGTATATATATACATATACTACCTATTTTTGTATAAATATGTCATCTTTTCTAAAAAACCTTTTGTATATTACATTTTAAAATCTCTTTTTTTCACTTATTATTCATTTTAACTTATGTATTATTTTAAGTTATATTATCTATTTCAAATTTCACATATTATTTAGTCTAAACTATGTTATATGTAATTATAAAATTTGCTTATTCTTAAATTGCTATTTTATTTATTTATTTATTTTGAGTTTCTCATATATTACTTATTTTAAACTTGAATAGTATCTATTTTATTTTTCTTTAACATTTATCTTAAAATTGTTTTATTCTAAATTTCTTTGTTACACGTTATTTATTTTATACATATTACTTTGCTTTAGATTATTTTATGCTTAATTATTTTTAAATTATTTCACATTATCTACTTTTAAATTGTTTTAAATATTATTTACTTTAAACTTTTATCGCGTATTATTTACTTAAAATTGTTTTGTCACTTATCTTAAATTGTTTTATGTATTATCCACTTTTATATTATTTATTTCATTGTTCTTCAATTATTAATGCTAGTATTTAAATGGTGCATATTGTGAGATTATTGCCATTGTGTATATTTTAATTCGTTTTTTTCTTTTTTTTTTTTTTGTATTATAGTTATTCGTTCGTATAATATTATTGTCGTGTATTACTATTCACGCTTGTAACTACGTTTTTTTGTTATTGCATCATGATTCAAATTTCCACTTTCGCCCAATATTGATTATCTTTTAACAAAATGAACAAATATATTTTCGAGTCCATTTTATAATCGCTTAGTAAAAGCTTTCAAAATAAGGCAATATTATGTGTTTGAAAATCCGAGAAATCGTGCCCTAACGTGCTAGGTTTCAATTTGTAACATCCTAAAATTTGAGTATTGATATGATACATGTTTTGGTGCTTAACTTGTGTATAATTAAATTTTTGCATGTTTAGTATAGTCTTGAGAAGACTTGAGAACTATTCAAAATTAGAATAAATTTTAGTTAGGAGTACTTAATTGAAGTGGATCAAGTGACTTTGAGGTTTAAGTAAGTTTAAGTGTCAAAAACTAGCATAAGATGAGCTAGTAGCAAGGTGGTGGTGGCACATGTATGTTTGCTTGAGGGAAAAGGTTCGAATCCTTAGATGTGCATTAAGTTTGTTTTTATTTTTGTTTCCTCTTTCAAAGTGTCGGTCATGGATAAGGTTAAAGGATGAGTTGGACAACATTTTTGGAAAGAAGACTAAAGGAAAAAGGTAAGTAAAAGTTTAAGGAAAAGAATCTCTTGATTAAAGGTGATAAGGGGACATAAGGCATGAATCAAGGGCTTTGTTTTGGAAGCTTTGAATGGCCAATTGTCCATGAACATGGACAGTTTTGTGGACTACAGAGGGAGCCGAAATTTTGGTAGTAAGTTTTTGAAAAGTGGGTAGCTTGAGAAAATTTTCATTTTGGTCATTTGCTCTCCCAAAAACCAATTTTTTCTCTCATCCTTTCCTCTTGGCCGAATGTGCTTGTGTTAAGAGGAAAACCATCTTTGCTTTGTTTCTTTTGGTTATCCTTTTTTTGACCACTTGGTCATTTTTGCTAATCACTCAAAGTAGCCCATTTGGTGTTCTCATCTAGTGCCTAAAACATCAAATACAAACAACACATTATTCTCCCTTCTCTTGGCCAAATGCACCATTGTTCAAACTCTCATCCTTTGTTTTCTTTATTTCGAAAATTTAATCATAAACCTCTCATCCTCATTTTCTTTCTTTCATCATTTTAAATTTTCTTTTCAGACATACTTTCAACATTTTCTTCTCCCTTGGTCGAATGTTAGACTACCTTCATAGCCGAATCTTTCCTTTCTCTCCTTTGTTTTAGCATATCCGAATCTTCCATTCTCCATAGCATCTATTTTTTCAATCATTCTTTTTCTTCTATTCAAACATTGGATCATCGATAAGTATCACTACTTTGTCTTTTCTTTTGTTATTTGGTCACTATGGCCGAATGTTAGAATGTCTTTGGAAGAGACTTTTTGACTGATTAAACAACCTTTCATTCAAACATTTTCTTTCGTTATTTTTAGTGAAATAGTGGAAGGGTCGAATCATCATCTTTTCGAAGAAATCTTAAAGTTCATTTAAGATTTGGTAATAACGTACAAAGAATTCTCTTGAGATTTTTTCGGAATATTAAGGTAAGCCGATTATACTCTTCAAGTCTTTAGTCTTAAGATTTTCGATATATTGTTAGGACAAATGATTCTTTGTCTTTGAAGACAATCAAAATAGGGACGAAAAGGGTAGTAAATAGTGTTCGTAAGAGGGGTGGTTCCATTATTCCCCCTAAATTCAAGAGAAGGACTGTTTCGGGAATCCGAGACTTTCCACCGGGTTGTGGACCCTCATCCGACGAAAATCAATTATTCGAAGTCGTACGTACCCTCGAACCATTCTTTACTCGTGGTTCTGAACCTTTGATCGGAGAAAAATCGCAAATAGTGGTTGTTCGAGATTCCGAGGGTAAGATCTAGATCACTTAATATTAGAATAGTTTAATATTAAATTTTAGTGTCCTAATCCTTCGTGATGTGTGTTTAGATATTGACGAGTGTGAGAGTGTGGTTCTCACCTTAATCAGGTGTGTAATCTCACACCGTATCTCATGGGTTAGATGACTATATCGTATAAATCGTTGGATGAAATCACAAGTTAGTGAAATCGGGAAGAATAACATAATTATCATCTTAAAGATAAGATTTTAAAAATTGTATTAAATCATGAAAATTACGAAATTACCCTTAACGAGCTAATTCGATAAAAGTGATAAGTAGGTCATATGTGATATTTGATGATTTGGGCCATATGTGATATTTGATAATGTGGGCCATATGTGATATTTGATGATTTGGGCCATATGTGATATTTGATAATTTGGGCCATATGTGATATTTGACAATTTGGGCCATATGTGATATTTGACAATTTGAGCAATATGTGATATTTGACAATTTGGGCCATATGTGATAATTGAGAATTTGGGCCATATGTGATATTTGAGAAATTGGGCCATATGTGATAATCGATAAATGGGCCATAAGTGATATTTGATAATTGGGCCATTTATGATAATTGATAAATGGGTTATATGTGATATGTGATTTTGTGGGCCAAAATGCTATTTTGATTAATAGGCCAAAATTGATAAATTGTAATATGGTTTTTTACAAATATTTTGTTATGCATAAACATGATTGCATGGGTTGGGATAAATGATGAAGAGAAGAAAGGCTTGATGCCAAAATTCTAGATAGGTGACTTTGTCACGATGGTCAGTGTTCGAAATCTAGATTGGTGGTTCTACCACAATTATTTAAATGGTCGTTGCCACAAATATTATATTGGGCTTAAAGCCTACTTTGGTGTGTTGGTGGGTGGGTGACTAAAGCTCCCCAGGTGTGTTTGGTTGGTATGCTGGTGGTGTGTAGTGGATGGAAATCTAGGTTTGGTTTTGGGAATTGCATATCACTTGCATTTTATACATGCTAAATTATTATATTTGTAATGGGCTTAGGCCCAAATAAATGCTTAAATGGTTTTGGCCCAAGGATTATGGTAAGTGAGTTACACACTGCTCTAAGTAACTCACCCTATTTTTTACCCTCTCGGGTAATAACAATTGATGGAGACTTGGGTGGAGATGACTTCGTGGGAGGCTATACTACAAATGGTGGTTTATAAAACTTTAATACTTTAATAATTTTTATTAAGTACTATTTTTATGGCGATGTAATAAGGCCTCTTTAATTATGGATTTTATTATGTGGATGGATTTTTATTGTGTTTTAGTTTTCCTAAGTTGGATTGGTTTAGTTTTTATAAATGTTTTTATATAACTCTCGTATAAAATAAAGGTTTTTCTTAAATGTTACTGAAATTTAGAAAAGTCTTTTAAAACTTTTCGACGAAATATTTCGACTAAATAAATCCAAAGTTTTTATCAATTACTACTCAATAGATCAAATGACAAATTCTTGTGTTTTTAATTATGGTTTTCAATGAACTTCATTTTTTTGATAAAGTCATTCTCTTAATCGTTTTGGAATTTGATTTCTACTTCGTTAAAAGATTTGAATGTACGTTGAATTTGTGTGGCATGCCAAAATTCGAGCTTAATGCATAGGCCGGGTTTGGGGTGTTACATTTTATGGTATCAGAGCTCAGTTTCAAAACTCGGCTGTGGTTTGGGTTCAACAATGATTTTTGTTTAAAAACCACTTAAATTTCTAGACTTTATGTTTTAAAGGTAGTATGGCACCACGAGCATCCGACACCAAGTCAAGTAAGTATGTTCAGTAAGTATTTGTTTATTAAATGTTTATTATTGTGATGAGACCTTAGGAACACTCTAGAACTTCTAGTTTTAGGTGTTGAAAACGATAGAGATCGAGACTATAGGATGTGATTGCGAAAATAACCCTATCTCTTATATCTCATAAAATATCATTAATAAACACTGAAATAATATTCTGATTCATAAAACTTGTAAGCAGATTAAAAGAGAATTAGTCAATATGAGCACTAGAGGGCATGGTCGTGAACGCGGTATACGTGGCCGTAGTAGAGGACGAGGTGCTGCGTCTGAAGCACCGGGTCATATACCGGAAATGGATGCACCTGCGTCATTTGAGAGCGAAATTGGATCTCATGATCATGCGAATAAGGATAATGCTTTGACTCAAGCAATGTTGCGAGTCTTAGAAAGAGTAGATGGAGCCAGAACTGGCCAGTAACTCGCGGATCAATATCGGAATGACTCAAGTCTAGTGGTGCAGAAGTTTTTAGAGGTGTCTCTGGTGTAGCTCCGAATGTGGCAGAATATTGGCTTGAGGCTGTAGAATGAATTATGGATGATTTGGAATGCACCGTCGAGCAGAAACTGAGAGGAGTCGTGTCTTTGCTAAGAGACGAGGCGTATCAATGGTGGCTTACTATTCGAGAAGGCATCGAGGCTGCATTGGTTAATTGGGATTTCTTTAAAGCTGCTTTCCAAGGGAAGTACGTAGGGACAAGTTATGTAGATGCCCGGAGGAAGGAATTCCTGAATTTGGTTCAAGGAAGTAAGACTGTGGCAGCCTACGAGGCAGAAAAGTTGGTGCGAAAAGGGAATAGAGCATTCCTAGCATTCATCAGTGCTTTGGATGCCAAGGAATTATCGGTAGAAGGTGTGAGAATGGTGAAAGAATTTTCAGATGTCTTTCCCGAAGAAATTCTGGGTCTACCTCCAGATCGGAAAGTAGAGTTTGGCATTGAGCTTTTGCCCGAAACTGCTCTGGTGTCCATTGCTCCTTATAGAATGGCACCGAAGGAGTTAGCGGAGCTTAAAGCTTAAATTCAAGAACTGCTAGATCGGGGATTTATTCGACCAAGTGTGTCTCCGTAGGGAGCATCGATTTTGTTCGTCAAGAAGAAGGATGGGTCGATACGTATGTGCATTAATCATAGGAAGTTGAATAAATTGACGATCAAGAATAGGTATCCATTGCCGAGAATCGACGACCTGTTTGATCAATTAAGAGGAGCTTCAGTCTTCTCCAAGATTGATTTGAGATCGGGTTATCATCAACTCAAGGTGAAAGAGGCAGATATTCATAAGACGGCATTTCAAACTCGCTATAGACATTATGAGTTTTTAGTGATGCCGTTTGGTTTGACTAATGCACCAGCTGCATTTATGGACATGATGAACCGAGTCTTTCAACCCTATTTATACCGGTTCGTAATAGTGTTCATAGATGACATCTTGGTATATTCGAGGAACGAAGAAGAGCATGACTCTCATTTGCGCACTGTGTTACAAATTTTGCGAGATAAGTAACTTTATGCCAAATTCAGTAAGTGTGAATTTTGGTTGAAGGAAGTGACTTTCTTGGGTCATGTAGTGTTAGTTGAAGGAATAAGAGTTGATCCTCGAAAGGTAGAAGCTGTGTTGGATTGGAAACCGCCAAAGTCAGTAGCTGAGATCCGGAGTTTCTTGGGTTTGGCTGGTTATTATAGACGCTTTGTTGAGGGGTTTTCGTTGATTGCTGCACCCCTAACTAAGTTGTTGTGGAAGGAAGTACCGTATGTATGGACCGATAAACAATAAGAAAGTTTCGAGAAACTGAAGAAGATTCTAACGGAAGTGCCAGTACTGATTCAACCAGAGGCCAAAAAGAGTTTACTATTTACTGTGATGCGTCACACACGGGTTTAGGATGTGTACTGATGCAAAGTGGAAAAGTAGTAGCTTATGCTTCTCAGCAGTTGAGGCCGCATGAAGTCAATTATCCTACTCATGATTTGGAGTTGGCTACGGTAGTGTTTGCATTAAAGATTTGGAGACATTATCTTTACGGTGAGAAGTCATTTATTTATACGGACCATAAGAGTCTTAAGTATCTCCTTACCCAAAAGGAGTTGAATTTAAGACAACGGAGATGGGTGGAATTGTTAAAGGATTATGATTTCTCAATCGAGTATCATCCTAGAAAGGCTAACGTTGTGGCAGGCGCGTTGAGTCGTAAGGTTGTATCAGAGTTAAGAGCAATGTTTGCTAATCTCAGTTTGTATGAGGATGGCAGTTTGCTAGTGAAACTTTAGGTGAAGCCTCTGTGGTTGGAGAAAATTAAGGAAAAGCAATTATCCGATGAAAAGTTGGGTCCTTTAATACAACAAGCTGAAAGTGGTATAATAGGAGATTTTGGTTTGAACAAAGATGGTGTACGGTGTTTTCGTGGACGGGTTTGTATGCCTGAGGATTCGAATTTGAGGCAAATGATTCTTCTAGAGGCGCATAGTAGCCCTTATGCTATGCACCCCGGAGGAAATAAGATGTATCGGGATCTTTGTGAATAGTATTGGTGGCCAAAGTTGAAATGGAAAGTTACTGATTTTGTGGGAAAGTGTTTGACTTGTCAACAAGTAAAGGCGGAACATCAATTACCGTTGGGATTGTTGCAACCAGTAAAGATTCCATTATGGAAGTGGGAGCGAATAACGATGGATTTTGTTAGTGGGTTACCCTTAACACCTACTAAGAAGGATTCTGTCTGGGTGGTAGTAGATCGATTAATGAAGACTGCTCATTTTCTACCAGTTCGTATGGATTACTCGCTGCAGAAGTTGGCTAAACTGTATGTATTTGAAATCGTGAGGTTGCATGGGGTACCAGTGTCTATCATATCAGACACGGATCCTAGGTTTACATCGCAATTTTGGAAAGCTTTGCATGAGGCTCTGGGTACAAAGTTAAACTTCAGTCCTCAGTCAGATGGTCAGCCGGAAAGAGTAATCCAGATTTTGGAAGACATGTTACGAGGTTGTGTGATCGACTTCAGAGGTAGTTGGGAGGATTTTTTACTGTTGGCAGAGTTTGCGTATAACAACAGTTATCAATCCAGTATTCAGATGGCACCCTATGAAGCATTATATGGTCGTAGGTGTCATATCCTACTTGTTGGACTAAATTGGGGAACGACAGTTGCTGGGTCCTGAACTGATAAATGAGACGGAAGAAATAGTAAAAGTAATTCGAGCGCGGTTAAAGGAAGCTTCGGATAGACAAAAGTCATACGCGGATCTGAAGCGAAAGATATTGAGTTTGCGGTGGGAGATCAGGTCTTTTTGAAAGTTTCACCGTGGAAAAAGATTTTCAGATTCGGAAGGAAAGGCAAGTTGAGCCCTAGGTTCATTAGACTGTACCGTGTGTTGAAGCGTGTAGGACCAGTGGCCTATCAACTTGATTTACCTCCGCAGTTGAGTTAGATTCATAGTGTTTTCCATGTTTCTATGCTGAGACGCTATAGATCGGATCCATCGCATATAGTACCGGTAGAAGAAGTGGAATTAAGGCCAGATTTGTCTTTCGAGGAGGAACCAGTGAGAATCTTAGACTGTAACACCCCACACCCGGCCCAAACACTACAACCGGATCCGGTATGTCACCAAGAAAAATTTTATCAAAACATGTCGCATTTTGGAAAAGCCCAAATATGTTTTATATAGAATATGCTTAAGTAAAGTAAAATCCAAACTTAAATACATGCCTTTTTAATTAAAATAAAAAGCTTAAACGACTTAAAGTAATAGAAGCCCATAATAAAACATAATAGCCCATGGCCTTATTACAACGAGGTTTGAAGTCCATTAATTAAAAATATAAAATAAAACTTGAGTCTCTTTTTACCAAATCTACATATTCTTCTACATGGCCACCTTGTGTTCCTCTCCAGCCCGGTCCAAATCACTAGGTATCACCTGAAATGTTAATTAAAGGGTGAGTCATGAGACTCGAGCAGCAACAATCATGCACCACTAGAGTTTGGGCCTTAAGCCCATTAAACAAAATAAACAATGTAATAATCATAATAAAATTAATAGCAATTAATATGCAAGGCCCAACCTGCTTGCCTAGGTTTCCATCCGCTACACACCCCTCGCACCAACCGCTCACACCATTAGGGATTTCTACAATTGACCCACACCACTACACACCATGATGGCGGTCATGTTTGCTCATTCATATATGATGGCCAAGCCCTTATAACATATAATGGCCAAGCTCAGATAACATTTAATGGTCAAGCTCAGATATATGATTCACTGCAAATAGCCACTACACATGTAACGAATAATTCTTCCTTTCATCAACCCAACCCATGCAATCACATACAAGCATTTTACTTATAACATTTAAACAGATTATTTACTAACCTGGGGATCCGCTTTTTCCCTCCTTGGGCTTGCATCAATAAACCGAGATTTTGGCATTTATCAAAACATAAAAAAAACACATGAACATACAATAATAGGTAGATCTAGATGGTGGGGAGGTATTACACACCTGGTTACCGTGAAAATCTATTATCCCTAACGTAGAGCCTTATTTATCGAATCCCGAAAATCCCTAAGACAACATCACCTTCCTACCTTTGGCTTTTCCACCAAATCGGCAGAGACTTTTAATGAGATGATTCGCTACTAAAAGCAGAGAGGGAAAATCGATGTGCCTTAAATAAGTGTTTCAGTTAGATTTGAATAAAAAGAAAGAGTGAAATCGCATAGAATAAAATCCCAAAACTTACCAAATTACTAAGGAGTATGTGGCTTATGGTGCACCTTCGGGAAATGCAAACCTCCCTTGTAGGTTTGGCTATGTGAGATGAGAGTATGAATTAAATAGAATTGCTTTTAAAAAAAAAAGAGAAATCAGAGGAAAGGCTTGGGAATTTCAGAGAATGAGAGAAAATAGGGTTTCGTATCACCAAATTGAAGAATACTACTCCCTATTTATAGAGAAATTTTGGCATATCATCCACACACAGAGTTGGAATTTTGGCCAACTCTTCCCTTCTCCTGATAGCCTTTATCTCACCTGATAACCCAATCCTTATCTCCTCAAAAAAATAGCCCTCATCTTTCTCTTCATTATCTTCCTATTTATCAAGAAATAAAAGAAATTAAAATCCTATTTTGTAGCTAGTGTGCCGTCCACTCCTAGGGCTTGTAAGTGCTGAATTTTTGTCTTAAAATTTGGGCTCTAAGTGGCCATACTAGGCCCAAACTCCTCCCCCTTATGATGCCACCTTATGCCCACTTAAAGCTCCTCAAATCCTTGGGCCACAAGCCCAACTTGTCACTTAATTAACTATCTACTTAAATTATAAGCTAACACCATGTATTAGTCACCTAACCCATATTTTTGAAGCCCAATATATCACTTTAAAATACCCAAAGCACTAATTTAAACCCTAATCCACATATTTAATCAAAAAGTCAACCCGATCCTTAGAATCTCAATTTAACATATTAGACTATCATATAAATGAGTAGGCCCACTTTGAGGATGTTACAGTTCTACCCCCTTAAAGAAATTTCATCCTCAAAATTTCCAACTAACTGGTAATCATACTACCTAAGTCTCACCACTATGCTTTCGCTGTGTACTCAAATTCTAAAGCCAAAATAATCACTTAGTATACTATGGTAGGACACGCACCATTATTTGCATCTGGAGCATCTCCGTCCCCTTGGTGTTGCACTACATAGACCAAATCTGGCTGCCTTGCCTCAGCATAACCTACACCTTGGCCTAGTGCTACATGGCCCTGACTGGAACCGTTACCACCTTTAGCTGCCCCACGACCCTTTGGTCCAGACCGATCACCTCTCCTAGTCTGATCAGAACCTCGGCCCACTGGCTGCTCTCGATCCATCCGAGGACAATCCTTGATCAGATGTTTAGTGGATCCACACTTAAAACAACCATCGGTTCTGACTCTACACTCCCTCGGATGGGTTATCCTACACATAGAACATGCTTGATTCTGGCCCATCAGTCCTAGGCCTCTTCTGAAAATTCTCAGATGGTCCTGACGGCTCAAAACTTTTCTTATCTCGATCTTTATCCCTATCCTATCTCTCAGCTCGTTTCACTTCCTCAGCTATTTTAACCTTATCCACCAATACCGCGAAAACTCTCTCTCTCTGTGGTGCAATCAGAATCCTTAACTCATTTCGCAGCCCATCCTCGAACCAAACGCATCGTTCATACTCTGTTGCTACTATTCCTCGAGCGTAGCAGCTCAAGCGCAGAAACTCAGCCTCATACTCAGCCACAGACTTACTCCCCTGCACCAAATTTAGGAATGTTTTCCTTTGAGCATCCATATAACTAGCCCCAATGTACTTTCCCTGGAATGACTCCTTAAAGAAATCCCAATCAATCAGGTCCGCAGTAGTACCTTCTTTCACCGTGAGCCACCACTGGTAAGCCTCGTCTCGAAGAAGAGACATGACCCCTTTCAGCTTCTCCTCCACCGTAAAATCTAAGTCATCCATTATACGCCGATCGCTTCCATCCAATACTCACCGTGTTAGGGCTACACCGAAACTCCCTAAACACTTCGCTCTATTGGCCTTAAGCGATTCGCACAGATTTCGAGCTCTTGTGCCCTGCTTACTCCAAAGAACCTTCTTTAAAACCCTCAATATCGCTTTGAGATCAAAGATCATCTCCGGCGCCTCATCCCAAATTCTCCTTCTACAAACCGATTCCCAGATCTCGCTTCTCGACCGTGACTGCACCCTACTGGTTCGATGAGGTCATTCTACCCTACTGCGTCCCACGCATGGACGCCCTCCACCCTTAAACTCAATCCTCCAATTGACGCTTATCCGATTAAGAATTTTATGGATTATTAATTTTCTTCCACTAGTTAACCACTAACGATCTTATGAATAATAGTTTTAAAAGTGGTTCTTTCAATTCGCATTCACAATACAGCTCAAGTTCAATCATCAACATTCATGAACTCGCGCTCATTACGTAAAAGTGTTGTCGTTGTTCTTTGTTGTTGTTGTTTCTACTACCTGTGGGTATTTTCGTAATTTTATCCTCTGAGGTATTTTCATAATTTTTTCAAAATAAGGTCCTTGGTGATTTTGTGGAGTAAGGGTATTTTGGTAAATTTTTTTTAATTTTGGGGGTATTTTAAAATTTTGAAAATTTGGGGGCACTTTGGTAATTTTGGAAATCTGGGGGTATTTCGATAATTTTAAAAATTTAGGGGTATTTCGATAATTTTGGAAATCAGGGTCATTTTGGTCATTTCGCAAAATAAGGGTAATTTTTCAAACATTAATGGTTTTTTTTTTTTTTTTAAAATAGGGTTGATTGGAATTTATTTTTTTATTTTTTTATAAAACAAAGGTATTTTGAAAATTTTACAAAACTTAGGGTTTTTTTTTTTAAGAAAAAGGTGGCTAGTCCCTTTTGGGTTTTAATCATAGGGTTTAGCCCATCAACCAGCCCTCGTAACTAGGGTGAATAGTCACTACGTGCCAGGTAGGATTCCAGCGAAGAGGAGGTGAGTCACTAGGACTACTTAAATACCGTGCTCTTCCTGATCCTTCCTGACATGTGTATGACTACATTACCACACCTCAGCCTTGCGGCTCGTTAACAGGTTTGTTCAAAGGAAATTAAGTTTTATGAATTTTAAGAAGTGGTTTAAGCTAAGCCTAGAGTCCATCAAGTTCTAATTCTAGCTTAGTCTACGTCCCACTAGGCCCACTAAGCCCACATATATAAATATGAGACAATGGTTCGGAGTACTTACCTGGCGGACTTGGGCCGGAGACGCAGGTGCCATGCTGAGCTAACAGACCTGTTATTATTTAAAAACATGTATATTTCAAAAGCCCATCTTTAGAAAATGTTTTGAGCCCAAAAACCCCTAGAGCCGAGTTTTGAACCGGGCTCTGATACCAATTTGTAACACCCCACACCCGACCCAAACACTACAACCGGATCTGGTATGTCACCAAGAAAAATTTTATCGAAACATGTCGCATTTTCAGAAAAGCCCAAATATGTTTTATATAGAATATGCTTAAGTAAAGTAAAATCCAAACTTAAATACATGCCTTTTAATTAAAATAAAAGCTTAAATGACTTACAATAATAAAGCCCATAACAAAACATAACATTTCATGGCCTTATTACAACGAGGTTTGAAGTCCATTAATTAAAAATATAAAATAAAACTTGAGTCTCTTTTACCAAATCTACATATTCTTCGCATGGCCACCTTGCGTTCCTCTCCACCTGTCCTCAATCACTAGGTATCATTTGAAATGTTAATTAAAGGGTGAGTCATGAGACTCAGCAGTAAACCCTCATGCACCACTAGAGTTTGGGCCTTAAGCCCATTAAACAAAATAAACAAAGTAATAATCATAATAAAATTAATAGCAATTAATATGCAAGGCCCAACCCGCTTGTCTAGGTTTCCATCTCTACACACCCCTGCACCAACCGCTCACACCATTGGGGATTTTACAATCGACCCACACCACTACACACCATGATGGCGGTCATGTTGCTCATTCACATATGATGGCCAAGCCCTTATAACATATAATGGCCAAGCCCATATAACATTTAATGGTCAAGCTCAGATAATGATTCACGGCATTAGCCGCTACACATGTAACGATAACTTCCTCCTTTCATCAACCCAACCCATGCAATCACATACAAGCATTTTACTTATAACATTTAAATGATTATTTACTAACTTGGGGATCCGCTTTTCCCTCCTTCGGCTTGCATCAATAAACCGAGATTTTAGCATTTATCAAAACATAAATAAAACACATGAACATACAATAATAGGCAGATCTAGATGGTGGGGAGGTATTACACACCTGGTTACCGCGAAAATCTATTATCCCTAACGTAGAGCCTTGTTTATCGAATCTCGAAAATCCCTAAGACAACGTCACCTTCCTACCTTCAGCTTTTCCACCAAATCGGCACAGGAGACTTTTAATGAGACAGATTCGGCTACTAAAAACAGAGAGGGAAAATTAGAGGGCTTTAAATAAGTGTTTCGGGTTAGATTTGAATGAAAAGAAAGAGTGAAATCGCATAGAATAAAATCCCGAAACTTACCAAATTACTAAGGAGTATGTGGCTTATGGTGCACCTTCGGGAAATAGAAACCTCCCTTGTAGGTTCGGCTATGTGAGATGAGAGTATGAATCAAATGGAATTCGGCTTTTAGAAAAGAGAAAGAGAAACCGTAGGAAAGGCTTGGAAATTTCTAGAGAATGAGAGAAAAATAGGGTTTGAATCACCAAATTGAAGAATACTACTCCCTATTTATAGAGAAATTTGACATATCATCCACACACGAGTTGGAATTTCGCCAACTCTTCCCTTCTCCCGATAGCCTTTATCTCACCCGATAACCCAATCCTTATCTCCTCAAAAAATAGCCCTCATCTTTCTCTTCATTATCTTCCTATTTATCAAGAAATAAAAGAATTAAAATCCTATTTTGTAGCTAGTGTGCCGTCCACTCCTAGGGCTTGTAAGTGTCGAATTTTGTCTTAAAATTTGGGCTCTAAGTGGCCATACTAGGCCCAAACTCCTCCCCCTTATGATGCCACCTTATGCCCACTTAAAGCTCTTCAAATCCTTGGGCCACAAGCCCAGCTTGTCACTTAATTAACTATCTACTTAAATTATAAGCTAACACCATGTATTAGCCACCTAACCCATATTTTTTAAAGCCCAATATATCACTTTAAAATACTCAGAGCACTAATTTAAACCCTAATCCACATATTTAATCAAAAAGTCAACCCGATCCTTAGAATCTCAATTTAACATATTAGACTATCATATAAATGAGTAGGCCCACTTTGAGGATGTTACATAGACCGAGATGTTAAGGTGTTAAGAAAGAAGATTGTACCGTTGGTTAAGGTTCTTTGGCGTAATCAGGAGCGGAGGAAGCTACGTGAGAGCCTGAGGATGCAATTCGACAACAATATCCTCATCTCTTTTAGCCAGGTAAATTTTGAGGCCAAAATTTTCTTTAAGGAGGGTAGAGTTGTAACATCCTAAAACTTGAGTATTGATATGATACATGTTTTGGTGCTTAACTTGTGTATAATTAAATTTTGCATGTTTAGTATAGTCTTGAGAAGACTTGAGAACTATTCAAAATTAGAATAAATTTTAGTTAGAGTACTTAATTGAAGTGGATCAAGTGACTTTGAGGTTTAAGTAAGTTTAAGTGTCAAGAACTAGCATAAGATGAGCTAGTAGCAAGGTGGTGGTGGCGCATGTATGTTTGCTTGAGGAAAAGGTTCAATCCTTAGATGTGCATTAAGTTTGTTTTATTTTTGTTTCCTCTTTCAAAGTGTCACATGGATAAGGTTAAAGGATGAGTTGGACAACATTTTGGCAAGAAGACTAAAGGAAAAGGTAAGTAAAAGTTTAAGGAAAAGAATCTCTTGATTAAAGGTGATAAGGGGACATAAGGCATGAATCAAGGGCTTTGTTTTGGAAGCTTTGAATGGCCAATTGTCCATGAACATGGACGGTTTTGTGGACTAAAGAGGGAGCCGAAATTTTGGTAGTAAGTTTTGGAAAAGTGGGTAGCTTGAGAGAATTTTCATTTTGGTCATTTGCTCTCCCAAAAACCAAATTTTTCTCTCATCTTTTACTCTTGGCCGAATATGCTTGTGTTAAGAGGAAAACCATCTTTGCTTTGTTTCTTTTGGTTATCCTTTTTTTGACCATTTGGTCATTTTTTCTAATCACTCAAAGTAGCCCATTTGGTGTTCTCATCTAGTGCCTAAAACATCAAATACAAACAACACTTTCTTCTCCCTTCTCTTGGCCGAATGCACCATTGTTCAAACTCTCATCCTTTGTTTTCTTTATTTCAAAAATTTAATCATAAACCTCTCATCCTCATTTTCTTTCTTTCATCATTTTAAATTTTTTTTCAAACATACTTTCAACATTTTCTTCTCCCTTGGCTGAATGTTAGACTACCTCCACAGTCGAATCTTTCCTTTCTTTCCTTTGTTTTAGCATAGCCGAATCTTTCATTCTCCATAGCATCTATTTTTTCAATCATTCTTTTTCTTCTATTCAAACTTTGGATCATCGGTAAGTATCACTACTTTGTCTTTTCTTTTGTTATTTGGTCACTATGGCCAAATGTTAGAATGTCTTTGGAAGAGACTTTTTGACTGATTAACCAACCTTTCATTCAAATGTTTTCTTTCGTTATTTTTAGTGAAATAGTGGAAGGGTCGAATCATCATCTTTTCGAAGAAAGCTTAAAGTTCATTTAAGATGTGGTAATAACGTACAAAGGATTCTCTTGAGATTTTTCGAAATATTAAGGTAAGCCGATTATACTCTTCAAGTCTTTAGTCTTAAGATTTTCGATATATTGTTAGGACTAATGATTCTTTGTCTTTGAAGACAATCAAAATAGGGACGAAAAGGGCAGTAAATAGTGTTCGTAAGAGGGGTGGTTCCATTATTCCCCCTAAATTCAAGAGAAGGATTATTTCTGGAATTCGAGACTTTCCACCGGGTTGTGGACCCTCATCCGGCGAAAATCAATTATTTGAAGTCGTACGTACCCCCAAACCATTATTTACTCGTGGTTCTGAACCTTTGATCGGAGAGAAATTGCAAATAGTGGTTGTTCGAGATTCCGAGGGTAAGATCTAGATCGCTTAATATTAGAATAGTTTAATATTAAATTTTAGTGTTCTAATCCTTCGTGATGTGTGTTTAGATATTGACGAGCGGGAGAGTGTAGTTCTCACCGTAATCAGGTGTGTAATCTCACACCGTATCTCATGGGTTAGATGACTATATCGTATAAATCATTGGATGAAATCACAAGTTAGTGAAATCGGGAAGAATAACATAATTATCATCTTCGTTTTTTTTTATAAAGTCATTCTCTTAATCGTTTTGGAATTTGATTTCTACTTCGTTAAAAGATTTGAATGTACGTTGAATTTGTGTGGCATGCCAAAATCCGGGCTTAATGCATAGGCTGGGTTTGGGGTGTTACACAGTTTTTCGTTTGGCCAAATAATCGAATATCCTTTTGACATTTTCAATGCATGAGTCTCAGGAATCATGAAATGATCTCGGATTCGAGTTTCAATTATTGTGTCCTAATGTGCTGGATGTGATATTTTATTCCTTCGGGCGAGAGAATCTTAATATCCAATTCGAGTAAGTTCAAAAATTTTTAAAAGAGATCGTATTTTTAAAATCTTTTTCAAAATTTCAACTTTCGACATTAAAACATTAAATAATCAATTAGGTACCAAGTTTGGGCGTACCGAGGGTGCTAACCCTTCCTCGCACGTAACCGACTCCTGAACCAGCTTTCTCAAAACTTCGTAGGCCAAAACCGTCATTTTAGTAAGTCAAAATACTTTATTAAAATGATCAAGTTTTAAGAGGTGATCCGATCACACCTCATAAAAAAGGATTGGTGGCGACTCCTATTTTATTTTCTTTTTTAAACCCCAGTCGATAAAAATGGTTTCGACATAAGTCCTTTAGCAATTAAAAATATTTAACGATTAACTTTTATCATTTTTACAATTTAGTCCTTGTACCTTAATTAGTCACTGATTCGGCGAAATTACCTATTAGAAATTCAATTCACCCATATAATCACTCGATAAATATTTAATAAAAACATTTTCAATCTAAGTTTATGAAAACGATGTCTCAATACCTCATTTCCCAACACCACTGACTTTAGGATCAATACACTTGTACTTCAGCTAACTATCCAATTAACAAATTTGTCATACAAAATTCAATATAATACTATAATTAACTCATAAATATCAATTAATAATATTTTTGACTCGATCATCGGAGAACAGGGTTCTGAAACCACCATTTTTAACACTACTAAAAATCGGACTGTTACAAGTAGAACACTTACCTCACATAAGTTAGTTTGTAACAATCATGTATTTATCTATATATTAAACTCGAATTATGAAAGTACAAATCGTATTTCATTACTCGTCTACGACTCTCCCCTTTCCTTTCTCTCGGGATGTTCCAGCGTCGCCTTTAACTACATTTGATAATTCAATTGTAAAAACGATAGTAGATTCCACTCATTCTCATGAAAGCATAAAATCAAGCATGTTTTGCATTTTATTCATTTTATTCCCTATATTCGAGATACTCATTTTTTTCAATATCTAACATCGAATCAAAATTTGATTCCATATTCTATCATTAGGAACATTATACTTTTTTATCTATAATGTAATTTCATGACAACTTTTATTTTATTCAATTTAATCTCCAATATTAAATTAACTAAACTTTCAATTCTAAACTAATCTCACTATTTTCTAATACAACTCCAACTAAATCGAACTTAACAATTACAAAACTTCTATTTTCAAGCTTAATTTCATCAATTATTCTTAATGGCAACACGCTAAACATCTATCAATTGAAGAAATTAACACATAATTTAGCTAGATCAAGCTCCTACGATTACAATTTCATAAAAATTTCAAAGAATTAGCTTGATTATCACAATGAATTGATGGCCAAAAGTTGATTAAGAAACTTGTAGGTTTTTCTTTCTTTTTAGTGGTTTGGACAGTTGAAGGAAGCAGATGAGTGATTTTAATTCATCTCTCCACTAACTTATATATATACTTAAGATTAAGTATTAATTAATCTAAATTAATCAAGTTTAATTCATTAATTTAAGAAATATATATTAATCACAATTATGAAAATTTAGTTGCTATCGTCATCATTTCCCACTATCTCAAAGTAAAATAATGGTATATTTACCATTTTAGTCCTTTAGATAATTGCTAACTAAGTCTTCAAGTATTTTCTAAATTAAAACTCAATAGCGATTAGACTTTTACAATTTAGTCCCTAAGCTTTAATTAACAATTTTCTTGGTTAAAATATTTAATCAATATTTAATATATTTCAATATCAACTCCGTACATCTTCCTATTTTATTCTTACACGCGCTCGATTTATGAAAATGGGGTTCCAAAACCATATTTTTCGACATCGAAAAAAATTGAGTCGTCATAATATACTTCCAAGTTTACCTGATCTGATCTAATCTCTTCAAAGTAGGGAAGTTTATTTCCTAACCAATCTTCAACGTCTTGCTATAAATGATTTGGATATCATCGATGGGCTTGATAACGCCCCAACTTTTTTATATTTGAATTGTTAAAATTATGTCAAGTGATTTTGTTTGGTTTGGTGGTTGGGTGCATTGGATGTCTATTAAGGTCTTGTGTTTGAATCTCAGTGTAACATTCTAAAATTTAGAGGTCTGAAATTTGTGCAATTGCATGTTATGCGGGTTCTGTGTGTTGTTTAAGGGTGTTTGGGGGCCCTAAGAAGGCCTAGGGTCGAGTTTGGGCCCTGGTAAAGTTTTGGTTTTTGGACACTTAAGGGGAGAAGGTTGGTGGCAAGGCTTAAGAGAAAAGGTTGGTATTTTGATAGTACAAGTGAGCTGGTGGCACACTGGCGTTGGCATGAAATGGCAGAGGGGAGAGCTTGGGAATCCCACCTGCTGCAACTCTTTTAATTTATTTTGTGCTAAGCAGGTGAGGGTGGTAGAGTTCAGCTTGGACTCTGTAGGAGGAGTTGAAGACTCAGTCAAATGAATTTGAAAGAGTGATGGGGAGGTCTTTAAGGAGAAAATCATAGAGTGAGGTGAGAGGGAGTAGTGGCCAATTCTTGGGAAGTTTAAGGCGGAGAAATTTGGTCAATAGGGGTCTTTTGGGTTAATAGGGCATTCAGTTTTGGTAGGGTGAGGAGGTGCCGAAATTCTTAAGTTTTTTTTGTTGAATTTTTTGTGCGTTAGGAGCTTCTTTTCTTTTTGCCATTTTGTGAATTTTTTTTCTTACCGAAACCTTGACCATTGAGTGACCTCTCCTCTTTGTTTTTTTTTCTCTCATATTTTCTTTAGTCATTCTCTCCTCTTCGTTAGTTGACAAACACTTGGTGGTCAAATCCCTCTTTAGTCTCTTTTTTCTCCAAATAGCCAAATCTCTTCAACACTTCATCTCCTCTTCCTCTGCGTGTTTAGCACCATCTCCGTTGGCCGAATTTGGTAAGTAGGTTCTTTTTCTTCCTCTCATTTTCTCTTATTCATGGCCAAATGTAGAACCCTCACCATTCGTTTGTTTCATTTCATCTCTAACCAAAACTCCATTTCCCTTATACTTTCTCCTTGTGACTTTCTCTTGTAGTTGCTTAAAGGGAGTTGGCCGAATCTCTCTTTCTCAGTCAACTCATCTGTAATCAATGTAAGGTGATTCATGCTCTTCTTTCTTTTCGTTTCATCCTTATGTCTCCCATAGCCGATGTAGCTTTTTTACTTTCTCTTCATTCCCAACTAATCCCTTCTCTGTTTCTCTCAATCATGCCATAATTGAATCTGTCTGTGTTTGATTCTCCTATGATCAAGGCGGTTGTGTTCTGAAGTAGGCAACTCTCTTCTCTGTTTTCTAATCGTTTGAACTTCAGGAAGTGGTGACAAGTGATAACTAGTCGAAGGGGGTATCGCTAAGAGAACCTAAGGGGAGTGGACTCGTAACCCCTACTCCCAAGTTTAAATGAAAGGAGGGTGTCGACAGTTCGAGATTTTCTATCGGGTTGTGGAAGAGAGTCGACATCCAGCGCGGATAGGCAAATCGTGGTTGTTCGCGATAGTGAGGGTAAGCGTTGCAAATCATTTGTTTTAGATGTGGATTAAGATCTGCCTTTCATTAGTTAATTGTGTGATATGTTGGCATAGGTGACGGCGATCAGGAGGGTATAGTTCTCTACATAGTCAGGTGTATAATCTCACACTATAATCATGTAGTTTCGTATTACGCTTTAATGTTGGTAAAACCGAATCATCGTTACTCGTAAGTTTAATAAACCGAAAATTGCATGGAATTGAATAACTCACTTAAACAACTTCAGCTTTGAGATTCGCTGAAATCGGTGTTGTCGATCGATTTACCAAAATGTCCTTATTGGGCCAATTTACCAAAATGCCCTTATTGGGTCGATTTACCAAAATGTCCTTATTGGGCCGATTTACCAAAATGCCCTTATTGGGCCGATTTACCAAAATGCCCTTATTGGGTCAATTACCAAAAATGCCCTTATTGGGCCGATTGTGTGTTACTTTACACCGTGATATATTGATATGTATGTTGCATTTAAATCATGTTGCATGGGGCGGGAATTTGAATGAATAGTAGTGTAGCCTGGTGGCATAGCCACAAAATATATTGATTTTACTCGTAATTATGACTCCGGTGGCTCAGCCACAAATATTCTATGTTTAGTAGCTTGACTGCATTATTGGTGTGAACGACGGGGTGGGTTGACTTGATCCCTACAAGTGTGATTAGCTGGTCGGGGGTGTGTTGGATGGTTTGGGTTGGGCTGCATTTATTCATTTGTACTACTATGTTTTTAGGGCTTAGGCCCAATTTGATGTCATTTGGGCTCGGGCCCAGTTAGTGACGGTAAGGGGATTACATACTGAGTTCTTGCAACTCACCCCTCTTTCTTTACCCTAGCAGGTAATACTCAGCAGTAAGGACTTGGAGCTTTGGATGACTCGGTCGAGGCCATACTTTAGGAGCACCGCTTGAGAAACTTAGTAAATTTCTTTTTTGTTTTATCTCATAAGATTATTTTTACTATTATGTAGGTTTAATATTTTGTAATAAGGCCTTTGGATTTAAATTTCTTTTAAATTCTCATTTCTGCTATAATTATTATTATCACTTGTTTAATTTGGTGGTTTTTCTAAAGCTTTAGTAACTGGTTTCCAAAATATCATGTTTTTATCGAATCTTCAAATTTGATTTTCATAACAAAGGTAGTTTTCAAGCTAATTATAACTGTTATAAAATGAACACCGAGTAAAATGGATTTTTATAAACAATCAACGCAACACGGAGTTTTCAAAAGTGATTCAAACATTTTCAACTATTGCATAGTTTTAAACAACTCTTTTTATGTGACACGCCAGATCCAGTCGTAACGTCTAGGCCGGGTATGGGGTGTTATATTTTATGGTATCAAAGCTAAGTTGAAAAGCTCGGCTGTGGAATGGGTTCAAAAATGTTTTCCAAAGTTGTTCGAAACTTGGTTTAAAAATGCACGTCCTTAGTGGAAGTATGGCACCACGAGTATCCGGCACCAAATCCGTAAGTCTCCTCATTTTATGATTAATGATATGATAATATCATGACTGTAGTAAGAAATTGTACGAGACAGTAGTGCACTGGAACTTCTAGCTCTAGGAGCTAGACGAGTTGCGAAACCAACTTTTATATTTACTTTCCATAAAACACTTGTTAATAAACACGGAAATACATACTGATTCATAAGATTATTAATCAGATTAAATTGACTTAGCAATCATGAGCGCCAGAGGACGTGGACGTGGTAGACATGGCCGTGGTAGAGGCCGAAGTGTTGGGGTTGGGTCCGAAGCATCTGGGCACATGCCTGAAATGGACGCACCTGCATCACCTGTGACTGAAATTAGGTCTCATGACCGAATGGGAGGGGACGATGCTCTGTCCCAAGCTATGCTGCGGGTACTGGAAAGGGTTGCTGGGACAAGTACTGGGTCGGTAACTCATGGGTCCATATCTGAGCGACTTAGATCGAATGGGGTCGAAGTTTTTAGGGGCATTTTGGGTGTAGCCCCAAATGTAGCGGAATATTGGCTTGAGGCTGTGGAACAGATTATGGATTATTTGGATTGCACAGCTGAACAGAAACTGAAAGGGGTGGTATCTCTACTAGAGACAAGGCGTACCAGTGGTGGCTCACTGTTAGAGAAGGCACGCAAGCTGATCGCATCACCTGGGATTTCTTTAAGATAGCATTCCAGGGAAAATATATTGGGGTTAGCTATGTGGATGCCCGAAGGAAAGAATTTTTAAATCTGGTTTAGGGAGGTAAATCTGTGGCAGCATACGAGGCGAAGTTTTTGTGTCTGAGCCGGTACGCTCGGGGAATAGTGTTGACTGAATATGAACGTTGTGTGCATTTTAAGGACGGGCTGCGTAATGAGTTGTGGGTACTGATAACCCCACAGAGAGAGAGGAATTTTGCTACATTAGTGGAAAAAGCTAAAATTACTGAGGAGGTAAAACATTCGGAGCTGCAGAATCGAGATAAGGACAGGGGCAAGAACAAAAGAGATTCTAGGTACCTAGGTCCTGCAAGAGGGTTTCACAAAAGGCCCAGGTTTGAGGGGCCAGCTCGAGTGGGTGTTTCAGTTGCTACTAATCAGTTGTAGTCTTACGTGGACTATGGGAAATTTCACTTGGAGAGTGCTAGAAAAGAATCGATGGGTGTTTCAGATGTGGATCTAAGAATTATCAGTTCAGAGACTGCCCTCGAGAGCCTGTTCAGAGGTAGTACGTCACAGATTTGTGCAGCCAGGAGAGGTGGTCAGCAGCCACCGGGAGGTCGTGGTCTGGCCAGAGGGGGAAATGGGTTCGGACGAGGTCGTGGAGCACCAGGCAGAGGTGCGGGTAATGCAAATGCAAGACAGCCTGGGCTGGTTTATGGAGCTAGACGCCGAGAGGATGGCGACGCATCAGACGTTATAACCAGTACGTTTTTCATATTTGATGTGCCCTTTACAGCTTTGATAGATATTGGATCTACCTATTCATATGTTGTTTGTACTGTGTCTGGAACTTTGGGTATAAAATCTGAGATTGCTACTAGAGAAATGTCTGTGATTATCCTTTTAGTACAATCTGTGGTAGTGAATAAGTTGTTTAGGGATGTGCCTCTAGAAGTTCATGGAGTAGTATTTCTGGCGGATTTGATGGAACTACCGTTCGGCGAGTTTGATCTGATCTTAGGCATGGACTGGTTAGTTAAGCATCGTACAAACTTGGATTCTGGTGCTAAGCGCATGATGTTGAAGACTTCTGAGGATAAGGAGGTGCTAGTATTAGGAGAGAGAAGGAATTACCTGTCTAATGTGGTGTCAGCACTAAAGGCTGAAAGAATGGTGCGAAAAGGGTGTGAGGCGTTCTTAGCTTTCATTAGTGCTTTGGAGGCCAAAGAATTGTCTGTAAGGGATGTTAGAACGGTGAAAGAGTTCTCGGATGTCTTTCCAGAAGAGCTTTCAAGGTTACCTCTGGATCGCGAGGTGGAATTTGGCATTGAACTGTTGCCAAGAACGGCTCCAGTGTCCATCGCCATATATAGGATGGCGTAAAATGAGCTAGTAGAACTTAAAGTTCAGATCTAGAAGCTGTTGGACCGAGGTTTTATCCGACCAAGTGTGTCTCTGTGGGGAGCACCTGTATTGTTCGTTAAGAAAAAATATGGATCGATGCGTATGTGCATTGACTATAGGCAATTGAATAAGTTGACAGTCAAGAACAAGTACCCGCTACCAAGAATTGATGACCTACTTGATCAGCTGCGAGGAGCTTCGGTCTTCTCAAAGATAGATTTGAGATCTGGTTACCATCAGATAAAGGTCAGGGAGGTGAATATTCACAAGACTGCATTTTAAACTCGGTATGGGCATTACGATTTTCTAGTGATGCCGTTCGGGTTAACAAATACACCAATCACTTTTATGGACATGATAAATCGGCCCTTCTAACCCTATCCAGATCAGTTCATGGTGGTATTTATAGATGACATTCTGGTGTACTCAAGGACGGAGGAGGAGCATGATTCTCATCTTTGGGTTGTACTGCAGATATTAAGAGAGAAACAACTGTATACCAAGTTCAGTAAGTGTGAATTCTGGTTGAGGGAAGTGACCTTTTTGGGGCATGTTGTGTCTGCTGAGGGGATTAGAGTCGATCCTCGAAAAATCAAAGCTATTTTGGACTGAAAGCCGCCGAAGTTTGTGTCAGAAATTTGAAGTTTCCTTGGTTTGGTTGGGTACTATAGAAGGTTCGTTGAGGGGTTTTCATTGATTGCTACACCATTAACCAAGTTGTTACGAAAAGGAGTACCGTTTGTTTGGGCTGATAGGCAACAGGAAAGCTTTGAGAAGCTAAAGAAAATTCTAACTGAAGCGCCAGTGTTGATTCAACCTGAGGCAGAAAAAGAGTTTGTTGTTTATTGTAATGCGTCACACACAGGCTTGGGATGTGTGTTGATGCAAGAGGGGAAAGTAGTGGCTTATGTATCTCGTCAACTAAGACCACATGAAGTGAACTACCCCACACATGATTTAGAGCTCGCCACAGTAGTGTTCGCCCTGGAGATATGGAGACATTATCTATATGGAGAAAAATCGATCATCTATACTGACCACAAAAAAAGTCTAAAATATCTCCTTACCTAGAAGGAGTTAAATCTCAGGCAGCGGAGGTGGATAGAGTTGCTGAAGGACTATGACTGCTCAATTGAGTATCACCCGGGTAAAGCCAATGTGGTAGCGGATGCCTTAAATCGGAAGGTGGTATTTTAGTTGGGAGCTATGTTTGCTCATCTCAGCCTTTATAAGGATGGTAGTTTGTTGGCGGAACTCCAGGTGAAACCGTCTTGGATTAATTAGATTAAAGAGAAGTAATTTTTGGACGAGTCGCCAGGTTCTCGATTTCAGCAGGGTAAAAGTGGTGAGACAGTGGATTTTGGGCTGAATAGTGAGGAGATAATTTGTTTTCACGGAAGAGTTTGTATGCCAAAGGATTTTGAGTTGAGACAAATAATTTTGCGGGAGGCGCATAGTAGCCCATACGCTATGCACCCTAGTGGAAACAAGATGTATCAAGACCTTCGTGAGTAATATTGGTGGCCAGGGTTAAAACGGGAGGTTACCGACTTTGTGAGCAAGTGTTTGACGTGTCAGCAAGTGAAGGTGAAACATCAGTTGCCTTCAGGATTGCTGCAACCGGCAAAGATTCCACTTTGGAAGTGGGAGAGGGTAACGATAGACTTTGTTAGTGGGTTACCCCTGACACCTACTAAGAAAGACTCAGTGTGGGTAATCGTTGATCGACTGACTAAGTCCGCTCATTTCGTACCAATCCGTACCGACTACTCGCTTTAGAAGTTGGCCAAGCTGTATGTGGCAGAAATTGTGAGGCTACATGGGGTGCCAGTGTCTATCATATCGGATAGGGACCAAAGGTTTACATCTCGATTTTGGAAGGCTTTGCATCAAGCTCTGGGTACCAAATTGGATTTCAGCACAGTGTTTCATCCTCAGACTGATGGTCAGTCGGAGAGGGTAATCCAGATCTTAGAAGACATGTTAAGGGGATGTGTAATTGATTTCAGTGGCAGCTGGGGAGACTATTTGCCTTTAGTAGAATTTGCGTACAACAATAGTTACCAGTCCAACATTCAGATGGCACCTTACGAGGCATTATATGGTCTTAGGTGTCGTACCCCTACTTGTTAGACAGAATTGGGTGAGCAACGGTTATTGGGCCCGAAATTAATTTCAAAGACTGAGAAAAAGGTTAAGTTGATTCAGACTCAGCTAAAAGAAGCTTCTGATAGACAAAAATTGTACACGAATCTAAAACATAAGGAGATAGAATTTTTAGTGGGGGATCAGGTCTTTTTGAAGGTCTCACCTTGGAAAAAGGTCTTAAGATTTGGACGAAAGGGTAAGTTGAGTCCCAGATTTATTGGACCATATCGGATAGTGAGACGTGTGGGACCGGTCACTTATCAGCTTGAGTTGCCTCCGGAGTTAAATTGGATACATGATGTATTCCATGTTTCAATGTTGAGATGCTACCGTTCAGACCCATCTCATGTAGTGCCAGTGGAAGAAATTGAAGTCAAACCTGACCTAACATTTAAAGAGGAACTTGTACAGATTTTGGATCAAGATGTTAAGGTGTTGAGAAAGAGGTTTGTTCCGTTAGTTAAGGTGTTGTGGCGAAATCACGAGTCTGAAGAAGCCACGTGGGAGCCAGAATAGGTAATGCGACAGAAATACCCTCATCTCTTTTAACTAGGTAAAATTTCGAGGCTGAAATTTCTTTAAGGGGGTAGAATTGTAACATTTTAAAATTTAGGGGTCTGTAAATTTGTACAATTGCATGTTATGCGGGTTCTATGTGTTGTTTAAGGGTGTTTGGGGGTCGTAAGAAGGCATGGGGTTGAGTTTGGGCCCTGGTAAAATTTTGGTTTTAGGGCATATAAGGGGAGAAGGTTGTTGGCGGCAAGGCTTAAGAGAAAAGGTTGGTATTTTGATAGCACAAGTGAGCTAGTCGCACACTGGCGTTGGCATGAAATGGCAGAGGGGAGAGCTTGGGTTCAAATCCCACCTGCTGCAACTCTTTTAATTTATTTTGTACTAAGCAGGTGAGGGTGGTAGACTTCAGCTTGGACTCTATAGGAGGAGTTGAAGACTCGGTCAAATGAATTTGAATGAGTGATGGGGAGGTGTTTAAGGAGTAAATTAAGGAGAAAATCATGGAGTGAGGTGAGAGGGAGTAGTGGTCGATTCTTGAGAAGTTCAAGGGGGAGAATTTCGGTCAAGAGGGGTCTTTTAGGTTAATAGGGCATTCGATTTTGGTAGGGTGAGGAGATGCCGAAATTCTTAAGTTTTTTTTTTTTTGTTGAAGTTTTTGTGCATTAGGAGCTTCTTTCCTTTTTGCCATTTTGTGCATTTTTTTCACAAACCTTGACCATTGAGTGACCTCTCCTCTTTGTTTTTTTTTCTCTCATCTTTTCTTTAGTCATTCTCTCCTCTTTGTTAGTTGACAAACACTTGGTGGCCGAATCCCTCTCTAGTCCCTTTTTCTCCAAATAGTGAATCTCCTCAACACTTCATCTCCTCTTCCTCTGCGTGCTTAGCACCATCTCCCTTGGCCGAATTTGGTAAGTAGGTTCTTTTCCTTCCTCTCATTTTCTCTTCTTCATGGCTGAATGTATAACCCTCACCATTTGTTTGTTTCATTTCATCTCGAACTGAAACTCCATTTCCCTTATACTTTCTCCTTGTGACTTCCTCTTGTAGTTGCTTAAAGGGAATTGGCCGAATCTCTCTTTCTCAGTCTCTGTAATCAAGGTAAGGTTATTCATGCTCTTCTTTCTTTTCGTTTCATCCTTATGTCTCCCATAGCTGAGGTGGCTATTTTACTTTCTCTTCGTTCCCAACTAATCCCTTCTCTGTTTCTCTCAATCATGCCATAACCAAATCTGTCTGTGTTTGATTCTCCTTTGATCAAGGCCTGTTGTGCTTTGGAGAAGCAACTCTCTTCTCTGTTTTCTAATCATTCGAACTTCAGGAAGTGATGGCAAGTGATAACCAGTCGAAGGGGGTATTGCTAAGGGAACCTAAGGGGAGTGGACTCGTAACCCCTGCTCCCAAGTTCAAACGAAGGAGGGTGTCGGCAGTTCGAGATTTTCTATCGGGTTGTGGAAGAGAGTCGACATCCGTGCGAATAGGCAAATCGTGGTTGTTCGCGATAGTGAGGGTAAGCATTGTAAATTGTTTGTTTTAGATGTGGATTAAGATCTCCCTTTCATTAGTTAATTGTGTGATATGTTGGCATAGGTGACGGCGATCAGGAAGGTATAGTTCTCTACGTAGTCAAGTATGTAATCTCACACTGTAATCATGTAGTTTCGTATTACGCTCCAATATTGGTAAAATCGAATCATCATTACTCGTAAGTTTAATAAACTGGAAATTGCATGAAATTGAATAACTCGCTTAACCAACTTCAGCTCTGAGATTCGCTGAAATCGGTGTTGCCGGCCGATTTACCAAAATGTCCTTATTAGGCCAATTGATCAAAATGCCCTTATTGGGTCAATTTACCAAAATGCCCTTATTGGGCCGACTTACCAAAATGTCCTTATTGGGCCGACTTACCAAAATGCCCTTATTGGGTGATTTACCAAAACGCCCTTATTGGGCCTATTTACCAAAATGTCCTAATTGGGTCGATTTACCAAAATGCCCTTAATGGGCCGATTACCAAAAATGCCCTTATTGGGCCGATTGTGTGTTACTTTACACCGTGATATATTGATATGTATGTTGCTTTTAAATCATGTTGCATGGGGCAGAATTTGAATGAATAGCAGTGTAGCCTGGTGGCATAGCCACAAAATATATTGATTTTACTCGTAATTATGACTCCGGTGGCTCAGCCACAAATATTCTATGTTTAGCAGCTTGACTGCATTATTGGTGTGAGCGGCGGGGTGGGTTGACTTGATCCCCACAAGTGTGATTGGCTGGTCGGGGGTATGTTGGATGGTTTGGGTTGGGCTGCATTAATTCATCTGCACTACTATATTTTTAGGGCTTAGGACCAATTTGATGTCATTTGGGCTCGGGCCCAATTAGGGACGGTAAGGGGATTACATACTGAGTTCTTGCAACTCACCCCTCTTTCTTTACCCTCGCAGGTAATACTCAACAGTAAGGACTTGGAGATTTGGATGACTCGGTCGAGGCCATACTTTAGGAGCATCGCTTGAGAAACTTAGTAAATTTCTTTTCTGTTTTATTTCATAAGATTATTTTTACTATTATGTGGGTTTTATATTTTGTAATAAGGCCTCTGGATTTAAATTTCTTTTAAATTCTCATTTCTGCTATAATTATTATTATCACTTGTTTAATTTGGTGGTTTTTCTAAAGCTTTAATAACTGGTTTCTAAAATATCATGTTTTTATCGAATCTTCAAATTCAATTTTCATAACAAAGGTAGTTTTCAAGCTAATTATAACTGTTATAAAATGAACACTGAGTAAAATGGATTTTTGTAAATAATCAATGCAACACGGAGTTTTCAAAAGTGATGCAAACATTTTCAACGATTGCATAGTTTTAAACAACCCTTTTTATGTGACACGCCAGATCCAGTCGTAACGTCTAGGCCGGGTATGGGGTGTCACACTCTGTATGTGTAATGAGAATACTTTTGGTTAGGGTAGTGGTTGATAAGATTTGTTAAGATATAGGTAGTTCATATAATATTTTATTTTATTTTTATCTTAAAAATTTGATCTCCTAAAATTTCTCTCAACTTTCTTTCCCATGTTCATTTGCCTATTTTTCCAACCCATCATCATCTTTGGCTCCTTTTCTTTTCTTTTCTTGTTTTGTTTTGGTTGTTCTTGCTACCTTTTTCCTCTATAATTTCTTTTCTATTGCAGTCTCCGCATTGCTGCCATTGTTGTTTTTCTTGGCGTGTCCCTCTGTTGCTTCCTTAAGTGTTACATTTCTTCTTCAACTCGTTGGTTGTTTCGGGTAAGTGGTAGACCCTGTTTGGTAAGGTTTTGGTGCTTATTTATTTGTGTGGTGGTAAGTGGTTGAATTGAAGGGTTTGGGTTGAATTGAATGCTAATTAATTCTTACGTTTTTTATTAGATACAGATTGTGAAGCAGTGAATCTTTCGACGAGTTTGGTGTTTTAGGTGCTTTTGAATTTTTGGGTAAGTGATCAGGCGTCAGGTTTTTGGGAACTATTGTATGTAGTTTGAAGGTCAATTCCTCATTTTAATTTTGGTAATTAGTGTTAATTGGGTTCAGTTGTGAATGTTGTGTATAGAAATCGTTACTACTGTGGTGCTGACTTTTCAATAGCATTCAGTTGTGTGTTCTAACCCGAAAACACTGTTTCAAAACTCAAAAATCTAAAAAATTAAGCTATTTTCGAACTACAATCTGCATCTGTGGCAGGTCGTGTACACCATACAAGCGTGTGGTTGGCCGTGTGGAGTACACGGGCGTGTGCAATTACATAGGGAAATTAAGTAGGGCGTGTGGGCCACACGGGCTGGCTTGTTGACCCGTGTGGGCCCATTTTGGTCTGTTTGTAGGGCCCATTTTTGGTCAAGAATAAGATTTTGAAATCAAATCTTTAGATACTCTATAAGTATAGAAGACTATAACTTTATGTAATTGTATGTTGGTAAGTATGGTTATGTTTAGTACCTTTGTTTAAGTTTTGTGATAAAATTGTATTAATGACACTGATGAGCATGTCATATTTTTGTTTTGATAAGATTATATGTTGCATGAGATAATAGTTTGATAATGCATGTCCATTAGGGTGGGATATGATATGTGTTGGAAAAAGTGTGATTCTAGCAGTATTAGAGCAATTCTGGCAGTATATCCACAATATCTATCTAGCAGCTCAGCTGCATAATTGCTGAGTGGCATACGGCCACGATATGGTGTGATGGATGGATGGGCTCGTGTAGTCTTATTTGGTGTGATAGATTGGATGGAGATGGTGTAGCAGATGAGGGTAGGATTATTATGTTCTGATTTGTTATTCTGATATTTGCATATAAGCATGTTCTGTATGATTTCTGTATATAGGCCAAGGCACACACTAAGCTTTTTAGCTCACTCTGTTAATTTACCATATTTCAGATAATCCTCAGACTTAGGATTTGGCAGCGATCCCAAAGCTTGATTCGGTTATTTGAACCCTAACTTTGTTTTGGATTTTGTTTACAGACTTTACAGACTTTTAAATTGTTTAATTTTCGGACATTTACTTTGGTTTTTGGGTTTTGCAAATTATACTTCTAATTAGTATTTTGATAAGTCAGTATGAATTATGATAAACTAAACCAGTCGAAGGATTTGTGGAATTCAATGATTTCCCCAAAAATAATAACTCTAAGGGATTTTTCTGCTACAAATATATAATTAGAACATTGTGTTTTACAAAATAAGGAATTAAGGCAAAATGGTTTCTATAAACTAATTCTATAAGCAAATATTTCAAAATACACTCATACGTTATTGCGACAAATATTTTTTTTCTTGAAATTGAAGTGATCAAAGTTTTAGGGTTTCATTGTAACCTTTATAATTCATCCATAACATCTAGTCCCGTTATGTGGTGTTACAAGCTTCCACTCATCCAAAGTATCAGCAAAGATCAAAGCCTAAGGATTTTTGTTGCCAAAATTTGCCAACTCCAAATATTGCAAGGTTATGAGTTGAGTAGTACCAGACACCAATGGGCACTACTCCTTGGCACTACTCATAAACTGTCTCAACACATGCTATAAAATTATTTTTCTTAACCAATTTTTCCAACAGTGCTATCATCTAAAGCTGTTGCAATAGACTGTAGCTTTTCATCCATTTGCATCATCAACTACACCATCTTTTCTATTCGAGTATCAATGCTTTTTTGTTGATCCCCCCACATATTATAAACTATTTATTCATGTGCCTACATAATTTCAAGTTCTTTTTGAATGGTCGTGACTTGTTCTTGTAGTTGATTTAATCTAGTTTCATGTGTCTTAATGTTGGGGATCGACTTGTATAAACAACGAAGTAGTAAAAGTGAAGAAGGACAAACAGAAATTTTTTACATGGAAAACCCTCAAAAAGGGAAAAACCACTGGCAAAGAAGGCTTCAGCTTTTCACTAAATAGTAAACAATTGAGAGTACAATATGGAGAAGATAACCTAAATGTACAACATGTACATTACTCAAAACCTCGAATACAAAGCTTAAAATCCCAAAGAGAAAATTGGTAAATAAAACCCTAAACCTCATAGGGTACTCACTAAAGAGGTATAAAATACTCCCCATAGTTACCACAAAACTCTCACCAAAACTAATATGTGACTACACCAGCACATCTTGATTAGCTTAACAAAATAGGGGTATAATGACCCCTTTAAATAGGCTAAGATTAGAGTTCTAATTATACTAAAATATCCCAGGAATGATTAAAGTCTAATTAGGAGAACAAGTCATGTTTGAAGTCTAAACCGTAGTTGCCAAATAGGAGAACACAACGTGACATTGTTTTCGCCTCGTCATGACGTCCCGAGCCGCGATGTCATGATCCTTCTCGTCGCAATGTTGCCATATGTTTCTCTAAAAATACAAGGCATACCCCACAAATATCCACCTTGACTTGTATTTATCATACCTCCTTTTCCATGCCCCGTCACGAGCCAAACTCAAATTTTACAGAATTTTAACCAAGTCTAAATCGTGCTCGAACTTGGAAACTAAAAGACTCCTAGTTTTCAAATCAAAGTTGTATAACGTAACAAAGGTCTGTAATACCCAAACATGAGAAAAAAATTAACTTTCTCCACTTAGACTGTAACCCTCTGTGAACCATTCGAGTCTTTAAAACTAAAAGATGATAAGATTTTTCTCTAAATCAGGCACATGTCTTACATCTAACACGACTCCACCGTTAATCGAATTATATGTGGAGAACAACGAATCATCATCCTTGGCTCGGCCACATCAGCTACCTCTGTAATTATTCGAAATTGCTAGAAACTGAAATTTGTGGTCCATATAACTTCTCAATATCCAAAGACATTGTGCCACTAAACGAGTTGATCTACGGAAGCTGAATCATAGCTTTTATATTAGTTTATTGGGGATCAACATGTATAAATAACAAAGTAGTAAAAGTGGAAATGAACAAACACAAATATTTTATGTGGAAAACCCTCAAAGAGGGAAAAACCAGGGGCAAAGAAGGCTTCGACTTTTCACTAAAGAGTAAACAAACGAGAGCATAATATGGAAAAAAAATAACCTAAATGTACAACCTGTACATTACCCAAAACCCCAAATATAAAACTCAAAATTCTAAAAAGAAAACCAATAAACAAAACCCTAAACCTCATATGGTACTCACAAAAAGGGTATAAAATACTCTTCATAGTTACCACGAAACTCTCACCAAAACTAATATGTGACTACATCTTGTCGCCCTAAAAAAAACGAGTACATCTTGATTGGCTTAACAAAACAGGGGTAAATGACCCCTTTAAATAGGCTAAGATTAGAATTCTAATCATACTAAAATATCCCTGGAATAATTAGAGTCTAATTAGGACAAGAAGTCTTGCTTGAAGTCTAAAACGCGGTTGCCAAATAGAAGAACACATCGTGACATCCCGAGTCGCGACGTTGTGATCCTCTTTGTCGCAACATTGCCATCTATTTCTCCAGAAATACGAGGCACACCCTACACTTAATCTACTTATTTTTGTTTTTGCCTAAGTTGGTGTGAATAGATAAAGCTTTAATACCAATTTGTTATGAATCCAAGTGGTGGATTCAAGTTTGGTGAAGAATGAGAAATTTCAAAAGAGAAGAAAAGAGAATTGAAAGAAAGAAAAATTGAACTTCATTTTGATAAGAATTTATTACATTCCTTCAATATATTTGGCTTAGGTCATGTAACTAACCATAGGACATTTGGACAGTAGTAAAATAGTACAAGGCTTACTAAAATTAGTTATTTATATATATGTATTAGTCGTATTCAAATTTAGCTCTCAGCTCAGCTGGCTTTGTCTTTATTAGCTGCTACCCTCTTATCTTTCTCATGAGTAATCTTCCAAAGGTCTTCATTGTGGGGCTTTGGGCCTTTCGTACCCCAATTTGTGCCTACACCCTTGTTAGTCCATTCCTAACCCTTCACCATCTAGGTCGTCTACTTAAGCTTTGTGTTCAAGCCCATGTCTACGCCCGTTCTCATGGCAGGGTTTTGTGTTTTTCTTTCTTTTGTTTGCTTATTGTTTTGCTTGTCCTTTTTTTTTTTTAATTTACTTTCTTGTAACTTGTTTGAGATCATTAAACTCTTTTTATCTTAAATGAATAAAAATATTTACTTTTTATTTAATTTGCAATTAATAAGCATGAACAAAATAATAGAAATTTTCAAATTTCATAAAGAATTTAAAGAAGGATTCATTACGGTAAAATATAAAATTAAACTTCAAAATATCGTTTCTATGTAATTTTAATATATAATTTTAAAATTTTATATTATTAAAAATATTTATAAATGGTTTAAAATGCAATAATTTTTATATTATTTATTTTAATATCATTAAAAATTTGTGCACTCAAGAGAGCAAATTCAACCATTTAAGTCAATCGCCTCAATAAACATTAACAAATTTATTGAATTGTTACAGCTTATAAGCAAAAATTTAAAGACCTGACTAAGGATGAATTTAGATAGGCGATGGGATGCAGTACAATGCGTTTAATTTACTTCTTATTTTACGCTATAATAGTGTTACAGTATTTAATCTCACTTTCACTATTGTTTTTACACTAATCACAGGTAAACGCACCGTTTATCTAAATTCACCTTTAACAATGTAGAATATGTTGTTTTCAAATATCCTTATTCTTAACAATGAAAACTTCATTTATTTTAATAATAAAAGATAGTTTTTAATTTTAATTTTACCAAATATAATATCACATTGTAGTCTTTTGTTTTTAATGTCTATATTATTACTTTGAATATCTTTTAACGATAAACTAATTTCTAACCCGCCAACATTTTTGAAATATTTCTCAACACTTATACATGAACTATTGATAAAATTATACTAGTTAAAATTTAAATGATAAATTTGGACCATTCAAATAGAATAAGGGTGATAATTTCATCTTTATAAATTAATAATAAATAATAGCCACAATTAAGTTTACAATTAGCTATATGTAGTTAACACAAAACTTATATGATATGAAAATTGTGTCTCCTCGTCAAATATGTTTAATTTAATTTCCTTTCAGTTCTTCATGTCTTACGTCCAAAACTTTTTCATCTTTCCTTTTATTCTCAAAATTTGCTGTTAATAATTTTGAATGAATTATTTATTATTTAAACTTTTAGAACTCATTCTCAACAAAGAGATTATTCATTTCCCACTTTGCTTTTTATTTTAACTCTTCATTTTTATTGAAATATTTATTTTTAACTCACAATACATTCCAAGTACTATCAAAAGCTTTAAAAAGATAAAAACATACATGTGTATGTGACACTTGCATTTAGATCCCAGTAACATAGATTGTCTGACTTTCTTTCTTCCTGTTGCAGCATATATGTTTGCAAAGGCAAGGAAGGAAGAAGAGTTGAAGCAATGCGGATAACAAACAGAGTGAAGCAAAAGCAGATTTATCTTTTGCTCCAGAGACAACTCCATGAGGTAATGACAAACCACCAATGTTTTCCAGTTGTTGCACTATCTGTGCAGGTTTTGGACTCCATTCCTGAATATCAGCAGAGAATGGAAAACTCAAACCTAATGATCCTGAAGAAAATCAAGAAAAGAAATGAAGATAAGGCTGTTTTCAAGCAATTTATTCATGCAGAATCTCTATGGGTTTGTCTAATCTAAACCCATATTCCCTTTTTTTTCCCCCAAAATATATAGAGAGAGAGTTACTTGTTGCTTCTGCTAAGTTAGTTGTAATAAGGACCAGCAAGCAACTGGACCAATTGGCTTTATGTGAGACAAAGGATAGAGATCGACTGCCCCCATTTCCCTGCTTTATAGATGAGTCATAAATAATTTTGAAGTAGTGGGGTCCTTTATGTAACCTTTCCTTCAAGTCCAGCCACATATGTATTTTTTTCAATATGAATTTCTTTTGAAAAAAATTGAGCATACATATGTTATACACATTCATATCCAGAAAACGTCCTCTTCCTGATAAACAATGTTTTCCTTTTAAGCCATCCTTTCAAATTATCAAATTTGACATGATAATGCTAGTTTTAGTCCCTGGTTAATCTCTCTTATCATCATCATCTCTGCTTTTCTAGTCTCACAGAAAAGATTTCTCTCAAATGCCAGGAACCATCCAAGTTTCAGGTACCAAGTTTTGTCTTAACTGTAATTCCAATGTGGCAGTTGAAGTTCATACTCCTTTTTCTAGACTTCCCTCATTGAATTCATTTCAGTTCTGGATTTCAAGGGTTTCCATTCATCATCATCATCATCATCATCAAAAGTATCAATAAAAGGTAAACCAATCAACACTTTCTTGTCCAAATTTTCTTATCTTGAATGGCTATATTCTATACACTGTGAAAAGAAAATTTTACCAGTGAGTTCATCTTCATAACGCAGTTTCCAAGGGAAAAATAGAGTACCAGACTTGGGACAAAGGGGAATTCTCATTGTAATGACTCTAAACATTGTTTTGATATCCTTTGATTTTGCTGTGTTTTAAAGTTGTGAATTTTGCTATTGAATTCCAACATGTTTTGCTATTGCACAGTCCATTGACAACCCTTCGTGACAATTTGATTATAACAATACAAGATGCAGAGGGAAACGAGATTTCTCATACAGGTTTGTGCCTTTTCATTTTCCATAAGCGTTTAGAATATTAAGAGTTAGTCTGAATGAAAAAAATATGGCATGGGGCAGGACTTGAAACCAGATTGGTGGTTGAGAAAGGTGTTTGGGATGACATATTTCCCCTTGAAGGAGGTGGGCATGCTCATATGAAGTTGCAGTTTTTCCTCAATGAAGAAGAGCGCCAGCGAATTCGGATAATGGTATTCTTTGTCCCTTGCTTTCCTTTTGATGCAATAAATGACTGATCCTACAAGATTCCTTTTATGTGTGCATTAAACCATCAGCCAGTAATATGGGATGCACTGCATTAAGCTGTTTGATAAAATGCATGCGTATGGTATCCTGATAAACCTTATTCCTTTCCGTGGCGCTACTAAGTTATATATTTCTAAGATCATTTTCAGAGGGAATCTGCACTGAAGAAGAAACATGAAGAGCTTTGCAATAGTGGTCATGGAAGCCCCAAAAATGCTTCTGTTAGTTATAGTGAAGCCAGTCAACTGTCTGTCCCCTTAAACAACCCCAAGGATGCTAAATTTGATATCGACAACAGAGACAGAAGTTATTCTATTCAGAAGCAACAGAGCACAGTTAAGGGTTACTTAGCATTACACTAAAAACTCTTTTTCTCTTCACTAACAAAAGCCTCAAGTTTTCTTAATGTTCATTTCATATGGATATTTAGAATGACAAAGATGTCCATCTAACTGAGTTGTATGTTTCACCAGGATTCAGTTCCTTCAGAACTAGAGAAGCATAATAACTCAAAGAAGAAACATGAAGAGCTTCGCGATAGCGGTCATGGAAGTCCCAACAAGGCTTCTGTTAGTTATAGTGAAGTTTCAGGTTTGATATTGCGTACTCAATTTTCATACCACTTAATCAATCCCAGAAGGCCTTTTTCTTGATGTATTTAAGTGTTGCCTCTTCTGAAGGATCAAAAGAAAGTTCATTCCGAATTGGATTGCTAGGCAATGAAGCCAATCAAGAGTCTGTCCCCTTAAACAACGCCAAGGATGCCAATTTCGATATCACTAGCAGAAACAGAAGTTCTATTCAGAAGCAAAAGAGCACAGTTAAGGATTACTTAGCATTACAGTAAAAACCTTTTGATCTTCACTAACAAAGCCTTGAGCTTTCTTAATTTTCATTTCATTTGAATATTTAGAATGACAGAGATGAAAAGCATCAGACATGTCTATTTAACTGAGTTATGTATTTCACCAGGATTCAGTTCCTTCAGAACTAGAGAAGCGCAATAACTCGAAGAAGCCGAGACCTGCAGAGAAAGGCGATGGCAATGTAAAGAACATGATAAATGCATTTGAGGGTAGTCTATATCAGGTAAAGTGAGCATGGTGCTTAAAATTGTCCATTTTTTATTGCAACTTAGACACATGATTATGATCACTGGAACTTGATCTGTGGCAGGATGTGAGACCTTCTATTAAACCACCACCGAAAATATCTCAGACGAGAAAGATAGGAGCCAACTCTTTTCTAGTAAATTCACCTCTCAATGAAGCTGAGACAGAAAAGATCATACCGCCAAAGGTAACATTAGGAACAATCAATAGGGAAAAAGTGCAGACATTTGGTCCAGTGGAACCTATATATGGGGCTGCACCATCCAAAGAAAGTGAGCAGTTGAAGGATAAATTTAAAGTTAAACAAAGAGAAAGTGTGGTGAAGGAAGAGAAGAAATATTCCAAAGATTTCAAGAGAGCATCAATAACAGAAAAGGCTGAATTTTCTCAAAGAATCCTTGACAAGTATTCAAAAGGTAACCAATCTTGGAACCTGTTTTCTGCAAAGCAACACTCTAGAAGAAAATGGGTAACAAAGGAGGGTAAAGAAGAAAATTTTCAAAAGGATCCACGAGAAGCTGAAGGAACTTCAAATGGAAAACGAAAATCAGTGGCTATTTGGAGTAATCACCATTGTTCCATTGGTAGCTCTGGCCTCTGGATATTTCCAGGTGAAGCGAAATGCTCATGCATAACAACTGGGGCCAAACAAATAATGGATCAAATGGGAGGTTTTTGCGATGAAGCAAATACCCACCAAATAAATTTGAGTTCTTGTGATCCAAATAGCACAGGAGAGGTTTGTAAGATATCCCATATAGTCTTAAGGTTTTACTAATATTGGATAAATTATTTTTATTATCTCAAGTCACTTACATTTATCATGTTTTACTGCAAATTATGTTCTTTCTGATTAATGCAAGGTTTTACATATATATTACTGTGCTTGAGCTCATGTTTGGAGATATAACTATGAATATTGAGTAATCCTTCTGCAGCATACAAGATGAAAAATGCATCTTGATGGAATAAAAGGCTTAAGGAACCAATATTGCTCACTGTGTCAAGCACTGTACTGAATATATGCCTTAGCAGATGTTACAAATAAGACACTAATTTGTTTCCCTTTTTGGAATATACCGCTTATGAAGGAACCGTTCAGAATAACACAGTTAAAACCATATATACATTTGTCATCCCTCTTTAGTGGACATAATGCAAGGCTGGAACTTTCCGATGTATCTGTATTCAGATGGTCTAAACTACTATTATCACTCTAGGATACAGACATATACATATATATATATATATATATATATATATATCAAGTTCTTGGTTTGGTAAAATAGCAGCCTGCTTATAAACTGTATGTTGCAGGGAAAAGGGTCACCTGATTAAATTTGTTCAAATGTGTTCACATTTGCTTGTTATTTTCAGGCTAATGATGCTGATGCTGGCACTGCTATTGTGGAGAATGAAGATGGGAAGACTTCTGAAATGTTAGGACGAAGGGTTGAGACTTCCATGAATCCTGAGGAATCCATTGGACCTTTTGGAAAGGTTATATTTTTTGCTTTGCTATTGAAGTAACAAGATATATTTTCCCTTGCAAGAAGATAATGGTTCTTCTTCCTATGAAGTTTGTCATAGTGCAAAGCCTTCATATTTTCCCCTCGACTTTTATATGATTTCTTTTTAGCATAGAGCTAGTGAGGGAACAAACAAAAACCTCAACACATCTAAACACCAAAATATCAGTGAAATAGCATCTAAAACAAACATATACATTTAAGCATCAAAATAACTAACACAAGGACCATATGAAACACCATAAAACTAGACACCAAAAAAACTTACACAAGGATCTTAGTTAACACCAAAATTGTATGATATAGGTTGTATGAACAGATGAGACTAGTATTATGATCAAATGGCAATGTTTATATTGCTCCATTGTTGTTCAAAAAGCCTTACGAATTATAGCATGGTTTTCTGATGAGTGTTTATAGCCGCTGGACAAGATCTTAATGTTACCAAACAATTAGTTTATGGTCATGGATGCATATTTTCATTGATCTGCAATTAATTAATATCTACTGAAATGAAAAAAAAATTCTCCTCCATTTAATATTTAGAATTCCATTGAAATGTGAATCATCCTGTTATTGTAGTCTCTTTGTTGTTGTTGTCGTCATCTAATACCTTATAGTATAGTAGAGATATAAATAAGTTGTGAATGAGCTTCTTTCTGCAAAATGTCACCGCTAATTTTCTTTTCCTTTTCTTCACGTCAGGTGATTAACGTCGTAGTCATGGTGGGCTTTGCAACTTTGGTTCTCCTAACAAGAAGAACATACAGGTATTCATGTTTTATGTGTAACAATCTACCATCACATACTGATACTGCTGGGATTACCTTTCTTTACAAACTTTGCACCAAAAGATGTTTAAATTGCATCGCAAGCCTAAATGACCCAGAATAAACATGTAAAAGCTACATAGTATGCCTAAGCTGATTATGTATTGCCTGTTTTATGAACTTGCAGATGAAGTCAGCTGCTGAGAAATTTGTGTCTACATTTGTTCCTTTTCTTCTATTTTCTAGACTTAATCCCCTTCCAGTACAACAAATGCTAAAGGAGCATGTTCAATTATCGATGTAGTTCTGAGTTTACTTGATGGGTCGATATCACCAGGTTCTATAATGGTTCAAACCTGGAGCACTAATAAAACGAATGGTATACTTAAAGCACCAAGATAAAAGAAATGTAAATTTGTTATCAATTTTCCATCTTTTCCATTCTTCAAAGGTAAATTTTACCGTTTGTAATTATATTAAAATTGCATCATTTTCATCCTTAGTGAATAATTTGCTCATATTCATGCATAAATTGTTGTATAATATAAACAAAAGTTACTATATTGAGGTATGTCTAGGTTGACATATGGCTTCAGTATAAATAAATAAAGTTAATGGAATTAAAATTAAATAATTATCTAAATCCCTATTTTTTTAATTACAATTAGGGATGAGTAAAATCTGATTCGATTCGAAAAACTTGATAAAATTTCAAATTTTGAATTAAATAGTTTGAGTTATTTAAGTTAATAAAGTTATTCGGTTCAACTCGAATAAAAAATTAAGTTTTTCGGTTTAACTCGAATATGAATTACACAATTCGAGTTATCCGAAAATTCGAATAAGAAAAAACAAAACTACGTCGTTTTAATAAATGTTTACTTTTTTAAAATATAAAATTCAAAATAATTAAGTTAAAAAGCAAATCTATATCGCTTTGATAAATGTTTACTCATTAAGTTAAGAGACAAAATCATTATATTGTTCATGTAATTAAATAATCTTGTACTTCGTCTATTAATTAAATAATCGGTCCATTTAATCGCAATATTAAGTATAAATAATAGGATTCGTTAACTCGACTCAATTTGACTCAAAATTTTTTGACTCGATTCGATTCGAAAAAAATTCAAATTTAGTTTGATTGCTAAAATAGGATTTATTAAATCGACTAATTCGAAAATTTTTAACTCGATTCGACTCGATCGAATACTCACCCCTAATTACAATCAATTGAGTAAAAGTTTATTACTGAGGTCATTAAACAACAAGATAAGGAAAACGGCCAAAAAAGCTTTCTATGGATGTTTTAGCTAGGCCTAAAAAGAATGGTTAATACACTGAAAGGTCCATGGAAATCCGGCTTGACCAGCCATTTCTCTATAAAATTCATCATTTTACTATCAAACTTGCATATAATCATCAAACCTCAAAAGTTTTAAATTCTATATTACCACTACAGAGAATTATGTTTATGAGTTAACAGGCTTTCCATTTAATTTGGGGAAAGGGTCTTGCTTGCTTAAAACTACTACTTTGCTCTTGTGAGCAAAGTACCCTTTCACGAGATTTTTGTATATAAGAATGGTCATTATACACTCAACCTGCAAAATGGAACAAAAAGGAATGGTAAATTCTCATTACCAAACACAACTGTAGGGAAGACTGTAATCGGAAAATACATACCTCGTCTAGATCCATGTCCATCTCAAGCCATTTCAATGCTTTGACAATTACTTCCAACTTCAACTGGTGAGCTTTGCTTGGGTCCTTTTGCTTTTGGATGAAGTAACTATGAGATGAGAATGTTCAGAATCAATATTATGAGCAGCAACGATTCAAAATGAAGGGTCATTTCGTGTAAAGCACTTACATTTTTTTCACCAATCTTTGGTAAACTTGGAGCTCCAGCTTCTCCAGGACAAGGTACACACCAGATCTCAAAAACCTTATAGATGGGGCGAAATACTTAGATCAGTCTTAACAAGGGGATTTCATTATCAACAGAATTATGGAAGATAAACTTACTGGTCTTCATGTTCTTGGAGAGCATGCCGAAGAAGACGGAGATCACCCCTTTTTAGAGCTTGTACAACATCATTGTACTGCAAATACAACCATTGCTAATTACTAATTTAATACATTGAAACAATAGCCAAAGCTTTTAGAAAATATATGCAATTTGCCTTTTTCATTCATCCAATTTTCTTTTGTTCCCTTTAATATTAAATCACACCATATATACATCTCCAAAAAAAGCATGAGTATAAAGCATCTAGATGTACGTAAGGACTACATAGAAAGAAAAATAAGTACAATAAGAGAGAAACTGTACCTCAAGGAGGTTATACTTCTCTAGGAGGCAAGTTTTAGGTAGGATGCCCAATGAAAGCTTGACTGGTATCAAGTATTTCAATATCATCCTACAAAAATCAAACCAAATAAGAAGCAAGAAATGCTAAAAACTAGACTTAACCTGCTACCTCATGTCAAAGTTTGATGCAGAAGTAAGATTATGTAAAACAAGTTGCTCGACAGTTTAGGATTGATTTAAATTTATCCAGTGAATTTGAATGATGAGGATGTTACTACAGTTCTTTCTATCATTTTCCAACCTCTAACGTCAAAGCATCCACAACTGGGATTTTGGATTACATTGAAGATAGAAATCACTTTGTATGAATATTAAAGGAGTTCATTTAATACTGAAAGAAAAATTAACTTCATCCACAGCTAGATCGGATCAATTTTGATACTTCCATGAATATAATAAAATGAGAGAAAGAAAAAACAGAATAAGGACATTAATGATAAGTAGAAAAATCGTCAAGAAATAGATTAGAAATACTAGTTGAAATGAAATAAATTTGAATCATATGTGTTTGAGGCAGTTACATTAAAAGAGCAAAATTTTCACCTAGTTGTCAAATGCCACATTAGACATCAAAATGATCAATGCAGCTACAACTTTTAATAAGGCAGTTATTATGGCTTCTGTACCATGCAGATGCAAGATATATATACCAAAAGCACACATAAACAAACCTTATATTTGCTTCTCTAAGAGGGTTGCAATGTGTCAAGGCATATGATAATTTATGGTCAGCCTGCCCAGTCAAACAGTATATAGGACAAAGAGTAAGTTCCCATTATATTGAATTTCTTCTCACTCTTAAAACCAGATAAAATTAGTAATGAGAAGCTCAGGTGCTAGTTCTAAGCAGGGTCCCAAGTCTAAATGATTAATCATGCTAGACAAACACACGAAACACAATCACAAATGAAGTTTATATCTCAAAAGGAAAGAAGGAAAGCTTTCTCCATGGAATTTAAATCACTTACGGCAGGAAAATTTTCATTAAAAACTTCCAAACGCCCAGTGTAATACATGTAGGTGACCTGGAAAAGGAGGAAGCATTCATCAAATGGCTTGCCGTTTGTACACATGGAAAATTCCAGGGGGAAGATAAAAGAATTACTTTGTCTCTTCTAGGAAATTCTTCAAAGTCAAAAATACGAGCAGTTTCAATACTTCTTATTACACTTCGACAGAGGTGTACTGTACCAAGCTGCAAAATAAAATTTAATGTTCATATGCAGCATAGTCAATAAAAGAAGATACTCATAACTGATGTTCGGATGGAAAATCATTTGAGTTTCTTTTGTTGTGCATGGTGGAGGAGGAGAACACAATATCCTAGGCCGGGGGCTGAGAAAAATCTTAAAACGCTTCTTAACCTCATACCTAGTTCTAAGCATTCAATCCATTTTCCAAAACCAAATTCACTATAAATATAGAACAGCAAGCCAAAATATTATGTGCAAAGCAGCAAGCAAAGTTAGAAGAAACATAAATATCACCTTGAAGTAGATTTTAAACAGTTGGCAAGTCACATATAATGCTCCGACACGTTTTGGGCCTTTTCCCTGTAATCCATGTGTCATAACCAACAATTAGGAACAATGGCAATTAATTCAGCAAATGAAGTCTAAACAACTTGATAATAGGCAGAGAAAGTATTTTTAGAAGACAAAAGAACCTACAGCGAGAACACCAAATACTTTCATAAGGAATGAGCCAGCTCCTTTCAACTTCTCAGGGGACTTTCCATTAGAAGATAACTCTCTATCAGCCTACAATTACAATATCCCAAACTCAATTTACATAAAATTCAAATTGTTTTATGAGAAACCACAAACTACAAGGTTTTGCCATCAATATACCCTTTCAGCAAGAACCCTAATTTCATAAGCAATAACATACAAAGCCTCCAATGCCCACGCTGATTCCCAATTTCGAAACTCCTGAATAAAAGCACTGCCATTACAAGATTCCAACAATTACCACATTGCATAAACCTCTCTAATTAATTAGAGAAAAGACTGAACAATATCTTGAAAACCTAAAATAAAAAACGGAAAAAAGTAAATTACTTTGCAAATTTTTCAAACGCATGGTAGGCTTCAACCAAGTTTCCAAGTCTGTTGCTTTGCAAAGAACGAAAAAGCGGGGCCAAAATCTCACCAAACTGGGAAAACTTATCCGATTGTTTTATCAATCTATTAGCATCCTATCACAAAGAAAAAGGGGAAAAAATTCAAAATTTGACAAATTTCTTATGACTCCTTAAATAATAGATAACAAGAACAAGCAAAAAAAAAAAGAGATAGACCTGGAAGAAGTTTAGGGCGTCCGCAAGGGAAAGGAGAGAAGGAGAGTTGGAGGAGAAGGAAAAGAGCTGAGCAAGGGAAGCTACATCTTGGTACGAAACGGCGTCGCAGAACTTGTTTAGGTAATCTGTGATTCTTCTATGGGCTTCTCCCATGCTTGGGTACGCCATTGCTGCGCTAACGTTTTGATTCTTCTGATCTTATCAACCAATATTTATGTACAAAATTTGTCTTTCTTGATTAGCTGCTCTGCAACTTCAACACTAGTTTGTAGTTTCCCACCTAGCCTTAGTTTATTTAAGGTTGCATTTTGGTTACCGAAGTTTCAATTGCTAGGTAACGGTTACAGAACGTTATCCATTTATTACAATTTGATCATTATGTCATCACTCAACTTTAAATTGGGATATTCATAGTTGGGCTAAAATCAAATTAATAATTAGAATCGATCTAATTCGGTTAATTGATCATGTGTGAATTTAGTTTAGTCGAAGATCAGTTTAGTGATTTTTTAAATTTTAATTATTAATTAATTCGGTTTGAAATCAAGTAATTAATCGAATTAACCAATTACCAAAATATTTGTCATTTTAAGACTTATGTAGTGTTTGGTTGTTAACTTTTAAGACTTATTTAGTGTTTCTAGTATCTTATTTGTTATTTTCATCTCCATTTAAAGTTTTTAAACTATTAAATAAAAGAAAATGAACATTAGCAATGTATTTTTACATGTTTTATACTTATTTTAACCAAAAGACAAAAACACATAAATTTTGGTTAATTTGATTAACTGACCGAATTAATTGAAATATTTCGATTTGGTTAATGTATTTGAAAAAAAAACTTCAATTCGGTTAACAATTAAAGATTTTTACATTTTGAATAATTCGGTTATTAATAATTCGATTTGGGTATTAACCAAACCGATCGTTTGAACATCTCTATTTAAGAGCGTAACAAGTATCACAAGTGATGTTAAATGTTGATCGGCTTCCATGTCATCTCCACGTAATTTAAACATGTTTTTTTAATCTTTTTTTCTTTATATTCTTTTTTTTTTTTTCATTTCTTTTCTCACCGTCTCTTTTAGAGCTATCCAAGGGTCAAGTTACTCGCTCAAGTCCGAAAACTCTCTCGAAATATGAGAGGGTTTAAACAAGTAGACAACCCGAAAAATGAACTTGAACAAAAATACAAGCCTACTTTCTAATAAATCGGGTTTTAGGTATAATTTTTAAAATTCGAGCTTAGCTTGACCCAATTTGTAACCCATTAACTCCTCTCCGTCGCTGAATTAGGGTTCAGAGTATCACCAAGCAATTCCAAACAATTTATATCAAAATGTGTCATTCAATATTAAGTAATGAAAACTCATTAAGAACCTATAAAAAATTATGCAATTTGGGCCTTAAATCGGGCTTTTGAGGCCCTAAAAATAGTTTAGAAACAATTCGGGACTAATTTGAAACAAATCAGAGGGTTTAAGAAAAAGTTGCAAAAATGTGAAAACAAGGGTCACACAACTGTGTGACATAGCCCAAGCCGTGTAACAATCGAACAAGGGACACATGGCCGTGTCCTATCCCGTGTCCTCACCCATGTAACTTACTGAGTAGGGTCACACGGCCGTGTCGCAGGCCATGTAACTCTCTGACTTGCCACACACAGCCGTGTGCCTCATTAACTTAAAATATTAGGAATTTCACAAATGATACACGGCCATGTGACAGCCCGTGTCCCAGGCCTTGTGCACCAAATTTGACCCAAAAGGCATGCTATTTTAAGATCAAACCATACCTATTCCACCACTCCAATTATGCACACATTCAATAGACCTAGACACTACTCCAACACACCTAAATGTACCAAATCAATCAACCTGTTTCATCCAACCAATATGCCATTCAAAGGCACCACATATATATATATTACACATTTAGTCTAAAAAAATGATCAAAAGACCTCTTTTATAAGACATTAAGCAAATAATCATTTCACTATGACTAAAACCACTTCATTCAACAACTAAACATCAAAGTGTTCATATATGCATTATATATGTATACTTGTTTCATCAATACAAAACATACCCTAAGCAAAACACACATCTCATTCAAGAACTACATCTATCAACTTTTCAAAACCACATATTTATCTATATATACATGCCACTACCCAAAGATACAAAAACTACCAACTTAGATGGATAATGTGAGCCAGTTGGTTGATCCTTCCAAAGAGTCAGCAAAGATTATTTACAAAATAATCGACAAAAACCCGTAAGCTTACATAGTTTAGTAAGTACATAGTATAACATTTAATATAAATACAATTAAACATGATTCACATTTTATTTGATTACTAAAATTTCAAGAATACAAATGATGAGATTATGTAACTATATAATGTTCTTAAAGATACCAGAATAAAATCAAGAGCATGTATATGCCTTTAGGAGTACCGAAGTACTAACAAGGGCACGAATGTGTATTCAAGGGTACCAAAGTACAAACAGGGGCACAAATGTGCATTCAGGGGTACCGTAGTACAAATAGGGGCACGAATGTGTATTCAAGGGTTCCGAAGTACAAATAGGGGCATGAATGTGCATTCAAGGGTACCAAAGTACAAATAGGGGCACAAGTATGCATTTAAGGGTACCAAAGTACAAACAGGGGTACAAATGTGCATTCAGACATTAATTACCTATAAACATATTAACTAAAGAACAATAATTTAAGAATACAAATAGACTTTGGTGTACATATTGAAATACTATTTACTTACCTATGATTTAATTCCAGTCAACACGCAAGGACTATTCTCTATTTTTCCCTTTCCTCGGTTATTGTCTTTTTGATTCAAGTCTTGATCTATATAATAATTAAATACAATATATTAATCTCATACACATTTCACATTCCATTCAATACATATGGCCCTTAACTGTTCATTAATTACACATTTTCTCTAAACTTTTACAGCTTTTGCAATTTAGTCCTCTAACCCGAAAATAATGAAATTAACCATTTTGTCAAATTAAAAATTATAGTCGAATAATCTAGGCCCTTAAACAATCCCAATTATACTTCTAAATCACCATCAAAACTTAAAATTTTGACATTTTAACAATTTAATCCTTAAATAAAAAACTAATAAAAATTACTTCTCACAACAACCAAATACCACAATCAAAGCTTCAAACACATAACTATCATAAAAAAAACAACCAAAATTCATCAATGACAACTTCTAAAATTTTTAACAGATTCAAAAACAAAGGTACGGGTTAGCTGGACCTAGTTACAATGATATAAAAACATAAAAATCACAAGAAACGAGTTGGAAATTACTTACATGCAAGCAAAGAATATAGCCAAACCTCAAGTTTGATAAAAATGGTGTTTTAACACCCTAATTTTTGGTTGCTTCCTTATGGAAGAGGATGATACTAATTTTAATTAGTTTTCTTTAGTTTTGTTTTATTACATTACCATTTTACCCTTAAATTTAAACTTATAAATTAACAACTAAAAAGGTCCTTAACCGTCCATCCAAAATTTTATGGACTAACTACTTCATAAGTCCTCTTTTATTTGATGGTTAAACTATCAAATCATTATAATTCAATTATGTCCAGATTTTAAACCTTTTTCAACTTAGTCCTTTTTCTTAAATTAGCTATCTAAACATTAAAATTTCAAATCCAAATTTTAATATGACTCTAATGACTCCGTAAATATTCTATAAATAAAATTTACGAGTCAACAGGACGGAAATTTGTGATCCAGAAATCACTGTTCGTTACCACTGAAAAACGGGTTATTATACGATTGCATATAAAATATATATTATATATTATATTTATTAAAACCAACCCAGATTCAAATGTTTTTAATCTATAGTCTAAATCTATCTTAAACAAAACCCAGAGCACAACTCGAACCCAAACAACTCCTAAAAGGAATATAGAAATCTAAGACACTTGCCAAACCCCACTCATTTAAACTATATATAAATAGCCTAGGTGATTACTTTAAAGCATTAAAGGTTAGTTTAGTAATGTTTTTAAAAGGTATTTTTAAAAAGTGTTGTGAAAAAATACTTTTAAAAAGTTTGGTTTAAGATTTGAGTGTTTAGCATTGCTATCAAAAAGTACTTTTGAGAAATAAAATGTTCATTTTATAAATGGTATTATCAAATAACAAATATGTATTTAAATAATGTTTAAATTAGTTAATATTATTATATTTTAGTAAGAATATAAAAATAATTTATTATAACTTGTTAATATTTAATATATGAAATATAAAATTTAAATATTTTAAGCAATAAATATTAATTATTTATAAAATTTAATTAAAATATATAAACTATATTTTAAATATTTAAATATAACCATTAAATATTTTTAATTAATAATTTTAATACATTTGTAATTAAGCATCAAGAAAAAAAAAGGAAAAGTACAACATTGTTGTATGGGTAAAAAAATAATTAAGCACCAAAAATTCTTTTGGGAGAGGAAAAGTTAAAAATTTTAGCTTCTCATTTTCAAAAGTGCTTTTGAAAAGCCAAAAATTTCAAACAAAAACAGCTTGTTTAGCACAATTTTTTTTCCAAAAGTATTTTTTAAGCAAACCCTTATGCATAACAAGGGTGAAAAGGAAACATTAAGACAATATTGGTTTAATAAAATATTTTAGGTAATTCAAAATTCAAATAAAGGAACAGTCAACGCTTCATTCAAAGATGATGATAGTTTAACATTATTTAGAAGACCATGATTTTTCTGTTATACATTTAGCATTCAGCAATGATGGACAAATGAAACTAGGCATATTTAAATAGGACCAGGCTGGGCCAAACCCAAATTACCAATATTTAAATAGGGACAAACTTAAATAAAATGTCATGTCCATATTTCGAGTCGGGTTGAGCTTAAATAGAAAAAATGTTTAAAAATAATTTATTTAGGTCTAATTCGGTCCAACCCACAAAACTCTAGTTTTTCTCTTTCTTTTTTCTTTTCTCTCTTCTCCACCCATTACAACCCTAGCCACCATCATCCAACCCGCCATTGGAATGATGTGGCTCAAAAAAACTTTAAAAGAAAACAAAGAGAATAGAAGATAAAATGAATAGAATATGAGAGAAATCAGGAAGAAGAATACTTGTCTACTTTCTTGCTTGCTCTTTTCTAGTTCTACATAGCATAATAAAGGAAAGAAAAACAATAAGGAAATCGGTTTAAGAGTTTGTTACAAAAAAATATAATTGTTGCTGACTAAGCCACTTATCCAATAAGCCTCGTTTCATCTAACTACTTCTACGTATCATTTTCATTAAACTAAACACTACAATTTCCATTAATTTTGATTCTGCCCCATAACAAATACCCTCCCCTCAAAGATATCCTTGACCTCAAGGATCAAACTGAGGAAAACTACTCCTTAATTGTTCAAGAGTATCTCATGTAGCATTTTCTGGAAATAAATCTGCCCACTCTACTAAAATATCAGTCACAACATTGTTGCCATGTTTGACCATTCAACGATCTAAGATGCAATCTGGCTCTTTAGACCATGCACCGTGGTCATCAACCATATGTAAAGCTTCATGAGTTGAAGTTGGTCCTACATGTTTCTTGAATTAGGAAACATGGAATGTAGGATGGAATCTAGACCCTGGTGGAAGTTGCAAACAATAAGCCACCTTCCCAACTTGAGCTAGCACTTGAAAAGGACCAAAGTATTTTGGAGATAACTTTTGATTCAAGATTCTTCTGACAGTATGTTGCATATATGGTTGCAACTTTAAGTAAACCCAATCACTTTCCAGAAAATGTCTCACTTCTATGCTTGTCAGCCTACTACTTCATTCGTTCTTATGCTCGTTTCAAATGGAATTGAAGCAACTTTTAAGCAGCTTCTTCTATTGCAAGCTTCTGTCAATTGATAACACTAGAGAAGTGCCTGCCAAGTAAAGCATGTGATGTAGAGGGGACTAGCCATAAAGGGCCTCATAAAGAGTGGTGTGGATGGCTAAGTAATAAGTAGAGTTGTACCACCACTCAACCATAGGGAGCCACAAGAGCCAATCTCTTGGCCTCTCCCTAATCATGCACCTTAGGTACCCTTCAAGACATTTGTTGAGGACCTCAGTCTACCCATCCGATTCTGGTTGATAGGCACTTGACAAATTGAGCCTTGTTCCTACTCTTCTAAACAAATCCTACCAAAAGTTACTGACAAAGATTTTATCTCGATCAGATATAATGGAATTTAGCATTCCATGAAGCTTGAATACATAGTTCAGAAATTTTTGTGCTATTACAGCAACTGTAAAAGGATGTTTAAGTGGCAAGAAGTGGTCAAACTTAGTAAGGCGATCTACCACTACCAGAATGATAGACTTTTCTTTAGATTTTGGCAGCCCTTTTAGAAAATCCATACTAATAGAAAACCAAGTTCTGTTTGGTAAAAGTAAGGGTTGTAACAGACCAAGTTTGGCTACAATTTCATCTTTACATCTTTGGCAAATTGGACACTCCTTAACCTACATTTTGATACCTTGAGTCATTCCCTTCTAATAAAGCTAAGAAGCCATCCTCTTTCGAGAAGCTTGGATACCAGAGTGGCCTCCCATAGAGCTAGCATGAAAATGGTGGAATAAAGCTTGTCTAAGACTGTCATCTTGGCCAACAACAAATTTACCATTCCTTATTAAGAATCTACCATCCCACATGAACTTAGGATGTTGAACAGGCTGGTGCTGAACCTCTTCACATAGTTTGTTAATCTGCCATCAAATTGGTACAATGTTTGAACTCTTTCCAACAACTTAAAGACCACAGTGCTACTAGTCAATTGACATACTTGTCCTTCCAGAAGTGACTTGTTTCGAGAAAGAGCATCAACTACAGCATTAGAAGATCATTTTCTGTAAATGACCTCATAGTCATATCCTAACATTTTTCCAACCCAGCTCTGCTGAAAAAGGGTTATAACTTGTTGGTCTAAAAAGAATATCAAGATTTGGTGATCAGTCATTATTTTAAAATGTCTTCCCACCAGGTAGGCATGCCATTTTCTCACAGCTAACAAAACAACAAGCATTTCTTTATCATAAATGGATAATGCCTGGTGTCTTACCCCGAGGCTTTTGTTGAATTGTCCTCTTTGCTGCAAGACAGCTCCAACTAGGGGTGAGCGTTCGATCGAATCGAATCAAATTGAATGAAAAATTTTGAGTTAATCGAGTTGACGAATCATATTTTATCATCCTAATTTGATTTGAAATTTTCTCGAATCGAGTCGAGTGAGATGGAATTTGAATTGAATCAAATCGAATATATTTGTTCGAGTTAAATTTTAAAAAATAATTTTGGGTCCTTGTAACCACTGTCACCCATCGTAATAAAATTTGTCCACCTTAATCAATTTTTTTTATTAACTTTCATCACCTCATAATTTATATATTAATCTTTTATATACGGGTTAGCTTCTTTGCTTGCTTAGTTGTTTCAATTATCTTCAGATTCTTGTCACTATGTATTTTGGAATTAAAATATATATTAAATGTAAAATGTGATTTTTTAATAAAAGTTATTTTAAAGATAAAATGTGAAATTGATACCAATATAAAATTTTAATACTTAATATTTTATGGCATAATTAATAATTCAATTTTAATATAAATATTCAATATGACTAAACAATTCAATAATATAAATAATATAAAATGTGAATTTTAATTTAATAATATAAATAGTAGATATAAATAAAATTATTACTATTTATGTTTAGTGATTTTTTGGATAATTTTGATTTTTATTTGAGAGTAAAGGTGAAAAGTAAAAATTTAGGGAAAAATAAAAAGTTTTGAGGAATAAAAGTTTGAGGGAAAGTAAATAGGGGGAGGAAAATTTTGGAGGAAAAATATAAAAAAAAAATTGGGGGGGTGGGTTTGGGGTAGATGGGAGGTGGGATGAGAAGGGAGTAAAAGTTTTAGGGGAAAAGTGGGAGGAGTAAAAATTTGGGGGGGAAATAAAAAGTTTTGAGGGTTTTGGAGAGTAAAATTTTGAGAAAAAGTAAATGGGAGAGTAAAATTTTGGTGGGAAATGGATTTTGGGTAGATTGGAGGGTTAGGATGGGAGGGGAATAAAAGTTTTGGGGGGAAAGTGGGAAGGAGTAAAAGTTTTGAGGGAAAAGTAAAAAGGTTTGGGAGTTTGGGGTAAAAATGTAAAATATTATATTTTGATATTCAAATTATTCAAATTATTCGAGTTATTCGAATTCGAAAACTCAACTCGATTCAAACTCAAAATTCAAAAAAAGAAATTCGAGTTGACTCGAATAACTTGAATAATTCGATTCATTTAACTCGAAATTCAAATTTTTTTCGATTTTTTCTAGTCGAATCGAGTTTTGCTCACCCCTAGCTCCAACCCTAAAATCAGAAGCATTAGTGTCCACATAAAATTCCAAATTGAAATTAGGTAACACTAGCACTGGTGCTAAAAAAAGGACCTTTTTAAGCTTTTGGAATGCTGTAGTGGCTTGTGCATCTCAAGACCAAGCATCCTTTGTGAGTAAATTGGTGAGAGGTTGAGCTATAATACCATAGTGTTTGATAAAATGTCTATAGTAACCTGAAAGGCCTAGGAACCCCCTCAAGTCTCTTATGCAAATAGGAACTGGCCAATTGGCCACACAATCAACCTTAGTTGGATCCATAAGAACAATTCCATTGGTAATTACATGGCCCAAGTACTTAACCTTGTCAGTACCAAATGAACATTTGCTTTGCTTCACAAACAGTTGATGTTGCTTAAGAATCTAAAATATTTTCCTCAAGTGTCCCAAATGTTCCTCCCAAGTAGTTGAAAACATCAAGATGTCATCAAAGAATACTAGAACCGACCTTCTTAACAAAGGCTTGAAGATTGCATTCATGAGGGCTTGAAAACCTGATGGTGCATTGGTGAGGCCAAAGGGTATCACTAAAAATTCATAATGTCATTCATGTGACTTGAAAGTTGTTTTATGAGTATCAGCTTCATGCATCTGAATCTGGTGGTACCATGATCTAAAGTCTAGCTTGGAGAACACCCCAGATTGGCCTAACTCATCCAACAATTCTTTAAGGATGGAAATAGGAAATATGTCCCTAAATTTTAGCTGGTTGAGTTGTTTGTAGTCAACACAGAGCCTTCAACTTCCATCCTTTTTTTACCATGATTATGAAAGAAGCAAAGCTACTATTACTATCCATTATGACTCCCACTTGAAGTATCTCATGTATAATCTTTTCCATTTCAGCTTTCTGGACAGATGGATATTTATAAGGCTTCACTTTGACAACCACTCTCTCAACCTTTAAGGGAATCTTGTGGTCCTACAACCTTGTAGGTGGTAATCTAGTAAGGGTATTGAAAATATTAATAAATTCCTCAATAAGCAACTTCAAATCAGTAGGAAATTGAAAAGAAGATCCTGAAAAGGAAACCTTTACAATAAATGTAACACCTCTAACCTGTATCCATTGTCAGAATAGGGTTACGGAGTATTACTATACTAACAAAACATTACAACATACATTTCATACATTAATATAAACATAACATAAATCATTCACTTACATACATATCGTCCATAAATCAAGCCCTCGAAGCCCTAGAAATGCATTAGAAATAATTCAAGACTAAATTGGAAACATTTGGAAAGTTTAAGAAAAAGTTAAAAAATTTTGACTGCAGGGGTCACACGGCGTGTCGCTAGGCCGTATGCCTCACACGCCCATGTCTCAAGCCATGTAATAATTGAATTAGGGACACACAATCGTGTCCCAAACTATGTCCTTACCCATCTAACTTTCTGAGTAAGGTCACTCGGCCATGTCATACACCCGTGTGTTAGGTCGTGTGTAACAGCTCGTTTTCAGTGAAATCAAAGCAGTGGTTTTGAGACCACAAATTTAATGAGAAATTTTTTATTTTATTATTATTTTAATGTCTAAGGAATGTTTTAGGGTCATGTTAAAATTTCGTTAAGAAATTTTGACGTTTGCATGTTTAATTAAGTGAAAAGGACTAAATAGTAAAAGGTGAAAAGTAGAGTTCTATAAGTTAAAAGTATCAATTAGCTATGAAATTTTAAAGTAAGATTATTTATATGGTAATTAGACCATTTTATTATTATTGGACAAAATGAGCATGAAATTGATGTTTTATTAGTTTAAATTAAAGGTTAGTAAAGTAATTTAATAAATAAGTAAAGTAAAATAAAGAAACAAAAGGTATCATCTTCCAAAAACATTTTTCCCCATCGAAAATAAGGAAGAAATATTTATTTTTGCCCATTGAACATTTGCCTAACATTTCCCATTGCATGTAAGTGTTACTTTGTCTCGTTTTTAATGATTTCTATGTTTTTGAAGTCAAAGTAGCTTAATCTAGCTAGCCCGAGGGTCAATTTGCAAAACTGTTAAAGATTTAGGGTTTTTACATGAATATTTTTGTATGGTTTTTTATGTTTGATGGAAGATTATGAGTCATTGTTGTTAATTAAACGAGTTTTGTAAAGGGGTTTTTTTATGAAAATTGCATTTAGGGACTTATTTGTAAAAATGATAAAATTTTAAGTTAAATTCATGAAATTATGATTTGTACGAGTTGGTAGATGTCCCTAGTGAATTTGGGTAGCATGAAATAAGGATGAAAATGCTTAAATTTCAATTTATGAGTTTAAGGACTAAATTGTAAAAAGGTTAAAATGTTAGGGGTAAAATAGTAATTTTCAAAAAATGATTTGGATTGAATTTAATAATAGAAGTATTAAATGGAATGAATTTATTTATCTAGATCAAGATAGACCTCGTATAGATTTAGATCGCAGAAAAGCGAAAGCTTCAGATTGATCGACTACGTTTTTACGCTTTGTTTATCGAGGTTTGTTCATATGATTAAATAACTGTTTTAATGTTATGTTGATCTATATGTTAATATGTTATTTCCCGTGTAACTAAATGATGCAGATCCAACAATGTCACAATGATTATCGAGCCCCGTTTGAACCTTAGGAATTCGTAGGATACAAATGACATGTTATTAGGGTTTTCATGTTTTGGGTGTTGGTCTTGAATGTCCTACCAATGGTTGAGGTCCTGTATTTGTTATGGATACTCTACAGCTCATGTGAGCGACATCGTGTAGCTTACATTCCAATCCACAGCTCATGTGAGCAAACCCATTTCGCAGCTCGTGTGAGCAATGATGTAAAGGAAAAGCAAAAGGAAAAGGTTACGATTATATGTTTAGCACACTTCGTGTGAGCTTTCCCGCTTATCTGATGTTATTTTAAATGGTTCAATGGGTATAAAAAGGAAAGGAATGGTAAGTGTTCAAATGAACTATGTCATGAATCTATGAAAAGGTTTGAAATGGAAATGTTTGATGAAGGTATGTCTATGTTCATGAAAAGGATGAATTCAAAGGTAGTATGTTCATGTACACCTAGCTTACCTTATGATAATTCAAGTGAATTATGTACACCTAACTATGTTAATGCACTAACATGTGTTGTTGATGGTGCTTAAGCTTGAGACAAGCTTATGGTTGGATTTTATTATGCTTAATTTTAATGTTATGCATTGAAATGGTAAGTTATGTTCATGTTTTATGAACTTACTAAGCATTATGTGCTTACGTAGTTTTCTTTCCTATGTTTTATAGATAATCAAAAGCTCAATCTGTTTGCAAGCTCATCAAAGATTCTATCACACTATCTAGCGATTATATTGGTAGTTTTTGATGTTTTGGCCAAGGTTATAATGACATGTATAGGTGGACTTGTGTTTGAATGTTAGTTGATAAGTTTGGTATGTATATGTTATTTTGGTTGATGTACATTTTGGTACTTTTGATGCCCTGTTTGTATGTGTTAATATGGCTAAGTTATGATGCATGTTTGAGTGACCAAAATGGTATGTTCATGTGGAAGTTCTAATGTTCATAATTATGGTATATTTTGGAAGTGGTATTGAATTATATATGAATGATTGAGATATGGTAAGTGTACATGTTTAAGTATGTTTGAATGATTGTAATTGAGGTGCCTTGTATGACATATTGGTTGTATGATAATGGTCTATTGAATTGGTCATTTTATGCATGTTTTGGTAAGGTATTGAAGGTTTGAGATTGTGCACAAAATACTTTTAGGTACATGCTTGATTTGGATGATGGAAATGGCTTGATTTTGGCCAATTTCATGTTTACACGGCTTGAGACATAGGCGTGTGACTCAGCCGTGTGTGACACATGGCCATGTGAAATAGCCGTGTGTCCCCTATAGGTTTTAAGGTTTACAAGTCAAGCTGTTACACGGCCTAACACACGGCCTGGCACGAGGGCGTGTGGCTTGGTCGTGTGACCCAACTTCAAAAGTTACACGGGATTGAAAACGGGCTAGGACACGGCCGTGTGACCCCTGCAGTTTAATTTTTCCAACTTTTTCTTAAATGTTTCAAATGTTTCCAATTTAGTCCCGAATTGTTTCTAACGTATTTCTAGGGCCTCGAGGGCTCGGTTAAGGGACAATATGCATGTATATGAATGTATTATGTTATGTTTATATTAATGTTTGGAAATGTATGTGTTTATGTTACATTTATCCGGTAATGCTCTGTAACTCTATTCTGGCAATGGATACGGGTTAGGGGTGTTACACCGTGTAACTTTCAAAATAGCCCGACACGCCCGTGTTCCAGGCCATGTGCTAGGCAGTGTAACAGCCTGACTTGTATGCAATAAAACTTATAAGGGACACACGGCCGTGTTAGCAGGCCGTGTGTCACACAGGGCTGAGTCACACACCTGTGTCTCAGGCCGTGTGGACATGAATTTGCACAAAATCAAGCCATTTTCAACACCAAGTCAACCTAAAGGCCTTTAGTACACAAAATCAAGGCATCAAAACATGACGAAAACCTACATGAAATGACCAATTCAATATTCTAAGATCATTCAACCAATATGCCATACAAGGCACCTCAAATGCATTCAACCACAACTTACCTAAACATACCAATAATTGATCACATTTTCATCATCAAACACAATTCAACTTCTAAAAAATCATGCCACAAATATGGCCGTTAATACTTCATCACAAACATGCTACTTGAACCATACCATTCATGCATCATAAGTACCCAAAATGATATAGTTTGGCAAGCATCAAAAGGTACCAAATCTAAGCAACCTATACATGTCATAACCATCAACTAACATTCATAACCATCAACTAACATTCAACTATATACCAATACAAGTCCACCTATACATGCCATTATAACCTTGACCAAAACATCAAAACTACCTATATGTATACTGGATAGTGTGATAGATCTCCAACGAGCTTCCAAACCGATCGAGCTTCAGATGATCTATAAAACATAGGAAAGAAACTACATAAGCACATAATGCTTAGTAAGTTTGTAAAACATGAAACTTAACTTACCACCTCATCTAAATAAAATTAAGTATAGGCATATTGTACTCTAACCACAAGCTCGGCACAAGCCTAAGCACCATCATCAACACATGTTAGTGCATTCCTACATAATTCATTTGAATTAAACATTTTGTAACACTCCAAACCCGGCCTAGACGTTATGGTCGAATCTGGCGATTCACATTGAAGTGTTTTTTTCGAAAACATAGTTTCATTGGAAAACCCGTTCTATATTAAATCTCATTTATTATCTTAACAGAAATTTTAGGGTATCCTGTTCATTTAAAACTCAAGTTGTTTTTAGCAGAATGTTGATCATATTAGTTTGTTACTATACTTTAAAACAATGTTTGATGCGGAAGCCTTTATAGTATGTTACGAAAACGTGGTGTTTTGAAAAGCATTTATCTTTTGAGAATCCGCGTCCTACTACTCTTAGATATGAATTAAAATGAGCAAAATCCCAAATTAAAAGTTAAAATTTTAAAGAGGCCTTATTACAAAAAAAAAACCCAAATTAATTTTCTTGTAAATAAAAAGTCAAATATAGTAGCAGGTGCGATTGTGTGGCCACCTCCGAATCCCTCACAGCACCAATCCACCTAAGACTGGGGATTATCTGTACAGATAAACAGAGGGGTGAGTTTATGAAAACTCATTATGTAACCCCATATAAGCAAATAGCCAATCATGCCGTAGACAAGTACAGTCTGGGCTTAAGCCCACATTAATAATAATTCAGTTCAGTTGGGGCCTTAGCCCATTATAGTGACAGTAATAGTTTAGGCATGCAATTAGAAATCCTTCCCAACCAGCCTCTACACTCCACTCCGTCCAGCCCTACACTCCATGTGGGGCTAAAATCAACCCACCCATCCCTACACTCTAAAAATTAGCACCAGTTGCAGCACTAAACAGTATTTGCAGCAGAGCTGCCAGTACAGTACACTTTCTCCAATCATAATAATCCCATCCCCATGCAACATATCACACATGTATACAACATTTATATCATGGCATGCTCATATACAGCCATACAAAACATAAGGCATACAGTCATTTAATATCATAGGGGCATAACAGTCATTTTATATCAAAGGGCATAACAATCATTTTATCTCATAGAGGCATAACAATCAGTTCATCAGTTTGAATCTAGGTATACTTACCGACCCATCAGTAGGTCCACAATCGTCTCAGGTGACCCGTGCAACCTTAACAGTCAAACAGTAAAAATGGGCCTAAGGCCCATAATGCGCCCATGTGGGTTCACACGTCCGTATGGCCCACATAGCCTAGAATTGGTCTCGGCCATGTAAATTACACAGGTTGGCCCAATATTCTCTAGACGTTCATTTGGTTTACCCGTGTGGGGCCTACAAGCCCGTTGGGCCCACACAGCCCATTTCGACCCAACATGGCCCAAAACGGCCTAAGACCATGAAATCGCTCATGGTGGCCTCAATAGTCAAACGCCCACATTTTATGAGTTCAGATTACCACACGAGTTAGCGCACACTCGTGTCGTGTCAATTGTCATATTTTTCGGCTTTGCCGATTTACGATTTGTGCAGTGTTTAGACACCTAGTTTCTATTTGTTGAGAAAACTGCCCACACCTTTGAAACCTACACTTGACCAATAGTCCACAATTATTCATTTAAGCATTTACTCAATTGAATACACACAAGTTATCCCAATCGTTAAACTCATAACAACATTACCTTCGATCGAGTAAAGAGGGAAGTTTCGCCTACCCAAACGTTAATTACAAACCTTTTATTCTTCGAAAAGTTCCTAGGTAAGCACTTTAATCAACAAGCAACAAGATAACACTTTACTATTACACTTACCAACAACGCGAGAAAGAGAACCAACTACGAAGTGCAAGACTTAACAGCAAGTATGGAATGCTTACCAAAAAATAGAGAAGGGAACACGGTCAACCCCAAGAGAAAGAAAAGATTCGGCAACCAAGAAATGAAAGGGAAGGATGAAAGAAGGGAGAGGTTCAGCCAAGGGAAAAACAGTGTGGAAAACATTTGCTCACTATACACTAAGAGTAGAAGAACCAAACAGGTAGTTGGCAATGAAGGAGGAAAAAATGTTTGTTGTGAAAAAGGGCAAAACTAAAAAGAACAATGATCTAGTCGAACACACACCTCACAAAATTCAGCAAAAAGAAGAAAAAAGAGAGGGACGGTAAACTTGAGAGCAAAGAAAGCAAAAATAAAAATTGAATTTGCAAAAAAGAGAAAAAGAGAAAGGAAGCACTAGGAGTAATTTCAGCCAAAAAGGGGAAAGGATTTACCGTCGACAACTTGGGAAAAACAAATGAGGAGCATACCACTCTGGCCAAATTCTTGAGTTCCCGAAGTCCAATTTCGGCACAACACTCCCTCTCCTCTCACTTCCTTTGATTTTTTCCAAAAATCCCTCCTCAAATCTCTCCAATCGACCACACCTCCCCTCAACAACCCAATTTGAATTCTCCTCAACCACTTCAGTGTTTCAGTCAATCCACAACACCCTATAGCACAGCAGCAAAATAAATACTCCACTGTCCCCACCAAGATTCGAACATCAATCTTCTGGCATAGGTAACACGCCACTTACCAACAGACTCTCTATGTCATGCTTTACCCACAATAATTTAAAAGCCTACTAACTATAGGCAAGGGTTTATTCCTTAAAAACAAAATTTTTTTCACATGGCCAAGCTTGAACCTAAGACTTTTCAGACACTCCCAAACACACCCAAATCACTTAACCCCTAAGACAGGAAGATAGTTGTGTTACAAACATACAAAAATAAATACTTAGATTTTGAGGCGTTACACATATGATAATTTATGTCCATGTGAACATATATCATTTGTATCATTCAATCTTTCCATGAACATAACATATTACCATATGAAAACTTACCTTTTCAATCTTTTTCATTGCCCGTTGAACCAACTAGAATATTATCGGATACTCGGGAAAGCTCACACGAAGTGTGCTTAAGTATATAACTGCAACCTTTCCTTTACATTGTTGCTCACACGAGCTGTGAATTGGGCCTGCTCACACGAGCCATGGGTTGGAATGTAAGCTACACGTTGCTACTCACACGAGCTGTGGAGTATCCACAAACCGATAGGACATTCAAGACCAACTCTCGAAACATGAAATCCTTAATGACATGTCATTTGTATCCTATGAATTCCTAAGGTTCAACTGGGACTCATTAACCGTCATAGCATGATTTTGGATGTACATTGTTCAACAGCATTTTAAATACATATTAACATATAATTGAAACAATATAAACATAATAATCCATACATTCGAACTTACCTCGACGACTAGGGCGTAGAAACAAGCCCAACTAATCCGAGGCTTTAACTTTTCCCCGATCTAGATTTGTATGTGGTCTCTCTTGATCTAAATAGACAAATTTAACCCATTTCATATCCCTAGCATTCAATTTAGTCCACATTTCATATTTTACAAAATTACTATTTTACCCCTAACATTTTAACTTTTCAAAATTTAGTCCTTAAGCTCATAAATTTAAATCTAAGCATTTTCATCATTTTCTCAAGCTAGCCGATTTCTCTAGGGACTAATATCAACTCATGAAAATCATCATTTCATAGATCTAATATCATTTTTACAAATAAGTCCCTAAATACAATTTTCATCAAAAATCACTTTACAAAACTTGTTTATTTATCAACAAGGACTCTTAATCTACCATTAAACATCAAGAATCACACAAGAGCATTCTTGGTACAACCCTAAATCTTTAATAGTTTTGCAAATTGATCCCCCAGCTAGCTAGATTAAGCTACAACGACTTCAAAAACATAAAAATAATTAAAAACGGGATCAAAATCACTTACATGCAAGTAATGGTAGCTGGCAAAACTCCAAACCCTAGCTATGGCTATTTTTGCTCTTGATTTTCAGTGGAAGGAACTTTGAAAAAGATGATACAATGGTTTTTACTTAATTTACTTTAACTTATTAATTAAATTACTTTATTAACCTTACATTTTAACTTACAAATCACTTAATTTATGTCCATAAAAGTCCACTAACTATTTGAATGGTCTAATTACAATCTAAGTCTTCTCACATTAAAGTTTCATAAACATTTGACCCTTTTTACTATTAGAACTCCACTTTTGCACCTTTTACGATTTATTCCTTTTCTCTTAATTAAACATGCAAACATCAAAATTTCGTAACGAAATTTTCATACGTCCTTACTACCATCCCATAGACATTAAAATAATAATAAAAATAATAATTTACTCATCAGATTTATGGTCACGAAACCAGCATTTCAATTTTACCAAAAACGGGCTATTACAGTAGAAGTCATGACCATGGTACAAGTACCTAACCAATGGTCCTTCATAGGAAAGTTGTAACACCACTCATCCGTCTCTGTCACCAGAATCAGATTACAGAATACTAAAGTAATCAACAGAAAGAGAATATGTGAATTTAATTTAAAAATCCAACAAATCAAGCATCAAATCTTAAACAATCAAACAAACTTGGTTTTCATACAAATTTGAACTTAAATCAAGCTTACGGAAGCTTTTAAATTGAACAAGAATCAAATAAGGACTTAAATAAAACTTAACAAAAAGTGGGGAAAATTTGTAAACTAGGGTCACATGGTCATATGGCGAGGCCATGTGACAAGATAAGGCTGTGTAGAGCTAGATAACATGGTCGTGTATCCAAACCGTGTCACAAACTGAAGCCGTGTAAAATAAGGTCACACGGCTTTTTCGTTAGGTCGTGTAATAAACTAAGACCGTGTGGACCTAAATGTAAAATTTTGCAAACATTCACATGACCATGTAGACAGGCCGTGTGAGAGACTGAGATCGTGTATACTCATAATCACACTATCCATACAGAGCACACGGCCATGTCACTTTCCCATGTGTGACACACAGTCGTGTGTTAACCCGTATGTGCCAAAATGTACCTTATAAACCAAGTCACACAATCAATTGTTTACTCAAGCTACAAGCATGCCACTAACATTTTAATAAACCTATTCCAAATACACCAAAAGTATACCAAAATATGTCATTTGCCTAGTTCTAACCAATATGCCATAAGACACCATCACAAACAATATCAAGTACCAAAGTGTTTCCTATTTCATACCAAGTTTAGGCATAACTAAACAAATGTCTTATGAAACATCAAAAATTCAATAACTTCTATCATCAACCATTAGCCAGATATCAAAGTATTTCCATCCATGCAATTGACACCAAAAGAACAAATGCACCTAACATGTTTATAACAATCAAACCAAATATCAAACATTATACGATATATTCTAAGCAAAATCTCACCTATCTAATTGTTCCATAACATATTTTGACTAACTAAAAAATCATCTCATTCTATCGCATACCAAGCTTAATTACTACCTTCAAAATTATTATATCAAGTCATGAGCAACCACATCATTTAGCCAACAAGCACACATCATTTGTGCAATCACAAAACATACTTACTTTTACAAAACACTTATGTATATATAAGTCACTTCTATTATATGCCACATAACTGAAATAAAATGTTTTCAAAGTTCACCAAAAGATGGCTAGATAGTGTGATCTTCAAGTTGATTCGATCGTTAGGTTCCACAGAACAATAACTACAGGAAATAGGAAAATAAAATAAAGTATGCTTCAATTGAGCTTAGTATGTTCACAAGTTGAAAACAATATAACATACCTTATTATCAAAGTTTAATTAACAAAACAATTAACTAACATTTAACTTGTCACCACAACCATATCGAAAGGTGAGTTCATCACATACAAGCCATATAACCTTTCAATTGTACAAGTTGATTCAATACCAAATCAAATTAACATATCAATAAGCATAAACATATTTTCAAGTCATTCATCAAGATTTTATCACAATACACCAGTTACTAGTCATTTTTTCTTTTAATAATCATGATTCAGCCCTTAAATAGATACAGATACTCGGTTATCCATCCAAAACACATCAGAATGCTCAAACGAGCTAATCCAACCAAGAACACGCCTGGGCACCGAGTGCCAAGCTCAAAGGCTAACATCCCTCTAGAAACACGCCTGGGCACAAAGTGTCAATCCCATAGGCATCACACCCTCCCTCAGAAACACATCTAAATCACTATAAATATAACTCATAATTCACAACAAATGTTGGATTCCGATACATTGAATGTATAATAATATATCATCTGTCATCATCTTGTCACATATCAAACCCATACATCGCACAAAATAACATATTACCATGCCAATTGTATCCTATGCAATGTTCATCCAGGCTCAGTACATATAACAATATTACACGTTTCAATCTAGTCCTTTTTCTCACATTATACCAATTTGCAACATTTAAGCATACATTCAAATATTCCCAAAATATACAATTCAATGTAGATATTACAAAATACATGGGACTATACCTTGTGAACTTACTAGGGGAAAACAACAAAGATAGGAGTGTTGGGGACTAATATGTAATTTTTTCCTTGATTATTTACCGATTTTTTTACCTATACAATAATTTATTCCAATTTATTAGTCCCAATTACCTTATAACATTTAATTTAATGCATATGAACTCCTATTAACATTTTTAAAATTTTCCTCTGAGTTTGTATTTTATTCAATATAGTCCCTAAAAGCTGAAACAAGCTTATTTTTTACAATTAAGAATAAAACTTGAAGAAAAATTCATTTCCATCCTTTTAAAGCTTACAAGTAATGAAATTTACATGAAATTATGCCAAATTTAACATATTATCATTTTAGTCCCTAAACTCAAAACTATTTAAATTTATTTTACAAAATAGTCCTATTTCAACATCATGCTTCAAACTCAACCATTAACATACAAAAAGCTTTAAAAACAACAATGGTAACTTTTCAAAACTTTGACAGTATTACAAAATAGTCCCTGTGCTAGCTAAATTAAGCTACAACAATATCAAAAACATAAAATTTACTAAAAGCGGGCTTCAAATTCACTTTCATGCAAGGACTAAGCTTGAGCGAACTTCCTTGGCTACCAAAAATGGTTTTTTCTATGAGAGAGAAATAAAATGGAGAAGATGATATTTTATTTTTTATGTTTTAAGTTTTTATTTACTTTATTTTAACTTTAATTAAACTAAAATTATTAAAATAATAACTATAAATGGTAAACTAGCATGAATAACCCTAAATTTTAATATAAAACCATTCAATTTTGTTTTTGTAGTCAATTTGCTCTTATAAACTAATAGCAATTGAATTTTTCAATTTTTACGATTTAGTCTTTTTTCCTTAATTAACTAATCAAACATCAAAATTAACGGACCAAACTTTAGTACGACACTCTAATAACCTCATAAATATGAAATAAATAATATTTATAGACTCACTTGTCTGAATTATGGTGTGGGAACTACTTTTTTCGACACCATTAAAAATGGGCTATTGCAAAAGCATTTTGAAGTTTGACTTGCTATCATCAAGTGAACCATGCCTAGAAGAATACCCCTTAAGGTACAAGGAACTCCTTCAGTTATAAAGTGCATGGTCATTGACCCAAAATTCCAATTGATCAATCCCAATGAAAGTAGCCACTAGATACCAAGGACTAGATCACACCTTTTCATGGGTAACAACATGAAATCAATCACAAATGTGGATCCCTATGCTTTCCAATGAACCCTTCTACAAGTTCCTTGAGTAAACACACTCCTCCCATGTAATATCCAGGATTTAGGGGTTATGCATTTTCACTTGAATGTCGCAGTGGCATGTTGTGTACTGTTTGTATGTGTTTTGGGGACTTTGGGAACTTTAGAATGTAGGAGAATGCCTTAGAAAAATATTAGATTTTAAGTCTTAAGATGGAGCTAAGCAAGATAGGCCTTAAGAAAATTTGTATGAGGATTTAATCACAAGAATTCAATTGGCAAAGTGGTAAGGAAGCGCCACTTAGGGCCTCAAGAAGTGACGCCACAAGCAGTGTGAGGGGGGCTTAGGTTCGAATCCCATGGATAGTCTTAAGGTGACTTTTATTTTGCACTTGCATGGCATGTGACGGTCAAACTTTAATTAAGGTAAGGTTGGACTGTTTGTTTTATGGATAGTAGACTAGGGGAAAAAGGCAAGTGTTAATTTAAGGAATGAAATCCTAAGTTTTGGTATGATAAGGGACATAAGGCTTGAAGTAAGGAATGATATTTTGAAATTTTTTATGGCCTTTTGACCATGTATGTAGACGACATAGGGGCTAGGGGTTGGTAAATTTTGAAAGGGATTAGGAGGAAGATTAGGAGGAAATAAGGAGGAAAATGTGGGATTTGTGATGAGAATGTGAGTTGGCCGGCCAAGGGATTTCTTTGATGACCATTTCACTCATGTGGGTAGAGGAGAGTAGCCAAATTTTCTTAAGAGGTTTAGGTGTTTAATTTTTTCGGTTTCTTCTTCTTTCTCAAGTGTGGTGCCGAAAGCTTAAGGCCATCAAGAGCCATTTTGGTCACTTTCTTTTCCGATTTCCAACCTCATTCTCTCCTAAACTTTCACCCTTTTCTTTGTAACCAAACCACACCAAAATCTATTCTTTTCTTCTATTGTTAGACTTTGGTCGAATCATCCATAGACCATAAGGGTCATTTGTTTCTTTTCTTTTCTTTCTTATTTGTTTAAGGGTAAGTCAATCTACCATCTTCTTCTCTTCTTTTCTCTTTATTTTGCTTAGGTAGACCTCTCTCTCCCAAAAGTTCACCATTGCATAACCTCTTCAACCCAAAACACCACTATAGTGAATCTCATCAAACTTCAATTCTTTTCTTCTTCTTTTCACAATCCATCAAAAGTCAAACATATCAATCACCATCTAGTCGATTTCTTCATCACTTTCTTCTTCAAAGTCAATCACTCTCCTATATAGCTTAATTTCTCTGTGGTTCCAAGCAAGGGTGAAATCGATTTCAACAATTAGGGGAGGATTTCGGGATCCTTTTGTAGCCGACGATTAAGGGGAGATCATTCGGGATTTAAATATCCAAGGTAAGCAAGTGTAATTTTAGGCCAAAGGACATGTATTTTGGTTTATTAAAAGTTAGAATCGAATCTAACATAGACTATGTAGGAATTTCGACATCTCCAAGGACAAGTGACATTTTCGGGATCTAGTCAATCAAGGTAAGGGGGTTTTAATATTTGGTCAAGGCCATATTGCCTTTTAAGGTTGGCCGATTCGACTATAATCTTTTAGGGACTGCTCGATAGGGATAAGCATTTCATTGTTATTCTTGCTAGCGAGCGTTGGTATCGATAGTATCGTAATCATCATTATCGGTGTGTAGCCCTACACTAAATTTCCAATAAATTGATAGTATTAATATTTGCATGTGTTAATAAGAAATATGTTTGATAATGGTTGCGGGTACCATTCAAGGGTACATGATATTCGTGCACGTTAACCCCTAATACTTCGTTAATAATGTCAGTAAGCATGGATATGAAATGTATGATTCCGTTATGATTTTGGGGTATATTGCATAAAATCAATAATATTTATGTGCATGGGCATATGGGTGATTTTGATAAAGGGAAGTGTTCGATGGTTTTACCACATTATCCGATGATTTGATCCCAATAATATTATTCGGTGACTTCGGTCACATATTATGATTCCGATGACTTTGTCACAATTTTCCGGTGGCTATGCCACAATTTATAAGGCGATGTGCGCTTGATCGCAATGGCGCCTTTGATGGTGTGTAGCGGATGGAGGGTCGATTTAGTAATCCCCACTGTGATTGGCGAATACGAATGGTGTGTAGCGGATGGATATCTAGGTGGGCTCGGGATTGCATTTCATTTTATATATACATATGATTTAATCTGTTGATTATTTGATTTGCTATGTTATGGGCTTATGGCTATATGTGATTAGAATGGGCTTTGCCAAAATGTTATCGCTACGGCTATAATCAATTGGGCTTTTAGTGTACTATTACACATTGAGTCTGTTGACTCACCCCTCGTGGGATATCTTTTCAGGTGATGCTTAGCGTGATGGATCGGGTCAGCGAGGACTACGTGGTGGCCATTGCTCAACTCAGTATTTCAGTTTTCCTTTTAATTAAACCTATTACGTTTTCTTTTATTATTTCGAGAGTTATTTTGGGTTATGTTTTTGTAATAAGGCCACCATTAGCTGTACTATTTATACGTTTTTAAATTTTTATCTTGCTACGATCAACTTCAACTAAATAATTAAATATTTTCAATAACCGAATTAAATTGTTTTGACACCTAAATACCTATGGTTTTCAACTTAATAATAAGTTCTAAATCCGGTTCTTCTTTTGATTTATAAATTTTCTAAAATCATAAAGATAACGTTTTAATAAGATACAACCTTAAATCACAACACGGTTTTCAACACGGACATATTTCAAATTTATTTTTCTTTGAAATCAACATGTTTTCCAACATAAAAAAATGAGTTTTTCTCAAGGAGCATGCCAAATCCGGTCGGGGTTTATGGGCCAGGTTTGGGGTGTTTCAACTTGGTATCAGAGTCCAATTTGAAACACTTGGCCTTGGGTTTTGAAGCCCACAACATTTTAAAAATTTGAGCCAAATGAGTTGTTTTTGAAAATTTTCGGGTTAAAATGGTTTTATGGAAGCATGGCACCCAAGTTCTCGGCCCAGGTCCGCCAGGTAAGTTCTTTTGTTGATAATTGATGTGAGTATAATAATGTATGATACTTTAATTGATAAGCCTGAGGAAACTATACTTTAGAGACACGGACCCTAGGTATATGTGTACTTCTACGGAAAACCACTGATTAAATCTCTATTACATAAAATTTTCTTTGAACAAGTAAGTGAGAAGACTCTAATGCATAAAATTTTTGTAAAATAGATAAGACGCGAAGTAGATATGAGTTCTAGGGGACGTGGTCATCGTGGACGCCAGAGAGAGATAGAATGGTCGTGTCGGAACCGCTTAGGTCCAGTCGGGTTAGAAAATAAGGCACCACCACCGTCTGTAGGGGCGAAATTTCGGAGCGAGCGGGGAGATGACGCAGTGATCGCATGCTATCTGTCTTGCGAGTTTTAGAGCGAGTAGCAGGAGCTAGTATGGGAAGTGGGGCTCGAAAGTCAGTAGCTGAGAGACTTAGATCAAATGGAGTTGAGGTTTTTAGGAGAGTATCTGGGGTAGCTCGAATGTAATGCGAATACTGGTTAGAGGTAGTCGAGAGGATCATGGAGGATTTGGACTGCCTCTTGAGGAAAAATTTGAAAGGTATTGTTTATTGCTTCGAGATGAGGCCTACCAGTGGTGGCTCACTATCAAGGAGAGTACCCCTGCAGATCGAGTGGATTGGGGGTATTTTAAGGTTAAGTTTGAGGGATAATATGTTGGAGCTAGTTACATCGACTTTCAAAGAAAGGCGTTTCTGAATTTAGTATAAGGAAATAAGTCAGTAGCTGAGTATGAAGCGGAGTTTCTGCGGTTAAGTCGGTATGCTAGAGGGGTTGTGGCTACTGATTATGAGCGGTGTGTTAGATTCGAGGATGGATAGAGAGATGAGCTGCGAGTGTTAATTGCTCTATACCGGGAAAGAGACTTTATGGTCTTAGTGGATAGGGCACGAATAGCTGAAAAAGTTAAGCAGACCAAAAGATAGAACTGGGACAGAGGTCAGAATAAGAATAAGAAGAGCTTTGGGTCTTCAGGGTCATCCAGGAATTTTCAAAAGAAATCTAGAGTTGATGGGCCACGAAGTCAGCAGGTTGCTATGGAAGGACAGTACCGTACTTGTGCTCTGTGTGGAAAGATGCACCCCGGAGAATGTTGGAGAAAGACAGGGGGATGTTTTAAGTGTAGGTCCAAGGATCATATGATTAAGGATTGTTCGATGGATACAGATAGGAACCGCCCAGCAGGTCAGGGTTTTAATCAGGCTGGCAGAGGTGGACAGCAGCCGTTGAGGGGTCGTGGTTCGAATGGCAGAGGTAATGGTTCTGGTAGAGGTCGCGGGACCCTGTGCAAGAGGTAGTGGTAGCATCGAGGCTAGACGGCCAGTGTCCGTATATGCAATTTGTCGGAGGGAGGATAGCGATGCACCTGATGTCATAACGGGTACGTTCTTTATTTCTGGGTTACCCTTTATTGCTTTGATAGATATAGGGTCAACTCATTCATACATCGCTAGTGAAGTATCTGGAACTCTGCATGTGAACTCTGAGACTGTACCTAGGAAGATGACTGCACTTAGTCCTTTAGGGCAGACAGTAGTAGTAGATAAGCTCTTTAAGGAAGTGCCTTTAGAAGTACAATAGACGTAGTTTTCGGCTGACTTAACGGAGTTTCCATTCGGGGAATTTGATCTAATCTTTGGCATGGACTGGTTAGTGAAGTATCGTGCAAATGTAGATTGTGCTACTAAGCGCTTGTCATTGAGAACCTCTGACGACAATGAACTTGTGGTGATGGGCGAGAGACGAAATTACTTGTCAAATATGGTATCTGCCCTTAAGGTAGAGAAAATGGTAAGAAAGGGATGTGTAGCTTTTCTAATGTTGATTAGTGCGTTAGAGGTTAAGGAAGCAACTGTTGAAGAGGTTAGGACTGTAAGAGAATTCGTGGATGTCTTCCCGGAAGAACTTCCAGGAGTGCCTCCGGATCGTGAGGTGGAATTTGGGATTGACTTGTTGCCTGAAACGGCGTCGGTATCTATCGCTCCGTATAGAATGGCACCAAAAGAGTTGGGTGAGCTCAAGGCTCAAATCCAGGAGTTACTTGATCGTGGGTTTATCCGACCTAGTGTGTCTCTATGGGGAGCACCGGTCCTATTCGTGAAGAAGAAAGACAAAACGATGCGGATGTGCATAGATTATCGGCAGTTGAATAAGCTGACCATCAAGAACAAGTATCCGTTGCTGAGGATCGACGACTTGTTCGATTAGCTTAAGGGAGCTGCGATATTCTTAAGGATAGATCTAAGGTCGGGATATCATCAGCTTAAAGTGAAAGAAGTGGATATCTATAAGATAGCTTTCCGAACAAGGTAATGGGCATTATGAGTTTTTAGTAATGTTGTTCGAATTAACGAACGCCCAAGCTGCGTTCATGGATATGATGAATCGGGTTTTCCAACCCTACTTAAATCAGTTCGTCGTTGTGTTCATAGACGATATCCTAGTGTATTCCAAGTCTGAGATAGAGCATGATGAGCATCTCCGGATAGTGTTGCAAGTGTTAAAGGAAAAGAAGCTTTATGCCAAATTCAGCAAGTGTGAATTTTGGCTGAAAGAAGTTGCATTTTTAGGACAAGTGGTGTCTGCAGACGGGATAAGGGTGGATCCTCGGAAGATTGAGGCAGTGTTAGATTGGAAACCACCTAAGTCTGAAGCTGAGGTTCGCAGTTTCTTGGGATTAGCAGGCTACTACAGAAGATTCGTCGAAGGATTTTCATCGTTAGCTGCACCTTTGACTAAGTTGTTGAGAAAGGATGTACCTTTCGTATGGGCAAATAAGTAGCAAGAGAGCTTTGAGAAGCTTAAGAGGGTTTTGACTGAAGCTCCGGTTCTGATTCAGTCTGAGGCAGGGAAGGATTTTGTGGTATATTGTGATGCTTCTCACACAGGATTAGGATGTGTTCTGATGCAAGATAGGAAGGTAGTTGCTTATGCATCTCGGCAATTAAGGCCACATGAGGTTAACTATCCGATGCACGACTTGGTTTTGGCAGCGGTGGTCTTTGCTCTTAAGGTATAGAGGCATTATCTGTATGGAGAAAAGTAAGTAATCTATACGGATCACAAGAGTTTTAAGTATCTACTGACTCAGAAGGAGCTGAATCTAAGACAGCGAAGGTGGGTAGAGTTATTGAAAGACTATGATTGTTCTATAGAGTATCACCCGGGCAAGACGAATGTAGTGGCAGATGCCTTAAGTCAGAAAGTGGTGTCGGATCTGAGGGTGATGTTTGCACATCTTAGTCTTTATGACGACTAAGCTTTACGCGAAATTACAAGTAAAGCCGACATGGTTGAGTCAGGTGAAAGAAAGACAGTTGGTAGACGATGATCTAAGTGCTAAGCTACGGCAAGTGCAAAGTGGGAAGTTGGAAGATTATGGTGTTAATAGTGACAGAGTGTTGTGTTTCAAAGGTAAGGTATGTATGCCGAAGGATGCAGAACTTAGGCGGAGAATTCTTCAGGAATCGCATAGTAGCCCTTATGCGATGCATCCTGGAGGTAGTAAGTTGTATCGAGATTTACGGGATCAGTTTTGGTGGCCTGGTCTTAAGTGGGAAGTTAAAGAATTTGTAGGAAAGTGCTTAACGTGTCGACAAGTTAAAATTTGAACATCAAGTGCCGTTAGGGTTGCTTTAGGCGATAAAGATTCCATAGTGGAAGTGGGAGAGAATCACCATGGACTTTGTTAGTGGGCTTCCCCTTACGCCTACTAAGAAAGACTCGGATGGGTGATAGTGGATCGATTGATGAAGTCGCACATTTCATACCGGTCTTGAGTTGATTACACTTTGCAAAATTGGCGAAGTTGTATGTGGCAGAGATTATGAGGTTGCATGGAGTGCCGGTGTCGATTATTTCAGATAGGGATCCGAGGTTTATGTCTCGATTTTGGAAAGCATTGCATCAGGCTTTGGGCACCAGGTTAGACTTTAGTACGATTTCATCCACGATCGGATGGCGAAATGAGTAATCCAAGTGTTAGAAGATATGTTAAGAGGATGTGTGATTGAATTCAGAGGAAGCTGGGAAGAGTTTTTGCCTTTAGCTGAGTTTGCATACAACAACAGTTATCAAGCAAGTATTCGGATGGCACCGTATGAAGCGTTGTATGGATGGAAGTGTCGCACTCCTACGTGTTGGACAGAATTGGGGGAACGTCATGTTTTGGGTCTAGAGATTGTGGCGAATCCGAAGAAAAGGTTAAGGTAATTCGGGCTCGGTTAAAGGAAGCATCTGACAGGCAAAAGTCGTACGCAGATCTTAAGCGGAAAGAAATAGAGTTTGTTGTGGGAGATCAAGTATTTCTTAAAGTGTCGCCATGGAAGAAGGTAATGAGATTTGGTCGCAAAGGAAAGTTAAGTCCCAGGTTTATAGGACCTTATCGGGTTTTGAAGCGGGTTGGACTAGTGGCATATCAGTTAGAGTTGCCTTCGAAGTTGAAGCGGATGCACGATGTGTTCCATATTTCAATGCTACGTCGTTATCGGTCGGATCCATCTCATATAGTGCCAGTTGAGGAGGTGGAACTAAGACCAGATTTGTCTTACGAGGAGGAGCCGATTCAGATTCTGGAACGGGATGTGAAGATGTTATAGAGGAAGTCAGTTCCTCTCGTCAAAGTGTTATGGCGTAATCATGGATCGAAAGAAGCTTTGTGGGAAGCCGAAGAGGCAATCGACGATAATACCCTCACTTGTTTTAGTCGAGTAATTTCGAGGTCAAATTATTTTAAGGGGGTAGAACTATAATATCCGGGATTTAGGGGTTATGCATTTTCACTTGAATGTGTGCAGTGGCATGTTGTGTACTGTTTGTATATGTTTTGTGGACTTCGGGAAGTTTAGAATGTAGAAGAATGCCTTAGAAAAATATTAGATTTTAAGTCTTAAGATGAAGCTAAGCAAGATAGGCCTTAAGAAAATTTGTACGAGGATTTAATCACAAGAATTCAATTGGCAAACTGGTAAGGAGGCGCCACTTAGGGCCTTAAGAACTGATGCCACAATCAGTGTGAGGGGGCTTAGGTTCGAATCCCATGGATAGTCTTAAGATGACTTTTATTTTGCACTTGTATGGCATGTGACAGTCAAACTTTAATTAAGGTAAGGTTGGACTATTTCTTTTATGGATAGTAGACTAGGGGAAAAAGGCAAGTGTTAATTTAAGGAATGAAATCCTAAGTTTTGGTACGATAAGGGGGCATAAGGCTTGAAGTAAGGAATGATGTTTTGGAAATTTTTTTATGGCCTTTTGACCATGTATGTAGACGACATAGGGGGCTAAGGGGGTTGGCCGAATTTTGAATGGGATTAGGAGGAAGATTAGGAGGAAATAAGGAGGAAAATGTGGGATTTGTGATGAGAATGTGAGTTGGCCAGCCAAGGGATTTCTTTGATGACCATTTCAGTCATGTGGGTAGAGGGGAGTAGCCGAAACTTTCTTAAGAGGTTTAGGTGTTTAATTTTTTCGGGTTTCTTCTTCTTTCTCTAGTGTGGGGCTGAAAGCTTAAGGCCATCAAGAGCCATTTTGGTCACTTTCTTTTTCCGATTTCCAACCTCATTCTCTCCTAAACTTTCACCTTTTTCTTTGTAACCAAACTACACCAAAATCTATTCTTTTTCTTCTATTGTTAGACTTTGGCCGAATGATCATAGACCATAAGGGTCATTTGTTTCTTTTCTTTTCTTTCTTATTTGTTTAAGGGTAAACCAAATCTACCATCTTCTTCTCTCTTCTTTTCTCTTTATTTTGCTTAGGTAGAACCTCTCTCTCCCAAAAGTTCACCATTGCCGCAACCTCTTCAACCCAAAACACCACTATAGCCAATCTCATCAAACTTCAATTCTTTTCTTCTTCTTTCACAATCCATCAAAAGTCAAACATATCAATCACCATCTACTCGATTTCTTCATCTCTTTCTTCTTCAAAGTCAATCACTCTCCTATATAGCTTAATTTCTCTGTGGTTCCAAGCAAGGGTGAAATTGATTTCAACAATTAGGGAGGATTTGGGATCCTTTGTAGCCAAGCGATTAAGGGAGATCATTCGGATTTAAATATCCAAGGTAAGCAAGTGTAATTTTAGGTGAAGGACATGTATTTTGGTTTATTAAAAGTTAGAATCGAATCTAACATAGACTATGTAGGATTTCGACATCTCCAAGGACAAGTGACATTTTCGGATCTAGTCAATCAAGGTAAGGGGTTTTATATTCGGTCAAGGCCATATTGTCTTTTAAGGTTGGCCAATTCGACTACAATCTTTTAGGATAGTTCGATAGGGATAAGCATTTCATTGTTATTCTTGCTAGCGAGAGCGTTGGTATCGATAGTATCGTAATCATCATTATCGGTGTGTAGCCCTACACTAAATTTCCAATAAATTTATAGTATTAATATTTGTATGTGTTAATAAGAAATATGTTTGATAATGGTTGCGGTACCATTCGGTGGTACATGATATTCGTGCACGTTAACCCCTAATACTTCATTAATAATCTTTGTAAGCATGGATATGAAATGTGTATGATTCCGTTATGATTTTGGGGTATATTGCATAAAATCTCAATAATATGTATGTGCATGGGCATATGGGTGATTTTGATAAAGGGAAGTGTTTGGTAGTTTTTACCACATTATCCGGTGATTTCGATCGCAATAACATTATTCGGTGACTTGGTCACATATTATGATTCCATGACTTTGTCACAATTTTACAGTGGCTATGCCACAATTTATAAGGCGATGTGCGATTGATCGCAATGATCGCCTTTGATGGTGTGTAGTGGATGGAGGATCGATTTAGTAATCCCACGGTATGATTGGCGTGTACGGTGGTGTGTAGCGGATGGATATCTAGGTGGGCTCGGACGCATTTCATTTTATATGTACATATGATTTAATCTGTTGATTATTTGATTTGCTATGTTATGGGCTTATGGCTATATGTGATTAGAATGGGCTTTGCCAAAATGTTATCGCTAAGGCTATAATCAATTGGGCTTTTAGTGTCTTGTTACACATTGAGTCATTGACTCACCCCTCGTGGGATATCTTTTTCGTGACGCTTAGCGTGATGGATCGGTCAATGAGGACTACGTGGTGGCCATTGCTCAACTCGATATTCGGTTTTCCTTTTAATTAAACCTATTACGTTTTCTTTTATTATTTCGGAGTTATTTTGGGTTATGTTTTTGTAATAAGGCCACCATTAGTCGTGCTATTTATATGTTTTAAATTTTATCCCGGTCATCGGGGCGTGGTCATCGTGGGCGCAGAGAGCGAAATGGTCGTGTTTTAACCGATTAGGTCTCAGTCGAGGTTCCAAAACTGAGGCACCGCCACCGGCTGTAGGGGCAAAATTTTAGGAGCAGACAGGGGGAGATGACGCAGTATCGCAGGCTATGCTACGAGTTTTAGAGCGAGTAGTAGGAGCTAGTATGGGAAGTGGGGCTCGAAAGTCAGTAGCTGAGAGACTTAGATCAAATGGAGCTGAGGTTTTTAGGGGAGTATCTGGGATAGCTCCGAATGTAGCGGAGTACTGGTTAGAGGCAGTCGAGAGGATCATGGACGATTTGGACTACACTGCTGAGGAAAAGCTGGAAAGTGTTGTTTCGCTACTTCGAGATGAGGCCTACCAGTGGTGGCTCACTATCAAGGAGAGTACCCCTGTGGATCGGGTGGATTGGGGGTATTTTAAGGTTAAGTTTAAGGGAAAATACGTTCGAGCTAGTTACATCGACTCTCAGAGAAAGGCGTTTCTAAATTTAGTACAAGGAAATAAGTCGGTAGCTGAGTATGAAGCGGAGTTTCTACGGTTAAGTGGATATGCTAGAGGGATTATGGCTACTGATTACGAGTGGTGTGTTAGATTCGAGGATGGACTGAGAGATGAGCTGCGAGTGTTGATTGCTCTGCACCGGGAAAGAGACTTTGCGGTCTTAGTGGATAGGGTACAGATAGCTGAACAAGTTAAGCGGACCGAGAGATAGAACCGGGACAGAGGTCAGAATAAGATTAAGAGGAGCTTTGGGTCTTCAGGTTCATCCGGGAATTTTCAAAAGAAATCTAGAGTTCATGGGCCGCGAAGTCAGCAGGTTACTATAGGAGGACAGTACTGTACTTGTGCTCAGTGTGGAAAGATGCACCCGGGAGAATGTTGGAAAAAGACAGGGGGATGTTTTAAGTGTGGGTCCAAGGATCATATGATTAAGGATTGTCCGATGGATACAGATAGGAACCGCCCAGCAAGTCAGGGTTTTAATCAGGCTGGCAGAGGTGGACAGCAGCCGTTGAGGGGTCGTGGTTCGAATGGCAGAGGTAATGGTTCTGGTAGAGGTCGCGGGACCCTGTGCGAGGGTAGTGGTAGCACCGAGGCTAGATAGCTAGGTCTGGTATATGCGGTTAAATCGGAGGAGGATAGCGATGCACTGATGTCATAATCTGCACGTTCCTTATTTCTGGGTTACCCTTTATTACTTTGATATATATAGGGTCAACTCATTCATACATCGCTAGTGAAGTATCTGGAACTCTGCATGTGAACTCTGAGATTGTACCTAGGAAGATGACTGTACTTAGTCCTTTAGAGCAGACAGTAGTAGTAGATAAGCTCTTCAAGGAAGTGCCTTTAGAAGCACAAGGGACGCAGTTTTTGGTTGACTTAACGGAGTTGCCATTCGGGGAATTTGATCTAATCTTAGGCATGGACTGGTTAGTGAAAGTACCGCATGAATGTAGATTGTCTTTGCTAAGCGCTTGTCATTGAGAACCTCGGCGACAATGAACTTGTGGTGATGGGCGAGAGACGAAATTACTTGTCAAATATGGTATCGCGCCTTAAGGAAGAGAAATGGTAAGAAAGGGATGTGTAGCTTTTCTAATGTTGATTAGTGCCTTGGAGGTTAAGGAAGCAACTGTTGAAGAGGTTAGGATTGTAAGAGAATTCGTGGATATCTTCCCGGAAGAACTTCTAGGATTGCCTCCGGATCGTGAGGTGAAATTTGGGATTGACTTATTGCCTAGAACGACGCCAGTATCTATCACTCTGTATAGAATGGCACCAAAAGAGTTGGGTGAGCTCAAGGCTCAAATCTAGGAGTTGCTTGATCGTGGGTTTATTCGACCTAGTGTGTCTCCATGGGGAGCACCGGTCCTATTCGTGAAGAAGAAAGACTGAATGATGCAGATGTGCATAGATTATCGGTAGTTGAATAAGCTGACCATCAAGAACAAGTATCCGTTGTCGAGGATCGACGACTTGTTCGATTAGCTTAAGGGAGCTACGGTATTCTCAAAGATAGATCTAAGGTCGGGATATCATCAGCTTAAGGTGAAGGAAGTGGATTTCCATAAGACAACTTTTCGAACAACGTGTGGGCATTATGAGTTTTTACTAATGTCGTTCGAATTGACGAAAGCCCAAGCTGCGTTCATGGATTTGATGAATCGGGTTTTTCAACCCTACTTGGATCAGTTCGTCGTTGTGTTCATAGATGACATCCTAGTGTATTCCAATTTGAGATAGAGCATGATGAGCATCTTCGGATAGTGTTGCAAGTGTTAAGGGAGAAGAAGCTTTATGCCAAATTCAGCAAGTGTGAACTTTGGCTAAAAGATGTTGCATTTTTAGGACATGTGGTATCTGCAAAGGGATAAGGGTGGATCCTCGGAAGATTGAGGCAGTGTTAGATTGGAAACCACCTAAGTCTCAGAGTGAGGTTCGCAGTTTCTTGGGATTAGTAGGCTACTACAGAAGATTCGTCGAAGGATTTTCATCGTTAGCTGCACCTTTGACTAAGTTGTTGAGAAAGGAGGTACCTTTCGTATGGGCAGATAAGCAGCAAGAGAGCTTTAAGAAGCTTAAGAGGGTTTTGACTGAAGCTCCGATTTTGATTCAGTCTGGGGCAGGGAAGGATTTAAGGTTGGCCAATTCTGCCTACAATCTTTTAGGGACAGTTCGATAGGGATAAGCATTTCATTGTTATTCTTGCTAGCGAGAGCGTTGGTATCGATAGTATCGTAATCACTTGTTATCGTGTGTGTAGCCCTACACTAAATTTCCAATAAATTTATAGTATTAATATTTGTATGTGTTAATAAGAAATATGTTTGATAATGGTTATGGGTACCATTCGGTGGTACATGATATTCGTGTAGGTTAACCCCTAATACTTCGTTAATAATCTTGTAAGCATGGATATGAAATGTGTATGATTCCGTTATGATTTTGGGGTATATTGCATAAAATCTGAATAATATGTATGTGCATGGGCATATGGGTGATTTTGATAAAGGGAAGTGTTCCGTAGTTTTACCACATTATCCGGTGATTTCGATCATAATAACATTATTCGGTGACTTGGTCACATATTATGATTCCAGTGACTTTGTCACAATTTTCGTGGCTATGCCACAATTTATAAGGGCGATATGCGCTTATTGCAAATGACGCTTTGATGGTGTGTAGTGGATGGAGGGTCGATTTAGTAATCCCTACGGTGTGATTGATGTGCAATGTGGTGTGTAGCGGATGGATATCTAGGTGGGCTCGGACCCATTTCATTTTATATGTACATATGATTTAACTGCTGATTATTTGATTTGCTATGTTATGGGCTTATGGCTATATGTGATTAGAATGGGCTTTGCCAAAATGTTATCGCTAAGGCTATAATCAATTGGGCTTTTAGTGTCTTGTTACACATTGAGTCATTGACTCACCCCTCGTGGGATATCTTTTTCGGTGACGCTTAGCGTGATGGATCGGTCGTGAGGACTACGTGGTGGCCATTGCTCAACTCGATATTTCGCTTTTCCTTTTAATTAAACCTATTACGTTTTCTTTTATTATTTGGGAGTTATTTTGGGTTATGTTTTTGTAATAAGGCCACCATTAGTCGTGCTATTTATATGTTTTAAATTTTATCCCGGTCATCGGGGCGTGGTCATCGAGACGCAGAAAGCGTAATGGTCGTGTCGGAACCGATTAGGTGCGGTCGGGGTTCCAAAAGCGAGGCACCGCCACCTATTGTAGGGGCAAAATTTCGTGAGAGCAGACGAGGCGGATGACGTGTATCGCATGAGCTATGCTACAAGTTTTAGAGCGAGTAGTAGGAGCTAGTATGGGAAGTGGGGCTCGAAAGTCGATGGTGAGAGACTTAGATCAAATGGAGCCGAGGTTTTAGGGAGTATCCGGGATAGCTCCAAATGTAGAAGTCTTGGTTAGAGGCGCCGAGAGGATCATGGACGATTTGGACTACATCTTGCGAGGAAAAAGCGAAAAGTGTTGTTTATTTGCTTGAGATGAGGCCTACCAAGGTGGCTCACTATCAAGGAGAGTACCCCGTGGATCGGGTGGATTGGGGTATTTTAAGGTTAAGTTCTTTGGAAAATACGTTCGAGCTAGTTACATCGACTCTCGAGAAAGGCGTTTCAATTTAGTACAAGGAAATAAGTCGGTGGTGAGTATGAGCGGAGTTTCTACTGTTAAGTCGATATGCTAGAGGATTATGGCTCACGATTCTGACGGTGTGTTGGATTCGAGGATGGACCGAGATGAGTCATGCAGTGTTGATTGCTCTGCACCGGGAAAGAGACTTTGCGGTCTTAGTGGATAGGGTACAGATAACTGAACAAGTTAAGCGGACCGAGAGATAGAACCGGACAGAGGTGAGAATAAGATTAAGAGGAGCTTTGGGTCTTCAGGTTCATCCGGGAATTTTCAAAAGAAATCTAGAGTTCATGGGCATGAAGTCGTGAGGTTACTATGGGAGGACGATCTTGTACTTGTGCTCAGTGTGGAAAGATGCACGGGAGAATGTTGGAAAAAGACAGGGGATGTTTTAAGTGTGGGTCCAAGGATCATATGATTAAGGATTGTCCGATGGATCTGAGATAGGAACCGCCAAAGGTCGAGGTTTTAATCAGTGGCGAGGTGGGCAATGAAATGCTGAGGGTCGTGGTTCAATGGCGAGGTAATGGTTACGGTAGAGGTCGCGGGACCCTGTGCGAGGTAGTGGTAGTACTCGAGGCTAGATAGCAGTGTCTGGTATATGCGGTTAAATCGGAGGGAGGATAGCGATGCACGATGTCATAACAGATGCGTTCCTTTATTTCGGGTTACCTTTATTACTTTGATATATATAGGGTCAACTCATTCATACATCGCTAGTGAAGTATCTGGAACTCTGCATGTGAACTCTGAGATTGTACCTAGGAAGATGACTGTACTTAGTCCTTTAGAGCAGACAGTAGTAGTAGATAAGCTCTTCAAGGAAGTGCCTTTAGAAGTACAAGGGACGCAGTTTTTGGTTGACTTAACGGAGTTGCCATTCGGGGAATTTGATCTAATCTTAGGCATGGACTGGTTAGTGAAGTACCGTGCGAATGTAGATTGTGCTGCTAAGCGCTTGTCATTGAGAACCTCTGACGACAATGAACTTGTGGTGATGGGCGAGAGACGAAATTACTTGTCAAATATGGTATCTGCCCTTAAGGAAGAGAAAATGGTAAGAAAGGGATGTGTAGCTTTTCTAATGTTGATTAGTGCCTTGGAGGTTAAGGAAGCAACTGTTGAAGAGGTTAGGATTGTAAGAGAATTCGTGGATGTCTTCCCGGAAGAACTTCTAGGATTGCCTCCGGATCGTGAGGTGGAATTTGGGATTGACTTATTGCCTAGAACGATGCCAGTATCTATCACTCTGTATAGAATGGCACCAAAAGTGTTGGGTGAGCTCAAGGCTCAAATCCAGGAGTTGCTTGATCGTGGGTTTATTCGACCTAGTGTGTCTCCATGGGGAGCACCGGTCCTATTCGTGAAGAAGAAAGACGGAATGATGCGGATGTGCATAGATTATCGGTAGTTGAATAAGCTGACCATCAAGAACAAGTATCCGTTGTCGAGGATCGATGACTTGTTCGATTAGCTTAAGGGAGCTACGATATTCTCAAAGATAGATCTAAGGTCGGGATATCATCAGCTTAAGGTGAAGGAAGTGGATATCCATAAGACAACTTTTCGAACAACGTATGGGCATTATGAGTTTTTACTAATGTCGTTCGAATTGACGAAAGCCCAAGCTGCGTTCATGGATTTGATGAATCGGGTTTTTCAACCCTACTTGGATCGATTAAATCGTTGTGTTCATAGATGACATCCTAGTGTATTCCAATCGAGATAGAGCATGATGAGCATCTTCTTGATAGTGTTGCAAGTGTTAAGGAGAAGAAGCTTTATGCCAAATTCAAAGAAGTGTGAACTTTGGCTAAAAGAAGTTGCATTTTAGGACATGTGGTATCCGCAGAAGGATAAGGGTGGATCCTCAAGATTGAGGCGGTGTTAGATTGGAAACCACCTAAGTCATGGTGAGGTTCGCGGCTTGGGATTAGCGAGCTACTACGTAAGATTCGTCAAGGATTTTCATCATTAATCGCACCTTTGACTAAGTTGTTGAGAAAGGAGGTACCTTTCGTATGGGCAGATAAGCAGCAAGAGAGCTTTAAGAAGCTTAAGAGGGTTTTAACTGAAGCTCCAATTTTGATTCAGTCTGGGGCAGGGAAGGATTTTGTGGTATATTGTGATTCTTCTCACACAGGATTAGGATGTGTTCTGATGCAAGATGGGAAGGTAGTTGCTTATGCATCTCGGTAATTAAGGCCACATGAGGTTAACTATCCGACGCACGACTTGGAGTTGGCAGTGGTGGTCTTTGCTCTTAAGGTATAGAGGCATTATCTGTATGGAGAAAAGTCAGTAATCTATACGGATCACAAGAGTTTTAAGTATCTGCTGACTCAGAAGGAGCTGAATCTGAGACAGCGAAGGTGGGTGGAGTTATTGAAAGACTATGATTGTTCTATAGAGTATCACCCGGGCAAGGCGAATGTAGTGGCAGACGACTTAAGTCAGAAAGTGGTGTCGGATCTGAGGGTGATGTTTGCACATCTTAGTCTTTATGACGACGGGAGCTTTCTGGCAGAATTACAAGTAAAGCCAACGTGGTTGAGTCAGGTGAAAGAAAGACAGTTGGTAGACGATGATCCAAGTGCTAAGCTACGGCAAGTGCAAAGTGGGAAGTTGGAAGATTATGGTGTTAATCGTGACAGAGTGTTGTCTTTTAAAGGTAAGGTCTATATCTTAGAAGGATGCGTAACTTAGGCGGAGAATTCTTGAGAATCGCATAGTAGCCCTTATCGATGCATCCCGAGGTAGTAAATTATATCGAGATTTACGGATCGATTTTGGTGGCCCGGTCTTAAGCGGAAGTTCTGAAATTTGTAGGGAAGTGCTTAACGTGTCAGCAAGTCAAGGCTGAACATCAAGTACCGTCGGGGTTGCTTTAGCTGATAAAGATTCCATAGTGCAAGTGGGAGAGAATCACCATGGACTTCGTTAGTGGGCTTCCCCTTACGCCTACTAGGAAAGACTCGGTATGGGTGATAGTGGATCGATTGACGAAGTCTGCATATTTCATACCAGTGCGGGTTGATTACTCTTTGCAGAAATTGGCGAAGTTGTATGTGGCAAAGATTGTGAGGTTGCATGGAGTGCCGGTGTCGATTATTTCAGATAGGGTTCCGAGGTTTATGTCTCGATTTTGGAAAACATTGCATCAGGCTTTGGGCACCAGGTTAGACTTTATACGGCATTTCATCCACAGTCAGATGGCCAGTCTGAGCGAGTAATCCAAGTGTTAGAAGATATGTTAAGGGGATGTGTGATAGATTTCAGAGGAAGCTGGGAAGAGTTTTTGCCTTTAGCTGAGTTTGCATACAACAACAGTTATGAAGCAAGTATTCGGATGGCAACCGTATGAAGCTATCAGATGGACGAAAGTGTCGCACTCCTACGTGTTGGACAGAATTGAGGGAACGTCATGTTTTGGGTCCAGAGATTGTGGTGAATCCGAAGAAAAGGTTAAGGTAATTCGGGCTCGGTTAAAGGAAGCATCTGACAGGAAAAAGTCGTACGCAGATCTTAAGCGGAAGGAAATAGAGTTTGTTGTGGGAGTCAAGTTTTTCTTAAAGTGTCGCCATGGAAGAAGGTAATGAGATTTGGTCGTAAAGGAAAGTTAAGTCCCAGGTTTATAGGACCTTATCGGGTTTTGAAGCGGGTTGGACTAGTGGCATATCAGTTAGAGTTGCCTTTGGAGTTGAAGTAGATGCGATATGTTCCATGTTTCGATGCTACGTCGTTACCGGTCGGATCCATCTCATGTAGTGCCAGTTGAGGAGGTGGAACTAAGACCGATTTGTCTTACGAGGAGGAGCCGATTGATTACGAGCAGACGTGAAGATGTTACGGAGGAAGTTAGTTCCTCTCGTCAAAGTGTTATGGCGTAATCATGGATCAGAAGAAGCTTCATGGGAGCTGGAAGAGGCAATACGACAGCAATACCCTCACTTGTTTTAGGCAGGTAATTTCGAGGTCGAAATTATTTTAAGGGGGTAGAACTGTAATATCCGGGATTTAAGGGTTATGCATTTTCACTTGAATGTGTACAGTGGCAAGTTGTGTACTGTTTGTATGTGTTTTGGGGACGTCGAAAACTTTAAAATGTAGGAGAATGCCTTAGAAAAATATTAGATTTTAGGGACAGTTCGACAGGGATAAGCATTTCATTGTTATTCTTGCTAGCGAGAGCATTGGTATCGATAGTATCGTAATCACTGTTATCAGGTGTGTAGCCCTACACTAAATTTCCAATAAATATATAGTATTAATATTTGCATGTGTTAATAAGAAATATGTTTGATAATGGTTGCGGGTACCATTCGGTGGTACATGATATTCGTGCACGTTAACCTCCTAATACTTAGCTTAATAATGTTTGTAAGCATGGATATGAAATGTATGATTCGTTATGATTTTGGGGGTATATTGCATAAAATCTGAATAATATGTATGTGCATGGGCATATGGGTGATTTTGATAAAGGGGAAGTGTTCCGGTGGTTTTTACCACATTATCCGGTGATTTCGATCACAATAATATTATTCGGTGACTTCGGTCACATATTATGATTCCGATGACTTTGTCACAATTTTTTAGGCTATGCTACAATTTATAAGAAGCGATGTGCGCCATCGCAATGAACGCCTTCGATGGTGTGTAGTGGATGGAGGTCAATTCAAGAATCCCTACGGTGTGATTAGCGAATACGGGTGGTGTGTAGCAGATGGATATCTAGGTGGGCTCGGGATTGCATTTCATTTTATATGTACGTATGATTTAATCTGTTGATTATTTGATTTGCTATGTTATGGGCTTATGGCTATATGTGATTAGAATGGGCTTTGCCAAAATGTTATCGCTAAGGCTATAATCAATTGGGCTTTTAGTGTATTGTTACACATTGAGTCATTGACTCACCCCTCGTGGGATATCTTTTCAGGTGACGCTTAGCGTGATGGATCGGGTCAGCGAGGACTACGTGGTGGCCATTGCTCAACTCAGTATTTCGGTTTTCCTTTTAATTAAACCTATTACGTTTTCTTTTATTATTTCGGGAGTTATTTTGGGTTATGTTTTTGTAATAAGGCCACCATTAGTCGTGCTATTTATATGCTTTTAAATTTTTATCTGCCTACGATCAACTTCAACTAAATAATTAAATATTTTCAATAACCGAATTAAATTGTTATGACACCTAAATACCTATGGTTTTCAACTTAATAATAAGTTCTAAATTCGGTTCTTCTTTGATTTATAAATTTTCTAAAATCATAAAGATAACGCTTTTAATAAGATACAACCTGAAATCACAACACGGTTTTCAATAAGAACATATTTCAAATTTATTTTCTTGAAATCAACATGTTTTCCAACATAAGAAAAATGAGTTTTTCAAGGAGCACGCCAAATCCGGTCGGGGTTTGTGGGCCTGGTTTAGGGTGTTTCAACTTGGTATCAGAGCTCTATTTTAAAAACTCGGCCTTGAGTTTTGAAGCCCACAACGTTTTAAAAATTTGAGCCAAAATGAGTTGTTTTTGAAAATTTTCGGGTTAAAATGGTTTTATGGAAGCATTGCACCCAAGTTCTCGGCCCAGGTCCGCCAGGTAAGTTCTTTTGTTGATGAATTGATGTGAGTATGATAATGTATGATACTTTAATTGATAAGCCTAAGGAAACTATACTTTAGAGACACGGACCCTAGGTATATGTGTACTTCTACGGAAAAACCAGATTAAAACTACATTGCATAAAATTTTCTTTAAACAAGAAAGTGAAAAGACTCAATGCATAAAATTTTCAGTAAATGATAAGACCAAGTAGACATGAGTTTTAGGGGACGTGGTCGTCGTGGACGCCGTAGAGGCTGAATGGCTGTGTTGGAACCAGTTAGGTCTAGTTAGGGTTCCAAAAATGAGGCACCGCCACCGAATGTAGGGGCAAAATTTTAGGAGCAGACAGGAGGAGATGACGCAGTATTGCAGGCTATGCTGCGAGTTTTAGAGCGAGTAGCAGGAGCTAGTATGGGAAGTGGGGCTCGAAAGTCAGTAGCTGAGAGACTTAGATCAAATGGAGCTGAGGTTTTTAGGGGAGTATCTGGGGTAGCTCAAATGTAGCGAGTCTTGGTTAGAGGCAATCGAGGATCATGGACGATTTGGATTACCTTCGTTGAGGAAAAGTGAAAGTGTTGTTTCGCTTACTTGAGATGAGGCCTACCAAGGTGGCTCACTATCAAGGAGAGTACCCTCGTGGATCGGGTGGATTGAGGGTATTTTAAAGTTAAGTTTAAGGAAAATACGTTCGAGCTAGTTACATCGACTCTCGAGAGAAAGGCGTTTTGAATTTAGTATAAGGAAATAAGTCGATGGTGAGTATGAAGCGAGTTTCTGCGGTTAAGTCGATATGCTAGAGGATTGTGGCTCACGATTCTGAGTGGTGTGTTAGATTCGAGGATAGACCGAGAGATGAGTCATGCAGTGTTGATTGCTCAAGACTGGAAAGAGACTTTGCGGTCTTAGTGGATAGGGCATGATAGAAATGAAAAAGTTAAACGGATGAGAGATAGAACCGGACAGAGGTCGTAATAAGAATAAGAGAAGCTTTGGGTCTTCGTGGTCATCCGGAATTTTCAAAAGAAATCTAGAGTTGATGGGTACGCAAAGTCGGCGAGTTGCTATGGGAGGACAATCACTGCACTTGTGCTCGAGACGGAAAGATACACCCGGGAGAATGTTGGAAAAAGACAGGGGGATGTTTTAAGTGTGGGTCCAAGGATCATATGATTAAGGATTGTCCGATGGATACAGATAGGAACCGCCCAAAGAGTCGTGGTTTTAATCAAGTGGCGGTGGTGGACAGGCAAGAGCCGTGAAGGGTCGTGGTTCAATGGCGAGGTAATGGTTCTGGTAGAGGTCGCGGGACCCCAGGCAGAGGTAGTGGTAGCACTGAGGCTAGATAGCCAGGTCTGGTATATGCAGTTCGTCGGAGGGAGGATAGCGATGCACCTGATGTCATAACGGGTACGTTCCTTATTTCTAGGTTACCCTTTATTGCTTTGATATATATAGGGTCAACTCATTCATACATCGCTAGTGAAGTATCCGAAATCGCATGTGAACTCGAGATTGTACCTAGGAAGATGACTATATTTAGTCCTTTAGAGTGCAGAACGGTAGTAGTAGATAAGCTCTCTAAGGAAGTGCCTTTAGAAGTACAAGGGACGCAGTTTTCGGCTGACTTAATAGAGTTGCCATTCGGGGAATTTGATCTAATCTTAGGCATGGACTGGTTAGTGAAGTATCGTGCAAATGTAAATTGTGCTGCTAAGCGCTTGTCATTGAGAACCTCTGACGACAATGAAGTTGTGGTGTTGGGCGAGAGACGGAATTACTTGTCAAATATGGTATCTGCCCTTAAGGCAGAGAAAATGGTAAGAAAGGGATGTGTAGCTTTTCTAATGTTGATTAGTGCCTTGGAGGTTAAAGAAGCAACTGTTGAAGAGGTTAGGACTGTAAGAGAATTCGTGGATGTCTTCCCGGAAGAACTTCCAGGATTGCCTCCGGATCGTGAGGTGGAATTTGGGATTGACTTGTTGCCTAAAACGGCGCCAGTATCTATCGCTCCGTATAGAATGGCACCAAAAGAGTCGGGTGAGCTCAAGGCTCAAATCTAGGAGTTGCTTGATCGTGGGTTTATCCGACCTAGTGTGTCTCCATGGGGAGCACCGGTCCTATTCGTGAAGAAGAAAGACGGAACGATGCGGATGTGCATAGATTATCGGCAGTTGAATAAGCCGACCATCAAGAACAAGTATCCGTTGCCAAGGATCGACGACTTGTTCAATCAGCTTAAGGGAGCTGCGGTATTCTCAAAGGTAGATCTAAGGTCGAGATATCATCAGCTTAAGGTGAAGGAAGTGGATATCCATAAGACAACTTTTCGAACAACGTATGGGCATTATGAGTTTTTAGTAATGCCATTCGGATTGACGAACGTCCAAGCTGCGTTCATGGATATGATGAATCGGGTTTTCTAACCCTACTTGGATCAGTTCGTCGTTGTGTTCATAGACGACATCCTGGTGTATTCCAAGTCTGAGATAGAGCATGATGAGCATCTCCGGATAGTGTTGCAAGTGTTAAGAGAGAAGAAGCTTTATGCCAAATTCCGCAAGTGTGAATTTTGGCTGAAAGAAGTTGCATTTTTAGGACATGTGGTGTCTGCAGAAGGGATAAAGGTGGTTCCTCGGAAGATTGAGGCAGTGTTAGATTGGAAACCACCTAAGTCTGTAGCTGAGGTTCGCAGTTTCTTGGGATTAGCAGGCTACTACAGAAGATTTGTCGAAGAATTTTCATCGTTAGCTGCACCTTTGACTAAGTTATTGAGAAAGGAGGTACCTTTCGTATGGGCAGATAAGCAGCAAGAGACCTTTGAGAAGCTTAAGAGGGTTTTGACTGAAGCTCCAGTTCTGATTCAGTCTGAGGCAGGGAAGGGTTTTGTGGTATATTGTGATACTTCTCACACAGGATTAGGATGTGTTCTGATGCAAGATGGGAAGGTAGTTGCTTATGCATCTCGTAATTAAGGCCACATGAGGTTAACTATCCGACGCACGACTTGGAGTTGGCGGGTTGTCTTTGCTCTTAAGGTATGGAGGCATTATCTCAGATGGAGAAAAGTCAAGAATCTATATGGATCACAAGAGTCTTAAGTATCTCTGACTCGTAAGAGCTGAATCTGAGACAATGAAGGTGGGTGGAGTTATTAAAAGACTACAATTGTTCTATAGAGTATCACCCGCAAGGCGAATGTAGTGGCGGGCGCTTAAGTCGAAAAAGTGATGTCGGATCCGAGGGTGATGTTTGCATATCTTAGTCTATATGACGACGAAAGCTTACTGGCAGAATTACAAGTAAAGCCGACGTGGTTGAGTCAGTTGAAAGAAAGAAAGTTGGTAGACAATGATCTAAGTGCTAAACTACGGCAAGTGCAGAGTGGGAAGCTGGAAGATTATGGTGTTAATAGTGACGGAGTGTTGTGTTTCAAAGGTAAGGTTTATATGTCAAGGATGCGTAACTTAGGCGGAGAATTCTTCAGGAATCGCATAGTAGCCCTTATGCGATGCATCCTGGAGGTAGTAAGTTGTATCGAGATTTATGGGATCGCTTTTGTGGCTTTGTCTTAAGCGGGGAGTTACAGAATTTGTAGGGAAGTGCTTAATGTGTCAGCAAGTCAAGGCTGAACATCAAGTACTGTCGGGGTTGCTTTAGCTGATAAAGATTCCACAGTGGAAGTGGGAGAGAATCACCATGGACTTTGTTAGTGGGCTTCCCCTTACGCCTACTAAGAAAGACTCGGTATGGGTGATAGTGGATCGATTGACGAAGTCTGCACATTTCATACCAGTGCGGGTTGATTACTGTTTGTTGAAATTGGCGAAGTTGTATGTGGCAGAGATTGTGAGGTTGCATGGAGTGCCGGTGTCGATTATTTTAGATAGGGATCCAAGGTTTATGTCTCGATTTTGGAAAGCATTGCATCAGGCTTTGGGCACCAGGTTAGACTTCAGTACGGCATTTCATCCATAGTCAGACAGCCAGTTTGAGCTTGTAATCCAAGTGTTAGAAGATATGTTAAGGAGATGTGTGATAGATTTTAGAGAAAGCTGGGAAGAGTTTTTGCCTTTAGCTGAGTTTGCATACAACAATAGTTATCAAGCAAGTATTCGGATGGCTCCGTATGAAGCTATCAGATGGACGAAAGTGTCGCACTCCTACGTGTTGGATGTAATTGAGGAACGCCATGTTTTGGGTCCGAGATTGTGGCGAATCCAAAGAAAAGGTTAAGGTAATTCGGGTTCGGTTAAAGGAAGCATCTGACAGGAAAAAGTCGTACGGAGATCTTAAGCGGAAGGAAATAGAGTTTGTTGTGGGAGATCAAGTATTTCTTAAAGTGTCGCCATGGAAGAAGGTAATGAGATTTGGTCGCAAAGGAAAGTTAAGTCCCAGGTTTATAGGACCTTATCGGGTTTTGAAGCGGGTTGGACCAGTGGCATATCAGTTAGAGTTGCCTTTGGAGTTGAAGCAGATGCACGAGGTTTTCCATGTTTCGATGCTACGTCATTACCGGTCGGATCCATCTCATGTAGTGCCAGTTGAGGAGGTAGAACTAAGACCAGATTTGTCTTACGAGGAGGAGCCGATTCAGATTCTGGAATGGGACGTGAAGATGTTACGGAGGAAGTCAGTTCCTCTCGTCAAAGTGTTATGGCGTAATCATGGATCGAAAGAAGCTTCATGGGAGCCGGAAGAGGCAATGCGACAGCAATACCCTCACTTGTTTTAGTCAGGTAATTTCGAGATCGAAATTATTTTAAGGGGGTAGAACTATAATATCCGGGATTTAGGGGTTATGCATTTTCACTTGAATATGTGCAGTGGCATGTTGTGTACTATTTGTATGTGTTTTGGGGACTTCGAAAACTTTAGAATGTAGGAGAATGCCTTAGAAAAATATTAGATTTTAAGTCTTAAGATGGAGCTAAGCAAGATAGGCCTTAAGAAAATTTGTATGAGGATTTAATCACAAGAATTCAATTGGAAAAATGGTAAGGAGGCGCCACTTAGGGCCTTAAGAAGTGACGCCACAAGCGGTGTGAGGGGGGCTTAGGTTCGAATCCCATGGATAGTCTTAATGTGACTTTTATTTTGCACTTGTATGGCATGTGACGGTCAAACTTCAATTAAGGTAAGGTTGGACTATTTGTTTTATGGATAGTAGACTAGGGGAAAAAGGCAAGTGTTAATTTAAGGAATGAAATCCTAAGTTTTGGTATGATAAGGGGACATAAGGCTTGAAGTAAGGAATGATGTTTTGGAAATTTTTTTTATGGCCTTTTGACCATGTATGTAGACGGCATAGGGGCTAGGGGGTTACGAATTTTGAAAGGGATTAGGAGGAAGATTAGGAGGAAATAAGGAGGAAAATGTGGGATTTTTGATGAGAATGTGAGTTGGCTAGGCCAAGGATTTCTTTGATGACCATTTCACCATGTGGGTAGAGGGAGTAATAAAAATTTTCTTAAGAGGTTTAGGTGTTTAATTTTTTCTGGCTTCTTCTTATTTCTCTAGTGTGGTGCCGAAAGCTTAAGGCCATCAAGAGCCATTTTGGTCACTTTCTTTTGCTGATTTCCAACCTCATTCTCTCCTAAACTTTCACCTTTTTCTTTGTAACCAAACCACACCAAAATCTATTTTTTTTCTTCTATTGTTAGACTTTGGCGAATCATCCATAAACCATAAGGGTCATTTGTTTCTTTTCTTTTCTTTCTTATTTGTTTAAGGGTAAGTTTAATCTACCATCTTCTTCTCTTCATTTCTCTTTATTTTGCTTAGGCCGAACCTCTCTTTCCCAAAAGTTCACCACTACCGCAACCTCTTCAACCCAAAACACCACTATAGCCGAATCTCATAAAACTTCAATTCTTTTTCTTCTTCTTTTCACAATCCATCAAAAGCTGAAACATATCAATCACCATCTAGTCGATTTCTTCATCTCTTTCTTCTTCAAAGTCAATCACTCTCCTATATAGCCAAATTTCTCTTGGTTCCAAGCAAGGTGAAATCGATTTCAACAATTAGGGGAGGATTTCGGGATCCTTTTGTAGCCGACGATTAAGGGGAGATCATTCGGGATTTAAATATCCAAGGTAAGCAAGTGTAATTTTAGGTCGAAGGCCATGTATTTTGGTTTATTAAAAGTTAGAATCGAATCTAACATAGGCTATGTAGGGATTTCGACATCTCCAAGGACAAGTGACATTTTCGGGATCTAGTCAATCAAGGTAAGGGGTTTTAATATTCGGTCAAGGCCATATTGTCTTTTAAGGTTGGCGATTCGACTATAATCTTTTAGGGACGATTCGATAGGGATAAGCATTTCATTGTTATTCTTGCTAGCGAGAGCATTGGTATCGATAGTATCGTAATCACTGTTATCAGGTGTGTAGCCCTACACTAAATTTCCAATAAATTGATAGTATTAATATTTGCATGTGTTAATAAGAAATATGTTTGATAATGGTTGCGGGTACCATTCAAGTAGTACATGATATTGGTGCGTTAACCCCTAATACTTCGTTAATAATCTTTGTAAGCATGGATATGAAATGTGTATGATTACGTTATGATTTTGGGGTATATTGCATAAAATCTGAATAATATGTATGTGCATGGGCGTATGGGTGATTTTGATAAAGGGGAAGTGTTTCGGTGGTTTTTACCACATTATCTGGTGATTTTGATCATAATAATATTATTCGGTGACTTCGGTCACATATTATCATTCCGGTGACTTTGTCACAATTTTCTGGTGGCTATGCCACAATTTATAAGGGCAATGTGCAGTTGACTGCAGCGACTACCTTCGATGGTGTGTAGCGGATGGAGGGTCGATTTAGTAATCCCTACGGTGTGATTGGCAGGTACGAGTGGTGTGTAGCGGTTGGATATCTAGGTGGGCTCGGGATTGCATTTCATTTTATATGTACGTATGATTTAATATGTTGATTATTTGATTTGTTATGTTATGGGCTTATAACTATATGTGATTAGAATGGGCTTTGCCAAAATGTTATCGCTAAGGCTATAATCAATTGGGCTTTTAGTGTACTGTTACACATTGAGTCTGTTGACTCACCCCTCGTGGGATATCTTTTCAGGTGACGCTTAGCAATATGGATCGGGTCAGCGAGGACTACGCGGTGGCCATTGCTCAACTCAGTATTTCGGTTTTCCTTTTAATTAAACCTATCATGTTTTCTTTTATTATTTCGGGAGTTATTTTGGGTTATGTTTTTGTAATAAGGCCACCATTAGCTGTGCTATTTATACGTTTTAAATTTTTATCCTGCTACGATCAACTTCAACTAAATAATTAAATATTTTCAATAACCGAATTAAATTATTATGACACCTAAATACTTATGGTTTTCAACTTAATAATAAGTTCTAAATCTGGTTCTTCTTTTGATTTATAAATTTTCTAAAATCATAAAGATAACGTTTTAATAAGATACAACCTTAAATCACAACATGGTTTTCAAAAGAACATATTTCAAATTTATTTTTCTTCGAAATCAACATGTTTTCCAACATAAGAAAAATGAGTTTTTCTCAAGGAGCATGCCAAATCCGATTGGGGTTTGTGGGCCGAGTTTGGGGTGTTTCAACTTGGTATCGAGCCCAATTTTAAACACTGGGCCCTGGGTTTTGAAGCCCACAACTTTTTAAAAATTTGAGCCAAAATGAGTAGTTTTTGAAAATTTTCGGGTTAAAATGGTTTTATGGAAGCATGGCACCCAAGTTCTCGGCCCAGGTCCGACATGTAAGTTCTTTTGTTGATGAATTGATGTGAGTATGATAATGTATGATACTTTAATTGATAAGCCTAAGGAAACTATACTTTAGAGACACGGACCCTAGGTATATGTGTACTTCTACTAAAAACCACCGGTTAAAACTACATTGCATAAAATTTTCTTTAAACAAGAAAGTGAAAAGACTCTAATGCATAAAATTTTCGTAAAATGTATAAGGCGAAGTAGACATGAGTTCTAGGGGCGTGGTCGTCGTGGGACGCAGAGAGGCGAATGGCTATGTCGTGAACCGATTAGGTGCAGTCGGGGTTCTAAAATGGGCACCGCCACCGTACAGTAGGGGCGAAATTTGAGAGCGCAGCGAGGGGAGATGACGCAGATGTCGCAGCTATCTTTGCGAGTTTTAGAGTGAGTAGCAGGGGCTAGTATGGGAAGTGGGGATCGAAAGTCAGTAGCTAAGAGGCTTAGATTAAATGGAGCTGAGGTTTTTAGGGGAGTATCTGGGGTAGCTCCGAATGTAGCAGAGTACTAGTTAGAGGCAGTCGAGAGGATCATGGACGATTTAGACTGTACTGCTGAGGAAAAGTTGAAAGGTATTGTTTCGCTGCTTCGAGATGAGGCCTACCAGTGGTGGCTCACTGTCAAGGAGAGTACCCCTGCGGATCGGGTGGATTGGGGGTATTTTAAGGTTAAGTTTGAGGGAAAATACGTTCGAGCTAGTTACATCGACTCTCAGAGAAAGACATTTCTAAATTTAGTACAAGAAAATAAGTCGGTAGTTGAGTATGAAGTGGAGTTTCTACGATTAAGTCGGTATGCTCGAGGGATTGTGGCTACTGATTACGAACGGTGTGTTAGATTCGAGGATGGACTGAGAGATGAGCTGCGAGTGTTGATTGCTCCGCATCGGGAAAGAGACTTTGCGGTCTTAGTGGATAGGGCACGGATAGTTGAATAAGTTAAGCAGATCGAGAGACAGAACCGGGACAGAGGTCAGAATAAGAATAAGAGGAGCTTTGGGTCTTCAGGGTCATCCGGGAATTTTCAAAAGAAATCTAGAGTTGATAGGCCGCGAAGTCAGCAGGTTGCTATGAGAGGACAGTACCGTACTTGTGCTCAGTATTAAAAGATACACCCGGGAGAATGTTGGAAAAAGACAGGGGGATGTTTTAAGTGTGGGTCCAAGGATCATATGATTAAGGATTGTCCGATGGATACAGATAGGAACCGCCCAGCAGGTCAGGGTTTTAATCAGGCTGGCAGAGGTGGACAGTAGCCGTTGAGGGGTCGTGGTTCGAATGGCAGAGGTAATGGTTCTGGTAGAGGTCGCGGGACCCCGGGCAGAGGTAGTGGTAGCACTGAGGCTAGACAGCCAGGTCTGGTATATGCAGTTCGTCGGAGGGAGGATAGCGATGCACCTGATGTCATAACGGGTACGTTCCTTATTTCTAGGTTACCCTTTATTGCTTTGATAGATATAGGGTCAACTCATTCATACATCGCTAGTGAAGTATCTGGAACTCTGCATGTGAACTCGAGATCAGTACCTAGGAAGATGGTATATTTAGTCCTTTAGGCGCATGTAGTAGTAGATAAGCTCTTTAAGGAAGTGCCTTTAGAAGTACAAGGGGCGCAATTTTCTACCGACTTAATGGAGTTGCCATTCGGGAAATTTGATCTAATCTTATACATGGACTGGTTAGTGAAGTATCGTACGAATGTAGATTGTGCTGCTAAGCGCTTGTCATTGAGAACCTCTGACGACAATGATGTTGTGGTGATGGGCGAGAGACGAAATTACTTGTCAAATGTGGTATCTGCCCTTAAGGCAGAGAAAATGGTAAGAAAGAGATGTGTAGCTTTTCTAATATTGATTAGTGCCTTGGAGGTTAAGGAAGCAACTGTTGAAGAGGTCAGGACTGTAAGAGAATTCGTGGATGTCTTCCGGAAGAACTTCCAGGATTGCCTCCGGATCGTGAGATGGAATTTGGGATTGACTTTTTGCCTAGAACGGCGTCAGTATCTATCACTCCGTATAGAATGGCACCAAAGGAGTTGGGTGAGCTCAAGGCTCAAATCCAGGAGTTGCTTGATCGTGGGTTTATCCGACCTAGTGTGTCTCCATGGGGAGCACCGGTCGCATTCGTGAAGAAGAAAGACGGAACGATGCGAATGTGCATAGATTATCGATAGTTGAATAAGCTGAACATCAAGAATAAGTATTTGTTGTCGAGGATCGACGACTTGTTCGATCAGCTTAAGGGAGCTGGGTATTCTTAAAGATAGATCTAAGGTCGGGATATCATCAGCTTAAGGTGAAGGAAGTGAATATCCATAAGGCAGTTTTTCGGACAAGGTATAGGCATTATGAGGTTTTAGTAATGCCGTTCGGATTGACGAACGCCCCAGCTGCGTTCATGGATATGATGAATCGAGTTTTCCAATCCTACTTGGATTAGTTCGTCATTGTGTTCATAGACGACATCCTAGTGTATTCCAAGTCTAAGATAGAGCATGATAAGGATTTCTGGATAGTGTTGCAAGTGTTAAGGGAGAAGAAGCTTTATGCCAAATTCAGCAAGTGTGAATTTTGGCTGAAAGAAGTTGCGTTTTAGGACATGTGGTGTCTGCAGAAGGGAAAAGGGTGGATCCTCGGAAGATTGAGGCAGTGTTAGATTGGAAACCACCTAAGTCAATAGCTGAGGTTCGTAGTTTCTTGGGATTAACATGCTGCTACAGAAGATTCGTCTAAGGATTTTCATCGTTAGATGCACCTTTGACGAAGTTGTTGAGAAAGGAGGTACCTTTCATATAGGCAGATAAGCAACAAGAAAGCTTTGAGAAGCTTAAGAGGGTTTTGACCAAGCTCGGCTCGATTCATCTGAGAGGGGAAGGATTTTGTGGTATATTGTGATGCTTCTCACACAGGATTAGGATGTGTTCTGATGCAAGATGGGAAGGTAGTTGCTTATGCATCTCGGTAATTAAGGCCACATGAGGTTAACTATCTGACACACGACTTGGAGTTGGTAGCGGTGGTCTTTGCTCTTAAGGTATGGAGGCATTATCTGTATGGAGAAAAGTCAGTAATCTATACAGATCACAAGAGTCTTAAGTATCTACTGACTCAGAAGGAGCTGGATCTGAAACAACGAAGGTGGGTGGAGTTGTTGAAAGACTACGATTGTCCTATAGAGTATCACCTAGGTAAGGTGAATGTAGTGGCAGACGCCTTAAGTCAGAAAGTGGTGTCGGATCTGAGGGCAATGTTTGCACATCTTAGTCTTTATGATGACGGAAGCTTGCTGGCAAAATTACAAGTAAAGCCGACGTGGTTGAGTCAGGTGAAAGAAAGACAGTTGGTCGACGATGATCTAAGTGCTAAGCTACGGCAAGTACAGAGTGGGAAGTTGGAAGATTATGGTGTTAATAGTGACGGAGTGTTGTGTTTCAAAGGTAAGGTCTGTATGCCGAAGGATGCAGAACTTAGGCGGAGAATTCTTCAGGAATCTCATAGTAGCCCTTATGCGATGCATCCTAGAGGTAGTAAGTTGTATCGAGATTTACGGGATCAGTTTTGGTGGCCTGGTCTTAAGCGAGAAGTTACAGAATTTGGAGGGAAGTGCTTAACGTGTCAGCAAGTCAAGGCTGAACATCAAGTACCGTCGGGGTTGCTTCAGCTGATAAAGATTCCATAGTGGAAGTGGGAGAGAATCCCCATGGACTTTGTTAGTGGGCTTCCCCTTACGCCTACTAAGAAAGACTCGGTATGGGTGATAGTGGATCGATTGACGAAGTCTGCACATTTCATACCAGTGCGGGTTGATTACTCTTTGCAGAAATTGGCAAAGTTGTATGTGGCAGAGATTGTGAGGTTGCATGAAGTGCGGTGTCAATTATTTCGGATAGGGATCCGAGGTTTACGTCTCGATTTTGGAAAGCATTGCATCAGGCTTTGGGCACCAGGTTAGACTTCAGTACGTCATTTCATCCACAGTCAGACGGCCAGTCTGAGCAAGTAATCCAAGTGTTAGAAGATATGTTAAGGGGATGTGTGATAGATTTCAGAGGAAGCTGGGAAGAGTTTTTGCCTTTAGCTGAGTTTGCATACAACAACAGTTATCAAGCAAGTATTCGGATAGCACCGTATGAAGCGCTGTATGGACGGAAGTGTTGCACTCCTACGTGTTGGATAGAATTGGGGGAACGTCATGTTTTGGGTCTAGAGATTGTGGTGGAATCCGACGAAAAGGTTAAGGTAATTTTGGCTTGGTTAAAGGAAGCATCTGACAGGAAAAAGTCGTACGCAGATCTTAAGTGGAAGGAAATAGAGTTTGTTGTGGGAGATCAAGTATTTCTTAAAGTGTCACCATGGAAGAAGGTAATGAGATTTGGTTGCAAAGGAAAGTTAAGTCCCAAGTTTATAGGACCTTATCGTGTTTTGAAGCGGGTTGGACCAGTGGCATATCAATTAGAGTTGCCTTCGGAGTTGAAGCAGATGCACGATGTGTTCCATGTTTCAATGCTACGTTATTACTGGTTGGATCCATCTCATGTAGTGCCAGTTGAGGAGGTAGAACTAAGACCAGATTTGTCTTACGAGGAGGAGCCGATTCAGATTTTGGAATGGGGCGTGAAGGTGTTACGAGGAAGTCGGTTCCTCTCGTCAAAGTGTTATGGCATAATCATGGATCTAAGAAGCTTCGTGGGGCCGGAAGAGGCAATGCGACAGCAATACCCTCACTTGTTTTAGTCAGGTAATTTCGAGGTCAAAATTATTTTAAGGGGGTAGAACTGTAATATCCAAGATTTAGGGGTTATGCATTTTCACTTGAATGTGTGCAGTGGCATGTTGTGTACTGTTTGTATGTGTTTTGGGGACTTCGGGAAGTTTAGAATGTAGGAGAATGCCTTAGAAAAATATTAGATTTTAAGTCTTAAGATGGAGCTAAGCAAGATAGGCCTTAAGAAAATTTATATGAGGATTTAATCACAAGAATTTAATTGGCAAAGTGGTAAGGAGGCGCCACTTAGGGCCTTAAGAAGTGACGCCACAAGCAGTGTGAGGGGGGCTTAGGTTCGAATCCCATGGATAGTCTTAAGGTGACTTTTATTTTGCATTTGTATGGCATGTGACGGTCAAACTTTAATTAAGGTAAGGTTGGACTATTTGTTTTATGGATAGTAGACTAGGGGAAAAAGGCAAGTGTTAATTTAAGGAATGAAATCCTAAGTTTTGGTATGATAAGGGGACATAAGGCTTGTAGTAAGGAATGATGTTTTGGAAATTTTTTTTTATGGCCTTTTGACCATGTATGTAGACGGCATAGGGGGCTAGGGGGGTTGGCCGAATTTTAAATGGATTAGGAGGAAGATTAGGAGGAAATAAGGAGGAAAATGTGGGATTTGTGATGAGAATGTGAGTTGGCTGGCCAAGGGATTTCTTTGATGACCATTTCAGTAATGTGGGTAGAGGGGAGTAGCCGAAATTTTCTTATGAGGTTTAGGTGTTTAATTTTTTCAGGTTTCTTCTTCTTTCTCTAATGTGGTGCCGAAAGCTTAAGGCCATCAAGAGCCATTTTGGTCACTTTCTTTTGCCGATTTCCAACCTCATTCTCTCCTAAACTTTCACCTTTTTCTTTGTAACCAAACCACACCAAAATCTATTCTTTTTCTTCTATTGTTAGACTTTGGCCGAATCATCCATAGACCATAAGGGTCATTTGTTTCTTTTCTTTTCTTTCTTATTTGTTTAAGGGTAAGCCGAATCTACCATCTTCTTCTCTCTTCTTTTCTCTTTATTTTGCTTAGGCCAAACCTCTCTCTCCCAAAAGTTCACCATTGCCGCAACCTCTTCAACCCAAAACACCACTATAGCCGAATCTCATCAAACTTCAATTCTTTTTCTTCTTCTTTTCACAATCCATCAAAAGTCGAAACATATCAATCACCATCTAGTCGATTTCTTCATCTCTTTCTTCTTCAAAGTCAATCACTCTCCTATATAGCCAAATTTCTCTGTGGTTCCAAGCAAGGGTGAAATCGATTTCAACAATTAGGGGAGGATTTCAGGATCCTTTTGTAGCCGACGATTAAGGGGAGATCATTCGGGATTTAAATATCCAAGGTAAGCAAGTGTAATGTTAGGCTGATGGCCATGTATTTTGGTTTATTAAAAGTTAGAATCGAATCTAACATAGACTATGTAGGGATTTCGACATCTCCAAGGACAAGTGACATTTTCGGGATCTAGTCAATCAAGGTAAGGGGGTTTTAATATTCGGTCAAGGCCATATTGTCTTTTAAGGTTGGCCGATTCTAACTATAATCTTTTAGGGACAGTTCGATAGGGATAAGCATTTCATTGTTATTCTTGCTAGCGAGAGCGTTGGTATCGATAGTATTGTAATCACTGTTATCAGGTGTGTAGCCCTACACTAATTTTCCAATAAATTGATAGTATTAATATTTGCATGTGTTAATAAGAAATATGTTTGATAATGGTTGCGGGTACCATTCAGTGGTTTATGATATTCAGGTACATTAACCCCCTAATACTTCGTTAATAATGTCAGTAAGCATGGATATGAAATGTGTATGATTCCGTTATGATTTTGGGGTATATTACATAAAATCAATAATATGTATGTGCATGGGCATATGGGTGATTTTGATAAAGGGAAGTGTTACGGTGGTTTTACCACATTATCCGGTGATTTCGATCACAATAATGTTATTCGGTGACTTGATCACATATTATCATTCCTGACTTTGTCACAATTTTAAGTGGCTATGCCACAATTTATAAGTATGATGTGCGCTTGATCGCAGTGACTACCTTCGATGGTGTGTAGCGGATGGAGGGTCGATTTAGTAATCCCCATGGTGTGATTGGCAGGTACGGGTGGTGTGTAGCGGATAGATATCTAGGTGGGCTCGGGATTGCACTTCATTTTATATGTACATATGATTTAATCTGTTGATTATTTGATTTGCTATGTTATGGGCTTATGGCTATATGTGATTAGAATGGGCTTTGCCAAAATGTTATCGCTAAGGCTATAATCAATTGGGCTTTTAGTGTACTGTTACACATTGAGTCTATTGACTCACCCTCGTGGGATATCTTTTCAGGTGACGCTTAGCGTGATGGATCGGGTCAGCGAGGACTACGTGGTGGTCATTGCTCAACTCAGTATTTCGGTTTTCCTTTTAATTAAACCTATTACGTTTTCTTTTATTATTTCGGGAGTTATTTTAGGTTATGTTTTTGTAATAAGGCCACCATTAGCTGTGCTATTTATACGTTTTTAAATGTTTATCCTACTACGATCAACTTCAACTAAATAATTAAATATTTTCAATAATCGAATTAAATTGTTTTGACACCTAAATACCTATGGTTTTCAACTTAATAATAAGTTCTAAATCTGGTTCTTCTTTTGATTTATAATTTTTCTATAATCATAAGGATAATGTTTTAAAAAGATACAACCTTAAATCACAACACAGTTTTCAACAAGAACATATTTCAAATTTATTTTTCTTCAAAATCAACATGTTTTCCAACATAAGAAAAATGAGTTTTTCTCAAGGAGCATGCCAAATTTGGTCGGGGTTTGTGGGCCGGGTTTGGGGTGTTTCATCCCATATGCCACAATCACTTTCAAATAATTTTGTTGCCCTATTGGAAGAGCCAGCCTATTGGCCAACTTAGTGTCCAAGAAATTATACGTGCTACATGAGTCTACCAATACAATAACATTTTCCATTCCCATAGCTGATTCAAACCTCATAGTGTGTGGTCCTTGTGAACCACACAAGGCATGTAATGACAGAATGGATTCTTGTATAGAATCCCCCTCTTCTACAAGTTCCTCTAACTAATCAGAACACCCTTGAAAAACCTAACATTCACCATCAGAACAAGATTTGAGGAGTACCTGATACAGTTGAGTTTTGACATATTGATGGCCTGCCTAGTACTTGGCACCATGCAAAAAACGCAACCCTTTTTGTTTTCTTTCAACTATGAAAGTTGAACTTATACCTTTGGAATAAGTTCGAGAGCCACTGGAATTAGTAGAAGCCTATTGGTGATTGCCCCCTAAGCAGTTGATAACATTGACTTAGGTGGAACCACAGAAGAGCTAGTTGTAGACCCAAACCGGTTAATAGATCTAGATGCATTGAAGAAACCCTTCCTTTGAGAGGTATAAAGGATACCCTCCACTTGTTTGGAAATATGAAACCCTTCTACCAAGGTTTGAGGCCTAACAAACTGTAGGTACTAACTAATCTCCTACTTCAAGTTACTAATAAAAATACTTAAAGCATATGGTTCTAGCAGATGTAATTGGTTTAGTAAACTTGCAAACTGATCATGGTACTGTTCGACTAATCTAACTTGCTTCAAAGTCTCCAATTCTGACATTGCAGGCACTTAAATCGAGAATCAATGAGCAACTGAAGAAGAGCAAAAATCTACATGACCTCAAGATGATAAGGTCCCAAACATTGAGATGAAAGGTGAAATCAGGATGAGTTAGGTGGAGCACGTCCGGACAACGTGATGCCTTTGGCACCTAATGAACTGGCAGCAACATCGAGACAAGCTAGGTGGAGTATGTCGAGACGACGCAATAACTTCTAAAGAAAAAAACCACGTGGACTTCTTCTCCTAGTCAAACTCTATTTCGTACAAGGTTATTTCAGTCATATTGGACCCACGTCCCAAGCCTATTTAAAGGGCCTTTGGAAATTTAGATTAATTAGAGTTAGAGAATCAGATTTACATTATATATCTCTTCTGTAAGATTTGTTAAAGAGTTTTTAAGGAGAATTCCTGATAGAGCTTTTTCATTTGGGATATTTTGGTTTCTTTTGGGGTTTGCTTTTTGTGTTCAGGTTGAATACTCTCCATTTTTGTACACTTTGTTTGTTTTTTAGTGAAAAAAGCCCGTAGGTTTTCCCTTAGATAGGGTTTTCTATGTAAAATATTTGTATCCATTTTTCTCTAGTTTTACTATCTCGTTGTTTACACAGGTCGATTCCCAATAAATTGGTATCAGAACTCAAGTTACGCTTTTGTAGATCGACGAAGCTCAGGATGATGACAATGAGATTTGACATTGAGAAGTTTGATCGGATCACAAACTTTAGTTTGTGGCAGGTTCGAATGACAACACTTTTAGTTCAGAACAACCTAAAGAAGGTCGTTACCAGGAAAGAGCCTAAATCTATGGGAAAGCGGAATGAGAAAAGCTTGATGAAAAAGCTTTATCTACGATTTAGTTATGCCTCACAAATAATGTTCTATAGGAAATACTTTAACGCGTAGGTTTGTGCAAGTGTACACAGTCGTTATCAAGTAATAAGTAAGTAAAACAGTTATTGTCTCCACAGGGACTGTATATGTTAATAAATATTTTGCAAAATTAAATATTTACAAATTGGTGAGAAAAACACAATAATTTCAAGTGATAGATGTAAAAATAAATAACTAGATGCAAAATTATCCTAAATGCAAATTAACCTAAGTGTGATGAGTAATTAAAATGTATGAGATGGGTTTAGCAACAAATTCACAAGCCTCAACAACAATTACAGGAATAGGCTAGAATGTTTACAAAATTTGACGTAATTCATTTTCATCATGATAATAATGTTCCGGAAAATATTCCATGACAACTCGATCTGCCATTAACTTTGAAACAAGTATTAAGTCCTTTCGGAATCTTTTACTTAGAAAAACATGCATACTACCATGATCATATTTAACTAAGGGTTTCTTAGAGTTTATGTGAAGTAACAGGGACGGATTAGGTACTAGCGGTCTTTCGAGTTATTAGGAACCTTTCATTTAATCGGGCTAAGATCTAAATTAAGCGTGCACCTTTTAATTATTACGTCCATTAATCGTCATCTGGCTAGGATTGATCAACTAATTCTAATGCATTCAATCACATTTTAATGAATGAAATACATGCATGATTTTAATTGAAAGCATAAACGATTGAGGCATAGAACATCATGAATATACATCAAATGAACTTCATCAAATTAATGTAATCATTCTAGCTAAACAAAATTAAGCTATCATCGTTAATGAAAAACAACAAATAAAATTGAAAACATGATGAATAATAAGAATAACAATAAATATTAAGGAAGAAGAAACTCTAAAAAATTTTGGCAATCCTCCAGAAATTTATCCCAGTGGCTTCCTCCGATCCTTGTAATTGCTTCTTTGTAAAATGCTCCTCAAGGTGGCTGACCAAGAGAGAATTTTCTCAAGGAATTGTTAGCTAAATGGAAGTGGAAAATGGATGGTCTATGCATAAGAGGAAGAGGTAAGGAGATGAGAGAAAATATAATAGAATGTGAAGTGAGGGATGATGGATGTTGTGAAATGAAAGGCTTATTTATACTTGAAGGGATGCTTAGAGGTTTGCTAAAAATAGTCGAACCATCCTTTGAATATCTCTTTCACTTGGCTGGGCATGAAATGTGGAGAGGGAGGTTGATGGTTGTTTGATTCATGCTTGATTTCATGCATCAAGCAAGGGTTAAACGATTTCCTGGGTGTTTGTTAGGAGTTGATTTTTAATTGTTTAACAAGTGTAAGGACCTCTAAATAAATCTTCCAAAAGGTGATTTTGGACTGCTCATATGCCCTAGTTGAATTGGGCTTCTTTTTCCTTTACTTGGAAAGTTTTGTGACCCAAATAGTTGTCAAACTTGCTCTTTAATTAAATCAACTTTAACTGGATCAAAGTGACTTTCTCTTGGCCCAATTTTCTTACCCTTGTCATCTAACTAAGGTGAAATAGAGCTCATGTCCATGTATAATTAATAAATAAGCTTCTCAACTTATTAATTCCATGGTTCCACTGCAACAATTAAATAAAGTAAATTATTATGTCACATAAAATAATTAAATTATGCAAAAATTTAATACATAAAAGTATAAATTTGCATACTTTACTAAATCATGCCTATTGTCTCAATATAAACAAAATTCACCCAATTAAATATCAAATATTCGGGATTAACATAATTTTTTAAGTAAAAAGGTGCCCTAAACAACTATAAAAATCTATCTGATTTAGAGTTCACAAATACTTACAGAGAAAACGTCGTCTAATTTATGGATGAAATTAGAAAACCTTTAGCCCGATTGGTATTGAAGCAACGCTTGTACACATTTTGTATGGATGAAAGAACATCCATTAGGGCTCACAGTAGTGAGTTTATTACACTTCTGAATGACTTGAAGAATGTTGAGGTTAACGTAGATTACGAAGATCAAGCTATATTATTATTGTGCTCTTTGCCCCATTCATTTAAATTTTTCAGGGAGGCCCTGATTTATGGCAGATATAAAGCAGAGATAAATTCTAATTTGAGGATATGAATGGAAATTTGTTGAGAAAATAAAAACTCAATAATGAATTAGGATCAAGTAGAAAATCAGATGGAAGAGCCTCAGTTTTGGTTGACAGAGGTAGGCAATTGTCTAGGTCAAGGTCGAAATCGAGGAATCGTGATAAAAATGCAACTATTGCAAAAAGTTGGGTTACATAAAAATGAAATGCTACAGTTTGAAAATTAAAAATAGGAGGGCTACTGAGAGCGACGAGGATGAAAAGTAGAAGGCTGAGGTAGCCAATCCTACTGTGGCCAAAGAATAGGGTGATAATTTCTTATTGGTGTCAACGAGTGAAAGCTCTAAACTTACGCCTGAATGGATCCTGGATTCGGGATGTTCTTTCCACATGAGTCTCGATAAGGGTTGGTTCTCCACATACAATTCAATTAAAGGTGGAGTTATGCATATGGGGAATGGCTTATCTTGTAAGGTTGTTGGTATTGGTACTATTCAGATTAGGATGCATAACATGACAATTAGAACATTATCGGATGTTAGGCATGTGCCTAATTTAAAGAGAAATCTCATCTCCTATTGAAATTTGGACTCAAAAGGTTATTGATAAACATAAAAGCAACATATTTTAGGCCCACATTTAGTATGATTTTGGATGATTTAGCCTTTTTTTTATGTAAAAAGGTGCTCTTAATCCTTTCTTTTCATGTTTTTACTTAGGAAATCACCCGAGGATGAAAAGAACAAGAAACAGGCTTAAAACGGGCCAATTTGGGCCAAAGAGGAAATCGACACGACTTGGACTTCAAGCCACATGGCCGTGCCTCGACAATTAACTAAGACAAGGCCATGCCACAATTTACACGGCCGTGCCGCAATCGACAGAATCAAGACACGGCCCGAAACGATTTACACGGGTGTGTACTATGGCCGTGCCCCTGCAGCCGCGAGAGAGAGCAATTTCACTCAGATTGGATACTTTGAGGCAAAGAAACATATTCCAAAGCCTATTCAAACTCCGAGTAGGAAGTATACTTGAATTGGGACACTTAGAGACCAAGTAAAGCATTCTAAAAGTCTATATAAACACCCTAAGTGTAATCTGAAATGGGGCGTTAGGCGGTGAGCTAGGCCAAGGAGCCGAGCCAAGAAGATCACGTTTTGTGGAATCACTCGAATATAGCCAAGTGGATCCATCTCGAAGAGCCGGAATTCTACTCAAGACGGCGAATTTCTCCTTCAATTCCTTCAGGGGGTTTTAGGATTTTTATGTTTTGTTTTATCTTTTCTCTGAGATGTTTTCTTTATTTGTTATGAACTAAACCCATCGACACACCAAGGGATGAAACCTAGATGAATTTTGTTATTGATTTCTGAATTATATGATAAATACTTAGGTTGTTCTTAATTATGCATGCTTAATCCAAATCTGATGTGCTTAGGTGGAGGAGGAATAGACCCTGCTTAAGAGTAGATTGAGCATAATTAAGCAGAGTTGATCGCACGCCTAGAGATAGGGTGAGGAGATTTTGTCAGATTAGGGTGAAACCTAATATGGGAATCCATAGATCGATTTACTGCTATTCTAGGGTTAGACGAGATTTTGCCGGATTAGAGTTCCACTAATTAACCTAGGGTTAGATGTTATTCGCCTCGAGAGAGGGTTTAATATACGTTAGGGAGTCTTATGAATCAAACTAAGTAAATAAATCATATGGTTCAGTATTAAATAACAAGTGAAGTCTAGGTGGATTCTTCCTGAGGGTATCGTTGTGATCAATTGAGTTTTCTTCGAGTTATTTCCCTATTCATTTTTTTGTCTTTGTCTTTAGCTTAGAAATCGTTAAAGTAGATTAAATCAACCAATCACTCCATATTTTAGGCTAAATAATAAAAAGTAAGTAAGTATTAGTACTTCTAGTTCCTTTGGGTTCGATAATCCGGTCTTGCCTAAGTTATACTACTGTTCGATAGGTACACTTGCCTTTAATCGTTGTCAGAGTTAGTCTCAAGGTTCGATCTCATTCATTATAAATTTTAAAGCTCTGATTTCAGCGATCAAGTTTTTGGCACCGTTGCCAGGAAACTAAATTATTAAGAAAGCTCTATTTTATTACTTTAGCCACTATTTTTATTATTTTAGTATCTTTTGCTAATTTTATTTCTTCCTTTTTTCTAGCAGGTACCTCTAGTTTATGACTAGAAGGAACCCGACAGGACCTCTAGTATACGATAGTGAAATTGAAGCTACCGCTCGGAGAAATCACAGAGAAATTAGGCGAGCCCTAAATTACACGGAAGAAGAGCCAGAAGACAGATCCAATCCTATTGAAGGGATGGACGAGAATAATCCACCATGAGATGTGGAAGAAAACAATGATCCACGTACTATGTATGATTATGCTAAACCTCATTTAATAGGAGCTGAATCTAGTATTGTTAGGCCTGCTATAGCCGCTAATAATTTTGAATTAAAGCCTAACACAATACAAATGATTCAACAATTTGTTCAATTTGATGGTTTGCAGGACGAAGACCTGAACACTCATATAGCTAATTTTTTAGAGTTCTGTGATACTTTCAAAATAAATGGCGTTTCTGATAATGCCATTCGTCTTCAATTATTCCCCTTTTTATTAAGGAATAAAGCCAAATAGTGGTTGAACTCGTTACCACGAGGGTCAATCACTACATGGGAACAAATGACCAAAAAATTTTTATTAAAATTTTTCCCACCGGCCAAAACGGCCAAATTACGGAATGATATCTCTTCTTTTGTGCAGATGGATTTAGAGACGTTATATGATGCATGGGAGAGATACAAGGATCTCTTGAGGAGATGTCCACACCACGGATTACCTTTGTGGCTTCAAGTCCAAACTTTTTACAAAAGTGTAATTCCCTCAACAAGGTAATTAATTGATTCAGCCGCTGGTGGAACTTTAAATAATAAAACTCCTGAAGCTGCCTATGATTTCATTGAAGAGATGTCGCTGAATAACTATTAGTGGAAAGTTACAAGGACAAAATTGACAAAATCAGCTGGAGTTTACAACCTCGATGTAGTGACCATGTTGTCAAATCAGGTAGAGTTGATGAATTAAAAGCTTGACAGTTTATGTTCCTTGTAGGTACACCCAGTCATGCAGTCCAACGCAAGTGGAACTGTGGCGAATCCTGAGTACCCACCCTACCAACCGGACATAGAAACTGAACAGACAAACTATATAGGTAATAATTTCAGATCCAATAACAATCTTTATAGTAACACTTACAATCCAGGTTGGAGGAACCACCCAAATTTTTCATGGGGAGGCCAAGGAAATAAAGGGAATAAAAAACAACAACCTCTTCAAAACTTCTAAAATTAGCCATATCCGCAAGAGAAAAAGCCAAGCCTCGAAGAGATGCTGACAAAATTTATGGCAAACATAGAAAATCAGTTCCAAGAAACTGAGAAAAAAATTAAAAGTAACAAGAACCAAATGAGGGAACTTACGAAGTCAGTGAAGGAAGCAACTAATGCAGTCGAACAACTTGCAAAGCTACTGTCAGAACGACCACAAGGACATCTACCAAGTAACACGGAGATCAACACAAAGGAGCAAATTCAAGCCATCTCAGTAAATGACAGTAAAGGGTTAGAGGAACGCATTCCAATATAAAAAAATAAGGTAGACGAAGGTAAGGTAGAGGTAACACAAGAAAAACCAAAACCAGTAATCAAGGAGTACCAACCTCACATACCTTATCCCGAAGCGATAAAAAGAGATGATTCAGAAAAATAGTTTGGTAAGTTTCTTAAAATCTTAAAGAAATTACATATTAACTTACCCCTTCTTGAAGCTCTTTTTCAGATGCCAGACTCGAGGAAATTTTTAAAACAGCTCTTGACTAACAAACACAAATTAGACGAAGAGCACCACGCGGAATTAAACGCAGCATGCTCAGCAATGTTACAGAATAGACTACCACGAAAGCTAAAAGTTCCAGGGAGTTTTACAATTCCATGTTTAATTGGTAGTTTAGCTATTGATAACGCGTTAGCTGATTTAGGGGCAATCATAAATATCATGCCTTATACATTATTTAAACGACTAGGTCTAGGGAAGCCCAAACAAACTAGGATGAGTATATAATTAGCTGATAAAACTATTAAAATTCCTAGAGGCATTATCGAATATGTTCTTGTCAAAATCGATAAATTTGTTTTCCCATTAGATTTTGTTGTTTTAGATATGGATGAGGATAATACAATCCCCTTAATTTTAGGAAGACCTTTTCTAGCAACTGCCAAGACTAAAATTGATGTTGCCACAGGAGAACTCATACTTTGTATAGGTGACGAATCAATCAATCTTCAAGCTCTTGACTCGGCCAGGACAACAATCGATGAAGGTAAGAAAGTGAATACATATGATAATCAAATTGTTCAACCTTTATCGTAGGAAACACCACAAAGGCACAACCCTGAGCCGACTCATAGATCCCAAAGTGAAAAAGAGGAATCACACAAGGAACAAGACCTTAGGATCGACAATTTAGAAGAGCCGAGGACACAAGTTAAAAAAGAACCAGAATCGCACGAAGTAAAACCAGAGGGAACCACCAGAAGAGCTCATAGGAACATTAAACCACTACAAAATAAGAAACCAGGTATTGTTAGACAAAGCAGATCCACACATCAACACAACAGACCCGAAGGCAAAGGGAGAAAACCCTCTTAAGGTACACAATATCTTCCCACACGAAATAGTAGAGGTAAGCAACCCAACATTCAACACTTTTGAGGTAAACATTTCATGACGACAACTTTGTCAAGAAAATAGAACTTTAAGCAAGAGGGAAGATATTCAAACCTTTAAACTGCCCTGATTCAAGTACAAGGAAAAGTTTAGCTTAAGACTATAAACGAGCGCTTCTCGGGAGGTAACCCGAGCACTAACCCTACTTCTTTTTACATTTTTTTCTATTTTATTATTCTCTTCTCTTTATAGATTAACCAAAAGAGCAAATTTCTAGGAAACACGGCCTTACACACGGCCGTGCCCGTGGCTACGTGGACCATTAAAATCTCTGTACTGACATAGCAGCGGCCGTGTGAATCAAATCCCAACCAGTTTTGACATCACGGATTCAACAACTCTCCCACGAGATCCAAAAAATCGGCACGACTGTGCTCCAAGGCTATGTGAATCTACTGTCCTATTAGACACAGGAAACACACGCCCATGCCGCCCAACTATGCCAAAACACTGCCAATTTAGGAACAAGCGTGGCATTATGACAAACGACTGTGGCATACCAACACACCCAAAACACGGCCGTGCTTCACAACCGTGTGAAACCACTGACTTATCAGACACGGGACAAACACGCCCATGCTACCCAACCGTGCCAACACACTGCCTTTTTAAGAATGGGCATGGCACTTGGAAAATGGGCGTGGGTGAGCAAGCACGCCTAGACACACGGCCATGTGATGCAGCCATGTAATTCAACACACCCTCGATCCACGGGGGTGGGAACGTGCCAGATTTGAGACCCTATTTAAACCCCACAGCCCTTCTCTTTCTCCCCTCATTTTTCTTCCTTATTTTCCTTTCTTTCTTTAGAAAAAGTGTCCAGACTCTTGAGCTACACTAGAATCATTCCGAAGAAGTGTAAGAACGCAAGCAATGTCTCCTTAAAGGAGACCCCAACACATAAGTTCATGCCAGCCGCTTTGTCCAAACACAAAGCCAAGGGTCTTTTAGACCATTTAAATTTTTCTTTATGTTTATTTTCCCCTTTATCATACTTATCTATAATTCTCTTCTGCTTAATATATTTTAAATTCTTTTAGTTTCTTGGTTTTAGGTTCTAAAGGCTGCTTGGGAATCAAGCACCATAGCCTTAGAAGTCACACCCACCTCGCGAACCATCCAACAATAAGGACTCTTTAGTCTATTAGACTTTTCTTTTAATTTCAGTTTTCTTCTTAGTCTCCTTCTCTTTATTTCCATTGTCTTTAATTATAGTATTAGTATATTATTAATGTTTCTTTAGATTTCTTGGCTATATCTTTGTAGGCTACCCAATTTTTTATCTAGCACAAAGTTCATCGGTAGACACCCCACCAGGCCCATAGAAAATGCCACTACCACCACCTCCACCCACCTTTCACCATGACCTCTACCAACTCCCAGAATCATCCAAAATCCAGGAAGTGCTACTTATCCCTTCTCTTTTGATTATTTTATTACATAATTATTTATCTATCTTTGTACATTGAGGGCAATGTACATCTTAAGTGTGGGGGTAAAAAAGTACCTAACTTTTTGCATTATTCTCAAATCCCGAATTTTAGTCTTGTTCCTAAGTTTCTCATATTATTAATGTAATATCTAGGAATTAGGGCTTGTGCATTATTGCTTAATTGTATGAAGTAGCATGCCTATGTGTGTTTGAATGTATTGTATGAATTTTTGAGAACTCTAGAGTGTAGGTGAATGCCTTAGAAATTATCGATTTTAAGTCTTAAAGGGGGGAGCTAGGAGAATGAGGCCTTAAGAACAATTGTAGGGAAAATTGGACAAACAAATGGGCTTGTTAAAGAATTAAGGAGGCGCCACTTAAAGCCCTAGGAAGTGACGCCACAAGCAGTTCAAAGGGGCCTAGGTTCGAGTAGTAAGGAGAGCACTTTTGGAGTTTTATTTTGCAGCAAGGAGGGGAGGTAGTGGACGGCATGTGGAGCAAGGAGAGCACCTTTGGAGTTTTATTTTGCAGCAAGGAGGGGAGGTAGTGGACGGCATGTGGACTCTAGAAGGAGGAGGTATAGATGGGGTTGGAGAGTTGAGGATTCGGCTAAGGAGGAGGGGATCAAGGGATAAGGGAGAGAGGGAAGAGAGTTGGCCGACCTAGGGACTTTCTTGGTGTTATTTTTGGCCAAAAGGAGGAAAGGAGGCCATTTTTCTTTCTTTTCTTTTCAAGGGTGCCTCTGCCGAATTTCTTTTCTTCCCTTCTGAATAAAAACTGAAAGTGAATCTTCTCCTCTTCTTTTATTTTGACAAAGCCAAAGCTTCTATTTCTTTTTCCATTCTTGTCGAAACTCCCATCAATTCTTTTTCCTAAAGCAAAAGCCGAATACTCAAAGTAACCCCTAGCCGATTATTTATTAAACCCCAAAGCCGAATCTTTATTTTGGTGGCTATAACCGATTACTCCTCTACCCTGTTGAAGCCGATTTGATCACTCCATTCAGTAAGAATCTCTCCTGATTGATTTGTCGCTCTTTTCTTTCTCTATCTATCGAAAATCAAGGTTTTAATCCCATTAATGTTCTTTGGCCAAAACTTTGAAGGAGGTTTCAGGATTCCTATTGTGGCCGACTTCAAGAGGAGATCATTCGGGATTTTAAGATCTAAGGTAAGAGAATGTAATCTTAGGCCGAAGGCCATTTATGGTGTTTAAATAATTGAAAATCGGATCTAATAAGAGTCTATAGGTATTTCGACATCACCAAGAGCAAGAGTTGATCTCGGGATCCAGACAATCAAGGGATTGCGACAACTTCAAGAGCAAGTGACCGTTTCAGAATTTAGATAAGCAAGGTAAATGGATTATGAACATTCGGCCAAGGCCATATTTAGTGATTAGTGCCAAGCCAATTCTGACAGTGGTTTTTAGGAAGGAGTGCAATCGGTTTTGGTAGACTTTCGGGATTCAGTGAAAGCGTTAGTAACCAGGTGTGTAGCCCTACACAAATTCCTAATAGATTTACGGTATTAACTTAATATGTGTGTTAATAAGAATGTGAAAGATGTGGCTAAAGGTACCATTCAATGGTACGACATATTCAGGTATGTTATTCTCTAAAGATCTGTTAATAGTATTATAAAAATTAAACGTGACATGTATGAAAATTTGTTACGAATATGAATAAGCCATATGGCATGATATTCGCATGATTTGTATGACACATGGGGCATATGGGTGATTATGAAAAGGGGAAGTGATCTGGTGGTTTTTACCACAATATCTGGTGACTCATGTCACATAATCTGAATGTGGTAACTTATGTCATTAAATGTTATCTGGTGAATTTGTCACAATTATCTAGTGGCTATGCCACAATTTATAAGGGTGATGTGCAAGTCATCTACAGCGACTGCCTTCGATGGTGTGTAGCGGATGGAGGGTCGATTTAGTAATCCCCACGGTGTGATGGCAGGTACGGGTGATGTGTAGAGGATGGTTATCTAGGTTTGGGTTCGGGATTGCATCATTGTATATATATATATATATATGTTTTTTTTCTCCTTATATGATTTGTATGCCTAAATTGTTGGGAGTTTGTGTGTTGGTTGTTACACATTGAGTCTGTTGACTCACCCTGTTGTGGGATATCTTTTGAGCGACACTCGAGAAATGGACCTGCCTGGCGGGGCTTAGGGGTGGCCATGCTCATTTCAAATATTATTTTATTTTGAACTTTGTTTATATTTAAGTATTTTGGATTTATTTCGGGTTTTGCTTTGATGTAATAAGGCCATTATACTTAATTGTTTTATGCCTTTTTTTTAATTTTTCCCGATATGATATAAACAACATCAAATGTTTTGAAACTCAATTACCCATGATTTTTCAAGTTACAATAATAATGAAATTCTAAAATTTGGGTATTCTTTCCAACTTGTGGTTTTTTTTAAAACTTATCGATTTAGCACAAAATTAAACACAACTCGAATCAACTTTTCTACAAACCACCACGATTTTCAAAACGTTATTCAAAACTTAACTATGTTTTTACTCGAGAAGCATGCCAGATCCGGTCAAGGCTTGTGGGCCGGGTTTGGGGTGTTTCGATTTAATATCGAGCCCGCCAAAACTTCGGCCTTGAGGGCTTTTTGGGCCCAAAACATTTTCTTTCTTTTGAAATTGGATTTTACTAAGAAACGACCAGGTTTTCTAGCATGGCACCTAAGTTTTCGGCTCGAAGTCCACCAGGTAAGTACTCCTAACCCTTCTGTGATTTGTATGAGGGAAAATTATAGGGACATAGATTAGTAGATTAGGAATTATTAAACCCTAGGATTAGTCTACTCTAACACCGAAATACATAAAACTTAAAGTCTAACCAAACAAACATGTGACTAAGTCGCCAAGTTAAAGGTGTGGCAACTGTTATGCGCATGTCTATGATTGGATTCAGGGGAAGCTTGGTATTTAAGCAGTCCTAATGACTCACCTCCTCTCCACTCGAATCCTACAGTGCGTGAGTGACGGTTCACCCTAACCAAGAGGACTCAGTCACAGGCTAAACTCAATAATTAAAACCCAAAAGGGACACGTCAAACCATGATTATAAAATTCCAAGTGCCCTTGATTTTAAGAAAATGATGATCAAAATACCCCTAATTTTTAAATTAACCAAATTACCCCTAACCGGTACAAATTACCAAAATACCCTCTGTATGGAAAGTTACCGAAATACCCTCGAATTAAAAGTTTCTAAAAAATACCCTTATTTCGTTAAATCACTTGGAACCATATTTTACGAAAAATTACTAAAATGCCCCTGGTTTGGAAAAAAATTACAAAAATACCCTCAGTTTATAAAATTACTATTTTACCCTTGAAATTTTCCTACCAAGTAATTCAATTTCGTAAAAATACCAAAAATATTTATTTTGAAACATTTTCAAATACCCTAATTTAAAAAATTACCAAAATACCCCTATAGGATAAAATTACGAAAATACCCTTGGGTAGTGGAAAACAACAACAACGACAACTACAAACACTTTTCTGTAATGAACGCAAGTTCATGAATGAGATGATTGAATGAATGAATTTAAGACTGTGTGTATATGAATTCGAAAGAACTACTCCTTGGAATTATTGAACATAAGACTGTTCGCGATAAATCAGTGGAACAAAAAATAATTCATAAAATTCTTTAACCAGATAAACGCGATTCAGAAGCATGAATTCTAGGGGACGTGGTCGTAATGTGCGTGGCCGTGGTAGAGGCCGAATGACCGTGTCGAAACTTGTTAGGTCCAGCCAAGGGTCCGAAAATGAAATGCCACCAGCCGCTGATGTGGAATATCGAGGATCGACGGGGATGATCACGATATCCTGAAGCGATCTTCGGGTTTTGGAAAGGGTGGCTGGAGCAGGTGGAGGCATGGGAGCTCGGAAGTCGGTACCCGAGCAACTTTGGGCTAATGGAGCTGAGTTTTTCCATGGCATATCTTGAGTGGCACCTAATACGGCTGAGTATTGGTTAGAGGCGACGGAGCGAATTATGGACGATTTGGACCTGACTGCCAAGGAGAAACTGAAAGGGGTAGTGTCGCTACTCCGTGATGAGTCATATCAATAGTGGCTCACGGTTTGAGATGGTGCTACCGCTGATGATCTTACTTGGGAATACTTTAAGATGACATATCAGAAGAAGTACATTGGGACTAGTTATGTGGATGCGCAGAGGAAGGCGTTTCTGAGGCTGGTTCAGGGGAATAAGACCGTAGCGGAATACGAGGCAAAATTTCTAAGGTTGAGCCGATATGCTCGAGGTATTGTGTCGACGGAGCATGGACGGTGTGTCCGATTTGAGGACAGACTAAGGGATGACCTGAGGTTGTTGATAGCTCCACAGTAGGAGCGAGAATTTATCGTATTGGTGGAGAAGGCTAAGGTAGCCAAAGGGATTAAGGACTCGGTGAGGCAGAATACGGATCAGAATAGGCAAAAGAGAGGTTTTGGACCATCAGGGTCATTTGGGAATGTGCAAAAGAGGCCTAAAGTTGGTGGGCCACGAGGTCAGCAAGCTGCTATGGGAGGACAGTACCGTACTTGTGACCAGTGTGGGAAAATGCATCTAGGAGAGTGTTGGAAGAAGACAGGAGGATGTTTTAAGTGTAGGTCCAAGGACCACATGATTAAGGATTGTCCCATGAAAACAGACGGGTGTCGACTAGTAAGTCAAGGTCCTAATCAAGCTGGAAGAGGGGACAGCAACCACCCCGGGGTCGTGGTTCGACTGGCAGAGGTAATGGTTCTGGTAGAGGACAGGGAACACCGGGCAGAGGTGTTGGTAATACTGAAGCGAGACAGTAGAGTCTGGTGTATCTGATTCATCGGAGGAGGATGGAGACACACGGACATCATAACCGGTACGTTCCTTATAGCTGACAAGCCTTACTTTGCTTTAATTGATGTTGTCTCTACCCACTCTTATGTTGCATGTAGAGTAGTTGAAACACTAGGCATAGCTCGAACTGCCTAATAGGGAGATGATTGTAGTGAGCCCATTAGGACAAGCGTAGTGGTGAATAAGATATTTGAGTGTACCTCTGAGCTTGGGGTGGTATTTCCGCCAACTTGATGGAACTACCCTTGAAGAATTTGATCTCATCCTTGGCATAGGCGGCTAGTGGAACATTAGTCGTGTTGGATTCTTGTGACTAGCGAATGGAGTTAAGGATCCCGGAGAATGAGGCGATAATTATGATAGGAGAAAGAAGAAACTACTTGTCAAATGTAGTCTCTGTTTTAAAAGCTGATAGGATGGTTCGAAAAGGGTGCAAGGCATTTTTGACCTTTGTTAGTGCGTTGGATGTAAAGGAAGGGGGAGTTAGTGGAGTTAGAACAGTAAGAGAATTTGTGGATATTTTTCGGAGGAGTTACTTGGAATACCCCCGGATAGGGAAGTGGAGTTCAGAATTGACTTACTGTCGGGTACAGCTCCTATGTCAATTGCCCCGTACAGAATGGCACCAAAGGAGTTTGTTGAGCTCAAGGCTCAGATCCAAGAGTTACTTGATCGTGGGTTTATCCGACCCAGTGTGTCTCCATGGGGAGCACCGGTCTTGTTTGTGAAGAAGAAGGACGGGACTATGCGTATGTGCATAGACTACCAGCAGTTGAATAAGCTGACCATCAAGAACAAGTATCCATTGCCAAGAATAGATGACTTGTTCGATCAGCTTAAGGGGGCCGCAGTATTTTCGAAGATAGATCTAAGGTCAGGATATCATCAGCTTAAGGTGAAAGAGGTTGATATCCATAAGACAGCTTTCCGGACAAGATACGGGCATTATGAGTTCTTGGTAATACCGTTCGGATTGACAAACGCCCCAGCCGCGTTCATAGACATGATGAACTGGGTTTTTCAACCCTATCAAGACTGGTTCATTGTTGTGTTCATAGACGATATCTCGGTATATTCTAAGTCTGAGGAAGAACATGACGAGCACCTCCGAGTCGTGTTGCAAGTGTTAAGGGAGAAAAAGCTATATGCCAAGTTTAGCAAGTGTAAATTTTGGCTGAAGGAAGTTACGTTTTTAGGACATGTGGTGTCTGCCGAAGGAATAAGGGTGGATCCTCGGAAGATTGAGGCAGTATTAGATTGGAAACCACCTAAGTCCGTGGTGAAAGTTCGTAGTTTCTTAGGATTGGCAGGCTACTACCGAAGGTTCGTGGAAGGGTTCTCATTAATAGCCGCACCGTTGACGAAGTTGTTGAGAAAAGAAGTACCTTTCGTATGGTCAGTTAAGCAACAGGAGAGCTTTGAGAAGCTTAAGAAGGTATTAACTGAAGCTCAATTTTGATTCAGCCTAAGGCAGTGAAGGATTTTGTAATGTACTGTGATACTTCTCACACAGGTTTGGGATGTGTCTTTATGCAAGACGGAAATGTGGTAGCTTATGCATCTCGGCATTTAAGGCCACATGAAGTTAATTACCCGACGTATGATTTGGAATTGGCGGCAGTGGTCTTTGCACTTAAAGTATGGAGGCACTATCTATATGGAGAAAAGTCAGTGATCTACACAGACCACAAGAGCCTTAAGTATCTGTTGACTCAGAAAGAACTGAACCTGAGACAGTGAAGGTGGGTGGAGTTATTGAAGGACTACGATTGTTCCATAGAGTATCACCCGGACAAGGCGAATATGGTGGCAGATACCCTAAGTCAGAAAGTAGTGACGGAGTTAAGGACAATGTTCGCACATTTGAGCCTCTATGATGATGGAAGTTTGCTGGCAGAGTTGTAGGTCAAGCCGTCATGGCTGAATGAGGTGAAAGAAGGACAGTTGGCAGATGAGGATCTAAGGGCTAAGTTACAGCAAGTGCAGTGTGGGGAATTGGAAAATTTTGGTGTAAATAGCGATGGAGTACTGTGTTTCAAGGGTAAGGTCTGTATGCCTAAGAATAAGAAGTTAAGGCAGAAAATTCTTCAGGAATCGCATAGTAGCCCTTATGCTATGCATCCGGGAGGTAGTAAGTTGTATAGAGATCTAAGGAGCAGTTTTGGTGGCACGGTCTTAAGCGAAAATTCTGAAATTTGTAGGGAAGTTCTTAACGTGTCGACAAGTTAAGGCTTAGAACACCGTGTTTCGTCGGGGTTGCTTGACCAATTAAGATTCCGCAGTGGAAGTGGGAGAGAATCACCATAGACTTTGTTAGTGGGCTTCCTCTTACGCCTACTAAGAAGGACTCGGTATGGGTGATAGTGGATCAATTGACAAAGTCCGCGCATTTCGTCCCAGTGCGGGTTGACTACTCGTTGCAAAGGTTGGCAAAGTTGTATGTAGCTGAGATTGTGAGGTTGCACGGAGTGCCGATGTTGATTATCTCGGATAGGGATCCGAGGTTTACGTCTCAGTTCTGGAAAGCACTACATTAAGTTTTGGGTACCAGGTTGGATTTCAGTACGGCATTCCATCCGCAGTCGGACGGTCAATCTGAGCGGGTAATCCAAGTGTTAGAGGATATGCTGAGGGGCTGTGTGATAGACTTCAGAGGAAGTTGGGAAGAGTTCTTACCTTTAGCAAAATTTGCGTATAACAACAGCTATCAGGCAAGTATTTGGATGGCACCATACGAAGCACTGTATGGATGGAAGTGTCGCACACCTACATGTTGGACGAAATTGGGAGAACGTCAGATTTTGGGTCCAAAAATTATGGTAGAATCGGAGGAAAAGGTTAAGGTAATTCAGACACGGTTGAAGGAGGCATCTGACCGACAAAAGTCATATGTAGATCTTAAACGGAAAGAGATTGAGTTTGCTGTGGGAGATTATGTGTTTCTTAAAGTTTTGCCTTGGAAAAAGGTGATGAGATTTGGTCGCAAAGGGAAGTTAAGTCCCCGATTTTTAGGACCTTATCAGGTATTAAAGCAAGTTGGACCAATGGCATACCAGCTAGAGTTGACTCCGGAGTTGCAGCAGATGTACGATGTATTCCATGTTTCGATGCTACGTCGTTATCGATCGGATCCAACTCATATAATATCGATTGAGGAGGTGGAGCTGAGACCATATCTGTCCTCTGAGGAAGAGCCGATTCAGATTCTGGAACGGGATGTGAAGGTGCTTTGGAGGAAGTCGGTCTCTTTGGTCAAAGTGTTGTGGTGTAACCATGGATCGGAGGAAGCTTCTTGGGAGCCGGAAGAAGCAATGCGACAGCAATACCCCCACCTATTCTAGCCAGGTAATTTCGAGGTCGAATTTATTTTAAGGGGGTAGAACTGTAATATCTGGAAATTAGGGCTTGTGCATTATTGCTTAATTGTATGAAGTAGCATGCCTATGTGTGTTTGAATGTGTTGTATGAATTTTTGAAAACTCTAGAGTGTAGGTGAATGCCTTAGAAATTATCAGATTTTAAGTCTTAAAGGAGGGAGCTAGGTGAATGAGGCCTTAAGAACAATTGTAGGGAAAATTGGACAAACAAATGGGCTTGTTAAAGTGGCAAGGAGGCGCCACTTAAAGCCCTAGGAAGTGACGCCACAAGCAGTTCAAAGGGGGCCTAGGTTCGAGTAGCAAGGAGAGCACTTTTGGAGTTTTATTTTACAGTAAGGAGGGGAGGTAGTTGACGGCATGTGGAGCAAGGAGAGCACCTTTGGAGTTTTATTTTGCAGCAAGGAGGGGAGGTAGTGGACGGCATGTGGACTCTAGAAGGAGGAGGTATAGATGGGGTTGAAGAGTTGAGGATTCTGCCTGGGAGGAGGGATCAATGGATAAGGGAGAGAGGGAAGAGAGTTGGCCGGCCTAGGGACTTTCTTGGTGTTATTTTCGGCCAAAAGGAGGAAAGGAGGCCATTTTTCTTTCTTTTCTTTTCAAGGGTGACTCTGCCAAAATTCTTTTCTTCCCTTCTGAATAAAAACTGAAAGTAAATCTTCTCTTCTTCTTTTATTTTGACAAAGCCGAAAGCTTCTACTTCTTTTTCCATTCTTGTCGAAACTCCCTTCAATTCTTTTTCCTAAAGCAAAAGCCGAATACTCAAAGTAACCCCTAGCCGATTATTCATTAAACCCCAAAGCTGAATCTTTTATTTTGGTGGCCATAACCGATTGCTCCTCTACCCTGTTGAAGCCTATTTGATCACTTCATTTGGTAAGAATCTCTCTTGATTGATCTGTCGTTCTTTTCTTTCTCTATCTATCAAAAATCAAGGTTTTAATCCCATTAATGTTCTTTGGCTGAAACTTTGAAGGAGGTTTCGGGATTCCTATTGTAGCCGACTTCAAGAGGGAATCATTCAGGATTTTAAGATCTAAGGTAAACGAATGTAATCTTAGGCCGAAGGCCATTTATGGTGTTTAAATAATTGAAAATCGGATCTAACAAGAGTCTATAGGTATTTCGACATCACCAAGAACAAGAGTTGATCTCGGGATCCAGACAATCAAGGGATTTCGACAACTTCAGGAGCAAGTGACTGTTTCGGGATTTAGATAAGCAAGGTAAGTGGATTATGAACATTCGGCCAAGGCCATATTTAGTGATTAGCGCCAAGCCAATTCTGACAGTGGTTTTTAGGAAGGAGTGCAATCGGTTTCGGTAGACTTTCGGGATTTAGTGAAAGCGTTAGTAACCAGGTGTGTAGCCCTACTCAAATTCCTAATAGATTTACAGTATTAACTTAATATGTGTGTTAATAAGAATGTGAAAGATGTGGCTAAAGGTACCATTCAATGGTACGACATATTCAGGTACGTTATTCTCTAAAGATCTGTTAATAGTATTATAAAAATTGAACGTGACATGTATGAAAATTTGTTAAGAATATGAATAAGGCATATGGCAAGATATTCGCATAATTTGTATGACACATGGGGCATATGGGTGATTATGAAAAGAGGAAGTGATCTGGTGGTTTTTACCACAATATCTGGTGACTCATGTCACATAATCTGAATGTGGTGACTTATGTCACAAAATGTTATCTGGTGACTTTGTCTTAATTATCTGGTGGCTATGCCACAATTTATAATGGCGATGTGCAAGTAAATGCGCAGTGATCGCCTTCGATGGTGTGTAGCGGATGGAGGGTCGATTTAGTAATCCCCACGGTGTGATGGTAGGTACGGGTGATGTGTAGAGGATGGTTATCTAGGTTTGGGTTCGGGATTGCATCATTGTATATATATATATATGTTTTTTTTTCTCCTTATATGATTTGTATGCCTAAATCGTTGGGAGTTTGTGTGTTGGTTGTTACACATTGAGTCTATTGACTCACCCCGTTGTTGGATATCTTTTCAGGTGACACTCGAGAAATGGATCGGGTGGCGGGGAGCTTAGGGGTGGCCATCCTCAGCTCAGCGTTTATTTTATTTTGAACTTTGTTTATATTTAAGTATTTTGGATTTATTTCGGGTTTTTCTTTGATGTAATAAGGCCATTATACTTAATTGTTTTATGCGTTTTTTTTCTAATTTTTCCCGATATGATATAAACAACATCAAATGTTTTAAAACTCAATTACCCACGGTTTTTCAAGTTACAATAATAATGAAATTCTAAAATTTGGGTATTCTTTCCAACATGTGGTTTTTTTTAAAACTTATCGATTTAGCACAAAATTAAACACAACTCGAATCAACTTTTCTACAAACCACCACAATTTTCAAAACGTTATTCAAACTTAACCATGTTTTTACTCGAGAAGCATGCCAGATCCAGTCAAGGCTTGTGGGCCGGGTTTGGGGTGATTCAGTTTGGTATCAGAGCCTTTGTTATTGAATTAAACACAACTCGAATCAACTTTTCTACAAACCTTTTTATTGAATTACCCGCTTAATATTAACCCAAAACCCTTTGTATTTGTTATCACCATTCTTTTCGACTACCCTTCTATCGAGAATTGATTTGATCAGTTACCGAATTAGTTTATTTCAGTTGATAAAGTTCTTTCTGTATTATGTATTTACTTAGTTTGTTCTTAAAAAAAACCAAAGTATATTCAAGCATTAGTGTATGATTAAAGGAGCTTATGTGTTTAAATTCCAATTGTTGAAGAAGAGCTCATATTAAAAGTATTATCAATAGTAGTATTACTAGTTTCAAAGTAACCATTTATCTTTTAGTTCATTATTCTTGTTAGGTAATTGGTCAGGTCAATCTCGATTTCAAACCTTCTAGTTCAGCCTTTATCCACACCTTTAACCTAAGCCCCGTTACAACCCTGTTAAAAAACCTTTTGATTTGTGTATCATCTCATATTTCAGTGGTGGAGATTTGATTTTCAATCAAGCCTATGGGATTAACTTTTCAGGTTCGATTTATGAGTGCTTTCTCTTGAACCTTAAACACTTCGAGTGCTTTGAGTGAATCTTTAGTGAGGATGTCAATCCTTGTCGATTTTGAATTAAATGTAATTATTTAGATAAGGGGAGACGCCTATGTTTTTATGCTACAAATTTATGACTTAGAATTGTTTGAATCTTTAGGAGTCTTTGAGATAAATTATCCATGTATGAATTATCTGTGAATTATGATGAGGCATTGTTGATAGGAATTGTGAATTATGGAAAGTTTGTTTTAATTATAAGTTGAGAATTTTGCTTGAGGACAAGCAAAAGCTTAAGTGTGGGGGTATTTGATAAACCATAAAAGCAACATATTTTAGGCCCACATTTAGTATGCTTTTGGATGATTTAGCCCTTGTTTTATGTAAAAAGGTGCTCTTAATCCTTTCTTTTCATGTTTTTACTCAGGAAAGCACCCGAGGACAAAAAGAACAAGAAACGGGCTTAAAACGGGCCAATTTGGGCCAAAGAGGAAATTGACATGGCCTGAACTTCAAGCCACACGGTCGTGTCTCGACAATTAACTAAGACACGGCCATGCCACGATTTACATGGTCGTACCTCAATCGACAGAATCGAGACACGGCCTGAAAATGATTTACACGGGCGTGTACCATGGCCATGCCCCTGCCGCGGGAGAGAGCAATTTCACTCGGATTTGGATTCTTTGAGGCAAAGAAACATATTCCAAAGCCTATTCAAACACCGAGTAGGAAGTATACTTGAATTGGGACACTTAGAGGCCAAGTAAAGCATTCTAAAAGCCTATATAAACACCCTAAGTGTAACCTGAAAGGGGGCGTTAGGCGGTGAGCTAGGCCAAGGAGCCGAGCCAGGAAGATCACGTTTTGTGGAATCACTCGAAGATAGCCAAGTGGATCCATCTCGAAGAGCCGAATTCTACTTAAGATGGTGAATTTCTCCTTCAATTCCTTCAGGGGGTTTTAGGGATTTTCTATGTTTTGTTTTATCTTTTCTCTTGAGATGTTTTCTTTATTTGTTATGAACTAAACCCATCATATACCTAAAGGGGATGAAACCTAGATGAATTTTGTTATTGATTTCTGAATTATATGATAAATACTTGGTTTGTTCTTAATTATGCATGCTTAATCCAAATCTGATGTGCTTAGGTGGAGGAGGAATAGACCCTACTTAAGAGTAGATTGAGCATAATTAAGCAGAGTTGATCGTACGCCTAGAGATAGGGTAACAAGATTTTGCTGGATTAGGGTGAAACCTAATATGGGAATCCATAGATCGATTTACTGCTATTCTAGGGGGTTATTATAAGCGAACGAGAGTTCCACTAATTAACCTAGGGTTAGACGTTATTCGCCTCGAGAGAGGGTTTAATATACATTAGGGAGTCTTACGGATCAAACTAAGTAAATAAATCATATGGTTCAGTATTAAATAACAAGTGAAGTCTAGGTGGATTCTTCCTGAGGGTTTCATTGTGATCAATTGAGTTTTCTTCGAGTTATTTCCCTATTCATTTTTTGTCTTTGTCTTTAGCTTAGAAATCGTTAAAGTAGATTAAATCAACCAATCACTCCATATTTTAGGCTAAATAATAAAAAGAAAGTAAGTATTAGTACTTTTAGTTCCTTTGGGTTCGATAATCCGATCTTGCCTAAGCTATACTACTGTTCGATAGGTACACTTGCCTTTAATCGTTGTCAGAGTTAGTCTCAAGGTTCGATCTTATTCATTATAAATTTTAAAGCTCTGATTTTAGCAATCAGTTATAGAATCAACATTGATTCAAAAGACATTAAGGTACCTTATGGTGTTATAGTTTTGATGAAAGGTCGAAAGACAGGTAGTCATTATGTTCTGCAAGGATTAATGGCAAAGGATAAAACTGTAAGTTCCTCATTTGTTAAAAAGTCAGATTTGACTCAGTTGAGGCATAAACAACTTGGTCATACAAGCGAAAAAGGTATGACCAGTTTGGACAAGAGAGGTTCTCTTTTATGTGTAGGAATTGCAAAAATAAAGTATTATGCTCATGAGAAGAAAACTCAAGTTTGTTTTGATTTGGCAGTGCACAAAACAAATACTAGAAGTCTTCCAGTTTCAAAGTTCAAAAAAACTTAAACTCAGTTAGAATCTTGCAAAGCTCGAGATAGGCCCATAACGGGCTTTGGAAAATGAATCATGATAAATACGAATCAAGGTAGAGATTTTTTAGGTATGCCTCGCATTTATCAGATACATTGCAGGAACTTAAGTCAAGAATCGATGAGCAACCAAAGAAGAGCAGAAATCTACATGACGTCGGACAAGGTGGTCTCGGACATTGAGGGGACAAGTGACGTCTGGATGAGCTAGGTGAAGCATGTTAGGACAAAGCGACACCTTCGGCACCCAATAAACCACTAGTGATGTCGGGACAAGCTAGGTGGGGCACGTCAGGACAACGTGGTAACTACTGGAGAAAACAACCATGTTTTTTACTCTCAACAGGACTTCTTCTCCTAGTTGAACTCTATTTCATACATGGTTATTTCAGTCATATTGGACCTACGCCTCAGACCTATTTAAAGGGCTTTTGGAACCCTATTTAGATTAATCAGATTTAGAGAATCAGATTTACATTATATATCTCTTGTGTAAGTTTTGTTAAAGAGTTTTTAGGAGCGTTTATGAAGTTTATGAGAGAACTTTTGCATTTGGGATATTTGGGTTTCTTTTTGGATTTAATCTTTTTGTTTAGATTGAATACTCTTCATCGTTGTACTCATTGTTTGTTGTTCACTGAAAAGCTAGAGCCTCATTTGCCTGTGGTTTTTTTCCTCAGTGGGGGTTTTCCACATAAAATATTTGTATTCATTATTCGCTAGTTTTACTATCTCATTGTTTATAGGGGTCGATCCCCAACAAAGCCCTACTATTAGAGTGAAACTCAGGTTTCTTTTGTTTCTTTTCTCAGTTGTATTTCTACTTTTGTGTGTCTATTGTAAGTTTAAAGGGGGCCTTGTTATTTTTGTCTTACTTTTTATGGCCTTTTGATTTTTGAGATGTTTCGAAAGGTGTTTTCGCATGCTAATTAGTTGCCTGCATTGGATCAATTGGAGTTCATACTTGCTATTGGTGTTTATTAAAATTTTGGTTTAAAGGAGTTGGCCTTCTTGTCGTTTCAATTGTTTTGTTGCATGGTGATATGTTTTTTCATGCCTTATTTTGTAAGGCATGATGTCAAAAATAGCCCCTAATGTTTGACTCTTTGGTCACTTTGGCCATTTATCTTTCTTTTTTTTTTGGAGTACATTAACACCTAACGTTTATTTTCTTGTCAAATTGGTCTATTTTTAACAGATATGTGGCTGTTAGTTGACTAACGGTCAACATTAACTGTTGACGTAGCTGTCCAAATGTAATTAAATGTTGACGTGACACTATTGTGCCTTATATGCCATGTCAGCAAATAATTTTAAAATTATTAAAAAATAATAATAAACAATAACCATTCTTTTTCATCCACCGCCCAATCTCCCAACCTTCCTCCCCCTGTGTAACAACCCATTTTTTAGTGGTGTCAAAAATAGTGGTTTTAGGACCACAAATCTGACGAGTAAGTCCATATTATTATTTAATTAATACAAGTAAATTATAATTTTATATAGAATTTTGATTTGATAATTTTTAGGTAATTAAATAAATAAGTTAGGTATAAGTGGTTGTCCCAAAAGTTAAGTGGTTTTGAAAAACGAGATAACAAGACCCTGTTTTTAAAAGTTGAGCCCTTGAATATTTTTATTTAACATCCACAGAGTTATTAATTTGATAAGTGAAAGTTCAATTCAAGAATTTTATTGTTTGGTTTGTTAATTAAAGAAAAAGACTAAGCCGTGAAAGTTGTAAAATCTAGTTATAATTTAATTGTAGTGATTAGATGGTTTAAATCACATAAGTGGAATGTTTTAAATGTCAATTATACTATTCTTATTTTAGCATGGACGGTTAAGGCATGAAAAATGCTAAAATTGCATGTTTAATTGAAGGGCAATCTTGTAATTAAATAAATATAACTTAAGTAAATAAATAAAGCATCATCTTCCTTAGTATTTCTTACCACCGTAAATTGAATTGGGAAACACCATTGAAGGGCTTGAGTTTTGGAAATTACAAATTCCTCTTGCATGGTATGAATTTTTGGCCTGTTTCTTGTAACTTTTTTGTTTTTGAGATCATTGAAACTAGGTCTAGCTAACATGTACCTTTGTTTTTCAAACATTTAAAGATTTTGGATTTTACCATTAATGAATCTTAGTTGTTCTAGATGTTAAATGGTAAATTTGTAGCCTTAGTTGTTGATTAAGATTATTTTGTAAAGTGATTTTTGTTAGTATTTAGTTAAAGGACTCAAATGTTAAAATATTAAATTTCATAGGGAATTCTTGTGAATTTAGAATAATTATGAGTTGTAGCTGTATAGTTGAAAATTTGGTTAACATGATAAATTTGGAATTTCGAGTTTAGGGACTAAATTGTGAGAAATGTAAAAGTTTAGGGAAAATTTATAAATAATAAAAATTTAGGGTCATATGCATAAAATGAGTTGGAATATGTATTTGAATTTGATATATTGAATTTAATCATTATATAGATCAAGAACCGAATCGTACGGAGGTTAACCGAGGAAAGAGAAAATTTTAGATTAGTCCCTGTGAGTCAACTGAAAACATAAATTAGGTAAGTTCATAGTGTAATGATTTGTAAATGTGTCTTTCTTTATAGTTATATTATTGTTCACTATTTAATTGTACAAATTTGAAATTTCATTGGTTATACATATATTATTACATGTTTCAATTAAGTATAAACTAAAAGTGTACTATTCGAAAGTTGAGAAATAGTTGTGAAAAATGAATGATATTATCTCAAAATGAATGAAATAAATATACAATATGTATACAAATATTTTGGAAGTGCCTTTGATTTTTTAATGTGATGAATTCAGTTTAAATGCTTATTTGAACGTAGTAAACGATTAGGATACGATTGGCATGCCAATCAGGTTAGAACGCGTGCTTGTATGAGATTGCACTTCGATGCCTCTGTTTGCACTTTGTTTCCTTTGATTGCACATTTATGTCTCTGTATGCACTTCGGTGCCTCTGTTATGCATATTTAATGCCTTTGTTATGGATTTACTAAGCTTCTTAAGCTTACCTATTTTCGTTTTTGTTTCTATAGTTAATGTTTTGTGGAACGGTTCAAACGAATCAGTTTCAACGCTTACACTATCTAGACTCTCTTCGGTAGCTTTTGTTTTGGAGTCATTTTGGTTGTGGAATGTATATAGGACGATATGGTTGTCGAAACCATTTTTTGTTTTTTTGGAAAAACGGGAATCGACTTTAAAAATGAAAACGGGAGTCGCCACCAATCCCTTTTTGCTTAGGTATGATCGGATCACCATATAAAACATTTTATTTCAAAACATTGATTTGGGCCTACGAAATTCAAGAAAATGGGTTCGGGAGTCGGTTACATACGAGGAAGGATTAGCACCCTCGTAACGCCTAAAATTGGTACCGAATTGATTAGTTATTATCCTAACGTCGAAAATTTGAAAAGATTTGAAAACATGATTTCTTTAAAAACTTGAACAATTTGAGTTGGAACTTGAGATTCCTTTATTCCAAAAGAATATAAACATCACATCAAGTATGTTGGACATGATGTTTTAAATTCTCATAACCAAAATCATCTCATAATTTACCAAAATTCATTAAAAGGATATTTAGCTATTTAGTCAAACAAAAAATCGAAACCCAGCTTGTTAGGGCACTATTTCCCGAATTTCTAAATACAAAACATTGCCTTATTTAGGAAAATTTTTTGGATAAAATGTGGAAATTAAAGGAGATAAATATTTTTAAACTAAGATTTGAGTAAAATGCATCATTACCAAACATAAATTTCAAAGAGCATTTTACTAAGTAAAAATACTAACATGACAAATAATGCAAATAATGCAAGAAATATAACAATTATACTAGGAAAATAAAGATTACAAATTTATTCAAATAAAATATAGAAAGAAAAAAAATCTATTTTTAAAAAGAATTAAAGAATAAACATGAAAATTTTGTACAAGATTAAATATATAGAAAAATAAGGTGAATAATGTAAAAAACTATAATAATAAAAACAATATCAGTAAATTCTAAAAATAATATATATTCATAAAAGAATAAGTAAGACACATTTTAAATAAATACATAATATATAATAAAAATATACTTATAATACAATAATCTAACATATATATGCATAAAAACTACATATTTTAAAAAATAGACAATATAAACAATATACATTATTCAATATACAAAATTTTATACAATATTAAGGATAAAACAATTTAAATATTATATATAATATAATATAATAATTTATAATATACAAAATTAAAAGAATATATAATATAATAACTAATATACAAATTTTAAAATGATATGCAATATATAAATAGTATTGAACTTAATAAAATAACCTAATATAAATAATAAATAGTAATAATTTAATACATATATAATACTAAAATAATTAGAAGTAAGAATAAAAAAATGAAAATAAAAAAATTAAAAAAAAAGAAACAAGGATCAAATCCGAAATAAATAAAAAAATCCAGAATAAAAAATGTAAAAGGACTAGATTAGAATATGTGTCACACCATAGGGGTCTCTTAAGCAATTATGCCTTATCTCCTAAACGATGCCGTTCCCTTTTCTGCCTTTGAAATGGCCTTAAGGACCAAATTGAAACAAAGATCCTAATCCAAGCCAAATTAAAAATAAAAAGGACTCATTGCAAATCAATAAAAAAGCGAAAGGGCTAAAGGCGCAATTGGCCCTTCCACTACAAAACGCGCGGATCCTTCCCCGGATCAGGTCAACGCTCGGGTCTAGAGAGAAAACAACGTCGTTTTGGGCTACTGAGCTAGCCCCAAAACGGCGCCGTTTTATATGCTTATAAAAGCTAATTTTTTTCTTAAAAATTTTAATTTCTTCTCTGCTCTTAAAAAAAAACAAAAAGCTCTCCCTCTCCTGACTATTTTCGACGAGGACTACGGCAAAATTCTGGTGCCGATCACCGTCCCTCTGTCAGACATGCCCAAAATTAAAAAAGGTATTTTTTTCCTTTTTTTTTACAGTTTATTAATAAGCATATATAGTCTAAAAAAATCTTTATGTATGTATAACAGTTTCGAAATAAAAATAATAATAAAATAAAAGAAAATATAATAAACCTTGGCTAATTTCTTGTATTGATTTCATATGTTTTTTTTTCTTGCCTATCCATTTTACAGATTCGTTTAGGGTTTTTATAGCCCTAAAAATAAATAAAAAATAAATACAAATTCTGTCTTGCTTGTTTTCTGCCATTTTCTTTCCTTTTGCAGGTGAACGGCGAAGATAGGGCGGTGAAGAACACTATCCACGCGTTGATTGCGGTGCGAGGAAGGGTCTGTGTTGGGAGCTGCGACGCGAGGAGAGAACCCTAGGGTTCAGTGTTTCTGATTTCTGAAACCAACTTTGGGCCATTGGGCCATTCGGGTTTTGGGTATTGGGTTTAGTTGGGTCACGGGTAGTGGGTTTAGGAAATTAGGCCTTATTGTTTAGGCTTGGGGCTTTAAGCCCGTTTATTGTAAAAAAAACATGGACTTTATATTTTTTACTAGTTTATTATTTTTTGTTTTGGTTTTTGTGCGGTATGGGCCCGGGCAAATTGGGCCTATTACAGCTGCCCCTCTTTGCTCATTGTCGTGTAATGAGAATAGAGCAAAGACTATAAAAGGACCAATTTTGCCCAGTCTTGTCGAGTCTTGACCTATTGGCTCTCGTATTCTCCAAATAGTCTCTAACCCAACTTGTAACATCCTAGAATTAGGGGTTCTGCATTTTGTGCTGTTCAATGTGATTGGCTCGGTTAGCTTGTTATTTTGGTGTGTTTGTGGGTCTATGGGAGGCTCGGGTTTGAGCCAAAACTTGGGAGAAATTTTGCTTTTAGGGCACTTTAGGGGGAGAGCTAGTGAAAACAGGTTTTAAGGATATTTATTTGTGTTTGATAACACAAAGTGAGCATGAGGAGGAGTGGTTGTGGCGTCACTAGCAGAACAAGAGGGGAAGGAGTTTGAATCCCCTCTGCTGCACTGTGGGACTTTATTTTTATGCTCAAGGTGGTGAAGTGTTGGCATTCAGCTGGGACTCTATCAAGTGAGGATTTGAATTGGTCAGCAAACTCAAATGGATGGATGAGAGGTGCTTGGGGAGTTTGAATGGTTCAACCAATTCAAATGGTGGATGGAGAGGACTTGGTGGAGCAAATCTAGGAGCAAATCAAGGGATGTGGTGGAGGGATGAAGTTGGTCGAAAGCGGGAGACTTGTGAGGGGGAAAAATTCGGTCAAAGTGTAAGGGAGTGTAGGGGATTTTGAGTAGCATTTTGGAAGTGGGAGAGTAGTGTGCCGTTTAAGTCTACAGTGGCTAGGTGAGTTTTGTTTCTTTTAGCATTTTTGGTTATAGCATTTTGGGGACAACATTGCTCTTTCTTTTACCAAAACTTGAAGTGTCTATTCTCTTAGCTTTCTTTTCTTTTCTTTTCCCTTTCAAGCTTTGTAGCCGAAACTTCAACCTTCCCACCCTCCTCTTCTTTTTCTTTCCTTCCAACTTTTTCTTCTTCACCACAAGCTGAATTCTCTTGAAGCCACTCTTTGCCGAACCGCCCTCTTACCATTCTCTTTCGATTATCACCATAGCCGAACCTTCATTCTTCTCTATTATTTCTCTACCTTCTCCATTAAATCGAAACCTCTACTCCCTCGTTCTTGTTAGTCTTTCTCCAAAGCCGAGTCGTGTTCTCCTTCTATACTTCTTCTTTTTCTTTATTTTATTAAACACATTTATTTTCCCGTGCTAGTCGAATCCCTTCTTGCGCCAAACTAAATCCATTCTTTCACTTTTTTTTCTATTAGCCATGCATCAGGAAGCAAGGTATTAGGATCTTTTTGTCTGTCAAAGTCTCCCTCTTCAATCGATTGGGTTGTGCAAGGGCCGAATATCTCTTCAGCCGACTTTAGAGATTCCTTTGGGTTGATCCATAGTTGAATCTGGTGTTGTGCAACTTCTCGTTAATTAAGGTAAGGAGTTTTTCTCTAGTCCTATACGATTAGTTTTTCTTTCGTGTTGCTCTGCCATAACCCAATCTCTTTGTTAGAAAATTATCCATCTCTCTGAAAGTACTATACTGATCAAAGATTCTCTTAATGGATGCGAGTGCTAGCCAATCTAAGGAGGGGAGTAGACTCGTAGTCTCTGCTCCCAAGTTCAAGCGACGTACTGTGTCAGCGGTTTGAGACTTTTCGTTGGGTTGTGGCGGAGAGCCGACATCCGTTCGGGATAGACAGATAGTGGTTATTCCCGTTAGTGAGAATAGCAACGATCAGGATAGTTTGGTCCTTCGCATAATCAGGTGTGTAATTCTCACACCTTCATTTGGTTGATTAGTAATAAATATGTGTGTTGTTTAAAAGCCGAGATATTGGTAATGGCTGTTGAGTTACCCTTGGGGGTAAGATTGGAGATACCAGGTTAGTTACTTTCATGACTATGTCAGTTATATAACTTGGCATGAATATATGTATGCTCCGATTATTTAATGTACATTGATATATGTTGCATTCATGGCATTATAATTAAATATTGCATGGGATTGGGTTATGATATTGATGAAAAGGGGCAGTGTATATCGGTGACTCTGTCACATTATTTCGATGGCTCGGTGCCACATATATCGGTGACTCTGTCACATTATTACAGTGGCTAGGCCACATAGATCAGTGACTCTGTCACATTAAATTGGCTTTGATCAGCATGACTGTCAGCATGATTGCCAATGAGGAGTATAGCGAATGGAGGGTTGATTGTAGAAATCCCCACAGGTGTGTTGAGGTTGGACATATGGAGCGGTGTGTAGCGGAAGGAATACTAGGTTGGGCTGGGTTGCATTACATTCACTATCTAATATGCCATGTTGTTAGGGCTACGGCCTAATTCGATACGTATGGGCTCCGACCAATTTGCTTCTATGGGCTTAAGCCCAGATTTTGTTCTTAAGGGGAATTACACATTGAGTTCTCGTAACTCACCCCTATGCTTAGTTTTGTAGGTAATTCTTAGCTTTGCGGATTTGGAGCCGAGGAGGACTCTGTGGTGTCCATGCATCGTTTTTGTAATAAACTTCGTTTTACATACCCTTAAACTTATTTTTATTTTGGATTATGTTCTGTAATAAGGCCACTGGGATTTTAATTTGGTTTTTGTTTAACGCATTTATTATCTATTATGAGTTGGTCAATACGGGGCTTTTTTAAAAATGAAAATAACTGTTTTCCAAAATATTAATGAACGGTTCACAAACTATTGATAATTTTAACTCGGGATTTTTCTTAAAACTTCAAAAAAACTATATCAAATCGGTGCATTTTTTGAAAACCACTGAAATTGATTTTTGTGTTATAAAACAAAGTTTTCAGTGTTGGTAATACTAATAACATTTTAGAAAGAAAACCATAAACTGAATCTGATTTTCAAAATGAAGACAAAAATCGAAATTTTTAACGATCGCAAAATTTCTTAAACAACATTTCCATGTGACATGCCAGATCTGGTCGTAACGTCCAGGCCAGGTTTGGGGTGTTACACAACTGCTCCACTGCAAACTCAGGGAGACAGGATCTGATGTCTTCGATCTGCTTCACTGCAACTTCAGGAATGCCAGATCTGCTATGTTAATCTGCTCCTACTGTAAACTCAGGGAGACAAGATCTGATGTCTTCGATCTGCTTCCTGTAATTTCAGGAAGATAAAATTTGCTGTTTTTAGTCTGCTTCGTCGCAACTTCAGGGAGACATGCTAATATCTTCGATCTACTTCCTGCAACTTCAGGAAGATAAGATCTGCTATCTTCAGTCTATTTCGTTACAACTTTAGGGAGACAGGTTAATATTTTTGATCTGCTCCCTGCAACTTCAGGAAGATAAGATCTACTGTCTCTAATGTGCTCAGCTACAACTTCAGGGAGACAGGCTAATATCTTCGATCTGCTTCCTGCAACTTTAGGAAGATAAGATCTACTGTCTTTAGTCTGCTCTGCTACAACTTCAGGGAGACAGGATAATATCTTCGATTTGCTTCCTGCAACTTCAAGAAGATAAGATCTGCTGTCTTCAGTCTACTACGATGTAACTTCAAGGAGACAGGCTAATATTTTTGATTTGCTTCCTGCAACTTCAGGAAAATAAGATCTGATGTCTTTAGTCTGCTCTACTATAGCTTCAGGGAGACAGGCTAATATCTTCGATCTGCTTTTTACAACTTTAGGAAGATAAGATCTGCTGTCTTCAGTCTGCTCCGTTACAACTTCAGGGAGACAGGCTATTATCTTCGATCTACTTCCTACAACTTAAGGAAGATAAGATCTGCTATCTTCAGTCTGCTCCACTAAAACTTCAGGGTGACAAGCTAATATATTCGATCTTCTTCCTGCAACTTTAGGAAGACAAAATCTGCTATTTTCAGTCTGCTCCACTGCAAACTCAGGGATGCTAGGCTGATGTTTTCGATCTGCTTCACTGCAACTTTAGGAAGACAAGATCTGTAACTTTTAATCTGCTTCGCTGCAACTCAGAAAGACAAGACTAGTATCTTTGATCCGCTTCACTGTAATCTTAGGAAGACAAGATCTGTTATTTTCAATCTGCTCCACTGCAAACTCAAGGATGCCAGATTGGTATCTTCAATCCACTTCACTGCAATCTTAGGAAGACAAGATCTGCTATCTTCAATCTGCTCCACTACAAACTCAGGGATGCCAAACTGGTATATTTGATATGCTTCACTGCAATTTTAGGAGGACAGATCTGCTATTTTAGTCTGCTCCACTACAACTTCAGGGAGGTCAGGCTGATGTCTTCGATCTGCTTCACTGCAACTCCAGGAAGGCCAGATCTGTTATTTTAATCTGCTCCACTGCAACTTCAGGGAGGTCAGACTATTATCTTCGATCTACTTCACTGCAACTTCAAGAAGACAAGATATGCTATCTTCAGTCTACTCCACTGCAAACTCAGGGATGCCAGGCTGAAAGCGTCAATCTACCCTACTATATTATCCTGTAGAATGGGTATATGCTTATGCCGAATGATTAGGATGCCTTGACCGAAATGAGTCAAATGCTCCTATTTAGACATGCTATGATATATGAATGCAAAAATGTTATGAGAATGATTCCTATTTCAGGTGTCATCACTCATTTATTCGTCAAGGTTTCATCTCCGTTCCTCTTGAGGTATCAATCATATTCTGCTCAAATAATTTGCCCCATGGTAATTCTGAGTCCACTCCACTTTAACCTTGGGACATAAAGTTTGTACCTCCCACTGCAACTTTAGGGGAACAACATTTGGTTTCTTTCATCCATCCTGTTACCACTCAGAGGTATGGAATTTGTGTCATCTTCAATTAATTTTATCTGTTACACCATTCCCTGGGTGTAATGACCAGATGTATTTGCTTGAATTTACATGAATGTAGGGTATCATTTTTTTTTTCCAAAATGACCCCCTTTTACACTTGGGTTGACATTGCTCGTCATTTATCAAGATGGTATCACCTATGAAATGTCTTATCCAATAAAAATCTGAAGAAATAATCATCTTTCAATATTTCCAACCCTGAGGCTTGGTGAGTTCTTAACAATAGTCCTGTTTTAGATTCTCGTATTATTTAGAAGCTTTCAGAGTAATATGCAAAACTCCTTTTATGAAAGTATTATTAGTCCATTAATCGTTATTTCAATATAAAATGCTTGAAAAAAATCACAACAATGGACAAGAAAGAAATTAATCAGGAGCATAGCTCGAAACAAATAAGTTAATAAAAAATGACCAAGGCAATAAAAGAAAATTGATTGGGGTGTATCTTAAAAAGAATAAAGTAAGCAAAGATAGCCAAGGCCAAAAAAGAAATTTGATTGGGGTGTATCTTTAAAAAGAATAAAGTAATCAAAGATAGCTGATCGCTACAAAACAGTCGAGTTTTAATATTTATAAAGAATGATCAAACACAGAGATCGATCATGACAACAATAGAGGCAAGTGCACCTATCAAACAGTAGTATAGCTCAGGCAAGAATATCTTATCGAACCCAAGGAACCTAAAAGTACTACTACTCACTTTCTTCCTATTATTTAGCCTTAAATATGGAGTGATTAATTAACTTATCTAAGACTAATGAAATACTTAAACTAAATGCAAAGACAAAAGAATAAACTGGGAAAAGACTTTGGAAAACTTAGTTGATAAAAATGATACCCTCGGGAAGAATCCACCTATGACTTCAACTATTATCTAACTTTCAATCCATATGATTTCTTTTACTTAGCTTGATCTGTGAGACTCCCTAATCTATATTAAACCTTCTCTCGAAGTGAATAACATCTAACCTTAGGTTAATTAGTGGAACTCTCGTTCTCTTATAATAACCCCCTAAAGAAGCGATAAATCGATCAATGGACTCCCATATTAGGTTTCACCCTAATCCGCAAAATCTAAGTAACCCTATCTCTAGGCACCGATCAACTTCACTTAATTATGCTAGATCTACTCTTAGGCGTGGTCTATTCCTCCTCCACCTAAGCACATCGATTAAATTGAGCAACATAATTAAGAACAAACTAAGTATTTATCATATAAACCAATAGATCAAATAACAAAATCCATCATAGGTTTCATCCCTTGGTGTCTCAAGGATCTAGTTCATAATAAAATAAGAAAACATCTCAAGAGAAAAGATAAAACAAAACATAAGAAATCCCTAAAATCCCCTAAAGGAATTGAAGGAGAGATCCTCCGTCTTGAGTAGAATTCTGACTCTTCGAGATGGGTCAACTGGCTATCTTCAAGTAATTCCCTAAACGAGTAAAGCTCTGGCAGAAAACTCTGCTAAAACCTTACAATTTTGAATTGCTGCCTTGGATTATTTATATAGATGTTTGGGATGCTTTTCTTGGCTCCTAAGTACTTGTAATTCAAGTGAAATTTGTCCTAAGTGTTTGAGTGGACTTAAGATTGCATTTCTTGGGCTCCAAGCATCCAATTTCGAGTGAAATTACTCTTTCCCGCGGCAGGGGCACGGCCTTGACACGTCCGTGTAAATCGTGGTCCAACCCATGTCTCCATCCTGTCGATTTAGGCATGGCTATGACATGCTCGTGCAATATCTGGGTAGAGGTCGTGTTTGAATTCGCCAATTGGGGCACGCCGCCGTACATCGGGTCGAGCCGTGTTGGGCTTTTTGTCGACGATGCACGGTCGTGTAAATCAGGGTATAACGTGTGCAATTTAAATATTGGGGCACTGCCGTGCGGCATGAAGTCCAGGCCGTGCCAACTTCTTGGATTGGCCCACTTTGGTGTGTTTTAAACCCGTTTTGCTTCCTTTTTATCCTTGGGTGCTTTCCTGAGTATAAGACATGAAAAGAAAGGATTAAGAGCACCTTTTTACATAAATTAAGGATAAATTCATCCAAAAGCATACTATATGTGGGATTAAAATATGTTACTTTTACGGTTTATCAAATACCCCCACACTTAAGTTTTTGCTTGTCCTGAAGCAAAATTCTCAACTTACAATTAAAATGAACTTTCCAAAATTCTTAATTCCCATTGACAATGCCTCATCATAATTCCTAGATAACTTATACATGGATCATTTAGCTCGAAGTGCCCTAAAGATTCAAACGAGATAAGTCATGATTTTGTAGCATGAAAACATAGGTGTCTCCCTTATTTAAATATTTACCTTTGATTCAAAACCGACAAGGATTGAAATCCTCACTAAAGATTCACTCAAAGCACTCAAAATGTTTAAGGATCAAGAAAAATCACTCAAAAGTTGAACCTGAAAAGTTAATCCCATAGGCTTGCTCGAAATCAAATCCACCACGATATGAGATAATAAATGATCAAAAGGTCTTTATGAGGGTTATAACGGGCTTGGGTTAAAAGGTGTAGATAAAGGTGAATCGAGGGTTGAAATCGAGATTGAATTGACTAATTACCTAATCTAAAATAATGAACTAAATATGAATATTTACATCGAATGAAAAGTAATAATACCACTATTGATAATTACTCTATAGAGTATTTTCTTCACTTTAAAATTTGATAATACTTTAATACGAGCTTTTTCTTCAATAATTGGAGTTTAATTGCTCTAAGCTTTTTTATTGAATAAACTTGGATTTTTTTTAAGAACAAACTAAGTAAAACTTAATAGAAGAAACTTTGATAATTGAAATAACCTAATTTGGCAATTGATCAAGTCAATTCTCGATAGAGGGGTAGTCAAAAGAATGTTGATAACAAATACAAAGGGATTTTGGGTTAATATTAGTGGGTGTGTCAATAAAAAGGTTGTATTATTCAACGGGGTTCACTAGGAGTTATTTATGTAGATAGGCTTTTTAGTGGAGTGAATGGGTTAAAACCTAGGTGCCTTTATCATCTCAGTATATCAAATCATTATTGTGGTCTCGGCATGCATAAACGAGGCAAGTTCTAGAATAACAGTTCAAAGTTGACACACTCAATATCAATAAAAGTGAGCATGAAAAATAATATATGCTTTATAAGGCTCAATATCTCACAGAAATTATGAGTGTTTTTAACATCAATCCCTATAGATTTCAAATTTCAAAGTAATACTCATATTTAGTTCAACAACCTATCACTTTTTATTTTTGAAAAATAGACTTATCATGCTTGATTCTCTAGTATTCTTCAAATTTAATCATCAATGCACAATTAACTATGACTTACTCTAAAACATATCAATAAAAATCATAAATCATTAGAAATGTCATCTTAATTAATAATATGAAAATAATACTTAAGATCAAGACTAAATTTAGGGTTTTGAGAATTATGCAAAAAGTTAGGCACTATTACCCCCACACTTAAGATGTACATTGTCCTCAATGTACAAAGATAGATAATGAAATTTATGTGCCAAATCAAAAAGATAAGTGGGGAAAGTAATACTCCCTGAAATCTGGATGATCACGGGCGTCTTTGGTTGTGGTGATGGTGTTTTTTATGGGCCCGGTGGAGTGGCTACCGATAAGCAATTTGCTAGATGAAGAAATTGGGTAGTTTGTGAAGATATAGCCAAGAGATCTAGAGAAATAATAATATACTACTAAAAAATTTAAAGATTAAGGAAATAAAAAGAAGGAGACTAAGAAGAAAACTGAAATTGAAAGAAAAGATTAATGGACTAAGGAGTCCTTATTGTTGGATGGTTTGCAAAGTGGGTGTGACCTCAAAGGCTGTGGTGTGTGATTCCCTAGCAGCCTTTAGATCCTAAAACCAAGAAACTACTATGAAATAAATTAAATTAAGCAGAAAAGAAGTATAGATAAGGAAAATAAAAGAGACAAGAAAAGAAAAATAGAACCAAAAAGGTTTTGAGACCCTTGGTGTGTCAATTAAGTGAAGCAAGGCATGAACTCATGTTGAGGTCTCCTCTAAGGAGATGATGCTTACGTTTCTTCGGCATGATCTTTGTGTTGCTCAAGTGTCTTGGATCTTTTCTATGAATAGGAAGAAAAATTTAAAAGAAGAGAAGGAAGAAGGAATGTGGGAGAGAAGGAAGGTCGTGGGGATTTAAATAAAATTTTAAATAAAGCTTGTTCCCACGCCTGTGTGTCGAGGGTGTGTCTATTCACACGGCTGCCTAGCACGGCCGTGGCTAATGGCGTGTTTCTTCTTACACGCTCGTTTCTTAGTCAGCCACGTCTGTTTCGAGAAAGTCAGTAGCTTCACATGGGCACGCCCGTGCTATTCTTGCCGATACCTGTGCTTTAGGGTTGTTGGGCTCATGATGTCGGGGAGTGGTTGGAATGACTTGCACAGCCCTACTCCTATCAGTGTGGTGGTTCTGGTGGTCCACATGGCCACGGACACGACCATGTGTAAGGCCGTGTGGTCTGGAAATCTACACTTTTGTGTTAGTTTCCAACTAAATACTTAGGAAAGAAAGATGGAAAGAAAAGAAACTGAAAACAAATTTGAAAATAAATAGTGTTAATGTTCGGGTTGCCTCCCGAGAAGCGCTCGTTTATAGTCTTAAGCTAGACTGTCCTCATGTTTGAAAATTTTAGGGAGGTTTAAAGGTTTGAATATCTTCCCTCATGCTTACGATTTTATTTTCATGACAAAGTTGGAGTCGAGAAACATTTACCTTGAATTTATCAAATTTTGGGTTACTTACCTCGACTGTGTTGTGGGGGAAGATTTCGTGTACCTTGGGAAGAATTTCTCCCTTTGCCCTCAAGTATGTTGAAGTGATGTGAAGATCGGCTTTGTCTAACAGCACCTAGTCTCCTATTTTAAAGTGATTGGATGTTCCTATGAGCTCTTCTAGTGGTTCCTTAGGTTTTACTTCAGTATGGATCCACTTTTCTTTGGTGTATATCTTACGCTCTTCTAAATTGTTGATCGTATGCTTCGTGTTGGCTCGCTTTGATGCTTCGTGATGTTTCCTGCGATGGAGGTTGAATAATTTGATTATCTATTGAAACAACTTTCTTACCTTCATCTTCTGTGGTTCTAACTGAGTCGAGAGCTTGAAGATTGACTGATTCATCTCTTACATGAAGTATGAGTTCTCCTGTGGCAACATAAATTTTAGTCTTGGCAGTTGCAAGAAAAGGTCTTCCTAAAATTAAAGGGATTGAATTTTCCTCATCCATGTCTAAAACAACAAAATCTACTGGGAAAACAAATTTATCGATTTTGACTAAAACATCTTCAATAATGCCCCTAGGGATTCTAACAGTTTTATCATCTAGTTGAATACTCATCCTAGTTTGTTTGGCCTTCCCTAGACCTATTCATTTAAACAGTGCATAAGGCATAACATTTATACTTGCCCCTAAATCAGCTAACGCATTATCAATAGTCAAACTACCAATTAAGCATGGAATCGTAAAACTCCCTGGATCTTTTAGTTTTTGTGGTAGCTTGTTCTGTAGCATTGCTGAGCATGTTGCATTTAATTCCACATAGTGCTCTTCATCTATTTTGCATTTGTTCGTCAAGAGCTTGCTTAAGAATTTCCTTGCATCGGGCATCTGAAAAAGAGCTTCAAGAAGAGGTAAGTTAATATGTAATTTCTTCAAGAGTTTTAGAAACCTACCGAATTGTTCCTCTGAATCTTTTTTTTTCAATGCTTCAGGATAAAGTATGTGAGGCTGTATTCTTTGATTATCGATTTTGTTTTTTCTTGAGCTACCTCGGTCTTATCCTTCTTTTCTTACGCTGATGTGGGTCTATCTACTTCTGTACCCTCTTGAGTTGTAATGGCTTGGATTTGCTCTTTTGGGTTTATTTTTGTGTTGCTTGGTAGACGTCCTTGTTGGCGTTCAAAAATTAGCTTTATGAGGTGTCCCACTGACCTAGTAAGTTCTCCAACTTGATTCTCGAGTCCTTTCATCGACTTCTGTTGTTCATCAAGGTTTGTATCAGTCTTTTGAAGACGAGATCCTGTGGCTGCCATGAATTTTGTCAGCATCTCTTCAAGGCTTGATTTTTTTTCATGTGGGTAAGGCTGATTTTGATAATTTGGAGGAGGTTGCTGCCTTTGAATTCCTTGATTTCCTTATCCTCCCCACGAAAAATTTGGGTGGTTCCTCCAACCTGGGTTATAAGTATTACTATAAGGATTATTATTGGATCTGAAATTGTTACCTATATAGTTTATCTGCTCGTTTTCTGCTCCTGGTTGGTAAGGTGGGTACTCGATTCGCCATATTCCGCTTGCTTTGCATTGCATTCTTGGATGTACTGCGAAGAACATAAATTATCAAGCTTTTTATTCATTAACTCCACTGTGTTGACATTGTCACTTGCGTCTATGTTGAAAATTCGCTGATTTTGTCGGCTTTGCCCTTGTGATTTGCCATTGATAAGTGTTCAATGACATCTCCTCAATAAAATCGTAGGCTGCTTCAGGAGTTTTGTTGTTTAGAGTTCCACCGGCTGATGAATCAATCATTTGCCTTGTTGAAGAATTCACACCATTGTAGAAAGTTTGGACTTGAAGCCACAAAGGTAATCCGTGGTGTGGGCATCTTCTTAGGAGATCCTTGAATCTTTCCCATGCATCATATAATGTTTCTGCGTTATTCTGCACAAAAGAAGATATGTCATTCCTAAATTTGGCCGTTTTGGCTGGTGGAAAATACTTTAAAAGAAATTTTTCGGTCATTTGGTCCCATGTGGTGATTGACCCTTATGGTAACGAGTTCAACCACTGATTTGCTTTATCCCTAATGAAAAAGTAAATAACCGAAGACATATGGCATTATCAGAAATGCAATTTATTTTGAAAGTATCATAGAACTCTAAGAAATTAGCTATATGAGTATTTGGATCTTCGTCTTGCAATCCATCAAATTGAACAAACTGTTGAATCATTTGTATTGTGTTAGGTTTTAATTCAAAATTATTAGCAGCTATAGCAGGCCTAACAATACTAGATTCTGCTTCTGTCAAATTAAGTTTAGCATAATCATACATAGTACGCGGAGCATTTTGATCTTGCTCATCAGGCGGATTATTTTCGGCCATCCCTTCAGTAGGATTGGATCTGTTTTGTTGTTCTTCTCTTTGGTAGTCTAGAGCTTGTCTAGTTTCTCTGCGATTTCTGCGAGCGGTAGCTTCAATATCACTATTGTATTCTAATGGTCCTCTAGGGTTTCTTTTAGTCATAAACTAGAGGTACATTGCAAGTTTAATAAAGAAAGAGGATTAGTAAAATTAGAAATTTAATAAAAATAAAAGTTAGAAATAATGGCTAAAGTAATAAAAATAGAGCTTTTGTAATATTTTAGAATTCCTCGGCAACGACGCCAAAAACTTGATCGCTACAAAATAGTCGAATTTTAATATTTATAAAGAATGATCGAACCTGTAGACTAACTGCGACAACAATAGAGGCAAGTGCACCTATCGAACAGTAGTATAGCTCAGGCAAGAATATCTTATCGAACCCAAGGAACCTAAAAGTACTACTACTCACTTTCTTCTGATTATTTAGCCTTAAATATGGAGTGATTAATTAACTTATCTAAGACTAATGAAATACTTAATCTAAATGCAAAGAAAAAAGAATAAACTGGGAAAAGACTTTGGAAAACTCAGTTGATTAAAACGATACCCTCGGGAAGAATCCACCTATGACTTCAACTATTATCTAACTTTCAATTCATATGATTTCTTTTGCTTAGCTTGATCCGTGAGACTCCCTAACCTATATTAAACCTTCTCTCGAAGAGAATAGCGTCTAACCTTAGGTTAATTAGTGGAACTCTCGTTCTCTTATAATAACCCCCTAAGGAAGCAGTAAATCGATCAATGGACTCCCATATTAGGTTTCACCCTAATCTGGCAAAATCTCGTAACCCTATCTCTAGGCGCCCGATTAACTCCGCTTAATTATGCTAGATCTACTCTTAGGCAGGGTCTATTCCTCCTCCACCTAAGCACATCAAATTAAATTGAGCAACATAATTAAGAACAAGCTAAGTACTTATCATATAAACCAATAGATCAAATAACAAAATCCATCATAGGTTTCATCCCATTCAGGTATCTGAAGGATCTAGTTCATAATAAAATAAGAAAACATCTCAAGAGAAAAGATAAAACAAAACATAAGAAATCCCTAAAACCCCCTAAAGGAATTGAAGGAGAGATCCTCCGTCTTGAGTAGAATTCCGACTCTTCGAGATGGATCAACTGGCTATCTTCGAGTAATTCCCTAAACGAGTAAAGCTCTGGCAGAAAACTCTGCTAAAACCTTACAACTTTGAACTGCTGCCTTGGATTATTTATATAGACGTTTAGGATGCTTTTCTTGGCTCCTAAGTATCGTAATTCAAGTGAAATTCGTCCTAAGTGTTTGAGTGGAGTTAGGATTGCATTTCTTGGGCTCCAAGCATCCAATTCCAAGTGAAATTGCTCTTTCCCGCGGCAGGGGCACGGCCTTGACACACCCGTGTAAATCGTGGTCCAGCCTGTGTCTCCATCCTGTTGATTTAGGCACAGCTATGACATGCCCATGTAATATCTGGGTAGAGGCCATGCTTTGGGTCTGCCAATTAGGGCACGGTCGTGTACAGTGGGGTCAGGCCGTGTTGGGCTTTTTGTCAACGAGGCACGGTCTTGTAAATTAGGGTGTGACCGTGTACAATCTAAATATTGGGGCACGGCCGTGTGGCATGAAGTCCAGGCCATGCCAACTTCTTGGATTGGCCCACTTTGGTCCGTTTTAAACCCATTTTGCATCCTTTTTATCCTTGGGTGCTTTCCTGAGTATAAGACATGAAAAGAAAGGATTAAGAGCACCTTTTTACATAAATTAAGGATAAATTCATCCAAAAGCATACTATATGTGGGATTAAAATATGTTACTTTTACGGTTTATCAATAGCAAATTCAAAATGGGTAAGATAAAAGCTAGGTGCCCTAGATATCGCAGCCTGAGCGTCTCTGTACAAACTTCTTGAAAACCATTTTGAACTCAATATGTGTTTAGAGGATCTGGAATACTTTGTCAATACCCCAAGACGTAGCATACTTCCTCATTGTTAATTCAGGCATAACAAGACTACCACATGCCCTATCTTTGATCAAAATTTGAGCTGCCCTTTTCGAGTTTTCGGCTCAAAACCCATTTGGTCTCAAAGCGCCCTTTGCGGGTTTTTGCATTGGCCTTTCCTCTTTCAGGTGAAATACTTCTTGACTGAACCTGAATTTTTGAATTGGGCAAGTCTTCGTCATTCGTCTCGGTCAATATCAATGCTCCTCTAGAACAGGCCTTTCTTACTACATAAGGTCCTTCCCAGATTGACATCTACTTTCCTCTGAAGATCTTTTTCAACACCAAGTCCCTCTAGTAGAATTCCCTAGTATGAACCTCTTTATCGTAAGCTCGCATTATCTGGATGTGACAGATAGCTTTTAACCTTTTTTCTTCGATTAGGTTCAATTGGCAAAACTGTTTCTATTCCAATGAGAAATGTGTTGCCCCAGCGAAGGTTCTAGCCGACGTTCGATAAGACAGAGGGTAAATGGTAACTTCTTTATGTCAATCTTTACAAGTCTTAGTCATCTTTCCTATGATCCTTTTTTTGTTGTTTTTGTTTTTATTTTTTTCCTTTTTTATTTTATTTTATTGCTGCCTTTACTGCATTGTGATATGGCGTCTGATCTTTGAACAAACTTCCAAACTTTTGACATTGTCCTTTTTAGCACTCTTTGTCGGCACCTGATCTCTTTTTTTTCTTTTTTTTTTGAGAATTTGATGACTATCGACTTTGTAACATTGGCATATGAAGCTACTTCCACCTTATTATTAAAGTAAACGATGACCAGGACGAATAATCGATGTCGACTAGAAGCTTTTGACGAGATCGACCCCATAATATCTATTACCCACATATAGAAAATCCGTAAAGAAATAGATGAGGCACATAACTCTTGTTTTCCTCAATTTGGCATTTACGACATAACTGAAGCAATCTCCCTTTTTGGTGGACCAATAGTACTCGAACCTTATGATTAGCCTGGCTATTGTAGAACCATTATCATGTTCTTTAAAAACCCTTATGGACCTCTTTTAAGATTTTCCCAAGTGTGTCTTGATATGATCGTGCAAAAACATCTTTGAATTTTTGAAAATAACTCAATGATGTCTTTCCTTATTTCTTTGGTAAGCTAGGCTACAATCTTCACCTCTTTTCTAGGCTCATAATATCCATTGACCCTTTGTAGAGTAGGGTCTATTTTTCATCTTATTCTACCATTCTTAACAAATTAGAAGATAGGTTACAATCTTTGTCATCTTCAAAGTCCTGAGATCCCTCTAGACTCATATCTTACTCGAAAGGAGACTCTGATTCAGTAGCAGCGTTGCTCACATCGTTGATATCTCAAGACCTATTGTAGGTCCGAAGGAAGATTCCAAAGAATAAATGATTCAAAAAATGATTGTTTGTATGGTCATGAATGAAGAATGAAAGAATACTCGAAAGAAAGTCCAAAGAACAAACAAAAGGAAAAAAACTAAGAACAATTGTTTGTACAGTATGAAATGGAAAAAATAAAAGAATATTTTCTCAAAAAGATGCATTTTATTGAAATAAAAATTCCGGACACAAGCCTATTTCACAAAAGGGTTCTTATTTCCTCTAGGCTTAAGGCAACAAGCGTGTTTTGAATATTACTCTAGATTAGCTCTAAAAATACATGGATCTCTTCCATAGTCCTATTATTCAAAACACTCCCAAGTATGTAAGGGCGTGGAAACTTCGTTCCCTGATTCTCTTCACTTTTGACTTCTTCAAGGAGTCACAATTTTCTTGTCTCCTTCTTCAATTATCGCTTTTACTTCCTCTTTAAAGTGATCAGGTTCTGATGAAATGTCGAACTTCACAATTCCCATTTTAATGAACCTTTCAACCAACTTTTTAAACGTAGTACAGTTTTCAATTGAGTGACCACTATTCCCGCATAGTAGTCACATTGAGCGCTCGAGTCATACCATTTAGGATATGGGAGCTGTAACGGCTTTAGATAAAATGGGGACACCACATGTGCATCAAATAAACTTTGATATAGCTCCTTATACTTCATCAAAATTGGCGTAAATTGAAGCTTTTCAGAGTTTTGCCTTGCACCTGATTCTTGTCTTACCGACCCTTGTTGCCCAGCAGTAATTACTTTTGGCTGGCTAACAGTAATTACCTTCGAGTACCCTTTGTTATTTGTACTCGTATTATTCACCTCGTTATCCTTTTTTCTAGGAGCAGACCTTTTAGTTGTTTCCCCTGCTTCAATCTTGTCACCCCTTATGGCATTTTCAATCATTTCTCCTGCCATCACTATATCTGCAAAGCTCTTGGTTGTACTTCCTATCTTGTGAGTAATGAATGGATCCTTCAAGGTATTGATAAAAAGCATTGTAGTTTCTTTTTCTAAGAGTGGTGGCTAAACTCGCATGGCGACCTCCCTTCATCTTTGCGCGTACTGCCTGAAGTTTTCATTTAACTTCTTTTTCATATTCTGCAAAGTGATTCCTTCTCAAATTCTAGCATCTTGAACTTATGGGGAAGCAGTAAATTTGGAACCAAGCTCAAGTCTTTAGCATCAATTTCATGGTGATTATCAATATTTTCCAAGGCCTTGAACTTTTCTTCCAACCATCTATAGCGATCCTCTAACTGCCTTGAGGATTCAACTTGTCTTTTCCCCCTCTGCAATGTCTAAGTCAGGGATAATGGGATTAGTAGGGTTATCTCCTGGATTAGATCCTGTGCCCACTTGGAAGTTCATGGGCACTCTTGCATCAGTTTGCCCTTGTTGAGGCCTAATCGTGACAGATGGCCTTCGGGGATACTCTTTAAGTTGTGCTTGTGTATATGGTGGGGTAAAACTTGGAGGGAAGTCCTCATTATCTTCACTAGCATCAGTCATGTGACCTTTTCCTTTGTCCATTGCCCCATTCAGTAGCTGAGTCATTTAAGCCACCATATTCCTTTGGGCCTCCATCATTTGTTCCCTCATATCTTACTAAATTTTTGCCAACTGGTCTTGTATGTCTCTTTGGAACTGTTCAAGTCTTTGGTCCATATATTTCGTCTTAGCGCGAGTACCGTAATGATGTTTAGTTTTCAGATTAACTTTCTCTCTTTCTCTCTTTTTCTGAAATAACTTCAACTAATTAGGGTCCTTCTATGGATTTTGATGCATATGATGCAATGTAATGCAAATGTATGAAATGGATGCAAAAAAAAAGAGAGACGTTGATTCTAAATTCAATTCCATTAGAACAATTTTTCTAGAAAATAAATTCCTTTACATAAAACAGATATTTATACGACCTTTCCCTCATATTCCAAGCAAAGACATTGATCCCTTTCTTCTTATCCAGATATTAAGGTCCAATCTCGCGAAGTCTCTACTAGCTCTTTTTACTTGATCTGGGCCGCGACTCACTGCTCACTTATTTCCATAATGCTCGTTAGCCTCTTCAAGAAAGCCAAGACGTGGTGATTCTCGAAGAGTCTTTGTCAGCTTGAATCCTTGGGCAATAAAGTCTTGTATTCCTTCACGGACTATCAGTT